>OY728134.1:229836618-232336618 GCA_963277665.1 Viscum album | reverse complement strand
AACACAATTTTGATATGTATTTTGATAGGTCTAATTATAATAGGAAACTGATTCGAACATGGGTTAATAAAAATAATGCTAAAAATTTCACTTAATATTAAATCATGAATATTTGAAACCAATTATTCACTTTTAATAGAAAATCAGTTAAGTAAGTAATTAAAAATTAATAAATATGTTAATGACACCAATGGTATCCTATTTTCATTAACACTTCATCCATTTATACTATGTCTAATTCTTTGATAAAATATATCTCTCAAGGACTTCATTTGACACCTCACATCTTCAATGATTAACATATAAGAATCAAATTGAGAAAAATATTCACTGTGCACCACCATCCCCTTATATAGGAAATGTTTTTTTGAAAATCAAGGGAGGAACCTGAACATGAAACTCAAAATTCTTAATCGAACATTGAATATCCCTCTCAAAACATTTTTCTTTTGACTTCCTTCAAACTTCAAAAAATATTGTGGTCAACCAACTTTATCAATAATTCCCTAAAATATTATATTCAATGATTCTTCAAAATTTTAGGAATGTTGTAAGGAATCATGATATTCCTTTCTTAATCATTGATTCATCAAACATCCACATTAGAATCATCACTAATAAACTAGTTTCAAACACAATGTAAATACCCTGGATCCTTAATCATGAATTCCTTTGTAGGACCTCATCCATCTGGTAATGTTTTGGATGATACAACATTGTAAGAACTTCACTGTCCTATATTGCTCTATATGTTTCCATTATCCAATGACTTAGAGTTATTCTACCCCATGTACTTATCTTAGAAATATATCATTGATTCCTTTTCTTGGAACCCTCTAACCGATGACGTTACAAATGTATATATAGTGGACACACAACCTTTTCAATTCATGGTTAACTCACTCTGAATCCTTTTCCTGGTCTCTATGTTCAAATTATTCATTTCGTGAGCTCTGCCTAAAAAACTTAGATATTCAATGAACATAAAAACATGCCTCTACCTAAGGAACCCACAACCATTATTCATATTGTTGAATCTATCTAGAGGATATCCCATTATTTAGTTTTTCTTGTTAAATGATATCTGATGAAATAACGAATTCATTCGAACAAACATGTGGTTTTATTCTTCATATTCTCTTATTAGTTAGATATACTTCATCTGAACACCATAGTTCATTCATCCTAGATTTCTATATCTGATATAATTCATTCAGAAACTTTATAATGAATACTAAATATTTGTAAACTCATTTTTATATTGACAACAAAATACAATAGAAAACAATCTTCCTTTATTGTTCAAATATAAGACCAAACCACTTCGTATCAATATGAGGTATTTTCACTATATTATAAATTTCTTTTATCAATTCTTGAAATTATATCTATGAGTGCTCAAAATAATTTATCTTCAAATAACTGATAAAATGAATCAACTTTAGCAGCACTAAAAAAAGAACGGATAAAGGCACCCTTTTAATTGTGCTAAATAATGCATTGATAAAGGAACCCTTTTATAAGTGATTTTTCTATTATTGATAAAGGCATCCTTCTTCATCACTTTTTTAGTGCTGATAAAGGGTTTATTTATCATCCTTGTTTTAGCACTACAAAAATAAAGAAAATTTAATTTTTTATCTTTCAGCCCCCAGACACACCTTTTATCATCTCTCAATCCCACCTTTTATCAACAATTGAGACCCAAAGCTCAGCCTCCTATTCATGTTTTATTTTATCCCAATCCAACATTTATCCTTTTTCAAGCCTTTATTTATCTGTACTCTTGCCAACCCCTGCTTAGCTACGTATATTTTTAAATTTTTATATATTTACATCTAAATTTATATTTCAATCTATTTTTTTTAATGTATTGAAAAATGCATATTTATTGAAAATACATTAATGTTTTTGTGTGTGTGTGTACGTGTGTATTTGTGTGTGTGTGCATGTGTATTCTTGTGTTTTAGTATAGGTGTGTGTGTGTCCTAATATATGATTCTATATTAATTTTAATATAAATTTGTTGCAATGTATAAATATATATATACATATACACACCAACAATCTCACCTGACACTAGGCTAAATTATTTTACTGGTCATATATTGATATATTTATTTATATTTGTATATATATTTTTCAATATATATACTTGTTTATATATATATATTAATATATATTTACATATAATATATTATATTCATAAATATATATCTCACTACTATAGATATTCCATTTAACATCATGAAAAATGGCTTTTAATAGGACTATTAATCTTAGTGCTGCTAAAGGGAGGTCCCCTTTATCAGTACTAAAAAACGCCGATAATGGCACCCATTTATCAGTGCTAATTATAGATATGATAAAGGCTCACCCTTTATCAACTCTATTTAGAGAACTAATAAAGGTCCCATATTATTAGTTCTTTTAATAGTGCAGATAAATGGTGGTCCTTATTAGCTTTAGAAATAGCACTGATAAAGGCCCCATCTGCAGAAATGTGTTGTTTGTATAACGGAACACTGCAGCAACCTCCTATATACAAAAAATATCACATTGAAAGATCCTATAAAAAATATATAATTTAATTAAAATAAATTTTCCTTCATGAATACAAAAAAAACTATTTTCATTTGAAACACTGTTTTGTATAATTATATTTATAATTAGTGTCCACAAAAGAAATTAAAATATTAATTTTTGTCTTTGAGGCATGTGATCCCCTCTCAAAAAGTTCAAACCATGGTATCCATTTTCAAAACAAATCACCTCAATATGAGAATAATAGTCCACGTATATAAGAAACAAAACTTATTTTAGTAATATTATAAACAAATAAATTAAATAGTAATATGAAGGAATACATTAAAAAATGTAACCATTAAATAAAAAGATATAATTAGAGCTTTATTGGTCACATTGTTCATTTTATTGAGGTTATATTGATTCATAAACATCAAAAAATGAGTTATGGATCATTTTAATAAAGTATCAAAACAATTCAAATGTGTTTTCTCGATTTTGAGTATGTCACTTGTTCTTTTTAGTGAAATTAATGTCAATTTTATATAAAGACACATTTGTAGTTATACCAAACAAACCATGATTGGGATTGAGGTGAGGATGATTATTATACATCAAAAATTACTTATAGATCATTTTCCTAAAGTACCAAAACTATCTGAATGTGTTTTCTCAATTTTCTATATAACACTTGTGTTTTCTACTAAATGTCATTTCAAATGGGAAACATACTCTTTTATCTATATGGGTCACATAATTTGTTGTTTTTACGTGAGACTACTTTCTACAAGTCAAAAATTACTTAAAAATTATTTTCCTAAATTATCAAGACATTAATAGTGCATTTTCTAATGTTTCAGTGAGTGATACATGTTTTGACCTAAAATGTCAATTTTAAACTGATAAAGATCACATTAAGTCAAACCACTCACATTGTGAATCAGATTGATATGAGGGTGATTACTATATATAGAAAATGACTCATGGAACATTTACCTAAATTATCAAAATATTACAAATGGGTTTTCTCTATTTTCAGTATGTCACTTGTTCCTTTTTCTAAAATTAATGCCAATTTAAAATAAAAAAGAACTACTTGGGGTCATGCTGATCACACCATGTATCCGATTAATGTGAGACTAATTATAACACATCCCAAATGACTCGTGTATCACTAAAATAATAAATCAAAACAATCTGAATGTGTTTTTATAGTTTTCATAAGCTTACATGTTGCATTTGCTAAAATTAATGTCAATTTTAAATTAAAAGATGCATTTAGAGTCATATCGGCAACACTGTGAATCTGATTGAGGTGATACTAATTCCTACACATCTCAAATGACTCATGTATCATTTTTGTAAAGTATCAAAATAATCTAAATGTGTTTTTTTTTGGTATTGTGTAGGTTAGTTTTCCTTTTTACTAAAATTGATGTAAATTTTAAATAAAAAATTTGTACATGGAGTCATATCGGTTATATCAACCCTCTGATTGAGGTGTGGATGATTCCTAAAAGTTAAAAATGACTCATGTGCCATTTCCTTAAAGTATCAAAAAATAAGAATGTTTTTTCATGGTATTTAGTATCACACATGTTCTTTTTTACTAAAATTGGTGTAAATTTTAAATAAAAAATACACACTTGCAGTCATACAGATCACATATTTCCTATGATTGAGGTGAGTCTATTTCTTACACATACAAAATGACTCATGGATCATTTAACCAAAGTATCAAAAAAAATATGAATGTGTTTGTTCATGTTTTAGCATGTCACATATTTTTTACTAAAATTGATGTCGATTTTAAATAAAAAGATGCACGTTGAGACATACCAGTCACACTGTGTGTCAAGTTGAGGTGTGGATAATTATTACATGTCTCAAACGACTCATGGTTTTTTTATAATGTATCAAAACAATATGAATATGGTTTCATGGTTTTTAGTATATCACATATATATAATTTTTTCTAAAATTTAATTTTAAACTAGAAACACATGCTTTGACTCATACCAGTGAAATCAGGTATAAGATTGACATGATACTATTCCTTATAAATCACAAATGATTTATAAATTATTTTCCTAAATTATCAAACAAAATCTGGAAAAAAATCATAGTTTTCAGTGAGTGAGACATTTTGAAGTAAAATGTCAATTTTAAACTAATAACATACACTTTGAGTCATAAGAGTCACATTGTGTGTTGGATTGAGGCAAGGCTAATTCCTACACCTCCTAAATAACTTATAGATCATTTTATTAAATTATAAAAACAATATGAATGTGTTTGTTCAGTTTTGATAATGTCATCTCTCTATTTTACAAAAAATTATTTCCATTTTAAATAAAAAAGATGGACCTTGAGTCATACCAGTCACACCGTGTGTCATATTTAGGTTCCAATGATTCCTAAATATCCAAAAGTTTAAAAAAAATATCTGTTAATGTTTCCATAATTACTAGTTTCATTCATTGTCGGACTTTTGATACCGCATATTTATTTGAGAATGGTTTTTCATAAAATAACATCGTATCAATATTTAGTATTAGGAGTTAAACAAAAAAAAATGGAAATCATGGTAATAATGGAATAACGGAAATTGTTATATATTCCCAAATGACCGTTGAAAACAAATAAATAATTATTAGATAAGGATGATAGAGAAAATAACATATAAATATTATATAAAATGATGAAAAAATTAATTAAATAAGTCATAGGAATTAAAATTTTCATGATGGTTGTATACATTCTTAACTAATAAATTTGAATGGAATCCACCTGTATAAGAAAATCATTCTTATGTGAGTAATACTAAAAATAAATAAATTATAAATAAATATGAAACAATTCATTACTTCTATAGAAGTCACATCTTCATTTTATTTGTATATATTCTTCCATTAGGTATACTAAACATTCATTTTAAAAAAATCTATATCCTATTTTGAATATGAATCTACTAGACAGTCAAAATAGTTCTTAAAAAATATAAATACACAAATTATTATAAAAAATTTAAATTAAATAGTAATTATATTTGAAAATAACTTTTCATGGATGCTAGTTTCTTGATGGAATAAGATCTCTCCTGTAAATTTACAAACATAATAACCACAATCCATTCCATTTTTTTCTTTTAGTCAGTACATAAACATTGATACAAATAAGTAATTTGTTTTGATATGTGTTTTTATAGTGAAATATTATTGTATTTACGTTGATAATTTTCTATTTTTTGAAATTGTTATGATCATTGTGCTTAGCCGCTGTCAAAATTTCTTGATTTTCACAATACTGAGTCACCACCCTATTATAACAGAACCCTTATTATTATATAATCTATATTATAACATGATGTTTAGTTCTAAAATGTTATATGTATATTATTACTTATTGAAAAATGTAATCATTTGTCATCTGTATGTAGGGTATCCATGCAGCGAATCCAGGAAATAAATCATTAAAGTATCCAAATTGACTACAATGAGCATCGATTGTTTCCTAAAAACAAAAAAATGGAATAATTAATGAAATAAATAAAATTATATTTTTGATATGATTTAATTATATATTTTTATGCCTATAGTTTTGGTATTAAGATGATTCTTTTTTCCATATGATATCTTTCAAATTATTTGACCAGGTTTTCCACTATTTCAACAACTTTTAGGATTATATTGTTTTTGTTTTGTAGAGGTGGTGTGAAGACTAAGGAATCCAAAAAATATACATACGAAATTCCCTTAAAATTGTTTTGATATATACACATGTTAAATTATGAAATTCATTTATTCATAATTAACATTATATATCATCTTTTGGAAAAAAAATCATAAAAACATACCTCATGTTTACATTTACAATTTTGGCTCCTTGCTATTCATAGTTGAGGATTTCATTTACATTCTCAACACCAATGTAGTCCTTCCATTCCTCTCCTTACATATTTTCCTCAAAATTAAATATGTCACTAAAACCATTTTCTAACTTTGTATCCACACATGTCAACATATCAGATGATCCAAAAAATGTATTGTTATCCCTTCCACTAGCTGCATTTTATTTTTCTACATGTTTATTCCAACATTTATAACTATAAACTATTTCATAAAAGATCAAGTGTTCTTATAACAACTATAGACTAATATTTATTGATTTACAATAATATAAACATGAAAATTGGATTTTAGTAGGGTCATATGCAATATCTTTTGCAAACTTCATAAAATAATTCACTCCATCTATATAATTTTTGTCATATGATTGGAATTAAGAGATTATTTATTCGTATCATTCCTATTTTGTTATTAAATACTAATATTTATCAAAATAAATACACAGAATATGTTCAACTACGGTAATCATCCAAACATATATCCCTCTTAAAATATATAAAGGAAATGAAACAGACCAGAACAAAGCTGAACCTATAAAATATAGGTGTGATCTAAAAGTTCATTAGGTAACCGAAACCTACGAAATTTGAGAGATAACATATTTATTATATCCATAAAATCTAGTTTAAAATACATTATAAATATAAATATTTTTTCACAGTTTTACCAAATAAGTAGTAATCCATAAAAACATGTTTAACTCGTTTTCTAGGATTTTTATTAAAGGAAAAAAACATAGAAATAAATTCCTTATCTAATAAAACCATTTTTAACTTTTCACATTTGAAAACACTTTTCAAAAAAAAATATTATTTTTTGTTAAAAAACTTCAAAATCATGTTTTCCATTATTCATTCTTTAAAAAAATATTCACAATCCCTTTTAAAAATTTATAAAAAGAAAACCACACATATAAGAAAGAAAGAACACAGCCAAGCACCTCTATGTAAAGTTTCACAACATAGGGAAAATGAGAAGGTTGGTGATATCCCTATAACTCCTTCATCCATAGGATCAATAAAGATAATTTTCCTCAGATAACATCACCCTTGGGATCATATAATATGATTCTACTAGGATAAGGGACTCATATTCATATGATTCTAACCATATTAGTGTAGCCAAGAAATTCTTCCCCAGTCATCCAACTATCACACTAGGGTTTTACCCAACAAATATAACATAGTATCTACTTAATACTCCCATTATGAATCAAATGGATGTGATAATAGTCAACAGACTGCATGCATCACTTGAAAATCATTTAAAATATCTTAGGCCTCACCTCCCACCATTATAAAGTGCATCTTCATATACATCAAACCTAAACAACATATAAAATTCATCAATAATAAACATACCCACATGGGATCACAAGATAAAATGATCATACAAGAATAATAGAGGATTAAGAGGGTATCACCCCTTATGTGGAAACTCATTTTTCATAAAATTCCAGACAGTCATTCTCTTTTAAAAACATTCTTGGAATTCCAATCCATTTTATCATTTATAAAAGTAATCTCAATATACAATTGGGACCAATTTTATCAAAACACATTTGAAACTCAATTGGGAATTCCCAAAACCCTTTAAATTTATATTGAAATATATTTATAGACACAATAAGTTTCAAAATCCATTCCACATGGGAAAACATGCCGTTTTGAACTAATCCATATCATTTGGAAATCTTATAATCATTAATAACCCCAAAATATTGATATAAAATTTAACCATGGCTAAAGGGAGTGGTTTTAAATATATATCACAAGGGTTAACTCATGGATTTAAAGATAAAATAACCTTTTCTGAACTTTTTAACACATTAAAATCAGCCAAACTCTTGGTTTAAATTCTAATTAATTTTTTTTAAACATCAGGTGAGTGAATACAACTGATTTTAAAATCAAAATCATACTTTAAACCATTCATCTTATATTAATTAAATATTGAAATATTTTATCAATTCTTTAAATTTCAAGGATTACATTAAATTTAAGAAAACACCCTTTTAACACGATGTAAAAAAGTTATATTAAAAAATGATTAATTTATTTAAAATATTTTTATCTTCCACTCATGATTTTTTTATTAAATTAAATTTATTTCACAAATAGAAACATTATTTTTATATAATTTAAATAATTTATTTATTACATATATCAAAATTATATGAATATTATTTTGGGTATTTTTTCTAAATTAATAGGTTTTTAGATTATTAGAAAAAAAATATAGTTTTTTATGAAATGATGACTTTCATTACATTTTCATTATATAAAAAAGAACTAAATTTTTAAAAAATTCATCAAATATTTATTTAATAAATAAAGATTGAAATTTCAAATATATTGTTTAAAATTTATAAAATATATGTTTTACCTTATGAAACAAAAATATTATTTAAATAATAATAAAAACTATTCTGGATTTTATCTTTTAATTAATTATTTTAATGTTAAAATTGTATTTTGACTTGTTATTAAAGCTACACATATTTTTTATAATAAACTAATTTATTTTATGAAAATTTAAAAAATTCTTAACTATCTATTACAAATAACATTTATGTTTGAAAACATACTTTTCCTCAAATATGTTATTAGGTGTTATGTGCGACTATTTTAAATTAAATGGTTCCCATCGTTAAAAATTTTATTTGATAAAATGGTTTTAAAATTTTAAATCAGTAGGTTCACATTAGGTAAAAAGATCAATTTTAATTTTTTTCAGAAAAATTAATTACTTTGGATGAAAATTAAGTACCTATGTAAAAGTAAATAATGGTAATATTTTAATTATTAAGAGGTAGTAACACACAAAATGATAAAAACATATTTCTAAATGGATTGTTGTAGTGTTGAAAGACCAAACCTCACTTACCCTCCTTTTTTTACATTTTCTATCCTTTGAACCTGGAATAGTAGTATTACATTATTGACAATGTAACATATTATTCAAAAGATGGAGTTAAACATGATAACAATCAAGATTCTAAAATTCAATGGAATACACAAGGGGTAACCTATCAAAAATCAATAGAAAATGGTCCATAAATTCAAATATAGGATAAATGGATCATAAAGAATTATTCAAATGCCCTAGACACAATTATATTAGACAAATAGGGTCAATACTTACCTTTGGGTTCAACGAAAAAGGAGAAAAAATTGTAGGTCGGTGAGGGTATGGTAGGGAGTGACGGTGGTGAGAGTGGCGGTGGTGAGAGAACCAGTGAGATAAATGGAGGAGAGAGTGGGGTAGTGGTGAGAGAGGCAGGTAGATCAGCAATGGTGCGAAGAATAGGGTAGAGCGGTGATGACGAGCAGGGTGGCTAGAGTGGCGGTAGTGAGAGCGATGGTGCAACAGATGAAGGGTTCCAAAAAATATTAAAGTTGTGATAGAGAGAAGCTGGTTCCTAGGGTTCCTTTATAAAATCGAGTAATGCTTTTATCAATGCCACTTAAAAAGCACTGATAAAGATTAGTTTTATCAGCACTAAAATAGTAAGTGCTAATAAAATGAACCTTTATACATGCTTTTTTATCACTTATAAATATATAATGTTAATGATTTATTTATATTATTATTTATATTTATAAAATTATAAATATAATAAATATATATATTTATTTATTTATAATTATAACTATATATAAATATTAATTTTTCTATATCTATATATGTAATAAATATATATTTATAATTATATATATTTAAAAAAATATAAAAATTATAAATAAATATTTATTTAAATATAATTATAAAATTATAATAAATATTATTATTGTATATATAAGTATATATAAAAAATATATATAAAAAATATATTTATTCTATATAATTACAAATGAATATAATTATAAACATATAATATAGATATTTAATATAGATTAACAATTAGTCAAATAAATATATATATTTATATATAATTATAAAATAATAATAAATATATTTATTAAATCTAATATTATATTCAATAAATATCTATAATTAATATACTTGAAAAGGTCGAACTGTAGGTTGGAAGGCCAACCCACACCCACCAAATTTATTATAAAAAGAGTAAAGTGCCAAGAAAGAAGAGTGGGACACAACAATGTTAGAAACAACCACTAATAAGGAAGAATAAGTGGTCAACTCTTACCACTCCCTCCGGATCCCAAATTCTTGGGATATTGACCTCTTTTCCATGGGTATCACCCTCTCCACCATGAATTAGCCCATTGGGATAGAAAAAGCTCATCACTCAACAATGAATTTGAGGAGTCCTCAAGAATAATATTTCTTATTTATTTCCATGAAATATCATGAATGTCAAGCCTCCGATTATTTAGGTAGCCATATTCAATGTTCATTGATAAAAAAATTTAAACTGTCAAATAATCCCTATATACAAAAACCTATGGATCCATTTTTTTGAAGGTAGCTTCAAGGTGTAAGTCAAAACATTTTGAAATTTCATCTATAAGGCCATGTGGATACCTGTCACCCTCATAATCCACTAGAGGATCCATTAAATTTTTTCCCCTTCTATCCTCAAAATCCATGAGTGTGGCCTTTCTAATATAATAATATGTATATTTCAATGGCTTATAAAATTGAGATGGATAAGACCAATTCACATTTTCATTTGAGATTGTCCATATATCCCCCATTTATAGATTTATAACATCCTTTTTGTCAATCATGATATCAAAAGATCTTACCATTCCAATTTTTGGAGGTTGTAATAGTAGATAATCTTATTGATCATTAACAGCCTGAGAGGCTATATCATTAGCATATATAATAATACCCTACAAATTCTGTTGATCATCACTGTCTCCAGCCTTCATCTGTGTCTCATCATTGGTAGACTGCTTGATATCATCCTCATCGGTACCAGCAATAGTGACATCCACCCCCGCACAAACATGAAAAAAATTTCCCACAATATAAAGCTAATATACTATATTTTTCGGTGAATTAGAATACCTAGGAATTCTAGGAAAGACAATTTTATAGCCCTTATCATCCACAACATTCTTGCATTGTTCCAGATTCAAGTCTGCCTTATCAACCATCGGTCCCAAAGATAGCAGAGACTGAGTCGAAGCCACCAAATCCTCCCTTGAGGCACCTTCTATTCTAGGAAAGACACCAAAACCTCTAGATTCCGTCCTCATATATGGAAGAAGTGTATCTAGATGAAAATAAATCATATCACCACCCTAATTAACAATATAAACCACATTACTAAAATAAGATGCATTTTTAAGCACACTAGTATCTGAAGGATCGGTGCTCCCATTCCGCTTCATAAGACTAAAAATTTTGGTTGGAAGAGGAGCAAAACCCTCTACTCAATCCTTACATGATTCACTATTCCTCCCATCTGTGTGCTTAGCTACATCAAGAACATGTATTCTCTTGCAATTCAATGCCTATTGAGAAATTTTTTCACAATTATTGCCTCACAAACCTTTGCAGCAGCTTTCTCTAACATGTCCAATACAAAAGCAACTAAAGAAAAACCCAAATGCATTCTTATAAGTATAAATAAATATTTTTATAAATATTTTTATATAATTATAAATATATATATAATTATAAAAGATATATCTAATTTTATAATTATTTAAATATATATATTTAGTTATAATTATAATTATAAATGTGTATTAAAAAAGTGTTTACATATAATTAAACAATTATATTGTAAATATAATTAATATATTTATATTTTTAATATATTTATTGTAATTATATAAGTATTTGTGGGAACATTATAGATTCATGGGTGTAACATGAATGAATCATATAGCTAGAACCTAATATATATAGATCATTTGCATTACATATATGGTAAATATGAATTATAATAATATTTTAATGTATAATTTAACATTAATGACCAATACATAACATATGTATGCCTCAATTATACTCACCCATCAACATATTTACTGGCCAATTTCATTGGAGACACATACATAATATAAATATATATTTATATAATTATATTTATAATTATAAATACATATATTTAAAAATTATTTATATATTATTATACACATATAATTATAAATATATAATTATAAATATAATAAATATATTTATTATTTAATAAAATTTATCATAAATTTATAATTATTTAAATAAATATTTATCTAATTATAATTTTATAAATACCTTTTTGAGCATTATATGTATATTTTAATTATTAAAAAAATATTGATTATAAACATGCATTTTTTATTAAATATATATAAATAGTCGTTATTTTTTAATATATAAATTTATAATAATTTTACAAAAGTTAATAATATCTTTTACTGAAAGTGTTTATTAGTGAAAAGAATAGAACTGATAAATCTATCCTTTATCAGTACTTTTTTGAGCCCTGATAAAGGTGTAACATTTATAAATTCTTTTCTATTAGCAATGATGAAATTCAATGTTTCCCAATTTCCAATCGGTGGTAGTATCATTTTTATTATTACATGACACACCGATCATAGGGTGTGAAAAAATATAAAATTATGTTCCAGGTGCAGCATAGTTGCACACTAGGGTTGTCTCACTTGAGGAACTTCATACTTAATCACTAAGTGATTCCTAGTTTACTTATTTCATTCATTATGTTTTTATTATTTTATGTAAAAAGTAAAATATTGGGAATGAAGAAAAAAATGAAAAAAATGAACATAACATGGAGATTCCATGATAAACAGAATGAATGATGTTATAGAATAAATGAAATTATTTTGAGAGATTAATCCATGGAGAACCCCATTATCTTATTTTATATCTACTTAATGAACACACTCTATCATATGTGTGAACACCTTCTTCTACCCCAGTTGTGAATGTATTGTGCATTAAACCATCACCGTAATAATCATACATCCACATCCTTAATCAAAGGAGAATGGGTGTATAATAAGAAGTAATTCTTTAGATGACCTCATTGTGGATTACACTCCCACCACAAATCATCATCGGATTATATGAAAGAAAATACCAATCATATGACCTAGTTTAAAACTTGAATTACTCCCCCTAGATATTACTCAGGACAAATAATCACAATAAAGAGTATATGAGTTCACAATGGAGAATAGAAGAGATATGAGGGGAGAGAAAATAATGGAGGAAGACTTTATTTGAATATGCATATGTGGTTTCTGGAGAAATAGGTACAACATAAAACTATATAAGAAAAGAAAACAATAGGTGCATCAAAATTTATTATAGAAATTTTAGATCCCCCATTTTGTGCATGGAACCACTGTATTTATAAGCATCAAAACATCCATGATCTAGTATTTGAATCTCATAATATTCTCATCAGATTCCTAAACTTTTTTGTCTTTTAATTTGTTCAATGATTCCCCTTTTAATTTAATGAAAAATCTCCTTTAAATGATCCTTAAACTATCCATGATAGACATAACACTAATTTGACTTGTCCATAATTCCTTATCTTCACCCACAACTATATCAATATTTAATTTGACATCATCCCCATTGTAAGATAATTTTTTTTCCCATGTGGTATTTTACTAATCATTATCCTTTTTCATGAAATCATGTCATCCATGGTATATCAAAACAAGTTTCAAGTTGTTTCGATCTCATGTCATTTTTTCATGGTGGTTTCAGTGGTGGTTTCTTGAATAATTGTTATCAGGCCTCCACAGTGACCGTATGAATCCCCTAGGATGGAGAGTATGAAGTTTTATAGGATCATGAGCTACAATGATGATTTATAGATTCCAATATCTTTTTAGGTGGTGTTCAGGGTGATGGTGGTTGTAGAAATGTTTTACGGTATCCGATATATACTTGAAAGTAGAATAGAATGGACACTCGTGCTGATAGAAAGCGATAGTGGTGACTATCAGTAGTGACTCTAATGGTCGTGGGAAGTGGAGACTCATGGTAATAGACACATGAAATGGTAGTCAAGATAGATATTGTATGGATATATGAAGGAGTGGTGAGGAACCCCATGTAGTAGCGTGTGTCAGTTGGATGGATTGATGGTTATAGGTGATGGTGCAACATGATATTCTAACCTAGATATAGTTGAATACAACCACGTACCAAAGGATATATCATGAATGATATCACACAGTGGTAGGATACAATGTTATGAGGTGACAGTGTCAGTCGGTAGTGGCAGAGCATGACAGTAGCACATATTTATCATCAATATGATTCCTCACTATAACATGACAATGCTGATGGCCTCCATTTCCCTCAACCATGTTATCTTTTGTTGGGATTCATCACATTTATTATGCATAGAGAATAAATTAATGGAGAAGTTTTTCTCAATATTAATAAAGTAGTTATTCTAAACATTATTGGAAATTTAATTTTTAATATTAATGGATTGAATAATTTAATGTCAATTGTATTAATTAGAAATATGGACATTGATTATATATAAGAGGACTCAGGAAAATATGTTTGAAGGTGTTCCAGGTTTATGTAGTCTTCAAGAGAGAACCAAGAAAGGTTTGAGGGGTGTGTCGGTCTATCCATCCCAGAAGTGTAGTTCTACATAAAAAATTATCATAGTGAAGTTAAGGTTTTTCCTAGTGGTGTTCATATCTGCAACTAATGAAACCCTAATGTTCTAGTTAGCTTTCATTTTTTTTGGTAATTTATCTGATCCTGGTGCTTTTCCATCAACAACATGTATTCATATAGTGAACACATTCTTTACCCGATCGGATCTTTTTTGGGATTCTTTAACCAGTTGTGTTATTCATTTTAGGCCACTTTAAACTTGCATATATCGTTCCACCTTTGATCTGCTATTTTAACTAAGAATTATTTTTTAGATCCCTCTCATCTATAGAGTCTCTAATTTGAAATTTTGATTATCAGTGGATCCTAATTCTTAAAATAGGTCACATGGTTTTTCCCTTTTGGGTTTTGATTGTTAAATTTTTTCATGTAAACATTTATTTACTATAAATTTTATTTGGCTGATGCGCATATGTTTTTTTTGGAATGTTCTTTATTTTATACTTCACATTTGATTTTTTATTTTTTGCGCATTTATCCTTTTATCATCTTTCCCACCATCTGGTATCATAGGGATTAATTATAGTTTTCAATTGTAGAACATGGTGGTAGGAATCTAGATAAGAAGCTTATCAAGGACTTGAATGACGTTACTAGAAGATAGTGGTGGTTACATAGGTGTCTCTAGGATATCAAAAGTCCAATTTTCATAAAGGAAATAGGAGGCATGTTCCATTGATGGTGATAGCTAGAGCTTGGTTGTAGTCATTTAGAGCTCTAGATTATTTGGTGATCAGAATTATAGGGGAGCCCGATATTACTGGTTTTACTCTTTTTCAACATGGTGGTGTAGATTCAGTTACGAATAAGACATCATCATTTTTATTTCATTTACATGGGGAGTTGATATTTTTTTCAAAAGTGATAAATTGAGTCTTCATTTTTTTATCAATGATGATGTTTGGTATGATAGAAACATTTTTTCTTCCAAATAATATTTTTGGATGTTATCCCTTCATTGACGTGCTGAAGGGGGAGATTTTTGGGATTTAACACATTTATTGTAGAGAGTGAATAAAATTAATGGTGAAATTTTTCTAAAAATTAATAATGGAGTTTCTCTCAACATTAATCGAGATTTAATTTTGAATATTAATGGTAGGAATAATTAAATTTTGACTTCATAAATTGGAGCTATGGACATGGTGCTTATATAAGATGATGCAAGAACATATTTGGGAAGGTGTTTTTACTTGATTTAGTCAGAATAAATGAACTGGGAACGGTTTAATACGTGCAACAGTCTCTCCATACATGAAGTGTGGATCTCCAAGAAATATTTTGTGTAGTGAAGTTAAGGTTTTACCCATTTCTTTTTAGCAACTGATGAAACTCTCCTGGTCTAAGTAGAATTCATATATGATGGTGTTTGATCTGATCATAGTGATTTTTCATGTGTAGCATTTATTCAGAATGTGAACATATTATTTACCTGGTCAGATCCTTTTTGGGGTTTTCATCAGTTTGTGTTATTTATTTTAGGCCTCCTTTAGACTTCATCTTCAATTCCACCTTTGATACACTATTTTATCTGAGTATTATTTTTTAGTTAATTATCATCTTTAAAAGTATCTACTTTGTACTTTTGATTATTAGTGGATACTTCTTTTTGGAATAGGTTTCATGGTTTTCCCTTTTGGGTTTTCCTTGTTGAAATTTCTAGTGTCAACATTTATTTAGTGCAAAAAAATTGTGTTTTGTGCATCCTTTTTTATTTGTAGGGAAATAAATTTATTTCTGCTACATGTCTTCTTTGTTATTTTTTTCATGTCTATCATTTTACATATTTCTAAATATATTCTTCATCATATCATGCACATCAGGAGTCATATCAAGATTTAAATGCCTACCAAGGTGGATTTTGTTATTTAATTCTTTCTCAGGAAGTGGATGCTATGGTGGAATCTAGTGATTGGTTGGTGTAGTCTAGCGATGTGGAGCAGGGTAGTGACGTGGAATAAATGTCTGTGGTGGGGATATTACATAGTAAAATTGAAGTACCATTTTGGACAGTGTTAATTGGACCCATGAAAATTCCATCCCACATCATTTATGTGCCTTATAGGATGCTTCCTTATTATCTTTGATGTGTTTTCATCTTTTCATTACTCCATAGTATCAGCGGATTTGATCCTACAACACATTACACACACTAACATGGCATCCCTACAATTTCTGTTTAGTTCTAGCTTTCATATGTATAAACATATATATATAAGCATTAAAATTTAAAAATTAATTTTAATACTTTTTTCATGTAAAATATATTGTCATTCATACTAAAACACATAAATACATTTTTATACATTTAGTAAAAAAAATAAAACATTCAAATAAAACATTTTTATCTCTTTTTATCCATATTAACTCTTCAACTGTAAATTACCAACATTTGGGAAAATTAATAAAAAATAATTAAAAGTTATTATTTAATTTCAATAATTAACATGAAAATATATATGAGAATTCTTACTCAAACACATATATACATTTTTGTAGGTATATATATTTTCATACATTTTTATATAGAAAATAAAATACATTTATTTTTATTTTAAATTAAATTGATAATTATTTTATATTAATATATGACTTTTATATTTAAAAATTTATTATATATATAGATAAGATTAAATATTTACATTTTTGGTAAATATATCATATGTACTCACACACATATATTCATTTTTATAGGTATAGACATATTCATAAATTTTTATATGGTTAATATAGGCAAATATGGGGAAAATTTTATTTTAAATAAAATTGATAATTAATTATCATTTTCATATGATTTATATATTGAAAAATTATTTGATATATAAATATTGTTAGATATATATTTATACAATTCAAATTTTATATATAATTATATACAAATATTATATATGTGTGTGTCTGTATGTGTTTATATATATATATATACATATTGAAAGTAAAGGTATGACTTATATTAAAATTTTATCCAATGTGACATTACACAACTTTGGAGGAAAAGATGAAAACCTATAAAATGGTTCCTGACCACCCTAGAAAGAGATATGAAAATGGGTAATGTGATTACCCTCTAGCCAGTGTGTGTTGTGTGTGTGTATGTTTGAATGTAATTATACCCCAAGCATATAATATAATATAATAAAAGAAAACTCACAAGGTGATATCCCACATTCCATCAGCCTGATGTTGTCCACAATAGATCCAATAACATGAAGACCCCCTTTACCTTAATCCAAATCTTTAACAATAATTTTGAAATTATTTGTTTCCCATAAAATATATGTATATATTTAATTATAAATTACCATAAAATATGAACAATGTTAATATTTTAACTCTATAATATATATATCAAAATAATCATTTGGAATAAATTAACCCTTAATTAAAAAAGGATAATAAGGAATTCATAATCAAAGAAAAAATTCCATGAAATGTTGAAAAATATGGGTATCCCATCTAAAAATATAGTATTAGAGGCCTTTAGTTCCTTTTTTACTGAGAAAAAAATGACGGGGTTCCCCTTAGTTTTGAAAATGTAGATCTCCTTGTAAGATGTATTTTGATATATTAAAGAGCCTAAACGGGCACCTGGATCGCAATTTATGTCCATTTAAAGTTTAATACAAGTTTTCAACTTATCATCAGATATTAATTAAATAAATAATTTTTTTCTATCACCAAATTGTAATTAAATAACAATAAATTAATTCTACTTTAGTAATTAATAATTATTACTGAAAATAAACCTAATAGAAACTGCCAAAAGCGGTCGCTAATAGTCTTTACAGAACACCATTGGTGGTTATAGTTGGCCCGACAGTGAAGGCCTTTAATGACCGACAATGGTGGCCGCTATAGCTCATCTACTACGCGGCCATTTTGTGGCCTATATTGGATGGAATAATGATACATACAGGAACATCCTTTAGTTTTCCCTATATGAAAGGAAAATTTGATCATAAGGAGACCTCTAGAAGTTGTAGTTGTATAAACAAAAAAACAATAACTATTAGCTAACGCCATAGGTGGTTGTTAAGATGGAATTTTAAAAAAAATCAAGCTTCACAACCCAAATAGAAGAAAGATTACAAACAAAAAAAAATCGGGTCTAAGTAGTCAAAACACCAAATAAAAACAATTATCCTCAAAAACAATAAATGAGAAACATAATTCTTCGCATATATATTAATTCAAATAGCTCCAATCCTTTCTAATCATATATCTCAGCAAACCTACAATACGATATAAAACAAAAAACTAAAAAAAGTGGTCATATTTTTTCATTTTGTGTATATATAGAAAATAATAAAAATAGTTTATATTTTATTACATAGAGAAGTGAGTAAAAATCTATCATCAAATATCATTTTACAGCACTTATAATTAAACAATGAATTTTAAAAGTAAATCAAGTTACCATATACCGATAAATATGATCAATTTAGGTAATAGATCCATGTACCAATTCTAATTATAAATTATAAATGACTTAAATATAATTTTCATAAGATTTCTTGTCAGTAGTTGTTCATTTGGTTGGTTTTTACCCTTGCACACATGATTTTCTCATCATTACAATAATGATAATAGTTTTTAAAATGAATATTTAGTTTTACTGATTAATCCGTGCATCATATTGACGTGTGATTGATTTAAATATACCAAAAATTCTTTTAGGAATTTTTTCCTACCATTTCACCTCACTTAGAATTACTTTTCATGTTTTTTATCCTTCATGGGAGATGTGTCATTTTAATAACACTAAGAAATGTTACGTTTTATTTTTAATCAAACCGAGTGACACAAGAATCTGATTGATGTGGCACTGATTCCTACATATCCAAAATGTACTAATGTTTTTTCTCCCATGATTTCATTAAATAACAAGTGTATTAGGTTGGTATTGAAATCCTTTACTTGATTTATTAGTTAACTCCTAATCTTATGGGGGAAATGCCATGTTTTTCATACCGATTATTTAATGTATTCGATAATTGTACCAATTCTTCCTGTAGAATATAAATGTCTTAAATATTGTTTTACTAAAATTTCATGTCAATCGGTGATTTTTTGGTTACTTTTTACCCCTACACACATGATTTGATTATTATTACGACAATTATAATTGATGTCAAAATAAACATTAAATTTTACCGATCAATCAGTAAATCGGATTGACACACATTTGATTTAAATAGACCAAATATTATTTGGGGATTATTCAACTTAATTTTCATGTCAATTAAAATTATTTTTATCATTTTTAATCCTTGATAGGAGATGTTTCATTTTAATAACACTAAATTTTACTTATTATTTTTAATCATACTGGGTGACACGAGCATCTGATTGATCCAGTGTTGATTACTATATATCCAAAATACCCCAATGATTTATCTCCCACGATTTCATGACAACCCAGTCACATTATATTGTTATTGATATCTTCTACATGATTTATACGTTAACTCCAAATTTGAGGGGTAAACACCACTTTTGATCACACCATGAAATTCAGGTATCTGATCCACATACTGATTCTTCATGAAGAATATAATTGTCTTAAATATCCTTGTCATAATATTTCATGTTAATCAGGTCTTGTTTGGTTAGTTTCGACCCCTACACACATGAATTTCTCATTATTACCACAATGATAATAGATATAAAAATGAAGATTTAATTGTACCAATCAATCCACACATCGAATTGATGTAATGTTGATTTCAGTAGACCAAAAAAATTAAGGAATATTCTCATACCTTTTCATGTCAATCGGATGACATTTGTATGTTTTGATTGAATTTGACCATTGGTGGTTTCTCTAAGGCCTTTGAAATCAATTCAAGGAGTTAATAATTCCCGAATTGATGGTTACATGAATTGGAATTCACCTGAGATAGACCAACATCAATATCTATTGCAGTGAATTTTACTTGATTTTAATATCAAATTAATAGTAGACACCAACTAGTATTGTAACATGTAAATTTTTAAATATATGGGCAAAAGGAAACCAATGGAATAGATTAGTTCATTTTGAGAATAACCTTCCATATCTAAATGTTAAATGATCTTTAAACTACCTTTTCCTAGTAATTCAAATCTGTTAATTGATATTCCCTTTCTGGAAATCCCCCCCTCCCCCTGTAGTTTCACCTCCCCCAAGGACAATGCCCCCTCCCCCCGGATAGTGCCCCCTCCCCCTGAAATTTACCCCTTTCACATCCCTCCCTCCTCCCCACCTTAATCCCCCATCACCTCCCATTAGGACAGTCCACCCTCCCCCTCCCCACCTAAATCCCCCTATAGCCCCCTCTGCCACCCTCCACCCCCCACTCACCCTAGAAGCCCCCCCACCCCACCTGATCACAAAACATCTATTTCCATTTACAATAGGTTATGAAGAAAAATTACAGTAGAATGGAATTTGAATGAGAATAATAATAAGAATAATAAATGGATGGGAGAGGATGTATATGAGGAAGAAGTATATGTCTTATAAAGACCACTTCCATAGGGGCCTCATGAGACCTCTCAAAGACCATCACATGTAGAAGGTACCAGGATTGGATAAACTCAAAATTAAATAATTCATTTCCAACCTACTAGATTTCCTTATTTAATTTCCACAGCCAACTACCAGACTATCCCAACTAACACATAAACTAATAGAACTTAAATTAAAAACATCCCCTATCTTTTAACAATTTTCCCACATGCCTAATATTAATGGGAAACCAAAACACCTATCATTTCTCCCCCACACCACCCATCAAAACCTTCATTTTTCCAAAGGTTGACATCCAAAATTACACAACAACTTTAACACTACAATAAAAACCTCCTCTCCCCTTTGAAGACAAAGTATTACTTGGTAATAGATTGGAAAAAATAGAAAACCATTATATGTTTATAGAGTTTCCAATATAATTCAAATAAAAATTATTTTATCTATGATATTCTACTATTACTTGAGGATATTTCCATATATACAAATTCATTACATTGAATATGAGTAATAAACTCCAAACCAATATGTAATCCACTCATCTTCAGCTTCCCGGAAACAGTAGCACCCTAACTCTCTCCATTCCCTAGTATCCTAGAAGCCAATATATATTCATCTAATTCTTATATATATTATGAAATAAGTAATTTCATCACATGAGTATAATTGGGATTCTATGAAACCTCACATGGCCTCGATATATACACAACATCCACTTTACCACTTGTGTTGCGGGATCACTCACTGCTTTCACCTCACCATAATCTTTTGGATACCATGATACCTTTACTAGGAAATACTACTCATATCTAAATTATTCACAACTGATTCTAGGATAAGTGAATTTATTTCCCTCATTTCCATGAAAAACTTCTGAAACTAGTGGAAATTACCTATAAATATTATTTTATTTAAATAAGAAAGAAGATGGGTTTTTATTACTGCTTCTTGAGTTCTTCTCATATATCATTTGGTGTAGCGGGACCACACACCAACATCTCTTCCCACTCCTCCAATTTGGGTTCCTAAAAAGTTATTGATTCCTAATAGAAATATTCTATATTTTTATTACCTCAGTAACTAGTGCATGACCTACTAATCTAGAAAATCATTTAAACTCCTCAGGAACATTAGGATTGTATCATAAATTATATTCTTCATGAAAATTAGAAACACATGGTATTTTTTCCTCCTCTATAGTAAACTTTAAAATACTAGTTTTAGGAAGAATGAATTATTTTTTCTGGTCAAAGTATGTAAGATGATAAATGACACTCTACATTCAATGGAAATTTAGTGTTTCCATGATTGACCTCGCTACTACTCCAGTAAAAAGATTCCAAGATAAACTAGGAACAATTTGTTCCTCCTTATCATCTACATCTAACTTACAAACAATATCATCCTAAAATATAGAAAATTGAATATATATTTTTGACTATTACTATTTAAATTCCCTTAACTCACATAGTACTCATCGAATACTGGAAATCACATTTTCCAAAGTCAATGGTTCATCATATATTTTATTTCACAGTTTTATAATTTCTGCTCATAATCCTTTAAAAAATTTCTTGAATTTTTTTTTCAGTAATATTGTACATGTTTTCTATTCTTTATGGTTCCCCACTCCCCACACTCTCCCCTAAACATCCCCCACCTCCCAATTCCTTGATTGTATCACACTTTTATCTGATATGTGAATTTTGAAACAACAATGATTCATAGTCACTTATGAGTCTCAAGATCACATGATACATATCTAATAACTCAAATCACATAACCATTAGAAGTTCAAATAAATATCATAAAACTAAATTAATCAGTTAATAACCCCCAATACATGAGATGTAAATTATGAATAACTGATTATTATCCCTTGTTTTCGCATCGTTCTAATTTTTATTATAGTTGGTTTTGAAAAAATTGAGTGAATAAATTTGAATGAGAAATTAGAAAAATAAAATAAACACACCTCTGGAATATGAGACACCATGTAGGGCCATGGATGCTACCTCTATCTGTTGTGGCAGGGTCCTAAAACAAATAAAAATTATGATGATTTTAATAATGAAAATAATATAAAATAAATAAATAAATTTCGTATAAACCTACATCATATGATCACCTTCACCATCACCTAGATACACACATTCCTGCTGCGTTCGATGCTCAATGATAAGTTGTGCATTTTCCTCCTCAAAAGCAGGAAATCATGCCTCAAAATAGGTCAGTTGTTGTGTCATCCCAGAAAAAACAACACCCGCAACCTCAATGCATGAAACTATACAATGAGGAATCCATGTTCCATAGGTCAAACTTTATCCATGCCCGTCATGACCAATAATGTGATGGAATATCTCATCCCCTCTCATAGCAGACAATCACTGGTCCTCTGGCTTCTATGCTAATTCAACATCAAATTGATCTTGTGTAATTTTTAAATATATATATATGTGTGTGTGTTTATATACAGATGCATGTAAATATTGGTAATGTTTATAAGAACTTACTATAAGTGTTACAGCCTCTGGATCATTTTGATCACAAGTCCTCATCGACACTAACATTTTATTAGTTGGTGGACCTTTCTCCCATAATTGTATACCAATAAAATATAGAAATAAATCAAAAGCCATATTTCATAATAAATTAAAAAATTATTAATAAATACAACATGTTGGACCTAAGATGTGTTATGAGTCTCAAGCCTTTGAGGTGGTCCCTATAGTGCTCGATTCTCAGAATGACTTGCTGACACCTCATTCATTCAATTAATTCAAATTAAAAAAAACTAAAATAGCATGCATTCTTTAAACTATACATACCAAAATAAATAGTCTAACCGCAATAGCCTCAATAGACCAATATAAAACTAACTTGTTTCACTGAGATAAGATAACACCTCTTGGGAATTTTTTAGAATGTTTGGGGCACCCACATTTGGTACCCTGTTCTCCCTCTTGACTCTTCCTATATGATATTTCCAAATATTATGACATTTTTTCATATTCACTGGAAAAAAATCATCATGTCACACTTTCATATTATTTTATATAAGAAAACAAAATAACACATATTAGTATTTTTTAAAACATAGGGAAGAAACTAAAATGGTCCTCTTACCAAAACTTCCCTCCATAGCTGATCTAATGTATCATGAAGTTCAGAATCCCAATAATGAGTGGTCAATGAATATTAGTGTGGGTCACATATGATATGAACTAGATGATGAATAAATGTACGGGAAGTCACTCCAAGAGGATGAAATCTCTCGTCAAATAATAAGTCTAATATTGTGTCGTGATTCCAAGATGAAATGACATGACCCGCACCTCTCATATGAGAGGAAGAAGTGGTCAAGTTTGATCCTATTGAAAACAATTTTATACATAACTATACATATGTTAATATATATGAATATATATTTACAATTTCATTAAACAAAGAAACACAATTACATTCATACATACCTCATCCCTGAGACGTAGATGGATCTACTGAATGATGTGGATCCAGTGTCTATCCCCATGATATGCCTGCAGTAATAGATTACATTGGTAAGGAAATGATTCATTGACTATTACAGTTACTATCTATATAGACCAATAGAAACAACACAAATAAAATATAACCAAATGAATGTGTCCTAATCATATCAAATCACACCATTTAATATTCATATATGGGTTATCTTGCACCTAATGAAATAGTAAAAAAAAGATTAGTGGGACATAATATTTTTTAATAAATTATTTATAAAATATTCTATTGAAAATTATACAACCATATTGATTGACTTTGTAATATTGATAGAAGACACCATGGTTAATGAATAAAAATATGTTAAACATTTCATAAAAGGTTAAAAAATCTAAAATAATGCTTTAAACTGAAGAGAGGGAAAACAAATATACCTTTCATTAAACATGCATGTAAATCGTTTCTCGTATGGAGGATGTTCTAACCTAAAAAATATCTTCTTCATGTTGTACTATGGTGTGTTGATCAAGCTATTGTGAAATAAAGGCAACAGTCTCAGGTTCATCTTGTTCAAATAAAAACACTCCTCACTGTGAAATTTTCACATGAACTGGCCAACTTGGATTTGATGGAAAGGTAATGAAGAAAACCTGTTCTGATTTTGATTACAAAATGAAAGGTTCATTACCAACTCATTCATTTCCGTATAACATACTATTAAAATTCAATAATGTAAACTAATATCAATCGAATTTACTTAAACACACTGGAATAACCCAATCACACATTAATAAATTGTATTTAAACTCATGGGCATATAAAACATCAATGATGTATATCAATTTAATATAGTAATAACAAAAATCAACGGTTGGATAACAGATTCCATTTCACTTTTTCTCATTTTCATCAACATCTTTAATGCGAAATCAAAATCCATTTACATTTATAGCTTTATAATGATGAGACATTATAGATGGATCCTCAGCTAGTAAGTAAAATTATTCAGTTGGCATGGGGTCACCTAAATCCATTAGGTTATAAACCTACATAATTCATATAATTCAATAATTATTTTTTCTGAAATAAATGAGTATCACAATTCACTAAAAATGAATGTCAATTTATACATACAAAATCCATGAACTAATCATTAAATAAAGCATAATGAGATTTTTCTATTTGATACTCAGTCACACGTGATGTCTCTTCTTTTAGATCATTAATCTGTCTCTTGTAAATGATAATGTGATTTTTAGATGATCAAATTTATATATGAAAAAAAATCATGTAACAATTAAATAATAAAATTGATAAGACACTTACTGCATTAATGGTGAAACTAATGGGCATGGAACAAGATATATCGATGAGATTGTATCCACTCGATGTTATCCATATCAAATATAGTTACTTATCAAAATGGACCATCATGGATCTAATAGGGAACATCTATTTTTCCAACATCCATAATACATTCTTCACAAAAACGAATACACTAATCCATAAAATAACCATTGGTTCGTGATTCTTCTAGACGAGCTATGTTGCATATAAATCATTTAAATGTATTCTGACACTGCTCAATAAGATACATCCACGTAAATTTAACTAGAACAGTATCTATTACTTCATCAATTAAGTGCACTATCAAGTGATCCATAACATCATAAAATTAGGGGGGAAATAGTTTCTCAATGTCACAAAGCCTAATTATAATTCTTCCATGAAAATTTTTTAAATCACTCGTTAGTTGATTTCTTAAAAAAATTCTAAAAAAATTACTCTTCTCAATCAATGGTTGAAAAATTTTTTGGGATAAGAAATCAAAAATTGCTATTGGAATCATCTAATGAAGTAGTATGTGATTATCATTACTTTTCAACCCTTGCAATGTCATGCTCGTCAAATTCACACACTTTGAAATATTATAAGCGTAACCATTAGACAGCTTGAGTATCATCAATATTGAAACAAATGTCTCTTTCTATTTTTTAGTAATCGTATACTATTCAGCATGCATATATTGATTGTTTCCCTAAGCCAACTATAAATGAAAGTGTTTCCTTAAACCAATTTTTTCTAAATCACGACATTCATTAATATGGTCCATTGATTTTACACTAACATCAAAAATGGTTCACAATATATTATCAAAAATATTATTCTCAATGTGCATGACATCCAAATTATGGCATAGCATGTTAGTTTTCTAATAGGTTAGATTGTAAAAAATAATTTTCCTATTCCAATTGTGACTGTGCAGTCTACCCGCACATCAAAATTTAGGTAATTCATGAACCACCAAATCATGAAATTCATATACCATGTGGTTGTTTTCTTCCTCAATCTTTGAAAATATTTCTACTCCTGCCATGATATTTGGTGTTGGGATGAGCACCCTGTAACCATCAAATGTCACTATATCCTTTATAAACCTGTGCTGAGGGGGGAGAAAGCATCAGTAACCCATGTATTATATTTTATTGGAATGTTTAATCCATATAGAAGTTTTTTACTTTTATTGCAACAAGGTCAATAAAATTCCCCTTTCTTACTCTATTCTAATAAATTTGCATATGCTAGGAAGTCATTGATTTTCCATAATAAAGCAAAATTACAGTTTGAAACTTTCATTCACTTCAATGTCATAATTCATCACACCATTTCCCCAAAATACATTAAAATAATCAATCAATGGCTAAAGGTAAACATACATTTTATTCCCCAAACATCTAGGGCAATCAATAAGAGTGGAATGTAATATAAACTATTGTTTCACAAAAATATTTGGAGGAATATTATACAGAACCAAAACCATGGGCCATATGTTATGAGTTTCACCAATCATAGACTTTAATGGATTGAAATGATCTACTTCCAACCACAATCAGACATTACGACTATCATTAGCAATTTCAGCATGTCTCTGATCAAAATCCAAGCATGCATAGGAGTATACAGGGTGGTTTAGCATATCACTTTCCTAATTTCTTTCCACATTCCATCTCATTAAATTAGAATCTTTAGATGACATAAAAATTATTTTCAACCTCAGCTATAGGGGAATGTAACAATTTTTTTTATAGAAGTCAATTTTCTCTATTTTTCAATATGACTTTGATGAGTCTGATTTCCCCTATTATCATTCCACCTTGATGTTCCACAGACTGTACAATTATCCAAATGGATAGATTCCTTTCTTAACAAAATATATTTGTTTACACATGCATTTTTGGTCTCATATGTAAAACCAAAGTTCTCTATCAACTTAAGATCATGGTAATATGATACAAGAATCATATCATCGATAGGAATTACCTTTTTCTATAACACCAACATCATATAGAATGATTTGTCTAACCACTAATTCAAAGTTTTCAAATGAAACAACTCCATAATAAATGACAATTTCTTGTAAGCAGTACATCCAGAATATAATTTCGTTTTTGCATCATCAAGTATTTCCTAAAACATCCATAAATCCTGATCTACACTAGGGCACAGATTTATCTCACTAGTCCCAACATTCTTAATGTCAATGCCTTCAAGAGTCAACCCACGTACTATTTTAGTAAGCATTTCATGAATTGGATCATTCATCCTTGCATAAATATCCATATGAATAGCATCTATATTTTGAAAATGAATATATCGTTACCCATGATGTGACTGACTATTATAATTTTTCAGAATTCCATTCAAGAATAGGTGCTCCCTCATGGTATCTCATATGAATTGAAATCTTTTTTCACATTTTCTACATGAAAAAATATATAGTCACTCTAAAAATCCTCTAGTAGACTCAATAAAATGTATAATTCCCTCGAAATATTCTCTATACGTTTGATTTGAAAGATAAATCCAACTATTATTCATATTAATATCTATATAACAAGTATTTACATTTACACAAGACTTCATATTACAGGAATTTTTCATATAACATAATATATTTAAAATAAAGACTGACCAATTTCTTGTAAACCATTTGAAAAATAAACAATTTATATCTTTAAATAAAAAACAAAATAATATATATATATATTATTGAACAATTTATATATTTAATCATGATATAGACATTTATAAACCGATCATTCCAACCAACCAATGAAAATGACCAATTTATATATATAAGCATGAGATACGCATTTATGAATCAAGGGATTATATAGAAATTATCCTTGAAAATATATCTTTCAAACTAAAAAAACACATAAAAATGAACAATTTATATATTTAAGCATGAGATACACATTTATGAACTGATGGTTCATATTGAAAATCTCCTTGAAAATATTTCGATCAAGCCAATCAATCAAAATGAAATCATTATTAAAAAAAATTACTAGATATAAGAAAAGAGAATTATATTATAAGAAATAATTTAAAACGAAAAATGATAATTTTGAACGATAACAATCCAAATACCTAAAATGGGATATACTAAAAATATATTTGGTTTATTTGTAGCAAAAATATCAGAGTTTTATGCCTAATAACTTTTGAGATATTTGGTGGGTTATTATTTGATTTTTCCATACATATTGATTTTAAAATATTCTCAATGTATAATTTTTAAATAGATAGACATGTGTAGATTTAATAATTTTAATGATTGTGGTGTTCTGAGAAATTGGGTGAGGCTGTGGGGAGAAAGTATGGGCAGTGTGCCGCATTGGGTTGGTTGTCGCGACATGTGATGCATGAGTAGTGGGAGCTGGGGTGAGGGAGGTGAAAGCAGAGGTGGGATCTAGAGGTGGAGATGATATTGGAGGCGGGAGTGGTGTGGGTGTGGAAAAGTCGTGATGAGGGAGAGGATGGGAGGTGAAGGAGTGAGCTGAGGGAGAGGAATCCGTGTCGTAGGGTTTGATGAAGGAGGAAGTGTGCAAGGGAGGGGGATCCAGATCTGGAGGCGAGAGTGTACATGTGCTGCGAGGGAGAGGGCAAGTGGTAGAGGATGAGCGTTGTAGGGTGAGAGAGGACGGGTGATAGAGGACGGGTGGCGGAGGACTAGAGAAGACGGGCGGAGGAGTATGGGAGAATACAAGAGAGGAAAAAAGAGAATGGGTGGTTGAGGATGGTAGATGACGAGAGGTGGAGGACGAGCAGTAGAGTATGGGCGGTGGGCGAGGATGGATCGTGGTGGATCAGAGGGGATGGGTAGCGACCACCAAAGGCAGTAACCCATTCTACAGGTCTCTAAAGACCAAATTTGAACTAGTGTTACATATCATGGTATTGGTGGATGTTAATAAGTATTGAAGACCACAAAAATTATTCACCAATTATTGAAAAAATAAAACTAATATTACAATGAATGGTAGGGGAATGTGGTATGACTGATGAACAATTATGGGAAAATAAAAAATGATTGAATGGGTGGTCATTGACAGTTACTGTTACTGACATTTTTAATTTGACATCAAAAACTAAACAAAACAAAACAACAACAAAATACAAGAATTAAATATCAATTAAAAGATAATTTCATATGGTAATGGTTTTTTCATGAGATAAATCATTTATAGTGAACAAATCTATGTGAGGGAGACAACGAGTGGGGATTTGGGTAGGAATATGAAGTAGAGTGATGATGTGTGAATTAGGGTGAGGATGAGGTGACATGAGGTTCGATATGTGATGATAAGGGAAGGTGATTATGTGAAAGTGTGAATTGGTGACTGGGAGAAGAATAAATTAAAAGGGTGATGAAATAAATTCACCAATTAAGTTGAGATTATTTTTTGATAGGATGATGCTTTGACTGTGTAATCATTGTGTACGAGGATGAAGAGTAGGCTTCAATAGTGGGAGGAGGGAGAGATGTGATTAGATTCTTGGGAGATAGTTACAGATTGGTTTAATATTGGGACGTGTTGGTTTAAAAACAATTAAAATTAAATATACTACTATAATAGGTCACCAATACCTACAATTTGAAATCATCAATGGAAGTTTGGAATTCTCTAATCCAAATTTTATCATATTTCTACTAGTACACTTTTTTAATGGATGAAATAGAATCCATTATAATCATGATCATGTAACCATGAGCATGTATAATGTAATTAAATATTGTTATCGTGTATAAATGGCATGACCATAGAATATATAATTTTTTTGTGAAGTCTTGAAATAAAATTTTGAGAGTATGGTACCACCAAGTATTATTATAAAACTGCTAAAAGAAAATTTTTGGGGATTATGTAATATATAATAAACACTAGAGTCAAAAAGAGATAAAAGATAAAACATGAGAAACATGGAGCTATGTGATGGGGAACAACATGTTGATATAAAGTCTTTACTCTTATTTTTCAATTAACTCTGATTATTATTTAATCATGCTGAGTTTAACTTTACATTCCTTATCTAGTTTAACAAAAAATAGTTCTGTTAATTAATGTGGGTTTATCAATAAATGAATATAGAATTATTTATCATATTTGTTTAGAAAAAATTGATTTATTTATCCCCGCACAATTTATCCTTTGCGAAATGTGAAGAAAATTCTGGTTAAAATCCATTCAAGGTACTAATAAGACAAAATTGTTACCATAGTAATTATGATTATTGAGGTAGATATTGAGACATTTGAATTATTTTATATAATTAACTAATTTCTAAAATTTTGAATGGTATTAAACCTTATAGATACAATCATTTTTTAGGATGAAGATATAAATTTTTGTCATTATGCACAGCAACGTGTCCTAGCTAGTGTTTCTTGAGAAGAGGATACAACATGAAGGGTTTTCCTACATCACCGGTATGTAAGAAGGAATATGAAATATAGGGAAAGGATAAGTGTTGATGTGTAGGGTTTGGCTACGTCATGAAGGTGATTAATTTGAAAGAACAATGGGATGGGTTATGAAGGGTGGCTATCATCCTTGTGTGTATGATACACCATTGCCAAGCATGGATGATTACACCTGAGATTGAGGTTGTTCTACAGTGATCTATCTACACCATAGTGTTTTATTCTAGGCAAAATTTTAAAAGATCGATATCTTCATGTTATACATATGTTACATGAAATATTTAGTGGAATACTTAAAGAATGTTAATTTAGGTCCTTTATTACACATATGGGTGTAAATACTCTAAAAAACAAGGATAATATTCCATGATGGAATTAACATATTCAAAAAGAAGATATTTTTGAATGTTTAAAAAAGATGAAGACCCATCCAACACCCTTTCTTGTTATGAATAATGATATATTTTTAAATCGAGCAAGCCAACATGGTCAATAAGGAATTTTTGATCCATTAATATCATAACACTAAGATTATGATATGCTATAATCAAACATATAATGAAACTATTACTATGGATAGAAAACTTCTAAATCACAAAAATGAAACAAAACATAATAACCTGCATGCACATGTGGTACATGAAAAAAATCATCAAATATAAATCTTGGACTATCAACCTTAGAGACTAAGATAATGCCTCACAATACATCATCAAATATAAATTGGGATCGAATTGGTCAAAATCAATTTTTAGTGGAAGTTACCTGAATCAATTAGTTATTGAAGTGTCAATTTGTGATGGATGTGACCAAATTGAAACCCTATAACTGAAATTAGGGATTACATGATAGCATAAAAAATCTAGAACCAATTTGGGATTGAAGTGCCAATTTGTGGCAATGGCCCATGAATGAGAAGAGGGAGCTGGGTGAGGGAGGTGGAGGCAGAGTTGATGAGGGGAGTTAGGGAGGGAGAGGGAGCTAGAGCCTGTGGTGAGGGAGGGGACTGGGGAAGAGATGAGCTGAATGTAGAGGTGGGTGTTGTGAGAGAAATGATGGGTGGTGGAGGTGAGCCAGAGGCGGAGGCGGGTGTGGTGACAGAGCGGACGTGTGACGTAGACGGTGCAGTGAAGGCACTGGTGTGAGGGAGGGGATAGACGCATCATAAGGTTTCTTGAGGGAGAGCATGACGGAACACAGGGGGGAGGAAGGTCTGAAATTGTATTAAGCCCGAAGACCGCCATTGGGGGTCACCCATTCCAAGGGCCTCTAAATCCCAAAATTATAGTAATGAATGAAAATCAGTTTTTAATTATTTTTAATCCATTTTCACACAAATATATTATTTACATAGTTTAAATACGTATTTATTGTTATATAAATAATATTTGAAAATAATATATTTTATATATAATAATAAAAATATATTTATATATTCAAGATAAATTTGATAATTTATATTTTTTATGATGGAAACCATTTAATTATCAACATAAATAAAATCACATAAAAATGGATCTTTATCAACACCAAAAAAAATCACTCATAAAGGCTAAGAATAAGACTTATAAATAATGTCATTATCAACACAAAAAAAGATATTATAAAATCCAACCATTATGAGCTCTTTTGTAGTGATAATAAAGACCCCATTTATCAGGGCTTTTATCCGATAAAAGTACCCTATTTACCATTGATTTTATTTCAGTACTAATAAAAGGTAGCAGTACTATAGTAGGCACTATTCAGGTGGAGGGATAATATTACTATGTGGATGCTGGGGAGGAGCAGTTCCAATTATAGTCTGCAAATTTCCTAAGACCTACGGGTCATGTAATCCCTAAGTCTACGGGCCTTGTAAGGGTTCTCCCTCATCCCTTAAAAGGGGGGTTATCAAAAATCAATAAAAATAAGGCCTTTGGCCCATTCAGGCTATTCAGGGAAAAACTATGGTGGTGATAGAAAAAATATCTAATGTTACATTTCTTATATCATAAACAGTGGTTAGTATGTTGCAAAGAAACTGCAAAAAATAATGTTGAGTTTTATTTTATTTAGCGGCGGCATTCATAACCAATGATAAATTTTTAAATTTTATATATTTAGTAGTAATTTTAGAAAACTGTAACTAATTCATGATGGTTTTTTATTTATTGGTAGTTCATTTTTCAACGGTTTTAACCCCCCTCAAAATAATAAGTGGAAGTTTAAATTTTTTTTTTATTTTTTTAAATGTTCTAAATTTTTTAATTTGTAATTATATATTATCTATTGTTTATTTATTATTGTTGTTGTTTTTTGTTGTTATGCATTATGTAATATTTATTATATATTATTATTTATTATTTAGTAAGTATTCATTGTTATTTATTGAAAAACTTAAATAATTAATAATGATTAATTAAAATTTATAGTTATTTTCTATCTATTAATTATTACTTATTAATTTATGATACAAGCGTTGACATAGGTGGTAGTGAACTAGTCATGACTTGGGTAGGCAGTGAGGCCTTTTAGGATATAAAAATGAAGGGGCCTTTGAGCCATCAAATGTTGGTCAAAAGACCATTAATAAATGAATAAATTGGGATGAATGTTTCAGTTATCCCTTTGGGCGATATGACCTGACATTCTGTGATGAGTGTGTGGTGTGTTTGTGTGTGTTTGAATGTAATTGTACCTTAGAACACATTATATATATACATATATATATATATCTTTATGTGTCTGTATTTATGTATCTTTATATGGTTATATATATTATTATATTTAATTATATATATGTGTGTGTATTTATAAATATTTATTAATATTTATTTATAATTACATATATATTTATGGATATTAATTTTATTTACATACATTTATTTATATTTATATGTATATATGTATATATTATTTGATAAAATTTATTTATGTAAATATATATGTATAGATACTTATATATATTTATGAATATTTATATACATTAATATATATTATGTTGATATATATAGTCCTATATTAATTTTTAAATATATAACAAATAGTAAATTTTAAAAATAATAATAATATAATGGTCACAAAATATTTAGCAGTGGATTAAACTATAACAAAACCATTTAAAAAAACACTTCATAAATATTCTCAACACAATTAAGAAAAACTACCATTAAACTTTTAGATATTTTTGGTAGTGATAAATTTGAGTACTGCTGTAGCCATAGAGAACTACAATAAAAAAATTGTTCATGAAATACATGTCATAGTTAAATGGTTGAATTGAAAGTTGATGGAAATAACATGGAGAATCCAATGAAATTAATTATATATATCTTTTTTTTATTATTTTTATAAAAAAAAATTATTTTATAATTTTAATTATCCTAATATATAAACATATTTTTTTAAATTTTTTTATCCCATTTGTATATAATTATAAATATATACTATATATTCTTTTAAAACATTTTTCATTTTTTACATATATTACCTAATCCCATCAATGTTTTTCCCTTTTTTTTAATGAAAAATTTATTCTTTGTTTCTTAACTTATATTTGTTTCATTCATGTCAATTTTTTTCATTGTTTTATGGATTTTAATGTGTATATTAAATACAATGAAATTCCATTCAAGAGGCCATTAATATTTATGGTTTTATGTTTCTTTTATATGAGGGTAACACACACAAACACCACTATAAATAGCACCAACAACAATCTGTTTCAAATAACCTTCATGGCTCAGTTTGGAAGGAATTTTTTAAACTGCGAAGGATGTGGAAGAAAAGGAAGAGGGGGAAGGTTCATAGCAGTGGGGTGGGAGACTAAAGGAGATATTATTTGTCCTTGGGGAGTTAATTAGATTTACTAGAAGGAACATATATTTCCAACACCACTACTAAGACTCTGATATAGGAAAACTTCATGTATCCTCCTCTACAAAAGATCCACTGTTGAGTAATTGTGTCTGCATCTACTGTAGAAACCCATTACTTCCACCCCCTATTGTATCTCCTCATTCATGTATGTTATTTCTGGTTGAGGAAGGCACAATCCTATTAAGAATCTCCTCATTTCCAGTAGTGACATGGCCTCGTGGGCCTACCCAACCTAGCCTTCCTCCTCCCCCACCCATTCATCATTGCCTCCCTCCCCGATATCGTGTGGTTGTGAAGACCATATCCTGGTTTTCCCTTCTTAAAGTACTTTGTTTCATTTAGTATTTAACATTATTTTTTTTCACTTAGTTTTTAAAAATACTTATTGTTTTAAATTTCGAAAATTTTACTATAAAATCTATAAGATTATATAAATTTTATAATTTTTTTAGAAAATATTTTATTCTTTAATTTTGTAAATATATTATTGAAATTATTTTAACATTATGATTAAAATTAATGACTCATTAATCCAAAAATTAATATTGGATGTTCTTTTCAATAAAAAACATGACTTTAAAATATACCATTTTATCGCCATATTTTGTTATTTTAGATAATTTTGTTTATAATTTTTCATTTAGTTGATGAAATTTTTGATTTATTTTTCTAATTATATTTATTAAATGTTTTTTTTCTATTTTTTGATTTATTTTACTAGATAATAATGAACAACATGAATTGAATTTTAAATTTAATAAAAACAATTAGTTGGAAGACATGTTTTTTTATTCCAAAATATGATTATTTTATCAAACTAAGATAGGGGAATAAGATATCATTCAAGTGGCTTAGGCACCATTATATTTATCTTTAATAATAATAAATATATGCTTGATACAAGATAATTGGGACCATATTTCATTAATAGTGAATAACTTATACTTATAAAATTTAAAATAGAAAAAAAATTGGTATATCGTGGGAAACTTGTCTTTAGGGCCAGACCTAAAAATAATTACATTAAAAATAATAATAGTATTTATTGTGATGGTAAAAACAAAAAAAACAACAATAATACTTGTAGTAAATTCTTTATTCCTTAATTTGTTTGGAGGAAGGGGATACATTACAAAGATAAGTAAGAAACATACAATTCCAAGATATACTTAGAGAGACTCAAACTCATGACCTTTCTGAGACCCATAGGGTGAAATTATGACTGCATTAATTATTCATTAAAATTATAGATATTGATATATATAATTTTAATATCAAACTTATATATATTATATGGTTCCCCCTCACTTGGTGTCCACCATTGAGCTCCTGGTTTCACCTCTCCCCCTTTGGATTTTTCTCCCTCATTAGTGGAACCCAAACATTCTCCTCCTCCTTCTCTATGGCTTCGTCTCTCTTCAGGTTCTCTTCTCTACATTTAACTCTTTGTTTCTCATTCACCGGGTGTCTTCTCTCAGTTTCTCCTCTCTTCAGTTTCCCTTCTCTATAGGTGTGTTGTCTCTAGTCCTATGGGGTTTTTCATTTTATTTCCTCCCACTCCTCCTCTACAGCTCAGGCCCAATGATACCAACCCTATCTAGGTTAGAAGCACTAAATTCCATAATTATTTAGGTATTTTGGTGGCTAGAATGGATGTTTTAGTAATTTTCCTCTTAGTGAAATAATTTGTTGCTTTTTCATATCTTTGGGATCTATTTAGGGTTTCAATCATGGATTTTTATTAGGGTTCCAATATTGCTCGTTAACTCTTCATGTGTTTTGTTAGTTCATTTTATGGTTTCTATTTAGGTCTTGAATTTGTGCTCTGTCAAGGAGTTAGTCCACCAATTTCTCTACTCTGGCACAAGGTCTCCACTTCTCTCTCTAAGGTGGATTGTGTGGTGGTCTCCCCTATTAAGAAATATTTAACTAATGTTCCATGTTGGACTAACACATGAATTAATTTTATTCTTAATGTCTAAGGACCATTACACTTTCTTACAGACAACAATAACCAATAACTCATAAACATATAGAATTACTAATGATTTATCTGTTCTTATAATATCTCATCCTTGAGACTACTTAGTGAAAAAATCCATGAGATGAAGTCTTATATTCTAACAAGTACTCATACATGGTTTTCAACATACAATATTACCCATTATTGAATTTTATATGACCATATAAAAATGTTTTAAGAATATTGTCGTGGAATTTCGGGGTTCTCATCATACCATGGAACTGTTATTCCCTTTTAATGTGACAGATACTCTAGAACATTATTACATTAAAGTAATGTATAATTATTTACTATATGTATTAATATATTCAAATTAATATTCACTTATTTTATTATACATGTAATATAAATAAAAAATAGCTATATAACACCAACTCCAACATCAAGTCCTTATACTTCCTTATCCAATTATTTCATGACACTGAGTAAGAACATTCTAAATAAAAATATTTTTTAGAACCTATCTTTATAATATAATCTTGGTCTTGTAACCTCAATTCAGAACCCTATTTATGATACACTATTTTTCTGATAGCTTCTTCATCTTATATCCTCAGTCCAGTACCAATTTTTTCGGTATCCTCTATTTGATACCACTTTTTTTGATATGTTCTTCTTTTGTTAGACTCAGTCTAGAATCACTTCAGATTGTATCCTTTTTCCGATACCACTTCATCCAATTCTTTAATATCTGGTTCTTTGATAAAATATCTCTCTCATTGAATTATTTTGACACATCACATATTTAATTATTAACATATAAGAATCATCTTGAGAAACTTCTTCACATTTCACTAGTTTCCCTCTATATAGGCATCATATGTATAAAAATCAAGGATGAAACATGAACTTTAAACTCAAAATTCCTACTCAAACATTGAATATCCCTCTAAAAACATTATTCCTTTAACTTCATTAAAATATCCAAAACTATTGGAGGTAACCAAATTTATCATGAATTTCCTTAAATCATTTCTTCAATCATTATTTAAACATATGGGAATATTGGAAAGAATCATGATCTACATTTCATAATTATTTAGTCATTTAACATCAACATTAGCTTCATCACTATTAATTTATTTACAAACACTTTTAAAGACCCCTAAACCTTCATCCTGAACATCATTAAAGGACCTCAACGATTTGGTAATGTTTCACTTGATAGATAATTTTAGGAACTTAACTATCTTAAAATACTCTATATGTTTCCTTTATCCAACGAATTTGAGTTTTTCTATATGATGGACATAGAGAAGAAACCTATTGTTAGTTCCTTTTCATGGAACCCTCTATCTAATGACATCTCAAATGCTTATCTAGCGGACTCATGACCTTTTCAATTTCTGATGTCACAATTACTCCCATTGTCTTGAGAGTGAGGTGAGTTGTTACTATGCCTTAAGAGACACACCAAAAATTCCAAAGGCTAGAAGTAAATGATGAAGGGTTTCAATACATGTGGGGGAAGATTTACCCTTTAATAATAAATAACTAACCCAACAATCAAAATCAAACAAACCAGTATATGATGAATGATTACAAATGAAGACAACATTGATAATTCATTTATCAAAATCACTTGAAAACCAAATACCATAGTGGAAGACAGCAAAAAAAAGGTAAATAGTGGAAGAAAAGAAAACAAAAAATTCAAGATAACCACAAACTCTATGCTCTACAAGATCCATGCTCCATCATCATCAAATAGTCAAAGTACCATGAAGTTCTACTAAATACATGAGATAATTTACATTTTCCCATATACTGATAGATGACATCTACAAAAGCACCAAAGATCCAATGTAGGGGTGAGTACTAAAAATCAGTAGGTTTTCCCCCAATGACTTCCTTACTCACACCAATTGGATAAAAAAGTTAGAAAAATTTATATAAAATATTTTAATTAAAATAATTTCCAAAATAGTAGATAGATAAATATAAAGAAGTACCATATCAACTAATTTTCCAACCAAATTAATTTTTGAAGGACAGTAACCAAACAATACTTTAAGACCAATTCACAAGTTCCATTTGGTATAAGCATTCCATATCTCATCCACACCACCAACCATGCATGCATCATTTTGATAGTTCCATACTCATGAGCGATTTCTTGACAATATACCAAGTCATCACAAGATAATTTTATCACAAGTTCCATTACACCTTTGGCACTGAGATGAAGGTGATATTTAAACCAATCCATATAAATGAAATATTAACACAAACCAAGTATTACCAAAAACCCCATGCAAAAAACAACTAAATAAAACACCACTTTTATTAAAAACCATTTTCTAACAAGCCATTTCAAAATCAATAAAATATATATTTTAAAATCACCATTTTATAAACATGAAACCAAATCACTTTTCATATAAATTCCCCAAAATTTCATAATTCCACCAAAAACCAAAAATCATCACTAAATGGGATTTATATCATTTTTACACCTATATTTAAAAATCAATACCATTAAAATAAATCAATTTGAAAATAATATAATAAATTCTATCTAGAAGAGTTGATAGTGAAGCCACCTACCTCAAGATTTTTGGAAAAAATCATAAAAGGCAAGAAAGACATCATAAAAACTGGTTGAATCTCCAAAAACCCACCTTATATCTCTTCCTCTATCAAGAAACAAGACATATATAATCGTTTTTAGTATATTTAACCTCAAATCTTCCCATATCAGGAGTATATACATAAAACCATGAGTAAGGGAGAAGTCTATCTAAGAAAATTCATTAAGAACGATGAAGAACAAAGCCTTACAGTGAGATATCGTCTTTAAATCACCAAGGGTTGGCTTCTGATCGATTAAAAACACTTGGTAGAGGTTCGTCAACCATTGAGAGACCAAAATACAGAGTTAGGGTTGTAATGGGGAATGCAAGTAGTTTAAATGGTAAAATGAGTGAGATACACTTTTTAAGGATCTAACATTGACCCATGCATGGTTTAGTCTCATGGTTAGATAAACCATGCGATAGTGGTGCTCCAGATTCTTTCTTACGAAATACATCACATGGTTGGATAGAATTATTTATAGACCATGCACTGATCTTTCCAAATATCATTTTCCAACATTTTCACCACACTTTATAGTTTATCCTAGGCTTACACAGAGTATGGAGAAACTGTGCATAGCTTTTTCAACTCATCGTTCCCCCTATCTCACTATGTATTGTTTCCACCAAGATTTTCATGGTTTTCAAAAACCAGTCACTTTCCATGCACCTGTATAAAATCCTCAATAATTAAAAACAGGCTCTCTAAAATCTCCCAAACTTTACCCTTATACTTTATATACATAAAAATAATAAGGAACTTGTTACATATCAGAAACCAAGGGTGATACATTATCCCCAACAATGGTATATCCGTCCTAAAGTTTTTGATAACAATCATTTTCCTGAAATATTAATGGCCATTGTTCTTTCATTTCATTCCTGCACTCCCAATTCTATTCGTGAGTATGACCATGTTTCCACAAAACCCATACTAAGCCGATGATTTTTTCCATGAATGAATTTATCTTTCCTATCCAAAATATTCATCTGGATATGTACCATTGAATCATCTTCCTCAAGGTCAATGTAATCCCAACTTATCACTTGGTCTAGATCAGTTTGATACTTTTTCAATTAATATATAGGGAATGTATCATGCATTGAACTAAATCATGGTGGTAATTCTAGCTAATATTCCACCTCTCCAACCCATTAAAATAACTCAAAAGGGCCTATGTATTGAGGATATAACTTAACCTTATTCCCAAAATGATGATGTCCAAGCCTTGAAAAGATCCTCAATAACAGATGATCACTCACTACGAATGACAACAGTCTTCGACAATGAAACACATCAGATTTCTAATGACTTTGATCTGTCTCCATCCCCTTTCAAATCACCTGAATCTTATCTGTTTTTACATGGACATGGACTATACCAACAAGTGATGTCTAAAATATTTCAACCCATCATACTAGATAATAATAAGGATTCCCATACACCACTTCAAAATGAGGCTATGCATCGAGGCCTGATTTCTATTGTTATATGAAAACTCCACCAAAGGAAAATTCTCTTCCCATGAGCCCCCAAAATCCATGAAATAAGCCTAAAGCTTGTATTTTAATGTTTTTATCACTTATTCGGACATATATTCCATCAGAGGATGATACTCCATTCTCATAGTCAATTGAGTCCCAAGGGATTTCTATAAGGATTTCCAAAAATGAGACGTGGCCCTCAAATCTCTATTTGACACAATCGACAGTAGTATGCCCTGTGTCTTTACCACTTATTGGATATAGATTTTGGAATTATCCTCCACCATATGTGTTTCACAAATTGGTATGAAAAGGGTCAAATTTTTGATCCAATACACTTTCATTCATATGGAATCAGTTTTCTAAACCATTCATCGGAGACCTGTTACAGAATCCATCATTATCTTCTCCCATTTCCAAAATTTAATAGGTAAATATTTCAGCATAACTTCTAGTCTCTAATGTTATATATTATCTTTATAACAAATTACATATCTTACAAAAAATAAGCTTCTTTCCTTTTCATGCTGAACCACCAAAACAATGCCTTCAATGCCTGGTACATCTTCTATTTTCTTGGATGGAAATCTCTTCTCAAATGGTGTTAAGAATAAATAATTTATTTTTGTTAAGCCATTGGTGCAACCATATAATTTTTGAACAATAATCCTATGCTCTCATCTATCCTCTAGCCCTCATTGGTGTCCCCGCCATTGAGTTTTGAACTCATTTACACACAGTCTGTTCAGACATTTATGCCTCTTTTACCATATTTCCCAAATTAGGAACAAACGTAACTAAAAATAAAACTAAAAAAGAACCTCGATGTTAAAATTACACATGAATGTAGTATTGGACCAAATTCACCTACCACTCATATGAAGCAACTTTTTCCAACTAATCATATGAATTTCTACTTGATGCATCTTCCACTGAATTTCTTTTTCCTAGTGTATACATCAAGTCAATGTCAAACATTTGGACCTACTCCATCCATCTTATTTTCATCATATTTAAATCATGTTGTGAGTAAATATGTTTCAATCTCTTCTGATCCATGATCATAGTATATTTATCACCAAAGATATAATGATGCTAGGTCTTCAATGCATGGAAAAGTACAGCTAAATCCAAATGGTGTTTTGTGTAATTATTCTCATGTACTCTCAACTACATTGTTCCATAAAAAACAAAATTTTCTCCTTTCATGAGAAAACATCCCAACCCATATCATGAAGCGTCATAATAAAACATGTTCCATTATACTGATTTTTTAAAAATCAATATAGGTTCTAATGTAAGGATAATTTTTATCTCAAGAATAGACTTCTAGAATTCCTCATCAATTTAAAGGTAACATTCTTCTTTTACAAAAATTTAATATGAAAATATTGTTGTGAAAATTCATACATGAATTTTTTGTACAAACTAGCTAGACCAAGGAAGATCTATATTTCATGGACATTCATTGGTGGTTTAAAAGATATACGAGCTTCTATATTTTAAGAATCTGCTAAATTTTTTTTTTCAGAAATTACATGGCCAACAAAAGTGTACCTACTGAATCAAAAAATTGAACTTCGATAATTTGGCATACAAATAGAGGTCTATAAATATTTCCAACACTATTTCCATGCGTTTCTCATGTCGAGCCCTTATCCTTGAATACACCAATATGTCATCCACAGACACCAAAAGAAAATAATCCATATATATCTGAAATATCATATTCATCAATTCCATAAAGACTACTGGTTCATTTGTAATACCAAAAGGAATTGCAGCATATTCATTATTTCTATATATACTTATGAAATATATTTTCATATTATCCCCTGTCCACACTCAAAATTGGTGATATCATGATCAAATTTCAATTATTGTGATCCATTGACCTCCCCTCAATTGGTCAAACATATAATCAATGCGTGGAAGTGGATATCTATTCTTTATCATAACATGGTTATGATTTTGATAATCCATGCATATGTGAAGAGTTCCATCTACTTTATTTATGAACAAGCTAGGTGATGCTCATGGTGATGTGTTTGGCCCAATGAAACCCTTTCTTTACATTTCTTCCAATTTCACTTTCAACTCCCTTAACTATGTTGATGACATCCAATAAGACATAAGTGAGATATGACTAGTTCTCAAGAGGGGATCAACTGTGTACTCCATTTCCCTTAATAGTAGTATCCTAAATAAAAAATTGGGAAATACATTAGGAAACCGGTCCAAAACTACATGAAAACTTTTATCATCAATATCTTCCATTGACGAAAAAGTCAATGTCGCCATGTAGTAAGAGATCGTTACCACTACTGGTGCCAACAAGATCGTTTCCACTATCTTTACAACCATTCATACTCTGAAGGGATCATCGTTTCCAACCTCAATCGTGAAACTGAATTTTCTTCTATAACATTCGATGTGAGCCTTGAACATTTTCAACCAATCCATACCTAGGATTAAATCATAGACATCCATATCCAACACTAAGAAGTCCCATTTCAACTCAACTCCATCTACAGGTATAAAATATGCTCTATACATAATGTCTTGACATCCTTTTTGACCAAGAAAACATTGAAGATTTATTATAGAAGGAATCATCACAACTTCTAAACTTAGAAAATCAACATCATAAAGATAATTGAAGTAATTTAATTCTCTAGTAACAAAAAACACTTCTAGAAGGGTAAAATTTAAAATAATCATACCTCACACTATAGATAGTCTAGTCTAATCATATATAATCACCTACTCAACTACATATAATTTATTTTTCACTTCACTTTATTCATTGCTACCTTAATGAGATTTCCCTTATAGAAGGTTCATGGTATTCCCTGAATCACCAAAGCTAGCTTTTCTTTGCAGATGATTTTGACTTTTCTACCCTAGCAATGTTGAAGAATATAATGCATGTGATACTTGAGAAGTTTCAAGAGAACCTGACCTCAGAGTACTGTGACAATAACACTTAATATGTATCGTATTGTTATGATTATGGAATTATCTTGGTGGTTATGTGGACTCTCACTTCTTGTAGTCAAAAGAACAACATTGTTAACATCCTTCTTGGTTCTTTGGTTGTGGAAAAAGGTTTAGTGATATTTCTGTCTGATTCTGATTCACACTCCCACCTTGAATGTATGTGTCCCTCTTCTTCTTGTTCCCAGCATTATAGTTACCAATAGTTCTTGTGGGTATCAACATACTCCATCCTCCCATGGCTCTGGAGATGTCCCTTTCATCCACCATCACACTATTCAGCATCTTTGTGTAGTAAGTAATACAGACCATGACAATCTTCATTTGAATCACCTGCCTTATCTCTGATTGAAAGATTCATGCCTTGATGTTCGTACTAGCAACAAATTCAGCTGCAAAACACACTAAATTCATGATTTTAGTTGTATAATCTATTATAGATATAATTTCCTACTTTAGGCTTAAGAAGTCCGTAATTCTATGGATCTTTAATATGTTAGGATAGATTAATTTATAAAAAAATCTTCAAAATCCTCTAAACTAAGGCCTTGATCAACTTTAGCCTCCAATACAAATTCCCCCAACTAGCGTGCAAGATCCTTAAGAATATACATCACCAGCTTGACTTTTAGATCTGCTGGTGTGCCGATGAAATCAAAGATATAATTCATCTTTTGCATACATTCCTCTACTCTTTTTAGATAAGAATAACCAAATATGATAGTTGGATTCTATTTCTAGAACTTGTCATTATGAACCACTTGACCTCTCTCATCTATCTGGTTACCTATGTCCATTGCCTAGAATGTTTAAACGAGACTTTAAACCAGCTGTTGGTTCACATTTTTATTAGGTGAAACCATATTATCCACATCTTCTTCCTGTTGGTTTCTATGATGCCGACCAACTTCCAATTTCTGTTATAAAAAAACATCATATGTCTCACTCTCTAGAAATTGATGGATTAAAATTTCATATTCTATCATATCAACTATCACAAAATTTCATTCCAAATAAATTGTTTCCATATGTAACCATTTTTTAATAATCATTACTTGTTTGTGAAAATAACTCCATTTTCAAAATAACACAACCATGATTGTTTTCAAAATCATTCATTTGGAAACACTTTCACAATTTTTAAAAAATCAACATTTTTTCAAAAATTCATAAATCATTACTCAAAATGAAATATGTAATCCTAGTGGGAATTCATTCATCGAATTCATTTCAAGCATGTCTCATTGTCTAAACCCATGATAATGAGATTCCCAAATCTTATACGTCTCTCCAAAACACTTATGTAACCAAATCCCTGGTAACTTGTAGTTCAGTATAAAAAGGATTGATACATCTTTTTATGCTCAAAATTTCATGTCTCTAAAAGCCTAATCCTTTGTATGATCCAAACCCATGGAATAACCAAGAATTAATTCAACTCTAAAACCAAGAAAACTGATTACTAGTAGTTCCATAAGGAAAGGAACAAGCTTATAACATTTATTTCAAATATTCTTTAGACTGAAAAAATTGATACCTTTTGTAATGTCCCTATAACTCCCATTATCTTGAGAGTGATATGAGGTATTAGTAGACCTTAAGTGACATCCCTAAGATGCCAAAGGCTGGAAATAAATGCTGAAGGGTTTCAATACATGTGTGGGATGATTTACCCATTAATAATAAAATAACTAACCAAAAAATAGAAACCAAAAAACCACTATATGATGCCAGATAACAAAGAATGATGAATTCAACAACTCATTCATAAAAATAATGAGACAACCAAATACCATAGCAGAAGAATACAAAATCAAATTAAATATCATAAAAAAACTAACAAAACTCCAATAAAACCACATACTCCATGCTTCACAATGCCCATTATGAAACTTCATCAAATATCCCAAGTACCATGAAGTAGTGCCAAATATTTTTGATACTTTACATTTTATCATGTCTCAATAGATAACATCTGAAAAATAACCAGTGTTCTAAAGAAAGGGTGAGTAAAAAAACTAAGTAGGTTTTCCCCCAATGACTTCCATACTCATTCCACTAGGATAGAAGAGTTAGAAACATTTATATAAAATTGTTTATATAAAAAAAATTCAAAAACAATTGATAACTAAATATAAACAAGTACCATATCAATCGGTTTTCCAACCAAATACATTTTCCAAAGAGAGTAACCAAACAATATGTTAAAACCATTTCAAAATTTTCATTTGGCATAACCATTTCAATTCTCAATCCACACCACAACACATGAATGAGTCATTATAATAGTTCCATAATCATGAGAGGTTTATCAGAAATATAATAATTCATCACAATGTAATTATATCCCATGTTCCATTAATCCTTTGGAACTGGGAACAAGGTCATATTTCAACCATTCCTCATAAATTTGATATAAATACAGACACCAAGAAAGCCCAAATTCTATTCCAAAACCATTTCAATAATGCACCCCTTTTATTGAAAATTATTTTTCAAACAAGAAATTTAAAAAATCCAGAAAATACATACTTTAAAATAACCATTTTGAATCAAGAAAAAAAATCACTTTACAAAATAATTCAACAATATTCCACAGTTTCACTAAAAACCACAAATCATAACTAAAGAGGATTATGCACTATGTTGAATCATGGAGATCCTTAAGAACACATAATAAAAGCCTTGTAGAGATCCTCAAGAACACATGATCCCTCACTATGAACAACAAATGTCTTCAGTGATGATCTACATAAGATTTTTGATGACTTTGAGCTGTCTTCATCCTCTTTCTGATCAACTAAATCTTCTACCTTGTTTCATGGACAAGGCTCGGCCTAAATAGTGAAGTCTCACTTATTTACACTAATAATAGTGGAGAATGATAATTATTCCCATAGAATACATAAACACTACCAAAATGTATTGAGTATTGATAGCTGTTGTTATATGAAAACTCCACCAACAGCATTGCACTTCCCACGTTCTATTAAAATACATTATGCAAGCCCACATCAGGTCTTCAAACATTTTTGTCATTCATTCAGACTAGATTTAAGTCTAAGGATGATACACCATACTCATAGTTAACTGAGTCTCAAGGGAATTATATATGTATTTCCAAATACGATATGTGAAACTCATATCTCTATCTATCAAAATCAAAATGGGTATGTCATCTATCCTTACCACTTCGTGGATATATATTTTGGAAACATCCTCCACCATATGAGTTTTACAAAGAGGTAAGAAATGAGATATATTTGTGAAGCTATCCAGTGTTAACCATATGGAATCATGTTTCCAAAACATTCTTGGGAGACCTGTTACAGAATCCATCACTACCTATTCCATTTTCAACAATTTATTATGTAAAGACTGCAACATACTTATGGGTCACCGATGTTCTTATTTAACTTGCTAACAAGTTAAGGATCTTGAAAAAAACTTATCCAGTTTCCTTTTAATTCCTAGCCATAAAAATTGTGACATAAATTCCTTATTCATCTTCTATATTCTAGGATGGACAATGTATCTCAAATGGTGGTAACAATGATGAATTTTTTCATAAAAATCCATAGGTACGACCATCTAATTTCTGAATCACAACCCCAAGCTCTCATCAATCCTCCATCCCTCAATGGTCACCCAAAAATTGAGTTTTGAACTCATTTCCACACATTCAACATCGGTTGTTTGTTCCTCTCATACCATCTTTACCAAATCACAAACAAGACAAACTAATAATAAAATTGTAAAATCACCTCGGTCTTCACATTCCACACACATGTCGGCTTGGACTAACATCATCTGCCACTCATTGAAAGCTTATTTTTTCAACTGAGGATATAACATTCAACTTAATGCATATTCCATCGAATGCCTTTTCCCAATGTATACGTCAATTTAAAATCAAAAATTTAGAGATACTACATCCATTATATTTTCCTTAGATTTAAATCCTTTTGTGAAAAAATATGTTTTATGATCCTTGAACATGCAAAATTTATCACCAAATAGATAATGACAACATGTCTTCAAAGCATGTACAAATAATGCTAAATCCAAATCGTGTGTTGTGTAATTCTTCTTGTGCACTCTCAAAATCCTTGAGACATAAGAATCAAAATTATCTCCTTTCATGGTAACACATCCCAACCCAGATCTGGAAGCATCACAATAAACCATGTACCGTTGTCCCAATTCTGAAAAAACCTAGATAAGTGATAGTGTAAGGAAAACCATTTTATCAAATAATATACTTCTAGAATACCTCAATCTATTTAATTTAAAAATTATTCTTTGTAAAATATATCATAGGCAAATTTAGTCATGAAAATTCATGCCTGAAAAATCAGTAATAACCAGCAAGACCATGGAATCTTTGTATTTAAAATATATTCCTTAGTGGTTTCCAAGAGATAACAGTTTCTAAATTCTTTAGATCAACTAAAACACATTTTTCAAAAATTACATGGCAAATAAATTGTGCCTCCTGTATCCAAAAATTAATATTTTATAATTTGGAATATAAAAAATGGTCTCTCAAGATTTATAACACTATCACCATGTTTTTATCATGTCGATCCCTTATCCTTGAATACAAAAATATTTCATCCAAAAACACCACAAAAAAATGAATCCAGATATCTATAAAATATCATATTCATTAATTTCAAAAATACCATAGGTGTATTTGTAAGACTGAAAGGAATTACCACATATTAATAATGGCCATATCTACTTTTGAAAACTGTTTTTAAAATATCCTCCTTCTTCACTCTGAATAGGTGATATCTTGATCACAGTTAAATTTTATAAAACCACTGAGCTCCCCTCAATTCATGAAATTGATCATCAATGTGTTGAAGTGTATATCTACTCATTATCATAACTTGATTAAGAAAATGATAATCCACTCATTGCTGAAGAGTTATTTCTAATTTATTTATGATTAAGACCAATGTTGCCCATGATGATGTGATTTTTTGAATGAAACCCTTGCTTTCTTGTTCTGCCAACTAAAACTTCTGCTCCCTTTTCTCTACTGGTTCCATCCGATAAGACAGAAGTGAGATAGGACTGGTTCCCGTGAGGAGATCAAACGTAAACTCCACTTCCCTTACCGGTGGTAACCCAAAGAAACCTTTAGGAAACACATTAGGAAATCGGTCCACGACTGCAAGGAAACTTATATCCTCAATCTCTTCCATCATTACCAAATTCAACACCTCCAACTAGTAATATATTGTTCCCACTACTTGTGAAAACAAGACCATTGCTTCTATCATTACAACCAATTCCCCTATAAAGAGATTCCCAACTCTGTCCTCAATCGCAAAACTAACTATTCTATTATGACAATCGATGTGAGCCTTGAACATTTTCAACCAATCCATACCCAGGATTACATCATGTACATCTGTATCCAATACCGAGAAGTACCATTTCAGATCAAATCCATCAATAGATATGGAACTTTCCCTTCAAACAATGTTCGAAATTCAATTTGACCAAGAAGAGTTTCAATTTTTATCAAAGAAGGCATAATGTACAATTTTAAACTGAAAAAATAAACAGAACGATATGTAATGAAGAAATTTGATACACCAGTATCAAAAAACACTTGTATAAGAGACGAATTCAAAATAATCATACCTCTCAATGTAGATTTATCAGCATAATCTACCACAATCACATGCTCAGATCCATATAATTGCTTCATCCCTACACTTCATTCCTTTTTTCCTTTCTATGATTTCCCTTGCTATGGACTCATGGTATTCCTACAATCACCTAGGATATCTCTACTCTGCTGATTATTTTTATTTTTCTTCCCTCGCCATGTTGAATCATATGATGCTTTTTATACCTGATAAGTATCTCAATCACTTAACCTTGGAGCACTGTGCTAATAGCCCTTAAGATGTACCATATTGTAATAATCATGGAATTATCTTGGTGGTGATGTAAACTATCGCTTCATGTGCTCAATGGAACCATGTTGAAAGCATTCATCTTGGATCTTTGTCTGTGGAGGAAGGTTTGTTGATCATGTTGTTTGATTTTGATTAATGTTTACACCATGGAAGTAGGTGTCCCTCTTCTACTTATTCTCAGTATTAGATTTACCCCCAGTTCCCATGGGTATCAAAATGCTTCCTCTTGCAATGGATCATAAGATGTCTCTTTCAACCACCATCACTCTATTGACCATCTTTGTATAGTCAGTAATTCAGATCATGGAAATCATTGAGTGAATCTCCTCCCTTTTCCCCAATTCAAATAAATGTGCCTTCAAGGCCATACTAGTAGCAACATCAGGTGAAATTCATACTAAATTCATTAATTGACCTTAATAATATATGAAAAAGATATTTTTATACTTCAGGCTAAATAATTATTTTCGTCTATGGATCTTGAACTTGTAATGATAGAATTGTTTGTTAAAAAATTCATCAAAATCCTTCCAAATAAGGCCTTGATCCACTTTAGCCTACACCACTAGTTCCCACCACTATTGGGAAACATCCTTGAGAATATACGTCACCACCTTGACTTCTTTCTATGTTGGTGTGCTGATGAAATCAATGATACGATTCATCATGTTCAACTATTATTTTACTCTTTTTTGTTCAGAATCACCCAAAAAGATGGGTGGATTCTATTTCTGGAATTGGATGGAATGATCCAGTTTTCTTGGATCGTCCCTATGTCTCCTTGTGTCCACATCCTAAAATGCTTGGACGATACTCTGAACTAGTTGTTGTTTAACATGTTGTTCAAGTGAAACCACATTCTTCACAGCTTCTTCCCATTGGTTTCTATGATGTATACCAGTTGACAATTTCTTTTAGAAAAACAAATTCTATAAGTCTCAATATCTATAAACTAAAGGCTTAGCATTTCATATTTTATCGTATCAACTATTAAAACATTTCTTTCCAAATCATTCATTTCCATGTGCAACCATTTTTTTAAAACATTACATGTTTACGAAAATCAATCCATTTTCAAAATAACACAACCACTATTTTTTCAAAATATTTCATTTGGAAAAACTTTCACAATTTTTCAAAAATCAATAATTTTGAAAAAAAATATTAGTAGAAATTCATTCGTATAATTAATTTCATGCTTATATAATTTGATAAACCCATGTTAATTAGTTTCTAAAAACATATAATTGTCTCCAAAACAATTATGTACACAACTCCCTGGTAAATTGAAGTTCTCCATAAAAAGGTTAGCTACATCTTTTTATTCTCTATATTTCACATCCTAGAAAACCTTCTCCTTTCTAATATCCCAACCTAAGGAATAGCCAAGAATGAATTAAACTCCAAAAACAAGAAAACTAATGAATATTAGTTCAACAAGGAAAGGAACAAGCTGGTATTATTTATTTCAAACAGTCTTTTGGATAGAACAAAATTGATACCATTTTTATGGTCCCTCTTACTCGCCCTATATTGAGAGGGAGGTGAGGTGTTAAAAGGCCTTAAGAGAAATACCCATGAAACTAGAGTCTAGAAATATATTCCAAAGGGTTTCAATAAATTTATAGGATTATTTATCCATTAATAATTAAAAAACTAACTAAACAATCGAAACCAAAAAACACTATATGTTTTGATGATAATAAAGAAAGGTAAATTCAACAATTTATTTATCAAAATCATTTTACAAAAAAATTCCACTAAAGAAGACTAAAAAATCAAAGTAAATAGCAGGATAAAAACTAACAAAACACCAAGAATCCCACAAACTCTATGCTCCACTGGATCTATGATCCAACTTCATCAAACAGACCAAGTACCATAAATTAGTCCTAAGACGTGAGATACAATACCTTTTCCCATGTCCTGATATATGACACCTACAAAATCACCAATGTTCCAAAGCATGGTTAAGTACTAGATCTCATTATGTTTTCCCCCAATGACATTTCTACTCACGCAACTATTATAGAAGAGTTGGAAACATTTATAAAAAATAATTTCTAAAACAATTGATAGCTTAATATACACATGTAACATATCAACTAGTTTTACAACCAAATCTATTTTCAAAGAGAGTAACCAAACAATACTTTAAAACCATTTTGCAACTTCCATTTTGGATAACGATTCCATTTCTCAATCAACACCACCAACCATGCATGCATCATTATGACAGTTCCATACTCATGAGTGGTTTCTCACTGATCCACAAATTCTTCACAGTGTAATTATATCCTATGTTCCATTACCCCTTTGGCACCGAGCACAACGTCATATTTCAACCAAGACTCGTAAATTCAATATGAATAGACACACCATGTATTCCCCAAAACCCCTTTCCAAATCCATTTTAATAAAACACCCCTTTTATTGAAAACCATTTTCCAAAAATCCATTTAAAAAATCTTTAAAATCGATATTTTAAAATCACCATTATAAAATCAAGAAACCAAATCTCATTGAACAATAATTCCCCAAAATTCTACAATTCCACCAAAAATCAGAAATCATCACTATAAAGGATTTATATCATGTTTACACCCATATTCCACTATCAATTTCATTCAAATAAATCAATTTGAAACTACTCTAATAAATTCTAGAATGTGAGGTCGAGACATAATCCACCTACCATGATAATTTTGGGAAAATGATAAATGGCATGAAAATGTCACAAACCACGGTTTAATATCCATGAACCAACCTTAGATATATTCCCCAATCAATAACCCAAGAAAATAAAATCATATTTGTAATACACAACCATAGATCTACCCATAACAGGTGTATATCTAAGAAAATAAGGGGAAGGGTGAATTAGATCTAATAAAATGCATAAAAATGATGAATAATGAATAATTCCTATGAGAAATAATAATCAAACCAGTAGGGTAAGATTCCGATCGATTCCAAATCACTTGGGAGTTTTTATCCATCCATTAAGAGATCAAAACCCGAGTTAAGGCCACAAAGGGGAGAAAGTCAGTGGGTTAAAGGTTAAAAATATTTAGATCCACCTTTTAAGGATCTAAATTTGACCCACGCATGGTTTAGTCACACTATTAGATAAATCATGTTTTAACTGAGATGATGCTTCTTTCTTAAGAAATACCTTGAATGGTTGAATAACATGGCTTAAAAACTGTGTGTTGACCATGCAAAAGATCTATATCCAATATTTCAGAACACTACATAGTTTCTAATAGGAATCTATATGTTGTGGACAAACCATGTGAAGTCCATGTCCCTCCAATTTTTCCACTGTTTTACTATGAACGGTTTTATAAAAGTGCTTCATAGTTTTGACAAACCGTGCACCACCCATACACCCACATGAAAACCCTAAAAACGCTCAAAAAACTCTCCAAACTCTCCAAAACTTTACCCTTATAATTTATATACATATAAATAGAAATAAAGGGTTATATACTAAAAACTAGGGGTGCTACACTATTTCTAGTTAACTCACTCTGAATCCTTTTTCTGATCCTTCTATTCTCATTCATCATCTAGTGATCTCTGGCTGAAAAACTCAAATATTTACTAAACACAAACACTTACCTCTAACTAAGGAACCCTAAACCGTTATTTATAATATGGAATATATCTAGAGTACATCACCAAATTTAGTTTTTCTTGAAAAATTATATTTAATAAAATAATGAATTCAATTGCACAAACATTTTGTTCTATCCTCAATTTGATCTTCTCAGTTTGATCTAATTCATCATACCACCGTATTATGTATATCCTAGATTTGTCTATCTGGAAAACATATTTTATACACTTTATAAAATTTAGTAAACATTTTCAATTGATTTGTGTTGAAAAAAAATATGACACAAAGCAATCTTCCTTCATTGTTCAAATTTAAGAAAAAACCTTTTTTTCTTAATATGTTTAAAGTTCACTACATTAGAATTTTATTTTATCAATGCTTGAAATTATCTTTATAAATGATAAAAAATCATTTAATTTCAGTGTTCATAAAAGGAGTCACATTTATCTATGCTAATAAGTACCAATAAAAGTGAACATTGTATGTGCTAAACAATGCACTGATAAAGGAACACTTTTATCAGTGATTTTTCTTGTCTTGATAAAGGAATCCTTTTATCATCACTTTTTTTAGTGTTAATAATGTGTTTATTTATCATCCCTTTTGTTATTACTGAAAAATAATATTTTCATCTTTCAATGCTCAAGAACCCCTTTTATCGACTCTCGAGCCCCCATTTTCAATGTTTGAGACCCCAATATCTGCCTCTTATTCATTTGTGATTTCCACCCATTCCCCCTTTTATCAATTCTTAAGACCCCATTTATCAACACTCCTCCTAATCCATAATTATCCACACATACTTAGATTTAATCCGGAGATCCACTCCTTCAATGCGAAGGCCATTATAACTGTTCCATATTTTTTTCTTCTGTATTTTATGATATATCTATTCATTTATATATATAATTTTAAATATTTTTTAATATTTGATTGAAAAAACTATTTATTTAATTTTTTTTATTATTATATAAAATTATATTATTTTGTTTAAATATATTTATAAAATAGGTTTATATATTTACATGTATATCAATATATTTACATATATAAATATATATATTAATTATATTCAAAATTATATTTATATTTTTTATATTTTTATATATTTACATCTAAATGTATATTTCAATATATATATTTTTAATGTATTTATAAAATGCATATTTCCTGAAAATACATTAATGTTTGTGAGTGTGTATACTTATATATATATATATATATTTGTGTGTGTGTGTGTGTTTATTCATGTGTATTTGTGTAGGTTTGTGTGTGTGGGTGTCTACATATATGATTATACATTTATTTTAATATATATTTGGTGAAATATATATATATATATATAGACACACCAACAATCACACTTGGAACTAGAATAAATTATTTTAATAGTCATACATTGATATATAATTATATATATGTATGTATATTTTGTAAATATACACTTGTTTATATATATATATATATTTATATATATTTATTTATTTACGTATATAGATGTATATACAAAAATATATATCTATTTTATTATTACTTGACACACCTATTAAGGGGTATTAATAAATCTTCAATTATATTCTATGTGTGGCACAGTGGTGACTGGGGTTGTCTCATTTGAGGAACTTCGGAGTCGATTACTCACTGAATCATAGTTCACTTATTATATTTATTTTTTTATTTTATGAAAAAAAGGAAAATATTGGGGAAGTATAACATAATAAAAAACTAAAAATAACATGTAGACATCATGAAAAAACAAATGAATGATGTCAGAAAATAAAGGTATTTCTTCGAAGTGATTCTTCCATGGAGAACCTTCATTATCTTATTTTATATCTACTTAATGAAAAAACTCCACCAAATGTGTGAGTACCTTCTTCTAACCCAAGTTTTAATGTTTAGTGAATTCAATAATCTCTATGAAATTCATACATCCACATCCTCAATTGAGGTAGAATGTGTGTAGAATAATAAGTGAATCTTTAGATGACTGCATTATGGATTACATTCCCATTGAAAAACATCCTTCTATTATCCAAAAGTAAATATAAATAATAGACTTGGATTCCACCCTAAATTACTCACTAGATATATTCCTCATGACACTTAATCATTATCATGATTATAAGAGTTCACAGAGGAGAATAGAAGATAGAGATGGTGGGAGAGAAAATAATGTGGGAGCACTTTATTTGAATATGCACATGAGGTTTCATGAGAATGAATTAAAACTAAAAAATATAATTGTATATAAAACAATAGGTGAATCCTAATTTATTATTGAATTTTTATATCCCTCATTATGTTCATGGTACCACTGTATTTGTAATCATAAATCCCTCCTTGATCTGGTCTTCTAATCTCAAAATATACTCTTCAATTCACAAACATTTTTTCTCTTTGAATTTGGTCAATATTTCCGATTTTATTTTCATGAAAATATATCCTTTAAATGATCGTTAATATTTCCATGATATAGATAACATTGAATTGAATTTACCATATTTCTTTATCTTCACCCACGACCATATCTAGATTTAATTTGACTTCATACTTCTTTTAAGAAATATTCAATTACCCATGGGGAATATAAATCATCATATTACATGGACCTTATGTTCATATATTGATCTTTCTTGACCCATGATTTACTCAGTTTTTAAACACTAGATAACATGTGTAGGGGATGGGGTTCCTTGACCAAACATGTTCCTCTACTGGGGCTTCAACATGAGACAACATTCCATTTAAATGTGTTCTTCGATCAGGGGCTTCCAAAGTAGACCAGAGTGTGAGGCAAGAATAATTCTAATTATTTTTCCATTGATAGAATCAGAATGAATCAACATGGTTGGAGTTCCACCCATGTATTTTGTTCTTAATGAATGTATGTAAGACACTATCACAACCCCACAGAGGGATTGGTTGTTTATAATTTGATCTTCTTGTTCAGTATTGCATGTCGTCTATGGGATTTAAAATGGGGTTCAACCTATTTCAATCTCATATCATTTATCCATTGTTTTTTCAGTGGTGGTTTCTAGTATCATCATTATCTAGCCTTCACAGTGGCTGGATCAAGCCCATTTGATGGAGATTATGGCATTTTAGAGGATCATGATCTCCAATGATGATTCATGGATTCCTATACGTTTATAGGTGGTGTTCAAAGTAATGGTGGCAGAAGAAAGGTTAAGCGATATCAGATATATACTTGGAATTATGAGACAATTGTCACACCTAGTGGTATAAGGAATTAGTGTATGTTTTCGGTAGTGAATCTAAATTTACTGGGGAGTGGAGACTCATGTTAATAGAGGCATTAAATTGTAAGAGGAATCAGTAGTGAATGGATTTATCAAGGATTGTTGTTGAACCCCAATATGTTGCATGTGATGTTAAGAGGGATCAATTGTCACAAGTGATGGTGTAACTATAACAACCCAATCATAACTTAAATTAACATTAAATCACTTTTGCGGAATACTTAATACATTATTCAAAAAAAATCCCAAAGAACATATTAGTTTAGTGGCTTTGGAATAATGGAAACATAAATTGTTGTATATAAGCGAGCTACATTATCTAGTAATAGGTTCTACATGACTGTCACGTTTATTTGAAAATCATACATAGTAATAATCTTTGTAACTTGTGGAAGGAAACATAAAAATTGGTGAGATTAGATGCTATGTAAGGGTAAAGAAGGGATACATAGAAGCATAAAACTGAGAATATAGGTATGAGAACATTATCATAACATTAAAAGATCATACCTTTCATATCAAAGATCATAAATATGAATCATGGATCAAATAATGATAGTTCATAACACATGAATCATAAGGAAATAAAGAACATAAGCCATGATATCATAACATAGTAATAAAACATGGAGTATTGGAAAACATGTAAGTGTATAATATGATTTCCATAGCATCCATAGAATTGCTTCCAAGACCAACATAGTGTAAAAATTATTTTATGGAACTGAGTTCTCTCTTTATTCCAACCCTGTATAACTGATCTGAGTTAACTCCTTATTCCATCCTAGTAATAATAATGCCAGTTCACTCCTCATTCCATCTATGTTTATATCATGAGATATAAATCTTTACCTAATGAATTGGATGGAAATATAGGTCCCACCCATCTCATAATGAAATCATACATACATGATCTACAAAATAATAAACAATCATATCATAACCCACAAAATGAAATAGGCATCATGAAAATGAAATCATATCATAACATGTGGAAAAAGGTTTTCATAATCATTTCATCATAATCATAAACTATGAAAAGAAATTGGTTTCAAAAGAATATAACTTATGAAAGAGAAACAAGTTTCATAAACATCATTCCATAAAAACATAATCCATTCATAGAAATAATATTAATGGTATCATTGAATCATTTTCCCATAATGTAATGAGTAACACCAACAAATTTCATATTATATGGGAAATAATTTTGGAAGATCATTTAAGAAAATTTCCTGAGGAAAATATCCTCTCACATTTGATAAATTCTTCTTAAAATGTTAATCCTTTTGAAAATAATTTTCATGAAAATAAACATGAACATTTATAAAGGAATCATTAAAAACATTTTTAAATCCTTTTTCCTGAGAAAACTTTTAGAGGGTCTTGAAAACCTTTTGAAAATATTTTTTGCATAAAAGCATATAGAAGAAACATTAAAACCTTATAAAAACAACTTTCAATGATAACTATGTTGAAAACTATTAATGAAATCTTTAAAATGATTTGAAAATAATTTCTTTGAATGTATCTCTTATAAACATTTTCTTAGAAATTAACCTTTTACATATGAAAAGAAAACTTGAATGAAATAACAATGGGTAAATCAGTAAATGCCATATGTCGTAAAAATAATATTCCTTTTTCATGGTAAAAGGTTTGAAAAAATAATTGTTCAGAAAGTGAAAAGTATATTCCTTTGAAAAAATTGGTTAAAGAAATAAAGGGTAAAAATCAATTTTCATGACTAAGAGAGATTATTATAATATTCTTGGAATCCATTTTTGGAAATCATGGTTTTGAAAGAATACAGATTTCTGATATAAGAAAGAGGTATTGTCATATTTTATTAAAAACATTTTCTTAATTATTTTATGTACCAATGTTTGGAAAATGGTACTAATACATGAAGACATCAAGACTAATTAGATGAGAATAAAATTCATTAGTGTTCTTGAAATATGGATTGTAATAATTTATCAACAATAACGTGATCATAAACAATCTTAATAAACAGTGAGATTGTTTCAATAAACTCTTACCACATTGTAAATTTGAATCATAATCCCTATATAAGAAATTTAAATTACATGGAGCACAAAATATCATGATAATAATAAGATTCATGAAATAACATTTCAAATGTTGTTTATACACCTCATATAAAATCATGGCATGTGTCTCAATGATGTAAAATTGAGAAAAAATAAATTTATAGATTTGTTAACATTTATAACTCCAACCCCATTAAAAAAGATAAAAAAATGGTTATGTAAATACCTATATATTTAATTATACTATGAATATAATAAATTTATAGGTATTATATACACTACACAAAATAATTTAGTGATTAATAAGCCATGTGTCTCATGGAAATAAAGAGTGAGATGAAATTCACTTACCTTTTGACTGGAATCTCATCAATATCACCCAAACCTTCTATATAGTAAATATAAATTTATTAATTTTTTTTTTCAAAGAACCATATTATTAATTTTAATACCATATATGTTTTTATTGTATATATATATTACCTTCTTGTTAACAATTCTATGTTAAGGTTTTACATTGTGTAATATCTGCTTTTTTATTCACATGTGTCTTAATTTGTAATATAATTGGTTCGAATATTTATATCATGATTTCTAGTCTGTGAACAATGATTTAAATATATTTTATTTTCATTTTATATATATTATAATAATCTATATAATATATAATTATGAAATAGAATACACCGTTTATGGAGATAGTAAGTCGTACAAACACATGAATGCTATTTTTGTTTAATTGTCATGTTGAAAGAAAGAAATTATAATACATATATATATGTATAAGTATATATATAATTATTATTAAATTAGAATTATTATATCATATATATCATATATATTCACTAAATATTCTCTAAATACATTCCATTTGTGTATGAATGAATCACATCGCTTAGAGGGGGCGGTAGTCCGCACTTCCTCAAATAAAATTATCGTATTAACAAAACATGGAATGTATAAAGTTATGTTTTATAAAATAATTAAAAAATATTAAAGAAATATTAAATATATTATATTATATATATAGAGAGATTGTTTCCATCATAATTTCCACCATGAGAGGCGGTAATGGAAAAATGAACAATTATCGTTTAGTGAGGAGGTCGTTCACCATACATGTAAACAGTATGATTGTTACCCATTAGATGTAAGTATTTTTAAGTGTATGTATAATACTTATCATAAAACCATAAAATTATATTAAGGATTCTTCTTTTTTATACAATCATGGAATAATAAGTTCTGAGGGTGCGGAGAAATAAAAATAAAAATAAAAGAGTTTGAGATATGGAGTTACCCCTTAATCTAGTAACTCCTTTTGGTTTTGCAACAAAGGGAATCCTTGGAAGGATTTCTGAACAAATGAGGCTTTAGGGAGGCATTTTATAATGGAGGAGTGGCACTCTTGTAATATTTTGGAAAATGGATAACCCACCCATGATTTTTTTATTAAAATAGGATCCAATAATGGTTTAAATTATATAAAATGAAGGATAGGGTCGGAATATTTATATCCAATGGATCTTGTACAAGTTTCTATATCGTTTTGAGTATTAAATTTAAGGTTTAGTATTTAGTTGATCTGAATTTTACCTTAATTGATATATTTAATTATAATTATATTCACTAATATTTTCAGGTATAAAACTAAGTTGAAATTATTAGAAATTATAAAAAAAATATTCCAAATATGGAATCCATTTTACCAAATTCCAAACACATAAGTGGTGGAAATTAATTTAAATTGAATCCCGCAGTCGGGTCGACAATGGGGGTTTTTAAAGTAAAAATATTCAAAGGTATGATATGTTTTTATGTTCAAGTTGAAATTTTAATTGATTATAATTAACTAAATTGGATTGATTGAAAAAAATATTATATAATTAAAATTTTAAACAAATTTAAAATATAATTTAACCTTATAAATAAATTATATGGAAATACAATTTTGAATTAAAATCTATTATTTTCAACTATTCAATAAAAAATGAAACCTTATAGAAAAATAACAAAAATGTATCCTAATCGAATATTTATTATTAACTTTAAATATGAAGATTATTTTGAAATATTAAATCACAGTGGTTCCAAAATTTGGATTTAGAATTGGTTCTCCATAAAAAGGCGATAAAACAACCTTAATAAAAATATTGGGATTTATGTGTTAAATTGGAATTATTCTTATCTTATTCTTATAAAATATATTGTATGGTTATCAAAATGTTTTATTGGACATGTAAAATATATATTAAATTATAATTACTTACTAATTTTAAATAATTTAATTTATAAGTATTAAAATAACTTTGTGAGGATAATATTAATTTTTTATAAAATTACCCCATTTTTATTGAATTGGTTCTTATATTTATTTTTAAATAATATGTAACTAATTAATTCATTTTATATTTTTTTAAACTCATATATTTATATAATTTATTTAAAAATATTCAATAAATCTAATCTAATTATAAGGGTGTATATTATTATATTATTTTATAATATATTATTGTTCGTTAACACTCAGTCTAGTGTGTTATGAAAGCCATTGAAGATAGTCATTATTGCATTTAAGAAATATAAGCTCAGTGTTCCCTAAATAGAGAGCTGACATTTATGTTGTTTTTAGTGCATGTAATCTAACAATATTGATTTTATATATTATAAACTATTTTCATTGTTGTGTGACATGCTAAATATCAAAAATAATAAAATAAATTGATAAAATCACAAAATATTGTGGTATTACATTCTTCCCCCCATAAAATGAATTCACCCCTCAAAATTCATCTGGTTTATTAATGTTTTCATACCTGAATTATTCCTTCATATAAACCCACACCGTAAAAATGAATACTGAAAATTATTTTTAAAAAAGAATTTTGGATACATAACAATTACCCAAAGTAACATATAACTTGGTTTCCACATGGGATAACATAGGTGGAAAGTGAAAAAGGGACATGTAAGGGAAATATAACCATCATCATTTGATAGACAATAGAATAGAACAAGGTTAAGAGAAATTTAAAATCACAAAGTTGAAAGTCTAAGATGAACTAAGGGATAATTTGATACATTGAAAATCGAGGCACTAGGATAACATTTTTTCCTTATCTTTATAACTTTGAGTAATTATTTTATTGACCCAGTATATACGGAAAAAAATTCCTTATTTGGTTATGCATTTATCAATTTGTAATAAATCTATTACCTTAAGGAATAAATGTCCATAAATTAACTTTGATGCATAAATACACTTTTCATGAATCTTAAGGACCCTAAAAGAATGAAAAGTATACCTATTTTTCTATCCGAAATCAATATTACTTAATCTATAAACATAAAAAAGTATCATACATATTAATCATTAATATTTATTCACTTAAAATAATAATACAATAACCATAACATCGCATAGACCTATAGTAAGAATGAATCCCTTATCATCCTTTATTAATGGGTTCAAAACCCATGACCTATACATGATGCAATTTTCAAAAACCAAACTAATATAATTCAAAAGATAAGTTAGATGGACATCCTTGAAATAATATTAATCACTAAATAGAATTTCAACTAGGGTTATAAATATAACCTTAATTCCTAAATAGTTGATTTGAAGTTTAATATAAATCTTTCATGAATAGATAACCTTATAACCCTTCATAAATATAAAAGTCCAAAAAAACATAAATAAGGTCATGGAATTATCTTAACATTGGTCACCCATGTATCATAAAATAGCTCTTGGTTGTCACATTCTTAACATTTGAATACCCTCATCATATATTCTATTGAAACATGGAAATGGCTTGAATTACCTTAAATAAATTTGGAAAACATGAATGAATATTTATTCCAAAGGTTGCTGGATATATTCCATAAATCCAAGAAGTTTAAAAATTCATTCATGATGACATAGATTGCTCTTTCATCCAATCAATAATCAGGTCAAATGTAATTAGTACCGTCCAATTCAATTAATTATATCAAACGTGTCTGTTATCCAAAAATAATTATCTTAACATTAGTAATAGATTAAGGGTTATCTTTCCATTAGTCTTATGATTAACATTAATATCACCTTATAATTAAATTAATTTTCTTATTCATCATAACTATTCTACATATTCTTGAAAATCCTTACTGAAAAACATAAACTAAATATTCCTTATATAATTCACCATTATTAATTAATGGATCCAAATAAAAAAAATAATTTAATACTTCCTCTTTAGTGGTTGGAATATAATTGCTCCTTCCTTGGTTTAGAAGTAAATCCTTATGTATGGAAATTGATTTGGGTAATTCATGTGTTCTCTAGAGATGATGCATTGAACTCTATGACAAATTTTCACTCTATGACCCTTTTTTCACAGAGATAGCATATTCCCCTCCATTTGAGGTATTCCTAAAGATTATTATTCCCTTATTCTTGACATGTAGGAATCCAAATATTCTTTCCTCTATGCCCCTTAGAATTTGAAAATTTATAAAATTAAATATTTCTATTATGCAATGTGTTAGAAATTTCACCAATGCTCACATTGTTGACCATATATCACAATAGTTGTTTTGGTATAATCACAATATGATTCTCTCTGGTCATTATCCAATACCATTACTCATTAATGCCATATTTTCCATCAGACACAATTCAACCTCGTTTCTTCGGGTTTCATCTATTAACTAAAACTAGAAATCATGGGGTGAGAAACCCATATCATTTATGAAAACCACATAATCCTGATAAATTACTTATAATATGTCTAAAGCAGGACACATAACTTTAATTTGATGACACATTAGTATTACACTAGGTTATTCATAGTCATATTCTATTAAAATCCTTCGTAATGGTTTGTGATTATTTTTTGAATGTCTAGAAAATATACCAAGGGAGTGTCAAGCTATATGTGAAGCAAGGCCCATTTTCATATACTGGATTACCCAGAGTCATGCCCAAAACATCTTGTCAGATTTGTTACTCCTATGTACATATGTGCCAGAGCCACATCCACTTGTAGTATCTAGATAGGTATTTATCTCATGGAAACCAATCACCCTATCCTTAACCAAAATTCTTGGTCAATTTCCTATGCTTTTCCTTATCCTTAGACTTATCTTATACATTTCCTTAGGGTTATCACTAAGGTTTTCTCATCCTTGTTTCCAATGTATAACTAAACCTTCTCTTTGATACCAACAATAACAACCAAATCCTGACATACATTAATATTAAGTCACCTTTTGGAATACTTAAAACATTATAAAAATAGATGTCTAAAGACCATATTAGTTTAGTAAATTTGGAATCATGGAAACATAAAAAGATGTTTATAAGTGAGATACATTATCTCCCACTAGGTTCTTCCTGACTATCACCCTTCTTTGAAAAATCATACTTAAAAAAAGCATTATAACCAATGAAATGAAAAATAATATGGGGTGAGATCATATGCTAAATAAGTGTAACCAAGTTAGACATCTAAGAATTAACATGATCATAGGGTTATGAGAACATGATCATAACATTAGATGATCATACCTTGCCTATCAAAGATCATGAACATAAATCATGGAATAACGATTGATAGTTAATGATACATGAATCATAAAGAAATAAAGAACATGATCAAAGAAACCATAACATAGGAATAAAACATTGATTTTTTCTAAACACATAAGCATATAATATGATTTACACAGTATCCAAGGCATCACTTCCTAGACCATATTAGGCAAAAAAATCATTTATTGAATTGGGTTCACTCCCCAATAATGCCATGTATTACTGAGCCAGTTTCACTCATTATTCCATCACTGTAATAATTAATAATATTCACTCCTTATTCCATCCATTTCTATCTCATGAGAAATAAATATTTTCCCAATGCATTGTAGGGAGATATAGGTCCAACCCATCTCATAATGAAATCGTACATACTTATACTAAAAAATCAAAAATAGTAATATGATAACCCATGAAATTAAATGACTATCATAAACATGTAATCGTATCATTACATTTGAAAAAATATATAAGTTTCATAATTATTTCATCATAAACATAACCCATAAAAACAAGAGGGTTTTAAAAAAAATGTAACCCATGAAAGAGAAATAGTTTTCATAAATATTATTCCATCAAAACATAATCCCTTCATAGAAATAATATGAATGGTAACATTTAATATTTTCCCAATAAGGGCATGAGTAAGACCAACAGATTTTATCTTGGATGGGAAACAATTTTGAAGTATCATTTAAAAACATATCTTGTGGAAAATATCCGTTCTAATTTGAAAATTTCTTCTTAAAATATTAAACATTTTGAGAATAATTTTTATGAAAATAAATATTAAAACTTATGAAGGAAACATTAAAACCCTTTTTTAAAGCCATTATTCCTTTTAAAATTTGTTGAGGATCTTTAAAACCATTTTTCTTTAAAAACTTATAGAATAATCATTTTTGAAATGCACATTCATTGAAAAATACATTGTAATATTATAAATAATTCATTAAACTGAATTTAAAACCATTTATTTTAAAGAAATATTATTATAAATTAACCTTTTAACATGCAAATGAAACATCTATTAAATGACGATGGGTAAATATGAACATGTCATACGATATAAAAAGAATATTATTTCTGCACTATAAAAGGTTAGAAAAATGAATTGTTTGGAATGTGATAATAAGATTACATTGAATGCATTGGTAAATGAAAAAATGGGTAACAATTCTTTTAATTATCAAATTATATGTGTAGAATATTATTCTAATTGCTTTTTGGAAATCATGGTTTTGAAAGAATACGGATTTCTAACCGAAGAGAGAGGTAAGGACATATTTTCTTAAATAATATTAATTATCTTATTTACCAAAGTGTCTAAAATTTTTCCAATACTTGATGACATAATGACCAACCAGCTGAGAATAAAATTCCTAAATTTTCTGGAAATATGGATTATAATATTTCATCAATAAATATGTGAACATAAACAATCTTGATAAACTGCGATATTTTTTTAACAAACTCTTACCACATAGTGAAATTGAATCATACTACCCAATGTAAGAAAATGAAATTACATGGAGTGTAAAATATCATGGAAGGAATGAGATTCATGATATAATATTTCAAGGGAAATTTATACACCTCATATAAAATCATGGCATGTGTCTCAAAGAATGCAAATTGAGGAAAAAATAATTTACCGATTTGGTAAATTTTGAAACTCAACTCCCATGATAGAAAGATAATAAAATTGTTTTGTAAATACTCATAAATTTATGTATAATATGCATATAGTACTTTCGTTGTCATTATATACACCACAAAAAATAAGTGAGTGATGAGTAAGGAATGCATCTCATTGATATAAAGAGTGAGATGAAATTAGCTTACCTTGTATCGTGACTCTCATCATACTCATTAAAATATCCTATTTAATAAATATAAATTTATTATTCATATATAAAAGAACCGTATTATTAATTTTAATACCATATATGGTTTGATTATGGCATTATATTACCCTCTTGTTCGCAATTCTAGGTTACGGTTTCACATTGGTTAATATCTGCTTTGTCTTCCAAATGTGTCTTAATTTGTTATGTCATTTTACATTATATTTATATCATTATTTGAAGAATTTAAAATATAATATAAATATATTTAATTTTAATTACATTTGTATTATAACAAACAATATAATAAAGAAGTGTTAAACATAATACACCATTCATGGAGACAACAATCTATATGAATGCATGAACACTATTTCGATTTAATTTTCATGTTGAAAGAAATAAAGTAAAATATTGTTGGTCGGAGTGGATACTCAAGAGGGTGGGGTGAATTGAGTTCCAATTAAAATTTCTGTTAAAATATTGTCTATTTAAAATCCACCAATTTATAAAATAATTTAAACTATAGTGAATTTATACAGATTGTAAATGTTTACTTAGTTTCTCAAAGATTGATTAGGTCTCAGTTAGTTTAATCAGAAGATCAAACTAACTTTTGAAACTAACCTACTAATTTACAATAAGTGTAAACACTTTCTAATTTAACTATCAATGTAGCTTTAAAAAAGTTTTGTAATTTAAAGTAATAGCAGTGTAATAAATAAGATATATGTAAAGTATACTTTAATCTTAAGCTAAAGATGCACAGACAATATAACAAGAGATTCAGTCTCAAGCCGAGACTTATTCCTCTCAAATTTATATAAAATTTGATCCACACCCCGGATCGGGGTTAACAACAGTTTAAAATACTGTCCAGGCCACGCAGGGACCTCTACCACTGTTCTTCGTGGGAAAAAAAAGACCAGGCCACTCAAGGAACTCTTTCACAGTTGATGTGGGTAAAAAAGAGTTAAGAGATCTGGAGAAAGGATTTTAATATCCTCTAGTTCAGTGTAGGAGATAGTGTGTGTATAAGAAATACTGAGTACACCACACTGCTCGAAAGTTACTAAATAAATAACTTAGAGAGAGTAGATAAGAGTTTAGAAAGATCTAGTGATTTTCAATGTAGCTCTAGAATCATTGGATTCAGTAGGAATGCTTCTAAGTACTTCTCTGGTTTTTCTATTGAAGAACAGAGTGTTGTATTTCAGCTTGTATTCTGCAGGAGTGAGAATGATCTCTTGATTCGTCGTGTGTTCCTCAGTGGTGTTGGATTGTATTCATGGGAGTTCTTTGTAAGTCTTTCAATCTCTTTCTTGTTCATGATTGTTATTCTTGTTCAGCATAGTGCACATTCTTCTCGTTGTATATTCACACTTGCATGCCTTGTCACTTTTCTGTTCTTGTCTCTTCGTACTGCATCTCGAACATCCTTATATTCCACGAGTTATGGTAGTAGGAATTATTCCCTTTTCATAGGTACGAGATATGTTTTCCTCACACGGAAACAACTATCATTAAATAACATTAATTGCATTAAAAAAATCAAATATGACCGTTAGTATTATTTAAATAATATTGAAAAAAAGTTAAGACACGGTGTCACATTGATTATGTAAATGGTGTCTTCTCCACGGTATGAGCTTCATGGTATGATCTTCAATATTTGACCATCACGTTTTGATCTTCACAGTTTGATCTTCATGGTTTGATCTTCAAGTTTTGATCTTCACGGTTTGATCTTCACAGTTTGAGCTTCACAGTTTGAGCTTCACGGTTTGATAGCTCACGGTGTCTAGGTCACGGTGAGTCCTTCATGGTGTCTAGGCCACGGTGAGTCCTTCGTGGTGTCTGTGGCACGGTGAGTCCTTCATGGTGTCTGGGTCATGGTGATTCCTTCATGGTTTCTGGTTCATGGTGAGCCCTTCACAATGTATGGGTCATGGTGAGTCCTTCACGGTGAGTCCATACTTAGATAGATTTCTGTATTTGGACTTAGATAGCAATATGCAGAATATGGATTAAGGTTAGTCATTAGAGAGTAATAGAACTTGAATCATAAATATAAAGGCTTGATAATATATGTGAGATTTTTTATCATGCATAAGAATTTTAAATATTAAAGAGAGTAATTAACATCCATAAGATTTGTTATCATTAAAACATGATGTGTAGTTATTAAAGTCATTTGAGAGAATTAGTAAGATGTTCAATGAAGATTGAGATTAATTAATAGTAATAGTATTTTTTATCATTAAAACATGATTAACACATGAGGATTCCAACAATCTCCCCCTTTTTGATGATCACAAATCAGATATAGTCAGAGTATAAATGAAATATAACATAAAAGAAACTAGCATATTAGAATAGAAAAAATCATTATAGAACAGACATTATAGGTTTTCTCCCCTTTTTATATTTTTATTTCTCCCCCTTTTTATATATATCCCCCTTTTGGGATTATCAAAAAGTACAGAAAATTTAATGGAACACTGCATTTTGTATTAAACAAAGGGTTCATAATACAATAAAAATAGGGAACTACAGATGACATCCCATCAAATGGAAAACAGTCCTCGGACTCTTTAGGGATCCCCCTTGTATTTTCCTTTAGCAGCAGCAGGATCGGGTGCTGAAGTAGAGGAAGGCATATATGTTGTAGAAAAAGAGGGTAAGGGTAGAACTTCAAACACAGATGGAGCCAATGTAGGAGCAGAAGAATATCTACACTGGGGTTGGTCAAGAATGACTAGACGAATCTGCGAAAGAGCTTGGCTAACAGTCATGGCAGTTGAGGCTAAGAAGGGTAGACCAGGTCTAAGGGGTGCAGCAGCTGGAGCAACTATAGCAGTACTCTGCACATGAAGATATGGCTTCAAAAGATTGATGAAATCAGTAATGATTTCACCACCATATTGCATAGCCTTTTCAAAGTCATACTTATTCTCTGGAAATTGTTCCAACAATCTAGTGAACTTTGTATGTTTCTGAATTTGAGATTTAAAATCTTGAGTCACTGGACGGATTCTCAAAGTTTCCACAAGATATCTAAAGTGATCTATCATATCACTTTTAGAGAAAATCTGCTAGAGATACAAATCTATTTTCTTGGTGATCTCTTGTTGACCATCATTGGCTATATTAGAATAAATTCTAACCAATTCCAATGCTCTATCAATGTTCATAACCACTTCTGAGAAAGAAGATAGATCCAAGCCACTGAAGTCATTCTGCAGTTCTTCCTTTATTATGGATCTCAGCAAAGAATCATCCAAAAAAGGTGTGGATGTCTAACCAGAAACAGGTGAAGCCTTGACAGCTTCAGTTGGAACTCAGAGCTGTTTCAGAACTTTTTGCAGGCATCCAGTGTATTTATCTGTAAGCTTATTCAGATTCTCCACAAGCTCTCTCATGCATTCCAACATTTTTGTGTGCCTTTTTCCAATATTTTCATAACAATATAGTAGATATGGATGAACATGAGACACAATATCCCTACCAGGAGGGAATCAGAAGACTCAGGAGAAGCAGAAACATGTGCAGGGGCAGGAGTAGGGTCAGGCACTGATCTCAAAGATAACTCATTTTGCAGACATGTTACCATATTTTTCAGATTTGCAACATCATCACTTAGCAGCTTATTCTCTACTCTGACTTCTTGAATTTATCGGAACATCCTTGGTTGAATATGCAAGATAATATTCTCCAAGAGAATTGATGCATATTCTTGACTTAACTGAGTTACTAGACGAGATTGAGTAGAGACAATTTTCACAACTCTATCTAACTAAGTCTCTCCAAAAACTTTCAGATCATCCTTAGTCACAAAGGAGTGATGCTCCGGAAACAGTGCAGGTAAAGGTAGAGATTCAGGTTCTGGTTGAGGTTCAGAATCATCATCTAACTCGGATTCTGATTCGGATTGAGGTTGGGGATCTGGTTCTAGTTCTGGATGAGCTATAGACTTCATTTGAAATAGTGAAGAAAGGTCCATTCTAGTTGTAGTCACTTGTTGTGACTCATTCACATCATAAAACCATGGGAACTCATACCGAGAGTACACAGAAAGAGTGACAGAAGGTTGAGAAGTTTCAGTAGATCCAACTTCCACAATATCAAGGCTTTGAGGTTCCTCCCCCTAAAATTGTGCTTCCCATCCAGATTCTTGAGGTTCAGGAACAAGGAAAAGATCCACAAGATAATCCCTAATATCTTCAGAAAACACTTGCCTTGCTAGCTGAAAGGAAATTTACATCCTCTCTTCAGCAGAGGGAATATACCCCGGAACTAATTGTTCCACTGGTTGAGCATCCTGACTTGCTTCTTTCTCAATAGAAATATTCTCTTCCACAGAATCTTCCTCCACGGTTGCTTGCTGTTCTGAATCAGGAAAAACGAATTTCCTTGCAGAATTAGGATGAGCTTCTTCCTCATAATGAAAAACTGAAGGATCCATAGTCCTTTCCTTTTCAACAACAACCTCTTCTCCTTGAGGTATTTTAGCAGGGATAACAACAGGGACAACAACCCTTTCCTCTTCAACCGGAACTGTTTCCATTGGAGATATTACATGTTCTTCTCTAGGTGTTACTTCAGCTGTAATTTCTTCTTTTTCTGCTTCTTCTTATTCTTCTTCTTCTTCTTCTGAATACTCAACCTCTTCATCTGGTTCCAAACCAAGATCATATATATTTTTAGGCCTTCTTGGATATTCAATAGGATTAAACATTTTATATACATGATAATTATCCTCAACCCACTACTTCTTCCAGGGGTTCCAACTAATCTTCATCCTTTTGGTGATAGGCATGGATAGGTAGAAACCCAAGTCCTCTTACTTTTCTTCATTCGGTCCAACAATCCCTTTGGCAACTAACATAGCTGAAATCATCCTTCAGTAAAACAAGGAGGTGGATTTTGAAGTGATGTTGATCATCTCACATATATGGTTGATAAAATAATTACACAGGTTGATCTTATGGCCATTTGTAAACAAGTGGATCAAGAAAACATCCTGATACTTCATCACAGAAAAATCTTATTTTCTTGGACTAATCAAATTTTGATCAAACATAAACAGAAGTCTAGTCTCCCCATCTAATTCAGCAGCAATGGCCCTTCGCTTAGTGCCATTCCAAGTTTGACTTTCCAAAGAATACTCTAGGTCATAGATGTCGTTTGTTGGAGGAGGGTCTCTCTGTTAATATTCACAAACTCCTTCATGTGGAATTCTCAGGCATGCAACCCACATCCTTTTAGAGAAAGATAACTTCTGACCATCGATCCATCTGGTAACCATAAAGATTTCTCCAAACTCAAAAGAGAACTTCACATACTGATAAAATTGAGAAACCAGCCTCAGGTAAATTAGTCTATTATGTATAGTGAACCATTCAAGCCATCCTTGTTCTCTTAAAATCTTCAAAACTAAATATCTGCTAGACAGAAACCATTCCGGGCAAACTTATTTTTCAGGTACAACTGTATGACTTACCAGGTTCGGGTTTAGAGGTCCTTCAGGAGCTATCCTCAGTATCCTCTTTTATTTCATATAGTAGCGGATCTCAGACGAGGGTGAAGATGGATGCTTCATCCTTGGCATTCAATGAAGGTTTAGGCGAGACAGAAGAGAAGGTTCAGGAGAGAGTTCGGGTAAGGAATCAAATGAAACCCTTAAGTTTTATCATTTGGGAATGTCAATCGTCATAAAAAATTATGGATATCAAATAGCGGTGAAATAAAAATTACTGTGATACAGGTTAAAATACGAATAAAAATATTTTTCACGGTGAGACAGTGAGTAGGCATTACGGTGAGATAAGAAACTGTTTATCACGGTGAGACAGTTTGTTGTTGTCACGGTGATACAGTGACCATCCTGTATAGTCACAGTGAGACCGTTAGCTAATAGATTGTGAGCATAAAACAGTAACTTAGAAACAGAAAATTAAGATACAGTAAAACATTAAACATAAAGATTAGTAATATATATATTTATGATTAATCATACCAAGATTATGTATGATGTAGTCTAATCTCTTTTAATTTAATGGTTTAGTGAATATATCAGCAAGTTGATATTTAGTACCAATGAATTCCAAAGTGATGTCGCCTTTTTGATAATGATCCCTCAAAAAGTGATGTCTTACATCAATATGTTTTTTCCTAGAATGAGAAACAGGATTCTTAGAAATATTAATAGCACCTGAGTTGTCACAATTTATTGAGACATGTCTGAATTGATATCCATAGTCTAGTAATGTGTGTTTCATCCACAAAATTTTTGCACAGTAACTTCCAGCAGCTACATATTTAGCTTCTGGAGTTGATAATGCAACAGAATTTTGTTTCTTACTACACCATGATACTAGTGAATTTCCTAAAAGATGACATGTTCCAGAGGTGATTTTTCTATCTAACTAACATCCAGAAAAATCAGCATTAGAATAACTAACTAATTAAAATGATTGTCTTTTGGGATAGAATAGTCCTAAATATTGAGTATGCTTGAGGTATTTGAAAATTCTCTTCACAGCATTTAAATGTGACTCTTTAGGGTTTGCTTGAAAATGAGCACACTTACACACAATAAACATAATATAAGGACGACTAGCAGTCAGGTAGAGTAGACTTCAAATCATTCCTCTATAAGTGGTTTTATCAACAGATTTTCCATTTTCATTAAGATCCATCTTACAGGTGGTACACATGGGAGTGTCACTTCTATTTGTGTTATCCAATCCAAAATGTTTTAAAAGATCCCAATTATATTTACTTTGAGTTAGAATAATTCCATCATCATTTTGAAATATTTGAAAACCAAGAAATAATTTAAGTTCACCCATTAAACTCATTTCAAATTCATTTTCCATTACTTTAGAAAAATCAGTAGGATTAGCTATTACTTTTGTAAAACCTTTAAAAATTAGAAAAGAACATAATCTATCATACCAAGCTCTTGGAGCATGCTTTAAACCATATAAAGCTTTTGGTAGTTTGAAAATATGATTTGGAAAATGTGGGTTTGAAAATCTAGGTGGTTGTTCAAAAAAAACATCCTTAGCAATATATCCATCTAAGAATGCACTCTTGACATCCATTTGATATAGTTTGAAATTTAGATGTGCAGCATAAGCAAGTAAAATCCTAATAGCTTCTAATTTGGCCAATGGAGCAAAAGTTAACTCATAGTCAATACCTTATTCTTGACTATAGACTTATGCAACTAGCCTAGATTTATTTCTAACTATGTGTCCAGATTCATCTACTTTATTTCTAAACACCCATTTAGTGCCTATTGTGAAAGTGTCCTTAGGTCATTCAACATGATTCAAAACTTTATTCCTTTCAAATTGATTGACTTTATCTTGCATAAAAATTACCCAAAATTCATCATTAATAGCATTATCAATGGTTTTATGTTCAAGCTGTGACAAGAAGGATTGATGTTCAACCTGATTTCTAAGAGAAGCTCTAGTCTGGGTCCCTCTATCAAGATTTCCAACCATAACATCTAAAGGATTATTATTTAGAATTCTAGTTGATCTAGTAAAGGTAGAACTAAAAACTTCAAGTTCATCAATAGTTTTGGAATCAACAGAAAAAGGTTCTGGAAAATTTCTAGAACATGTTGTCTTTATAGAAGGTTCATTTGATTTTTCATGAAGGTCCAGAACAGATAAACCTTCTTCAAGATTTTCAATAGAGGTTTTAGGCTCATGTGGATCAGTTTCATCAAACATGATGTGAATAGATTCTTCCACACACTTAGTTCTTTTATTGAAAACTCTATAGGCTTTACTAGAAATAGAGTGAACTAAGAAAATTCCTTCATCACTCTTGGATGCATACTTATCAAGATTATCTTTTGTATTGAGAATAAAAACATTGCAGCCAAAAACTCTAAAGTAACTAACTTTAGGTTTTCTATTATTCCAAAACTCATAAGGGGTCTTCTTATGAATAGGTCTAATTAAGACTCTATTAATAATATAACAAGCTGTATTCACAACTTTATCCCAAAATTAAATAGGCATGTCATACTCATTTAGCATGGTTCTGGAAATTTCTTGCAGGGTTCTATTCCTCCTTTCTACTACACCATTCTGTTAAGGTGTCCTAGGGGCATAAAAGTTATGACTATTTCCATTGTGTGATCAATAGGATTCAAATTCATGATTTTCAAACCCACGGCCACAATCACTTCTTAGAGTTTTAATCTTAAGACCACTAATATTTTCTATAGATTTGGAGTATTTAACAAAGTAAGAACAAGATTCACTTTTGTGAGAAAATATGTATTCCCAAGTATATCTAGAAAAGTCATCTACTAAGACATATACATAGTGTTTCCAATTTAAGCTAGAAACTCTAGATGGTCCGAACAAATCCATGTGAACAAACTCGAGTGGTTGAGAAGTTGAAACTTCTTTCTTTGAATTTAAAGAAACCATATGTTTCTTTCCCTTTTGACAGGGATTAAAAACTTTGGCATTTGGAAACTCAAGTTTGGGTAGGTCTCTCACTATGTTCATCCTAGTTATCTTTCTAAGTGAGTGTATATTTCAGTGACCTAATCTTCTATGCCATAACCAAGACTCGTTATGAAAATAATTTAATCAAGTAACAATTTTCATGGATAAAGAATTTAAATCAATAGAATAAACATTTTCATTTCGCAAAGTAGAAAATACTAAAGCATTTTTAGAATTAAAAACATAGTGAGAATCATTTTCTAATTTAACATTAAAACCATCATCAAATAACTGAGAAATACTTAACAAATTATATTTAAGTCCATCAACAAAGAAAACATTGGAAATTAATACTGAGTCAGTGTTTCCAATCTGGCCTAAGTTGTTGATTTTCCCTTTAGAATTATCACCAAAGGTGACAAAATCTCCATCAATTCGGACTAGGATTTTAAAGCATGAGAAGTCTCCTGACATATGTCTTGAACATCCACAGTCCAAGTACCATGTCTTTCTACAAGAGCTCTTTAAGAAGGTTCCATACAAAATAGATTTAGATAGGAAATGATTTTCATACCCATATCTCTTTAGGTCCAGACAAGTTAGCAATCAAAGCGTTCGGTACCCAAATTTGTCTTATGGGTCTCATATATTTCGTATAATCAACATACTTTGAAAGATAAACCTTATTAGATCCATAACTATGAATATACCTAGATGAAGCATATGAATGTCCAGAACTAGAGCTAGCAGTATTCTTTCCAGATTTAAGAATAAATCTATTCTTATTAATCTGTCTATGTGCAGGGTTGTAGCATATTCCATTAGTGTATTTTGGTGCAACTTGATTTCCTAGAATTTTTGTTAGTGTATCCTTTCCATTTGTGAACTTCTCTAAATCCTTTATAATTTTCTCATTAGACATTTTCAGTTCAGTGTTCTCCTTTAACAGTTGAGAATTTTTCTCTTTTTCAAAAGTTAGTTCAGTTTTAACAGTAGTGGTGAGAGCATGCTGTTTCTTTAATGATTTGTATTTATCCTTATGTTCATTGCATGTCTCTTCCAGAATATTACAATATTCAAACAATTCTTCACTGGTCATGTTCTCATAATCAGAATCAGATTCTGTATTATCTTCAAAATAATAAGAATTTAAAGCTTGAGTATCTAGGATTACCTTAGATGTGTTAGTCATAAAACACATGTTTGCCTTATTTTTGGTTTCAGTCTCAGAAGCGTTAGATTCACTGCAGCTATCCTCAGAAGCGCTCCAAGTATCCTTCATAGCTTTCTTGTACTTACTGTCCTTGTAATCATATTTCTTCTTGTATTTCAGCTTTGGACAGTCTGCTTTAATATGTCCTTTTATTTTGTATTCATAGAATACAGATTCATCACTTTTATCTGTCTTTTTCCATTCCTTCTTCCAATGTCCCTTATTATCATACTTTCCATTGTAATTTGATTTTATGAAGAATTTATTCTTCAAATAAAATTTCTTAAACCTTATGGCTATCTGATCCATTTCAGTATCACTGTCAGAGTCTGAATTTTCACTGGTTGAACTATCAGTAGGTATTTTCAATTTCTCCTTGTCCTTATTCTTTGAAGCAGTAGTCTTGAAAGCCACTGATTTTCTTTTTGGTTCATCCTCTTCCTCTTTATTAACTTTGAGTTCTTCCTCATACATCATAATCTTACCAATGAGTTCTTTGATAGGTAGATCAGCAATGTCACATGACTCTCTGATTGAAACAGTTGTGCCTCTCCATCGGTCTGGTAAACATCTCAAGATTCTCATAATATGTTCCTTTGCTGGAACAACTTTTCAAAGTAAATTCATTGTATTGACTATCTCATTAAACCAGAGATACATATCAGAAATAGGTTCATCAGTCTTCATTTTAAAGTTATCATATTTAAGAGTATAAGTATTTAATCTCATTTCTTTAACATTGGTTGTTCCTTCATGAGAAACACCCAATGTATCCCAAATTTCAAAAATAGTTTTACAAGTAGAAATTCTATTAAACTCTTCATCTCATAAAGCACAGTATAGGGAATTCATAGATTTATAATTATTATTGTAAGCAATCTTTGTAGGTTCATCCCAATTTTCTCTTTCAGTTTCTGGAATTCTATATTAAGATTCTATAGCAGTCCAGATATCAATACCCATGCTTTCTAAATGAATTTTCATTTTATGTTTCCACTGGGCATAGATTGTACCATTGAAGAAAGGTGGCATGTTTGTAGCATCACCCACAAGTATATTATCTATAACTAGATTTTAGAAAGATAATTTAAATAGATAATATTTAGAACTAAAAGAAATTTAAGATATTTAAAGATGAAACTAGAATCACAATTCAAAAACAGAGTATTTCAAAAATTATTAAACAATAACATATCCTCTGATACCAAATTTTGGTTGGAGTGGATACTCAAGAGGGGGGGTGAATTGAGTTCCAATTAGAATTTTTGTTAAAATATTGTCTATTTAAAATCCCCCAATTTATAAAACTAGTTAAACTGTAGTGAATTTATACAGATTGTAAATGTTCACTTAGTTTCTCAACGATTGATTATGTCTCAGTTAGTTTAATCATAAGATCAAAATAACTTTTGAAACTAACCTATTAGTTTACAATAAGTGTAAACACTTGCTAATTTAACTATCAAAGTATCTTTTAAATAGTTTTTTATTTTAAAGTAATAGTAGCGGAATAAATAAGATATATGTAATGTATACTTTAAACATAATCTAAAGATGCACAGAAAATATAACAAGAGGTTCAGTCTCAAGCTGAGACTTAGTCCTCTCAAATTTATATAAAATTTGATCCACACCCTAGATCTAGGTTAACAAAAGTTTGCAAAACTGTCCAGGCCATGCAGGGACCTCTACCACTGTTCTTCATGGGACACAAAACAAAGACCAGGAAACTCAAGGACCTATTCCACAGTTGACATGGGTAAACATGAGTTAAGAGATTTGGAGAAGGATTTTAATATCCTCCAGCTCAGTGCAAGAGACAATTTGTGTATAATAAATACATAGTACACCACACTGTATGAAAGTTACTAAATAAATCACATAGAGAGAGTAGATAAGATTTTAGAAAGCTCTAGTGATTATCAATGCAGCTCTAGACTTGTTGGATTCAGCCGGGATGCTTCTGAGTCCTTCTCTATTTTTTCTGTTGAAAAACAGAGTATCGTAGTTCTGCTTGTATTCTACATGAGTGAGAATGATCTCTCGATTCATCGTGTGTTCCTCAATGGTGTTGGATTGCATTCATGGGAGTTCTTTTTAAGTCTTGAAATCACTTTCTTGTTCGGTATTTTCTTCTTATTCAGCACAATGCACGTTCTTCTCGTTTTATATTCACACATTCATTCCTCATCACTTTTATGTTATTGTCTCTTCATACTGCATCTCGAACATCTTTATATTCCATGAGTTCTAGTAGTAGGAATGATTCCCTTTTCATAGGTACGAGATACGGATTCCTGACATGCAAACAACTGTCATTAAATAACATTAATTGCATTAAAAACATCAAATATGACTGTTAGTATTATTTAAATAATATTGAAAAAAAGATAAGACATGGTGTCACATTGATTATGTAAACGGTGTCTTCTTCACGGTATGAGCTTCACTGTATGATATTTACATTTTGATCTTCACGGTTTGATTTTCACGGTTTGATCTTCACGGGTTGATCTTCATGGTTTGATTTTCAAGTTTTGATCTTCACAGTTTGATCATCACAGTTTGATCTTCATGGTTTGAGCTTCATAGTTTGAGCTTCACGGTTTGATAGCTCACGGTGTATGGGTCACGGTGAGTCCTTCAGGGTGTCTGGGTCACAGTGAGTCCTTCACGGTGTTTGGGTCATAGTGAGTCCTTCACGGTGTCTCGGTCACAGTGAGTCCTTCACAGTGTCTGGGTCACGGTGAGTCCATCACGGTGTCTAGGTCACGGTGAGTCCTTCACGGTGTCTTGGTCATGGTGAGTCCTTCACGGTGAGTCCATGCTTAGACAGATTTTTGTATCTGGACTTAGACAGTAATATGCAGAATATGGATTAAGGTTAATCATTAGAGAGTAAGAGAACATGAATCATAAATATAAAGTCTTGATAATATATGTGAGATTTGTTATCATGCATAAGACTTGTAAATAATAAAGAGAGTAATTAACACACATAAGATTTGTTATCATTAAAACATTATGTGTAGTTATTAATGAGATTTAATAGCATTAGAAAGATGTGCAAGAAGATTGATATTAATTAACAGTAGTATGATTTGTGATCATTAAAACATGATTAACACATAAAGAGTCCAAAAAATACACACACACATATATATATAATTATTATTTAAGTATCTTTATTGTATCATATATATTAAAAAAATACATCTTTAATTAATTCCATTTATTTTATAAATGAATCACATCACTTTGAGGGGGTGGTAATCCACACTTCCTCAATCGAAATTATCATATTGACACAAAATAAAAAGTATAAAGATATATGTTGTTAAAGAATTATATAATATTATACAAAAAATAAATATAATACATATAACATATATAAACAAATTTTCCATCATAATTTTCACCATGAGAGTTGGTAAAGGAAAAATGAACAATAATAGTTTAGTGAGGTGGTAGTCCTCCATACACAAAAATAGTATGTTTGTTTTCCATTAGATGGATGTGTGAGTAAGTGTTGGTAAAAGCATAGAATAAAAACTTAATAGAATATTTAGGATACTATTTTGTTATAAACCCATGTAATAACAAGGTTTGAGGGTGTGGATAAAGAAAATAAATGAAAGGAGTTTGAGGGACGGTGTTACCTATTAATCAGGCAACTCTGTTTGGTTTGCACAAAAGGTCTTACAAGGGAGTATTTTTTACCAATGGAAGATTCATTTAGCAATTTTTGGATTTTTGGGAGATATTTTTAAATATTTTGGTCAATAAAATGTGGCATTATTGTTGTGAGGATGTGGGGGATATGAGGCCTTTTATAATAGAGGAGAGTAGCACTCATGTAATATTTTAGAAAAAGGAAACCCCACCCACGTTTTTTATTGGAATTGGATCCAATAATGTTAAAAGTAGAAAATATGGAGTATAGGGTAGAAATATGTCCATAAAATGTCTCTTGGACAAGATTATAGGTCTTTTTGAGTTTTAAATTTAAGGTTTAGTCTTTGGTTAAGCTTAATTTTACCTTAATCGATGTAATTAATTTTAATTACTTTCACTAATATTTTATATCAAAGACTAATTTGACCTTATTAGAAATTATAAATTATGATTATTCCAAATATGGAATCAATTATTACAAATTCCAAACACACATGTGACAGAAATTAATTTAAATTCAATCCCGCGGTCGGGTCAACAATGCTGGTTTGTAAAGTAAAAACTTTCATAAGTTTGATGTGTTTTATATTCAATTTCAAAATGAAATTGATTAATAATGACATAAATTGGATTAATTGAAAACAATATTCTCTATTAAACCTTTGAAACCAATTTAAATTTTAATTTATCCTTATAAATAAATTATATGAAAAATCCGTTTCGAATTAGAATCCAATAATTTCAACTATTCATTAAAAAATTGATTCCCTATATAAAAATACCAAAAACTTATCCTAAAATAATTTTTATTATTAAATTTTAAAGATGCATTCTATTTTGACATATTTAATCTAAAAAATGTACAGATTTTCGATTTTAAATGGGTAACCCATTAAAAGGCAGTAAAACTACCTTAATAAAAATATTGGGTTTTATGTGTTAAATTGGTTTTATTCTTATATTATGCTCATAAAATCTATAATATGATTGTAAAAATATTTATTATGATATATAAAATATATATTACATTGAAATTACATAATATTTTTAATTAATTTAATTTATTATGATTAAACCAAATTTTCAAGTATAATAATAATTTTCTTTAAAAATACTCTCTTTATATTAAATTGGTTCTTATATTCATTTATAAATGACATGAAACTAATTAATTTATTTTATATTCTGTGAAAACCATATATTTACATAATTTAGTTAATAATATTTATAAAAGATAATTTAATGGGTAAGTTATATATTATTAATATTATTTTAATAATATATTATTTTTCAGTAATACTCGAGCTAGAGTGTTACATAAGCCATCGAGGAAAGTAATTGATTCATATAATGCAAGATAAACTTGGTGTTCAATGTAGAGAAATCTAAAATTTTTATTTCATGTAGTTCATATAATCCAAACATATTAATTTAATGTAAAATAAACTATTTTCAATGTTGCGTGAATTGAAAACTATTAAAAAGATTTTATTAATTTGAAAAGAAATAATATTCAAAATATCTGGATGTTACCGTAACAAAGAACTATTGCATGGAAATAGCTGATGAAAATACCATAATCCTAGAAATTTCATGTCTTATAACACATTATGGTGGGATAAAATGTTCAGAGGTTATAGTGGCGGTCGGCGGTGGCAAATCTTGACGGTAGCACCCCATCCATGGCTGTTAGTTTACTCACAATAGCGAAATAATGGTCATGGTTCCATTTCCATAAAACATGATATATTCTTCATCATATCATTCCCAAAAATCAATATATTGATCAATTAAGGTATACCAAGGTGGATATTGATGTTTTAATCCTGGGAAGTGGTGACTATAATAGAATCTGGTGATTGGTTGTGATAGTCTCGTGGTGTTGAGCATGGTAGCGGTGATGTGAAAATGTCTGAGGTGAGGAGATTCATAGAAAAATTGAACTGATTCCATTTTGTAAAGTGTGAATAACACCCATTAAAATTTCATCCCACATCGTTTATGTACCTCAGGGACTGATTCCTTATTATGTTTTATGTGTAGTCTGTTGTTCAGAATGCCATAGTATCGGTGGATCTATTCCCACAATACTTTACACACACTCACCATTAAATCCTATATTTGGTTTTTTAGTTATACCATATAGGTTTTTAAACATATATATATGAGCATAAAAATGTATTATTTAATTTTAATAGTTTTTCATATAAAATATATGAGCATTTGTACTCACACATATATACATTTTTAAATAGTTAGTAAACCAAATAAAACTTTTGAATTTAAAATTTTCATAACATTTTATCCAAATTATCTCTTCAACTATAAATTTCCCACATTTTGGAAATTCAATAAAAAATCATTAAAATTTATGATTATATTTAAAAATAATAATTTAAAATATATAAGCATCTATACTTACACACATATATACATTATTGTATGTATAGACATATTTATATATTTTTATATGGTAAATAAAATAGATATATTTTTATTTTAAATAAAATTTATAATTAATTTTTATTTACAAATAATATAAATATTTAAAATTTTATTTTATATTTAAATATGATTAAATTTTAACATTTTTTGTAAATATTTGGGCATCCATACTCACATACATATATACATTTTTTGTAGGTATAGAAATATTCATACATTTTTATATGGTAAATAAAATAGATTTATTTTTATTTAAAATAAAATTGATAATTAATTTTTATTTACATAACATTTATATATTTAAAAAGTTATTTTATATATAAATATGATTAAATATTTACATTTTTTTAAAATATATGGGCATCCATACTCACACACATATATACATTTTTGTCGGTATATACATATTAATTCTTTTTTATATGGTAAACAAAAAATATCAATTTTTATTTTAAATTTAATTAATAATTAATTTTTATTTACATGTGATTTGAATATTTAAAAAGTTTTTTATATATAAATGTGATTAAATAATTATATATACAATTATATTTTTATATCTAATTATGTACACATATATATATTGAAAGGAAAGGTGTTCCTTATATTAAAAGATTAACCAAAATAACATTACACATCCTTAGAGGAAATGAACCAAACCAGCTAAAGGGGCCTTACCACCCCACAAAGAGGTAATAAAATGGGAAACATGATTACCGTCATTCTCAATAAAGGATAGAACATAAGGTGATATATTAGACATCACTAGACAGATGTTGTTGAAAATAGATCCACAAATATGAAGGGCCCCTTCACCTTGATCCAATGATTTATCAATAATTTTGAAATCAGATGTTATCAACAATATATATGTATATATTTAATTATAAATAAACATAAAATATGAAAAATGATAATATTTGAAGAAAAAAATATAAATATGTCAAACTAATCCCTGTGAATAAATTAACACTCCAATGAAAAGGGACAAGAATGTTCTCTTAAATATAGCCTAAATTCTATCGAATGATGAAAAATATTGGTATCCCGACTAAAAACTCAGTTTTGGAGGACTTTAGGGATTTTCTACTCAGAAAAAACACTTGTGTGGGTTATCTTAGGTCTTGAAAATGTAGATCACTTCATTAGATTCATTTTTATATCTCATAGAGCCTAAACTGACACCTAGATAAAAAAAATTTATGTTGGAAGTTCAAGTCATGTTTTCAGGTTATCTGAAGATGTTAATTATTTCATTAAATTTTCTAACACAAAATATTAATTAAATAACTATTACTTAATACTAATTTAATAATTAATAATTAATAATAGTTTTTAATTAGTTTTAAACCATTTTCACAAAATATATTTTATGTTACATGTAAATATATAATTTTTATTATATAAATAATATTTTGGAAAATATATTTTATATATATCAATAAAAATATATTTATATATTCAAATGTAATTTTAATAATTTATATTTTTTTATGATTTAAACCTTTTATCAGCACAAATAAAAACACATATGAAGGGATCCTTTATCAGTGCAAAAAATAAAAGATGTAATAAAGGATAAGAATACAACTGATAAAGGATGTATTTATCAAGAATAAAAAAATCACCGATAAAATTTATCCTTTATCTGTTCTCTTTAAGTGATCATAATGATTTTTTTTATCGGTGATTTTAATTAGTGCTGTTAAAAGTACCCCCTTATCAGTGATTTTTTTAATGATAAAAGGTAGAGCTTATTTTTCATAAAAGACATATTAGAAGTGTTTGTATTTTGTTTAGGTAAAAAATATGGTGTTTAGAGAAAGAAGATATATTTATATGTGTATGAGATCATAAATAGTTGTTAGTATGCTGGAAATACACTGAATAAAAATTTTGTTAAGCGGCATTTTATTTAATGGTGGTTTTCAAAACCAATGACAAATTTTTACATTTTTATTTATTTGGCAGTGGTTTTAGAAAACTATAACTAATTATTTATGGTTTTTTATTTAGTGATATATCACTTCACAACAGTTTTAAACCCCTCTAATAAATAAGTGATATATTTTAATCAATTTTAAATTTTTAAATTTTTATAATTTTTTTAATGATTATTAATTTTTTAATTTATAATTATATACTGTTTATTGCATATTTAATATTATTATTATTTTGGTTGTTGTTGTTATTTTTTTTGCCATTGTTACTCATTATGTATTATTTTCTGTTTTCTGTTTTTTTATTTAGTAAGTATTTATTATTATTTATTTCATTATTTAAATAATTAAGAATCGATATTTAATTTTTTTAAAATATTAAATTTTAAATATTAAATTTATAATTATTTTCAAACTATTGATTATTACTTATTAAATTATGATGCATACATTTACATATTTTGTAGTGATTTAGGAATGACGTGGCCAGGTGGTCATGAGACATGATACATGCAAGGGGTGAAGACCCATGGACATGTTGATGAAAGCATGCACTCTAGTCCATAAAAAATGAAGGGTCATTAGGCCATCCGATGTTTATCGTCATTAATATATGAAGAAATTTGGACGAATGTGTGAGTAATCCCTTGGGGGGGGGGGGCTATGACCCGCCTTTCCAGCCTGAGTGTGTATAGTGTATGTGTGTGTTTTAAGGTAATTGCATCCAGAACACATTATATATATATATATATATATCATTATGTGTGTCTATTTATGTTTCATTATATGGGATTATATATATGTGTGTATATATATATATAATTATCATTAATTAAATATATGTGTGTGTATTTATATAAACTTATTAATATTTATTTATAATTATATATATATGTGGTTATTCATTGTATTTATATACAGTTATTTATATTTATATGTCCATATATATATTATATATTTTTTGAAATTTATTTATGTTAATATATAATTGTAGATATTTATATCTATTTATGAATTTATATATACATTAATATATATTATGTCGATATTTATATGTATATAATAAATTATAAATTTAAAAAAACATAACTAAATATGTAATATTTTTTTAAAGTTCCATTAAATAAAAAAAATTGCAAAAAACCACTGTAAAATGGTACTCGACCTGTAAATATGTAATGCTATTAAAAAGAATCAAACATCATTTTTCAGTGGTTTAAATTGACACCAAACTCTAAAAACATTCCATTAAACTCATAGATATTTCATACACTGGGAATTTCAAGTACTACAATAGACACAGGAGACTACGATAGGAAAAAATGTTTTTAAAATTCATGACATTATTAAAATGGTGAATCAAACATTGAAGGAAAGAACACGGATCATGCAAAGACATTAACTATATAAATTTTTTATAAATTCAATTTATTTTATAATTTTAATTATCCAAATATCTAAACATATTTATTAGTTTGTTTATCCCATTTATATATACTTAGAAATGAATACTATATATTCTTTTAAAACATTTTTTTTCTTATATTTTTTACCTATTCCTATCAATGTTTCTTTCCCAAATTGTTTTTCTTACAAACGTTTTCATTTTTTTCTTTACTTATTTCTTTTTTCATTTGAATCAATTTTTTATGTATTTTAATGTGTGTATTAAATAAATTGAAATGGAATTCAAGTGGAAATTAATATTTATAGTTTTATGTTTTTATAATATGACTGTAACACCCCAAAATGACACTATAAATAGCACCACCAACACTTGATCTCAAAACACCTTCAAGGATCTGTTTAGAAGGAAGGGGGAATGTATATTTCCTACCCCACTTCCCAGATTCCAATGTAAGCAAACTTCATGTATCCTCCCATTACAACAAATCCATGATGGTGGTTTTTATGAGTCCTGGCAGTGTTCTTCATACCACAGCTATGGGAAGCGGCTGTGGGTTTTCTCATTCTCTTCATAGTACTCATGTACGAGTTTGTGGTGTTCCACACCATCCACTATTGAGTAATAGAATCTGTATCTCCTCATCTACTATAGAAACCCATTCCATCCACCCTCCTCCCTCCATGTATTTTCTCTCTCAAAGAGGTAGGCACAAGCCTATTATGCATCTCCTCATCTCTCGTAACAACAAGACCTCATGTCCCTACCCAATCGAGACTTCCCTCTCCCATTCACCTTCTTCATTTCCTCCCTCCCCATTCTTATGTGGTTGTGCAGACGATCACCTCACTATGGGCTTCTTCTGGTGCACTTTTTCATTCATATTTCAATAATACTATAGTTCATTTTATAAAAAACAACTTATTTTTTTAAAATTTCTAAAATTTTATTATTAAATCTATTATATTTCATAAATATTACAATGTTTTCTAGAAAAAAAATTTAATTCGTTTTCTAAAAACATATTATGATTTTTTTAAAATTATAAAAAACAAATTAATCACTTATTAATCAAAAAAAGAAAATAGGAAATTTTTTTCAATACTAAACGCAGCTTTACATTTTATTATTTTATTAAAATTTATTTTCATTTAGGATATTTGTGTTTAGAATATTGGATTTATTTGGTGAAAATTTATTTTTATTTTTTTAATTTTATGTATTAAAAGTTTTTTTGATTTATATTTATAGTTTCATTTTCCTAGAAAATGATGCATAAAATGAATTGAATATTAAATTGAGTAAAAACAATTAGTGTGAATACATGTTTTTTAATTCAAAAAAATGATTATTTTATCAAACCGAGATAGGGGAATATGATAAAATTCAATTGGGTTACACTAATATACTAATTCCCTTTAACAACGCACAAAATGGCTTTTAACTGTGCTAAAAAACACAGTTAATCACAGCGATGAAAAAGGGTAGGTTCCTTTTATCATTGCTAGAAAATTCCTAAAAGATTGGATCATTTACCTATGTTAAAAATGAGTGTTTCTAAATAGAGATGATAAAAGGGGTCCTTTATCTGCCCTCAAAAATAGTGATGATAAAGGCAGTCCTTTATCGTTGCTCTAAATAGCACTGATAAAGGCCAAGATAGATGTAAGGTGGTGTTAATATAAAAACACACCCAGGTAGAAAAAACCTTTAAAATATATTAAATTTAAATCATGAATACAAAAATATTCACCCACAGTATATATAAAAAAACTTCTATATAAATTTCAAATAATGATTTATATAATTACATTTACAATTTTCCAACAAACAGTTAAAAACATTAATGTTTCATCTTTTAATGTATGTGATCCCCTCAAAAAAATGTTTTCCCTTTGTATCATTTTCCAAAAAAATCATACCAACTCGAGAAAAAAATCCCACCTATATAGGAAAACAAATATTATGTTATTAATACTCTATATAAATATATTAAACATTAATATGAAATAATACATTAATAAAATCTCACTATTTAATAAGAAAGACACATTTAGATTAATACTGGTCAAACATTGAGTCCTATTATGGTGAGGTTGATTCATACATGTCACAAATGAGTGATGGATAATTGTCCTAGACTATTAAAAATATCTCAAGGTGTTTGCTCAGTTTTCAGTATGTCCGGTGTGTTTTTTTACAATAATGTCAAATCAATCTAGAATCATGCATTATGAGTCATATTGTCCGCATCATGCATCAGTTTGATGTGAGATTAATTCATACATGTCACAAATGACATATGAATAGGTTTCCTAATTTATCAATACAATCAGAGCATTTTTTCTTGGTTTGAAGTGAGTGACATGTTTTGAACATAAATGTCAATTTTAAACTCATAATAGATACTTTTAGTTATACCAGTCACATTTTGCATTGGATTGAGGTGGTTTTGATTTCTGCACATCAGAAATGACTGGTGGATCATTTTCTTAATGTAACAAAATAATATGAATGTGTTTTCTTGTTTTTAAGTATACCACTTGTTGTTTTTACATAATTTAATGTCAATTTTCAATAAAAAGACACACTTTGAGTTATACCAACCACACAGTGTGTCCTATTGAGGTGCAGTTAATTCCTAAACATCACAAATGACTTATAGATAATTTTCCTAAAGTATCAAAACATTCTGAATGTGTTTTATTTTTTTTTCAGTCACTTTTATTTTTACTTAAATTAATGTCAATTTTAAATAAAAAGAGACACTTTAAGTTATATCAGCCATGCCATACATCCTATTGAGGTTTTTTTCATTCCTACATGTCACAACATATTTATAGATAATTTTTCTAAAGTATCAAAACAATCTGACGGTCTTTTCTTGGTTTCCAGTATTCCAGATGTGTTTCTTACTAAAATTTCATTTCAAACTAGAAACACGCATTATGAGTCATACCAGACATATTGTGTGTTGGTATGATGTGATACATCATCATACAAATCAAAAATGACTTATTAACCATTTTCATGATTTATTAACACAATATAATTGTGTTTTATTGATTTTTAGTGAGGGACACATTTTGAACCAAAATGTCAATTTTACACTTATAATGGAGACTTTTAGTCATACCGGTTAGACTGTGCATCAAATTCAGGTGTTGAAGACTCCTTCAAATCAAGAACAACTCATTTATTGGTATCCTAAAATATCAAAACAACTTAAATGTGTTTGATCAGTTTTTAGTATGTCACATGTTTTTTTGACTTAAATTAATGTCAATTTTAAATAGAAATATGCACTTGGAGTCATACTGGTCACACCATGGGTGTTATTGAGGTGTGGTTCAATCCAACACGTATAAAATTACTCATGTGTCATTTTATTAAAGTATCAAAACAACATGAATGTGTTTTCTTTGTTTTCAATATGTTATTTGTGTTTTCATAAAAAAATGTCATTCCAAATTGGAAAAATGAATTATGATCCATACCAGTCGAATCATGCTTATATTTTACATGAGAATACTTCATAAATGTCACAAATGAATAGTGAATTGCTTTCCTAAATTATCGATACAATTATAGCATATTTTTTGGGTTTTAGTGACTGACTTTTTTTGAACTAAAACGTCAGTTTTAAATAGATAATGGTCACTTCTAGTTATACTAATCAAACCACATTCCAGATTAATTTATGGTTGATTCTTATATGTAAAAAATGACTCATATATCTCAGTCCAAAACTATCAAAACAATCCCAATGCATTTGATTATTTTTCAGTATGAAACTTGACTTTTTAGTTAAATTAATATCAATTTTAAATAAAAGGACACACTTGGAGTCATATCGATCACATCTTGCATCATATTGAGGTTTGGTTGACTATTACAAGTCAAAAATGACTCATAGATCATTGACATAAATTATCAAAATAATCCTAATGCATTTTCTCGGTTTTCCATAGGTCACATAATCTTTTTAATAAAATTTATGTCAATTTTAAGTAAAAAATAGACACTTTGAGTTATACCAGCCACACTATGCATCATATTGAGGTGTGGATGATTGTTACACATCAAAAATGATGGATTTATTGTTTTCATAAAGTATCAAAACAATATGAAATATTTTCCATAGTTTTCACTATTTTAGTTATGATTTTTTACTAAAATGTCATTTTAAAATAGAAACATGCATTTTGAGTCATACTGGTCACATCTATTAGAGTTTTTGTTCTGCAACCAACTATTTTTACTTTGATTACATGAACATTTTATGTATTAAATATTAAATTTAATATCTTATTAAATATTGTTCATTATTCTACATGATCATAATGTAATAATGTCCTGGAGTATTTGTCACATTGATAAGGTCATAGCAGTTCCCTGCTATGATGATAACCTTAAAGTGTTATAGAAATATTCATAATATAGATTTGTGGTTGGATAATATAATATTTTGGGAAACATATTATATATATTTTCTGGTTTGAGTACTCATAAGTATTTGAGACTTCTTCATATGAAGTTCGCACTTGGTAATCTCCAAGATGAAAGATTATGAGAATAGACACGCCAGTAGGAATTCTATAAGTTTTGGTGTCATAGTATATTACTATCATCGACCATTTGTAATGGTACTTAGACATTAATATTTTCATTTTTTCGTGTCATGGCTTGTGCTCTTATATTTTCTAATGAAAACAGCCACACCATATGTTTTCAAGAAGTAGGGTACATTGGATGTGTCATGAATGACATGTTATTAATGGATATGTAATCAAAGGATTTGTCCCCTCTATATTGATGGAAGTTGATATCTCGACCCTTTTATTGAAATAGAATGTTCTCCATAAATTCTATGTCCATGGTGTAATGACGAGTTTATTTTAAATAGTCAAAGAATGATGTATCAAGCATATAGGTTTTTGACATTGTCATGCAACCTTCTTGACGAGATATTGTGAAAAGGGGATTATATTACACTGTGACTGTTCATATGTGGTTGTCATCATTATGAATTTAGGTTCGTTCTCTTGGGTTCCTTGACCTATTTCTAGATAGTAATCATTAACATTGTTCAATCCCACCTAATTCCAATGAGAAATAATCATAGAGGGTCCCACACATAGTGTTTCTGATGGTCATAATTAAATTCTATTTAAATTTAATTAATGGAATAAATATTATTCTCAAGACTAAGGAATAGTTATATTCCAGTTATATTGATCACATAAATTAAATAAATATTTATTCACCAGATTGTGAGTAAAATATATATATATATATATTATTGAATATTTAATACATATTTATTTACTAGTTTGTGAATAAAAAATTTACTTAAGAGAATAAAATATTTATTCGGGTATTCAATAAATGGAATAGGAGTTCGAATGGACCAAAACTATTCCCAATGATAAAACTATTATTTATGAGTCGATAAACATTATTTATCCTTTTTAAAAAGTTGTCACACCAAAAAGTAATTATACAAGTAGTATTATTATTATGTGTCATGGGATTTAATTCATGGTTATAATTATATTTAATTTTTTTATGTAATTAAATTTTATAACTGAGATCCCAGATCTATAAATAGATGCATGTGTCTATTGTTTAATTAATTCAAAACCAATTCCATGTTTTGGAATATAGAATTGTTTCACAAAATTAATTCTCTCTTGATTCCTCATCCTCTCTCCCTCTCAAGAACAATATACCCAATGGATAATTTCTTGAAGACTGAAGAATGAGTGATCAAGAAAGAACAACACATGATATTGGATTCTCCGTGCTAGTTCCTAGAGAACGAGTGGCATTTATTGGAGACCATTGAAACATGTGTGGAACACATCTATAGGGATTATACCCTTTCATCCTCATAAGTGCAATAAAGGGATTCTAGAAGGCCCGTTTTGGTCGATAAAAAATTGTCAATGAAAAAACTTCATAAGACCAAGTATTTATTTGTTCAGATATTGTATAAATTAATTGTCAATTTAATATGCTAGATTTTCACTCTGGGTTTCTGGTAATGTTTTTAAAAATAAATTTTAATATATCACCCACCACCACATGCTTCCATTACTCCTAGAACCAACAAGTTTTATTAGAGTGGTCACCATTAAATTTATGATTTTTATTTGATTTTTGATCTATTCACAATTGTGGCTAGATTATATTTCATGTTATTCGTTATTTAATATGATTTGAATTAACATGGTATCAACATATTAATCAGGTTTGTTCATTGTTTCATTTTTATAAAGGTTTAACAACAATAACAAAATTACCATAGATGCCATCTAGAAGTACCAAATCATTGGCCGGTAAAACTGGGTTATGCAGCATGTGACCGGAGCATAGGTTGTATACCCATGAACAATGTATCTGGATACACCTGGAAATTAGTTATATGTGCTGATGTTATTGCACACCACATATTGACCGGGACAATCTGGAACACGAAAAGTGGATACACATTTTTTAATTGGCATGTACACACTATGTAGTCTGGCTGAGTTAACACACTGAAGCCCCAAGCATGTGACTTGGATATACAAAAATCAAGGTACATGACTTGTAGATTCATGTACACGTTGTGTAGTCTCCCATTGATGAAAAAAATTAAAATTACATTAAATTTGAAATGACAAAATTAAAATGTTATTTTATTTATTAACACAACATTTCTTGATTGATAATTTAATAATGGTTTTAAATATTTTCAAAATGATTAATTAATTTAATGTAATTAATATTACATTATTGGTTCTACCATTCATTTTCTTTTAATTCCATGAATGATGGGTATCTCCAAATAAGATCACATTTTCATTAAGATAAAAGGTAATTAATTAATAAATTAATTAATGCAACCATGTTTATCATAAATAATAAATTAATGAATAAATGAATGCTAACCATTAATTTATCATATTCTTTGTATGTGAGACAATTCATGATATTGACCAAGACTTGTGAATGTGATGATATTTATTTAATTAAATTTATTTCATGGTTTTAAAATTATTTAATATTATATTAAAAGATGTCATATAGGTCATCCCTCCATCCATTATTATGTAGGACCTATGTGTCCTGGGATATTTTTGTAATTTCATTTTACCAATACTTTTGTTTCCCACACCTACATGTGAGTAATAAATATCTGTAAATAATGGAGCATCCCAAGGTGCATGGGGATGGATCAATATGGAACCATTAACATGCAAACTCGATGATATATAGGTGGACATGTGGAATGGTTTATCTCATGAAAAGTCTTGCATAAGGAGTTATTTCCCCAAAGTCATAGGTTGATTTAATATCTACTCATTAAATCAATAATTAGATAATCTCATGACTAGTTAATTTAATTAATTATTATTTTTTTCTAATGCATTGTAATTGTATTTATTGATTCAAGGAAGATATCACATAAATAAATGAATTAATTTGAAAAAGATGGAATTTAAATAAAATTGATTATGCGTAAATGTTTTATCCCAAAAAGGTTAGTTAATTAAGAAAAAATCAACTTAAATATTAAAAAAAATGTAAAGGATAAAATAAGATAAAAAAAATTATGCATAATAAAATAAAGTCAGTCATTCTAATATTAAGTCAGACTAATCCTTATGTTACTTTATTAGTAACAAAACTAAATAAAACTATGTGTTTGACCAACCCTTGTTGGGACACCAACATTTATTAGGTGAGTTCTTAAGTTTTGGGTTAACATAACCATTTTACACAAGAGAAGTATCCCTTTCTATAATTGGTGTGATTTTGATTAAATGTTTAGAAAATCCATGTCATGGTTTCTAGATTTGGGAGTCCACTCAATGGATCAAGAAGCTTCAATCTTGTAGTTGGAGAAGACTTTGCTACCAAAATACCTTCAAATATCTTGTCCAACCCTTGTTGGGGTTATACCAAGGGGAATATGGAACCATTCCACTAGATTTTCCTAGAAACTAAAAATTTAATTTTCAAATGGTGAGGGATATTGGAACATGATAAAATAGTGGGAGATTTAATAAAATAAATTATTTATTTATTTCTCACAAAATTTGTAATAAAGAAAAGTTATAATAATATACTCGTTTAATTGTATAATAAAATGATACACTCATCATCCACACTATCCTTATGGTCAATATTTGATAAAGAAAAATTTATCCTCGAATGTAACTTCCATGAGTGGTTTAGATGCTTCCAGGTTGTTTTATGCCATGAAAGGAAATCTTACATACGAGAATCCTCAATGTCTGATCTGTATTCTCAAGAGGTGTGTGATTTAGAGTTCCTAGTCTATGATAAAGATATGAATGATGTGTTTGAATATAAATTTTGTATTCATTCTTCTATGTCTATTGAACTCATAAAGTCTCACGAAAACATGGATTTGTATAATATTCTTGAGAACTTCTGTGGTCTTTACCAAGAGAGAGCTAGACAAGAACAGTTTGAGATTTACAATGAAATATTTCAGAGTAATATTGGAGAGGGTTCCCTAGATTTGACTCATGTAGTCAAGCTCATTGGATACATTGTTCTTTTAGAGGTTCTAGGGTATAAAATCCCAAAAGAAATGGGTACTAATCTCATTCTGGCATCACTCCTTCATATATTCTCCAGTTTTGTTGTGAATTTTAATATGAAAAACATTATGAAGTCTCTTCTATATATTCTTATCTTAATTCTACAAATAGATATAGATATAAAGTAAGAAGAACCTTATGTCTATATGGTGAAAAAATTTAAAGGGAAAAAATATCTTTATGCACAATCATTATTCACTCCCATACAAGAAGAATAATATCAAAGTGGAAGAAAGGGAATGTGATGTTATCTTCTTCTCATATGGTAAGAAGGGCCACTTTATAAAAAAATTGTACCTAGCTAATGAATCCAGGGGATGCTTTAGGTCCATATTTTATCGAGTTAAATTTATCTATTCCTATAAACTTTGTATTAGATATAGCTTGTGGTGGTCACATATGTAGTAAAATATTAGAAACAAATAGATTCAAGAAAATTGACTAAGGGGAGGTAGATCTATGAGCAACCAATGGAGCTAAAATTGTTGTTGTATCTACAAGGGACTACCGTCTCACATTACCAATTGGAATGATCTTGATATTAAAGTTTTGTTATTATTTTCCATCAGTAACGAAAAACATTATTTCTATATCAAGACTCGATACATATGGATTCATTTTCAAATTTGGAAATAAATGTTTCTTCATTTATAAAGATATCGTTTGTTATGGTAAGGCACATTTACAAAATGGTCTTTACATGTTGGATTACATGATCAAAGTAATAGAAGTAAACAATGAAATTACTTCACATGACTCTTACCACACCCAAATTTGGAATCATCGGTTAGGTCATGTAAATGAAAAATTCTTGAGAAAATTAAAACAAGATGAATATTTAGATTCATTCAAAATAAAACAACATTGTGTATGAAACACATGTTTACAAGGAAAAATGACCAAATCCCCATTTAGTGGGAATGATGAAAGGGATAAAGAGCTTCTTGAATTAGTTTATACCGATGTGTGGGATCATTTCCTATTAAATAAAGGGGTGGATACTCATACTTCATAACTTTTACTAATTATTTTAGTAGATATAGAAAGTTTTAATTAATGATTTGTAAGTCTAATTATTTTGATAAATTCAAGGAATACAAGATTTAGGTTGAGAAATAGCTTCATAGGGAGATTAAGAATCTTTGCTCAGAATAAGGTGTAGAATATATTAATCAAGACTTCATTGATTTCTTATGGGAGTTTAGGAACCTATACCAAAACACTCTTCCTTACATGCCTTAGTGGAATGGTGTAAGAGAATGAGGGAACCACACCTTATTGGATATGGTGAGTTCAATGACGAGTCATGTCAGAATACTATTATCTTTTTGGGGATATTCATTACAAATAGAGGCGCACATACTAAACTAAGTACCAACTAAATTGATAAATGGTATCCAATAAAAATTTTGGGGTGGAAGAAAAACCATGTTACTAAATTTACATGTATGGGGAATAAAAGTTTTTGTTAAGGCCTCTTCATGTAACAAAATTCCACCTCAAGGAACAAAGTGCACATTTATAAGATACTCCAAGGAAAAAATGGGATATTACATATACAACCTCTTGGAAAAAATGGTTATAGTGGAAATTTCATCCATATTCCTTGAGAGGGAGAAAATCTCCAAAAGAGATAGTGGGATCCATATAAACTTCAAAGAAGTCGAGCCTCAAGGAACACAAGAGTTGGTGCAGGATCAGATTCCACAATGTCATATTGAATAATAAATTATTCCAGAGTCATAAGAACTATATAGGAGTACTAATGAGGTTAGAGAACCAGAACAATATGGTTTTCTAGTTACCAAGGATGGTGACTCATTAATAGTTGATAATAATGATCTTCTAACCTGTAAAGAATAAGTAAGTGGCATATATTTTTCCAAGTGGAAAGAGGCTATGAATTCTAAAATGAATTCTATATACCAAAACCAAGTATGGATTTTGGTAGATCCTCTAGTGGATGTAAATCCTACTATTTGAAAATGGTTACTCAAGAAGAAAATTGAAATTTAAGGAAATGTTATTACCTATAAGGTGCGACTAGTTGAAAAGTGTTTAAATATAATCAAGGTATTGACTAAGATTAAACCTTTTCAGCAGTTGCAATGTTGAAATCTATTATAATTCCACTTACCATTATGGAATACCAGGACTATTTGATTTGGAAAATGAATGTCAAAATAGGCTTCTATGATAGGAACCTTTAGGAAGATGTCTACATGAAACAACATAAAGGATTTTTGACTCCAAAGGATTCCAATAAGATAGGTAAGTTGAAAGAATCCATTCATGTATTAAAGAAAGCTTCCAGGTCCTAGAACATTTATTTTGATGAATCCATAAATGTATTTGGTTTTATAAAATACTAATGTGAGCCATGTGTTTACAAACGGTTTATTGGGAGTGTTGTCATTTTCCTAATAGTATATGTTAATGACATATTAATTATTGTAAAGGAAATACCTATCTTAAAGTATGTTAAGGCATGGTTGAATAAATGTTTTTCCAGGAAAGACTAGGGTGAGGTAGCATATTGTCTTGGGATCAAGGTCCATCATCATAGATCCAACAGGTTTCTTGGCCTAATTCAATATAAATACATTGATAAGTTACTAAAGGTATTCAGTATGGAACAATATAAGAGGGTATTGTTGCCAGCATCACATGGCATTCATCCTTCTAAGAAAATGATTCCTCATACCCATGAGGAATGAAATAGAATTTCAAGGATTATATTGGCATTAAATATTTGGTTAATCATGTGTGTTTTTCTATATACTAGACTAGATTTCACCTATTCATTAAGTGTGGTAGGTAGATATCAAGATGATCAAGATGACCACCATTGGATGGTAGTCAGGACTATCCTTAAGTATATGAGGTGTAACGAGGATATATTCCTATGGAGGATATGAGGAACTAGTCATTTTAGGATATGAATATTCCAGTTTCTAGACATATCAAGATGACATGAAGTCAAAACTGGATACATCATCGCTTTTAATATAGGTGTTGTGAGTTGGATGAGCACAAAGTAGGATGTGGTCATAGATTCTATAGCCGATTCTAAGTATATTACAGCTTCTTGAGGTAGATAAAGAAGTAGTTTAAATGAAAATTTTCAACCAAGAGCTTTATGTGGTACCTAGTATTAAAGATCCCATCATACTCTATTCTGATAATACTACAACAGTGGATCTCGTAAAAGAGAAAAGGTCACCTTAATTGAAAAATAATATACATTGGAAGTATCAACTCCAGAGGGATTTTTCTCAAAGTGGTGAAGTTTCCATGAGTAGTATATTCATAGAATAAACTGTGTTGGACCCCTTAATAAAGCCTTAACTTAGCAGAAACTTGATTATCATGTGAGGTCTAATGAACTGAAAGTTGTAGGTAGTTGTCTCTAGTCCAAGTGGGAGTTTTTTGAGTTGACATCCTAGAACCTACTATTTTTACTTTGATTACATGAATATTTGATGTATATAATATTAAATTAAACATATTCTTATATATTGTTCATTTTTATTAATGACAGTAATGTAACAATGTCCTAAAGTATTAGTCGCATTGATAAGGTCATAGCAGTTCCCCGCTATGATGATAACCTTAAAGTGATATAACAATATTCTTAATATAGTCCTACCATTGGATAACATACTATAAGGGGACACATAGTACATCAACCAACTAGCATGAGAACTCATAAGCAGATGATACTTCATGTCATGAACTTTATACTTGGTAATATCTAAGATGGGATATTTTGAGAATAGACACGCAAGTAGGAATTCGGAAAGTCTTGGTGTCATAGGATATTTCTATCTACAAGCATTCTTAATGGTACTTGGACTTGAATATTATCATTAATGGATGTCACAACTAATGCACTTAGATTTTATGACACAAAATCATTGCATATGTTAGCAGGAATTAGGATTAGTTGGGTGTGTCATGAATGACATGTTATTAATGTATAAGTCAAGAAAGGATTTGTCCCTTCCATATTTTTGGAAGTTGATATCCCATACCTTTGATTGAAATAGAACTGTCATCATAAATTTCATGGCCATGGTGTAACAACAAGTTTATTTCATTTGGTCAAAGAATTATGTTTCAAGCATATAGGTTTATGACACCATCATGCAACTTTCTTGATGACATATTGTGAAAGAGGGATTATATAACGCAGTGAGTTTTTTAATGTGGTTTTTTTCATTGTGACTTTAAATTCTTTCTCTTGGGTGCCTTGACCCATTTCTAGATAGTAATCTTGGACTTTAGGAAAGCCCACCTAATGGAAATAAGAAAGAATCCTAGTGGGTCAAAAACTAACTATTTCTTTTGGTATCAATTAAATTGTATTTGAATTTAATTAATGGAATAAATATTATTCTCAAGACTGGTAAATAATTTTATTTATGTTATATTGATCACATAAATTAAGTAAATATTTATTCACCATATTGTGAATAAAATATATTTATTTTTTTATTGAATATTTAATACATATTTATTTACTAGTTTTTTGAATACAATATTTATTTAAGAGAGTAAAATACTTATTCAGGTCTTCAATTAATACAAGAGGAGTTTGAATGGAACAAAACTATGTCCAGTGATAAAATAATTATTTACGTGTCGATAAATATAATTTATCCATTTTTCACATGTTGGCACACCACAAAATAATAAAACTATTATTATTATTTAAAATGGGATTTCATTAATGGTTATAATTATATATAATGTTTTTTATGCAATAAAATTTTGTTTCTGAAATCCTATCTCTATAAATAGAAACCTATTCCTATATTTTAATTCTTTAGAAACCAATTTCATGTTTGGGAATAGAGTGTTTTATCCACAAAATGAATTCTCTCTAGACTCTTCGTTTTTTTCTCTCAGGAATGATAATCCCATGGGATAATTTCTTCATGACCAAAGAATGAGTGATCAAGAATGAAGAATGCAGTACATTCAATTCTCTATTCTAGGACCTAGACAATGAGTGGCATTGCTCAAAGATCATCGAAGCACATGTTGATTATTGCTAGAGGGATTCAAATCCTTGGATCGTCACTAGTGCAATGAAAGAAATCTGGAAGGGCCTTTTCGTATGATCAATAATCATCAGTGAAGAAGGTTCCTAAGACCAAGTATTTATTTCTACAGATAATAAATATATTAATTATAAATTTGTCGTCCAATATTCGTGCTCTTGGTTTTTAGAAACGACTATTAAAATAAGTTTTAATATATCACCCACCACCACACGCATGTGCTGCACCCGAAACCAAAAGAATAATGCATCAGTTTGACATGAGACTAATTCATTCATGTCAAAATGAAATACAAATTTCTTTCCTAAATTATCAATACATCCAAAGCATGTTTTCTTGGTTTTCCATGAGTACCTCATTTTGAACTAAAATATTTGTTTTAAACTAAAAACGTATACTTTTAGTCATACCAGTCCCACCATGCATTGGATTGTGGTTTGGTTAATTCATATACATCAAAACTAACTTATAGATCATTTTCCTAAAGTATGAAAACAATATGAATGTGTTTTCATGATTTTCAGTATCTTTGTTTTCTTTTTTTACTAAAATGTCATTTCAAACTGAAAACACACATTTTGTGTCATATCGGTAGCATTTTACGTCATTTTGATGGGAGACTACTTCATACATGTCCAAAATGAATTACTAATCACTATCCTAAATTATCAATACAATCTAAATGTGTATTCATGGTTTTCAGTGAGTGCCACATTTTGAATTAAAATATCAATTTTAAACTAATAATGGACCCTTTTAGTCACGTCGTTCCCACCATGCATCAGATTGAGGTCATATTGATTCCTAGATGTCAACAATGACTCATGGATCATTATATTAAAGTATAAAAACAATTGGAATGAATTTCCGTAGTTTTTAGTATGTAACTTGTTCTTTTATTTAAATTAACGTCACTTCTAAAAAAAGACACACTAAGAGTCATAGGCGTCACACAGTGCATCATATTGACGTGCAGTTGACTCATACACATCATGAATGACTCATGGATCATTTTAATAAAGTATCAAATAAATCGTAATATTTTTTTATGGGTTTTCAGTATGTCTCTTATTCTATTTACTAAAATTAATGTTATTTTTAAATAAAAAGAGATGTTTTGAGTAATAGTGGCCACATTCCACACCATATTGAGGTGTAGCTGATACATACTCTTCATAAATGACTGATGGATCGTTGTACTAAATTATCAAAACAATTGGAATTTTTTTTCTCAGTTTTTAGTATATAATTTTTTCTTTTTCAATAAAACTAATGTCATTTTTAAATAAAAATAAACACTTAGAGTTATACCAACCACAACTTGCATCTTATTGAGGTGAAGTTGGTTCTTACATGACTCAAATGACTCATGGATCATTTTATTAAAGTATTAAATAAATATGAATGATTTGTCTGAGTTTTTAGTATGTCACTGGTTCTGTTTAGTAAAATTAAGGTTAATTTTAAATAAAAAGAACCACTTAGAGTTATATTGGTTGTACTATGCGTCAAATTGAGGTGAGGTTGATTCCTACTAATTATAAACTATATATGCATAATTATATTAATGTATCAAAATAATATGAATAGGTTTTATTGGTTTTGAGTATGTTAGTTGTTTTTTTACTAAAATTTATGTCATTTTTAAATAGAAATAAGAACATGGAGCCATACCTATCACACCATGCGTCAGATTTAGGTTCAGTTGTTTCCTACATGTCCTAAAGTCTTCAAAATCATTAATTGTCAATTTTATCATGATTTACACTGCCTTTATTTGTTGCACTATCAACAATACATATTGAATTGATGTTCTTACCAGAAAAATCCTTCTCGATGATGAAATACAGGAGAGTCAATGTGTAACTGAGCTTCTCCAACACTTCTGTATTTCATCAAGAAATGTTTTTTCGCCAAATAACATCAACTTTATGCAGTGTTTGTATCTTGAAAAAGATAACCAATGGAATGTTTAAAGACCTGTGAAAACAATATATAGTTGTTAGATAAAAATGATAAAAAAATAACATACAATAGTAGATAAAATGTTAAAAAAATAATTAAATATGTAGTATGAATTCACCTTTTTATGATGGTTGTATAAATTCTTGATGTATTTCTTTCTTATCATTATCTCAATTGTATTCTCAAAGTCTAATCTCTCACGAGTATTACCAGATTTGGACAAATCCACCCTAACTCAATCAAAGGAATCCACCAGTATAAGAAAACAATTATTAAGTGAGTAACACTAAAAATATGTAAACCATTGACATATGAAGAAAAATCCTTTAACGGGTCATCCATTTTGAAACGGAGTTCCAGATTATGTTAATTCAGTAGATAATAGATATTTTAATGAGGAAAAAAATAATATTAAAAAAAACATTACTGTCTTATTGAATTTTGAGTTGTAGCCTCAGTGTCTAATCTCTCATGGGAATGATTAGTTTCAAACCAACCCCCCGACTCAAACAAAGGAATCCACCTATGTAAGAAAACAATTGTTATGTGGTTAATACTAAAAAGAAGTAAATTAAATATAAATATTCAACAATCCACTGCTTTTATGGAAGTCACATCTTCATGATACTTTTGTACATTATTTTATCAGGTACACTGCCCATTCATGTCTAAGCACATCTATATCATCTTGTGAATATGAGTCATTTAGAAAGTAATAGTATTACTGGAAAAATTTAAATACACAACAGATTAATAAATATTTTAAATAAAATAGTCATTATGTTCAAAACTACATCTTCCAGGATGCTAGTTTGTTCATGAAATATGATCTCTCTTATAAATTTAAATACATAATAACCACAAAATTTTCCATTGGTTTGTTTCAGACACTACAGATGCATTAAGTAGAATATGTAATTTGTTTTGATATGTGTTTGGATAGTGAAATATTAATATATATACCCTGATGCATTTTTAGTCGTAGAACTTGTCTACATCCTCAAGCTTATCCCCTGACATCATTCTTCGTTTTTCATGATATTGATGCATTTCCTTATCATAACAGAATCCTCATTAAAATATAAAATAAAATATGTAACTTGATTTTTAGTTCTTAAACATTGGAGGTAGTGTATTAAAAATTTAAAAAAGCCATTATGTGTCAATGTTTTGTTTGATATCCATGCATTGAATCCAGTAAATAAATATTTTGAGTATCCAAATTTACCGTAATGAGCATCCAATTCTGCCAAAAAACAAAAAAAGGAATAATTAATATAAGAAATGAAAATATATTTGATATGATTAAATTGTAGAGTTTTACCCCAACATCGTTGGTATTAAATAGATTTTTTCATCTGAAATTTTTCACAAAAACGATTTGACCAAACCTGCCACAATTTCATTAGTTTTTATTATTTATTTTTGGTTGTTCTATATAGGTGATGTGAGGAATAAAAAGTCCAAAGTTTTTTTCATGGGAAAATTCTTAAAATTGTTTTTCATATATACAACAACAAAAAATATGAAATGTATTTAGTCATAATTAATATTGTATATCATGTTTTGAAAAATAAAATCATGAAAACATACCTCATTTAAACATTTAAAACTGTGGAGCCTATCCAATTATAGTTGAGGATTTTACTTACATTCTTTACACCAATGAAGTCTTGTTCTTCCTATCCTTACATAATTTCTTCAAAATTACATGTGTGAACACTACCCTCTTTTAACTTTGTATCCAAATGATCCTTAAATTCTAATAACTATGGATATAGATTGGGTAGGGTAATTGTGCTTTTGATAGATCTTTTTGATCAGTTGGTCAATCCGTTATATGTTTCTGAGTCATTCATTCATTTCACCCCCTTCACTTTATTCATGTATAACAATAATCACCATTTATTACATTTTATCATTAATTTATAAAGGATTACCTTGAAAAATAATTTGAAAATCAATAACTCCTTATCGACATGTTTTTTTACAAGATAAGATGGCCATAAAATGAATTTTCCAACATCTTGTTCGGACTTATGAATATATTCCTCATCAATTGGAACAGGTAGCTCAGTGCATGGCTTATGGGATATGTTAATCGACAATCTCACATGACTTGTTGGAAGTGATTTGTTGTGTAGCTTATCGGTTTTTATATGGAACACTATATACCTCGCTACAAGGCGATGGGTGGGTGTTGATAGATATAAATTACAGTAATTATCACTATGTAGAATATCATTTCAAGAAATGTATTAGTGTCTTCTATATTCACATTTCAAAAAAAACATTTATCAGAAAATTTATTACTTCATCTAAGACATCTATTTTAGGGTAATGGCTCCCCTCATAGCTGATAGAGGTGGAAAAGCATCTACTTGTGTTAGATGTTCTTGAGTTGGTTATTTTCTTTGATCCCCCCCCCATAAAAGTTGTCATCATCTCTCTCTTCTATTGTAATTGTTCTAAAATGTTAGATAGTTGTTCGTTCATCTATTTTTTTTCTTTACTTTGATCTTCCTCTTGTTTTTTTCTCAAAATATATTTGGGGTGTCATCCCAAAACTCATTCCTCTGACGAAGACAAACGTTTCTGGATACTTCAAGGACACTGATAGTATGTGTTCATCCAATATAGGTGTTTTTGATTCTTATGACTATGTCAGATAGAAAAAAAAGGAAAATAAGTGATAATTGTTATGTAATAGTGATTTAAGGATAAAATATTATTTAATAATTACACATGTTTCCCACATTTTTTATATTTTCATCTATTAGTATCACGTCTTTATTTACACAAGAATCCTTCCATATCCCATGGCGTGGGATGGAAGGTGCTTTGGATTTGGACTAATCAATCTATATATAAATATAGGTACATAATTATGGTGATTTTTCATGTCACATAAAAGTAATATGGTAGATTTAAAATATGTATCAATTTTTTTAAAGAGAAGTGTACCCCATACATTCTTTATGGTAAGGGTATGTTGGTTTTTCTACTCGTTCCTTATTTTCTTCACATAGTTACAATTTCATAAACAAAAAATTGTCAATAAAAGTGATGAATTCACATATTATCAAAGAACATATTATTAGCAGCAATTTTTCTGAAAAGACACATGTGCATGTTTGCCAGTAAACACATCCCATGCTTATGGGGTTATCAAGTGTTCATAGCTAAGTTGTGGGTGTGGGTTTATTTTCCCTCCATCATCTTTAAGGTGATTTCAAGTTATAATTGTGAAAAATCCTCTGTTAATCCTTCTGTATCATTAATACATCTTTAATTTGGGATTCATCTACTATAATTGAATGATAAAGAGTAATTTATTGTTTTGTTATTTTATTTATTATTAAAATAAAGAATTGATATCATAATGTTAATGTAATCTCTTCCCATATCAGTGTCTAGAGTGCAAGCACTCCAAGGTTCCACCAATCTACATCAATCAGTATGTGTTTTCGAGTGAAGATTCAAATGTAACTATGAAACATGGACCTATTGAGGTTAACATGTTGGTCCTGCGTATTTTATCCGAACTCATATTTTACACCATTGATTTTCCACATAATGATTTTTTATAACATAGTTAAACTATGGTTCTCCTATTTTTTCTATGTCATCTGTCATTAATCACCTACCATTTACATAGATTAAACATCATCAATATGTTGTTACTATAGACCACTAGCATAGGCTTGTGCATATGGTTGGTGTACCTCTGTACTAGGAGCAGAAATAGGTTGATAAACCTGTTGTTCTTTAGGAATGGGAGCACCAGGATATTGAAACTCATCACTGCGAGGAGTAGCGGGTTGAGAGTCCTATTGTTCCTTAGTAATAGGAGAACCAATATGTGAAGAAGTCATTATCTATATAAGTGGATTAACATTTAATATAGAATACATAAATTTAGTAGTGATAATAACATGAGGTAACACAATGTGTATTACAAAAGAAAATTAACCTGATTATTGAACTCCCATTTTTTAAAGGATAAAGGGATTTGAACCCTATATTGGCTATATAAATCCCTTTATTATGGTTACTTATGACATAAAAAACATTGTCTACATTGGGTCCACTGTTAAATGATTGTGACATCCCAATGAAAGGGACATCATTAGTTGAATTTTCATCTAACCCTTTAGAGTATTTGGCCGATAACAGAATAATTGACCACTTTTGGTTTGTGGGATATGGAAAATAAAATAATTTTACATCATGTGATTCCATTATGAAACACTTCATCTTTGTACCCTTCCTAACTAAAATCAACTTGCACGAATCCCAATTCATCAATTTTAACAGAACACCTATTATCAACCCGCTTACATTGAAAAATCGGAACTTGTAATGTTGTATAATCCATCTCCCACATTCTATTGATGATGCCAATATAAGAAATATTTACATAAATTTGATTGTTTTCCTTAGTACAAGAAACATGCAACACTTCATCCATAACTGTAACTCTACTATTTTTTATGGAACTGCCTTCATCATGTTCATTTTTATAGAATGTATAACCATTCATTACAAAAAACATTATAATACAATACATACACAGTTGGTCCTCCAACTAGTCATCCACGTAAACCTGAAATTGAATCCATATTTTCATTTGTCTCCTTAATAATATGGTCCTAAAACTATTCTATAAACTATTTATTATGTGCATTTGATATCCATTTTTTAGCCATTGATGAATTCAAATTCCTAATTGTTATTTTGTGGGTTTCAACATATAGGGAAACCTCCAAAACTTTTATGAAAAAAAATAAGGGAAAACCTGCTCCTGATCTGTAATAATTATTTTGAAAACATCTCTTCTAAAAAATTCCTTCACCCTCAAGCCACTTAGTGTGACATTCTTTCGATAGACCAATCTGTTCCACACTGGATAGGTATTCGGTAGAGAATTCAACGGATTCCTAAAAAATATATATCTCTATAATATAACCCCCTAGAAAACTTTAATTGTTAACATACCCATTCAGAATCTTCATATACCATTCAATGGGGTAAATCTATCAATAGTGTACAGGAACACAGAGTCAAATCTCTCTCACCTAGTGAACAATCAACTGAACCATCATAACAATGAGTGTTGGTTGGAAGAACATTTTCAATTCAAATAATATGATGAGAGTTTCTCGTTCCATTTTTGGAAAAAATTTTGGATCTATAACATAGTTTCATATAGCTTTGAAGAAGAATTAGATCTTGGTTAATGTATAATGGAAATTCTTTGGAAAATGTAATGTAAAGATACAAGAAGTATATCTTGCATCAAAACATGACATCCATGTGATTTTAGAACCTTTAACATTAAATCAATCATTAACATGATGTTATTCATATTTGATGAACACCCATATGGAACCTTAACTTTATTAAATAAGTTGAAAAACTAATATCTCTCTTGCCTGGAAATATTGTAAGTATTTGGAGAAAGAAATGTTCATTTTCACCCTTTTCTAGCACAAAGCCATCTCTTAATCCCAGGTCAACCATGTCCAACCTAGCCTTAATTCTATCCTTTGTTTCGTTGGGTACAATTAGCAATGTGTTGATGAAACTATCACAAACATTCTTTTGAACATGAATTACATCAAACAAATGTCTGACTTATAGACAATTCTAGTATGCTAATTCAAAAAAAAAACTGTTCTCTTTTTCCAACCGGTTTTTGTATAGTTTTTCGAAAATGGATTACCAAAAGAATTGTCCACATATTTTACTTTATAAAATATTTTATCTCCTATTAGTGGAGATAGTTTTGTACTTTCTTCTTAACATCCATTGAATTATGTCATCCATGATCGGTACTTATCCCATTTGTTTAGTAATCTGTGATGTCAATGAAACAGAATTTTCAACAAATGTTTCAACCTAATGGGCAATGTAAATTGTTCACAGACAGGACAACCTTTAGTTACTTTAATTCAATATCTTGAAAATTTTCTATAAGTATGAATGTCATTTATATTCTTCTATAACATGTCTCTCAACATTAAATCATCGTTTTTGTGGGAATCACACAATGTAACAAATGAATCCCACAATAATTTCAAATCCTTGATCAATAGATCAAAATAACCATCAATATTATTACCCAATTGTTTTGGTCCTCGTATAAACATATATAACAGGATGCATTTTCTTTTCATGCATAACCATGGTGGTTAATTATAATTTACCATCATAACTAGACATGTACTGTGAGTGCTTCTTTAAAAACCAAAAAAAATCACTTCATCTTTTGATAATGCAAGATAAGGTTTTCTTGGATCATTTTCAAATTAGGGATACTCATGATCAATTCTATTCTACTCAGGAGAGTCTCTCGGGTGATGCATTTTCCAATATTAATTTCTTGTATCTGTGTGTCAAATTAATTACCTTGCAGTCTCCTCACTTATATATAAGTGCATAAACATTGTAATGGTTGGAAAGTACCATACAAATTTTGTAGGGCTGTTTTTCTTATATCAATAAGTGTCACACTTTTTTAATAATATTAGTGTTTTTTGGTCCTTGATAAATAGTATAAATTCATTTGGGAAAGTGTGTACTTTTTCAAAGATCATACCCATCGAGCGTATAATTCCTACAACGTCATATGTTTGAATCGGAATCTCATTATCTTCTAGTATCATGTCATTCTATAGAGAAATTTGTTCCATAAAATTGGTGTCACTCTATATATTACCTTCTTTCAAATTATATTACTTTAGTACAGTTGGTAATACAGAATATTTAGTGCAACCAGCATCCAAGGGTGTCTTTTACCAACTCTTTAACTCCTCAAACCATTTTGGTAAATCAGTAAGTTCATCTTCAATTATCCCTATCATTTTCTCAAAACTAGCTTCATCATCATTCACATTCGTAATCATATCCTTGATATGATATTATTCATTTTCCACACATGTAATCATGTCAGATGATCCATAAAACCCAGTGTTATCCCAACCATTAGCTATATTCACTTTTCCCAATGATTATTCAAACAATTATAACTTTGATCTATTCTGTGATAGATCAAATGTTCATCTGACTCCCTTGGAGTAGCTTTTCTTGAATACCAATAGCGTAAACATAGACAAAGGATCTTATATGGGTCGTATGAATGATCATTTGAAAACATGATAAACTCTTTCAATCTATCTCCATACTCTTTTGTTAGACAATTATAATCGATCCATTAGTTATTCATATCCATTATATTTGATTCAATAATATTAATATTTAACAAAATAAATACACAAAATGTTCCTTTCGAATAAGGGTAACTCAACATTTGAATGATATTTATTATTGAATTTTGTTTCCTAGGACTCAGCCTCTTAGAAGCTAACACAAAATTCCTTTGAAAACTATTTACAAAATCAAACATGAAATCCCATTAAAAAAACCAACTGTTTACACAAATTCCTCCTTTAAATAACACATCCTTTTTAAAATAATCCCAGCAATAAATAAGCTTTCAAAACATTCATATCCCTTTATAAAAGTCGATTGGGTGAGCTGACAAACACTTGGCATGAAACCTAAGTCCATGCCAAGTGGTTAAATCATTTTAATGCAATTTAAAACCAAAAAATGGTGTGTTGAACACAAATAATTTTTTAAGAAACATTTCACAACACTTGAATCATTTTAAAAGATCCATTTAGGTATTTTTCACAAAGACAAAATCCCAATATAAGAACATTATAAAAGATACATAAATCAAAAATAAACAAAACTTTTTGAAATATATATCTATAAAATGTTTATCATGCCTCTCATGAATAAATAGTATTAATCCTATAGTTTACGCTTGTAGTATTACTAAGGAGTGAATAAGTGATAGATAAAGACATAGCTATCACTTGGCCTTTATAATTCTGAACATAAAGTCACATCTCTTCAAAGTGGGAAACCATCTTCCACTTGATACTTGAATCATGTAATAGCTAATCTTGATCCTCAAAATATGGTACATTAGTGAAAATTTTTCCATTCTTGAGGGTATACATTAGGTAAATGTTAAAGTAATATAGGTACTCAAACCATCTCTACTATTAATGGTTCATTTCACTTTGTGATTAAATATTTTTCAATCAATTTTTTATGGTATTCCAAAAATATATCACTCTAAAGATAATACTAATAACACCTCTGGGAAAAAAACATATATTTCCAAATCATTGAAAGGATTTGGGATGTTTCTCTTTTGTTTCCATAACTGTCTGGACCCATAAGAAACTACATGACCTTTATGGATTGGAACTATTCAAATCCGGAATTATGGTACATCACAATATAAGCCATACTCATTACCCGACTCATATATGGTTATGATTTGTGTTTTTATAAATCTCCCATTATGATCTAAGAAAGATAACTCGTGATCATATAACTAAAGGAACTATAACACATTCTTCATTAAGGCCTTCTTAGTGCTTTTAATTAGGAAGAATCCCAGTTGAGCCTCTGGTAATAACTGGAAATTCACAAAAAGACTTGGAACATAGAAACATTCTTTGGCCTCTCTAAATAAACTATATCATTGAACATCTCAGGATCTAAAAATACGCTATCCAGAAATATCATTCTCCCCGGGAAGTGTACATTATCAATTCAAAACATACACTTTGAGATCATGGAATATAGTTGACTCTCCCTAAGTTTTCCCAAAATGATCTCCAGATATCAATAATCTTCCTCCCTCAACTGAGAATACATGATGATATGATTGAAAAATATGGATAATAAATTATCTAAATAAGGATGGAAGAACCAATTCATCTCATCCATGAACACTGCCATTATATGTTTCAAACTAAATGGAATTCCTAGATACCCATACAATACATACGTACTTCTAAATATAGTATGTGGTATATCAAAATACCTCACCATAAACTGATCATAAATTGATATCAAATATATCTTTGAGAACACTTTAGCACCTCTAAGTTAATCAAATATCCCATCAATGCATATAACTGGATATAATTTCATTTCTATCACTTAGCATAACCTCTAATAGTCCACACATATTCTCAATGATTGATTTTAATTTTTATTAAAAAAACTATGGCACCCCAAGTTGACATAATCATTTATATGAAACAATCAAAAACTATAAATGAAGAAACTATAAACTTGTACCTTAGAATATTGTTGTTGTTAATCCGATGGCAGCGGAGTCAGAGAAGGTGAGGGTGGCGGATGGCACAAAGGGGTTCGCAGTAGAGGTGGGGTTCACGGTGGAGGTGGGTCCGCGGAGGAGGAGGACTCCACAATAGAGGTGAGGTTCAGCGGTGAAAGTGGGGTATGTGGAGGATGTGGGTTCGCATCATAGGAGGGGTTTAGGGTAGAGGTGGGGTTCGACATGCGGTAGATGTGATGTCTGTGGCAGAGGTGAGGTTCAAAAGGTGGGGTTTGTGGGTGAAGGTGAGGGTCACGAAGGAGGAGGGCTCCGTGGCAGTAGAGGATGTATTTTTGGAAGTGGAGGAGGAGGAGGAGGAGGATTCAGTTGGGTTCAGCTTCTGTGAGAGCTTGAGGCATGCGAGAGGAGGAAGAGACTACTAGGGTTTACTAATAAAAGCGGGTAAACCATTAATCAATGCTAGCTAAAAATTACTGATAAAGGTATGTTTTATCATAGATAAAATAGAAAGTACTGGTAACGATATAATTATAATAAATTATTTATATTTGTATATATATTTATAAAATTAAATGTATAATAAAAATATATTAATTTATTTATAATAATAACTATAAATAAATATATATTTAGTTATATTTATAAAATTATATATTAATTATATATATTAATAAAATTATAAATATAGTAAACATATATGTTATGATTTTATAATTGTTTTAATATATATATTTATTATTTATTTATAGTTATAATTATAAATATCTATATATTTTCATTTAAATAATTATAAAATTAGAAGAAATATATTTATATATAGATAATCAGGAAAATATATTTTTTCATTTAAATAATTATAAAATTAGAAGAAATATTATAATAAATATATTAATTATATATATTTATAACATTATAGATATATATATATATATATATTTTTTAATTTTATAATTATTTAAATGAATATATATATATTTATAATTATAACTATAAATATTTATTTATTTATTTAAATAAATATAAAATTATAATAAATATATTTATTATATTTATAATTTTATTAATATAGATAATTAATATATTTATTTTAATTTTAAAAATATTTAAATATAGCTATATTTATTTGTAAATATAATTATAAATATTTTTTTATTTATCAAAATTTGTATATATTTATAAATATATTTATTTAATTATATATAGCATTATATAAGAATAATAAATATATTTTTTATTTATTTATAATTAAAAATTATAACAAATATTTATTTATTTGCAGTTGTAATTATAAATAAATAATTATATATTTATATAATTATATATTTATAAAAAATATACTTATAATTTTAAAAATATATATAATTAATATAAATATTATAGTTTTATTATTATTTAAATATTTCTATATTTATATATTTTTTTAGAATTATAATAATATTTCTTTTTAATTATTTATAAATATTTTTATAAAAATATATATAATTAATATATGTATTATAATTTTATAATTACTTAAATATATCTATATTTAATTAGAATTATACTTATAACTATTTGTATTTATTTATAAATATTTCTATATAAATATATATAATTAATATATTTATTTTAATTTTATACTTTTTTAAAAATATTTATATTTATTTAGAATTATATTTATAACTATTTGTATTTATTCATAAATATTTATATATAAATATATATATATAATGAAAATATTTATTATAATTTTATAATTATTTAAATATATCTATATTTATTTACAATTATAATAATTACTATTTGTATTTATTTATAAATATTTGTATATATTTATAAATATATTTATTTAATTATATATATTTATAACTTTATAAGTATGATAAATATACTTATTATAATTGTATAATTATATATATATATATATATATATATACAGTTATAATTATAACTATAAGTAAATATATTTATAAATATTGGTATATATTTAAATATATATATATATATATATTTTTATTTATTTATTTATAAAATTATAATATATGTGTTTATTGTAATTTTATAATTCTTTATATTTATAAATATATTTATAATTAAAATTACAAATAATGAAATTTAAAATTTCATACCCACTAGGCCTTCGAGCCAACAATATATTATGTAATAAATCGACTAGTATGGTGGGCCATCCCTTGGGGGGGCTATGACCAGCCTTTTAGGCCTCTGAGCATGAAATTTGTGTGTGAGTTTAATGTAATTATACCCCCAAACACCTAATATATAATAATTATAAATATATATTTATAAAGTATTTATATATAATTATAAATGTAATAAATTTAATGAATATTAATAAATATAAAAAATATAATAAATATATATATTATTTAATGAAATTAATTATAATATTATTTAAATTAATAATATTTTTTAATAAAAAATTTTATCAGCGCTAAAAATAGAATTGATAAATCTACCTTTTATCATCGCTAATAAACACTGATAAAGGGTACACCTTTATCAGCACTTTTTTTAGCTCTGATAAAGGCCCTCCTTTTTTTAGTGCTTTCTACTTAGCACTAATAATACTCAGAATATCCCATTCCTGAATCTATGGTAGTGTTAGGTACCTTCATATATTCATTACAAATCATTGATATATGCTTGATACAATGCAATTGGGACCACATTTCATTAATATTGAACTTATACATAAAAATGTAAAAGGTCAATATTTTTTAGGGTTGTCTTGGGAAACTACATCTTCAGGGCTGACCTTGACTATAATTATAGTGAAAATACTAATAGTGTATGTGGTGACAGTTACAATAATGTCAACAAGAATACTGGCAGGAAATTATCTACATTATCTATTATATATCTAATTAAATATTTTTGTGATGTTTTAGAAATTATGAGGGCAATAATATTTTAAAATTTTAATATACATGCCTTAGTTTCTATAGGGAAATGGAGTAAATTACAATGAAAATAAGGCAATATACAATACATGGATATACTCAGCGAGACTCTAACTCAATACCTTGCCGAGAACAATAGGAAATCTAGCACTAAGCTGCATATGTAATGTTAATAACAATAATATATATGTTATATCAGTAAATTTTATATCATAATATAAATATAGAATAAAAAAATAATAACAATGATCATGATCTTCAGTTATTAATAATAATAACATCATCCTTATTATTATATAATTTATAAAACATAAATAAACTTATAAATTTATTGCCCATCACCATTTTGAGGTTAAGATCAATGGTTCATTAGTTTTGTTGTAAGTTGATTGTTTATTCTATTTGATTATGATTTTTTGCAATAAGAGAGGGATTTATGCTTTTCACCTTTACACTAAAAAATAGATAGTTTTAACATATTTTATATATGAATATAATTATTATTAAAATCCTACAGATTATGGATGTTTATCCCATTATTGAAGAAGTGGATATATGTTCCCATAAAATTATTGATTAAAAAAGAAAAACATTAGGAGATATCTTATTATTAAAAATGAACGTGCTTCAATCGGCTGACAGAAACAATAAAAAACAAACAATTAATGAAGGGAGAGAGTGTTATTGATCACATGGGTGGTCGACATCTCCGTTCACATCCTCACAACAATAGGTGGAGGTTGTACATCGATACGGATTGTACCGAGGTGTCCATTAGTTGATAGTTAATATTGTGGAAGATGGTTTTTAGGTACGAGAGCGTGGGGTTAATAGTGGATAATTTCAGAAGTTCAAGAGGTTCCACTAACATCCTTGATGTGAAGAACACCACAAGGACTCTAGTGTAAACCACCTTAATGGATACGTTTTAGAGTTTGGATCATGGGAAAGTTTAAAAGATGTGGAATAAGAGAGCTTTTATTAGGATGTTTTAATGTGTGACAAAAGGGGAATCTTGTCCTTGGTTGATGAGATACAGAACCCTAATGTTAACCTAGAGAAGGCTCAGCAGATCCATCTTCCACTGAGGAATAAATAAGTAGGGATGGAAAACATTCGACAACACCGCAAAGGGTCCGAAGGTGCCCATTAATCTACAATTGATTGTGTGCAACACCATGTTGAGGAAAAGGAGCATTAAGATGATTGAAAGGACAAAGGTGAGTGGTGTGGCGATGAGTTCTGGTATAAATAAAACTGCGAACACTCTGACCATAATGACTTTCTAGTCTCTGATATTGAGGGAGAAGTGTGGTAAATTTTGAAGGATTAAGAGCATGGCGTGGAGGATAAGGGTAGGTAGGAGGAGTTTCAGGGTAGTGGAAATAGTGCAAAAACACATTTTAACATGATTTTTTAACCGACGTATATAAAGGAGACACAAATAAAATTATTCTCAGTGTAGGATATCTAAAAACCAACTCTGAAAATCATTATTTTGGGTTTCATCATTGGTTTATTAAATAAATTGATGCCAATAACTTATTTTCAGCATCGTTTTTAGGTAAAATTGTTTCTGAAAATCAAATAGGCTCAGGATTAAGATTTCATTTTTGGATAAAACTGACGTCGTAAACTAGTTTTCATAATTAGTTTTATATAAAACCGTTGCCAAAAACCTGTTTTTTTAAATAATATTGGTGTCAGTTTTTTAAAATAACTGACATTGTAAGTTAAAAAAAATTAGAAAAATCATAAAAACTACAATTCCAATAAAATAAAAACCCCTGTAAAAAACACAATATACACAACAATAAAATAGTATTTATCATTCAATAAAAATATATAACTTACATAATTTTATCTAGTTAATAAAAAATTATCTATGAGTATGTGTTATAAAGTAGAATTAAAATACAGATACATGCAATCAATAAATTCATTTGAAAATTTTTTAACCACTGCAAGTCCCACAACTCCAGCATTTTTAGTTCTTGCACTAATCAACTATTCTATGATATCCAAGACAATAAATTGGAGTCACTAATAAAATTTACATGGATTCCAGTTAAAAATAAATGCATCAATAAATGTCATAAAAAAATTAGATAAATGCATTACAGAGGAACATGAGAGAACTCAATGAAATATAATGTTGAATGATGGAAGAATATGTCATTGTAGGAAATGAGACATCTGTGGTTAAGGCTGAATGGGATGGTTTGATGGTAAAATATACAATAATGGTAGATTAAATAAAGTAGGATAAGAATGAGATGGCTGATGAATATACTCAGTGTAAGAACTTTATTTCACATTTCAAATTAGTGATTTGTTTCCTTTTATGTGGGTGTTGATAACCCATGATGGCTGAGTGTATGTACATCTCTTATAATAGATGTATACTAGGATGTACGTTTAGGGGTTTTGTTATTTAATACCCAAATTACCATGTTTCCAATTTCAGAGAAATATGTGATATGATAAAAATAATCAGGGAAGAAGTAGATAAACATCTTCTATTACATTTTTATTAGAGTTATAATCTAACAAACTAGTTGAATAGGATACCTCATCAATCAGTTACCACTTGGGGTGATCATATACATTGGAGGTCATGAAGTGCATTCTAGGCATGTTATTTTATTTTTGACCTCTTTTGGATTTGGAATATATCGAAATATCTATGTTTCCAATGTGTCCATGATTTTTATATTACGTACAATGGTGTGTGTGTGTGTGTTTGTATGGCCTTGAGAGATGTTTTCTGATAAGGTAAATAATGTGAATGTGTATTCCATGAGACCATATTTAATTTTTTCCCCTAAAACATCTTATTTTAATTGTTACCACATTACATAACTATCTTATTCTTATGTATGATTCTACAAATATCTCATGATGACATATATTATGCTTCCTTTTATGATATTTATTGTTTAATTTATTACCATACTTAGGGAATCATTATTTGGTAGTTGGAACAATTGGACCATCATGATATGATTATACAAGGGTGGTTGACCTAACACGAGATAATGATTGTGATGTACCTATGATAGTCCTATGGCAATACCTAAAATTCAATTCATTTTGGATACCAAGTACCATGCAAGAAATTTATTTTATGTGGATATCAAGTACATGTTCACTCACAATCATTGTGGCTTGATCAATACTCAATTCCCTAACGGTACTATATAATATGTTTAATGCACCTTTGGATTGTTCTTGGTCACTTATAATATCTTTTTTATCCATTTTTCATGAAGTTGTAGCAGGTATGACATGGGTTCATGTCATCTTTTATAGTACATAGCCTCTCAACACATGGTTTATTGATCATTTATTATTTCATATACCAAGAATAAACCAAAAACACATATGCCGAAAGTTAAAAAAAATCATAAAATTTAGAATATTACACTTTCTAAATAAAGTAGATTTAAAATATGTTTACCTAAAATTTACGACATGATAGTTGTTGGTTATTGTTGAAGCATTAATATGATTATTAATAGTTTCAAACACCTAATTTATCAAATGAGTTATTTTTTTGAACCCATATGTAATATTGTTTATAAATATTTGAATATGCATACCTCAACTACTAATCAGACTTAACAAATAGTTCACAAAAGTAGATTGAGTATGGGTCATATCATATTCGGAATAATATTGTGAAAAACTGAATGCCTATAATAACATTGAATGATATGAGATAAAAAAATAAAATAATATGATAGAAAATATAATAAAATTAATAAAACTAACCTTAACAAAGTCAATAGTTTCCCCATTTGTGATTATCTCATACATGAATCGCAGAATGTAATAACCACATTCAATATGTCCTTTTTGACAATGAAACTATAGTTATAAAACGTTAAATTGTAAACAAAAATTAATATATAACAAAAAATCAGAACAAATTCTAATATAAAATCTAATTACCTATACTTCCACAGATTTGATTTTATTTGGTGTCTTTAACGCCTTGTATTCCTTGTTAAATTTTTTTCCATGAACTGTATTTTCATATATATGAACTAATAATACATATATAAATAATGAGAATTAAACATAATGAGATTATAAAAAAAAAATAAAACATACTGTTATAATAAGGTGTAAATTTTTTTTGTCAACATTCCCTAATAAAGAGAAAAACCAATATATGGTGCATTCATTTCAGTACAATATGCCTAACATCCAATTCCCCCTACAATAAAAAAGTGAAAAATTAATGACATTATAATGATCATTAGTTCATAATTATGTTTCTGATCTTACTTATCATGAAATGGTAGAAAACATCACTGAATCTTCGTATATGATAATCTATCACACATATATGAAACTCTATTAGGATTATTCAAATATTTCACTTCTATTTAAATGAATTATGGATCTATAAAACCAAAAATGTTTGTACCTTAATTTTATAAAATAATCATGTGTAGATACCTAATTTAAAAAGAAAATATAGTTTGTCAATTTAAAACCATATTTTATTAAATAAATACAAATTCAAATGTCAAATTACTTACATAGTAAAAAACTGCACCACATTCAGGCCGAGCTCTAAAAAATTTACATGATACTTGATATCTTCTTTGATTAATCTCAATGGATATTCTATTCTTCATATATCAGTCGTCATCCAAAACTCATATATAAAATTAAAGGAATAAGATTCTTGATAAAATATTTGTATCCGATAAGAAATATATGAAGTATCTACAGTCTATTATTCCTGAACATTTTGTTTCATTTGTGAAGCTTCTTTTTCTTTCATATAATCCTATTTAAGTTAAATTTCAGAAAATATTATAATTAATTTATAATCATTTTTAATTAATATTTAAAAAAACACATACCTCATGTGAAATATAACAAAACAAACTAGTTGTCAAAAGTAGAAAATTAACAACACAATCCCCCAACTCTAGTGATCTTCACAGTAGGAAATGGTAGTGGAGCATTAGGATATATAATGTCGAGTACAAAAACTCTATCCTAACCCATCTGCAAATGTTGGTGGTGTACAGAATCCCCCAAAAAATGCACGAGTCCTAACACAACAATATTTATATGATGATATTCATCAAAGAACTCAAAATAAATGTTTTGGTCAGAGAGAGGTGGTGGGGAATCAAAGTAAGCAGATGGGGGCAGGGTAGTCTGGGTGAGTAGGCTGGAAAGGCTGAAAAATGTAAAATTTATATTAGTATTTGTAATTTATAAAATAGAAAAATTGATGAAAAATAAATAATATACATAGGATGTCTGCTCATACGGGGCAAGGTAGGCAGATGGGGTAAGTCAGTCCAGGTGAGCAAGCTAGGAAGGATGAAAAATGAAAAAGTTATATTAGTGTTTATAATTTATAAAATAGAAATATTGATGAAAGATAAATAATATACCTAGGAAGGATACTCATACAGGACATGGTAGGAATATGGGGTAGGTTATTCCAGGTGAGAAGTCTTGGAAGGATAAAAAATGAAAAAGATATATTATAGTTTATAATTTATAAAATAGAAAAACTGATAAAAAATAAATAATATACCTTGGAAGGCTGCCCATACAGGGTAGGGTAGGCAAATGGGGTAGGTTAGTCAGGGTGAGTAGGCTGGGAAGGATGAAAAATGAAAAAGTTATATTAGTTATTATAATTTATAAAATATAAAAATTGATAAATAAATAAATAATATACCTGAGAAATCTGCTCATTCGGGCCGGGGTAGGCAGATGGGGCATGGTAGTCTGATTGAGCAGGCTGGGAAGGCTAAAAAATGAAAAATTAATATTAGTGTTTAGAATTTATAAAATAAAAAAATTGATGATAAATAAATAATATACCTGTGAAGGTTGCGCAGACGGTGACAATCTTTTCATTTGTTCTACCAAAGCCTTCTGCAATGCTGCTTGAATTTGATCACCCATATATTGTTTCATATCTTTCATCTCTTCTTTTAGGGATTCTACTTTTGGGTATCTTGATTTAATTCTCTTACAAAAAATATTCTAAATACTAAATCCCACCTGATATACTCTAACACGGTCGGGGTGTTCTACCTTTCCCAAAGTAGTGCCTAGGATATCCATCCTACCCTCATGAATAAAAGTGCCATGTGTCTCGTGCTCCTGAAGTTCATCCTGAAATGAAATGTAAAAATGTTATATTAGTGTTTATAATTTATATAATAGAAAAAATGATAATAAATAAATAATATTTTCTTACATTTTTATCAGCTACTTTGTTATCTTACTCTGTAAGATACTATTCATTTTTCCTTCTTTTTGCTCATTTCCATTTTTCATAGCGTGTGGGAGGAGGTGGTGGACCAAACTGGACCTCTTCTGAACCACTTTTACATCGAGCACTTAATGCTTCAAATTTTTATTCAATCATTATCTGCTCTAAATAAGAGTACCCTTCACGTGATAAAGTATGTGGGTATACATTTTGCAATTAGATCTCCTGATGAGATCTCTTGGAGGACTATTATATAAAAATAAATTACTAAGTAATAATAAAAATATATAATAAATTTTAAATTATAAAATAATTATCATACCAAAAAAATTTCTTCATTACTACTGTCAAAAAATTGCATCCATGTATCTTCATATATAAGCAGATACTTGAGGCTTGTATTTTCAAAACTTCTCATTCCAAAAACATTATTTTTATGATATTCTTTTTAAAATCTCCCTATCGAACCACTTTAAAGAGCGATTTCTTTTATTAATATCTTTGGTTTCCTCAAAATTGAATGTCATCTGTAAATAAATAAACTAAATATGTCATTTAAAATATATAGAATTAAAAAATGAGATAAAAGAAATAAATTATGATATTTTATTGTCACAGCCTCCCAAAGTTGTTTCTTTGACATCCTGTTCACTGACTTCCAATCAGGATATAAAATACTAATCCTATAATGGCTCTGCATCGATATATAACTTAAAAACCGAACTGCATTTGGTCCAATTGCATTATTATCATCATCAAAACGGATGTGTAATCTTTCATCATCACGATCAATTGATATTTTTGGTAAATGTGTAATACCATGTTTACCAACTTGAGAACTTTATTTTTTAGTAGTAATAGGAGAAGTCACCTCTACCGAGGACGCATCAGTACTCCTGCAAAAAAATTGTAAATTAACATTATTATTTCATTAAACAATTATATTGCTGAATATTTAATATGTAAAAATAGATATACCTTGGTAATTGTTCCACTCTATCTATATATTACATTGATACTAGAATGTGAAATGAAATTTTGTGTACATTCATATAATTAGAAAACTGAATATTTAGAAACAAGGGAGGCAAAAAATAAGTAAGTAAAAAAAAGAGGCATGCATTTGTAAGTTTCAAAAAAAGTAACAATATATAAATATTTACTAGAAAAATTAAGAGACTAATTTATAGTTTTCCCACTTTCCCTCATCATGATCATTACATACTACATGCACTGTGTCTTCCCTATTCGCATTGTAATCATCCAGAAATTTCATAATAGATGAATACAACTTATGTAAATCACTAACATCATCAACCTCATCCTAATCACCCAAATGGTATCATTTAACTTGAAAAAAATAACCAGTGATCATTTGATGAATCAATGACATAAAATACTTTCTTTTCATGTGTCTCCATGATAAATGGATCCTAATTGCAATTAAATATTTTCAAATCAACCAGTTTAAACCCATATTCATCAGGTTTAACACCACTATTACTATCAACCCAATTACACTTAAAAACAGTTACTCGAAATTTACTATAATAAATTTCCCAAATGTCTTATAGAACTCCAAAATATGGAATTGATGCATAAATTGGGTTTTTATCTTTGGCACTCGAAAAATGAGATGCTTCAGAAAAAACCATCAGACAACTGTTCTGAATTGTAATTTTGGCATCAAGGTTTTTTGTGTAAAATGTGTAGCCATCGATATCAAAACCAGACCATGTGATCACATTATGAGATGGTCCCCCTGCTAACCACTTCAATGTTTCTAATGCAGATATATCTGGGGTGACGTTCTTTTTAAACCATGAAACAAATGTCATCTTATGATCAATCATCAACCACTTTTCGTTTCTTTTCTGATATCGTAACTTTAATTCAATAATATGTGAGGATATATATGATTGAACCTCATCTATGTTGTATAAAATGTATAAATTTGACTGCATCACTTCATCACGTTGAATGAAAATTACCTTTATGCATCAAACCCCTCTACCTTCACTATCAACTGTCATTTGCCAAGATACAGGGAGACCAATATGCTCCAACTCATAAAAATAATCAGTACAAAACTCAATAACATCTTCTAATACATATTTTTAAATAATAGAGGCCTGTGGTCGATAAGGATTTTTAACATATCCCTTCAAAATTTTCATATATCTTCCAAAAGGATTCATCCATCTTAAATAAATAGGCCCACATGTTCTTATATCACACGCCAAATTAATCAATAGATGAACCATTATATCAAAAAACTTTTTTGGAAAATACATTTCTAGTTCACAAATAATATGATTTACTTCATTCTCTAGCACATATAACAAATTTGGATCACTGACTTTACTAAAAATGTATTTGAAAAAATTATATAACCTGATGATAGTCTTTCTGACAGATGTAAGCAATATACCACGCATTTCTATTTGTTGATGTTGTTGCATCAACACATGGAAATCATGAGAATCCATACCTATTAATTTACAATCCTTCAAATGATACCAAATTATTAACATTTTAAGAAAAACCACTGGGACCTTTAATACCATGAAGACACTGACAAAAATTTATCTTTTCAATCTTGCTTAATGTGTGACCAACCAGAGGTAAATATGTTTGGTTTCCTTTCATAGTGGGAGATAACTCCAAAATATTATCATTAATATCAAATCCAACATAGCATAAAATCAATCTTTTGACTTTCCTTTTATGTCTAAAAATGTTCCAATCGAACTATCACATTTTTTTTCTTTACATGCATAACATTAATGTTATGTTTTATCTCTAAAAATTTCCAATAAGGTAGTTCGAAAAAAATAGACTTCTTCTTCCAAATATTTCTTTGAAGACCAGAACTTCTTTTCATTCCAAATGCCGAATCAGTATCTTTCACCCTGTCATAATATTCTTTAGCTGACAATGGTCGAGGGAGAAGTTTGTATTCTTGTAATCAGTTAAATGATTTTTTTTTCAATATATGATAAGTATTATCAATTTGAAAAAATATTTGATGTCCCATGTACATTGTCATTCTTCCATTTTGCAATTGATAATATGAATTTTGTTCTTCTCAAATTGGTCATGATTTATGTCCCTTAACACTATATCTTGATAATATTCCATATGCAGGAAAGTCGTTTATAGTGAACATTACTATAGCACACAAAGGAAAGTATTGTTTCTTGTATGCATCGAAAACTTTAACACATGCCTCCCATAGCAGTTTCAAATCATCAATAAATTGTGAAAGATTCACATCAAAATCATTTCCTGGTTTTTTTGGTCTAGAAATCATCATGATCGCCATAACATATTTTTTTCTTCATACATAGATGTGGGAAAAAGTTGTAAACTACCAGAAAAACAAGGCATGAACTATATTGTCTCATGAGGATCCAATATGGATTCATTCCATCACTACACAATCCCATTATGAGATTTATATCCTTACATCCAAAAATCAATATTTTTTTATCAAAACTCTTCCAATATGATGAATCGGCAGGGTGGCGTAAGTTACCATCAGAGATGCACTCATTTAAATACAATATTAACCATTTTGTGTCAATTGAATTTTCAAATAGACACTTCAAATGAGAAATATTTCGAATGTACCAAATTTCTTTAGCTGGATTTTTGATTCTGGTTCCTAAAAATGAATCACAATTTAAATATCAGAATTGTATGCAAAAAATATGGAATGATATCATTAGATAGTACAAAATTTATTTTTCATGATGTTAAATGACGTCACCTGATAATGACTCTGAGTTGAATTTACCATCTATCTTGTAGTGTGATGTCCCACATGTAGGACAACTTCATAAATATTTATATTATTTCCTATATAGTACACAATAATTGGGGAAATCGTGTATCTTTTTATACCCCAATACCAATGGGCATAATATTTTCTTCGACTCATAATTGGAATTTGGAAGCCTGTTTCTTTCTAGAAGTATCTCTTTTAAAAGATTAAGTAAGTTGGAAAAATTTTATCACTCCACCCATTTTTTTCTTTTATGTTAACTATTCTCAAAAATGCTGATAACACTATATATTTACTAAAACTTGGGAATAATGGTTTCTTAGACAATTCATACAATCATTCAATAGTTGTAGTTTTTTTGATAGTTTTAACAACTAAATCATGAATTAATTCTTCAATATGATCCTCTATTATGCTATGAATATTTTCATCAACATTGGATGTTGAATTTTTAGTTATTTCACCATTCCATTTTCAACGTGTATAATTAAGGCTAAATCCATAACAAATGAGTTGTTACTTTATTTATTTGGAGTTTAACTTTTTCATATTTAATAACTTCACACATGGATAGAAAATCAAATTAATGTTTTGAAATTGCCATTTAGTAAATTCTAGGAATTCATTAACTACTTTTTCATATTCACTAGTTGTTCTTTGTAAATGTATCCAATTACAATCCATTTAATATCTAATATCACAAAATAATTGGTGAATATATTAAAACATATATACATTTATATATATATATATATTTACAGATAAATTATAAACAAAATCACATATAAGAAAAACTATTTATAATAAAATATAAAACATCAGATCTTAAACACAATTACAAATAGTAAAAATTTTATTTTCATCTTATATACATGTGTTATATTGATAATATACTTAAATTATAATATCAATCTACTAAAATTTATTAGTTCATTTTATATAGTTCTTGCATTATTTTGATGTTTCATGTGTCAAAATTATAGAATATATCATTAATTTAAACTGTGAAAAATTAGTTATTATTAGTAATAAGAAATAATAATTGGAGTAAATGTTTGTATTATAAGTGAAATAAATCCTAATACTCCCAAAATTATGATAGATGAAATTAAAAACATAACTAAATTGATATATCTTACAACACATTTGGTTGAGAGAACAATAGAATCATTTGAGGAATAATAAGTGGTTGTGGATCCATTGCATGTTCTAATGAGTATATAAATAGATTATATGGTTTTTGGTATAATATAGGTAGAACCGATTAAATACCCCCAACCCTCACCCCTCTCGAATTTATTTTCTCAATCCTATGAAGACTAATATGTCAGATGAAAATAATGTCAGAAAATTATTTACTCAATTGGTAAAGATAAAATAATGTTAGATAAAAACAATTTATCATATTGACTAATAAAATTGGTCAAGAACATTGACCAATACATTTATACATAATGTCATATAAATATAAAGTCTGATAAAAATAATTCATTTGGTTTTTGATATAATTTATTCAATAACATTGACTAATAAATTTATATATAATGTCATATAAAAATTATTAACCTAAAATAACACAACTCCAATCCATATCAATAACATTGACTAATCCCTCTTAGGGATGACTATTAACTATTTTCCAACACATTTTAAATAAACTATAAACTAATATTTGAAGAAAATCAAAATTAATATTAAATGATAAATAATTTATCTTTAAATTTTTAAAAAAAACTTACAAAATTTTGATTTTAACTCGAAAATAGATCCCCAATCTGAACTTTGATCCGTATAAAGCATTAGAAAATTAATCACTACAATATCTAGACAAACATTGATTGTAAGAATGACAAATAAATATAAACAATAAAATAAAATCGAACTGTGGATGAAAGTCACTCAAAATAGCATTCGGGAGAACAAATAATATGTAGATGATCAAATAATATAATATAATAAAGAACACAGTTCGTAGATCATGAAAATAGAATAAAATCATCAAAAAATAGCGGTTAGAAATCAAAAATAAGGCTTAGAAGTCATCATGAGTTGAGAGGAGACATCGTGTGTTTCAATTTAGAAGAATGAAGAAGATGAGGGTTTCCCAATCCAAACATTTTAAATGACTTTCGGTCTCATTTATTACAAAAACTGACATCAAAAATAAAAAAACTATGTCGGTTTTAGAATAACCCAACATAGTAAATATATATATTTTAATTTTGGGGTCAGTTTTGGTAAAAACAAATGCTGAAAGTCTTCAGGGTTTTTATTTTAAGCATAAGTGTTTTGGAAAACCAATGCTAAAAATATAACTTATGGCATCAGTTTTCCTTAAATCTGACCCAAAAAACATTCTTTTTATTTTTGGCATCGGTTTTAACATGATCTGATGCCAAAAATAATCATATTCTAGTTTTTTGTGTCGTTTTTTCATAAAACTGAGGCCAATATCCACTCATTTAAATTTTTGGCATTATTTTTTTGTAAAACCAATGCCAAAAATTTATCGCACAAATTATCGTCATCGGTTTATAAAAATCCGATTTTAATAATTTAACGTTGAATCCTGTATTTCTACTACTTTGGGGTGGGATACAAAAGTTGAGAAAGGAAAATTTTCGTCTCCCACAACATTTCCATGAACCTTCTCTACCTCTCCCATTTCCTCTACACTGTGTTGTTCATCCATCCCAATTTACTATGATCCTCCCACTACACTAGAGCCTTGAAATCCATTACAGTCGGAGTCATAGTGGTTTTATTCACATGGGATCTCATGGACACACCACTCGCCTTTCTCTTCTCCGTCCTCCGGATTCCCTTGTCCCTCAAAAAAGTGTTCCAAATAGTCAATCATAGTTTAATGTACATTGTTAGACCCATTGTGGTGTTTTAGAATGTATTCCACCCCAAACGTCATTATTCCCTAATAGAAGATGGATCTATTGAACCTTCTCTAGGTTAATATTAGTGTTCTGTATATCATTTCCCAAGGAGAGGATTCCCCTTTCATCACACACCAAAACCTCCTCATCAAAACTCTTTTATTTCACATCATTTGAAGTATCCCATGATCTAAACTCTGCAATGTAGCCATTAACATGGTTTACACTGGAGTCTTTGGGGTGTTCTTCACGTCGGGTATTTTGGAATTGGCTCTCAGCCTTTTTATCTTCTCCACTATTCTCATCACCCTCCCGTCCCTAAAAACCATCTTCCATAATATTAGGCATTGACTAGGCCATTTCAAGACAAGCTGTATCAATGTACCGTCTCCACCCTATTTTGTACAAATTGGAATGGAGATGTTGGTGACCCCTGTGACCATTGACACTCTCACCCTTCATTCCTTCTTTTTTTTTACTATGCGTGTCAGCTGATGCAAGCATGTTTATATTTAATAAAAATCACTATCTCGATGCTGTTATTTATTAATTATTTATTTTTTGGGAACAGAAATCCACTTTCATCCATAATTTTATAAACATCCATGATTGGTAGGATATTTAAATTCATTATTTTCATATACAAAAAAAGGTAAACCTTTATTTTTTTAGAGAAAATGTGGAAAACATAAATCCCTTGCTTATTGAAACAACTCCTAGTAAAATAGAATAAAAAATAAAACTACAACATAACTAAGGAACCCTTGATCTCCCCATCAAAATGGTGATGGACATTCAATTTATATGTTTATTTATGTTTTATAAATTATAAAATACTATTTATGTTATTATTAATTATAAATCATCATCAATGATCATTGTTATTATTATTTTTATTCTATAGATCTTATATATATATATATATGAATCTATTATGAGATAAAATTTACTGATATAACATTTATATGTTTGATATTAACTATATATATATATAATGAAAAATTATTTCACTCATAATTTCCCCGACTCATTATTTTTAAAACATGAAAAAAAATCTATTAATAGATATATAATATATAATGTCAATAAATTCCTGAAAGTATTCTTGATGATGTTGGTGTCACTATTATCACCACCACTATTATTATTTTCACTATAATTGTTGTCAAGGTCAGCCCTATGGATTTCGTTTCCCAAGAAAACCATAAAAAATGTTTCCCTTTTACAATTTTTTTTGTATAAGCTTTTCAGTATTAATGAAACATGTTTCTAATTGCATTGTATCAAGAATACATGGATGATTTGTAATAAAAAATGTGCAGGTGCCTAAGTGAATTTAATGATATCTTATTCCCATATCTCTGTTTGATATAGAATAGTCATTTTTGGAATTAAAAAACTTGTATTCCAAGTAATTGTTTTTATTCACTTTAATATTCAATTCATGTTTTGCATCATTATCTAGGAAAATAAAATAATTAATATAAATCAAAAAATTAATAAAAATAATTTTAAAAATAAAACTACAATTTCATCATCTAAATCCAGAAATCTAAACAAAATTATACAAAAGAACAAAATCTAGAAAAAAAGTAAAAAATTTTAAAGTCTAGATTAGTCTTTAAAAACACAACATGTTTTCAGTTTTTAGATTAATAATTCATTATTTTGTTTTTCAAAATTTTAAAATAATTCCTAACATGTTTTTAGAAAATGAATGAAAAAAATATTTTCTAGAAGAGATTTTAAAATTTATAAAATATAATAGATATTAAAAAAATTAAAAATATAAAATAATATGTATTTTTAAAAACAAAATGAAATATAGTAATATTAAAATGTAAATGAAACAGAGTCGTTGAAGAAGGGAAGGAAATGAAATGGCATGTAAAACCACATGCGATCGGGGAGGGAGGTAATAAAGAAGGGGTGGGGGAGGATGAAGGATGGGTTAGGTAGGGCCATGAGGCCATGTCGCTACGGGAGATAAGGAGATGCCTAATAGGGTTGTACCTACCTCTTCTGGAGAGAAAATACACTGAGGGGAGGGTGGAGGGAACAAGATTATATAGTATATGATTGGATGAGGAGATGCAGACACCATTACTCAATGGTGGATGGTGTGGAACACTGTGAACTAGTGTAGGTGGACTGAGGGGAGGATGAGAAAGCCCATCAGTTCCTCTTGGAGTCGTGGTATGAAGAACACTACCAAGACTCCTATAAACCACCTTCATGGCTCCATTGCAGTGGGAGGAGCCATGATGTTTTCCTACATCGGAGTCTTGACAGTGGGGTAGGAAATATAAGTTCCTCCTTCCTTCCAAACAGAGCCTTGAAGGTTTTTTAATAGTGAGTGTTGGTGGTGCTATTTATAGTGCCATTTGGGGGATGTTACACTCATATTATAAGAACCTAAAACCATAAATATTAATGATAACTTGAATTCCATTTCAGTTTATTTAATATACACATTAAAAATTTATAAAACAATTAAAAAATTGATTGGAATGAAAAAAAAGTAAATAAAAAAACATTTTATGATAAAAATTGTGAAAGAAACATAGATGGGAATAGGTAAAAAATATAAGGAATGAAAAACATTTTAATTGAATATATAGTATACATTTGAAATTATATATAAATGGGATAAACTGAAAAATAAATATGTTTATATTTTAGGATAATTAAAATTATAAAATAAATTGAATTTATAAAATAGATATATGGTTAATTTCATTGCATGCTCTTTGTTCTTTCCTTCAACATTCAATTCATCGTTTTAACCACGTCTTGCATTTCATGAAAAGTTTTTTTTCTGTCGTAGTCCTCTCTGTCTACAGTAGTACTAAAAATTCTCACTATAAAAAATATCTACATGTTTAACAATGGATTTTAGCATTTAGTAACAATATAAACTACCAATAAATTATGTTTTATTCTTTCTAAGAGTGTTACATATTTGAATGTTGAGTATCTTTTTACAGTGTTTTTTTTCAAATATTTTTTATTTATCGATGATTTAAAAAAACTATAAATATTTTGGGATGGTTTTTTATATTAATTTTTTTTAAATTTATCATTTATTATATATTTAAAAATAAATATATATCTACATATATATTGACATAATATATATTAATTTATATAAATATTCATAATTAGATATAAATTTCTATAAATATATATTAACATAAATAAATTTTAAAATATTATATATATATATATATATTAATAACTCTATATAAATACAATTAATAACCAGATATATATATTAATATAAATAAGTATTAAGAACATTATATAAATATACAAACATTTATATATAATTAAAGAAAATTATATATATAAATATATATATGTAAACCAACATAAGGATACCTAAATAGAGATACATAAAGATATATATATATATATATATATTAGGTGTTTGGGACAAAATAACATTGAAACACACATATACACAGCACACACTGAGGCCTGAAAGGCATGTCATTTCCCCCAAGGGATAACTCACACATCCTCCCCAATTTATTCATATATTAAAGGAGCCCATCATTTGATGGACCAAAGGCCCATTAAATTTTTATTGCCCAAAGGCCTTGCTTTCATGAGCATGTCCATAGGTCTTCACCCCTTTTATGTATCATGTCTAGTGACCACCTTCCTGCGTCATGCCTACGTCACCACCACCTATGTCAGTGCATGCATCATAAATTAATAAGTAATAATTAATAGTTAGTAAATAATTAAAAATTAAAAACTAAAATCTAAAAACTAAAAATATTAATTATTCATTCTTAATTAATTAAATTTTTAAATAAATACTAATAAATAATTAATGAATATTGTATAATAATAAATAATGCATAATAATGACAACAACAATAACAACAATAATAATATTAATAAATCAACAATAAACACTATATAATTATAAAATTAAAAATTAAAAATATTTAAATATTCCACTTATTATTTAGCGGGGTTATAAATCATTGTGAAATGAAACAGAACCAAATAAAAAACCATCATTAACTAGTGACGAATTTCTAAAACCGCTACTAAGTAAAAAAAATTTAAAAGAAAATGGAATTGGTTTTGAAAACCACCACTAAATAAAATGTTCATTTCATTAATAAGAAAATAATCACTAATATTTCTAGAAAAATATATTGTAAATTTACACTAAAAATATACATCTGTGTATAAACTAAATTAAAATTCCAAAAAAAATATATATGGGTTTAGAATTAATTGTATCAATGAAGCGATATCATTTGTGGTGATTGATTGAAATTCTAATTCTATTTAAAATGAATATTATAGATCAAATATTATGAGGTTAAAATCGAATGGGTTAGGGAAATGAATTAGGGGATGATGTGGTGGTATTCTATAAATTATATTTATTACCATTTAAAATAAACCTAAAGCTAGACCATTTGCCGCCTTGCATCATATTAGAAGAACTGACAAGAGTTCCACAGGAGTAGGACCCCTCAATCTTATACCCCGTAGATTATTCCAATTTCAAGGCTTGAAACCAAGGTGAGAGAGTGTCCACTTTCATCTCCCACCACACTGGCATGAACCTCCTACTCCTCACCCTTTTCCTCCACACCATGCTCTTCATCCTTCACAATTTAACACACTCCTCCCTCTACACTAGAGCCTTGAATTCCATTTCATTCAGATTCTAGGAGGTTTTATTCCCACTGGAGCTAATGGTCACACTACTCAATCAATCGTATATTAATGGCCATTTTTTTACCCGCTGTATCCATTCTCTTTCACTAGTTCTTCAAGGTCTACCTAGCACTGCGATGACATCAGCTACCAATGTGATCAAACATAGCTCACTTCATCCTGTCATGGATCTGATTCATCTTCTGCAACACCCATATCTCTTTTCTTCTTTAATGCACAATATGATTTCTAAGTGTGTTGATCCATGCATATGAACTCTTTATTTTAATAAAAAACCCATTTCCTCTGCATATTACATTGTTAAACAAACCATCTAATATTTCATGTAACTAAAAATATTTTTTTATTTTTTGTTATCATCTTAGAATAACTTTGGTGAAAAAAAGTAAAAAAAAATTAAATCAATGGATTAACTATAAAATAAAAGAAATGAAAACAAATTATTTTGATTTCTCTAGTTTTATTTGGAACCATTAATTTATTAAAATAAATGGAATGATTTTAATTTATATTTTATCTTGTTATTAACATTTTTAAAATAAACGAAAATTAATTAATTTATAATACACTTCTTCACCATCAATTATATCTAAATCATCCTAATTTTGAGATGACTTAAAATCAATGGATGATTTATCATTTGACGATATATCATTTATTATGATTTAATTTAATATTTCCAAACAAATAAATCGATTCATCGCCTCATATCTTTTCTTTCTCCCCTAAATCCCTCATGCCAAACCAGCTATGGCAGTGTTGATCACCCATTACAGAGAGTGCGATAAATTTTTGGATTGGTCCATTTCCCTCTCACTAGTGAAAATTTCAAGAAAGTACACCACTGTATGGGGAGTGGTTTCGGTGAAGAGATCCATCGTGATTTAGCTGACATGAGGTCCGAGAATCATCATGTCAAAGAACACCCTATTGGGATCCAATTCCACCAACCCAAGTCCATCTAAGACCAACACATAAGTCTTTCCGGTGATCCATCCTAAATATTATGCTTACCTGTAAACCACCATCATTTTCTGAAACTAGTATGGGATTGAGTTTGCATCCAAAAATCCTTCTCTCAAACCAAAAACCATATAATTAGATATTCAAATCATCTTGCACTTGAACAGTAATTTCTCTCTCCATTGGGACACTCCTTCTACCCACTACTATTAGATAATCTTTTGATACATGCCACCAAGTTGTGTAACTCTCTCTTGTTCTTATGTTTTTTCTTCCGGCTAGGGTTTAACCTATTTTTTATATTAAAAAAAATATATTTTGTTTCCATTCCGATTTTATTTTTCTTTCTCATTAAAAGTGATAGATTTTCAGTTTCATTTTTATTATGCACATTTGCCCGCGATATCTAATGTATATGTGTGGAGGGTGGGATCATGTGGGGGAATATAGGGAAAACTCAAGATCTAATGCACCACATTTTTTTGTAAAATATCAATAGTATAAGACGGTGGTTTTGGGGAATTGGATTTGGGTTTGGGTTTTATCCTTTTCCAACTCACACGACTTTTCTCGGTGGTGTCCCGTGCTAGATTAATGTCGCAAAACACAACTACATAATTTTTTAACTTTAAATACATACTCTAAAAACTAAATTTATATATGGTTTGAAAAAATATTTTCTGTTTTCATTTTTAAAAATGTATTTAAAATGTTATGAATTATATAAATGGATAAAAAATTTCAAATGAAAAAAATGAAATTGATATTCTTATAAGGAATATATTTTGACATATATTTTAAATAATTTATTGTTTTCCCTCAACATTGTAAACCGTTTTCTAACATACATTCTAATGCAGATTTGAAAAATATAAAATATTTTACAATATCAAATGAAACATAACTTTTTTATTCTAATTATGTGAGTACATTTTTATTTTATACTACTGCTAAAATATATGTTTCTCCGTGAATCCCATATCATTTTCTCCCCTAAAATAGAGAAGGTTTTACATAAGATAAAATAAGAATATATTGATAATGAAGATAACCTTATTCCCACATTTATATTATTATAGAGAGTTTCTTCTGGAAACATATGTGTAAAATAATGGTTCCATATCAACGCCCATTTTTAGTGATATAAAATGATTATTTACGATAAAAAAAGTATTTTTAAGTATGAATCTATTCATATAAATATATATTAAATATTTAATCAACTACACATATATATGGGTGTATATTATTTATATTAATATTAAGATATTAATATTAATGATATGTATGTGTATGAATATATATGTGCATGAACTACTACACATATTATCTTTAACAGCATGAAAAGGCCTTTTAACAGCGCTAAAATAGCACAATTAATCACAGCACTTATAAAGGGGGTCCTTTATCTGCGCTAAAAAAACACTGATAAAGTCCCCTCGTTATAAGTGCTATTTTATCATGGATAAAGGCAACCCTTTATCAGTACTGTATCGAGTGCTGATGAAGGTCCACCTTTATCAGCACTATTTTGAGTGAAAATATAATCCCCCCTTTATCAGTGCTTTAAATAGTGATGATAAAGGCCTAACTAGATGCAATGTGCTGTTAATATAACATATCACCCAAAAAACCTATAATTTAAAACAATGCTACACATATTTAATTGAAATTATAAATAATAAAATATCCTCCCATGGTATATACAAAAAATATATATATTCATTTCAAACAATATTTTATATAATTACATTTATAATTATCCAACAAATAGTTAAAAATATTAATGTTTCATATTTTGATGCCCATGATCCCCTGTTAAAAATGCCCAACCATGTAATATATTTTTGAAAAAATCATCCCAACTAGATAAAATTATTATTCTTATATAAAAAATAGATATTATTTTAGTAATATTATAAAGAAATAAATTAAAAATTAATATAAAACAATACATTAATGAAATTTCAGTTTTTATTAAAAAAGACACATGTGGAGTTATACCGGTCACACTATGTTTCAAATTAAGCTGGAGTTGATTCCTACACATCACTAATGAGTTATGGTTCATTGTCCGATAATATCAAAAAAAATCAGAATGTTTTTGCTCAGTTTTGAGTATGTCACTAGTTCTTTTACTAAAATTAATATCAATATTAAACAACAAAATTTTTTGAGGTTATATCGGTCACACCATGAATAAGATTTAGCTGTGTCATATTACTACCTGTCACAAATTACTGTTGGATATATTTCTAAAGTATCAAAACAATCCTAATTTATTTTCTTGGTTTTTAGTCTATTTGTTTTTTTTACTAAAATGTAATTTCAAACTGGAAACACGCATTTTGAGTCATACTGGTTGCATAATGCATCAATTTTACATGAGACTGGTTCATATGCATCAAAAATTAATTATAAATAATTTTTATAAATTATCAAAACAATCATAATGATTTTTTCTGGTTTTCAATGAGTGACATGTTTTGAGATAAAAAGTCAATTTTAAACTGATAACAGACACTTTTAGTCATAATAGTCACACCATGCATCGGATTGAGGTGTGGTTGATTCCTATACACCAAAAATTAAATATAGAACATTCTCCTAACATTTCAAAAAAAAATATTAATTCATTTTCTTGGTTTTCAGTATGTCAATTTTTCCTTTTTACTTAAATTAATGTCAATTTTGAATAAAAAAGACGCATTTGATGTTATATCGATCACAACGTGAATCGTATTGAGGTTTGGTTGACTACTATATTTCAAAAAAGACTGATGTATCATTTTCCTAAATTATCAAAATAAACCGAAATAGTTTTCTTGGGTTTCAGTATTTCACTTGTTCTTTTCACTAAAATTAATGTCAATTTTAAATAAAAAGAGACGCTTTGAGTTATACTGACCACACTATGTATCATATAGAGGTGATATTGGTTCATAAACATAAAAAATGACTTATATATCATTTTCCTAAAGTATAAAAGCATTCTAAATATATTTTCTCATTTATTAATATGCCATTTTTTTTACTAAAATGTCATTTCAAATGGGACACATGAATTATTGAGTCCTAACGGTCACATCATGCATTGGTTTGATGTGAGAGTACTTCATACATGTCAATAATGACTTATAAATTGTTTTCCAATATTTTTAATACAATCAGAGAATGTTTTATAAACTTTCAGTGAGTGACATGTTTTGAGCTAAAATATTAATTTTAAACAGATAATAGACACTTTTAGTCATACCAGTCACACCGTGTCTCGGAATGAGGTGTTATTATTTGCTATACAAAACAATGACCCATGGATCTTTTTTTTAAATTATCAAAATAATCCAAATTTGTTTTCTCGTTATTAAGTATGTAACTTGTTCATTTTTACTTAAATTAATATATGTTTTAAATAAAAAAGGCACTTTGAGTCATACCAGACACACTCTGCATTTTATAGAGGTGTGGTTACTCTTAAATGTCAAAAATTTCTCATATATAATTTCCCCAAATTAAAAAAATAATATTAATGTTTTTTCCTAGTTTTTGATATGTCACATGTTTTTTTACTAAAATGAATGTCAATTTTAAATAAAAAAAGACAGTTTGAGTTATATCGGTCACACTGTGCACCATATTGAGGTGGGGTTGATTCCTATTTTTCAATAATGACTTATATATCATTGTCCTAAATTATCAAAACAATCGAAATGTGTTTATTCAGTTTTCATTATGTCAGTTGTGTTTTTTTACTAAAGTGTCATTTCAAGTTGGAAAAACACGCATTTTGAGTCATGCTGGTCACATCATGCATCATTTTGATGTGAGACTACCATATACACATCAAAAATTTATTATGAATAATTTTTATAAATTATAAAGTTATTTGGATCATGTTTTCGTGGTTTTAAATGAGTTACACGTTTTGAATTAAAATTTCATTTTTAAACTCCAAAAATACACTTTTAGTCATACAGGTGGCATTGTGCATTGGATTGAGGTGTGGTTGATTCCTACACATCAGAAATGAATTATGAATTGTTTTTATAAGTATTTAAAACAATAAAAATGTGTTTTATCAATTTTTATTCTTTAACTTTTTCTTTTTACTTAAATTAATGTTAATTTTAAATAAAAAGAAACACTTTGAGTTATACCAGTCACATTGTGAATCATATTGAGGTGTAGTTGTTTCATAAACATCAAAAATGACTTATGGATTCTTTTACTAAAGTATCAGAACAATATAAAAGTTTTTCCTTGGTTTTTAGTATGATACATATTATTTTTACTAAAACTATTATTAATTTTAAAAAAAAATGGACACTTTGATTCATACCAATCACATCATGTAATAGTTTAGAATGAGACTAATTATTACACATAACACATGATTGAGGTGTGACTGATTATTACATGTACCAAAGTCTCAAAACAATCCCAACATTCAATGTTACCAAACTTTCCATTGGGTTTCTTTATCAAACTGACAATACTACAGTGTTGGCATTTATCAATTTCATTCAAGTTATCTTATCATCTTTTGAAGGAAAGTTATAAATGTCATAACTATATGGGGTTACAAGGTTTTTTGGTAAAATAAATTTGTGGAAGAAATTTTCTTCATGATTGGTCAAAAATTTAATTTCGATTATCTTAATATAGTAGAGAACAACTAATATTATGAGAAAAAACATAGTATATCTAAAAAATACCTTATCATTGAATTCTAAGTTGTATTCTTAATGTCCTATCTATCACGAGCATGAGAACATTAGAAGAAACTACACCTAATCAAAAAAAGGAATTCATATGTATAAGAAAACAATTCATATGTCACTAATACTCAAAATAAGTAAATTAAACATAAATATGAAACAATCACCTACTTACGTGGAAGTCACATCTTAATGGTATTTGTGTACATTCATGCATCAAGTATGTTGCCCATTTGTTTCTAAAAAAATCTACAACATATCTTGAATATGATTCTTTTCAATAGTCATATTATTACTGAAAAAATATAAATACAGAAAGGATTAATAAATATTTTAAATGAAATAAAAATTATCATTGAAAATACCTCTTCTGGGATGCTAGTTTGTTCATGGGATATAATCTCTCTCATAAATTTACAAATATAATAACCACAATTATTTCCATTTGTTTGTTTCAGATACTACAAAAACATTTCAAAAAATAAGTAATTTGTTTTGATATGTGTTTGGATAGTGACATATTATTATATATACCCCAGTACTTGCCCAGTTGTAAAACTTTTCAGGGTCCCCATGCTTATCCCTTGGCCTTATTCATTGTTTTTGATGATATTGATGCCTCAAACTATCATAAAAGAATCATCATTAAATAAAATATGAATTACATAACATGATGTTTAGTTGTAAAATTATGGGTGAGGTGAATTAAAAAATTTTAAAAGACATCATTTGTGGCCAGTTTGTTGGGTATCCATCAATGAAACTAGAAAATAAATTTTTGCAGTATCAAAATTGACCACATTGAGCATCCAATGCTATCTAAAAACACAAAAATGAATAAGTAATGAATAAAATTAAAATATATGTGATATGATTCAATTATAGAGTTTTACCCCTATATTTTTGGTATTAGGAAGGGTCTGTTATCTTTACGTTTTATTTCAAATGATTTTAGTAGGAAAACCACTATTTCATCATATTTTTATGGATTATATTTTTTTTGTTCTATAGAGGTGATTTGAGGACTATTGAGTCAAATAAAATATCATGGGGATTTCCTTTTTATCATTTTTTATATATACACTTTCAAAAAATATTAAATACATTTAGTCATAATCAACATAGTATATTAGCTTTTGGAAAATAAACTGATGAAATCATAACTAATTTATACATTTACAACTAAGGCACCTAACCATTCATAGTTGGAAACTTCACTTACGTTATCACAACCAATGAAGTATTGAATTTACACTCCGTGCATATTTTCATCAAAATGAACTATGTGGCTACAACCATTTATTACTCTATATCCACATGAAACATTAATGATAGTAAATGCGGATATAGAACAGGTAGGGTAATGGTGATTTCGATAGATCTTTTTGATCAGTTGGTTGATCCTTTTGATGGTTTCGAGTGGGTCTTTAATTTGACCCATTCCATTTGTTTTTTTTCAATAACAACATTCTTCTGTTTATACCTTTTTCATTATTTTTTAATGGTTTATCTTGAAATATATATTGGAAATGAATACCTCCTTATTGACATGTATTTTAATATGATGTGATGACCATGTGATGAATGTTCCAAGATCTTGTTTCACCTAATGAATATCATCATCGTCATTTGGAACTGTTATGTCAGCACTTAGCTCATGGTCTATGCTAATTGACACTCTCACATGACCTGAGGGAAGTGGTCTCTTATGTAGCATGTCGTTCTAGATATTGAACACCATATCCCTCACTACAAGGTGATGAGTGGGTGTTGATAGATATAAATTAGAGTCATTATAACCCTATAGAATATCATTAAAGTAAAGGTATCAGTGTCTATATAATTCACATTTCATAGAATCAATTATTAGAACATTGATTTCTTCATCCAAGAATGCTCTTGGAGGGGAATGGATCACCTCAAATCTTGTGTGGGTGTGGGGGTCATCAAGAAATGGTTGTACTTGTGTTGTTTCGTCTCTTTTCTGCCCCCTATAAAAATTTCTAGCATCTATATCTGCCATTTAAATTGTTCTTCATGTATAGCTAGTCCTTCTCCCATATGTTTCATTTCATCAACTTGACCCTCTTGTTTTTTTCTCAAAATATGTTTTGGTTATCACCCCAAAACCCGCACCTCTGACATGGCCATACTATTATAGCTGCTTCAAGGCCACTGATAGTACATTTTTATCTGGTATAAGTGATTCTTATGACTATGTTTTATATAAATTATAGAAAAATAAGTAATCATTATTATGTAATAGTGATTTAAAGAAAAACAAATTTTTATTATGTCATACTTACACATGTTTCCCACAATTTTGTGTGTTTTATTCTATTAGTATCCCATATTTATTTACACATTCCACCTTCTATAGCACATGGAGTGGGATGAAAGATTATTTGGATTTGGATTAATCAATCTATATATTAAGAGTGGAACATAAATATGTTGTTATTTCATGTCATAAAAAAGTATTACTGTTGATTTTAAATACATAACAATTTTTTTTTCAAGTGAAGAATACCCCATCCTTGCATTACGGTAGGGGAACATTGGTTTTTCTTCCCATTCACTAATTTTAGAACTCATATTTTTTCTCATTTATAAAAAAATTTCAATTAAAGTGATGAAAACACATATCATAAATCAATGTATTACTAGGCACACTATACATGAAAAGAAACATATGCACGACGAGTAGTAAACACATCCCATGCTTCTTGGGTTATCAATTGTGAATAGATAAGAAGTTGGTGCGGGTTTATTTTTCCTTTAACATATTTATGATGATGTATCATTATAATTTTGTGGAATCCTATGTGAATCCTTTAAATGAGTATTCATACATATTTCTTGTTGTAGTCATCTAATATAATTGAACTCTATAAAGGATGATGAAGAGTATTTCAATGTTTTATTATATTATTTCTTAGTAAAATAATGAAATTATATCATAATGATACCATAATGTCTTATCAAATCTGTTTCTCAAGCCCAGACACAACTTGGTTCCATTGATCTACATGAATCATAAAGTTTTGCTTGGTGACGATTCAAATGAAAGTACTAAACATGACCTTGTTTGGGTTAACATGTTGGCCCCACACATTCCATCCAACCTCAAATTTTATGCCTTTTATTTTTTCCTTATTTGTTTTTTCTAACACCATAAAACTTTGATGCTTCTATTTTTTCCTTGTTTCTGATTCTTCATTTCCCACTATTTCATCATAGTCAACATCGCCAATATGTTGTTCCTCTAGAGTTATAGCATCAAAATGTGAATATGTCCATTTTATCTCTACATTAGGTGAAACAATAGGTTTAAGAACCTATTGTTCCTTAGGATTTGGAGCATTGGAGTGTATAAAAGTTCATTGTTCCTTTTCACTAGGAGAAACAGCATGTTGAGAGACCTATTGTTCCGAGGGATTTGGAGCACCGCTACGTGTAGAAATCAATATCAATATAATTTATTTGAAATTTCATTTAGATTACATAAATGCATCAATGAATGGATAAAAACATGAGGTAAAATTATTTATATTAAACAATAATAATACATAATTATTGAAAAAAATAAAGGTTGAAGGGATTTGATCCACATATCGATGATCAAAACCCATCATTATGGTCTCCTCTAATTTATAAAATGTCATCTACATTAGGACTGCTATGAAATGATTGCAACAACCCAATGAATGTTTTATCCTCAGTTGAATTTTCATCTAATCCTTCAGTGGTTTTGGTTGATAATAGGATAATTGAACACTTTCAGTTTTCTGAATCTAGAATGTTAAATAATTGTAATGCATGTGATGCCCCTATAAAACGTTATTCTTTATACCATCCATAGTAAAATCGACACTCATGAATCATAATAAATATATTTTAACAACACTCATATTATCAACCAACTTGAATTGAAAAATTGACACTTGGAATGTTATACAATCCAACTCTCATATTTTTTTATGATGCCAAAGTATGATATATTGACATAAATTGGATTTATTTCATTGGTACAAGAAATAGTAATGACTTCAACCACAAGTGTAACTCCACTATTTTTCATGCTATTGTATTCATCATGTTCATTTTTATCAAACATATAACCATTAATTTTATAACTATTGTATGATAACACATACACACTTTGTCCATCAGCTGTCCATCAATGTCATTCTGAAATTGAAACCGGATTTCCAACTGTCTACTTAAAAAAATGTTCCCGAAACCGTCCTATAAAATATTGATTTTGTGTATTTGATATCCATATTTCATCCCTTGATGGATTAAAATTCCTAAGAATTTGTTTTTGGGTGTCATCATTCAGGGAATCCTCCAAACTATTATGAAAAATGTAAAGGCAAGGCTACACCTTATTTATAATATTGATTGTGACAAAATATCTTCCAGAAATTCCTTCACCTACAAGCATCCCAATTTAACATGAATTCTGTACACCAATTATTTCCTCAACGAATAGGTATTCGGTAAATAATTCAACAACTTTCTTAACAATATATCACTCATCAATACAACCCTCTAGACAAAATTTATTTTTGACATAACCTTTCAAAATCATCATATACCATTCCATGGGGTACAAGAATCTATAGTGTATAAGATCACATAGTCAAATCTCTCTCACCAAGTAAACCATCAAATGAACCATCATATCAAGGTATTTTGGCAGGAAGAACATTTTTAATTCAAATAATATGACAATCCTTTCTCTTCCCATAGTCTTTAATTTCCCTGGGTCTATAAATGTTTTTCCTTATTCTTTAAATAAGAAATATAGATTTCATAATGTGTGATTGAAATTATTGTGTGTAATGAAAAATACAATGATATGAATTAAATCTTTCATGAAAAAAATGTAATTCATGTGATTTCATACCATTTAAATTTAAATCGATCATTGACACAATGATCATGATATTCTATTAATACCCCTCTAAAACCTTCACATTATTCAAAAAGATGAAAAAATGATATCTATCCTCCCTATAAAAAGTGTTATTATTTGGAGGAAGAAAATTTTATTTTTTACCCTTCACTAGTTCCAACTCTTCTCGTATTCCAATGTCAACCATGTCTAACATAGCCTTAATTCTATCCCTTTTTTTCTAGGTTCATTTAGCAACATGTCGATGTCACTATCACATACATTTTTCCCACACATATACTGTCAATAAAATTTCTGAAATACATAAAATTTATGAATGGTAATTCAAAGGAAAATGAAGACTTTTTTCAATCAGTTTTCATAAGGTTTTTTTAAAATGGTTTACCAAAATAAGTTTCCAAATATTTTACTTTTTCAAATAGTTGATCACTTATTAGTGGAGATGATGTTGTATATTCTGATGAACTTCCATCGAATTATGTTCACCAATATAGGTACTTATGTGGTCGGTTTGAAATTTTTTATTTCTTAGAAACATGGTTTTTAATGAATGTTTGAACCTAATTAACTGTATACCTTTCCCAAAAATGGGAAACCCTTGAGTTCCTTTAATGTTGTTTCCTCACATATTTACAAAATAGGAAAGTCAGTTATCATCTCGTACAACATGTCTCTTAATGTGAAATACTCATTTATGAAAGCATCATACAATTTATCACCTGAATCATAAAATAATTTGAATCCTTGATCAATAAATCCAAATAAACATCAATATCATTACTCAGTTTTTTGGTCCAAATATAAGCATATATAACATGATGTATTTTTATTTCATGTATAACCATAGTGGGAAGTTATAATTTAACAACATAGCTATCCATGTACTATGAGTGGTTCTTTAAAAACCAAAATGATCCACTCCTTTTGTATATAATGCAATGCAAAAGTTTCTTAGCTCATTTCCAAATTATGGATACTAATGATCAATTATCTTCCACTGAGGAGAGTCTAACAGGTGACGTAGCTTCCTGTCTTTAATTCTTGTACCTATGGTACAAAAAAATTTTCATGCAGTCTCATCACATCCATATAGGCACTTAAACCATGGAATGATTGGAATGTACCATACAACTTTCAGAGGACCAGATTCAACTTTCTTGTATAAAGAAGCACCACACATTGGGAATTGTGTATGTGATTTGTGGTGCGTTTTTTATGTGTATTCTGATTTTTTTAAATGAGTTAAAAAAATTTAAATATGTGCATGAAGTTAGGTAGGCCCACTATCACCTTCCACTCTCCCACATTGCATTTTCCCTGTATCTATGACATGTAAAATGTTGTGTAAGGGTTGTCACCTTTCTCTTAAAGACTAATTGAAATGCGGTAGGCGGGTGACCTTATTCTACCTAATATAAAGGAAAAACTCACCCCTACCACTTTTTCTTTAACAAACTATAAAAGGGAATCACATCCTATCCTCACTTCCAATTTCACTCATCTTCAAATTCCACAACTTCTATATCTAAAAAAATTCTTCTTCATGTGCGATGGATCCTGTGGTTTAAAAGAAGTCTCGTTTTCGATGAAGCATCATATAGAAGTATTATTTTATTTAATTTAAAGTTATTTATTTATTTAATTTAATTCTATTTGTTAGTTTTAAATATTTATATATTAAGTAGTTTAGTAAGTTATAAATATTTTATTTATTATGTATTTCATTTAGTTATATATTGTTTCAAATAATAGTTATTATTAGTAATGATTAATTATAGATTAAATGATGAATTACTTAGGATTAAACATTCTAAAAACAATTAGCATAAATATTATGTGGTTATCTAAGAAATTAGATCTTGGTCTTGATAGAAAAAAGTGGATGTGGCTCTGGAACAAATGTACATATGAGCTACAACTCTCACAAGGTGTTTTGGGCCTGACTCGGGTTAACCTGGTATATAAAAATGCACCTTGTTGAACTCCTATTTAGACACTCATGGGGTTATTCTTTAGATGATTCATATTTTATTTATAAACAACTATAATAACTATGAAAATAAAACATCAAAATAGTTTATTTATCAATTATAAAATGATAATTATGATCATATTAAAAAAAATGGACAAGTCAAAAATACAATAAAGAATGATAGTTTTTATTATTAATTGAAATATTTTTAGTTAGTTTTAAATATTTTATTTATTAAATAGTTTAATTAGTTATATATAGTTTATAAATAATAGTTTTTATTAGTAATTTTCATGTATTTATTAATTAATGAATAACTTGGGATTAAGAAATGTATACATATAATGATTAGCTAATAATAATTAACTAATGAATATCATATGAATAATGACTGAATAAAGAATGATTATAGAGTGATTAAATTATTATTAACAGATGAATAACTTATTAATGATTATATAGTGATTAAATAATGATTAACTGATAATAAATTTTAATAAGAAACATCAGTATCATTGTTTAGGATATAAGAATAAGTTTTGAAAATTTAGTATCATAAAGATTATACAGTTTAGAAATAATAGTTATTATTAATAATGATTAAGTATACATTAATTAAATAATAACTTAGTATTAAAAATAGAATACATATAATTATTAGCTAACAATAAATAAATAATGAATATCATATGATTAATGATTGAAAATTTAATTATTAAAGAGTGATTAAAGAATGATTAACTAATGAATAACTCAATGATAATTATCTAGTGAATAAAGAATAACTAATTATAAATAGTACTAAGAAAAATTAGTACTGTAGATTAGGATATTAGAAGATGTTCTAAAATTCTAATAACATGAAGATTATATAGTTTAGAAATAAAAGTAATTTTTAGTAATGATTAAGTGTAGAATAATTAATGAATAACTTAGGATTTGAAAATAAATACATATAATTATTATATAATAATACCTAACAAATTAATATCATATGATTAATGATTGGATATGGAATGATTAAATAGTAATTAAAGAATAATTAACTAATGAATAATTTAGTAATTATTAACTAGTAATTAAATAATAACTAATTATCAAATGTACTAAGAAACATTAGTATCATATTTTATGATATAAGAAGGTATTGTAAAATTTTTGTATCATAAAGATTATATAGTTTATAAATAATAGTTATTATTAGTACTTATTAAGTATAGATTACTAAATGAATTACATAGGATTAAAAAATTATTATATAATAATACTTATCATTGATATAATGAGAATTATTATCATATAAAGTGAAATGGAGAATAAGAAACAAAATAAATAACACATGAATGAATTATAACATAAAAGAAATAAATGATATTTTTTAATAGACTATGTATTTAATGAGATGAGCATGACTTTGGATGTGAGTTAAACTCTAGCTTATTTTTAATGGATAGAATAATAACATCTTATAAGGATATGTACTTAACATATGAATTTTAAAAACATTTGACCCTCTAATGAAATCTAAGATAACATACAAGATATTTCATTATAAGGAAAAAATATTTTGAAAATTAATAAATTAATTACATATCTTTAGAAGATGTTATTAAGATACCAATTAAAAATAAGCTGGATTTTACCTCACTTTCAAAGTCATAATCATCTGATCCAAACCACATTATATTACAAAATGTCAAGGTAATTATTGGTGTTTTAAAGCATTAATTATTTATTTAATGTGTTTATTCTTGTCCATTTCACTTTATATTACGATAATTGTCATTTTATCAATGATAAATATATTTATTTTATGTTTTATCTTCTTTTTACCTCAGTTTCCAAAATATTCTATGAATTATATTATAATAAAATTTTATATAACCATACATTAGTATCATGTATTATGGTATAAAAATATGTTCTAAAATTTTAGTATAATAAGTATTACATGGTCAACCACCATTTTCAATAATATTTACACTATTAGAATATTTATTGAAAAACATTTTTGATGTAGATATCCATGTTTTCCTGTGTGTACTGCTCTGGGTAGGTCATTAAAACTGAGTAAAGAGAATATTATAGTACACAACCAACTATAGTTGTTAGCACAAATTATTGTGTATCCCTAAGGGAACATAAAGATAGAATTTTCGGTTCCTTAAATCTGGGACCCAATCAAGAGATCAATTCTATGAGTGATAGACATTTTCAGTTCCTGGCTACATTATGGAATCTACCTTGTCCATTGGATGTTGATGAATAGTGGGTACAAGCAATAAATTAGTATTCACAATGGTCAAATGGAACAATGATGGAGTTATATGTTGATGTTTCTATTGTACAACAACAAAATCCATTTGTACAAAGACGTATATATACAAGAGTGGTTGAAGATGGTCTACCCTATGAATTTCAGCTCATTCCAAATGATGTAGAAGAGGAAAAACTAGATGATCTTCTGAATACACATATCAATATGACTTCTCCTAAGGATTTTTGTTCTGATGGACCATATGGTGACAACAGTGTTGATGAAGAGGGAGTAGTGTATGTTAGGGAGGAAGTTTCTAGAAATGCATTATTTTTACAGAATCCTAGACCCAAAATAATGTATCCACCACTCTTTTCATATTAGCCGCAAGTAATGACACATGTGCTTGAATTTAGTTGCAATGTTCTCACACCCAAAAATGAGTTTCCCAGAGTTATACAAAAATATTTTAGTGAGATGGAAAAAAAATTATATGTGGGAAGGTATTTTCTAAGTAAAGATGAATTAAAAACATGCTGAATATATTTCAAACTGATAGTCACTGTATATATATTTTAGGAATTAGACCGTAAATAATACCTCATAAGGTGTGAAAAGTATGGGAATGATTGTAGATTCTACTTGAGGGTGATTCTGGATATTGAATTTGTAGAATGGAGAATCTCAAAGAATGAGGCATCTCATACTTACATTCAGCTAAACCTGACACAAGATCATACCTCATTGGATACTGAAATTGTTTCATCCATTTTCATCAAAATGATTAGGTCGTTTGAAAATTTTACTATATCCCTTGTGTAAGAGAGGATACAAGAAACATTCGGTTATAATATTTCTTATAATAAGGCATGGATAGATAAACAAAAGTCAATTATGAAGGTCTATGGTTATTGGGATGACTCGTATCAGGTGTTTCTACAATTTCTAGACATATTGAGTCACAACAACCAAGTATTCTTCGATATTAATATAAATGAACATGTGTCTCAAGATAACCGACTTGATCCATCTTATGTTCAATTTAATCGGTTTTTCTTGGAATTCCTCCACTGCATCTCTGCATTTGATTTCAGAAAACCATTCATACAAACAGATGGAACATTTCTATATAGAAAATACAAGGGTGTATTGTTGATTAGGGAAACCTAAGATAGAAACTGTTCACCTATTCCACTTTCCTTTTCCATTATGGAGGAGGAAAACTACAAATAATGGAGTAGGTTTTTTACATCTATAAACAATTATTTCACCAACAATCAGGGTGTTTAATTGATATCTAATTTTAATCAAGAAATCAATGAATAAATCAGTGTTGACCATGATACATGGATACCCACAAATTCACATCATCGGTACTCCATCAGACACATTTCTAGAAACTTTCAGAAAAAATCCATAATGACCCTATGAAGAAGGAAATCCTGAAACTTGGTACAAATTTTCTATGTGATTTTTTACTATTTAAATGTAAATATAAATCAATTTATGTGAAATATAATCACTTATATGTAGAATATAAGCCAGATCAACAGAGGTTTGATGAATGTTTTGAAAAAAATACACAAATCCAATCAAGAATTGCATGATTATATGATGCAGATTTCAAAACAAAAATGGACATTGGCATATGACAGGGGGAAGAAGAACAGAAAAATGACCACAAACATTTTAAACTGCATCAATGGTGTCTTCAAGGGGATTTTCAAGTCACCTATAACTACCCTAGTTTAGGAGATATTTTATCACAGCGTGAAGAACTTTTTTGATAGAAAAAAACTATCCTTATACAGGATTCAGTAAGGGCTACGGTACATAAGGCACATTCAATGAGAAATTGAAAAGAACATTGAAGATGATTTTGGTTATCATGTATTGATTTTATGCTCATAAGACTCTCTATGTGAAGTTTAAGAGAGATCATACCCCATCAGAAATAGCATCAGTGAAAAAAAAGTGGTATTACTTAAAGCAATACAATGTCAATGTGGATATTTCTAGGAAATATATTTTCTATGCACACATGCCATTGCAGAATGTGACACTCTGAACATATCATGGGAATCATATATTGTTCTATTGTACTGTATGGACACCATTTCTAACCATTATATTGCACCATCCATGACTATTAGGGAGTTTCGATATTTCCCAATGACCAAAGGCCAACCGATAGTGATAACTAACATCAATAAGTTGTGTAAGAATGGGAGGCCGAAGGCCAGTAGGATTCGGAATGAGATGGACTAGCCTCAAGAACAAGAGAAAAGTTTGAGATGAACTGTATGTCATTATTAAACTTATAACATGAAAAAATTACCAGAAATTCATGGATCGACTTCACACTTTCAGACACAATGATGTATTGTCTCTATTGTGATCTTCTTATATTGTAAATTATATAGTGTTAATGTAAGATCCTTCATTTTTTATAATTGTCTTACATTTTCTAAATATTTTCAAAATTCATAAATTAATTACATATTTTTAGAATATTTCATTAAACTAAAACATTAAAATAAGTATGATTTTACCTCCCTTACAAAATCAGGCTCATCTCATCCAAACCATGTTTTATTAAAGGCAACGATGGGGATGATGTAAACTCAATACATAACTAAGAAGAAGAAGAAATTGAAGAAAGTAAATAATGTTAAGAAATTGATGAAATCAAATAAGGCAAACAAATAGAATAAAGTGAAGAAAGTCAAGAAAGTAAAGAAAGTAAATAATGTGATTAAAGTGAAGATATAAAAGAAAGATATGAAAGAAAAAAAGTGAATAAATGGAACAAAGAGAAGAAATAAAATAAGGCCAAGAAAGTGAAGAATGCGAAGAAAGATAAGAAAGAAAAGATGATGAGATATTAACACATAATCAATATGTATGTGGATAAAACATAAACCAAGAATTTGAGAAAATAATCATGAATCATACCATAATTTGGGAAATTATACATAAATTACAAAGAAAACCATTTTATAATTTAATTTTATATAACATAGTCAAAATGTTTATATATATAAATACTTGTGATAAAATAACCATGAAACATTCCATTATGTGGGAAATGGTACATAAATCACAAAGCACACTATATTCTTATAATCTTTTTGATAGGAAATAGCAAATGCTTATATATATAAATATATAAAATCCAATCTAACAAAACACACTTTTCTAGGTAAAAACATATCTCAAAAACAATTTACAACTATTATTTGAGAAACATGAAGACGTGCCCTTTTCTTTTGGTATGAAATAACTTCCTAAAACAAGGGGAATAAACATGGAATGTATTAAATTCTAAAATTCATAACATTTTTTTAACCATAATGATATATTTAATTTCACACTTATGAATCATTCCATTGTTTATATACAAATGGAGGATACTATACTACTCACTGTGCATGCTATGAATATTTCCCAAGTCGTGCTATAGGTTGGTGAGGTTCAATAGATCAGGGTGCATCGAGCACAAAATTTTCATTGTAGGCTACATCCACCCACCATTATACCATAGTTGTGTTATGCTGGATTCTATGACATTGCAGTATCTGATTTCACATTTTTTTGACCATCACCTTCTTTCTACCCTCCTAGAGAGGTAGAGACTAAATACACACACATTAAACCTACCTGAGGGAGAGATGACCATCGCCCTCGAGGATGTATAAGACCTTATTAGTATTCCTACTTAGGCGGAATCCATTATTGGACCCACTCTTTCATACTAGCCTGACCTTGTTCATAGATTGATAGGGGTCGACACTTTGGTTTACCCTAGGGCTATAGATGGCTAGTCAATATCTATGAACTAGCTTGTGAGGCCGTTTTGAAATTTACTCGATGATTCTAAAAAGCATATTATCTTGCATCATGCTCATGAATAAATATTACAGATCATTGGAGGGACCCTATGTGTTGACCAATCGAGTATACATGTGCATATGATGTATCCGGGGCAGGTGGAGGATTTTGATTGGGATGGGATGTACCACTGGGGAGCTTAATTCTTGGATTACACTTAAAAAGAAGTATGCATGACATACTGTAGAGACCACAAAAATCTTTAGGGATGTGTCATCATTCTTCATATGTGGGCATAAGAGCATATCCTTGTACTCTTCCCTAATCATTCTATTAACTTGATGGATATAGAGGTGCTCCATGACGATCTGGAAGGATACTAGTATGATCACTCATCTCTATTGGTTTCTACTTATATTAGAAGTTATTGAAATTAATTTCTTATTATTGATCACTTTCGATGTTGTTTTGACAAGTGGACATAGAAACACAACTTCTTCATCATTCCAACACACCACTAGAGTGTATGTCATATTAAGATGGAATGTATTCCACCTGATGAGGTAAGTATGTACAATCTATCATTATCTATGTTTTTTAATAATATCATCAATATTTGTTTTTAATAGGGAAACTTTTTTAAAAATCTATCATGTCATTTGAGATTTCATGGATTCCATTTTGGGCTATATTAGATCAACTACCAACATACTGCACTATTGAACATCATGATGCTATAGCGACAATTCCACTTATTCAAATTCATATTATTGAGTGTCACTAGCCTGATAGAGTCATTTGCTGGTTGGATGTGTTTATCCCATTTCACTTACATCATTATAGACATGGGAGCTTCATGAATTCAATATGACAGGGAGGAAGGATGAGGAATACCACTGACGACATTCCATCTTTCTAAACCTCTGGGTTAGACGAGAAAAGAATCGTATCCAGGGGTACCTACTATGTGATTCTATCTTTAAGAGTAGGTTGAGTAACTTCCATGGTATATATTGAAGTCTATATTGTATCTCACTAGACATGGAATTGCGCCTCTTTATATGGTAAGTTAATAAATTTCCATTAGTTTACTTTTTAAACTATTTTCTAATTGAATTTGAATATATTTATAGTGTACACATTTAGAACAGCATATTTGTATGACTGATCGAGAGTAGGAGGGGGTCTCTAGCCTAGCAGTGATACATTCTACAGTCCTAGTGATAAGGATTGCTTGTCAGGTGATTCACAAGAGCATATTTTATGGTCCACCAGAAAGAGTACATGTTCCTACTCAGGAACCTCCGACAACAGATACTGAAGCTGAAGAGCCACGATGATGATGATGTAGACCGCTTCATTATCCACGAGATCCCTCACATGTTCCATAAGAAAAGGTCAACCATCTAGCATTATAGCATAATCCAATTGTTGAAGTTCATCGGGAGGCCTGGGATCCATCTTTCTTGATATGATATCCATAGTTCTCTCCAGCTTGGGGTCCATATCCAGAGTAACCTTGGTTCACCGCTATGATGATGGTAGGTCCTTCTACTACTCATGTGGGAGAAGGATTGAGAGTACAGTATGACATACATTTGACAAATCCTCCCACTGACACACAAGTACAGCATGTGATGATCAACATTCCAATGCTCGAGGATCATCCCTCTCTAGGTCATCAAAATCCACCCCATCATGGAGCTCAGTGATCTCAATATGGGCATACCCTTCACAGACCACCATGTGGGATGAAATATCTTCCCCATATACATTTATGGTACTCAGTCATGTATTTGTTTTATTTCAATTGAAATAAATATATTGTTATTAATATCATCCTTTCTTAACATTTTTAAATAGTGTTTCAGTTTTTATTAATATTGTATTCATAGTTTATATTTTATAAACATTGAAATTCAACTACTTAAAACATAGAAAACATATTTAATTTCAAGTATGTAACTTTAAAATATTATGAAATACAAATGATAAAAACAACCTAAATAAATTTTAAAACATAACCTAAATATATAACATGTTTTTAAAAATAAAATTAATTTTCTATAAATATAATAAACAAATAAAAATTAATGGATTATAATAAAATATTATAAATACCATTGTAATTGTATAAAAAATACTAAAATTTATTTCCAATAAAATATTGATGAATATGGAAAATTATTGATTTTAACTAACCCTAGACATTGAACCCCTATAAAATTAATACTTTCTATTGAGCTCTCTATTATCTACTTATAGTAAATATGGTCATTATTTTCAACCAATAAAAAGTAAAAATATTTGGTGACTAGAAAACCATATATTTCTAATTCTATGACCTATTTGAGGATCCTATATAGCACTTGTGTTTCAAAAAAAACTCTTTTATGAAAAACTGTGGAATATGTTCATGCACCAAATTTTGTGTATCATTAGAATCAACTTAATCAAATCCAATCTTTCTCTCAATGTCCTTATTTAGTATAATCTTCAATTATATAATGTTGGTATATCAGTTGACCATAATTCATTTATCTAAATGTTTTTATACATAATATCCTATAGTTTCCTTATGATATCCTATAAAGATACACTTCATGCCTTGGGTAACTTGTTTGTTTCATGTTAAGTCCATAAAAATGTCTCAAATCCCCTTTCATGCATGTTTAGAAAAAAATTCCTTCGGAATCCATAAATTTTATGGGATACCATTTGGAACTTTGGTTGTCAAAAGGTTTAGTTTGCATGATTGAGTTTGTAATTAATATCTCTTAAAAGATAATAGAATACTAGCATGACTCATCATTAACATCTCCATATCAAGAAATGTATTATTCTTCTTTTGACTCAAAACATTACACTATGGTTTTTAAGTAGTATTAAGTTGGGAAAGGATCCCACAATCCCATAAAAAGTTAATAAACTCTTGGTCAAGATACTAACCACCTAGATCAGATCAACTCTTCTTTAACTTCTTTCCAATTTGATTCTCTAATTCATTCTTGAACTCTTCTAATTTCTCAAAACAATAAAAGTTATACCTCATCAAGTATACATATCCATAACTACTTAAGTATCTATAAAATATTTAATGTAAGAATAAAAAGCTCCAGATTCTATAGAAAAATGTCTACACACATCAATTTGTACCAATTCTAGAAGCTTTGTATCCTTTTTACCATTTCCATAAAATATTGGATTAGTTATTTTCCCTTCCATTAGCATCATGTAAATACACCTATAGTATATTCCTTGATAATGAATATATTAATTGAGGAGCCAGTGGGATGAAAGTTGATCTTGGAGATGATAGGGACCAACATAAAGGAAGTTATCCTGGAATAGATGGTGAGTCAGTTCCATTAAGAGTTTTGGAAGAAGAAACAACTCAAGTTACAAAATAGCCTCAATATTATAGTAGGATTCATCAACATCCTGAGATATATGAATTTATTATGAAAACGGATGATGTGTTAATTTTCATAGATGATAAACCTATTACCTATTAAGAGTACATTGTGAGATACAATTCTACAAAATAATTAAAATCCATATAATATAAAATGAACTCCATGTGCATAAAAAATTTCACACATGGTGGATAAACATGAAGGGGTGAGACCCATATGGTTTAAGTGGGGTTTTCACAAGAAAAATAATATGGATAGTAGGGTGTCTACCTAAAAATAAAACCTGGTGGAAAATATTGCAACAAATTAATGGTATCAACTATGATGAATCATCATAATCTATTGTGATGATAATGTATAATAAAATATTTTTTATAATGACCTAAATCTTGTATATATAATATTACATAATCTTTATCATAAATATCTATATAATAATCCCAAAAATATTGAGTTCCAACATCTCTGGGAATGGGGTACATGATAAAAACAATAACATAGTTTTTTATTCACATCTCAATACTTTGTCCTAGACCTCACCTTAATCTTACTACATGGAATATCTTGGAGAAATAGAATGAAAAAAAGAAGGGAATTATTATAAGGAATCACTTATAAACATGACATAATATCCAAATATCATAAGTTCTAGGTAAACACAGGAGAGAATAATGTGTGGCACAAACATAAGACATGTCATCATAATGTATATATTTACAAAGAATAATAATATTATTGTTATCTAATAATGAATAAAGTCTTTTTAAATAAATTAAATGAAGAATATAACTCAATATAAGTTATTTTTAACAATATACATATAAATTATAATATACAAACCAAAATACATTATATATATATAAACATGTATATTTTTTTTATTGAATAAAGGCAGGCCCCTTACTACCATAATTATGGAAGCATGTCATTCAAGAGAGCATGTAGTTCCATAAAATTAGTGTCACTCAATCCATTACCTTATTTTAAATTATATAGCTTAAATATTGCTGAGAATGTTGTATATTTAGTACAACCACCATAAAATGGAATCTTTTCAAAACTCTTTAATATCTCAAACAATTTTGTGAAATCACAATGCTCATCTTCAACTGTGATTTTCATTTCCTCATTACGGTATTCATCAATATCCACATTTGTAATCACATAATTGAAACGTTTTTCTTCATTTTCCATACATTTAATAATATCAAATGATCCATAAAATGTAGAGTTATCCAAGCCACTAGCTACATTCTCTTTCCCACATTTTTATTCTAACATTTATAACTTCGATATATTCCGTGAAAAATAAAGTATTCATCCAACTCCTATGGACTAATTAGTCTTGAATAACAACAGTGTAAACATAGAAAAAGGATTTTAGAATGGTCATATTCATGATATTTTGAAAACTTGAAAAACAATTTCATTCCATATTCATACACTTTTGTTAGACGATTGGAATCCATCCATTATTTATTCATATCCATCATTTTTTTTGGGAATATAAATATTTAGCAAAAAAAATATAAAAATGGGGACTTTCAAATGAGGGGAAATAAACATTTGAATAATAGTTTTTATTTTATTTTATTTCTTTAGACTCATCCCCTTATAAGCTAACACTAAACAAGAAGGAATATATAATTGTATATGGCTCCCTGAATTTAAACCATCCAGGAGATGTTGGATGAAAATTAGGTTTAGGAGTTGCAATATGGGTAAAAATTAATTCACCTTTTGTGGGAGTCAGGTCATGATGGATATCCTATGGGTTTTATAGAGTTAGTTAGATTCCCTTTTCAAAGTGTTATTATCAATCTACTTGTCTTCCCCATACAAAGTAATGGTTTTCCCAATTTTATAAAAATATAAACTTAAAATATTATGGAAAAAATACATTTCTGATGTCGTTTGAAAACTATTTATAAAAACGCACTTGAAATCACCTTAAAAAACAACCCATTTTAACAAATTCCTCTATAAAATAATACATACCTTTTAAAATAAACCAATCAGTTCCAAACACTCTTTCACAAAAATATGCACACTATGAAAACAATCCAAATTATAAAAAATGAAACCCATATTTTTTATGCTAAATTGCTTCCACAAATTCCAAAGATGTTCTCTAATTTTTCATAATTAAATAAAACACATCTCAAACATTTCAAATTAAATAAAATCCTTCTTACAAGAAAATTTTCACCCATTGTTTCAAAAATTAATTCATTTCTCAGAATCCCCTTTTAATTTAAATACATAAATATTCCATTTAAAATTTCAAAGAGAAGATAAACCATATTTAAAACATTAAAAAACCATTAAAATACATTTCTTTCTATCACAAATTTGTTTTTAAAATCATCTAACTCTATAAAATCTAATTTTCTCTTAAAAAATATTATTTTCCAGACAAAAAATAATATTTTCCGTAATAAACTAAGATATTATTGAAAAACTAACATGAATTGGTTTATAATGCACTTTTTATGTTTAAATGGTTGGGGAAATAGTACAAAAGTGAAATTTAAGGTCAGGAAAAAGATAGGAAATCAAGGAGTCAATATATATCCAATAGGAATATGAATCTGGCCACATATAGTTCTAGAAAATGAAACACATATAGATTGGGATCATACACAAAGGGGAATATAATATTTCATGTTCACACGATATCTAATTCATTCAAAGATCTTATCAAGGATTATCTGAATACGTAGGTAATATCACTTCATTGGGAGTTATATAGGGTGTTAAAATCCACCATGATTGGAGATGACTGTTGTGCTTCTTAGAAATCTCCAACTCATTCTAAAACCACCCAAACTCTATAAAAAAACAAATCACAAAAAAAATATAGAAACATATTAGAAACATTTTCATTGACATGAATCCTCATTAAATGAATGGATATATTTTCATAAATCATTATGTATCCAATAAAATTAGACATCATCAATTATTCTTCAATAATGTTCAATAATATCATACATCATCAATGATTTTCAACAAATGTCATATACAACCCAATAGAAAAATAATTTTCTCCAATTGGATTTTTTCACAACGCATACATCCATAAAAATCAATAGTAATAGAGATAGATATAATCTATCCCCCTTTCATTCATAATCAATAATTATCCAACTCTCTATATTTTTTTCACCTTCCCACACATTTGGTTGAAAAATTTTAATGTTTCCAATCATTTGACCCCATAGAATATTCTTGTAGTTAAAAATTGAACACTACCATAAATCATAGAAATATGTATTTAATTAACATTTAATCATTTATGAGAAAATTATAAGTCTAGGGAAAAAGGGAATTCTTCGATATTACAATCTCAACCTAAATTCTAGATCAAATACCTCTATTTTCCTAGAAATTGTGGATTATATCTCTCCCAATCTTAGTGCTTCTAACAGTAATGTAAATCTATATAGACAAATAATTCAGATTGTTTTGAAAATATTTTTCAGTTGCAGGGACGGTTGGGCCAGTGAAGGAATCTGCAAGGGCAGTGGCGACGATGACGGCGATGTGGGTGGGGGCAGCAAGGACTGCAGAGGCGGATGTGGGGGAAATGGAGGTGAAGTTGGGGGCAATTGAGGCAAGGGTGAAGACAGCAGAGGAAAAGCTGGAGGCGGGGGTGGGATAGGTGGACGAAGAGGTGATGATAAAGGTGGGGATAGTGGAGGCTGTGGTAGTAGAGGTTGAGGCAGGAGAGAAGGGGTTTAAAGACCCGAAATTTCCATGTAATTTTTTAAAATATATGCGAATTTTAGAAGTCCATTAAAATTGACGGCGCATGATTCTGAGGCCCGGAGTGCCCAGAAAATATTTACAAACTTTTCTTCAGGTATTTTCAATGAACGTACAAGTGGGTTTTTATAACTTTTGAACCGGTGCTTGGAATTGAAATCTGAGGGCACCGTTGAACTCGCAGCGCCGGTATTCGATTAAAGAGACTTTAACCTCAATGGTAACTGGTCAAGGGTGAAAGTTAATTTTTGTGTGTTTCATGGAAATTATAAAATAAAATAATGCACACATTTTAATTAATTTGTTTAAACCAACCCATGTGGATGTTAAGAGGTGGGGTCCACTGAAACTAAACCTTCTCTTCATGATTTATTGTGGTGGGGACCACCCGAGACCTAAAAAACCTCCCAATTTTAATTTAGGGGAGGGGACCACGTGACCCCTACTAATGGGGGAGGAACCTCTCAAATACCCTAATTAATTCCTTATGTCAAAAAAAAATTAATTGATAAGTTACCAATTAATTTTATGTGTCAACATAAGAATTAAATGTTATGTTATCAATTAATTTTATGTGACAACATAAAATTAATGTTAAGTTACTAATAAATTTTGTGTTTTCTATTCCTTTTCTCCTTAGTGGAATGGGGAAAGGGATTGGAAAAAGTGGATTGGGAGAGAACATGAAGGATTATTCTCTCCATGAATAACACCAATGAAGAATGCCGACTTCAACTCTGAACTCTTTTTCAGGACGTTCGTTGATGAGGAACGTCTTCGACATCAACAAACTGACAATCGAGGAAACGCCAATGACACCGATGTCCGTATATTTCCCAGCGATTTTTATTCTTCCTCACGACCTCATCAACATCATCATGCGAATGAAATAGGGATTTATTTCTGTTTGATTATAACTTCCCAGGGTCTCCCCTTATAATTCTTTTGCGGGATTGACGAGGGTTGTGGGAAATGACGTTTTAAATTATCTTTCTTACATGTTCATGCTTTGTTATTTGTGAACCGCATGCTACCACCTTAACATGGAGGGTACGGGCCAAAAAAATGGCATTAACCCTCTACAAATCTCGTGATGATTTGTGGTACTGATCTACATGAAGGCGACAAAGGCAAAGATGCTCTGACACCCGTGGGCATCACCGCCCGCATCCTTTCCAAAAAGCCACATAGTACCCGTCGCCTCCACTACTCTGCGTTGCCGCTGAGCCAAGCCACTGAGTCGAGCCACCGTCCACCAAGATGTCGCCTCCGACCGAGCCGACCTACCGTTGTTGTCCGCCGCTGCCGTCGTCTGCCAGGCCGCTGCTGCCGTCCGCAAAGCCGCTGCCGCTGGACCTCCATCCCGCAGTCGGACCGCCGACACACGGCCGGTCCGCACCCATGGGGCCGGTCCACGCCCTCTCGGATTTCTGCATCCCTCATGGTCAGTCTGCGACCTGCGGTCGGTCCGCATCATCGTGGACGGTCCGTGCCCTCGTGGTACCCCTCGGCCGAGCCACCCTTGCAGCACCACCCAGTCACTTGCAGGCTGGGCCAGATTTCCCTGCAGGTCGGTTCGGGTCGACCCGAACTGGTTCGGTCCGAGTCAGGTCGGGGCGGGTCGGTCTGATCGGGTCAGGCCAGACCTGGGCCCACTACGGACCATTTACTTTCTTTTAGCCATATCTTTTGCACCAGACATCCGTTTGATGAACCTTCAGCAGTGATTAAAATCTAGTAATGAGTCGCTCCCTTTGAGTATACCCCACTGAGATTTGGATTGAGCTGGGAAATGGTCAGGTTGGATGGAGCACGAATCCAACCAGGCCCCCGAGACTAAAAGGCTAATAACTCACAGACCGGGCATCCGATTGACGCGCCATCTGTTATGTTCAGACACATATGATGTGAAAGACCTTTGAGATACTTCTTCATGGGACTTCATGGTAGTTGGAGTATTGACAAGTTGCTTTTGGAGTGGATCCTATTGGAGACGAGCTATCATAGTGTGGGAACCTAGTGGTTGGCTGAGACTTGACAATTGCTTACCGTTTTGACTCGGAATGACTTGACAGGCCCAGTAGGGAGCATCTTGGTGATGCAGCAGACCCACGATGGGGAGTGCCTTGGTGATTTGGAAAACCCACGACACTTAATAGGAGGTCTACCTTAGTTGTCCACGAGGGGGAGACCCTTGGTGACGCGGCAGACCCATGGTGGGGAGCGTCTTGGTGACGTGGTAGACCCACGGTACTCGACAGGAGGTGTACCTCAGCAATCCAAGGTTAGTGGGAAGCACGTCTGTGTGACGTGGTAGACCCACTATAGTCGATAGAGGAGGAGTTTTCCAGTAACCAGGCTGTTCAACGTTGTGACTGGGAATGTTACTTGATACTACCCCTAGAATAAATCTTAGTGTGAGCTGAGTCAGTACCCTTGTGTTTTCGTCATGATGGAGATGGATTACTTGATAAGATAGGTATATGTATGCGAATATACCTAAGTAGGGTTATCAGTTGTTATATTCTTTTTTAGATTATCCTTGGTGGATTTTGTGAGACCTTGAGGGTCTCAGGGTCCCAACTGAGTATCGTTATACTCACCCCTGCACGGGCTATGCTCGCACCTTGTTGTGTTGGATGCAGACGATGGAAAGCACTGACATAGGAAAAGATTACTAGGAATTGACGGTGCATGGAGGTAGACCATATAGTGTGTCGATATGTGGAGGTGAAGGATGGACACAGAGTGCTGAGGAGGCGATCTGTACCTACCCTTCAGGTAGGAATCTCAGAGGATGATCCATTAGCTATCTATTCTCATTCTTCAGTTGTTTTGTATTTCAGTTGTACTTGTAAATTATAGATGGGCTTGTATTCTAACCCCTTTAACATACTGCATACACATGGTTTATAGTTCATTTTACTTGTGTTACTATCTTGTTGTGTGCTTGGTTACGTGTGCTTACAAGTTAATAAAGAAATTCCTTACTAGTTTTAGGGAATCCGCCTTCGGTGCAAGTCGCCATCCCCTAGCCTATGGAAGGTGGGCTTGGGGTAGTCACAACACGGGCCCCGAGGGACGGGTCATGAAAAATTGGTATCATAGGAGTCGGTTCTACCGAAGAACTAGGCCTATGATATTTTTTATGAAGCAATAGTGTTAAGGGTAATGAGTGCGGTTTTCAGTTCAAGGAGTCCAGTGTTGGTGCGGCGGCTGACGTATCCATACACCAGGACCCTGAATACTGATTTCCCACTCAGTGCATGAAAACACTAATTGCGTGTGTGATTCCAAGAGTTTTCTTTTTTATCACTTGAGTTATCTCACCAGGTATAACTTATTGACCGTGGCATGCCTGTTTCTTTTCAGGATGCCTCCACTCATACAACCACCTAGGTTTCCGAGAGTTGTACGAACCGATATCCCACCAAGGGATGAGGCCTTAGTGCAAGGCCCACTTCTAGTAGAGGTACCGGTGGAGGCACCATCGGTACCATTCCCCATTGGGCCACCAATTCCACCAAGGCAAGGAGTAGACGGTGCATGCCAATTGAGAACGTTGCACGAGTTCCAATGCTAGAGGCCACCACGGTTCATGGGAGAGGTGGACCCAAAAGCATCTGGGGATTGTCTGGAGGTCATGGTGAGTGCTTTCCAAGTATAAGGGACACCAGCAGACCTCATAGTGATCCTTTCCACTATCCTTTTACAGGCAGTAGCAGGCAGATGGTAGAGCATGATGATCCAGGTTCATGACAAGGTGATGCTTCTCTGGGTAGATTTCTAGAGCCTGTTTTATGAAAATTTTATTCCAGTGACACTTCGCACAGTGCACATTCAAGAGCTACTTCATCTACATTAGTGAAGTATGATTGTGGCTCAGTACTCAGCGAAGCTCACTAACCTCTCTGGATACTCCACATATATGGTGCATGGCCCATTCATTTTGGCCCAGACCTTCGATCAGGGGCTCAGGCGGGAGATCAGGGCTTCGATGATCTCACTCAGCATCCCGACGTAGGCGGGGGTGTTGGAGAGATCCCTCTTGGTGGAGAGTTTCCTTGCCGAGTAGTCACCAGCAGTGAGACCCACTACCAGTCATAATTTTGTGGAGTCTTCTAAAGATGGCACCAAATAGACGTCACTGAGGTCCAATAGGACTAGACTTACAGGTGGACAACCGCATAACTCAGGATCGGTTGGGTGTGGAACCCGAGGTGAAGCCATTCATTCTAGGAGCAGGTAGTGTTACACATGTGGCGGGCAGGGACACATGGCTTGTGACTGTCTGACCTACCACACAGATGATCAGCAGACGGTCAAAGGACGACCCATGAAGAGATAAATATTCGATAGAGGTGGTCCGCAGGGAGCAGGCGGGCATGGCAGATGAGATGACCGTGCAACTAGCAGTGAGAGATGATTCGAGGTGTTATCGCCACCACCGCCATGAGGCCCACCCTGACCACAGGGATTAGCTGATAGGGGAGAGCTCAGCTTTAGGAAGCTGAGGCCTATTATTACTGCACTACGGAGATGATACAAGGTATGGTCTGTGTCTATTACACCATAGTTGCAGTACTTATAGACACATGTTCCATTCATTCTTTTATTTCCACTACCCTCATTCGGAGATCAGATATTTTCATGGAGCCGTTGGCTCGATACGTATGGATGGAGACTACTACAGGAGCAGATTCGATGATTGAGCATTGGTGTCGGCAGTGCATGATTACTCTAGGAGGTGAGAGCATTGGATGGGATCTCTTAGTAGCAGCGTCAAGGCCATACGATGCCATCTTGGTTATGGACTAGTTATCTAGAGTCCATGCTCATATTTGCTATATTAGGTGCAAAGTGTGGTGTGTACGCAGGGATGGGACAAGGTTTACCTTCACCAGAGAGAAGGGAGACTTTGCAGCATAGGATGGAATTACTCAGAGGAGCATCCAGCCAATTACATATCAGTTGGATAGCCTTACCCTCAGAGTGGTTGATGTGGAGATGCCGAGTTATCCTGTAGTAGTGGACCCGTATGTGTATGTCTTCCCTGATGATGTTTCGGGTCTATCTCCTCGTAGATAAGTGGAATTTTATATTGACTTGTACCCCGGGACGGCACTGACATCTACACAAGTGAATCAGATGGCTCCCATAGAGCTTTGTGCACTACGGGTACAGTTAAAGAACTTATAGGTGAACGGGTTCATTAGGCCCAGTGTTTCTCCCTAGGCAGCCCTTATTCTATTCGCCAAGAAGGCGGATGGGAGCATGAGGCTTTTTGATGACTATAGAAGCCTGAACCAAGTGATCTTGAAGAAAAATTACTCACTCACAAGGATTGACAACCTCTTTGATCAGCTGAAGGGAGCACGGTGGTTCTCAAAGATAGACCTAAGATCATTCTATCCCCAGCTCAAAATATGAGACGATGATGTGTAGAAGTTATCTTTCAGATGTAGGTACGACCATTATGAGTTCTTCGTTATGCCATTTGGAATGACCAATGACCCTACAGTGTTCATTGGACTCATGAATAGGATCTTTCAGTTATACTTTGATCGCTTTGTGGTAGTATTCATCGATGAGATTCTGATCTACTCGACTACTTAGGAGGAGCATGCCTACCATTTTCGGTTAGTACTGGACACACTCCGAGAGCACCAGATTTATGGTAAGCTCTCGATGTGCCAGTTCTTGATCCAAGAGGTTCAATTTAACGGACATGTCATCTCAGAGGCTGGAGTTGTAGTAGATCCAGTGAAGATTGAGGCGGTACTTTCTTGGGATCCTCCTAGGAGTGGGACAGAGGTATGGAGATTCCAGGGTTTTTCTGGATACTACCGATGATTTTTGCCAGATTTCTCTAGAGTTACAACACCACTATCAGCCTTGACAAAGAATGGGAAAACCTTTGTGTGGTCGGAGAGATACTAGTAGAGATTTATGGAGCTGTGACAGAGGATGACTAGTGTCCCCATCTTGAGGCTTCCAGAGGAGGGCGTAGGGTACGTAGTCTACTACGACGCATCAGGGACCAGACTCGGATGTGTCCTGATGCTAGAGTAAGCAGTGATCACATATGGTTCTCGGCAGCTAAGAAAGCATGAGAACAACTATGCTACCCGTGACCTGGAGTTAGCAGTAGTGGTCTTATCCTTGAAGATGTGGCAACATTATCTGATGGGAGAACGTTTTACAGTGTACTCTGATCACAAGAGTCTCAGGTATATCTTCTCTAAAAAGGACATAAACCTTAGATAGCATCATTGGCTTGAGTTCATCCCGGACTATGACTTTGAGATAGTCTATACTCCTGGGAAGGGGAACATTGTAGTAGGTGCACTCAGTAGGATATCTAGTATACAACTGTTAGGCGAGATGACATAGTAGCTGTGCACTTTGTAGATATCATTTGTAGATCAGGATGTAGCAGCTTTTATTCAGTCTTTTACAATCACTCCCCCACTTCTTCAGCGAGTCCAGGAGGCGCAACGTGGGGACGCTTCCTACAAGGCTCAACGTGCTTAGATATCCACAGGGCAGGCACCTAATGGATTTTCTGAAGGTGGGGAGCATGTCATTCTCGATAGGGGACATACCAGGGTACCAGTGTCACTTTAGGACGATGTTTTGAGGGAGTTCCACACACCCCCACTAGAGGTAAACCTAAGAGTGGCAAAGATGTATCAGGACCTCTGACAACAGCACTGGTGGCCAGGAATTAAGAAAGCAGTCGCAGAGTTTATCTCTTGATGCCTCACTTTTCAGTAGGTGAAGGCAGTGCAACATGTACCAGAAGGCTTGGTTCAACCTTTAGAGGTTCAAGAGTGGAAGTGGGATGGTATATCCATAGACTTCATGATAGGACTTCCATGTACATCTAGGGGTAATGACTCGATTTGGGTGATCGTCGGCCGACTCACCAAGTCGGCCCACTTCCTACCGATCAGAGAGAAGGGTTTATTAGAGAGCATGGGATGCCTCTATGTGTAGGATATTGTGAGGATACATGGAGTACCCTCGACGATTGTCTCTGATCGTGATGCATGTTTTACATCCCGGCTATGGAAGGGGTTGTAGGAGGCATTAAAGATGCATCTTTGTTTGAGAACAGCCTTCCATCCTCAGACGGGTGGCCAGACAGAGTGGACCATATAGACCCTCAAGGACATGCGGCGTGCTTGTGTCCTTGACTTCAGTCACAACTGGGAGGATCACTTACCTTTGGTGGAGTTTTCATACAACAATAACTATCACTCCACCATTGGGATGGAACCATTTAAGGCATTGTACGAGCGACCTTACAGATCACCTCTGTGCTGGACTGACCTAGGGGTGTCAGTACTAGTGGGACCAGAGATGGTACGGGATACCACAGAGAAAGTTCAGATCATCCAGGAGTAGATGAAGAATGCACAGAGTAAGAAGAAGTCATATGCTAATAGGATAGGGAGACCTATGGAGATTGAGGATGGTGACCACGTCTTTCTATGGGTCTCACCTCGCCGTGTATTATGGATATTTGGCCGAGGTGTAAAATTATCTCTAAGATTCATTGGACCATTTCAGGTCTTAAGTAGAGTTGGAGAGGTGGCATAACTCTTAGCTCTTCCACCTCAGTTGTCCCAGGTGCATTACATCTTCCACGTATCCCAGCTGAGGAGATACATGCACAACCCTTCCCACGTCATCGACCATGGTGAGCTGATTGTCAACGATGGGGCGACATTTTCAAAGGTTCCATTGGAGATTGAGGATCAAATGGAGAGGGTCCTTCATGGGCGATCGATACCCCTGGTGCATATTTTCTGGCAGCATAGGAACCTCCAAGAGAGCACATGGGAGCTGGAGGCTTTGATGCATGCTCAGTACCCCCACTTGTTTACCTAGTTTTGAGTTGTGGCATATGGGGATGTAGATACATAAGGTGGAGATAATGTAAAGACCTGGAATTTCCATGTAAATTGTTTCATATATATATGGAAATTTTAAGAGTCTGCAAAAACTGACGGCGCGTGATTCTGAGGCCTGAAGTGCCCTGAATGAATTTCGGAACTTTTCTTCGAGTTCGTTCAGTGAACGTATGAGTGGATTTTTATAACTTTTGAACCACTGCACAAAATTAAAATCTGGTGGAACCTTTTAACTCACAGTGCTGGTATTCACTTAAAGAGACTATCACCTCGACGGTAGTTGGTCGAGGGAGAAAGATAATTTTTGGGTTTTTCGTGGAAATAATAAAATAAAATAAAGCGCACATTTTATTTCATTTCCTGTAACCACCCCATGTGGATGTTAAGAGGTGGGGTCCACCAGAACTAACCCTCTTCATCATGATTTATTGTGGTGGGGACCACCCAAGACCTCAAAACCTCGCAAATTGAATTTAGGGGCGGGGACCACCTGACCCCTATTAATGGGGGAGGAACCTCTAAAATCCCCCAATTAATTCTTTATATCAACATATAATTAATTGATAAGTTAACAATTAATTTTATGAGTCAACATAAGAATTAAATGTTATGTTACCAATTAATTTTATGTGACAAAATTAAATTAAAGTTAAGTTATTATTTAATTTTGTGTTGGCTATTTCTTTTCTCCTCGGTGGAATTGGGGAATCGATTGGAAAAAGAGAAGTGGGAGAGAACGTGAAGGATTATCCTTTCTATGAAGAAAAACAACAAAGAACGTTGAATTTTACTCTGACTTCTTCCGCGTGACATTCATTGACGAGGAATGTATTAAACATCAACGAACAGACCATCAAGGAAAATACCAACAACACCAACGTCCGTCTTTTTCCCAGTGATTCGCCTTCTTCCTCGTGACCTTGTCGACATCATCAAGCGAACGAGGTAGGGGTTTATTTATATTTGATTATCACTTCCCATGTTATTCCCTTTTAATTATTTTGTGGGATTGAGAATATAGATTGAAGAGGGTTGTGGGAAATGATGTTTTAAATTATCTTCCATACATGTCTGTGCTTCGTTCCTTGTGAACCGCTTCATACAAACCTAACGCAGAGGGTACAGGCCAAACAAACATGGCCCGACCCCTATGAAAATCTTGTGATGATTTGTGGTATTGATCGAGATGAAGGCGAAAAAGGCTACGACGATACGCAACCCGCAACCACTGTTGCTCGTGGCCTCTGCGCCTCGCGATGCTCCGCTGCCTGCGGCCTTACCACGCCGCCACGCGGTACCAGTGGCCTCCGCCGCTCCGTGCCACCACTAATCCTAGCCACCGGGCCATGTTAAACTACCGCTGAGAGAAGCCGCTTTCCGCCGAGCTGCCATCGCCGACCGGGCTGAGCCGGCGCCGCTATCAATCGTCCACCACTGCCGCCGCCGCCGTCGGTTGGGCTATCATCGTCGCCGTCCACCGAGCCGCCGCTGGACTGTCATCCCGCAACCGCACTGCAGACCCATGGTAAATCCGCGACCTCGTGGCCGGTCCACACCCTCGCAGTCAGTCTACCGCCCTCGCGGCTGGTCCACACCCCACGGTCGGTCCGCACCCTCATGGCCAGTCCACGCACCGAGGCCGGTCCATGCCCTCACGATACCCCTCGGCCAAGCCACCCTCGTGGCACCTTCACAGACCCCGCGGGCTAGGCCGGACTGCCCTTATAGTATGATCCATACCCAATGGGTCAGGCCGGGTCGAACTGAACTGGGTCAGTCCTGGTCGGTCCGACTGGGTCGGACCGGACCTGGGGCCACTACAACCCATTTACTTTCTTTTGGCCATATCATTGGCACCTAACATCCATTTGATGAACCACCATCAGTGATGTAAATCATGGAACGAGTTGGTCCCATTTATTATACCACACTGAGATTTGGGTTGAGTTAGGGAATGGTCCGGTTGGATCGAGCACAAATCCAACTAGGCCCCCTGGACTAAAAGGCAAAAATAACTCACAGACCGGGCATCTGATTAACGCACTGTTTGTTATGTCGAGACCCCAAGTACATGGAATAACATTGAGATACTTCTTTGTGGGACTTCATGGTAGTTGGAGTATCGACCAGTAACTTGTGGAGCAGATCCTCCTAGAGATGAGTGATCATAGTGCGGGAACCTAGTGGTTTCATGAGACTTGACGACTACTGACTGTTTCGACTCAGAGTGACTCGACAGGCCCAGTGGGGAGCACTTTCGTGTCATAGAAGACCCACGGTGGGTAGCTCCTTGGTGACATGGCAGACCCACAGTACTCGATAAGTGGATTACCTCAACAGACCACGAGGGGCAGCGCCTTGGTGACGTGGCAGACCCACAGTGCGGAGTGCCTTGGTGACGCAGCATACCCAATGTACTCGTCATGAAGAGTACCTCAGCAGTCCAAGGTTAGTGGTAAGCGCCTATGTGTGATGCGTCAGGCTCACTGTAGTCAATAGAGGAGGAGTTCTCCAGCAGTCGAGGTGTTCGACGTTGTGACTGAGAATTTTACTTGATAATACCCCTAGAATAAATCCTGGTGTGAGCTGATTCAGTACATCTATGTTTTCCTTATGATTGATATGGATTACATGATAACATATGTATATGTATCGACATATACCTAAGTAGGGTTATCAGTTGTTTTCATTCTTTTTGGTTTATCCTTGGTGGATTTTGTGAGACCTTGAGGGTCTTGGGGTCCCTACAGAGTATCATTATACTCACCCCTGCACAAGATATGCCAGCACCTTGTGGTGTTGGATGCAGAAGACGAACAACGCTAACTAAGGCTGAGAGTTCCATGACTGGACGGTGCCTGGAGGTGGACCATACGGTATGTCAGTACATGGAGGTGACCGAAGGACGCAGAGTGCTTAAGAGGTGATATGTACTTACACTTCAGGTAGGAATCTCGGAGGATGATCCAATAGCTGTCTATTCTATTTCTTTAGTTATTTTGTATTTCAGTAGTACTTGTACTTTCCAGTTGGGATTGTATTCTTGCCCCTTTTACATACTGTATACACTCGGAATACAGTTCAGTTTAATTGTGTTACAATATTTTTGTGTTCTTGGTTACATGTTCTTACAGGTTATAAAGGAAATGTCTTCCCAGTTTTAGGGAATATGCCTTCGGTGCTAGTCGTCAGCCCTTGGCCTATGGATGGAGGGATTCGAGTAGTCACAACACGGGCCCTGGGGGACGGGTCATGACAAGGGGACGTGGATATGGGGGTAGCGGAGGAAAAGGTAGGGGCAGCAGAGGTGTATGCAGTGGTGGAGGTGGCAGAGGTGGAGGTGGCGGCAAAGGTCGACTTCCGTGAAAGCTTGAGGATCGAGCAAAAAGTGGATCTGTATGGGTTCCATTTATAAAAACGTGAAAGGCTTTCATCAACGCTTTTTGGAAACCACATATAAAAGATGTATTTATCAACATTAAAATATAATGCACTAATAAAACGAACCTTTATCATGACTTTTTTAGTGCTGATAAAGACCTAATATTAATAAATTATTTATAATTATAAATTTATAATAAATATATTTATTATATTTATATTTTTATTTATAAATAATTATTTATTTATTTATGCCCATAAATTTAAATAATGATTTATTTAAATACATATGAAATTAAAATAAAAATAATAATTATATATATTTTTAAATTTATTAATTATTTAAATAAATATATATTTATATATACACAAGTATATATAAAAATATATATTTAAATAGTTATGAAATTATAAAAAAATATAATTAATACCTTTATTTTAATTTCATTAGTATTTAAAAATGTATATATATTTATATTTATAATTTTGACTATAAATAAATATTTATTTATTAATAATTATAATTATAAATATAATAAATTTATTTATTATAATTTTATAATTATTTACATATATATTTTTTATATGTATAATTATAAATATTTTTGTAAATGTAATTATATTTGTATAAATTTATAAATAGTTTTCTATAATTATATATATTTAAAAAATTATAATTGTTTTAAATATATTTATTATAAATTTATAATTATTTAAATATATAAATTTATTTTTAATTATAATTATGAATAAATATTTTAATAAATATTTTTATATAATTATAATTATATTTGTAAATGTGTGTGTATTAATATATAAATATTTATTTATTTATGAATTATAATAAATGTATTTACTGTAATTTTATAGTTATTTAAATACATATATATAGTTATGATAATAATTATAAATAAATAAATTAATAATGTAACACCCCAGGATTTCATATTACGTTAGTTATTCAAAGTAATTAAATAACAAAAATTACATGCAACATCGAGTTCAAGTGCACCACAACTTTCCAAACTAGCCGTTCAAAAGCAGTTATGAATAGTATTAACTGAATTTCAAACTATATATAATCATTTTAATTTTAGAATCCAAATTATGAGTTTCTTATACATAATGTATGAACTAATTCATTTTTTTCAGATAAAAGTAGTATTTTTCAAAAAAATATACTTTTACCGCCTTTTAATGGTGAACCATTTTTAAATCCAATATTCGAAACGTTTATATATTCAATTTGACAAAATAAAATTCTTATTTAGAATTGGGACATAAGAATTTAGTTTCAATAAATTTTTGGTGTTTTTCTGATAACATTCATATTTGGGTGAATAATGAAAAATACTGTATTTTAACTGAAAACAAATTTTTTAATCAAAATAATTTGTAGTGTTAAATTATTCATTTTAATGGTTTGGAAGTATAAATAGATTATATTTTTACTATTCAATCCAATGTTGGTCATTGTAAGAAATTTCACTTTGAAATTGGACATAAACAAGTGTCAAACTTTTGCTAGTTATTATTTCTTAAAAATACGCCGTTAGGTTTTTACAACAGGAATTAATTACAAATTAATAAATACAACTTCTATGTTTTGAATTTGATAAAATAGGCATCATTATTGAATTTGAAATATTACAATTATCTTAGGGTGATGTTTTGATATTTTTATGAAAACCTTCAATTTTTGATGAAGAGTGAAAAAAACACTAGGTTATTATTTAAAACCAACTTTTTATTAAATAATTATTTATCTTATTTAAATTTATTTTAGGTCAAAATAGATACATAATACCTATTTAATTTCATTTTAATTCATTTGAGTCAGTTTATAATAATTTTATTAATATATAAATTTTATTGAACTTTTCACCGTCTTTTACCCACCTCCTAGGAGAATTGGTAAATTCACATAAAACATAATTTTACCGCTTTTTAAGTGGAATTGAAAAAATTTAAGAGACATGGTTAATAACAAGGAGTAAAATGTGGTTCAATAAGATAAAAATAGTTTCTCGTAAATAGTAAATTTTTTCTTTTATTTACCACGGTTAAAAGTAAATGGGGTTATTAAGGGTATAAATGATATTATTATTACTCTAACACATGTAATAATTCTATAGGATAAGTGTAATTCTACCAAAAACAACCTTATAAATAAAATATGACCCTTTTTGTCCCCATGGAATAGATTAAGACATTTATTATTATTTAATTCAAAGAAGAGTTAAAGGTGTTAAAATCAAAGTTTAATAACTAAAACATTTTTAATATAGGCCTATACATAAGATAAATCCCAATATAAATTTTCATTATAAAGATAAAAAATATTTCCTACATAATGGTATTTTATTTATAATATTGAGAGACTAAACAATTAATTTTATTAATGACACAATGATGAAGTAGTAATTACCTTATTAATGGAAGAATCAAATAAATTGTATTATAAATATTAAAATAAATATAAATTCAAACTTTTTTTGACATCCACGTATTTTCTAGGTTAATATGACATTTTGGGATTTATTCAATGTATTTAATTTGAAGTAATCATGCTGTTATTATTTTAACAAAAAACAAATACCAAATAGTGTCAAAATTGACATAAAATAGTTTTTAAAAAAAATATTATATTATTAATTGATATAATGGTCTTAAAAATCAAAGGTTCTGGAAAAAGAAATATATAATAATATATATGACATTAATGAACCAATTGGGGTTCCATTTGTAGTATATAGTATGTTTATTAACCATCTAGTGTAAGAATAAAATAATACATGGTAAAAGTTAAATTATTTAACTTAGAGTTAAATCTAAATGATAATGTTAAAATGGTTATCTAATATTGTCTAAAACCTATTGGAAGAGTTATTTTCGACCCATCCCCACCTTAGACTTTATATAATACATTTTTGAGCATTTGGAAACTGAAAATGATTTTATTATAAAATAATATTTTAGGTTTTTCCTACGGTGCCCTTTACCCCTCTTATAAAAGGGCACCCCCCCTTCTCTCTAATTCACACCTTTAAAGACATTTTTCTTGGCCAACCTCTGACCAAATGCTCTCTAAACTATCTTCCCTTCATCCTAGAATCCCTCCTTTAGTCAGTAACCCAACTTAAGGAGCCCTTTTGATCAAATCAAAAGGAAGAACACAAAGAAGAGGTAATGATTTCACCACCCTCTTTGAAGTTCTCTTATTCTTCCACTTACTCTTTCTTTGTTTCCATTATAAAATAATAAATCCAATATATAATATATACTTTGATGATATTATAAATATGTAACAACTATATTCATTGTTCTATCCATCTTATGAATGATAATGTCACCATGTTTGTGTATGTACGGCTTACCGTCTTCTCGTCGTGGTGTAATTTTTTATTCAACACTTTGTTATTTGGGAGTATATAATGATGAGTAATACGTATATAAATAATGAAAATAACATTTTATGTATCTGTAAAATTAATATACCATCCAATTCAAAACCTTTAAGGAAATGATAATGTCACTCGTGCATAGGTACGGATTACCGTCTCCACGACACGATTAGATTCATTTCCACGCTCACCATTCATCGATGATTATAAAAATATATATTTCTTATAAGTATGTAATATATGACATAATAATTATACTGGATATATATATGTGTGTGTGTGTTTGTACTTACATATATCTTATTCAATTAGTTTCGTTCAATACGATATGAAAACAGAAACAACATTTACGCGTACGTACGGACTACCATCTCCGTAAATGGTGTTTTTCTTTTCATATATATGTATATTATACATATTTATATTCTAAATTTGTATGATATATAAATCATGTTTTATATTTTGGAAGTATTTAAATCCTGATCTATGTGATACAATCAAGAGTAACAAGTTAAAACACGTACACTAACGAAAGCGATTGTTTCCTGAAATATTAATTCAACATGGAAATTATTATTAAATGGGTAGTATAAACTCATTAATGAATCATGTATGATATCATAAATATTATTAAGGTTCTGGTATATTTTAATAACATACTATGATCTTTATACTAGTGTTTAAACATACCCTTGACAAAGGAAAGGTGCAAGGTAAGGGGTTTTCATCTCACTCCTTATTCCCATGAGATTCGTGCCATATTACCAATATTGCCTTTTTTTGTGTATATAATTCCCATAATTGTATTATTTGTCTAATACACATTAATTTATGTTTATTTACATATTCATTGTATTATACATCTTTCAATGGGGTGCATTTTTTGTAAGTTACCAAATAGGTAATGGTTAATTCCTCAATCTCATTATTATCCAAGATTGTTTATGTGTAAGTATTTGTTGGGACATATTTATCATCCATGTCAATTTTTTATAAAAATGATTTCAAAATGAATATTTTATGGATTTTTTAATGGTACTCTTTATCAAGATCATAATGTTTTAAAGATTTATCTTACTAAATATTTTAAATTAATGTCCATGTTCTCAAAATGATTTTTAACGATATATTTATATGGACATGGATGATTTGAAATGATTATTCTTTTCAAAAGTTTCAAAGTTTTTTGGGAAACTTTGATTCAAAAACTCTATTTTAAATTATTTCCTTTTTTAATGTGGGACTTTTAAATGATTTTACAAAAAAAGGATATTTCTCTCAAAAAGTTTTACTCATCATTTTCAACTATGTCATGATCCTTTACTGGATCTTATTTTTGATTGAGGTTGATTTATAAAAATAAATTATTCCATATTGTATTGAATGTGTTATGATATGTTTGACTGTGGATGTTCTATTTTTATATCATTCATGGTTTATAGTTAATGTATTGACATTTCATATGATAGTTTTAATATGAATGTTTAAGTTATGTTTCAACTATTCATATGAGTAATGTAGTAGACTTAGTAAGTGACAGGTGGAGCCCGCTATAGCTCCTCGATGCATCGGTAGATCTCATGAAACAAAATTGTGTCTCGGAACAAGGCCTTGACAAAACATTTATTTTTATTCTTGGAACGAGGCCTTGACTATATGGTAATGATGTCCGGTATTAGGTATTCCCTCATTGGGAAATTAGTTATTACATGTTATTATTCGACTAGTTGAATATCCATGTTCATGTTTATATGGTAATGTTTCATTTATTTTTACCATATTACGTTCAAGTTTATGTTTAAAATAATTTTTTGTTATTACACATCTTTCCTTAAAATATTATAGCTTGTGCTAAATTATTTACCCTTACTGAGCATCTGAGCTCACCCCTTTCTTATGTTTTATTTTCCCAGGATTCCAAGAAGTGTATTATGATTGCTATGTAGGGATAAGCTAAAAGGAAAAATGGAATTCTCAAATAACTGTATGTGTTGTGTTTTATGTTTCAAATTGTAATGTAAATTTAATGTATGTAATCTATTTTTCCCAGACTGTTAAATTGATCAGTCCTCTGGGACTTGATTTTTTTTAATCGTGCCAATGTATTAAAATAATGCAACAGCTCTGGGTAACTAGGGTCAGCGCGTTACAGTTGGTATCAGAGGAGGTTTAACAATAACATTGGAAACTAGATTAAGATAAACTCTGTTTAGAACACATAGCCCTAAGATATACTTTGAGGATTAGTATAGAATAACTTCCTAGAATTTTGGTATTGTAGAGATTTTATGATTTTTGCAAGCAATATATCCCTGTCTGGATATGAGCAGGTATAGGCGGCTCTGGCATAGATGTACCTAGGGGTAAAACCCGAAAACACCGCTTTGAGCTAGACTCGAATGGGAAATGGTGCACGACAACAGGACTTGCTGTACTCTTGGTTATGACACTCTCGGGCGATATGATTAGGATAATTCTCGTTTTCTTTACAAACCACTATGAAGGGTTTATGCGTATATATCTCCTCAAAGAAAACATTTTTATGATTATGGATTACATCCATAAACTGTTCAATTTACGTTAGGTATTTTACATGTTTGGAATTATTAATTGTGATTCATAAACTGACCTAGTGTATGCCATTGTATAGAAATGGCGCCCAGTAGAAGGAATGTTAACTCCAGTAATACGTATGATCCAAAGGGTAAGAAGTATCATATCATTAATGGTATTAAGCCAACATTTAGAAGGGAATTAGTCTCCCATATATTCACAACATATGAAGAAATAGTATCTTGTATTAATAAGATAAGTAAATAATTCTATGAATCTTATGGCTTTGAAGGGAAGCCATAGAAGAAAAGGATGGTAGAGTGAAAGATGGGTAAAGGGAAAGAAGGATTTTACAATATGTGATAAATTTGGAATGAATCACCTTGGTAAATTCTTGAAGGGAATGGGTGTTTATTATAAGTGTGGAGAAAAAGGACACCAAGTACGTGATTGTAAGGGTAAGAAAAAGTTTTCAAATGTAAAATGATTCATCTGTGAGGTGTTGAGACACTACGTGAATCAATGTCCCATTCATAAGAATATACCGCAAATGATGTTATTGGATAATAATCAAGTAATGATACTACTTCAGATGAAGAATAATGACTAGTTTTCTTAGGCTGTTATTATAGAATTATTTCATTTGAGTGTTGTATCAACAGTATACCGGTTACATGAATTATGGAGATAAATTACGATTGTAATGTAGTACTATTTTATTGGGAATTTTAGATTATATGGTCCTGATAATAAGGTAGTAATTTTGGAATAAGAGATGGTTGATTTTGGTAATTCAGGATGTTGCGGTGTTGCAAAAGAATATACAATGAAGGTATTAACATGTTATTAACTAAAAAAAAGAATTATCATTATGTTTAACATCCTTATAAACTTCGTACTGAGACTTTGTATATAAGTGTTTTGGATAATTCTAAAGGTTGGAATGGATTATGTTTGAAATTGGATACTTTTATTATGGTTATTTTTTTATTGTAATAAAAAGGAAAACATATAGGTCATGCGACTACTAGACAAGTCCGGCAAGGTCGCGAGACCTGAACCCGCAACCGAAGAGCGACAAGGCTACATCACCTACGACTGGACTACGTGACGTACTGGTTTGTATAATTTAGTTTTTTTAAATAGTCTAATAAATGAATTATAAATTCATTATATTTTTAACCCTATACGATTAAGATAAATTAATTTCTTTTTTGAAATCATTTGGAGTGAAAGAAGAGTTTGTGGTAGGAATTAGTTGAAGGATGAAACTCTACGTGTCATGTATATATATATATATATATTTATTTTTTTCCTCTTATTAAGGAGAAATTTTATTAACTAAATTTCATATTTGGGTTTCCCCACACAAAAAAATATCAATTTTCAACCATTTATTTTCAAATAAAAATTTCAAATTGCGAGGATGAAATTTATTGAAAGAGGGAAGAATTTAACACCCCCAAGATTTCATATTACGTTAGTTATTCAAATAAATTCAATAACATACACTACACGCAACATTGAGTTCAAGTTCACCATGACATACCAAACTAGCCGTTCAAAAGCGATTATGAATAGTATTAACTGAATTTTGAACTATATATAATCCTTATAATTTTATAATCCATATTATGAGTATATTAGACATAATGTAAGAACTAATTCATTTTTTTCAGATAAAAGAAGTATTTTTCAAAAAAATATACTTTTACTGTCTTTTAAGGGTGAACCATTTTTGAATCCAACATTGGAAACTATTATATATTCAATTTTAAAAAATAAACATCTTCTTTAGAATTGCGACATAAGAATATAGTTTCAATAAATTTTTGGTGTTTTTCTCATAACTTTCATATTTGGGTGAATAGTGAAAATTACAATATTTTAACTGAAAATAACTTTTTTAATCAAAAATAATTTATAGTGTCAAATTGTAAATTTTAATGGTTTTTAAGTATAAATAGATTATATTTTTACCATTTAATCCATTGTTGGTCATTGTAAATAATTCACTTTGAAACTGGGCATAAACAAGTGTCAATCTTTTGCTAGTTATTATTTCTTAAAAATACACCTTTAGGTTTTGAGAGTGGGAATTAATATTATATTAATAAATTCAACCTCAATGTTTTGAATATGGTAAAATAGACATTATTATTGAATTCGTAATATCAAAATTAACTTAGGTTGAAGTTTTGGTATTTTTCTGAAAACTTTCAATTTTTGATTAATAGTGAAAAAAACTGAGTTATTGTTTAAAACCAACTTTTTATTAATTAATTATTTATTTTATTTGAATTTATTTTAGCTCGAAATAGATACATAATACCTATATAAGTTCAATGTAATTAATTGGAGTTATTTTATAATATTTTTTTATATATAAAAAATTTATTGAACTTTTCACCGTCTTTTACCCACCACCTAGGAGAATTTGTAAATTCACATAAAACCTAATTTTACTGCTTTTGTGAGTTGAATTTAGAAAATCCGAGAGACATGGTTAATATCAAGGATTAAAATGTGGTTCAATAAGATAAAAATATTTTCCGGTGAATAGTAACTTTTTTATTTTTATTTACCACAGTTAAAAGTAAATAGGGTAATTAAGGATAAAAATGATATTATTATTACCCTAACAGAACTCCTAATTCTATTGGATAAGTGTAATTTGATCAAAAACAACCTTAGAAATAAAATATGACCTTTAGGACCACTTGGATTAGATGAAGACATTTATTATAATTTAATTCAAAGAAGAGTTAAAAGAATTAAAATCAAAGATTAATAAATAAAACATTTATAATATAGGGTTATAAATAAGATAAATTCAACTACAAATTTTCATTATAAATATAAAATATTTCCTAAATAATGGTATTTTATTTATAATTTTTAGATATTAAATTTTTAAATTTATTAAGGACACAATGATGATGCAGTAATTACCTTCTTAGTGAATGAATCAAATAAATGGTATTATAAATATTAAAATAAATATAATTTCAAACTATTTATGACATCCAAGAATTTTCTAGGTGAATGTGACATGTTAGTATTGATTCAATGTATTTTTCGTTGAAGTAATCATGCTGTTATAATTTATCAAAAAAAATACCAAATAGTGTCAAAATTGATATAAAATAGGTTTTAAAACAAATATTATATTATTAATTGATATAATGGTCCTAAAAATCTAAATTTCGTCCAAAGAACATATATAATAATATATATAACATTAATGATCCAATTGGGGTTATATTGGTAGTATATAGTATGTTTATTAACCATATAGTGTAAGAATACAAGAAGACACGGTAAAATTTAAATTATTTAACTTAGAGTTAAATCTAAATGATGAGGTTAAAATGATAACCTAAACATTTATAAAACCTATTCGATCAGTTATTTTCGACCCATAGCCACATTATACTTTAAATAATACATTTTTGATCCATTAGAAATTGAAAATGATTTTTTTATAATATAATATTTTAATTTTTTCCTATGGTGCCCTTCACCCCTCTTATAAAAGGGTACTGCCCCTTCTCTCTAATTCACACCTTCAAAGCCTTTTGTCTCATCCAAACTCTGCCCAAATACTCTCTCAACTATCCTAAATTCATCCTATAGGCTCTCATTTAGTCATAAAGCCATCTTAAGGATCCCTTTTGATCAAATCAAAAGGAAGAACCCGAAAAAGATGTAATGATTTCACCACCCTCTTTGAAGTTATCTTATTCATCCACTTACTCTTTCTTTGTTTCAATTATAAAGTAATAACTCCAATATCTTATATATAATGTGATATTATTATAAATATGTAACAACTATATTCAGTATTCTATCTACCTTATGAATCATAATGTCACCATGTGTGCGTACGTACGTCTTACCGTCTCCACGCCGTGGTGTAATTTTTCATTCAACCCTATGTTATTTGGAAGGATATAATGATGAGTAATATGTCTATAAATAATGAAAATAACATTCTAATGTCTCTGTAAAATTAATATACCATCCAATTCACACCTTTAAGGAAATTATATTCTCACTCGTGCGTATGTACGGATAACCGTCTCCACGATGCGATGAGATTCATTTCCACGTTCACCATTCATCGACGATTATAAAAATATATATTACTAATAAGTATGTAATATATGACATAATAATTCTACTGGAAATATATATATATATATATATATATATATATATTTATATGTACTTACATATATATTATTCACTTATTTCCACTCAATACAATATAAAAAAAAGCGTTTATGCGTACGTACGGACTATCATCTCCATAAACGGTGTTTTTAATTTCATATATATGTCTATTATACATATTTATATTCTACATATATATGATATATAAATCATGTTTTATATTCTGTAAGTATTCAAATCATGATCTAAGTGATACAATCAAGAGTAACAAGTTAAAACACATACGATAAAGAAAGCGATTATTACCGGAAATGTTAATTTAACATGGAAATTTTTATTAAATGGGTAGTAAAAACTCATAAATGAATCATGTATGATATCATAAATATTAATATTGTTCTCTTATAATTTAATAACATACTATTATCTTCATACATGAGGATAAACGTACCCTCAACTAAAGAAAGGTGCAAGGTAAGGGGTTTTCATCTCACTCCTTATTCCCATGAGATTCATGCCATATTGCCACTATTACCTTTTTTGTTGTGTATGTATTGCCCATAATTGTATTATTTGTGTAATACACATTAATTTATTTGTATTTACATATTTATTGTATGATACTTATTTCAATGGGGTGTATCTTTCGTAAGTTACCAAATTGGTAAGGGTTAATTCCTTATTCTCATTATTATCTGAGATTGTTAATGTGTATGTATTTGCTGGGACATTTTTATCATCCATGTCCATTTTTCATAAAAATGAAATCAAAATGAATATTTTGAGGATTTTTAAAGGTATTATTTATCAAGATCAGAATGTTTTAATGATTTTTCTTTCTAAGTATTTTTAATTAATTTCCATGTTTTCAAAATGATTTTTAAGGATATATTTTTATGGACATGAATGTTTTTAAATGATAATTCTTTTCAAAAGTTTAAAAGTGGTATGGGAGAATTTGATTCAAAAACCATATTTTAAATTACATCCTTTATAAATGTGTGAATTTTAAAAGATTTTACAATAAAAAAGGATATTTCTCTCAAAAAGTTTTACTCATCATTTTCAACTATGTCAGCATCCTTTACTGGATGTTCTATTTTTATATCATTCATGGTTTATGGTTAATGTATTGGCATTTCGTATGCTAGTTTTAATATGAATTTTTATGTTATGTTTCAACTATTCATAAGAGGAATGCAGTGAACATAGTAAGTGATGGGTGGAGCCTACTATAGCTTCTCGAAGCATTGGTAGATCTCATGAGACAAACTAGTGTCTTGGCACAAGGCCTTGAGAAAAATTTTATTTGTAGTTTTGGCATGAGGCTTGACTATGTGTTAATGATGTCTGGTATTAGGAATTCCCTCATTGTGAAATTAGTTATTACATGTGATTATTTGACTAGTAGAATATCCATGTACATGTTTATATGGAAATGTTTCATTTATTTTTATTATATTATGTTCAATTTTACGTTTAAAAGGCTTTTGTTTTTATTACACATCTTTCCTTAAAAACTTATTGTTTCCAAAATATTATTTACCCTTACTGAGCATCAGAGCTCACCCCTTTCTTATGTATTATTTTCCCATGATTCCAAGAAGTGTATTATGATTGATATGTAGGGTTAAGCTAAAGGGAAAATGGAATTATCAAATAACTATCTATGTTGTGTTTTATGTTTCAAATTGTAATGTAAAGTTATTGTATGTAATCTATTTTCCACGACTGCTAAACTGATAGGTCTTTCGAGAATTGATTCCTTGTAATCGTGCCAATGTTTTAAAATAAATCACCGGCTCTACGTGACTAGAGTCGGGGCATTACATGAAACATATTTCTATATAATTAAAAATTATAGTTATAAATTTAATAAATAAATTTATTATTTAAATATACTTATTGTAGTTTTATATGTATTTATGAACATTGTGAGTTCATGGGTATTACATGAATAAATCATACAGGGGTCAATTTTAAATGAACATTCATAATGATGAATACATAACATATGCATGTGTGGGTTATCATAATATATTTCATATTATCATTTAGAACATAAGTAACAATCACATCCACAAATAATCTTTACGGTCATATATGATTAATTATACGAATGCAACAATATATAAACATAAATGACGACAATTAATATCATCATTATCTAATGATATATATATATATATCCATTAAATACATATATATATATATATATAATTATAAATAAATATATTTAAAAAGTATTTATATATAACTATAAATATAATAAATATATTTATCATTTAAAAAGTTATTATAATTTTATTATTATTTAAATATATATCTATTTCTTTAGAAAATTATAAATAATTTTTCTAAAACATAATATATATATATATATATATATATTAATTACTAAAAATATATATTATAATAAATTATATTATATTAATTATAAAAATGAGTTTTTTAATTAATGTATAAAAATAAACATTATTTTTGAATATAAATATAGTAATTTTATATAAATTAAATATTTTTTTCTTAAAAACATTTATTAGCGCTAAAATTAGTGCTAATAAATCTATCCTTTATCAACCCTAAAAATGTGTTGGTAAGGGGTTCAACTTTATCAGCACTTGTTTTAGAACTGATAAGTTAACCTTTATCAGCTCTTTAAGTTAGCGCTGATAAAATTGTGACTTTCATTAGCACTTTCTGCTTAGCATTGATAAAATTTGGCACATCCCTTGACCTGATATGTTGTATTGATGTATCAATCTACATTATATATTCATATAATGAAATTAAATTTACATAATTACACATTCACACACACACAAATATAAATTTAGCTAGGGTGGATGGTAGTAAGAGTGTAACATAACTATGAAAGGTGTGATGTAGAATCTGAAAATACCATCATAACCCATGATTCATTAGAAGTAAGAGGATTACATGAGTGGTAAGTTGTCCCATAATTCTAGATTCAACCAGAGTTCAAATTCCAGAAGCCTCCTTTAGTGGGGATTTGTGAGCCTTTTTGGGATAGAATTGGAGGGCTCTAATAGCGATATGGAAACATTGTAGCGTAACACGAGCGTTATAGAAAGCACATTAGAGGTGCCTTTAGGGCATCAAATGTGGGTCCTAGAGGTTATAAAAATTTTAATGACTCTATTACAGAGTGCGTCAAACCTTGGAAGGGGTGTGACCTGTCATTACTAGTCTTTGTGTGTGTGCATTGTTTCATTTACTTACAATCTTTAGGACATTAATAATTTATTTATATTTATCCCATTTAAAATATATTTAGTATTTACATATATAAAAATAATATATGTATATAAATAAATTGTTTGTATATATATATATATATATCAATATGAAAATATTATTTAAATATTAAATAATTATTTTTAATAAAGTGGAATATAAAAGATAATTAAATGTGAAAAAATTATTAAATATATAAATAAATAAATATAAATATATAAATGTACATATTGAACTAAAATTATTAAATATATAAATAAAATTTATGAAAATAATATATTTATTAGAAAAAAAATTATATTAACAGAAATGATATTATATATAAATTTTATAAAATAAAAATTTATAATTTATATAATTATGTATTGTTAGTTTTTATATTTAAATGTAATTTATTATATATTTATATAAGTAATTTTTTTAAATTAATGTAAATTTCATTTATATTTATCTAATTTATAATATATTCACTATATATATAGAGAGAGAGTGCTTAAATATATAAATATAATGTGTATATATTTCAAGAAAATTTAAAAAAATATGTGAATATATATTATAATATAATATGAAATAAAAATATATATATTATAAGGAAAAAGAATTTATAATGATAATCATAATTTAAAAAAATTGAATAGATTTATATATAAATAAATATAAATATGTAAAATGAATAAATATAATTTTGGGAAGAAATATATTTATTAGAATATAAATATTATTTCTGGAATAATATTACACACACACAAACATATGCGTGTGTGTATTAATATAAGTGTAAATAAATACCTAAATTCAAATGTAAATTGATTTATATAAATGTATATGACTATGGGCATGTGCACACACACAAAAATATATTGTATATCAAATCTTTTTGCTAGGATAAGTGGTTATGTAATCATTTTTTGGGCTGATCAATGTATGTTCAACCATAGATAGCCGAAATACCCTTTTTTCTAGCAGTAATTGTTAGGTTCAGCTGTTAAAATAATTTTCCAAATAGGGAATTTGGTCTTTAAAAAGGAGTGATTCTATAGGTCTAACTTCCACTCCGCTTATGGAGATAACTAAATGGAAGCGTTTGATGCCCTCTAGGTTTCGTTGCACTCTACATTTTAATGTTTTGGAGTGGTGTTTCATGTTCTGGGGTTTTTGGATGGGATATGGAATTCTTCTGAAATTATACAAGGGTCTTCCACTACCATATATCACACCTTACCTAGTGTTGAGTTTTATTATCCCTAAACATAGAGCGCTTATAAATGGATATCATTTATTAGTTCAGGCTAAAAGCACTGATAAATGTGGATCATTATCAGTGTTATTCTGAGTGGTGATAAATTTTTTAAATTAAAAACATTGTTAATATATATAAAATTATCATATTTATATTAAAAAAATAATATTTATTTATATAAATTAATCAAAAAATTCATGCATATACCAGGACTATTCAGCAACCGAGCAGGCCTAACCATAAAAAATTATCTTATAAAATAAATGGGCATCAAATACATAGAATATGATGCATAAAATGTCACCAAAACATGAAAGTGACCAACTCACCACTCAAAACAAAAAAAAAATTCTCAAGAACCATATAAGATCCATTAAGACCCACATCAAATGGCCCAAAGGCCTAAAAAACCATCACTTTTAAAATCAACCATGATCTGGATAATCGTTTCAAACCCCAAAAATATCACACTCCCAACCGCATCAATGAGGATCACCAATAGCACACCAACTAAGGTTATCATCCTGGATGCCATATCATTCATTTCTAAGGATGTTGGTGTATCCTTCATCATCATCACTCACGTGATCGAGGTCATCCTCGATTCCCATCACTAGAGGTGTCAGTGTTAACATGACATTAGTGGGTGATTCGCAATGTTGGCATCCCATAACATCAACAACACATGGTACCCTATATCATCTCCCAAATAGTCTCCCACACCACCGCATGCCTCCTCCCACTGCAACTGCATGCCCATCCACATACGGTGAAAACCCACCAACAAAAATACACCTGAAAATTTACCAAAACGGCCCACAAAAAACAAGTCTAGAGGCCTAAAAGTTTCATGAATTATCTCATTCTAACAATATACTGAATCACACTGAGACCCACCCTACAACCCTCATCTCAAAGATTATCATCCGAGGAGCTTGATACTCTATTATTACGATCAAATCACTCAAGTAAGATATCAATGTATGCATTTTCATGATAATAAATCAAAGGTTTGAGGTTCTATTCATCCTCGGGGTGTGATTCATGGAATTAAGGATCTGGTGAATCAAAGGTTCTTCACATTCCTTCAAGATGTGCGTTCCATTTAGGTTCTCAAAAAAAGGATCCATAACCTAGGTATATGCGAGACCATATGTAATTTATCAAAGGCTAGGTCAGTGTTATTTTTCCATTATTGGTCAATTCATTCTTCTGAGAGGTGAGAATAAATGAAAATTTGATGATCTTGTTCACTTTTTATCCTCAATCTAGGGATTTTCTAACTGGAGATGTGTTCCCATGGGCCATGTCTTTTTTCACCACTTATTTCCTTTTGAGGAACTCAAAAGAAGATCATGGGGCCTTGGATTTGTTTCTCTTAAACCATATATTCTATGTATTTTGGAGAGGAGTATTAGTTTCAATCTATTTTAAATCAAAAAAACCTTTACTAATGATTGGGTAAAAATATCTGGATTAAATTGGATCTTGTGGCATCCGGATGTCTTATATGACATTGCTTCTTCAATTGGTGTACATAAAAAAATGGATAGGGAGACCAAACAATATATGTATGGGTATTTCTCCCATGTATTAGTTGAGTTGGATATGAACTGTTTTCTTACTAAAAATTTCTTTTGTACACTCATGGTGAAGAATTATTCTTAGGATTGTTTATGAGAAGTTTTCTGAATTTTTTTCTGTTTGAAACAGTATTTTTCATTCTAATTTTGACTATTGGAGGGGAATTTATTGATTTTTTTGTTCATTCATTGGGTATAATGAGGCTCATTGAAAGAATTAATCTAAAATAGGACTTGGTACTACTTTTGCTGAAGAGTATGGACATCCTCAGTTGAATATTTTATAGGATGATGTCCAAGTGATTCAATCTCTCATAGTGAACTCACAAGGTGAGGATATTTGAGTTTAAGATAAAACTTCAATTCCCCAATAGTCTTCTAATTTGTCAATTCACTGTATAGATGATAGCTGATGCTGGTGTGTTATTTGTACTTGTCTCCTCTATTCATAAAAGGTACATGAGTTGGACAAAGTGCAGTTTAGGCTTGGGAAGTCTCCAATGGAAAGAAATTTAGTTTTATTTAAGGGAGGATATTCCATGAGAGTAGGATTCATGTAGTTTTTTTTGAATGTTGGACCTCATACATAGATTAAATGAGTCTCATTTGTGTCATTAGATAACTAGATGTTAAGGAAATCCTTATTGGTGGATTGCAATCCTTGTAAATAGGGAGACTCTGGAATAGGGATTGGCCAGGGGTAGCTTCATTACGAAGGAAATAAAGATGTTCAACTAACCTTAATTTTTTTATTTTTTATAGGTAATGGACTTTGTGTTGTCTCTGGATTCAGGGAGCTCTTTGGAACATATTAACTATGAATTACCTAATGTTCACCATGTGGATGTATATTTTAATGACTCATCCTTTATAGGTTCCCAATTGTTGGAAGATCTTATATATCATAGGAAACATAAAAAGATGGAGGGAAAATGGAAGGATATGTAGGAATAGTATCACGACCCAATCCATGTCGGGGCTCAACCCACAACTACACAATCCCTCCTTCATAGGCCAAGGGGTGGCGACTAGTACCGAAGGTACAACTAAACTCGGGGATGCCTTTTCCTAAATACCTGTATGAATACACAACCAAATAAATGAAAAAAAAGTTCATATGGGAAGAAATAAAAGATGAAACACTACTATAAAAAAACCAAACATGCATGGACCACTAAATAGTATCATGTACGGTAATGTAAGCGGAAAAGAAAATGGGAAAAAATACATACCCAACAAAAAATGTGTCCCAACCAAATAAAACACTAGAAAATTAAAATATCATTGAGAGTCTAGCTCCTAGATCCCAAGCTATGACCACCATATGCATTCCAAGAACCCCATATCCCTAAGCTCCTCCAAAGTCGTGATCAACCTATCCGTCATCTAAATAAGACAGAACATGTGCGGGAAAATCCAATGTAGAGGTGAATATAAAAATAGCTAGAAGAATACGCCAAAAGGTTGAAGGGGGTCCATAAGTGATACAACTGAACAATAAAATAGTTTATAGAATAAGGTACAATGAAAGATTACATGTCAACAAAATAAGAGAGAAAAAGTAAACTCATCCAAACCCAAGGATCTCGACATGGTGAGAATATAAACATCTCATCGAGTCATCTCTACCTATAACAGAAGAGTAGAATCATCCAACCACAAGAATATAGACATGGAAAACACATGACATACCGCACGTATTTTCTCATCTCCTTGAAGGAGAGTATCCAAAAACCACGGAGTGGGTACTGAAGTAGGATATATATATATATGTGTGTATATATACTCAGTTGAAGAATCCAAAATGAGTGAGTAAGGGGATCTCCATATCATAGATTATCCCAAGAAGAAGAGTACAAAATAGTTATAAAAGAAGTCCATAAATGATTCCCAACATCTCATTTGTTTTCCCTGAACACACAATTCTAAGGAACTCAATCATCACAACTTGATACGATCTTCTTTTGGAATAATTAACTCATCCACATAGTTTTAAGTTGCATAAAAAAAATGTGTCTTGGTGGGTAAAGTGTTCCTCTTCCTCATGAATCCAAGGCTACATCAAACCACATCTCGTCACTATGACACATAGTCGAGTGACCACACATTCGAGGTAAGGATCTCATGCCCTAGTTTGACAGGAGGTTTATACTCAGATAGTCACTAAGGAACTCCACTTCTATGTCCGACTAGAGGGTTATGCTTGGAAATGTCAATGGGGAATGCTAGTTTCCAATCATACTATAAGGTTAATCCTTGTAAGGTCATCAGGGAACTCCACTACTGAGCCCTAATAGAGGGTTATTCTAGGGTGATGCCATTGGGGAACTCCACTGCAAAGCCCTACTAGAGGGTAATCCCAATAACGTTGTTGGGGAAGTTAAATGTCTAGCCCTACATGAGGGTAAATGAATTTAATTAATAAATTAATTCACATACCTACACCATCAATGAGTGAGGGGTCTGAATATCCAATGCTTACTCATTTCATATCATACCTAGGGTAAAAACAGCATTCCAGACCCAACTGTGGTTTCAGATTTCTGATCAGATCAACCATTTAAAATTGACCCAATTTTATTTAATTATCCACATGAGAAAACTATAAAATATATTTAATAATTTTTATAAAATTAATTTCAGGCACACCAGGTCTCGGAATCACATGATGTCTCATTACCTAGCTCTATAAATATATATAGAAATATTTGAAAGTCTTACAAGAAAAAACTGGGTCTCTATAAAGATGACCCATCTCCAAAGAGATCCTTTAGAGACATGATTGTTAATGTTAATGTGAAGGAGGCTGATGGTTTCTCATTGAACTTAATGAAGAAATCCATGCCAAAAAAGGATTAATCCCCTCTTAAGCACACCATGAGAACCAGATCAACATCTCTTATAGATGGGTGAAATCCCTAGGTTAGCAACATCAGTTCATTGGAAGATGACTCTGACTGGGATGCGGAATTTTGAGATTGTAATCATTTGGAATACGATATTCGATGTTTTCTATATCATTTTTATGTTTGAACAATGGAATAATTTTTATGCCTAGGTCTTCCTCATTTGATTTGTGCTACTATTTTTTTCTTGTTTTTAGTAAAGAAGCATTAACCATGAAATTCCAGTAAAAAAACCCAAATATTTAAAAATATATTTATTTATAATTATAAATATATATATATATATATATATTTAAATTATTATAAAATTATAATAAATATATTTATAAAAATATAATAAAAATGATTATATAGATGAAAACTCTTGAAATTTTAATAATAGATGAATGAAATGGATGACAGGAGAACAAATGAGGTCAAATAGACTTTACCTCATCCAAAAAATTAGTTTAATCGCCATAAAATAATCGATAATTTTCATTGTAATAGTCATAATCATTCATAGTTTCCCACTCTGACAGTGAATTACATCAGTTGAGAATACTAAGGATCTCTGCATTGAACCTTTCCTGCTCTAAAGGAAGCCAGATCTTGGATAACTTAGATGATATTCTAGTAGACACGTTCCTTGGTAGATTGGAATAATCCTCCTCTGGCCTTCTTTTTGGAGGGGCTAGAGTTAGAACTTCACTATTGATCAACATTCCTTATCCATTTATGATAACATACTTAAAACAAACATCACCAACACTACTTAGAGGCTTGAGATGAGTGGATTCCAATAAAACCATGTCTTTCTCATTCTTACTTCCATCATATGAGATATTACCCCATTTACCAGAAGCTCATAAAGAACTGAAATAATTCTAAATCTCTTGATAATAATTTATTTTTTGTTGATCATTAGATTGCATGGACCCATCCTCCTAGGAAACATGTCTTGAGAAGTTCTCTATTAGTGGCGGAAAAATGAAACCTATCCCTTCAGGCTCTAAAGGAGAGTCCTCTGGTGCGGCACAATGGACAAGAACCTCATTTGAAGACTCATGCAATTCCTCATCAGGTTTCTGATTATCATCCCTTGTATGCTTCCCATCCTATTTAGGGAATTGATTAATAGTCTAAATAGATTTATAATTATCAGTAAAATAACAAATAAATTTATTCTATTCATAATCATATAAATATATATTATTATATAAATATATATTATTATATAAATATATATAATTACATCAACTTATTTATAATTATATTTAAATATTTTTAAATATATATATATATATATATATCTAATAATAATTATAAATAAATATATCTTAAAATAATTATAAAATTATAATAAATATATTAATTATATTTATAATTATATAATTATATATAATTATATAAATATATATAATTATATAAAAATACATATAATTATATTCAGATATTTTTATGTAAATTTATTTAAAATTATATATACCAAGACGGATCAGCCATGGATTTGGAAACCCAACCGATGACCCCAAATTTATTAATAAGTGGAAAATGTAAAAGGAAGGAAGTGGGTCATGCAAGGCATAAAATGTCTACACACCACTACAAAACCATGTTTATCCAACGCTAGCTCTTTAAAAATGTTTTTAAATTCCACATATGTCAGCGTAAGAAAAATCACTGTTAAAAGGGGTCCTTAACAACATTTTTTTAGCATTGTTAAATGGGGTATTTAACAATGCTAAAAAAGTGCTGTGAAATGGGGCCCTTTATCAGTGCTTGCAAAAAAGAGCTGATAAAAGGCCACCTTTATCACCGCTATTAAAAAAGATCTGATAAAGGGGAACCTTTATCCTCTTTAGTAAAAGAGCATTGATAAAGAGTATATTTAAAAAAAATTATATTTCATTAAAAATAACATATAAATATATTTATATTGATATAAATATAATATATGTATTTTTTAAATATGTTTTAGATAAGGATAAATAGGCATTTACACATAATTTAAAATATATTTACTGAAAATGGATTATAAATTAATTTATAAAATGATATTAATTAATAATTTACTAATTATTATCGAGTACTAATTATTTAAGAACAATTTTAAGATAAAAAATAAAAAATAATAACAAAATATTTAAAATAATTTGAAAACATAACGCAAACTTCAGATGACCATAACATTTTATCTGAGTGTTGTTTTCCCTCTACAACAAATAAAATTGAATCTTGCGATGAGCTATATTCCCTATTAACCTGGGGGAACCCCGATCGCACTTTTTAAGGCAAAATAATGTCCAGAAGGCCTTCAAAACAGAGTTTTTAGTTGAGGCACCTTAATTTGTTAACATTTGATGGATTTTGAGCCTCGTTTATTGGGGGCATTATTGTATTTTATTAGTAGACATTGAATTTACTCCATAAGATTACATTCATATTGATATTATGGTTTTGAAGTTTTATCGTTTTCTATATTATATTGTAATTTATAATAAAATATATATAAATATAAAAAAATTTATATATTTTTACATAAAAATTTAATTTTGTATATAAATATTTTAACATATTTACCTATAAAATATATTTCTCATTATACAAACCTTATCTAAATGAAAATTGTTGGAGTCGGTTCGCTAGAAACATATTTATTGTACTTTATGATAAACATGTATTCATTATTTTGAATATTAATAAACTACTTATCAAGTCATGATTGTTCTTCTGTATGAAATAGTATGTGATATTGTCCTAAGAGTAGCTATCACACTAAAATATACTAGTAGTTACCAACTATATAAATGATATAATTTCGTCACATTATGCTATATATGCTCAATTATGTAATATTTGAGATTAGATCATTCAATTTCAAATTTGGTGAAAATTCCAGTTCTACCATTCTCAAATTCACTGTAGTTTTTAATGAATAAATATTTTTCAGTAAACTATTTTGAATTAGATTTTTGCAACTGTGTTCCTAACATAATGGGATACAAATTATATTCAGGACTTGGTAGCTGGATGGTGCATATTACTGGATTAAATGGTCCATGAAGACAAAGATGGACTGAACTATCCAGATTGGACATCACTTCACAATTTGGGCCTTATCTTCTTCATACGGGATTAGATGGAGCCCAAATTTTGAGAACAGCTTTGGGACATGATTTGGAAGAAATAATCTTTCTATAAGAACACCCAATTCAAGCTTTTTGAAGGTAAAATATTCGGTGAAACATGGAATAAAATATTTAAATGACTTTTCATTTCACACTTAAAAAGTTATGTAACCCTAGCCCTCACAAACTCTATTTTAAGGGGGGTTTCACTCTTTAGGAGGGATGGTCTGGGATTTGGGAAATATTTTCTGAAAGGGAGTCTCTTGGGAGCCCCTCACAACTCTTGGAATAAGTAAGGCTTTGTGTAAACCTCTCTTCCATAAAGGCTCTCCTCACCCACCTCCTCTTTGTATATATTTTCTTTCCTGTTTGTATCTATAATTTTTCTTCAAATAATATTTTGTGTAATTCACTTATATTCTTCTAATAATCTTCCTATTTGTATTGGAATCAATAGTGGAGATGATATTGTGTTCTACCCTTTCGATTTTTGCTCATGCAAAACGTCTCCACAATGACCACATCGCCCATGGAAGAGTAGTTCTTTTTAGTAATTGATCGACCTCTATCATTCTTCATTAATTTATTTTGAATAAATGATCTATTGTAATTCACATATTATGATCTATTAATTTAGTTGTTTAATTTAAATGAAACTAATCAAGCCATTGAAAAGTTAACACAAAACACGCGAAGTCGGGAATGGTGTGAACTGTGTGAGCGCAACCGTAACCGGTAATTCAAAACCACATGGGATTAATTTGTAGAGTTAAAACATAATCCCTAAACTAAATTATTATACATTTCCATAATTTATATGTGCCTTAATTTACCACTGACCATAATCTATCCTTAGAACATCAATCAAATCAAGGTGCTGCGATTACATATTCTGAAGATGACCTAGGGTTTAATTCAATTCACCTTGGTGGTAAGGTTAATTATCACAGGGTTCGTGGATTAACAAGTTAAGGGATCATAACTAAGTTGATATTAATTTAAATGATAATGATAAATAATTTACTGAAGAGGTAGAGTTAGATTGATTATGTATTTTAAATATTTTCTAGAAAACATCTTCTTGTCATGTCATTTAAATCGAAATTCATTTCAAAACTAAAAACAAAAAAAATACAATCTTCTTCCAGCAAACATCTTATATATTAATAAACTATAACCAACCCCTATCTTTTCAAGTGGTTTTTTATTCTATTTTATTTTATTTTTAGAATAACTTTATGTTTTTTTAATTCACTTCCTCTATTGAAAGACGACCTATGTCAGCCACTCTGCTGCACATAAGTACCCCAAAATCACACTAATAATTTGAGGGCACCCACGACAGTGCTCTTTCAAATTGGAAACGTTGCTAGAGAGGCATGTAATTATTTAAAAAAATATAGGTATTTATTTTATTTTACATTTTATTCTCTTCCACTCTTCTTTCTTCCTTCTTTACCCAATCTGAATTTTTATTTTCTTACACTTTTATTTGCTTCTATTACTTTTTGGACCATCAACTCAAAATTCTCATTTTTATTTTACTATGGTCCAATTTCTTTATTTTTATTTTTATTTGATTTATGACATGAACTAATCCTGAAGATCTCTTAGAACATGACCCTGAGATTGAACGTAGCCTTAGGGAACGAATCAGACATTCTCAGTCTATGGGAAGTTTCAATATTCAACCAGTCGTAGAATTCCTCAACTTTCATAACTTTGAAATTGGAAGTAATTCAAATTCAACCATAAAACAAGAACCAGTGGCTTAAAATAATGGAAATGAACTTAATAGAACCATTCGAGAATTGGCTACACCTGATATTAAATATCAACAAAATTGTATTGCATACCCAAATCATGAATTGGACATTGAATAGAAATCTTGATTAATTCATCTTCTTCCGAAATTCCATGGCCTCTCAGGTGAGGATCGCAATAAACACCTTAAAAAATTTCATGTGGTTTTCTCATCCTTAAAACAAATAAATGTATCTGAATTCCAAATCAAATTAAGAGCATTCCCATTCTCACTTGATGGAGCTGCGAAAGATTGTATTTATTATTTACAACCCGAAGTTGTAACTTGTTGGAACGATTTGAAATGACTTTTCTTGTAGATGTTTTTTCCATCATCAATGACCACTTCCATTAGTAAAGAGATATCTGGGATTAAGAATTCCAAAGGGGGTCAATGTGTGAGTATAGGGAATGATTCATGAAGTTTTGTGCAAGATGCCCACATCACCAAATTAGTGAGCAACTACTCATCCAGTACTTCTATGAAGGACTCACACTTATGGAGAGAATCATGGTGACTGCTGCAGCTGGTGGAGCATTGGTTGACAAGACACCACTAGCTTCATGTGTGTTGATGGAAAAAATTTCCCAAAACTCCCAACAATTTTTTGATCGAGTTACACTACATGTTAGGGGAGTACATAAGGTAATTCCATCTTCTCTTGAAAGTCATTTGATTGATATCAAGTTGGAAGAATTGAAAACTATGGTGAGACATATTTCTTTGGCACAAAAGACATCCCAACCCCCTTATTCAAGGCCTTGTGGTATTTTTACTAAGATAAGCCACCCAACTAACTGTTTCCCACATCTCCAAGAAACAGAAGATTGTGCAGCAGTGTTCCCTGGGAGACCATATCAGCAACATCAACAATGACCATATCCCCAAAAGAATTTTGATCCAACAAAAACCGAGGGTGGAAGGATCAATTGGACATGAGTTATGACTCTGGAAAACAACAAAGGACACCCATTCAATAAAACATCCAGCAGCCTCCACCTTGCCAGTAGGGTTTCCAACAACTCCAAAGGATATTTGAATCTCAAGCATCAACAAGCCAACAACAAGGGAATACCCCACCAAAGGTAGATTCTAACACTGATGACCTTTTGATGAAAATTGTTCTTAATCCAAAGAATGAGCTGAAGAGTCAAGGTTTAGAGCTGAGGGTGTTGAAGACTCAAATGAGCCAGATTAATACTGCCCTCCATGAACTTGTATGTATGAATTCTGGAAATCTACCTTCCCAACCCACTCAAAATCTCATGGGTAATGTCAGTGCCATCACATTGAGAAGTGGGAAGCAAACATATGATAAATCTCTACCTAACATTCCACCAGTATTCACCAAAACTCCAAAAAAACCCAATTCCACATCAACTGATGAAGAACCCAAGGAGAAAGTTAAAGGTAAGAAAAATATTAATGATGTTCCTCCTATGCCCCTTCCTTTTCCAAACAGGGTAGTTCAAACCAAGACGATGTCTGAAAAAGCTACGAAAAAGGAGGTTTTGGACACATTCAAGTGTGTGGAGATCAACATTTCTCTACTTTAAGTCATTAAGCAAATTCCATGGTATGTGAAATTTTTAAAATAACTTTGTACCAATCTAAAAGGGCACAATGGAAATGAGAAGATCAATCTTGGAAGGAATGTGTTATCACTCATTACACAAACTCTAGCAATGCCAACAAAGTGCAAGGATCCCATGACATTCACCGTCCCATGCACCATAGGGGAGTTTCAATTTTCTGATGCACTTTGTGATTTGGGAGCTTCCATAAATGCGATTCCTCACTTTTTATTCTCTTATATGTAGGTTGGTGAGCTGAAACCGATGAGAGTAGTGGTGCAGTTGGTGAATAGAGCTACGACATATCCAGTGCGAGTCCTTGAGGATGTACCTGTCTGGGTAAGATATATGATCTTCCCTATAGATTTCTACGTGTTTAACATGGAGGATGATCAGGTATGTTCTCATGCTCCCATTATCATAGGTAGAACCTTGCTCAAAACAGAAAAAACTATCATAAATGTTAATGATGGTACACTTTACATGGAATTCGGGGATGAAGTTGTGATATTTAATGTTATGGATTCCATGAAATACCCCTCAGAGGATCATACTACATCTGTCATCTCCCATTTTGAACCACCAATTAAAAACCCCATGGAATTTTATTGTCCAATTTTAGTGAGATTATGAGTATTGGTTCTAGTTTGATGTCTAAGAGTACTTCCACACCTATTTATAATGCACAAGACCCTCTTATATCTGATTTTTAAATGAAATAATATTCTGTTTTTGATCATGTGAACTCTGATTATAACATGGTTGTTAAGTATTCTGTTTGATTTGATGCTTTATTCTATGATTTTGATGATGTATATTCTGATACTGATGCTCTTTGTGCACATATTTCAGTTCCTTTTATGATCTCATCCATACACAACGCCCCTACACTGGATGTCAAGCCATTGCCACTGAATATCAAATACTCATACTTTTTAAGTGGTGAGAAATTACATGTTATCATTGCTAACAATCTCCCTTTTGAACATAAAGAAAAATAAATCTTTTTAGGGAGAAAATCATGGCAGTCGGGTGGACCTTGGCTAACATATTATGTATTAGCCCCTCCATTTGCATGTGTTGGATTATTTCGGAGGATGAGGCTAAACCGGTGAGGCAACCACAAAAGGAGACTCAATCCAACCCCTCTAGAGGTTGTTAAAAAAGAGGTTAAAAATTTTCTTGAGGCATGTATAATCTATCCCATCTCAGATTCTTAGTGGGTAAGTCCTATTCAGGTTGTTCCTAAGAAAAGTGGTGTTGCTGTAATTAAAAATGATAATGAGGAGTTAGTTCCAATGAGGGTACAAAACAGTTGGTGTGTGTGTATTGATTATAGTAAACTATATCATTCCACGCGCAAAGACCATTTCCCGCAACCATTTACTGATCAAATGCTTGAGAGACTGGTTGGGAAAACACATTATTGTATCTTTGATGGATTTAATGGATATTTTGAGGTTTTTATTACTCTAGATTATCATGTGAAGACAACATTCACTTGTCCTTTTTTACGTTTTCCTATCGAAGGATGCCATTTGGACTTTGCAACGCCCTAGGTACCTTCCAGAGTTGCATGGTCAGTATTTTTTCTGATTTTATTGAGACCTGCATGGAGGTATTTATGGATGATTTTACAGTGTATGGGTCTTTATTTGATGAATGTCTAATTAGTTTGGGAAAGGTATTGAATCGTGTTATTGAGAAGAATCTGGTCCTGAAATTTGAAAAGTGTCATTTCATGGTAGAGCATAGCATTGTCATAGGGAATGTAGTGTCAAAACATGGGATAGAGATTGATAGATCTAAGGTTGAAATTATTTCATCCTTACACTATTTTTCATTTGTGTGTGATGTTAGAACTTTCTTAGGTAATGCAGTATTTTATCAGTGCTTCATCAATGATTTTAGTAAGATTGATATTCCTATGTCACGATTACTTCAAAAGGATTCTAATTTTGTGTTTAATGATTCTTGCAGGACCTCCTTCGATGAGCTAAAAAGTATCTGACCACTCCACCAATCATATAGCCCCCACGATGGGAGATTCCTTTTGAGCTTATGTGTGACACCTCCAACTTCACGGTTGGAGTTGTCTTATCTCAGAGGGTAGAGGGACGTTCACATGTGATCGCCTATGTATCGAGGACACTGGATTCAGCACAATCAAATAACACAACCATGGAAATGGAGTTTCTTGTTGTTATATTCTCTTTAGATAAATTCTATCCATATTTATTGGGCTCTAAAGTAGTTGTTTTTCTAACCATTTTGCTCTGAGGTACCTCTTGAAGAAGCCAGATTCGAAGCCCAGGCAGATCTGATGGATACACTTTCTTCAAGAATTTTATATTGAGATAATGTAAAAAAGGGGATTAGAAAACTTGGTGGCGGACCACATGAATATGCATACTCACACAATAGAGGATGACACCTTGGACCAGGTACAACTTTGGGACACTTTCCCCAATGGGAATCCTTATTCCATCTCAGGTACGCATCCTTGGTATGAAGATTTAGTTAACTACCATGTTGCATATGAAATCCCTGCAAATTTAAGAAACATCAAGTCCAAAAATTAAAAATTGAGTCTCGGTATTATGTTTGGGATGATCCATACCTCTGGTGCATGTGTGGTCACCAAGTTATTAGGAGGTGTGTTCCTGATCTTGAGTTGGAGTCTATTTTACATTTTTTTCATACACATGCATGTGGTGGACACTTTGGACCCCAACAGACAGCTCGAAAAGTTGTGGACTCTAGATCATATTGACCTAACTTATATCATGATGCCCATGTATTTTGTAATTCATGATCTCGTTGCCAACACACTGGGAACATTTCTAGGAGGCATAAGATTCCCCATTAACCAATACTATTTTGTGAGATTTAGGATGTATGGGGCATCAATTTTATGGGTCCTTTTCCTAGTTCATTTGGATTTTTATATATTTTGGTTTTTATTGATTATGTGAGTAAATGGGTGGAGGATAAGGCCACCAGAACTAATGATTATCATGTTGTTGTGGACATTGTCAATGCACAGATTTTTTGTTGGTTTGGAGTACCGAACGCCATCTTCAGTGACCACGGGACACACTTATGCAATCAAAATTTTTCTTCCGATCTTCGGAAGTATGGGGTGACACACAAAACATCACACCATACCACCCTCAAACAAATCGTCAGGTAGAGGTTTCAAATAGTGAATTGAAACAACATTTATAGAAAAATGTGCATCCAAATAGGAAAGATTGGAGAAGGCACTTGGATGATGAATTGTGGGATTATATTACAGCATAAAAGACACCAATTGGTATGTCCCCATTTCAGAATGTTTTTGGGAGAGCATGTTATATCCCTGTGGATGTTCCGCATCGGGCCTATTGGGCTATTAAGAAATGCAATACAGATTTGGACCAAGATGGAATCCAATGGAACAAGCAAATTCAAGTGCTTGAGGAGATTTGATTGTATTCATATGAGAACTCAAGGTTCTATAAGGAATGATAAAAATCATATAATGACAAAATTATCAAACAAAGGGAGTCTCATGTCAGAGAGAAAGACCTTCTCTATAGTTCACTACTGAAGCTGATGTCTTGTATGTTGTGTTCTAGATGGTTAGGTCCTTATGTTGTGACTAATTTTTTTCCTTATGGTGCAGTGGATATCACACAAGAGGACATTGGAAAGAGCTTTACAGTCAATGGGAAACGTTTGAAGAGATACATTGAGGGACTTCCTACTAATGTAGTGGATTTTATCACACTGCATAACCCCATCATCACCTGAGCACATCAGGCTGTTCCTAACCCTTTAACTTTTTTATTCTTTGTCATATTTAAAATTATATATTTCATGTGCATATATCAACTCATGGGTTCAAATTTAAGACAATGAACTATTTTATGTGGGGGGGGAGGGAACCTGTTAGTTTAGTAACGTCAATTTTTTTTCTATTTTAAAAAAATTGTGTGTTTTTCAAATTGTGTGTGTTTATTTTTCTATTTTCTATGTGTTTTTGAAACTTTTGAGCTGAAATGATTCTCAAAAACCATTTTTCAGATCCATATAAATAATTGAAACTTTTTATCCCTCAAAACTAAGATTAATTGAATGCTGAAATGACTTTTTTTCAAGTTCAAATATTTACTAATTTCATGAAAAGTACACTTAATTTTGAATCCCATGCCACATATCACTATCTTTATATTTTAAACCAATTTTTTGTGAGGATTATAAACCATTATTTTCTTATTCTTTACATTCACATCACTTCTTGAGAGAACGAAACCAACCATGATTTTACCAAAATTTTATTTATCCCTATTAAAACATGAGGGTTTGAGGTAATTATGTTTAAATGATTGAGGAATTTGTTTGGTATTAAAGCCCCTATTTCAAAGAATCCTTTTTTTTATAAAGGATTACCTTAAACATTTATCCTTTTATCCATTAGAATCCATGCACAACCTGTTAGGTTAGCCACATTACTAGACAATTTTCCCTATCCAACCAACTCTTGAAGTGAAATTGCATAATCTAGTTGAGCTTAAGTGTGGGGTAAGTTGCCTTGTGTTGTGCTACCATATTTTGTGATTCTTCGGGTGAAAAATTAAATTATGAAGAGATGTGTTTGCTGTATAAGAAAAACATTATATTTAAAGTTGTGTCTTTCTGTAGCATTAATGATAAAAGAAGTTGAGCCATTCTGGAGCTTCTAATAGAGAGGGAATGTTGTGCCTATCTGGAGTTTTTAAGAAAATCATGTTAGAGAAGATTTACATTTTTACTACTGAAATGTTGAATGGTGTGAAAATTCCTATATTTTTCATGATGATGGAGATGAATTGATACTATGGGGATTTAGGGGAAGACCATATTTAAGTAAAAATTAGATTAATGCAATTTTTCTTTAAAAAGAATCAAGCCCTCCTCATTCAGCCTCACAGTTTTTCAAATCTAAATCCTACCAACTGAAAGCCGTAGAACAAACCTGCAAATTACTAATGATAAATATATGACCTTGACTCACATTGGGTAGACATTTAGGAATTTATCAAGCCTATGGTTACCCTTGTATGAGTTTGGATGAGAAAGACATTGCAAGAAAATTGATATTTGTGTGATAAGAGAAAATTCAAGCGAGGTAAGTGTTTTGTGGATGGGAGGATAAATGAAGTTGAAATATATTTAATGATATAAATAGAGAACATGAAATAAATTTTTTTTATGTTTCATGATATATTCTATTTCTTGGTGTGGAATTGTTTTATCTCAATGATATTTGTTTTAAAATTTGTTTTGATTTGATATTGATGTTTACTTGATATGAAGTTTTTCCCATGAGTGCAAAAGGGTAAGTGTGGGGGAGTTGATAAAGAACTATTTTGTTGAATATTTTATTGATAATAAATGATATTGTTTCCTCACATTATTCTAGATATTTTCAATTATGGAATATTTTGGACTAGATCATTCATTTGCAAATTTGATGAAAATTCTTGTTTTACCCTTTTAAAATTCACTGTAGTTTTTCAAGAATAAATATTTTTTAGTAAACTTTTTTGACTTAAAATTTTGTGATTGTGTTCCTTACTTAATGGGATACAAATTTTATTGAAGACATGGGTGTTGGATCATGCATATGAGTGGATTAAATGGGATATGAAGACAAAGTTGGACTGAACTATCCAGATTGGACATTACTTCACCATTTGGGCCTTATCTTCTTCATAAGGGATTGGATTCAGCCAAAATATTGAGGAAATCTCAGTGACATGATTTTACACAAATAAACCTTCTAGAATTCTCGAAAAATTGTGCTTTTTGGAGTTCAATTATGCGGTGAAAACGTGGAATAAAATATTTTGCCGAGTTTTCAATTCACACTTAAAAAGTTATGTATCCCTAGCCCTCAAGAAATCTATTTAAGGGAGGCTTTCACTATTTCGGAGGGCTGGTAGAGGCTTTGGGAAGGTGTGGCCGAAAGTTTGTATCTTTGGAGCCCTTCACAACTCTTGTAAGAAGTTAGGATTTCTGAAAACCTCTCTTCCATAAAGGCTCTCCTCTCCCACATCTTCTTTGTATTTATTTTCATTCATGTTTGTATCTTGAATTTTTCTTCAAATAATCCTCTATTTTATTCCCTTTTCTTATTCTTCTAATCTTCCTAATTTGGTTGGAATCAATAGTGGAGACAAGATTGTGTTCTACCCTTTCAATCCTTTTCTCATGCAAAACGTCTCCACAATGACCACACCACCCATGGAAGAGTAGTTCTTTTTATTAATCGATCGACCTCTATCATTCTTCATTAATTTATTTTGAATCAATGAGCTACATTAATTCACATATTATGATTTATTAATTTAGGTTTTTAATTTAAATGAATCTAAGCAAGAAATTGAATAGTTAACACAAAACACGCGAGGTCGGGAATTGTGTGAATTGTGAGAGCGCAACATTAACCGGTAATTCCAAACCACATGGGATTAATTTTTAGAGTTCAATCACAATCCCTAAACTCAATTAGTGCTCATTTATAGAATGGATATGTGCCATAATTTACCACTTACCATAATCTATCCTTATAACATCGATCAAAGTATGGTGTTGCGATTACATGTTCTGAAGATAACCTAGGCTTTAATTCACTTCACCTTTGTGGTAATGTTAATTCTCGTAGGGTTCGAGGATTAAAAATTTAAGAGATTATAATTATGTGGATGTTTATTTAAATGATAATTATAAAAAAGTTATTTAATAGTTAGAGTTATATTGATTAAATCTTTTAAATATTGTCTAAAAAATATCTTCTTGTTGTGTCACTTTAATCGAAATTCATTTCAAAACTAAAAAAAAATATCTTCTCCTAAGAAACTTTATCTAGATTTATAAACTATAACCAACCCCTATCCTTTCCAGTAGTGTTTTTATTATGTTTTAATTTATTTTTAGAATACCTCTAAAAAGTTATTTTAATTCACTTCCTCTTTTGAGAGATGACCTAGGTCAGCCACTCTGCTGCACCTAAGTACCCCAAAATCACACTAATCATTTGAGGTCACCCACAACGATGCTCTTTCACATTGTATGTTCCTATATGTGGACATTTGTATTAGTCCATAGTCTTTAATATTACTATTAATGAATATTATGAGTTGTGTACTTTGAATTATTGATGAAAATTATGATGACAGATGTTCGCATCACGGGAGGATACATTGGGTGCATCATAAGTAATATTGAATTAATGATTAATACGGTAATGTAATTATCCCTTATATTCATTAATGGATGTTAATATCTGAGTACTATTGATAGAAATGATATAGCCTAAATTAATCCATGGGCATGGTGTTCTATAGGCATGTTCTATTTTTGAAAAGTCAAAGAGACAGACATTGAACATATTGGTTGATGGCACTAGCATGCAACCTACTCGATTATAGATATTGTGATAAAGGTATTATATTTCACAGTAAGTGTCAGTATGAGGTGGTATGTCATTATAGAGTTAACTTATTTCACTACGGGTTAATTGGTGTGTTTCTAGATGCTGCCCTTGGACTATAAGCTATTTTTCATAATGTCATAGAGAAAGAGGCATAGAGGGTCACACAATATGTGTATCTAGAATCTCAGCCAAATAATATATTATTATTTATTTTCTAATATTTTGAAGAAATATTATTTCCACATGTTGTTTAAAAAATATTCATTTTTAGCTTGATTGCATTTATTATATCACTAGTTGTTTGAGAGAACATATTATGAGTTGAAAATTTAGAAAATATTTATATTCTATTTTGTGAATATAATATTTATTAATTTACTAGAAAATAATATAGTGATATTTATTTTATAAATAAATAGGCATTATTCAAGGCGGAATAAATATTGTGGAGGAAAGGCAAACTGAATTTAATGGTCTGGTAAGAAATATAAAATATTGAATATTATTTAATTAAGTAATGTTTAATTTTAATTCACATGTTAAGAGCATGCCGATAAATATTATTATTATTATTATTATTATTTGACATGGGGTTTTTCTAGGTTAAAATTAATAATTAAGGGCACTTGTGTGATTATTTTATTTTAACCATATCAATATAAATTCCCAATCATGTTATCTTCCTCATTATCCAATTCAGTTTTGCACAATAATTTTGGAGAATCATCTCAATCCTAGAGATCTCTCTTCTCCAAGAATGCTATGAAGAACAGAGAGAAATCCTACTCCATCAGATCAAGATGAATGCTTTGGAAATGGATCACGAGGTGATCAAAGATAGACTAGTCAAGTGTAAGGATCATCTGTTCTAGAACCCAAGACTCCTTTGTTGAAGTCTAGAGATTCCTGGATCATGTATGGATCACCACTATAGGAAATCTACACTTGGTTTCTACGACACAAAGATGGTTCACCGCAGATATGTCTCCATATTCATCAATGATGAAATAATTTTTTATATGTAATTATTTATCTAATTAAATTAATTATATACAATATGGGTGGATCACCACTCTCTTAGATATAAATTTATTATCCATTGTCTATATCTTTGATTCGATTATATTGATCGATATATTCATCATCGTATAGATCTCAGATAGAACATCAATTATGGAAAAAAGAAAAGATGGGCACTACCCAACCAATGCTTCCGCTATGCCCAAAAACATCATGTTGTATCAGAGTGTGCACATAATGGATTATAATTATTTTAAAATATTTAGTGATTTATGAATTTTTAATTTACTTTTTCCATTCTATTTTGATTATTTTTTAATCTTAAATGTGATGTTTATTTCTTCTTCCATTGATTCTCATATATCTAATTGAGACATGTAATTTAATGATTAAAATAAAATTTAGGTTCTCATCCAAAGGTACCAAGGTTTGTGGATAGACAACAGAAGACTACACGAAGTTTAATCAGAGATACACACTTTGTTTTCATGTTCAATGGATCATGAATTGGTTTGGAAATTAATTCTATTCGTATTCATTGAATATGCACATTAAATTGAACCACGTGTTGAGCAGAATCTAATGTCACATGGTTAGCCGGACTACACGCCATGTAGCCCACATACAAATAATGTAGTACATTTGAGTCACAGATGGGTTGTGTACTCCATACATGGCCTACCCAACTGGTGACTGTATAAATTGGAGTTCACATGGTGTCTGGTCCATTGGACATGTCGTGCACTCCAAATTTTGCAAGGTACAATTCAGATGTCGATTCCCTAAGCGTGTACCTAGGATAGATAGTAATAGATGTATATGTCGTGTAGATTGTATATGCACACTGTGTACTTATACTAGATATGTATATTTAAATTTTAGTAATTATATTTTGTAAACCTTGAGACATGTTCTTGAATTTGGTAATTAAGTTGATAGGACATGCCATGTGATATGTTTTAATATTTTTATATATAAATATTTAATTAATATTTGTATAATCTCTTTGATCTGCATATCTTTTATGAGTTGTATTACAGTTTTTTCTCTATGTGCATTAAATCATGACACATTACAAAAAATTCATGAAATTTATGTAATCATTAAGCTGACACTACACATCATGAAAGTACGTGATATGTTTTGTATGATAAATGTCACAAAGAATAAATTGTATACAAGTATAATACATGTTGGGTAGATTTGGACGGGTATTCAACATGTTTACTCCAAGGTACATTTATGTAAAAGTTTAATTTTAAATGAATTTATTTAATTTTTTTAAAATTATAAAGGATTATAATATCAAATAAATTTAGACAAGGATTAAAATAGAAGGATTGATTAACTAAAGATATAAATTTATTGATTTGAGTGTGATTTATCATAAACAATAACAATTAAGAATTGAATTCAAGTTTTATTAAATGTGTAATTTGTTGCATGCATAATGATGATAATGATATTGAAGAGACCTTTTTTATGTGATTGGTTTCATTTAATTGATTATTAAATTAAATTTTTGGCATGTGTACCATCTATCCTTTCATTATGAGGGCCTGTGTTCCCATGGTTTATTTTATGTAAACCCCCTTTTCCCCTCACCTGTGTGTGAGTACAAGTAATATGTGATGGATTAAGCTCCCAAGATAGTGGAGGTGATTCAAATTTGGATATGAGTAGAAACCAATTCGAGGAGATACACAGGTGGACATGTGGTAATATAAAACACGAACCATAATTGGTTCAAGGAGTTTTTTCCCTAGGTCAATGGTTAGTTTATCAACCGCTAGATAAACTAACCACTAGTAATATCTCATGATCATACCACTTCATTATTTTATTTCTGTTAGTTGCATGGTTATTTCATTATGGATGTCTTTTTGCGATCACAAAATTAATGATTTAAGTGGCACGCAATATAGAACTAAAATAAACAAGATTATTTGTAAATATTATCTAATACATGGTTAATCAATCTAGTAAATACAACTTAATATTAAAAAGAATGTGACAAAGATAAAAATTGTAAATTTTCACATAAAAGGATAAAATATCCCGAAAAATTTATTAAGTTAGTATAACATTCCATTACTTCAATTAGAATCAAACTTTATTTTAATGTACATGACCAGCCAAATTTGGGGTGCTTTCAATTATCAAGGAATTCTAAATTGATGTTTTGGGTTAACATAAATAAGTTGATATCAAGGGTTAACTGACAAAGCAGGACTTGGTGTAAATGAGAGACAAAGGTTGAGAAAATCCAATTAATGGATTTCAGGATTGGGGAGCCCACTCAACAGATCAAGGAACTGTGATTTAATGCAGTTTTAATTTGGAATGCCTACCTAAAACAATTCATATTGTTTAACCAACCAATTATGCGGTAATAAGAATGGTAATGTTGATCCTTACCACTATAATGTCCAAGAAACAGGATATTATGAAGCCAATTGTGAGGGCTATTGTGTTTCAATAAAATAGTGGGAGACTAATAAATATAAAATTTATTTATTTATATAAATTTACCAGATAATGTACTAAAATTATGATAATCTTATTTTGTAGAAACAATAATAAAATTACATCAAACATATCACTGATATCCATACATGAGAAGGAAAACCTTCTCACCAAAACAAATATCCAAGATTAGAGAAGGTGCCTCCATTTCATACTTCTCCATGTAAGGAAATTTTATGTGCCGGAAGAACCTTTACCAGTTTTTCTTGGCATGAAGGAAAGTGATGAAGAGCTATATCTCTATGAGAAACATCTGAATGATGCTTCAAATGTTTAGTGCTTCATGATATCATTTATTTCTAGTGAGATTTTAAATCAACATGAGTATATGGATTCCTATAGCAGGATGACTCACATTCAGGATCTATATCAAGAGTAGGTGAGACAATAGAGGTATGAGATATCAAATTCTTTGTTCACACCTAATCTTGGAGAGTTTTTTCCAGTTAGGACTCATGTAGTCAATCTTATCAGTTACATTTAATTCTTGAACATCTCAGAGATTAAATTACCAGATGGGATTCATAAGGATCTCATACTTTCGTGATTTCCCAAGACCTTATATTACTTTATTGTTAAATACAATATAAGAAATAGTGAGAAGAGTCTTCTAGAACATCATACTTTAATTCGTCAAGTGGATAAGGAAATGGGGCATGACAAACCTGCAATAGCTATGGTGAATATGAAAATAAAGGACAAGGAAAAGGGGCCCAAGACTTATAGATAGTCAAAAGATTCTGAGCACTGTTCTACCAAGATGAAGAAGATCCAGAGGTTGGGAATGGAAAGGTAGGTAGTATGTTTTGCATGATAAAATTCCAGACATTGTATGATTAACTACACCTAGAATGAAGAGAAATCTAAAGGTTTTTATATTATCAAATTTAATCTTTCTATTTCTATACATTGGGTATTAGATATAGCTTGTGGTGATCACATCTAAATCTAAATACATGAACCACATAGATTTCAAAAGATTTCCAGAGGAGAGGTTGATTTGAGAGCTACCAATGGAGAAAGGCCGGATACCCTATCCATTGGTGACTACCACCTTTCATTGTCAACAAGAATGATTTTAGTTTTATGAGATTATTATTATGTTCCTACAGTTACCAATAACATTATTTCTATATCCTACCTAGATACAAAGCGGTTTATTTTCAAATTTGGAAATAAAAGTTATTTCTTTTATAAGAAAAAAATATGTAATGGGATGACCTATTTAAATAATGGTATATATGTATTAAATCATGAAAACCATGTCTTAGAAATCTATAATGAATCAAGTTCACCAAAAGCATATAACACCCAGATGTGGAATCACCACCATGATCATGTAATTGAGAAGAATTTGACAAAGCTATATAACGATGGTTATTTAGAATCCTATAATATAAAACCACTTAATAGATGTCATGTTTATTTACAAGGGAAAATGAACAAACAACCATTTTGTGTAAAGGGTGAAAGGGCCACATAGCTTCTAGGATTGGTACACACTGACGTGTGTGGACTATTTCTAGTTGAATCTAGAGGTGGATATTCTTAATTCATAACTTTTAATGATGACTTGAGTAGATAGTTCTTTTTTTAATTGATGATGTATAAGTCCAAGTCTCTTGGTAAATTCAAGGAATCCAATAATGAAGTGTAGTATTAGCTTGGTAAGAATATAAAGAAGCTTCAATTAGATCATGATGGTGAATATCTTAACCAAGAGTTCATCAAATTTCTACAGGATTTTGGGATTCAATATCAAATCACTCTAACTTATACACCAAATTGGAATGGTGTTAGTTAAATGAGGAATTGTACCTTGTTATACATGGTAAGGTTAATGGTGATTCATACAGATCATTCATTACCAATTTTGAGATATGCATTACAAGCTACAACACACACATTAAATTGAGTACCAACTAAAGAATAAGATGTAATTCCCTTTGATATATGATGTGAAGAGAAACCCATTTTATCACATATCTGTGTATGGGGTTGCGAGATGTTTTTTAGGGCCTTCTCAGTCAACAAACTAGCACCCAGAGGCACATGGTTTATCTTAATAGGGTATCCCAAGGAAAAAAAGGATATTACCTATACAACCCCTAAAATTAGAAAGTTATTATCACTATACAGGAGACCTTTATTGAGAGGTAGAAAATACTCAAAAAGGTTAGTGGTATAATTATTGAATTCAGTGAAGTTGATTCTCAAGATACACATGAGTTTGTACAGGAATAGATTCCATAGGTCCATATGGAAGAAGTAGTTCCTGAAACACATGTACTATGTAAAATCTCAAGAGAGGTAAGAGAACTAGAGAGATATGGTTTTCTAGCCACCGATGATAGTGACTCATTATTGCTTGATGATAATGAACCTCTCTATTACAATGAGGTAGTAGAGATCTCAGAGGTTGAGAGATGACAAGAGTCCATGAATTCTAAAATGGATTCCATGTATCAAAAAGAAGTTTGGGTTCTGTTTGATGTGCTAGTTGATAAAAATGCAATTTTATGAAAATGGGTATTCAAGAGGAAAATATACGAGGAATGTAAAGTAGGAACGTATAAAGAAATTCTAGTGGTTAATGAGTTTAAGCAGCATCAAGGAATTGACTATAATTAAACCTTTTCACCATTTGACATGTTTAAATGCATCTAAAATTATACATTCCCTAGAAACTTACCATGACTATGAGATTTGGAAGATGGATGTCAAAACTGCATTCACTAACAGGAACCATCAGGAAGATTTCTATATGACAAAAACAGAAGGTTTTTTGACTCCAGAGGATGTAAAAATGATTTTCAAGTTTCAGAGATCTATTTATGGATTGAAGCAAGCATTTAGGTCATGGAACATTCGATTTAATGAATCCATAAAAGAATTTGGTTTCATTATGAATGAATGTGAGCCTTGTATTTACAAGAGGTTTAGTGGAAATGTGGTTAGTGTACAAGTACCATATGTGTAATACATATTACATATTGGAAGTGGCATATCAGTATTACAGTCAATTAAGGACCAGTTAAACAAGTGCTTCTCTAAGATGGGCTTAGGTGAATCAGCCTACATTCTAGGGATCAAGATCATTCATGATGGATCCCATAGGAAGTTTGGACTGAGTCAATGTTTATATATTGACCAGATAGTAAAGATATTTTGTAAGTAATAATACAAGAGGTGATTGGTTCTAGAGTCACATGGTTTTCATATTTCTATGAAAATATGTCCCTAGACACAAAAAGAGATATAGGTAATGAGTAAGCTCCCATAGCTTCAGTGATAGGATCATTCAAGTTTTCCAAGTTATGTTATAGACTTGATGTTGCCTATGCATTGAGTTTGGAAAGATGATATCAAGAAGATCCAGGATAATAGTATTTGACTACTGTTAAGGCAGTCCTTAAGTATATAATAATAACTAAGGATATGTTCCTGGTGTATGGAGGAGACAAGGAGCTAGTCATCATAGGTTATACTATTTATAGTTTTCAGACAGATTATAATGATCTAAAGTTGTAATAAGGATATGTTTTTTGTCTCAAAAGAGGATATGTGAGCTGGAAGTGTTCAAATCAGCCTGTTTTCACTGATTCTATAGTATATTCCTAGTATATAATAGCTTCTGATGTGTCCAAGGAATCCATTTGGATTCATAATTTTTTCTAGGAGCATGATGTGTTAGCTAGCATTAAATATCCATTCCCATTATATTGTGATAAAACTATCATGGCGTCTCTTTAAAAAGATCCAAGGTCAAACCAATAGACAAAGAACACACTCCAGATGTATCAACTCTTGAGAGATTTTTATCAAGTGGTTGATGTTGTAGTGAGTAGAGTGTCCATGGAAGAGAATGTGGAAGACCCATTGACTAAAGGACTATATCAGTATAAGCATGTGTATCATTTGAGATCGAGCGGATCGAATGTTGTTAGAAGAAGGCACTAGTGAATGTGGGAGTGTCTTGGAGTTTGTTCCCTAGAACCAACTTCATTTGACTTTATGATAAACATGTATTAATTTTATTTAATATTAATAAACTAATTATCACATCATAATTATTATTCAATGTGACATAGTATGTTATAATGTCCTAATAGTTTCTATCACACTAAAAGGTTATAGTAGTTCCCTACCATGATGAGAACCCAGAAGTGTTACAACACTATTCATTAATAAATGTTTTAAAACCAGAAGATATCATTTGAGGGAAAAAATGATACATTATATTTGGGTTGGATACTTATAGGAATTTGAGACACCTTCTCATGGTGTACGCCCTTGGTAATATTCAGTAGGATATTATAATAATGGGACCCGCCAGTAGGAAATCAACATTTATACATGTTATTGGATGTTCCTATATACAGACTTGTGTATTCGTCCTTATACATTAAGATTATTATTAATGAATATTATGGGCAGCATACATTCATGTGTTGATGAAAATCAGGTTTACAGATGTTTGCAGTGAGGTAGGATACATTGGGTGTGTCACGAGTAATTTTTTATTATTGAATAATGTGAGAAAGGATTTATCCCTTATATTCATTAATAGAAGTTAATATCTCAATCCCTTTGATGGAAATGATATATCCTAACTAAATCAATGGGCATGGTGTTCTATAGGAATGTTCTATTTCTGGAAAGTTAAAGTAAGAGGCATTGAGCATATTGGTTGATGGCACTGGCATGCAAACTTCTTGTTTAGAGACATTGTAATAAAAAGATTATATTACATAGTAATTATCTGTATGAGGTAATATTTTATTTCTACATTAACTTCTTTCTCTACGGGTTCTTTGGCATGTTTCATGATGATAACCGTGGACTGTAGGCTGCTTTGCATAATTCCACTAAGAAAGAGGACTAGAGGGTCACACACTAAGTATATCCAGAATCATAGTTAAATAATATGTTATTACTTATTATTTAAAAGGTTGAATAAATAATAGTCCCACATGTGGTTTAATAACTATTCATGTATTATTGATCACATTTATTCTGTCACTAGTTATTCGAGAGAATATATTCTGTGTGGAATATTTAATAAATATTTATTTTCTATTTAGTGAATAAAATATTTTTTTTATTTTTTGGGGAATAATGCAGTGATATTTAATTAATAAAAAAATAGACATTACTCATGAACCGATATATATTGTGGATGAAATGTGGACCATGTTTAATGGTCCATCGAGAAATAATAAATATTGAATATAATTTAATTAAATAATATTTAATTTTAATTTTCAAGTTAAACACATGTAGATAAATAATATTATTATTATTATTTGACATGGGGTTTTCTAGGATTAAATAAATAATTAAGGGAACTTGTTTAATTATTTTATTTTATCCCTAGCAACAATAATACCCAATTATGTCATTTTCCCCATTATCCAATTTAGTTCTACACAACAATCTTGGAGAATCCTATAAAGCCTAGAGATATCACATGGCCAAGAATTATCTCAAGAACAGAGAGAAATCCTCCTCCATCAGATTAAGGATAACGCTTTGAAAGTGGTTCTCATGTTCATCAAAGGCAGATGACGCAAGCTCAATGTTCATCCATGGAAGCACCGAGAGACTCCTTCGACATCGGTGATAGATTTTTGGAACACATGTGGATCACCTCTAGAGGAAATATACAATTTGTTTTTACTATTCAACAATGGTGCAGTATAGATCTATTGTTGGATTAATCAATGAAGAACTAATTCCTTTGAGGTAGTTATTTATCTAATTAAATTAATTATGAACTATATGTGTTGATTTCCTCTCTCATGGTTCCATCGTTATTATCCATTTTCTATTTATTTGATTCAATTCTGTGGATCATGGTGTCCATCATCTTATAGATCTCATATTAATCATTGATTGTGGAAAAAATCAATGTTGGGCAAAGCCCAATGCATGTTTTCACTGCACCAGGAAGCTTCAAAAACAAATATCAATTTTATTTAAAATAAAAATGTTTGAATATTTATATAACTATAAAACTAATGTATATGTAATGTGTATTTATATATATATTTATCTGTGTGTATTGAAAAATAGATATATATTAAAATATATGTATATAAATATAAATATATAATATATGTAAATAAATATAAATATGTATAATTATATTTGTATATGCACGTCTATATATATATATGTATGTATGTATTTGTAAACAAAAAAATATATTTTATATTTGTATTTAAATATATATATATATAATTAAATTATTAAATATTTAAATATATATATATATATATATGGATAATAATGTAACGATATATATATATATATATATTCCATAAAATGGAAAATAATACAATATAGGAGAGTGGAAAAGGTACATGCGTAGGAACTGGAGGTCTCATGTTCAAAAGCTGTTGGAGGCAGGGGTGTGTGTCGGGGAGTGGATTTATCTAAGGTAATGATTGAGGGGGGGGGGGGACACCCACAATCACTGATAAACGGGGTTGGGGAGAGCTCATAAAAGGTGTGGTGGGTTCAAACAAAAATGATTATCCCCCTTTATCATTGGAGCCTTTATCAATGATTTTTTAGTGATATTGATGTTCATCATTAAAAACGCTGAAAAAAACTAGTAAAGGATCCCTTTATGAGCGCTAAGAAAAATCATTGATAAAAGGCCCCCTTTATCAGTGTTTTTTTGGCACTGTTATAGGGGGGCTTTATCAATGTTTTTACAAGCACTATGAAAGCCAACTCTTTAACATCACTTGAATTATCGGTGCTTCTATAGTGTTGATAAATCCATATTACTAGTGTTGTTAAAGGACATATTTTTACTAGTGACATTAGAAGTAAAGAATAATAATATAGTAATGCATCCCCTAAAAGTCACTATATATCCAAAATTCCTAGAATGTCTTCCTTTTCCCTTTGGATGTCAACATCTCTTATATGTCTTTGTCCTTTATAGGGCCTCATACTCTTCATCTAATGATGATTAAGATAATTCTTTCAGAGTGGAGAAAATCATGAAATTCCAAGATAGATCTTGAAATTCCATATCTAGATTTGATCGGAATCCATCTTCAAGGTTTATTGATAACAACTTCTGAATTATTAAATAGTTACTGAAACCGAATAAATATAGATCCATCATAGAAAAAATGAGTTCAAGTTGAGAAAAAATCATTCTTCTTCTTCCTTGCTGAGGTCTTCAGTTGTCCTTTCACCTTCCTGGTCCTCTGGAAGTATAATACTAGAATTTTTTTCTAGTTAAATATCAAATTCCTGATATGAGGTCTTTCCAAAAGATACATATGAATGTTTAATTAGGTCAATAAAATGGGGTTGATAAGACCAATCCACATTCTCAAAACCATTAGTGATATTGATTGAGGGATTGGTAATTAGATTCCCAACCTTCGGTTGGTATTGGATCACAGAAGACTTGTACTTCAATGATGGGGGGGGGGGCAGAGGATTCAGTTATGGATGCACCCATAACTTCAACTGATTTCACCCCTTTCATTTCACCTATTTTCATGGTCTCATTAATCAGAAATGATTCCAGAAATGCCTAAAAATACGTGGACATGATCCGAACTCCCTTTTTCTATTTTTTTATCTATAGAGAAGTGATCACCGAAAAAGATCCCTTTTTCCCCTTGCTTCCACCCTCATTGAAGTATGTATCTTCTAAAAAATAGTATATGTCTAGATCATCATCAATGGACTACCCACAGTTTTAGGCAACCACATGTGGATCGTCCTTGATAGGCTCAAAAACCTATAGGGTTTGTTCATCAACACCTACAATAGGAATCATGCCTTCATTGCGTGTGGTTTATCCCATATCATTAGACATCTTCTTTAATAGTAAGTCGCCTTTAGTCTGGATCATGTTCCTTATAAACTACCTCACTTTATCATCAACAATACATGATCAAGATCCATCATGGGCCTACTAAAGATGAATCATTCCAAAATACATCATCCCATGATGTTTAGAAGGAAGCAAACCCATACCCATGTCATCAGAGGGAGAATCACCCCTTGTGCCGGAGATAATCTGCCTTTGTACACACCAGTACTTGGATTGACAATTTTTGTAGAAATATGGTTATCATGGTCTACCACAAGATCATAAATACCACCAGCTACAATTATAGAAAAGGAAGGTTGTATCCCAACATATGAGCCTCAGGGTTATGACTATTTCTAGTATATACACTCCCAGAATCCATGGCTTCCAAGTATGATTTCCCATCCCTCAAATAATTTTCCATTGGAATGAGTGGTTTCTTAAATTTATGATGATCAATCGAGTGACCCATATTCTTAAAATTTGTGCACTTTAAATTACTACGATATTTTTCCAATAATATTCCCAAAGCATTCACTCCTAGAGAAAATAATTAAGAATCTTCTAAAGAGTGATTGATATTTCAAATTTAAATTCACCATCCACCAAAATAACCATTTTAGTAATGGGAGGAAGAATATCAATATCAACGAGTACCCTACCAAAGTAACCCAACCTTGATTTCCCAATAACTTCTTCAAACTAGATACAGATTCCCATGACCATAGCAGTGTCCCAAAGGATCATTGAGTGCCATAAGAACTAGCTTAGACACTTTATCCTAAATCAGACATGAGAAATCATGTTCTTGATCTTTGAGAGGTTGATGAATGTTTCCTACTCCTCAATCCTAAGAGTGTCAGGCTTGAGAGACATAATATTGAACCCCCATTCCATAGTTTTTAGATTTTCTGAAGGGAAAAAGATATGAAAAAATACATTACCTATGGAGTTCAACATCAAATATTTGAAACCCAATATTTGAGTGAAAAGATCGTAAAGCCCCTAAATCATATATGGTTTATCAGGAAGAAATGATAAAACTCGAGCGATGATCATGTATTGAAATAAACTTATTAAATCTTGTGAAATAATATGTCTAGCCTCAACGAAAATGAAGGTTCCATTTTTTGAAACCAATATTGAATAATTATTTATATTAGAGAAGAATTATCCCATATAATCTTTCCTAATCATGGTTTGGGATTCCTCTCTTAGGTGAGTGACTTTCAAATCATGGTTTCCAAAAATTGGATCCTCCCTATTCAAATAAATTTCATCTTCTTTCTAATTCAGATTATAAAAAAACAAATCCCTCATATCAAAATATCATTATTCTAAGAAGACCATTATGATTCGGATCTAGAATCCATGAGAAGATAGAAAAAGAAGCTCCCGAATTGCTCCCATCTCCAATTCTAAAATTATAAATAGTTGTATTTCTTTATAATAATATGCATTTAAATTTTTTAATTATATTAACTGTATTATCAAATTTATATCAATTATTTTCAAACACCGATAAAGATAGATTTTATTATCGTTTTATATTTTATTACTCATAAAATACCTATTTATCGGTGATTTTTTGAAATTGCTAATAAAGAAAGTAATCACTTTATAAATTTAACCCTAACTAGTTTGCATTTAGCAGTTTCTTCAAGACCTTGAGAAAGTGAAACCTCACCACTGTTATCTCTCTCTTCCGCTCTCCCTCCTAACCACCACACTCCATCGACTCTCTCCCTTCCTCGTAATTGCCCCTCCCTCCCTAGACAAGATCCCTCCCTTGAGCACCACCTCTCTCCTTACTTTACCCGATCATCATTTCTCTCCCTCCTTAATGCCATTCATGATTCCAATATCTATCACCACCACGTGCTCTCCCTCTCTCTCCATCACTTTCTCTCAGACAAATTTTCATTCGATATTAATGGTTTTATCATTTTCCATTTTTAATTGTTTGTTATTAATATTTTACCTAATTATATGACTACAATTTCAGTTCCATTGTGCATTAAGAAGGACTGTGAGAATTTGGGTGATTGACACTTGTCATACGTGACATTTCTCCACCAACAATTGTTGGTCACCCAAAATTTCCCACTACATTGAAAGAATTCCCATGAACATCTACTATGAACTATGTATTTAATATATAATTATATGTATATTTTAATTTTATGTTAGCGAATTTTGTTGCATCATCACATTTCCAATTGTATTATCCTTGAATTGGCATATTGTAGGTGAACCAAACATATATCATTTTATTATGTTTCCCACCTTGTTTATATTCTTCCGGACATAATCGGTGTGTGTGGGTTAAAGATCATTGAATCAAATGTTTAAATGGGTAAATACTAAAAATGATTAATGATAAAATCATTATCATCTAAAAAAGAACTAAAGGGTACTAATAATGAATTTAAGATCATCTTGGGAAGTCAGAGTTTAAAGAAAACGTGTTTAAGGTGGAAAATTTTCTTACCTTAATTCACCCCCACTCATGGTTTATTCTCTTTGAATCCCTTATGGGGCCTAAAAATAATAATATTAATTAATATAAGAATTGTTATATATTATAAAATAATTTTAATTTATTCAATTTAGTAATTATTATAAAATTAATATTATAGACACGTATGTGTTGAGTTCACTTATTACACACGTAGGTATCCATGTCCTTTGGTTCTTCTCATGCGTACACACACACATGTTAACAATTTTTTATGTATAATACAACTAATTTAAAATATATTATTATATAATTAGTAATTATTGTTATTTATTTAACAATATTAATTAATATAATATTTTTTATATATTATTAATTAATTTAAGTTTAATTTTTATAGAAATTAAAATAAAATTAATATTACAAGCATTGTATATAATTGGATATACACATGTATGTGTTGAATTCATTTATCACATACACACACACACACATGTCACTGGGTTCTTTACACACACACACACACATCTATATTGTAATAAATATGATCATACATATAAATTAGTAATTGAAAAAAATGAAACTTTAAATATTTAAATGAATTTATAAAATTAACTTATATAGATAATTTTGGTAATTTAATTTCTAAAAAATATATATATTATTATAATACTTAAATTATAAATTAATAGTTATTATGTAATGTATAATTTTTGTCTTTTTTAGGTATGCATATAATTATTTTTTACTATAATTATAGATTAATATAATTAATGATATACTTTAAAAAAATTAGTAATTTTTTTAAAATGAATTTTTTAATTATAATTATAAATTATTAATATTTATTTTATTAAATCAATACAATTTATACATCTATAATTATAAATAACATACATATATATATATATTATAAATTCAAATTTATATAAATATAATTAATAATATTTCTCTTCTTAATTTTATAGTTTTATAATTTGTAATATATTGTGAAAAATAATTATACACTTAAATTTTTTATGTAAATAAATATATGTATAATGTAATTGATTTTAATAAATATGTGAAAATAATTTACTTTAAAAAATTGTCTAAATTTTAAAATTTATATTATTATATTTTTCTTTGTTTAAATATTATCTGATTTCGTTATCTTGAAAATTTAATGATATTTTAAAATCGAGGTATGTGATCACTTATGATTTGTTTCTCCCCCTTGAATGTATTTTTTTTCAAAGGCCATATGTTGATCACCTCTAAGTTGGGTTCTGATAGGGGAGTAGACTCTCTTTGGACCTGATTTTTTGTAATAGATGGTATATTAGATTCATATAATATATAAAAGATTAATGAAAAGCCATTTTAGTAAAATCATAACCAATTATTAACGAATTTATGTCATTAAAATTATAACCAGTAATAATATTACCTTACAATAATATTTTAATCATATGATGAACTTTTTTCTATGAAATTATTTTTACGCTTTATTTATTTTTGCTAAATATTGATATTCCTGAATCAAATAGGGTGAAAATGAATCGAAAATGTATGGATTCCAATCATATGAAAAAATAGTATGAGGATGGGGTGATACAGTTCATCAAGATTGAAAAAGATCACGCATATGAACCTTCTCAAATCCTTTGTCTAGGTTTATATAGTTGTTATTCAAGACTAATTAGTCCAGAGGAGTTGGAAGAAAAATTGATCATTCACGGAATATAATGAAGTATCAAATTCTGGAGTAAATAAGGAGAAAAATAAATGTATCTAGTGATGGGGATAAGATTTCAATTTTTGGATGAACTGATATGATTATAAGTGTGGACAATGATGAAGACCATATCATGGATGTGATTATACGTGTGAATGGTGATGAAGACCATATTGTGGAAATGTCATTGATATTTGAAGATGAAATTTTTGATTATCAAAAGAATTTATCAGTTTAGGATTTTTGAAATGATTCCATTGTATACTGGTTGTACTAAATATACAAAATTTTCATCCATAATAAAGTTGTATAATTTAAAAGATAGAAATGGATAGAGTCATACCTGTTTTACTAAACTAATTTCTCTCTTGAATGATATGATCCCATAAGATAATGATCTTAATTTACGAACATATGATGATAAAGGAATTATATATTCAATGGGTGTGATCTCAAAAAGAATACATGTTTTCTGAAATGTCTGTATACTTTTTTGTAAGCACCAAAAATCAGTTAAAAATTTTCCAAAGTGTGTTTATTCTCAATACAAGAATGATGAATAGAGTCCTATTAAAGAAATATGGTACTTCCAAATCATTCCAAGGTTTATGCACATATATGAAAGTGAGGAGACTTCAAGATAATTGATTTGGCATGTAGATATAGGAAATAATAATGGGGAACTTCTTCACCTAGAATAATCTCATCATTGGAAGAGAATTGATCACAAGTATCCTAAATTTGGAAACAAGTCAAGAAACATTCATCTAGAACTATCTATAGATTGAGTGAATGATTTTTGTTTTCAAAGAAACTCTCACAGTACATGGCTGATTATGTTTCCATATTTTAACTTTCCACCATGGTTATAGATGAAATGAAAATACATTATGTTATCTCTGCTTATTCAGGACAAAAACAATCATGTAATGATATTGATGTAAATTTGGAACCATTGATCAATGATTTGAAACTATTATGGGATTAAATTGTTACATTGTATAATGATTGAAAAAATTAATATCTCACATTGAAATCCATGTTGTATTGGATGATAAATGACTTTCCTTATTACGGAAATTTTTCATGATATAGAATTAAAGGGACTCAAGGGTGTCCCATTTGTGAACAAGATATATAGTCAATAAGGTTGAAAGATGCATTGAAGATAGTGATTCTAGGACATCATAGATTTCTACTCTGATGAAAGAATTAACTTTCTTTGATGACATAATTCGATGGGAGTTCAAAAGAACACACTAGACAATCTCCACTAATAGGCGATCAAATGTTTCAAAAAGTAAAATATATAGAATTTTTTTTATAATAATTTTTCGAAAAACCTTATCAAAGCTGGTTGGAGAAAGAGATTAGTTTTTTTTTTGAATTATATATTATAATTTTTTTTTGTCAAGAATATTCATGATATCATGATTTTGGAAAGAATGTTTGTTATAGTGTAATTAGAAAATTACTAAATGCACCAATAAAAAATAAAATATGGAATTAAGACAAGGATGGACATGATTGACATGGGAATATGTGAAGAGTTGGATCTAGTAAAGGGATATAGACATAAATTTTCCTCCTCTAGCTACTTAAACTCTTTCAAGATATGAGAGATATCAATTTTAAACTTCTTGAATGATGTAAATGATCCGTAGGGGTATTCTTCAAATACCAAGAATATCATGTAAATAACCAATTTAATGTTAAATTGTCTGAAATAATATAAATTTCTTGTTTTGATGTAAGATCTAATTCCTGTAGATTTATGTTGAATTTGTTTTATAATAATCCTTGCCATACATTAGAAAATCTATGATTCTTTTTCAAACCTATATTTAGCAATATTAAAGACCTGAAAAAATTTCCAACTATGGAAAATTAAATATTTTTTTCATATTTTGTGAGTTGGATATGTTATTCTCATTGGAATTTTTTGATATGATGGTTAACATGATGGTTCACTTGGTAATAGAGATTTGAATATATGGTCATGTACATTATATATGGATATACTCCATTGATTGGTATAATAATATTTTGAAAGGTTATGCCAAAAATCAAATCAGAATAGAAGGTTGTACTATAGAGTGATATAATTTTTAAGTTGCCATTGAATTCAGTAACAACTTCTTATTTGGTGTGGAAAAAATTAGTCTATTGAAATATTCACTCTGGGCAGGTTGTGGGTGAAAGAATTTGTGGAATAGATGTTGTCACAATCACTATTACAGATTTGGAGTAGGACCACCTTTATGTTTTTCATAATAGTTTAGAGGTTTACCCATTTATTGAAACCCATAAACAAATTCTTAGGCATTTTAATTAGTCAAGGGATGAGGGTTGAATATCAAAAAGACGTAATCAATATTTTATAGGTTATTTTCAAGGCTATATTTTGAAGGAGTCATCTAAAAATCCAGATTCAATTTTAGAACGTCTCTGATGGCTAGATAGAGGTCCAAGTGTTCATTCATTATCTTATAATGATTATATAATTAGTGGTTATACATTCTATAAAAATTAACATGATGAACCGAGTGCAATGAAAACAATTGGGGTTGCAATTGTGGTTTAAGTGACACATGTATCTGGTACCATGGAAGGAAGTCCAATTTATGTGAATATTTCATAATTTAGAAGCATAAAAAAATATGGGAGTTAGATTATACAATATTCAAAGTAAAAAAAAAATTCATTGAAAGTGGGTTGATAATAGGAGTTCCATTATAATAGATTATTTGGGATTCATGAAATTGGATTTCATTAGGGAAGGGAATAATGATGAACCGTTTATAATGAAATATTAGGAAGTAAATGTATTTTATGTTACAGATCTCGTAAACTGAAAGTGTTCATTTATTCTATTATTGACCTAAACCACCGAAGGATCAGATGTCAATTCAAATGAAGATGACCCTTTCATTGGGGAATCATAATCATTTCATAGTGGTTCTAATGTTGATGAGGTGTCGTATGTTAGAGGAGACCACAATGAAGGGATTTGGATACTCAATAGAGGTCAATGAGGGCTTAAATCCCTTCAACCTTAAAAAAATAGAGCTCAATAATCCCGTTTTTTTGTAATATATATTTTATTACCTCATATTATTATCTGTTCACTGTCAAATTTATGTAATCTAAATTAAATTTTAATCTGCTTCTGTAGATAATACTTTTGTAAATGTTGATGCTCCCAATCATGAGGAACAACAAGTTTCAAGAAATTTTGTTCTCCAAATGCAGAGGAACAATAACCTTCTACACATGAAGATGATACTAATGTTGAGGAACAACATATTGACAATGTTGAACCTGAGGAAATGGTAGAATGTGAACAACTATTGTCACGTAAAAAGGATCATTGTATCATGATGGTTTTAGAAAAAAATATTAAGGCCAAAAACAAAGGATTTAAATTAGAGGTTGGATGAAATGCATGCAGCCAGTCAATTAACCCCAACATGGACATGTTTAGTAGTTACATTTGGGTCACCACTCATATGAATGTGGCAAATTATGAATATTCATGGAAAAATGTTGTTCCTGCACATAATACACTAATTTTGGACGATATTTTGGTAACATTATGATATAATTTCTATATTATACTAAAAAATAGAATAATAAAACATTGACTTACTCTTAATTTTCCCTTTCACAGTTTATTTATAGTAGATGAACCCTAAATTAAATTTGTATTAATGCTCTCTAGAAAGGATCACATTTTCTTTTCCCAATTATTACAAATTTTCATATAAATGTGTTGAAGGGAAATCAAACCTACACCCACCACAAGTGTATGACACCTGATAAAACAATAATTGTGTGATAAATTTATTGGTCATATTGAGGATACATCTTTTCAAGTACATTGTGATTTTCATTTCATTTCATGACAATATATGTATTAATAACATTGATAAAGAATTTTTAATTTATGAAATAATAACTGAGTACTAAAAATAAGAAATGAGAAGAAAAACAAACATACCCCTACCATAAATCTAGGATGGGGTATGCTTCACTTGAAAAAAAAGGAAAATTTTAAATCTATAGTAATACTTTTATGTGATATGAAATAACAAAATAATTATGTTCATTTTTTTATATACAGATCGATGAATCAAAATCCAAATCCAATTACATCCCACATCACATGTTATATCATGAGACACATGAAAATAAATAGGGGATACTAATAGTTTAAAACACATAAAAAGTAAGGGAAACATGTGTCAGTATGACATAATTACAAAATTATTTAAATATGTATTACATAATAATGATTACTTATTTTCCTATATTTTTTCTGACTTAGAAACAAGAATCATCATTAGCTGTACATGATGAATAGCTGCTATCAGTGGCCTTAAAGTGGTCAGAACAGTATGACCGCATCAAAGCTATGGGATTTGGGGGATCACATCGAACATATTTTGCGAAAAAAATGAAAAGAAGGATAAAGATGAGAAAATGGAAGAGTCACAAGAAATATTATATTCTCTATAAGAAAAAAATAATTTTAATATAGAATTGTTAGAAAATGTTATGGGAAGGAATGTCACGACCAGACCCAAGTTGGGTCTCAAGCCACAACTACCCCAAGCCAGCCTCTATAGGGCAGGGGTTAGAGACCAATGTTGACGATATAAATAAAAAAAGGAGGCCATTTCATAATTACCTTTATGGAAATACAAATCCATCTAGATACTAAAGTATAGAGGGAGTAAATGTAATATATGAAATATACTAGGGAAACAATCATGCATGTAAAACCTCTAGAATGTACAAGAGTACAGAAGTGTAAACTAAAAAGTAAAGGGGAGAAAATACAAACCCAAACAGAAGTAATTCTTTACATAACAAAAATGGAAATTAAAATGATAAGTAATAAAAACTACTAATCTCTAAGTTGTGACCACCGTATGTGGTCCAAATTATAAGGTATCCCTATGGTAAATTTACTATTTCCTCGGTATTGCCTCCTTAACTTCTATAAATACTTCTTATTTCATTAATTCATAATTTATAAAGCATTTTATTATGGTCTATAATAGGTTTATGTGATTTATAGTATATTAAAATACTATAAGAATGGATAAATGTCATTTATAAAAGTTTGGGTCATTACAGTCTTCCCCCCATTTGAAATTTTTCCCTCAAAATTGCATTTTACATAAACAGGTGATGGTATTTACCCCTTAATCACCTCATGTGGTTCCAAAGTTCCATATTAATAAATTTGGTTCCTCCAAAACATTTTGACAAGATTGATTGTCTTTTTGTGTAGAACCTTATCTCTCCATTCCAAAATCTTTACCAACTGCTTCTCATAAGAGAAATAATATCCTAGTTGTACCACCTCTAAGTTCAGTACATATGAGGGATATGGTATGTACTTCCTCGAGAGTGATATATGGAACAAATCATGAACTTAATACATATTCAGTGTAATTCAAAGTCAATAGTCCATGAATCCAATGTGATCAAGGATCTCAAAGATGGAAATTTAAATGGGGTTTAGCTTCCCTTTTGTTCCAAACTGCATGACTCTCTTCCATGGTGATATTTGAAGGAAGAATTTATCTACAAAGATGAAAACTAGGTCCCTTCGATGGTTGTCAACATAGATCTTTTTTCACTCTAAGAAGTTTGGATATGTTTTTAGATGGATTGAACATTCTTTGTCATATATTTCACGTAATCAGGTCAAAGTAGGATTCTTTCACCAAATTCATCACAACAGGTTGGAATTCTATATCGCTTTCCATATAGAGCTTCATATAGATCCATCTGAATACTCAAGTAGAAGTTATTATTGTATGATAACACAACCAATGGGAGATGATAATCCCATCCACCATTTAATTCCATTTAGTAGGAACTTATAATATCTTCGAGCATCTGAATAGTCCTTTCAGATTAGCCATCAGTTTAGGGGTGATAGTCTATGCTGAAATTCAATTCAGTACTCAAGAAAAGTTGTAGAGTTCTCCAGAATTTAGACGTGAACCATGGATCATGATTAGAGATTATTGAAAGTATAACCCCATGCATTCTCACCGCCTCATTCACCTATATCATTGCAATTTTTCTGTGCAAGAAATATTCTCAGATAGAAATAAAGTTGGAAGTCTTGGGGAATCGGTCCACCAAAACCCATATCACATTGTTTACTTTTTATTTCATTTAGAGACTAGTGATGATGTACATGGTGACATTATCCCATTTATATATGGGTTTTTCCAAGTGTTTCATCAACCCATTGGACTCATGTCATTCAACTTTAACATGTTGATATATCACGAACCGTGAGATATACTCCACGATATCTTTCTTTATGTTAACCCACCAGAACTGTTATCGATGATAATTGTACATATTGGTACTCCTAGGATGTTTAGATAAAGTTGAGCTATGTGTATTATCCAATAGTTCCATCCTTATTCTAGGTGATGAAGGAACACAGATCCTCATTCCAAACTGATTCACATCATCATCTTCGATATAAAAAATTTACATCTTCCCTTCTTTTACTGCATTTAACTTATTTTGTAACTCTATATCATCCCTTTGTGCCTCTATAATATTCTCTTGATATATATTTTGGCAATAATTTGTGTAAGGTATATGTATTCCCTACCGTTATGATTTCCAAATCCATCCTTTTCATATCCATGAAGATAGGGTCTTTCTCAGTCCACAACATGGATAGAGTAGCAGGTTTTTTTCTGCTAAGAGCATCTAATACCTTGTTCGCCTTGCCAGAATGATATTAAATAGAGAAAACATAGTCCTTGATTAGTTCTAACCATCTCATTTTTCACATTTTGAGCTACTTTTGTGTGAATATATACTTTAGGCTCTTGTTATTAGTATATATGTCACACTTCTCACCATAGAGGTAGTGCCACCAAATTTTCAAGGAAAAATCACAACTGCTAGCTTTAGATCATGCATCGGGTAGTTCTTCTCATAGATATTAAACTACTATGAGGCATAGTCTAGAAAATTATTATTTTTCATTAGTACACAACCTAAGCCTTTCTTTGAAGAATTACTTTGTATCACAAAACATTCTCCACTTTTTGGTAATGTGAGTACAGGGGTAGTCATAGAATCTTCTATAGATCTTTGAAGATTTCCTCACCTTATTTTGTCCAGACATACATTACCCCTTTCCTTATTAACATATTTAGTGGGCTTAAAAATAATTATAAATTTATCAAAAAACATTTTTAGTCAAAACTAATCCACGAAAACTGTTGATTTTTGTGACATTAGAGGGTATGATCCATTCCTCAATTGCCTTTTATTTTTAGGTGTCCACATAAATTATCTCACCTGTGATCACATGTCCCAAGAATGAGAATTTCTATATCCAAAAGTCACACTTACTAAACATGGTTTATAATTTATCCTTACTCAATGTTGCCAAAAGAATCCATAGATGTCTTTCATGTTCCTCTTTTCTTTTGGATTAGATGATAATATCATTGATAAAAAATGCCAAAAATTTGTCTACGTAATGTCTAAAGACTCTATTCATAAAACCCACAAAGATTTCAGGGGAATTATTAAGTCTGAATGGAATCACTAGAAACTCATATTGTACATACCTTTTTGGAAGGAATTCTTCTGAATAACTTCCTTATTCACTTTTACTGATGATATAAAGAATAAAGATGCACCTTTGAAAAGTATTGATCTCCTCATAACTGATTGAATAGGTCTTTAATCCATGGTAGAGGATACTTTTTCTTTATAGAAATATTGTTGAGATCCTGTTAATCGATACACAGCCGCATTGATTCATCCTTATTCTAGAAAAAGAGCATTGGCACACCCCACGATGATGAACTAGGGTGTATGAACCCTTTTCCCAAATGATCTTGTAGATGCTTCTTTAACTCCTCCAGTTTGATATAAGTCATCCTATATTGACACTTTGAGATAGGAGTAGCTCTTGGTAAGAGTTCTATCGAGAACTATACCTCACTGTATGGGGGAAGTCCGATTAACTCTTCATGAAATACACTATTTTATTCCCTAAAGATGGATGTTTCCCCTAGGTTTATAACATTGTTTTACTCAACCATTTTAACAAGGTATGCCTCTTCATAGGTAATCAAAACCCACACCATTGAGGGGTTTTCTAAAGGAGATTATTTATCTTTTATAAATTTTTATAGGAGCATGGGATGGTTTATAATATTAAATGATATCTCTTTTTCCCGACAGTTGATATGTTATCTATATAATGAGATCAAATAAATTTCTATTATAGTGCCAAATTACACCAAGGGAAGTATCACAATATTTAAAGGGAGAATATTCCCACATAAACCAATAGGCGAAGATTCAAATACTTGGGTTGAAATGATTGCACCACTTGGTGTTTTTATGGATATCTCTAAATCATGTTTTCATGGATTTGATTAAATAGTTCTAGAAAACTTTCAAGATATAAAGGAATGTGTAGAACCATAATCAAATAAAAACAGTCCATTGTGGAGTGAATAGGAAGTGTACCTTGTAAAACAACATTTTCTTGCTCCACTTCATCATTAGTGATGTCAAATGCCTTCCCATATTCCTTTGGTTATGGTGGCTAATGACAATTATTACCCTTAAGAAATTTAGTTTTAGTGTATTGTCATTCATTGTGACCTTTCTCCCTGTAATTGAAGAATTGAACCATGGGTGGTGCCCCCCTTTCCTCCACCACATTTTCCGGATTCCTGATGTATTTTCAACATTTATGAGCTTGGTGGAATTCTATCCCACAATTTAAGCATTTCCCTATACCTTTGAAGCAGTCCCTATGACGCTTCTACCAACATTTATGGCATGTGGGTGGTTTGGGTTTCCTACCACCTTTTTCATGAGATACTCCATCCTGAAACTCCATATTTTGTTTCCTATCACCATATCCATACGACCATCCCCCAAACTCCATCTCCACTTTGAGAGGACATCAGAAAAATTCTTCATAACTCCAATATTATTAAATTGAAATAGCCTTTTTAAGGTGTTGTTTTAAACCACTAAATAATCTATCAATTTTGATGTCATTATTGATAACAAAACCTAAAGTGTACCTGAAAATCCTTGTGAAATTGTCTTCGTAGGATATGATATACTTAACTTCATTTTTCTTCATCCTTATAGATTCTATCTCTATCTTTGTATGAAAATTTCATGGGAAATAATTGTAAAGAAACATTATCTTAAAGGCTTCCCACTCCATCTCTTCAACTTCATCCTTTAGTTTGGTGTTCTTAATCAAGGTCTAGAATTGGTCGGCCAATCCATGTAAATGGTAAACGGCCAGAGTCACCTTCTCCATATAAAAATAGTAAAGCATATAATAGATCTTCTCTATTGAGTTGAAAAATTGTTCCGTAACTAGTGGATTGAAAGATCCACTAAATTTCAGTATTTTTTGTCACATAAAACACTCGATAACTAGTTTCTCCCTCTAAGGTGAAGGTGGATGTTCCACATTATTCAAATTATTTTTCATAACTTGAGACATCTGGTTAAGAATCACCATGAAATTTTGAACTCCACATCCTAATTCATTGGGGATTTCATTTTGAAAATCACTATATTGTCCCTCACACGTAATTTTTGTCTGGTTTCTCTAGGTTCCCACTATTTTTTAAAATAAAAATGTTTACAAAAAATCAGAAGTCAAAAAGTAATGAATAGAAAATTTATTACTTAGTGAAATTAATTCTAAAGGAATATTTTGTGGGATAACTATGTTTATAAATATCTAAAACAAAGCTTCTTGGGTGCTTACATATACTTACTCCCATACAAAGGGCTTTCACAAAGTTTCTCTAATTATAATTTCCAAGTTAACTAAATTGTGCTCTGATACCAACTATAGGGACCCTGTAATAATTATATAACATATTATATCATTTTAAAGAAAAATACATAAAATAAGTACATAGATAGGATCCAAAGGTATAGGGTTTTTGGAAAATTAGGACCATACATAACTTTTACAAAATAAAACATAAACATTGGATTTATTCTTTCTTCTATAGCTTATTATTGTCCCTCATGTTCTCGTTAGAACATGTAATCACCCGAGGATATATATCAAAGAAATGAGTGAGATAAAATATCAGTAAGTGGATAGATAAGAACATGTGTCAATATAAAATGGGGTTAGAATAATCATTATCATTGTAACATAGGCATAAGATCATAATCCTGAGAGGAATCATTAAATAAAGGCTTAGAATGTGGAAATTCATAAAAATAAAACATTATGTCTTAAAGGTGAACAACCACACATAAATAATTTTATCTCAAGAGACAAACCACATTACCCAATGCATTGGAACACTATATAATTCCGAGCACAGCTGTCACATTATATCATTTACATGTACTATATAATCTTGGGTGCACCCATCAAATCATATCATTTACACTATCATGCATTCCACATTGAAAGTATATCAATATTGGATATAAAATAACCCATGAAAAGAAACCAGTTTAATTTCATAAAGCATAAATTACTGGAAAAAAATTGGGGTTCCAAAAAGAGAGAGGGAATAACAGACTTGGTATAAGAATCATCAATTTTGAGCGAAGAAGAAACAATATCATGAGAAGTAAAAGATGTGTTTTTAGAAAAAGAGTTCTCTTGGAAAAGTCATTATATTTTTCATAAAACTATATTGGTAACATGTATAACCTAGATAAGATAATATGATAATTAATAAATGATATTAAAGGAATATATATACTAAAATTGAGGAGAAGGAGGGAAAACCCAAAGAAAGAGAGTTGGGTTCGAGAATTCCCCTTAACTTATGTTTGAATGCTATCTTCTCTTTAATATACTGGATAATCAAATTAAATTAACTAATTAAAAAATTAATAACCTTTTATAAATTAATTTTATTCATTATAGTTTTATTAGGTTCATTTATGGTCTTTTGGACTAGTTATATAGTTATACTTCATCGTTTAGGGGTGTTCGTTTTCTTAGTTTTCATGATTAGTTTACTGGAATATTAATATGTAATTTTATGTAGAATTGGTATAACTCTCTTGAATTAAAAATATATGTTATTAATGAACATAAATTTGTTTAAATGCTTATATATATAATTTTATTAAATTGAATGGGGATGAATCATTAGATAAATAGTCAATGATAATCGTTTAGGTTAATTTTTGTGGATTTTATCACAAAAAACTCGATTTGTTTTATTATTTACTATTATGAGAAAAAAATTTCTATAAAATAAAAAGATATATAAAATTTATTTTACAGTATTTAACAACTATTATAGTGGTTTTATGAACATAATTGAAGGTGTTAAATGAAAATTAAAACACATCATCTGTGATGTCGGTAAATAGACACATCACAGACGATTTCATTATTAAAATAAAAGAGAGAGATATGGATAGAAAGAATTTTGATGATGGATCTTTCATTAAAATAATATAATTATTTTTTATAAAATATATTGTAGTTATAATGAACATTGTTATAGAGTAGGTGATTATAGGATAAGAAAAGAAAAATAAATTAAAAGAATTTAAAAGAAAAAGGTAGAGGGTTTTACCTCTTAAATCTATCCTCCTTGAGAACCTATTTAGGGAAATGGTATTGGTATTTTGATGATACCAATAGATCATGGGCATGGGGTACGGTATTGGGAAGTTATTAGAGTAAAATTTGGGCTAGTATCAAAGCATGAGAGGTCTGAGGAGAATAGGGGGTGAGGGGTGTTATTTATAGGGGAGAGGGGTGTTTTCTCATTATTATATTCGTTATATTATTATTTTATCTCCATGCACTGAATAGTTTAAGACATGTGAATAAATATATTAAAATAATGAAGTATAGTTCTTTATTTTTGGCTTACATCATCCATATATAATCTATGTCTCCATTATCAATGTATCCAACTTTTATCATAAATTATCATATTTTACTATTCAAAAAAAATTCAAGTATTTTAAAAAAATCCCAACAATTCACCGTAAACATTTTTCGATGTTTAGAATTAAAAACTGAACCCCATTTTAAGAAAATAATTTTCTAAATATGAGAAATTTAATTTTTAATTTAAATCATATTTTTCTTTGAAAATATAAATTTTAAAATTATAACTAATTTTGTAACACTTTGAAAAATTAATTAATGACTCATTAAATTATATGAATATCATAAGAAATCAAGATATTAATTTATGAATATATTTTTTGAAAATACCTTTTTTTAAATTATTAAATTAATCATAAAATTCTAATTAAATATTTATGACATATAAAAATATGAATAATTAGTTAATAATTTATAAAACATTTTTTTACTTATACTATGATATAATTATATCATAATTCAATTTATAAGATATATAAATTTTATTTATACTCTCATGGGTGAGGTTACCACTATTTTTATCGGTTTACTATTCATAATTTTCTTATTACTATTCTTAACGTCAAGTTACTATTTCATTGGTATTGATTTATTAACATATAGAAATACTTCTTATTTTATTAATTCTTCATTTATAATTTTTTTATTAGGTTTTGTAATTTATTTTGTGTGAATTATACTATATAAAATTAATATAATAAGGGATAAATTCCATTGATAAAAGTTTGGGTGGTTATATTTTCCATCTATTAAGACCTTTTCCTTAATATTCATCCATCGTCATTACTCTCCCTACCTTTTATACAAGATTATATGTCTCATAGAAACACTAACATGGTTTTTTTGGTATGGCTATGGTTTTGGGTTGGTTTAAATGTTGGGTTTTATTTTCTAGGTCTTACCTAGAGAATGTTGTTTCCTATATCATCATTCACCATCATAGAATTATTTTCATTATGGTTTTGATTTTTTTTGAAACGGATATACCTAATTTAAGGTTGGTGTTTTTTATTTCTTTTATATTTTATATCATTAATGCATTATGGTTTAAATTCATTATTTTTATTAGCTAATCCTAAATGAATCATTTTTTAAGGAATAAGTAATTTTTTAAAAGGTGGTATCGCTTGGAATAATGGTTTTAAATGTTTTTACATAGGTTATAAATGGTTATTTTAATTTAAAGTACTTTTAAATAGATAAGAGTCAATTTTTAAGTGTAAAGGGTATTTTATGGTTCTTTCCCCCATTTGGGTCAGGAGTTTTGTGAAAGTTTAGTTTCCATTTTGAAATGTCTTAAGTTAGTGGAATCAAGTTAGTATTTATTTTATTTTTATATTTGTGGGTTTTAAGTGGATTTTGTTAAAATAGGAATTTAAATTCGGTTTTCAATATAAAATTTAGTGGAATGTCTTAGCATCCCAAGCTAATTTTTTTAGAAGCACTATTTGGACCCTTTTTGGATTTTATGACTAGTGGATGTGTGAGATCCTCTTGATGTCCCTTTTATTTTTTAACTTTATAGTTGGTGCTTTATGTATATAGTTATTAAGTTATTTATAACATTCGTCATGTTTTTTCAAGAGTATTAGAGGTGAGATGATATTTATTCTTACTATTTTTTATTGGAAATGGATGATTTTTTGTATCTGGTATGCGAGAACTCCTTCTCCTTCTCTATCATCTCCTTCTCCTATCTTTCCCTTTCTATGCACACTATAGTCTAAAATATTTGGTGAAGTAAGTGTGTAATTTAAAAATGTATTGTGGTCTTCAAAAATCTTTTTCAATTGGTTCTTAATTTTTACTTGGAATTTCAAGTAACACTTGAAATTCAAAGTGCTGATAAAGTGATTCATGTTTAGTTTTGAAAAAAATTCATTGTACGAAAATGTATTTTAACATATTAAAAGTGTTTTTAGTTTATAATTTTAAATTTTTATATTATTTTAAATTTATATACATTTATAAATTTTATAGTATATCATATTTTGATTTTATAATTTAATAATAATTTTTTTATTAAATATTTATAATTTTATAGTTTTATAATTTTATAAATTTATATAGTTTTCTAAATTTCATAATGTATCATACTTACATATATAGTTTAAATAAAGAATATTATTAACTATTTATACTTTTATAGTATTATAGATTTATAAATTAATATAAAATTATAGTTTTATTTCTTGTAAATTATTATACTTTTATAATTTCATAAATTTTAATTGTATTTACTATAATTTTATTCCTTTATAAATTTTTAAAACTATTTACTTCTATAATTTATGTATAATTTTATAATAGATATTTACTTTTATACAGTTTTATAAAAAGTAGAGTGGTTATTGACTGAAGGGGATATTGAATTTTTTACATTTAATCTCATGTAGATTTATCTCAATTTATAATGATATAAAAACATTGAATAATGATAGAAACCCCTTAAACTTTCCCTATGAAAAATTCAAACTCAGTCAAAGTTGTTTTAGGGTAATAAATAGGTGTTTAAGGATGATAGAGGGGGGTTAAAATTGATAACACATAGCAAAAACATATCATTATAGTTGTTATATATTCAATAAAAATAGGCTTGTATAGTTAACACACATGTATAATTAATCACGTTTTGGATTGTGTGATGTTACGTTACCCATTCCTTTACTATACAAGGTTTGAAAATCCTGCTAATAAATTTTTCTTGAGCCAAATAGTATTCCAAATTTCTATTCTAAGGTAACCACCCTATTTCATGTTCTTCGGCATAATCAAATTTTTATTATGATATCATTATAATTTCCATCATAAACATTTAAATTTTAAATTATGAATAGGTCATTGGACTAACAAAATATTTATTTATAGTCCTACACTGCACTATTATAGTGATACAGCAGGGTAGAACCTAAGGAAATGTGAGGAATGAGTTGGTGTCAGTCGGCCAGTTCCTTGTTTTAAATAAGGCTCTACCGACTCAAATAAACTGCCTCAAATCTAATCAAATTTAAAAAATTCGACTACTGACTTGTGCACTATCATTGTCTCCAAGAAAAAATAATTCAACTCATATGTAGTTTTAATTCAGCCTTCAAGTGGATTCCTAGAAACTTGAAATTGGCACTATTTAATTTCTCAGTATACTTTTTTAATTATTTAAATTATAGATTTTTAAAATTCACTAGTCAGTCTGTTGTCTTCCTTCAACTCCTCCCAGTTTTAAACTACAGTAAAATTCTCTATATCATCCTTCACCAGAAATCATTTATATTCCATGAACCTTCTCAATTTTTGGCACAAAGATAGGTTTACTCGATTATCCATCCTACATGTACTCATAAACCATTAAAAACAGAAGGAAAATTTGTTCATTCCCTAGGATTCATTTTAATCACACAAATCCCTTATTGGAATGATCTAGCTTGGGCGATCATAACCTAACACTATAAACCCTAGCCTTCACATATTACTGTCTTCACCTCCTATATAATATAGATTTACAATAACGCCATGGAAAAGGTGTGTCACTATCTCTATCCAACCCATAGGATATCTATCATGACCTCACTCTCACAAAAGGTGAATTAACGTTTAACCCAATTGAAAATCCTAAACCGAATTTGAATGCAACATTACCTGGATGCTTTAAATTAAGGGAGTCCTCCACAACTACATCTTCTCTCAAATTTGGTGTTATTTTCAAATGGGATGAGTCTTAGTCAACAAAATGAAATAATAACTATCATCCTCATTGGCTTCATCTCCCAAATAATAATTATTGAATTTTGTTGCCTCAGACTCATCCCCCATATCTTCTAGATGAATTTAGATGATAACACCTACCACTAATGGAGTAATTCTTTTCGTAAATTCAATTACCCATTTCCATAAAATCATGATTAAATTATTTAAAACATTTAAATGTTGGGTTCCACAAATTTGAAATCCCCCTTTTGTATTTATTTTATAAAATATTAATATTACTAAATCAAAAAGGTTTGATATGAATTGAGAATGGATGGATGACAATCATATGACAAAAGAGTATGAATATGGGGTGAAATAGTTCATCAAATTTGCAAATTATCATGCATATGACCCTTCTAAAATACTTTTTCTATGTTTACACTATTTTATTCAATACTAATTAGAGGAGTTGGAAGAACACTTCATCTATTATGAAACAAATCAAATTTATAAATGTTGAAATAAACATGGGTAAAAAGAAACTTTTTCTAGTGACTGGGATAGGAGTACATTTTATGGATCATATAATATGATTAAAAGTGTGTAAATGAATAAGACCATATAAAGGATATGATTATTGGTGTTAATGATGATTAAGATTGTATTGAGGAAATGAAAATTACAATTGAAGATTAACTTCATGATTGTCCAAATTTTTTTGAGAAGTTAAAGAGTTTTTTAAACGAAGCATTGTATATTTGTTTCACTAAATACAAAGCATTGTCAGTCATACTAAATATGTATAATTTAAAAGTTGCAAACAGATGGAGTGACTCCAGTTTTACTGAACTACTTGATCTCTTCAATGATATTATCCCTAAAGATAATGAAATCCTTATCTAAACATATGACTCTAAATGAATGATATGTTTGATGGGTATGATCTCTGAAAAAATACATACTTATCCAAATGACTGTATACTATTTCACAAGGTCCAAAAGTCAATTACAGAATGGCCAATGTATTGCGTTTCTCGATACCAGAAAGATGAATCAGGTCCTATGAAATTTTTATAGTACTTTACAATTATCCCAATATTTACGTTCCTGTATGAAAATGAGGAGACATCAAGGCAATTAATATGGAACACAGTTACACGAAAAAAAGATAGGTAACCTTTTGAACATAGAGACTCTCCCGAGTAGAAGTTAATTGATCATGAGTATCCAAAATTTTGAAATGAGCTAAGAAACCTTAATCTTCTATTATCTACAGATAGATTCAATACTTTTGGTTTTCAATGAAGAACTCACAATACATGGATAGTTATGTCGGTGAATTATAACTTGACACCATGGTTATGCATGAAACTAAAATAAATTAGGTTAAAAATGCTTATATTGGGACAAAAATAATCGGATAATGATATTGATATTTATTTGGCTACATTGATTGAATATTTAAAATTATTGTTGGATTCATGTGATACATTGAATGATGCTTATAGAAATGAAGATTTTACATTGAGAGACATGTTGTATGGGATGATAAATGACGTTCCTACTTATGGAGGTTTTTTAGGATATAGTATTAACGAAACTCAAGAGAATTGTATTTGTGAACAAGGTATACAGTAAATTAGTTTGAAACATTCATTGAAGACTATATTTCTAGGGTATCATAGATTCATACCCTGATGACATAAGTATCGATCATGAAAGACATTATTCTATGGTATTTTAGAAGAAAATACAACACCATCTCCACTAACACATTATAAAATATTTGAAAAATTAAAATATATGGATCCTGATTTTGTTAAACCTTGTTTAAAAATATTTATAAAAATCAGTTGGAAAAAGATTTCATTTTTTTGAATTACCATCCTGGAGTTGCCTATACGTAAAACATTTTATTGATGTTATGTATATTGAAAAAATTTATGTGATAGTTTCATTGTTATGTTACTAAATTCACCCAGTAAAAAAGGATGGAATTAATGTTATGTTGGACATGATTGACCTGGGAACCCGAGAAGAGTTAGTGTTAGAGACTAGTGAAAAATAGATTTTCTTCCTCTAACTGCTTACAAACATTCCAGGTAGGAGAGATATATTTTTTGAAACTTCTAAAATGATTTAAAGGTTCTAAATGGGTATTCATAGAATATCAATAATATCATGTAAATGATTAATTTAATAATAAAGGGTCTGAAATGACACGATTGTCATGTTTTGATGCAATATCTAATTCGTGTAGCTTTATATTGCTTTTTTCCTAAGAATGTCCATCATACATTAACCAAAATCTATTTATTTTTCAAATCTATATGTAGAAAAGATATAGACTCAAATAAATTTCAAAATATGGAAAAGGAAACTGTCATCATATTATGTGAATTGGAAATGTTCTTCCCACCAACAATATTTGATATGATAGTTCACTTGATGGTTCACTTGGTTAGAGAGATTTGACTATGTGGTCATGTCTATTATAGATGGATGTACCCCATTGAATGATATATGAATATTTTCAAAGGTTATGTAAAAAATGAATTTAGCTAGAGGGTTGTATCTCATAGTGATATATTGTTGAGGAAGCCATTGAAATCTATACTGACTACCTGTTCGGTGTGGAAATAATAGGACTACTGAAATCTCGTCACACTGGGAAACTTATGGGTGATGGAATTTCAAGAAGAGATAATTTCAAAATCAATATTATAAATCAAGTGAAATCCCACCATTACTTTTTTCATAAATGTTTATTGGTTGTCCCATATGTTGAAACCCACAAATAAATTCTTAGTCATTTTAATCAATCAAGGTTTGAATGTTGGATATCTAATATACATAATCAATAGTTTATAGGATCGTTTCAAGACCATATTATTAAGGTGTTAGATGAAAAAATAAATTCAATTTTAGAATGACTTTGATAACTATCCAGAGTACCAAGTGTGTATGTATTATCTTAAAATGGTTAGGTAATTAATTGTTATACATTCTATACAAATGAACATTATAGAGACAACACCATGAAAAAAAGTGGAGTTACACTTAAGGATACAGAAATGCATATTTTCGGTATTAAGGATAGAAATATGATTTATATGAATATGTCATACTTTGGAATCATCAAAAAATTATGGTAGTTGGGTTATACAACATTCCACATGTCCTTCTTTTAGTCTAAGTGTGTTGATAACATGGGTACTATTAAAATAGTTGAATTGAGACTCATGAGAGTATATTTAAATAAGGAATGGTAGAAAGATGAACTGTTTATAATGGAATCACAAATGGTACCCGTATTTTTTGTTTCAAACACCACAAACCAAAAGTGGTCAATTATTCTGTTGTCGACCAAAACCCCTAAAGTCTGATATGTACATTCAGTTGAGGATGACCATTTCATTGGGTTGTCACATTCATTTCATAGTGGTCCCAATGTAGATCGGGTTTTTTATGCAATATGAGACTACAATGAAGGGATTTGGATACTCGATAGAGGGGTGAAACCCCTTCAAACATTAAAAAAAGAGTTCAATAATCACGTTATATTTTTTTTTGTAATATACATTATGTTACCTCATGTTATAATTTGTTAACTATTTCATTTATGTAATCTAAATTAAATTTTAAACCACTTCTGTAGATAATGTCTTGTGCATGTGTTAATGCTACCAATCCTGAGGAACAATTGGTTTCTTAACAAGCTACAACTCCCTATGCTGAGGAACAACAACCTTCTGCACATGCTAATGATACCAATCTAAAGAAAGAACATACTAACAATTTTGAACTCGAGAAAATGGTACATGATGAAGAACCAATGAAATAGAAAAAATAGGATCATCATAGCATTATGGTGTTATAAAAAATTATTAAGGTGAAAAGAAAAGGCATAAAATTCAAGGTTGAGTATAATGCACATGGTTAGTTTGTTAAACCCAACAAGGACAAGTTCAATAGTTACATTGGGATCATTACTTAACAGCATGCACTGGTTGATGTAGATTTGTGGAACTATGTTGTGTCCATACTTAAGACACTAATTTGGAAAGATATTACTGTAACATTATGATATCCTTTATTTATTTTACAAAAAGAATAAAATAATGAAACATTTACTTACACTTAATCATCCCTTGAATAATGCATTTATAGTAGATGAATCCCATTATAAATTTGTATTAATGATTTTTAGAAGGATTCACATAGGCTTTCACACAATTCTAATGAGATTTCATCTTAATGTTGCTGATTGGAAAATAAAAATTCACCCTCCACTTATATATGCACACCTAATAAGCTAAGTAGCATGAGATGCATTTACTAGCCTACATAGGCAGATTGATTTTCAAGTACATTATGGCTGGTAATACATTATTTTAAAATACATGTTTTCATCACATGGATTGAGAATTTTTTATTTTTAAAAAAAGAACTCGGTGTTGAAAATATGGAACAGGAAGCAAAACCAATGTAACACTACTATAATGTAAGGATGGGGTAAAATCATTTGAAAAAAACAATTAGTACATATTTTAAATATACTGTAATAATTTTATGTGGAATAAAACAAAAACCTAATTATATTCTTCTATTTATATTCAAATTGATGATTCAAAATCCAAAGTCACTTCCATTCTATGTCAGGGGGTATAGAAGGAGGCACATACAAATAATGGTGGGACACTAATAGATGAAAACACACAAAAATTATGCCAAGCATAGGTATGTATGAAATAATAAAATTTTGTTTTTCATTAAATACCTACTTTATAACATTGATTACTTATTTTCCTATATTTTATATATAATTTAGTTACAATAATCATCAAAACCTATACTAGATGAACACTTAATATTAGTGGACCTGAAGTGGCCAAAATAGTGTGGTTGTGTCAGAGGTGCAGGTTTTGGGGTGATGACCTGAACATATTTTGGGAAAATAAAACAACATGAGGATAAAAAAAATAAATGAAATAGGTGAATTCAATATTAGTTTCCCTTAAAGAAAAAATTATTTGGAATATTGAGTTGCTAGAAAATGTTATGAGGGGAAGCAGAGAGAATAAATAATTCAAGAACAACCACTGAATGAAGATCCCGACCCCCCTCCCCACCAGCTTTGAGGCGATCCATTACCCACAAATGACTATATAAGACGAGGTAAAAAATATTATTATAATTTTTTCTATGAAATTTGAATCATGAAGACACTGATACCTTTCCTGTATAGATATTCTACAGGGTGAAAATTATTGTGATTAATATCTATCCACATCCACCCATCACCATGTAGTAAGGGATACCATATTCAATATCAAAGAAGACACTATACACAATAGAAAACTTTTAACAGGTCATGTGAGAGTGGTGATTACTGTATATCATGAGCTGAGCACTAAACTACCTATTCCACTTGATGACATAGATATTCATACGGTCAAACAAGATGTTAAAAAACTCATAGCATGTACATCAGATCTTGTAAAAAACATGTCGATAAGGAGGTATTCATTTCCAATTTATTTTTAATGGAAACCCATTAAAAATTAATGAAAAAAACGTATAAGCTAATGAATTTTATTATATATGGACAAAGGGAAGGATGTGAAATGGAAGGTCGAATCAAAAACCATCTACTTCCTTGGCATCGAGGTATTTCGTTCTGAGGACAGTATCTCTCTCTAACAACGCAAGTATGCTCTTGATATCTTGTAGGATGCAGGATTGAGCCACGCAACTGCAGTGGACACTCCTCTTGAGCCTGGGGAACATTCTCTCCATACCGACTCGGAACCATTTCCTCACCCAGAGAGCTATCGACGTCTGGTGGGTAAACTTATCTACCTCACCACAATATGAGCAGACATTGCCTACGCCGTTGGAATAGTTATCTAGTTCATGGATAATCCAACCAAATCTCAGTTGGATGTTATCTTCCGAATTTCCAAATACATCAAGAAATATCCTGCACATGACCTTCAGTACTCACAACATGATCATTTAGATGTTGAGTCCTTTTGTGATGCGGACTATGCAGGTTGCCTCGCTACCTGCAAGTATACTTCAGGATTCACCCTGTTCTTCGTCGGTAAACTCATCTCCCAGTGCAGCAAGAAGCAGACTGTTGTCTCCAGATCAAGTGCAGAGCCTGAATATTGCGCCATGTCCACAGTCACCACTGAGATCCTCTGGCTTCGTCATCTCCTCCATGATCTCGGCTTCCCGGCAAAGACCTCTACTCATATCTGGTGTGACAATCAGGCAACCAAAAAGATTTCCTCGAATCCCAACATCTATGAATCGACAAAGCATATCGAGGTGGACATAAACTTTATTCACCACCATTTGGAGCAGAACCATATCAGCTTTAGCCATATTCTGACAGCAGATCAGCATACCGATATCTTCACCAAAGGTCTCCCCAGAGCTCGCATTGAATCTTTCACTACCAAGCTAGGTACTCACAGCATCCATAGCCCAGCATTAGAGGGCGTATGAGATGGTCTTTGTTCATGTCGTCTTTTTTCTTTGTGGGACTCATTCCAAGCTCTGCATGTCCATCTTTAGGGGGATTGTTGGACCCCATTTAAGTGTAATGGGTGTTTCCAAGTCCCACATCGGTCTTTCCCTCTTTGTAATAATTTTTAACCATCTATAATAGAATTTCTCTGCAACACATTGAGGTAAGGTAATTATCCATCAAAAAATGTCAAGGTATAACAAATGTTGATCTCTTTCTTGTATGATGGTGATGAATTTGGTTTCACAACAAAATGAAATATCATCAAATCCAAACCAGTTGGTAAGCATTTTTTGTTCCGTTCTAGTCCTAATTCAATGATTTCGACAAATAGTTTATAATTAATAAGGTTTAGAATGCAAAAGAGTGAATCACCACTTGCACTCAGTACAAGTGAAAAGCATTGGGAGTAGATCAGTAATAGGGTAGCTAACTAGCTGCTAATCTGCATCCAGTGGGGTTTCAATCCCACTGCCCCTGTAATTTTTTGACTGATTTTCACCAGATTTTTTTAACTTGTTCTGCATGTGGGTGCCAGTTTTTCAGAATTTTAGGAATGATGTGCATTGAAGGTGAGATAACAGTGGGCATCATTGAATGCAGGTATCTCTTGAGGCAGGAATAAATGGGTATGTTGTGTTGCGTGTCACAACTCATTAGGTGGCACACATCATGTGTGGAAACCCATCATGAAGGTACCCAAAAATAACACAGGCATTCTTAGTTTTAATAAGAATTTTAATCACCACTTTTAAAATATAAATAGAATATACAACACATCATTTTTGTTTTATTTTTAAAAATGCTTCTCGAAAGTAAAATTTTCTACTGCCTTTTTATAAAAGTGCTTACTATGAAATGCGTGTTATGAAAAATGCTTACTATGAAATTCTTTTTTTATATACTTTTATATATTTCTAATTCTCATTCAATTAATGATGATGTTTTACACTGATTTATGGGTATGCTCTTTGGGTGTTTTTTATGTAGATATTGGAACTGAATGGTGTGACATAGTTGCGACTTGAGGTTTCTCATTGATATTGGATATGGCTCAAATTTATTATTTTTGGAACTGAATATGACTTTTTTATTGGTATTGTCATTGATTTTGTGATGTGGATATCTTGGAGTTGAAAGCCATGGTATGGTTGCGGCTTGGTGTTTATAACTAGAGCTCGAGATGAATTGTGTGTAATAGGGCATGGATGGGTTGCTAGTATTGGAGATGGCTCGTGGCCATGGATGGGATGGTACTAGAGCTGACTCGAGGACATGGTTCGTGCTCGCTGGTCCCTAGTGTTGGAGCTGACTCTTTGGCATGGATGGGCTGGTACTGGAGCTTGCTCGATGGCATGGGTTGTGCTCGTTGATCCCTAATACTGGAGTTGGCTAGTTGGCATGGATGGGTTGGTGTTGTCGCTGGCATGAGATGGTGGTGTCATTTGCATGTGATGGAGATGGGTATGGGACACTGTATGGGGTGTTTTATGGGTCGTTGTATTGGGTGTTGTGATAGATCATGCGTTTTTGTATTAAATTTAATTATAAATATAATTAATTTTTTTTATAATTTTGAACTTGTTTGAAAACTATATTTTGTCTAATTATTATATATTATATTTGATAAATTAATAAAGATAAAATGACATTTTACTAGAAATAAAAAAATTAAATTTTTATTTTAATATAATTTATAAACAAATATTATATGTTGGTAATATTATTACCAACAGAAACAATTATTATTAGAACCTATTTCTAAACATTATAACTAACATATATATTATCTGTTAGTATTATTATAATTGTAACCGAAACATTTTATCTATCAAAAAAACATTTAGGGAAAAAGTTTTTACCGATAGTTTAGTGACATGGACATATATGTTCGTAAAATGTTTTTCCAACATAAAATGTAGTTTTAACAACAAATATGCCACTGTTAGAAAAAAGTAAAATTTCTTGTAGCTATTCTCTCAGATTCACATAATTCAATGAATTCTGTGGATAGATACTATATACCTTTATCAGTTCTCAAGGCATTGAGTTTTCAATTAGACTCACTTCTTACCCCATCTTTCCATTTCGTAAAGGTTTGAAAGGTATGTGACTTATTTTTGAGTATATGAATCCATACATTGCTATATAAGTCATCAATTAATGTTACACATTATAATCCTCAACCATGGGGGGTAACCCTAGAAGTACTCCACATATCTGAATGAACACACTCATGGAGTTCTTTAGACTTATACATTGATATAATGAATCTGACTCTTTTGGATTTCCCACATACACAATCCTCACTTAATGAGATACTGGTAGGAGTGATGTTACTCAAAATCCCCTATTAATTGAGTTCACTAAGGCCCATGACACTAATGTTCCCTAACCTTATATGCCAATGGGTGGTGCAAAAAATTTCTTAACTATAAGAGTTCTTCAACTGAAATTTATGAATCATATTATCTAACACATAAAGACCAGTGTGAGGGATTACATTCATGACTATCAGGGATCCTTGGGAACCCCTAAGGCTTTCAAAGTCTGACTTAAAACTATACCCCTTTTGGCCATGAATTCCTTGGGAGATTATATTTCTTTTTAATTTGGGTACCCACCTAACTTCCTCAATAGTCTTAACAATCCCATCATGAATCTCTAATTAAATCGAGCCTATTATCATAATGTGACAGCTCCTGTTGTTCCCTAGAAATACCTCACCATAGTCAATTTCCCTCAACCCAATAATGAATTCCTTCTTGGGACACATGTGGATGGAAAATCTTGAATGTAGGATCCATTCATCAATGATGGAAATGTCAGAGACATTCAAAACATCAGTAGTGTCATAGTCCTTCTCAATTAATTTTGAATGATCATTATTATTATCTCTATAGCCACCATTCTTATTATGGAAATTCCTCTTAACATGTCCAGGTTGCATACATTGAGAACACTTGATTACTTCACTCTTAGACAAATATTTTTACATCTAAGACTAACCTCTTTCCTTTCTCCTACCCCTAGACTCACTTCTGTCTCTAGACTCACTTCTGTCTCTAATACATAAACCCTCGGCCTCAATCTTAACTCTACCCTTTGTTTGAAGGTCTTTATAGAGTAAAGTAGATTTAACTTCTTCAAGTGTTAGTGTATCTTTACAATACATCATAGAGTCTTTAACAAAATTAAAGGAATCATCTAATGATGTTAAAAGTATAATGATCTGGTCTACATCAGCCAATTTAATGTCTATGTTGGCTAGATCTAACAATATTTTATTTAATTCATTAATGTGCATCCTGACTGTAGTTCCAGGATGCATTATGAATGTATACAATATCATTTTTTTATATAATCTACCAACAGGATACTTTTTCATAGAAAGGGAATCAAGCCTAGACCATATACCAACAGGAGTATATTCGTATGAAACTTCTCTAAGGACATTATTTCCTAATGATAAAAGGATAAAATTACGGGCTTTACAAAGAGTTTCCTCAGGGAAATCAATGTAAGTGGTGGCGGTCTGCCTACTCGGGGTAAGGGTGGTGATTTTCTTTCTAGAACCAGCAAGGGAACCGATTAAATCATATGGTCCAGTAAGGCTGTCATTTTAATTCTCCAAAAATTGAAATTGTTTTCACCATCAAATTTATCAACATCAAATTTAGTGGAACCCTTTACGAACGTTTCAGTAGGCTGTAATACCACATGTTGGGGTTAAACATTTAAACCCTAAAACATCAAAGATCCACTGTCGTGTATTATCATACTGTTTATCTGACATGTTCAATTGATCAATTGGAGGAAAAGTAACAGAATGAGTTTCTTCAAAAAGCGATATACTGGAAGAATGAAAATATAATGTATAGAAAGGAAATAAAACAGGCTATAACGTGCTTCGGATCAGCATGATCCTATGCGCACAGTGAGAGCACCACCCAAAAAAATATTTTATTACAAAGTAAGAAAGCAAGCAAAGTAAATACAGAGTTGAAGAAAACCAATGAACCAGAGAAACTATCAAAGGAGGTCGGCCTTGTTGAACTAGGTGGTCGCGTTGAAGCCTATCATGTGGAGTCAACGTCGTCCACTCCCGGACAGACTCACACCCCCCCCCAAGGATACAAATCGACACCTAAAAGAAAAGAATAGATCACTACAGAGTTAAGAAACTAAACAGAAACCCGATTACGATAAAAAAGGTTGTGAAGATCAGGAAGCCTCTTGAGGCGCAGTCGTCAGAGACCCAGGAATGAGCCAATCTCTGTTGAGTCTCCAATGGAGATGTACTCCGGTTTGAGGAGGTGGAACGAACTCAATGATGGGGAGTTTGGGTGGTCGGATAACCTCAGTCTCCTTCTTCTTCTCCAAGAACCGCTCTGCACAGTGAAGGAGCTACTCGCCGAGAACTCGCCGATTGAACCAGATGAAAGGTGCTACATCGAGAGAATGGATCGATCGAATCGAAGAGACCGGTGGGGAAATCATGGCGTGGAAGGGAGCATTAGGCGGAAGAGGCAAAAACCCAGGATCACAGCCCCGTGGATGACCCAGATATGGCCGACGGTTCACATAACTGAAGGAGGGACACCACACGAGACATGTGGCGCCACATGATTGGTTTGGTGGTTGCACCCAAGATTGAAACCGAGCGAAAGAAAAACATTCGGGACGAAACATGACCATTGGATGTCAGCCAATCAACGGTCCAGGTAAACAACCGATATAAGTATAGGGTAAACTAATATTCAAGCGAACAAATAATAAGATGAAAGAAAAATAAAATCCAGGTGACCAGTGCCATGCATGCATATACCCCATGCAAATTGAACACCGATAATGGTTTATGAATAAATCATATAAAACGATATTAAAGGAATTTAAATACAGCAATGCAGGGGATAAATTAGAACCGTAACATAAGATTATAAATGTGGGGGGGGAATGGATGGGATTGGAATTAAATACGGGTTGAGGTGGTGGAATTCTATGAATTAAATGTATTAGCATTAATAATAAACATAAGCATATAGCCTTATCATTCCTCAGAGTTGGTAAGAAATAAACAGAAATCCATTAATTGCGAGGCTTCCAAACACACATATATAGCCTTGGCATTTTATATGTACATTTTCTCATTTTACCGATGACATTCTTGAACCTTCTGCAGGTTCTTCTAAGTGCTGTTCAATTTAAGTTCCAGGGGCAGTCAGTGTCTCGGTTTGAGACGCACCCAAGTGCGATGAACCTCCTACTGGTGGCAATATTATTAAGGTGCATCGTATACCTGTTTCCAGACTTATTACCACGATCAGTCTACTCCACGGCGTTGAACTCCATTTCGATAGGAGTCATGGCGGTTATTTTGACACCCGAGGTAATCGCGACACCGATTGAATTTCTCCTCAGCCTCCCGATCCTCCTCTTGCTGCTCTTCTACTCTGCGTTCAAATCGATCCACCGTATATTATTGGCCACCGTCGGAGCCGCAGTATCAAGGATCCTTCACCGCTTCTTCCCGGAGCCGCGAGGACGTGGGCTACTGGTTTGATCGCCCGAAGCTCAACTCCTCCTGCCATGGATCTTCTCCTACTACTGCTGCTCTTGTTTTTTGTCATCGAAATCTTAGACTGTGTTTGCTGAAAAACTAGTCAAAATAAATAAGAAACGCACCACCTAAATATATTTGCGCATTCGCCTGCCATCGTTAATGTCTATGCACGGAGGGTGGGATCATGTAAACTCAAAATCCAATGCACCACATTTTTCTCGAACAGACCATCCGATTAAGTGGGTTGGAATAAAGCCCCAAAACGTGGCTACGTATTATTCGAACTGTAATGAAATACTTATAAAACTAAATTTATATACGGTTCGATAAAATATTTTATGTTTTCATTTTTTTTAAATATATTTAAAATGTGTTGAATTATATAAATGCAAGACACTTTTCAATTGATAAAAACGAAATTGATAGATTATTTTGGGGGTAAAACTTCTTTTATGTTATTTTTTTAAAATGAATATATTAGGACATATGTTTTGTATAATTTATTGTTTTCCCCCAAAGTTGCAAAAAATTTTCTAACATAATTTCTAATTGATATTTGAAAAATAAAAATATAAAATAATTTACAATATCAAATGCAACCAAACTTTTTGACTCTAAATATGTGAGGATGTGTTTATTTTATCCTACCGCTAAAATGTATATTTCACCATGCATCCCATACCATTTACACCCGTCAAATGTAAATGGTGGCACATAAGATAAAACAAGAATCTATTGATAATGAAGATAACATTCTTCTCACATGTAGCTTATTTTAGAGAGTTTCTTCTATAAACATATTTGTCAAACAACGGTTCCATCTCAACGACCATTTTTAGTGATATAAAAAGTTTATTTTCATTAAAAAAATTCATATTTAAACATACATATATTTATATAAATATATATAGAATATTTAAACAAATACACTTATAGACGGGTGCCTATTATTTATATTAATATTAAGATATTTATAATAATCGTATGAAAGTGTATGAATATATATGTGCATGCACTACTCACATATTCTGTTTAACAACCCACAAAACGCCATTTAACAACGCTAAAAAAGCGATGAAAATCGCAATGCTGATAAAGGAGATCCTTTATCCGCTCTGAATAGCGCTTATAAAGGCTCTCCCTTTTATCAGGGCTATTTTGAGCACGGATGAATGCCCCACTTTATCAGCGCTCCAAATAGTATTGATAAAGGACTGGCTGGATGCAATGTGCTGTTAATATAACAACACACCGATAAAAACCCAATAATTTCAAACAGGGCTATATGCATTTAATTAAAATCACGAGTAAAAAAATATTCACCCATGGTGTATACAGAAAAACATTTCTCAATAAATTTCAAACAATGTTTTGTATAATTACATTTACAATTATCCAACAAATAGTTAAAAACATTAATGTTTCGTCTTACAGATGGGTGGAATCCTCAAGCAATCCACTTCAGTTCAATGGAATATGACTCTAACTGGGATGAAGAATTTGGAGATTGTAATAGTTTGGATTATAATATTTGACGTTTCTCTATCTTTTTGTTGTTCAAATGACGGCAGAGTTTTCATGCCCAACTCTTCCTCAACCGCTTTGTGCTATTGTTTTTTCTTCTTTTTTAATAAAGTGGATTTGACCACGACCTTCCAGTAAAAAAATACAAATATTTATAAATATATAAAAATATTTATTTATAATTAATACTATAAATAAATATATAAATATTTTTCATTAATTATAAAATTATAATAAATATTTTTAAATTTTAAATATACAAAAAAGGTATACTGAGAAGAAAAGATCTTGACCTTTTATTAAAAGATGACAGAGAAAGATAACAATAGAACATACAAGGTTAAACAAAGAGACATTCCCTCATTAGAAAAAGCAGTTTAATGACCATAAGATAAAGGATCATATTCATAGTCATAGCAAGATTCATTTGTAGTTTCCCACTCCAACTGTGAATTACCTTGGTTGAGAAACCAAAGAATCGCTGCATTGGACCTTTCCTACTCCGAAGTGAGCTTGATATTTGATGCCTTGGAATATGTTCTCATAGACACATTCCATGGCAGATTGGAATAATCTTTCTACAACCTTCTTTTTGGTGGGAACAGAGTTAATCCTTCACTATTGATCACCTTTCCCTTTCCATTTATGTCAACATCCTTAAAAAATCATCCCCACCACTACCTGGAGGCCTGATATTAGTAGTGATCAATTAAACAATCTGTTGCTCATTGTCACTTCCATCTTCTAAGATATTACCCCATTTAACAAAAAATTCCCAAAGAACTGAAATCATTATGAATCTCTTGAAAATAATTCATTTTTTATTGATCGTCAAATTCCCTAAGCCCATCCTCCCATGAAACAAATCCTAAGAATTCCACTTTCACTAGCTGCATAATGAAACCATACCCTTTAGGCTGTGAAGGAGTGTCCTCGGGTGCTACACACTAGACAAGAACCTCATTTGAGGACTCATGGAGTGCCTCATCAGGTTGATGATTATCATCCCCTGTATGCTTCCTATCCTATCTAGGGCATTGATTATCAATCAAAACAGATTTAAAATTATCAGAAAATAATAAATACAATTATTATTTTAATAATTATATAAATATATATTATTATATAAATATATATTATTATATAACAATTTTTTTAATTATATATAAATATTTTTAAATAAATAAATAAATATTTTTTTTTAAATTATAATTATAAATACATAAATATATTTACCTTTATATAATTATAATTTTAAATAAACAAATAAACAAATATATTTTTTATAATTATATTTATTAAAAAATATATATGAAAAATAATTATAAAATTATAATAAATATATTTTTTATATTTATAATTACATAAATATATTTAATTATATATATATATATATAATTATATAATGATATATAATTATATAATTATATATAATTAAATAAAAATATTCATAATTATATTCACGTATTTTTAAATATATTTATTTAAAATTATATATACCAAGACTGCCCAATCATGGATTTGGAAACCAAACCCATGACCCTAAATTTATTATTAAAAGGAAAACATATAAGGAAGGAAGCAGGTCAAGCAAGGCATAAAATGCCCACACACTACTACAAAACTGGGTTTATCCATTGCTAGGGCTTCAAAAGTGCTGTTAAAGACCCCATTTTTCACCGTTAGAAAAAATCGCACTAAAAGGTGGTCTTTAATGATGATTTTTAGTGCAGTGAAATGGGGTATTTAGCAGTACTCAAAAAGCACCACTAAATGGTCCACATTATCAACGCCTGTTAAAAATCACTGATAAATAGCCCCCTTTATCAGCGCCATTAAAAAGTGCTCACAAAGGGGCCCCCTATAACTCCACAATCCCAAAACCTTAGAGTCGGTGATTTATTTTATTACATTGGCGTGATTACAAGGAAATAACTCCCAAAGTACCGATCAGTTTAGCTGTTTTGGAAAGGTAAATTGCATAAATGATTCCCATAATACAATGGGAAAACAAAATAAAACATGATTTATAATAAAAAGAAATAAACTGCTTCCTTGAACACTCATTCAAAGATTTCATCTTCATAACCTGGGGAAAGGAAACATAATATGGGTGAGTTCAAATGATCAGAAATGATAAGTTAAGAAGAAATAATAATGAATTGATGAGAATAATGAACATGATAAGGTTAATAACTATTAATGAATTCCATTCAAATAACTATTTAAGGAAAAATCAATATTTAAAGGTGATTAACTAAAACACGTGCCATTAAATAAATAAACCGAGGATGAAATGAATCCATATATAGATCGACACAAAATCTCATGGATAAATAATAACTGATGCCTTAAAATGAAATGCATCCACAGATATATCGACGCAAAATATCATGAATGAATAATAACTAAGTATAAATGAGTGAAATTCTTTATTATTGGATTCAATGTTTCCAAGGAAAATGGTACCTTTACCATCAAGACCATTTACAATATTGTTTACAACATATTGGGTAAATTCCATTATGATTTGGCCAAATGTTTCATCTCACGAGACTACCGATGCTTCACGGTGCTATATATAAGATGGCCCCACATGTGTCATTCCAATCTAAATCATTCCTCATATATTGAATAAACAATGTTCCTTATCAAAATTTATCCGTATTGAATAGAAGATACAAATTTATAAATAATTCCCCAGTTAATCAAATTACTGTCAAAGTTAACATCTTATATAAAATGATATAAGGTTTATGTAATGATAATAATATCCATTGTTTCAGAAAATGGATATTCAAGGTATTCTCTAACGATAATTGATTACAATAAAGTAATTTTTCCAAGAGAATGTTAACAATCACAAAATTACGTGAGGCTTCCAAGATAATCATTTGGATGTTTTTTGAGGAAAATAATATTTGAAAATTCCGAAGTGTCCCATACAACTTGAAAAATTTAAATCATAATTCCCATGAAGGAAAGTTTATTCTACCATGAAGAAAAGTATTCATGATATAGTGTATCTAAAGGGATAGAATATACACTACAAAAAATAATTCGTTGGTGTATACAGTGTATGCCCCACGAAAAGAAAAGTAAGACAAGAATTCCTTACATTATCCCTCCTTTTTATGGCGTGGTCTTTAGCCTCATGTATAGTGGTTTAAAATATTTTACTAACTAATATCAAAACCATAGTAAATTTTATAATTCCATTACATTCTTATAATATCTCATTACTCCTTTGTTATCAAAATTTCATTAATTTCACTATTTCGTGTGTTAATTGCCTATTTTTCTCGAGTAAGTTTAAATTTGGTACATGTTGTTATCATTAATTATATCATGGTTTCATCATCTCCATATTGTAAACCATGAATTAATTATCACATATAATCAGTATATATATTTTTATAACAATCTATAATAATTGGAGATAGGAAATGGAGTGCACTGTTCTTGGAGACGGTAGGCCGTATCTACGAATGAACACTACTTTCATTTCATTGTCATATTTTTAAATAATGAAATATAAATGATATGTATAATACTATATATTATATTTCCAATATCATATATATGTCATATATTCCATATATATTTATTAATATCATCCTTATTACATTCAATGTATAACATGAATGAATCACATCACATTTAGTGGGCAATAGTCCACACTCCCACAAGCGATGTTATTTTATTTACACAAAATCGAATGTATAGAGGTATGTATCATAAAAGTATTCAAAAACATTAATATATTATAAATATCATATATTCCATATATATGGAGTTTTTAAATCCTAATGGCCACTATGAGAGGTGGTAAAAAAATGAACAATCATCGTTTGGTGAGGCAATAGTTTGTCATTCACAGAAACATTATTTTTATTACCCATTAGATGGATGTGTGTGTAAGTGTAGGATGAAACCTTAGAATAAAAAGTCCTATTATATTTAGGATATTTTTTCTGTTATATAGAAATATAATAATGATATTTTTGTGGGTGGAGAAATAAATGAATGAAAAGAGATCGTTGGAAAACATTACCTTAAAAATCAGGTAACTGTTTTGGTTTGTACCAAAAGGCTTCCTTATGTGGATTCCTACCCAATGAGAGGCTACTAGGTATATGGGAGGGATTGTTGGTGCTATTTGGCTAGATATTGGTCTATCCAATGTGTCTAGAGATGTGTGTGGAAAGGGGGATGGGTGATGACCTTTTATAAGGGAGGAAAAAGACATACTTGGTATTGTTGAAAAAAAGTTAGGTGTACCGTCGTTTTTACCTAAAAGAAGATTTCAAAAACCCAAAAAAAATAAATAATGGAAGTTTCATGGAATAATTATTTCTTTAAAATGGGTTTTGTAAACGTTAATAGGTCATTTTGGCACATATGTTAAAGGTTTGGTCCTTTAATAAGCTTAATTTTTCCCTTATAATTATAATTAATTTTAATTACCATTACTAATATTTTTGTTAAAAAACTAAGTTGACATTATTAGAAATTGTAAATTATTATTATTCCAAATACAGAATCCATTTTTCCAAGTTATAATCATTTATGTGTAAAAATTTTATTTGAATTTAATACCAGAGACAGGACGACAATGTGAGTTTTTAAAGTAAAACGTCAAAAAGTTTACTATGTTTTTATTGTTAATTTCAAAGTGAAATTGATTCCAATTAAATACATCATATTATTTGATAAAAATATTACATAATTAATCTTTAAGACCAATATAAATCATAAATTAAATTTATAAATAAATTATATGAAAAAGTAGTTTTGAACTAAAATTCTGTATTTTCACTATTCATTAGAAAATGAATCTTCATATAAAAAAATCAAAAAATTTATCCTATCCTTATTTTTATGTAAATATTTCGAATATGATGTTTATTTTGACATATAAAATCAATTAAAGTGTCAATATTCAAATTTAAATTGGTAAAACTATGGAGTTTTTTGTTTTAAATTGGGTTTGTTATTATCTCATGCTTATCAAATCTACTGGATGAATATAAATTTCTTTTAATTGAAAATAAAATGTATACATTACATTATTATCACTCGATAATTGTAATTAATTATATATATTATATTAAAACATTTTTTTGAGCATAAAAATAGTCTTCTATAAAAATATTTACATTATATTTAATTAATTTTTTATTCATTTCTAATTAATATTTGACCCATTAATTTATTATATATTTATATAAATCATAATTTTGAAAATTTAGTTATTACTATTCATAACTAATAATTTAACAGAAACTTTATATCTTATTATAACAATATATTAATGATATATTATTTCTTGGTGAAACTCCGTCTTGCGTGTTATATAAAATTTCTAAAATAGTCGTACTTGCATGTAAAACAAGATAACCCAATATTGTGTGAATTGTGACATATATAATATATATAATATATTTAAATTATTAAATATATTTTATTATATTAGGGTATTATATCCCCTTACGTGCTTGATGTCACGTTCCATACACGCTATCGAATATAAGGTTCCTACTTTAGATTTTTGGGTCGTTACATTCTCCCCACCTTAATTAAATTGAATCCTCGTAATTTAATCTCAATATTAGTGATTGATTATTTGATATTTTATATGATTTAAATTCACCATCATGATAAGGGTTCATAAGAACTCCTCTAGAAAAGATAAAATAGGAAGTACAAAGGTCACATGGACTACCATGTAACTAGGTATCTAAGTAGGAGAACATTAGTTGCAAGTGAAAACTGGTACTTAGAGGAATAGTTAATATTTATGGGACTGAATGATGTCATTAATCACAAAAAAGTGAATGATTAATTTAATGTTGAGGGCATAAAATCCATAAATCGTGGATGATTATGAAGACCATTGGTTCAATTGAAATTAAGGTATTAGGACCACATTTTTTTCTAATCCACTTTCCAAATATTTAGAAATTCTTTTACTGACCAATAATATAAGGAAATGTTATTACTTTATAGGTTCCAATATCATATGAACAATTCGGGATTTTGGTTGGGATTTTATATAATTCTAAATCATCCCTTTCCTCCAAAAAATTAAATTACCAGTAATTATTTTTTATGACTGAAGCACTAATTGTTTTTAAAACGATCGTAAAACCTATAAAAGAGAGAAAAGTACAACTATTTGTCTCTAAATACTATCCAAAGTCATTATGGTTAATACATTAATCTCCAAACCTATAAAGGTACATTACCTTTTCATCATTAATATTTATTCATCAAAATTTTCAACTAAAAACAACGACTTATCAACTAGGGCATTACGTAGGTCAGTGGTTGATGTGAAATCCTTATCATCCTTCAGTCATGGGTTCATATCCCACAGCCTTTGAAGACATGAATGGTTTTCACCCGTCATACAGGATTTCCATTTATAAAAAAAATTAATATGATTTATAAAATAAATATGATGGACATCCTTGACATAAGGTTAATAACAAAATATCCTTTTAACTAATGTTTCCAATACAAACCTAATACATAAATACTTCATGCATTTATTTCCACAAAGGTACTTCATTGGTCAAGAGATTATCCATAATATTATTGGTAGGATTTATAAATCATGATAACAAATTTTCAATATAAAACACCTTATTTTTAACCTAGTTTATTCATTGTCATTATCTATTAATATACTTTGTAATGGACTGTAAGGAAAATGTGAATTATCCAAAGCATACCCCCGAGAGTGGAAAACCAGGTGTGTAGTAAGGCCCATATTCGTGTACCAGATTACCCCGAGTTAGGCTCGGAACACCTTGTCAGAGTTATTACTCCTTGGTATATCTCTACTAGAACCAAGTCTTTTTAGAAGTATACAGATAGGGATGTATTTCTATGAATACCCACGAATCTCTACCTTACCAAAATTCAAGGATGTTATTATATACTTATCATCAAATTCTACCATAGGGTTATGTTATATAACCTAATTTTTGCTAAATCTAGTACCCAAGGGTTCTAGTAAACATCCTTTGGAACCAAATATAGCACCCCAACCACAAAATCTTGCATCCAATGCATTATTTTATTAAATTGGCATTATTACAAAGAAATAAATCCTAAAAGATTTACCAGTTTAGTTGTTTTGGAAGACATATTACATAAATGATACCCATAATACATTGAGAAAATAAAATAAAACATGATATATAATAAAATTAAATAAAATTAATACTTTAATGCTCATTCAAATATTTATTCTTCATAAAATGGGGAAATGAAACATAATAAGTGTGATCTTAAATGCTCAGTAAGGGTAAGTAAAGAGAAAGTAATAATGAATTGATTAGAATAACGTACATGGAAAGGTAAATAACTATTAGCGCATGAATTTCAAAAAACTAGATATGGAAAACTAAATATGGCAATGTGAATAACTGAAACACATTCCATTAAATAAATAAACTGATGTTCAAATGAATCCTTATGTATGTCGACAAAAAATCCCATTGATAAATAATAACAGAAGCATGAAAATGAAATGCATTCATAGATATGTCAACACAAAATCTCGGGGATGAATAAAAACTAAATAAAAATGAGGTAAATTCATTATTATGAGATTTCATGTTTCCTAGGTATAGGTACCTTTACCATCAAGTCCTTTCATAAGATGGTTTACAACATACTGGGTAAAAACCCATTTGATTGGGCAAAATGTTTCATCTTTTGAGATTACCGATGCATCGAGGGGATATATATAATCGGGCCCACCCTTTTTGTACCAGTCCAAAGCATTACTCATATAGTGAATAAATAATTAGCCTTATAAAATTTTTTTTGTATTGAATATAATATATGGATTGATCAATAATCCCCCAGCTAATCAAATAACTTTCAAAGGGAGCACAATATATAAAATGATATATAGATTAAGAAATAAAAATAATTTCCATTGTGTCAGAATGTGGATATTATAGGTAATTTATAATGAAAAATCATCACAATAATGTAATTGTATCAAGAGAAAGTTAACAGTCACAATAGGAAGTGAGTTTTCAAAGATAATCATTATGAACTTTTATGAGGAAAATAATATTTAAACATCCCAAAGTGTCCTATACCACTTGAAACATTTAAATAATAAGTACGATGAAAGAAATATTTTTATACCATGAATAAAAGGATTCATTATATAAAGAATAAAATGTTTCAAAAGATACACTACACAAAAGAAGTATGTGTTGTTTATGGCGTATGCCTCATGGAAAGAAAAGTAAGACAAAAATTTCTTACCTTATCCTTCTTTTTTATTGTGGGGTCTTTTGCCTCCTGCATAGTGGTTTGAAATATGTTACTAACTAATATCATAAACATAATGAAGTTTATAATAAAATTATCTTTTTATAATATCTCATTACTCGTTTGTTAACAAAAACTCTTTAATTTTAGTATTTCACGTGTTAATTGCCTAGTTTTCTCAAGTATGTTTTAACTTGTTACTTGTTGTTATCATTAATTATATCACAGTTTCATCATCTCCAGAATGTAAAATGTGAATTAATTATCACATATAATAAGTATATGTGTATTTATAATAATCAATAATAAGTGGAGATAGGAAACAGAATGCACCGTTGATGGAGATGATAGGCCGTACGTATGCAGGAACACAACATTCATTTCATTGTCATATTTCTAAAAAATGAAAAGTAAATGACATGTATACTCATGTATATTATAATTATAGTATAATATATATGTAATATATGTAATATATGTAATATATGTTTATTAATATCATCCATAATACATTACATTTATAATGTGAATGAATCACATCGCATTGAGGGGGAGATAGTCCACACTTCCACATGTGATGTTATTGTATTTATGCATAATGAAATGTATAGAGGTATGTGTTATAAAAGATTTATAGAAGAATAAATATATTATAAATATAAAATATTTAATATATATGTAGAGTTTCTATAATAACGGACACCTTGAGAGGTGGTAAAGAAAAAATAAACAAATATCGTTTCGTGAGGTAGTAGTTCACTGTACACAGAAACAATATGTTCGTTTCCCATTAGAAGGATGTGTGTGTAAGTATAGGTCAAACAATTATAATAAAAACAAAATAGTATATTTAGTATACATTTGTTATTATAAAATAAAATAATAATTATATTTTAGTTGGTGGGTAATTAAATTAAATAAAATAGATAGTTAGAAAATGTTACCTTAAAAACCAGGAATCTCTTTTTGGTTTGCACCAAAAGGCTTCCTTAGGTGAATTCCAACCCAAACGAAGGATTGTAGGTATGAGAGAGATATTTTTAGGAGATATTTGGGTAGATAATGGTCGATCCAAATTGTCTTTAGAGGAGTGATAAATAGGGAGAGGTGGTGGCATTTTATAAGGGAGGAAAATCACTAACTTGGTATTTTTGAAACGAAGTTAGGTGTATCCATATTTTTACCCAAAAAAAAACTTCAAAAACCAACAAAAATAAATAATGAAAAGATAATGGAAGAATTATGGCTATAAAATGTGTGTTGGTAAAGTTTATAGATCATTTGGTCCCTTAATTTAATGGTTTAGTCCTTTATTAAGCTTAATTATTACTTAATAATTGTAATTAATTCTAATTACTTTCACTAATATTTTTTTCAAAAACAAAGTTGACCATATTAAATATTATAAATTATTATGATTACAATTATGGAATATTTATTTTTTCAAATTATAATAAGATAAATGGAAAAAATTAATTAAAATTTAATACCACATATGGGACAACAATGCATGTTTTTAAAGTAAAAATGCCGAAAAGATTACTATGTTTTTATAGTCAATTTCAAAGTCAAATTGATTAAAATTAGATAAATTGTTTTAATTGATAAAAATATCATCTAATTAAACATTAAAAACAATCTAAAACATAATTTATCCTTATAAATAAATAATATAAAAAAACAGTTTTGAACTAAAATTCAGTATTCTCATTATTCATTACAAAATGAAACTTCATAGTAAAATACAAAAAAATTACCCTAACCTATTTTTTATTGTTTATCTATAAAATTTTAATTTTATTTTGAAATAAAAAATCAATAAAATTTTCAATATTATGATTTAAAATGGGGTTTCAGTTAAAAGGAGGTAAAATTATCATTATAAAAATATGGGGTTTTATGTGTGAAATTTGGTTTGTTCTTATATTATGCCTATAAAATATATAGGATGAATATATAAAATATTTTATTGAACATATAATATATATATATATATATATATAATTTAGTAATATCACTCAATAATTGTAATTAATTTAATGTATTAGAGTAAAACAACTTTTTGAGCATAAAAATAGTTTTCTGTAAAAATATTCACTTTATATTCAATTGATTCTTATATTCATTTATAATTAATTTTAACCAATTAGTTAATTTTATATTTGTGTAAACCATAATTTTAAAAATAATTTATTACTATTCATAACTACTAATTTGACATCAATTTTATATCTTCTTATAAAAAAAATTTAATAATATAATTTTGTTCACTGAAACTCAGTCTTGCATGTAATGTAAGCTTTCGAAAAGAGTCTCTCTTGTGTGTAACAGAAGATAAATCGATGTTGCTTGAATTGTGAAATATTGAACATATAAACTATATTTAAAATAGTAAATATATCTTAAATTATCATGGTAATATATCCCCTTATTCCCTTGGTGTTGCGTGTCATACACGCTATCAAATATAAGGTTCCTACTTTAGATTTTCAGGTCGTCACTGGTCCTTTATCAATGTTAATAAATAAGTTTTTATAAAGGGTATATTTAAAAAAAATATTTCATTAAAAATAATATATAATTATATTTATATTGATATAAATATAACACATATATTTTTAAATTTGTTTTTGATAAGGATAAATAGGCATTTACACTCAAAATATAAAATATTTAGTAAAAATTGATTATAAATTCTTTTCAAAAATATTATAAATTTATAATTTTTTAATTATTATCATTTAATAGTCATTTAATAAATATTTCAAGATAAAAAATCAACAAATCAATAAAAGATCAAAGATAAGATCAAAATGTAAGTCGAACTTCAAACGACCATAAAATTTGATCCGGATGGCCGTTTGTGCTCTACGACATATCAAATTGAATATTGAAATGAAAACTATGTCATATTAACGTGGGGGAACCCCAGTAACACTTTTCAAGTACAAAAATCCCATAAGTAATTTATAACTGAGATTTTAGTCGGGGTACTCCAATTATTTAACATTCGATGGATTTTCACCATCGTTTAAGGGGGCCTTATTGTGTTTTTTAGTGGAGAATGGATTTATTCCCTGGTATGGAATTCATATTTATATTATGGTTTTAATGTTTAATCATTTTTCTTATTATTCTATTATTTATAATCAAATATATTAAAAATATACATATTTTGTGTATATTAATAAATAAAAATTTTATTTTATAAATAAATATTTAAACATATTTACAATAAAATATATTTCTCATTTTATAAAGCTTTTCGAAATCAAAAATAATATCCATTTTATTTGAAATAAAAATGTATGAATATATATTCCTATACAATTAATATATATATAATATATATATATATATATATATTTCTGTGTGTATTGTAGAAGAGATATATATTCTAATATATTTATATAAATATTAATATATAATATATGTAAATAAATATAAATATGTATAATTATATTTATAGATTCACACACACACACACACACACATATATATATATATGTATGTATTTATAAACACAAAAAACATATTTTATATATGTATTTAAATATATATATATATATATATATGGATAAAAAAATGAAATGATATATATATATCATAAAAAGGAAAACAAAAAAAAATATAGGGGAGTGAAAAATGAGAAGGCATATGAGCTGGAGGTCAATGGTTTGCAACTCGCTGGAGGCCGGGGCACCTGCGAGAGATTGGAATTTTCTAAAGCACTCATAATGGGGAGAGGGCGGTGGGGAGAACCCATAAGCGCTGATAATGGGGGGGGGGGTAGGGAATACTGATAAAAGGTGAGGCATGTTTGAAAAAATAAAAATTACCCCATTTTGAGGCTTTTATTAGCACTTTTTAGAACTATTAAAGGCCACCATTAACAACACTAAAAGAAGAGCTGATAAAGGCACCCTTTATCTGTGCTAAGAAAAAGTTTCAATAAAGGTCCCCATTTATCATGGATTTTTTAAACAATGCTAATGGGAGACATTATTAGTTCTTTTTACAAGAACTATTAAAGCCAATCCTTTTACATCACTCGCATTATCAATGCTTTAATGGCATTGATAAATCCCTTTTACTAGTGTTGTCAAAGGCTAGCATTTTACTAGTGACATCAGAAGTAATGAAGCCTAATATAGTAATTCAATCTATGATAGTCACTCTAGATCCAAAATTCCTAGGATATATTCCTTTTCCCTTTGTATGTCAACCTTTCTACTATGTATTGGCCCTTTGTGGGGCCTCATATTCTTCTTTTGTGGACGATTCATAGAAGTCCTATAGAGTGGAGAAAATTCTGAATTTCCAAGATAGATCCTAAAAGTCCATATCTGGATTGGATCAGAATCCAACTTCAATGTTTATTGATAAGAACTTCAAAACTGTTAAATGCTCATTGAAACCAAATACATCCGGCTCCATCATATAGAAAATGACTTCTTGTTGTGGAAAAAATGATTATGCCACTTCCTTGCGGAGGTCTTCAATTGGACTTTCGCCTTCCTGGTCCTCTAGAGGTATGGTACTAGTGTTTTTTTTCCTATAAAGTATCACATTTATCATATGAGGCCTTTCCAAAATATATATATTAATTTTTCATTAGGTCAATAAAATAGGGTGGATACGACCACTCCACAATCTCAAAACCATTAGTGCTCATACTTGAATGATTGGTAATTGGATTCTAAACCTTTAGTTGGTCGTTGATCAAGGAAGACTCTCCCTTATTAGATGTGGTGAGGGGGGGGGGGGTAGAGGCTTCCATTATAGATGCACCCACTACATCAACTAATTTCACCCCTTCCTTTCACCGGTATTCATAGTCTCATTATCCCGAAATGATTTTGATATGCCTGAAAAGAAGAAGACATGCTCCCACCTCCCTTATTGTGTTTTTATATGCTGATAAGTGATCACCCTGACATATGAAATTTTCCATTATTTCCACTCTCATTGAAGATGTCATATTCTAACAAATTAGCTAAATTCATATCATTATCAGAGGACTACCCACAGTTTGAGACAACCACATATGGATCCTCCTTGGAAGGCTAGAAAATCTGTAGTTTCTATTCACCAACACCTTAAATAGGAATCAATTATTCATTGCATGTGGTTTCTCCCCAAGAATTAGAAATATTCTTGAATAGTAAGAATCCTTTAGGCCAAAACATGTTCACTACAAACTGCCTCAATTACTCGTCAACAATACCTACCCAAGATCCAGCATCGGCCTGTAGAATTGGAACTAGTCCAGAATTCAACACGCCATGATGTGAAGAAGGAATCAAACCCACACCCTAGTCATCAGAGGGAGAATCAAACCCTGTGCTAGAGAGAAACTAACTTTTTACACAAGAGTACTTGGATTTACACCTTATATAGGACTATGGTCATTATGGGATTCCACAATATTGGAAAAACCACCATATACAATTGTAGAAAAGGAAGGATGTATCCCAACACTATGAGCCCTAGGGTGCAGGCTAGTTCCAGCATGTGAGCTCCCATAATCCACAGCTACAAAGTCTGATTACCTATCCTTTAAAGAATTTTCCAATAATTAAAGTGGTTTCTTGAATTTACAATGGTCAATTGAGTGACCCAACAACTTATAATTTGTGAGCATCATATTTCTATGATAATTTTAAAAAATATGACCAATTTTTTGACACCTAGAGAAACTTATAGGAATATTATATAGCGTAATTGAGATTTCAATTATAAACTCACTAACCACAAAAACTATCATTTCAGTAATGGGAGTAAAAATATCATCCTCAACCAGTACATTAATAAAGTGACTAAAACATTCTTTTACAGTATCTTTTTCACACTAGATGCAGATTTCCATGTCTAAGGTAATGTCCAAAAGGATCTTTGAGTTCTGTAAGAACCAGGTTCGAACATTTATAAAGAAAAATACTTGAGTAATTGTGTTCTTGATCTTTGAGGGGTTGAAGAATGGATTTGAGTCCCATATCCTAAGATTTACAATCTTGAGAGACACAATTCCACTCCCCCATTCCATGGATTTTAGATTTTCTAAAGGTAAAATGATATTAAAAATACCTTACATATGGAGAGAAGACACCAATCTTCGAAACCCCAGATTTTTTATAGATAACCACAAAACCTCACAATCTTCAATGGGATTTCAGGAAGAAACCACATAACCCGATAAATGGTCAAGTGTTGAAATCCCCTTATATGATCTTGAAAAATCACATGGTCAGCCTCGATTAAAAAATAGGGTTCCATTTTTAGTAACCTTTATTGAAAAATTCTTAACATCAGAGAAGAATCATCCTATCTCATTATTCCCAATCATGTTTTGGGATTCCTCTATTAGGTGAGTGACTTTTAAATCAGGGTTTCAAAAAATTAGATCCTCCCTATTCAAATCAATTTAATCTTTTTTCTTCTTCATATTATAGATGAAAACATGCCTCAGATCAGAGTAGCATTCCTCATCAAATACCACTCCGATTCAGATCTAGAATCTAAATTGAGATAGATAGAGAAGCTCATGAATAGTGCCCATCTCCAATTCTAAAATTATATATAGTTATATTAATTTATAATTATATACATTAAATTTTCTTAATTATATTAACTATTTTTTTAAATATTTATCAGTGCTTTTCTAGCACTGATAAATAGTGATTTTATCAACTTTTTTTATTTTAGCACTGATAAATGACCTATTTTTTCAGTGCTTTTTTGGAATAATTGATAAAAATATTACCCCACTTTATAAATTTTACCCTAAGTGATTGTAATTTGTCCATTAATTCAATATCTTCTAGATCTGAAACCTCACCACCAATATCTCTCTCAAGTTCTCTCCCTCCCTACCATCGTGCTTCATCACCTCTCTCTTCCCCTCACTCTCCCTCCCTCCCTCAGTGATCTCCCTCCCTCAAGCACCACATATCTCCCTCTCTTTCACCACTACCACTGCTCTCCCACCCCACTTCCATCATCATCGCTCTCCCTCTTTGCTTCCAACACACTGCCACTCTCTCTCCACCATGATCTCTCCCTCACTCTGCTTCACTCTCTCTCATATAAATTGATATTTGATATTAAATGTTTTAACATTTTTAGTTTTTATTTAGGTGTTTTTAATTTTTTTCGTAAAGTATCTGATCTCAATTTCCTATCCTGAGCGTATTTGGAAGTAGTGTGAAAATTTGGGTGATTGACACTTATCATATGTGACATTTCACCACCGACAATTGTTTGTCACCCACAATTTCCCCCTCAATCTACAACATTGATAAAAACAACTATTGTGACCAATGTTATTAATATATATATATATATATATATTAATTTTATGATAGTGACTTTTGGTACATCATCACATTTTTGATTGTATGCCCGTTGAATTAGCATAGTGTGGGTGAACCAAACAAAAATAATTTTATTATGTTTCCTCATTTATATTCTTCCTGACATAATCAGTGTTTGTTGGTTATGTATCATTGAATCATATGTCAAAATGGATAAAGAATAGAGAAGAGTAATTATAAAATCATCATCATCAAAAAAGAATTTAAGTGTACTAGTAAGGAATTTAGGATCATATTGTGCAGTGAGAGTTTTAAGGAAAACTTTTTTAAGTTGGAAAATTTCCATACCTTAATTCACCCCACTTATGCCATCTTATCATTGAATCCATTTTGGAGCCTAAAAATAATGATATTAATTAATATAATAATTTTTATATGTAAGAAATTAATATTAGTTTATTTTTATAAATAAATTAGAAGAAAATTAATATTATAGACTTGTATGTGTTGAGTTCACTTATTACAGAAATGGACATCGATGACCTTTGGTTCTTCAGATGCACGTACACACACATATGTGAAAAAATTTTATGTATAATACAACTAATATCATATATATTAATATATAATTATTAATTATTAATATTTCTTTAACAATATTAATTAATATAAGAATGTTTAGATACTATTTATTAGTTTTAGTTTATTTTATATAGAAATTATAATAAAATTAATATTTCATGTATTGTTTATAATTATGTATACACATGTAAGTGTAGAATTAATTTATCAAACACACACACACACAAATGTAATTGGGTTATTTACACACACACACACACATCTATATGGGAAAAAGATGATCATATTTATAAACCAGTAATTGATAAAGTGAAAAATTAAACATTTGAATAAATTTTTAAAATGAACTTATATTGAGAATTTTGGTAATTTAATTTTTAAAATAATATATATTATTATAATACATAAATTATTAATTAATATTTATTAAGTAATGTATATTTTAAATCCTTTTTATTTATACATATATTTATTTATGAATATAATTATAGATTAATATAATTAATGATATAATTTAAAAAATATTTATTAATTTATATTAAAAATAATTAATTTAATTATAATTATTAATTAATAATTTTTTTTATAAAATAAATACAATTTATACATGTATAATTTATATATATATATATATTAGATATTGTAAATAAATATAAATATAATTATCAAAATGATTCCCTTTAATTTTTTAGTTTTATAATATATAATATATTGTGAAAAATTATTATACATTTATATTTTTCATGTAAATAAATATTTGGATTATGTAAACGATTTTAATAAACATGTGAAATCATTTTTGTTTAAACAGTTTTTCATATTTAAAAATTTCTATTAAAATATTTTTCTTAATTTAATGTTTAACTAATTTTGTTGTCATGAAAATTTAATGATATTTTAAAATCAAGTTATGCGATCACTTATAATCCATTTCTCCCCCTCTAACATCTTATTTTTTAAATGCCACATGTTGATCACCTCTATGTTTTTTATAATAGGGGAGCCATCTATCTTGGGACCTAAATTAGTGTAAGTGATGGAATATTAAGTTCATATATTATAGAAAAGATTAATGGTAACCCATATTAATAAAATCAGAACCATTAATAAACCAATTTATATCTTAAAAATTATAACCATTAATAATCTTTCGTTTCACTAAAATTTTAATCATAAGATTAAATTTTTCTATGAAATGTTATTGCACTTTATTAATTTTGTAATGTATTAATATTACCGAATCAAATAGGAAAGATATGATGAAAAAATGGATGGATGCCAATCTTATGACAAAAGTGTATGAGACAGGGGTGATAGAGTTCATCATTTTTGAAAAATATCATGCATATAACCCTTCTCAAATCCTTTGTGTGTGTTTACATAGTTGTTATTCAAGACCAATTAGTCGATAGGAGTTGGAAGAACATTTTATCTATTACAAAATAGATCTGTGTTATAAATTTTTGACTAAAGATGTGTAAAAATTGAATGTATTTAGTGAATAAGATAAGATTTAATTTTATGTATGAACTGATATGATTACATGTGTGGAAAATGATGATGACTATATCAAATATGTGATTATAGGTGTGACCGATAATGGATATCGTATTGATGATATGAAATTGATAGTTGAAGATGAATTTTTTGATTGCTGAACATTTTTCGAGTAGTTATAGAGTTGTGAAATGATGCCATAATATGCAGGTTATACTAATTATAAAATATTTCCAGCCATACTGAAGCTGTATAATTTAAAATCAAGAAACGGATGAAGTGACACCAGTTTTACTGAACTTCCTGCTCTCTTGAAGGATTTGATCCCAAAATATAATGAGATTACATTCTGAACCTATGATGATAAAATAATGATATATTCAAAGGGTTGTTCTTTAAAAGAATGCATGTATTTGAAAATTTCTGTATACTATTTCATAAGGATAAAAAATCACTTAAAATTTTTCCAAATTGTGGTTCTTCTCAATACAAGAATGATGAATTGGGTCCTACAATAGTCGCATGGTACTTCCCAATCATTCCAAGGTTTAGGATCCTATATGTAAGTGAAGAGACTTTAAGATAATTGATGTGGAATATAGATACAAGAAATAAATAGGGGAACCTTTTTCACCTAGAAGACTCACCTTAGTGGAAGAGAATTTATCACCATTATCTACAATTTAGAATGGAGTTGAGAAACCATATTTTTCTCAATCCATAGATGGTGTGAATTATTTGGGGTTTCAAAGACACACTCATAGTACATGTACAAGTATATTTCTAAATTATAACTTTCCACCATGGTTATACATGAAATGAAAATACATTATGATACCACTACTTATATCAGGACAAAAACATCCAGTTAAAGATATTGATTTTTATTTGGATCCATTGATCGATGATTTGAAACTATTGTAGGATTCAGGTGTTACACTGTATGATTCATACATAAGTGAATATTTCACATTGAGATCCATGTTGTTTATGATGATAAATGAATTTTCTTCTTATATAAATTTTTTAGGATATAGCATTAAAGGAACTCAAGGGTGTCCCATTTTTGAACAAGGCACATAGTCAATTAGATTGAAAATTCATTGAAGACTATGTTCCTGGGACATCATATATTTATACCCCGATGATATATGTACGGATCTTGGATGGCATAATTCAATGAGAGTTTAGATGAACACACTACACCATCACCACTAACTGTTGATCAATTGTTTGAGAAAGTAAAATATATATACACTGCTTTAGGTTATTTTTTTCGAAAAACCATACAAAATCTAGTTGGAAAAAGAGATCAATTTTTTTATTACCGTAATGGATTTTTTTAAATCAGTAATTTATTATATTTCATGCATGTGGAAAAAATGATTGTTATAGTTTCATTGTCACATTAGTAAATGCACCTAGAAAAATAAAGGATGGAAATAAGGCTATGTTAGACATGATTGACATTGGAATATGTAATGAGTTGGCTCCAATGAAGGGATAAAAACAAAATTTCTTCCCCTATAATCTTATTCTCTCTCTAGATAGGTTATATATTAGTTTTGAAACTTCTTGAATGACATAAGGTTCTAAAGTGTTATTTTCAAATATCGAGAATATCATGTCAATAACTAATTTAAAGATAAAGGGTATGAAATCATATGAATGTCATGTTTTGAATTAAGATTTAATACTTTTAGCTTTATGTATTATTGTTACCAATAATTTACATCATATATTAACCAATCTATATCTATATTTCAAAATCTATATTTAGTAAAATTATAGACCTGATGAAATTTCCAACTATGGAAAATGAAATTGTTGTCATATTATATGAATTAGAGATGTTATTCCCACAAAAATTATTTGATATGATGGTTCACTTGATGGTTCACTTGGTAACAGAGACTAGACTGTGTGGTCCTATACATTATATATGGATACACCCCATTGAATGGTTTAAGAAGATTTTGAAAGGATACACAAAAAAATCAATTCTGCCAGAATGTTGTACTATAGAATGATATGTTGTTTATGAAGAAATTGAATTTTGTAATGACTACTAGTCTAGTGTTGAAAGAATTGTTCTATCTCAATCTCTTCACTTTGAGTGTGTTTTGGGTGATGGAATATCTAGAATAGATATTGTCACAATCACTATTACAGATCTTGAGAATTCCCATGTTTAAGTTTTTCACAACATATTAGAGGTTTCCCAATTTTTTGAAACCCATAAAGAAACTATTTGGAATTTGAATTCATCAAAGGATGAAGGTTGGATATCAAATACACATAACCAATAGCTTATAGGATGGTTTCAATGAAATATTTTTAAGGAGTCATCTAAAAATCCAGAATGAATTTTGGAATGACTTAGATGGCTAGCTAGAGGACCAAGTGTTCATGAATTATCTAACAATGGTTATGTAATTAATGGTTATATGTTCTATACAGATAAACATGATGAACACAGTACCCTAAAAAATAGTGGAGCCACACTTTTGGATGAATTGATTCATGTATCTGGTACCAAGGAAGGAAATCCAATTTATGTGAATATTTCATACTTTTTCCTCATCAAATAAATATGGGAGTTAGATTAAAAAATAGTCAATATACCATTTTTTCAATTCAAGTGGGTTAATAATTGGAGTTCTATTAAAATATAGGAATTAGGATTCAGAAATGTGTATTTGAGTAAGGAAGGGTATAAATATGAACCATTTATAATGGAATCATAGGAATTATATGTATTTTATGTTCCAAATCCCACAAACTGAAGTGGTCAATTGTTCTATTATCAAGAAAATCCACTAAGGGTTACATGTTAATTCAACCGAGGATGACCCTTTCCCTGGTACTTCATAATAAAGTTTTAGTGGTCTTAATGTTTATAAGGTTAGGTATGTAATAGGAGAACACAATTAAGGTATTTGGATACTCAATAGATGGGTTAAATCTATTAAACCTTTAAAAAAAATAGTTTAACAATCATGTTATCTTTTTTTGTAATATACAATGCATTAACTCATATTATTATTTTCTCACTTATGCATTTATGTAATCTAAATTTAATGTTCAACCACTTATAAATATAATGAATTTGGCAATTGATGATGCTCCTAATCATGAGGAACAAAAATTTTATCAAAATGTGGGTGCTCCCAATATAGAGGAACAACAACCTTCTACACATGCAGATGCTACCAATCTAGAGGAACAACATATTAACATTGTTAATGTCAAGGAAGTGGTATAAAGTGAACAAACAGTGTCCCAAAAAAATATAACATATCATGATGGTGTTAGAAAAAATTATTAAGGTAAGAATAAAATGCGTCAAATTTGAGGTTGGATGGACTTCATGTAGCTAGACTGTTTACCCCAATAAGTCCATGTTCTAATGTTACAATGGGCTCACCACTTTAATGCGCATTCTGATTGATGTAGTTTTGTGGAAAAATATTCTTCCAACACTAAAGACACTAATTTGGGATAGATTAGGGTGACATTATGATATAAATTCTTCATTTTATTAAAACACAAAATAATAAAACGTTGAATTACTCTTCAATACCCATTTCAGAGTGTATTTATAGTAGATTGACCCCAAATTAAATTTGTATTAATGGTTTCTCGAAAGGATCACATAATATTTTACACAATTTTTACAAATTTTTATATCAAATATGTTGAAGGGAAAATATACTTGAACCCACCACAAATGTATAAACACCTGATAAACTAACATGAATGCGATGCATTTATAGGTCATCATGAGGAGGCATATTATCAAGTACATTATGATTGGTGATAAATTTCATGAAAAAAAATGTATTAATACCTTTGATTAATAATTTTTAATTTATGAAATGATGATTTTGTAATAAAAATAAGCAACGGGAACCGAAAACAACATACCCCTACCATAAAGAAAGGAAGGGGTATACTTCACAAGAAAATAAATAGGAACATATTTTAAATATAACACAAAACAGTTATGTTATATTAAATAACAAACTAATTATGTTCATTTATTTATGTAAAGATTGATGAATTGAAATCCAAAGCCACTTCCATCCCACATCACATATTATGGAAGGAGACACATGTAAATAAATAAGAGATACTAATATATAAGAACACAAAAATGTGTGGGAACGTGTGTAATTATGACATAATTTTTTTTTCTTCTAATATTTATTACAAAAAAATGACTACTTATTTTCCTTTTTTTATCCAACTTAGACAAAAGAGTCATTATTAAATTTACCCATTGAATAACTACTATCTGTGTCATTGAAGTAGCTAGAATAGCGTGGAAGTGTTACTGGTATGGGATTTTGGGTGTCATCCTGAACATATTTTGAGAAAAAAATTAATAGGGGTATAGAGATATGAAAATGGACGTGTCACATGGATTATTAGATTCTGTAGAATAAGAACTTAATGAGAAGATATAGTTGTTAAAAAATATTATGGGATGGAATGTCATGACCTGAACAAATATGATGCTCGAACCACAACTTCCCCAAGCATGCGTCCATAGGGTAGGGGATGGAGACTATTGTCTAAGGCATAACTAAAATTGGGAGTCATTTTCCTAAGTACATGTACATAAATACACATCCATCTAAATTATGATGTCACTACCGACCTGTCTGTTGTCTGCAAAATATACCACACGTGCTAACAAATCCCATGTAAGGGTGTGTATATACATACCTAGTCAGATACCCCAAAAGGTGAAGGGGGAGCTGTAAGAGATACAATAATAATAAAAATACTGTAATTAACCAATATGAATAAGGATAAAGAGATAGAGAATTACTCAAAAAAACCATGAGTGGAAGTGACCTCATCCAAACACATGGGGATCAAAACAGTGTGTAGATGAACTAAAAATCGAGTATTTTACACCTATAGTTAGAGTGTAAAATCATCAAATTCTGAGAAGATAAACATATAAATAATGTGGCATACCCCAATAGTCTTCACATCTTATGGAAATAGAGTAACCAAATACAAAGTTATGTATATACAAGGTTTATATATATTCATAGTCAAATAACTCCAAATAAAAAAGTAAGGGGATATCCATATCACAGATCAATCTATGAAGAAGATTCACCAATAGTTCAAAAAGTCCATCAATGATTCCAAATATCTCACATGTCTACACATATGTAACTATATTATGGACCACACCTCATCACTATGACACATAGTTGAGGGACCACAATCGCTAAGTATAGGAATCTCTCCCTAGTGTGTCCGGGGGGTTTCACTCAATAAATTTTTATAGAGGACCCATGCCCAATGTTGAAAGGGGTTCCTCTCTAGTTTCAAAAGGACCCACTCCCAATATCGTAGGGGGTTCCAATAGATAGGTAGAGGACCCATGCTCAAGATGATTGGGGTTCCACTCTATAGGTCAAGGACATGTGACCTGGAGAGAAAAGGAAGTTACACTATTCTCACCAAGGACCCACAACCATTATGATTAGGGGTTTCACTTCATAAGTAGCTATAGAGGACTCACACCCATGATGATTGGGGGTTCCTGTCTATAGGTAGAGAAAATGTTCCCCAATGTGACAAGGGGGTCACAATATAGTCACTGAGGACCTGTTCTATATCCTATAATGGATTACACTCTGTAAGTAGCTGTAGATAACCCATGTGCAAGATAATGCGGGGGGTCTACTCTATAGGCCAAGGACCCTCACCGTAGTGTGATAGGGGGTTCCACAATAGTGGTCAAGGACCCGTTCCGCATCCAATAGGAGGTTTCACTTGATAAGCAGCTGTAGAGGACCTGCAATTATGTTGATTGGGGGTTTCCACTCTATAATATGCCTTTGGTGATCCCATCCAACCACTACCATCGTCAAGAATCACCTAACCAAGAACCAAGCATGGATCATTCCACATCATATTCCAAAAACAAAAATAGATGTAACCATTTCATTCTACATGGAAAAAACTCACGATTTCCTACTCACATGCAAAAATTTGAGTTCAAACGAAGGAGATATGAATGGTTGAAGTTTCCTCAAAAGGTGAAAAAGGGTACATAGTGTGTGAGGTGACCCACATGGTGTGTGGTCCCACTCCTTCGCATGTCTTTGTCCTTGGAGGTACACAATCCATCAATAATTCAAGTATACATAGTTTTTAGGGGATATACCTGGTGTACCCATTCCACTTGGGGTCCCTTATATGTGTCTAGCCGTGTATCCACCACGTGTCTGTGTACTTTACCTTGTGTCCATGTACATTGGTACAAGACCATTTTATTGAATATGTACTCCTACATGGATTCATTCCCATGTGTTTTGTCACAGGGATCATCCACTCAGGAATGATATATATATCATATAGGAGGCCTTCATCTCATGCCATCCATATGAATTCCTGAGACCCTAACCACCACATCCATGGCGCTACAAACCATGTGTTCATCAGAGTACATGATGTGTAGTCAGGATTTATCTAGAAATATATATCCATGATCCACAATTCAAATATGGAAATTAAAATTTGATTCCAGATCTATCTCTACTCGAGATGAGTTGATCTAGCATCGGTCAAAAGATATTATCCCTCCACTGGCTGAAAACCCAATTCACGAAGCCCAACACACGCCATCACAATCTTTACATGATATAGATTATTCCTTAACTGATAATATGATATCTCATTTTCAAAAAGACCTTCCAAATCCCAAAAAAATCCTAGTCCTATCCTTATTTCATCGACCCATGACTCATTCATCGATTCATCGTGATTCTGGTGGTCTGATTGGGATCAATTCAAATCCTCAATTTGTAACTAAGACCACAAGATCCTATAAGAGGATAATGTGAATAGAAAGGGGGAAAATGAAAAGAACATATATTTAACCATAATTGGACAACAATTCTTGGACAAATATCAATAATAGGGAAAACCATGATAGAATAATATGAAAACAAATTTAATAGTCACATAAGAAGGAAGGATAATCTCTTAGTAATACCAATATTATGTGGAAAACCCTGAGAAATTACCCATGGAAGTATACTTATAGATATTTCAGTTTGTTAAATAAATAAATCAATTAATTTAATTAATTAATTAATCCATTGAATGTACCTCCAATGGGCAAGATGACTGAACTCCTAGTGCCGACCTATTTTATTTTTCACTTAGGGTAAAAAACTTGTTCCAGACTCAATCATGGTCTAAAATTTTGGATTCAAGTTCCTATTTAAGATTTATCATTATTTATTTAAGAAACCATGTGTTCATAATATAAAATATATTTAAAATTTTTATGAAATTAATTCTGGGAACACTAGGCCTTAGAATCACATGTTGTATCATCATCTAGGTATGGAAAAATATATAGAAATATTTTAAAGTATTATAATGAAAGAATTAGGTCTCTATATCATTTAATCCTTCAATGTTTTTATCACCTATAAGAAAAAACAAACAAAAAACTCAGGTTCCTGAGCCTACATCTGGCTCTCCCACTCCGAGGAACTACCCTGCAAATTTTTGTGCTTCCACAACACACAGACAAAGGAGATGGTCCATCCATACAGGTTCCACTCATATCGATCTCGATGACCACTGGTTTCCCTACAAAGTTTGATCCATCCTCTATGTACATCTCACCCTAGTAGATTATGTGTATATATTCATGCACATATCTCCACAGCTGCAACACATGGAAGACATCATGTACCCACTCTAGTTGTGGGGGTAGGGAAATGTAGTAAGAAACCTCACCAACCCTCTGCATGATCTTGAATTGCCTAATAATACTTAGGGATAACTTTAATCCCTATAAGAACCTGTATAATCCTCATCCTGGGGAGACTATCAATAAAACATGGTCTCCCTTCTTAAACATCAAAGGCCTACGATGATGATCTGTTTAAGATTTCTTCATTCTCTGAGCTATCCCTATATTCTCTCGGATTTCCTAGACCCTCTCTGTCATTTCCTGCACCATCTCTGTACTAATAAGAGATTTCTGACCAATATCTTTCTAGATAAAGGGTGACCTATAGTGTCTCCCATATAGGGACTCAAAATATTCCATTCTGATTTTAATATTGTAGCTATTGTTTTATGCAACCTCTAATAATGAAAAGTGATCCTCCCACCTCCGGCCAAAGTCTAACATGCAGGGACTCAACATATTCTCCAACACCTAGATAGTGTTCTCCGTCTGCCCATCTATATGAGGGTGAGGGGCTGCAAACATCCTCATTTGGGTCCCAAATGAAGCTGGTAGGCCACTCTAAAATTGTAACATATACTGCACATCATGATCAGAGACTATCTCCAAGGGTACCCCATAAAGGTAAACGATATCCCATATGTAAAAATACCCCAAACTCTCCACCAAACATTTCCCCTAATAGCTAGAAATTTTCCGACTTCATGAGTTAGTCAAATTTCACCCAAATAGCGTTATGGCCCTTATCTATGTGTGGAATCCATTTGAAAAAGTCTATAGATATATCATCCAACTAACACATTGGGATATCAAGGGGATGCAACAAACATGTTGGAACATGGTGCTTAACATTCACCTACTGGCAGGTGAGGCATCGAGAGAAAAACTTGGAAACACTTTGTGTTATGCCAGATTACCAAAACTAATGCGGAAGGTCTCTGTACGTCTTCCCCACATCGAGATGCATAGTTCGGGGATAATTATGGAACTCTCACATCACTTCCTCTCACAACATGACTGGAACACCCATCCATCCGTAAAAAAATATGTCATGATTTCCACCTTAAGAATATTCATATGGTGAATCCCTTAAGGATATATGGTCACTTAAGACCTCACATTTTATTTCTCTCATTTTGGAATCTCTCAAATGCTCAAGAATTGAAGAGTCAACACCAATGACTAGAGAAGAGTTGTACCCTCCTGCTCCACTAGGGTCAACTATAGGGAGGCCAACTACTTTGAAGCCTCTTACACCAAGATAGAATTAGAATTCCTTTTAAGGTAAATTAATACTAAATTTACCTTCCTGGGATTATATAATATCATGAAGTCATAATACTATAGGAACTATAGCCAGTGCCATTGTCTTAGGTTCAGGTATATTTATGTGAATAAGTACCCAAAACATTGTTGGTCTGAGTAAACCACAAAATAATCTCCAAGAAGGTAGTGCCTCCACATCCATAGGGCGAAGAAAACTGATTCCAGCTCCATGTCATGAGTTGTATAGTTATGCTCATGGGGTCCAATCTACCTCGACCCATATGTGATAACATTGTTCCAATGTACCAACACGCAACTAAGCCCACATTTTTAGGCATCACAATACACTTTATACTCCTATACCTCCTTTGGTAGTCAAAACATAGGATAACTCATTATCATCAACCTCAACTCCTTAAAGGCCCTCCAAAACTACTCAGAATAGGTAAATGACTTCCCTTTCCATGTAAAGTTTGTCAAAGGGACTGCGATATTAGAGAAGTCATCCACAAACCTCATGTAGTACCCTTCCAAGACAATAAATATCTGCACCTATGAAATGCTTTTCAGTGGATCCCATGTAAGAACTGCGATGATCATCACTGGGGACATGACTAAACCATGATCAGAGGTGACATTCCCTCAAAAGTGAACCTCATGAATTTAGAACTTGTACTTTGAGAGCATCCCATAAATCTTCTTTTCTCAATGAAAATCTCGAACCAACCTCAAGTGCTATGTATGATCCCTATTCTGATATAGAGTAGATGAGTATGTTTTTGATGAAGACAACCAAAAACTAGTCGAAGTGTGACTAAAATACCTGGTTAATCAAATCCATAAACACATTGGGATAATTCCTCTTAGTATAAGGAATCACCAGGAACAAATAGTGTCTATAGCACTATTCGAATTTCAGCATTGGAATATCAACCTTACAAACCCTGAAATGGTGGTAGCAGGACTGGAGATCTAGCTTTGAGAACCATATTATACCACACAACTAGTCAAAGAGCTCATCAATAATTTAAAATATGTACATGTTGTTTATCTTAGTCGGGTTTAGATGACGATAATCCATGAAAATCCACAAGCTCCTGTCTGCCTTTTTCTCAATAAAATACTAAATCTGCCTAGGGGGATACACTAGTTATGATGAAACCCTTTTCTAAATGGACCTCTATCTACAACCTCAGTTCTAAAATATTGGTATGGGCCATTAGTTATTCCATTGAATATATTAGAGCGGTCCAGGGATTCAAGTTGATGAAAAACTTCATATCCCACTGTGGAGGTAGTCATATAATGTCCTCAGGGAAGACATCCATATAATCCTCCAAAACTGATGGAACCTAGATAACAGAAGATCCTTATACACCAAGGGATATACTCACTAACTAATAGGTGATGGGTCGTAGCTTCCATCTTGCATCACTCACTTGTCCCACCATGATGTCTATATTTTCCATAATGGTGAATCGCATCCCATCAATGCAATGTAATCTGAATCATCAGAAGTGAATGTAAATTTAGGCTTAGACCATGTACAACCAATACATAATTAAGATAATGTGATAGGGTGCCATCCTAATGACCAAAAGGTGCCATCTGGACCTCTCTCTACCTAGAGATGGCATGCACATTTAGAAGATAAAAGATACAGAAGAAGCATTACCTATAGAAACATCATGATGAAGATGATGGGATAACACCTAAATTGAGAGATCTAGATCTATCAATAGGAGTATAGATATGAAGTAATGACTAGAACCAGTGTTCACTAATATTGAGGAAATTGTAGAAAACAAAAAATCATAACTCGAATCATATCATGCGCTATAGGGTTATATGCCTCCAAAGCCTACAGCTATCCACGACCCCGACCACCTGCTCCCTAAGCCTGAAATGTCTACCTTGGTGTGGTGATGGAAGGATTTCATAGCATCTTCCACCAACCATAATTCCTCATGCTCCTCTTCCAGCTCCGCCTCCCTGGGGACCACCCTACTCTGACATGGGGGATCCCTGATCACGATGATGCCTCTACTGTGGCAGTATGTTAGCTATTTTCATGCTCTTTTTGACATTTTTGGTCAGGAAGATTCAAGCTATGTGACCTCGCCCATAACAAGAATAGAACAAACCAACCTCAAGATTCTTTGGTTCTCTGATTCCCATGATGTAACATCCTGGTTCCAGGTGCTTCCTAGTGGTTCCCCGTACCTAGTTGGTCACATGGCCCCAAGCGCATTTCACCAAATGCTAGAGACGAACGACTAGTAGTGAGGGCCTTGAGTGTGATAATAGGAAAAATATGACCTCATTGGCATAGTAACACAATAGAATAACAATAATATACAACAACATAAGGAGTAATGCCATTCAATAAGAAAATAGTAGAATATTGATAGTAAAAAACAATAGGATAACATATATAAATTAATCATGTAACATATGTCTAGGAAAGAATCCAAATAAGTCACAAAGCTAGAAATAATGTACTAAACAAAAGTAAAATATAAAACAAATAAACTCCATCATAATCGTAAGATTCATCTTAGTCTGATTCTCTCCAGCTCCACAACAATCAAGTTCCTAAAGTAGAAGGGCACTTTACCATATATATACATGCAATAATATAATCTATTTGGGCCCAAAAGCATAACCCAAAATGGTTGTGAGAGGAATCCCATTAGGAAACAACCCAAATATCTATGCCTAACTTTCAGTGAATATATATAGCAGAAAATATGAAAAATGAAGTAATAAACAAAAAAGTTATAAAAAGTAAACAATCCTATAGTTTCAAACTACATTCATTGAAATGTATTAACTATTCTACCAATCAATATAAAGTAACCCTTTGAGAAAGTTCTCACAGTCTAACCCATCTGGTTCAACGTATACAAGACTCTCTGAAGAAGCACCCACCATCAATTGAAACTGTGGTATTTTAACGATAACTACATACTCTCTGAGGAAGAACTCAACATCCATCCCCCCTGTGGTCTCATAATAGTATACTAAAAAAAATCTATGGGAGTACTCAATGCCCATCCACCTATCGTCTCGTAATGTGAAAGGTAACAGACAATATGGGAAATCCCCCAACGTCCATTACTGCTATGGTCTAACAACACCATGTTCTCATAGCCTTGTTTAATACAATCGTGCACAAATTATATCCAACAACCAAATTAAATCTCAAATACTAATTGGCTAAATAAATACAATTAATATCACAAGAATGTCATATAATATCAACTCCATCCTAACAACACTAAGCATGGAAAGAAAAATAGCCTAACAGGCAGTTCTAGATCCAATGGCCAATATCAAACAGACATGGGTAAACACATCCATAAGCATGGTAATAACTCTTATTCATAATAAAAAACCCTTACTGTAGAAAAAAAATCATGAATCATCCGGGTCAAATTTCCAAAACACACAATACCCTAAACTAGGGTATTTGGATCTTTTTTCATATATAATTCAAATACAACTATGGAAAGGAACAAACCACCTACCTTGACATTTTAAAATCGATATAGTTGAACCTCAGACTTTGAATCGACCTAGAGAATAGTATATCTACAAAAACATGAAAACCGCTCAACCTCGAATATCTCACGAAAGAGGAGAAATCAGAAGGGGAGGCTCTAAAAGAAGGAATAACTCACCGAGGTGATTCCAATTCAATCAGTGGTATTTGATTCCGAGAATGGATAATGATTTGGAAGTTTTGAGAATAATCATAGCTCTCAGTCACTCTTGGAAGAGATGAGATTTGAATAAGACGTTTTTGGAAATTACATGCGACCCCGGTCATATTAGTCAAATAAAAATAAAAGTACACAATTTCTTCATTAATGTACATGCCATGTACATGACTTAACTAGATCCCACTTTAGAATGTCTCTAGGTCACCTCACATGGCCATGTACATGGCCGTTACACGGCCAGTACACGGCTACTCGTAGTAACCAGGTACACGACATGTAATCCAAAGTACACAACATGTACTCCTGCATTTTCCAATTTTTTTTTTTTTCAAAACACCCGAAAATAAGTTCCATACCTAGAATGAAGCTCCAAATTCTAACAAACATCCACACATAAAGAAATTCATCACCAAAATTTCCCTAATGAGGTGTCACAGAAGAATACTCGAAGAGCTTTGGCCACTGCTATCGCACATCAGTGTCCATCTCCCATGTCTCATCACATACTCACCTGTGGTGCCACAACACCCATACAAGTGGAATAGACTGGCCATGGATAACCATCATGATGGGATGAACAATCTGGATAGGACGATCCTCAAATGATGCATCCACCTCCATCTCAACCTCCTTGGGTTGAATAACATTATATGGGTCTGAGAAGTAATGTCGTAGTAGAGAAACATGGAATACGTTGTGCATAGAACAATACCTCTGAGGTAATTGTAATTGATAGGTAATCGTCCCGACTCTCTCTAGAACCTTAATAAACCTAACATATCTTGGTGAAATATTTCTTTGTCTCTTAATCCTCCTTTGTCCCAACCTCGGTGTGACACATAGGAAAACCATATCTCCAACCTCAAACTCCATAGGTAATCTCCTTCGAACATCATAAGAAGTTTTCCATGATTGTGCAGAATAAATTCTCTTCCGAATCAACTCCACATTCTCTGTGGTATCCTGGAAAAGACGTGGTCCCAATATATCTGCCTCTTCTACTTCCATCCAAAATAGGGGGTGATCATCATGGCCTACCATACAAAGCCTCATAAGGTTCCATTGGAATAGTTTCCTAAAAACCATTATTGTAGGAAAACTCCACCATAGTATGTTCTTCTCCCAAGAACCTCCTAAATATATGATGCATGCTCAAACAATGTCCTCCAACACATGAATCATACACTCGGACTGACCATCTGTCTGGGGATGGTAAGCTATACTCAGATGTACCTATGTACCAAAATCCCTCTATAGTCCCTGCCAGACCCAAAAAGTAAAACATGCATCCCTGTCTATAATAATGGAGTGTGGAACCCCATGAAAACATACAATATCTCAGATGTACAACTTTCCTAACTCATCATCACAAAAGGTCTCCTTGATCAGTAAGATGTGTTCAACCTTTGTGAGTATATCAAGATACACTCACATGGTATTGATATCCCAATACCTCCAACATTGGAAAAAGTCTACAATGTCTGACCCTAGGCATCCCATCAATGTTATTTTCATGTTTTCCTTTAACTGGGTAAACCCGAACACAACTGAGTTCATAATTGTAGCCTCAGAGTAAGCAATGGTCATACCCAAAATGAGATTATAAAAACTAGTCATGAAATCTTTCCTTGAAATACATTGCTGATTTTTTATAATACACATACCCATAACTGGTGGGGGGGTCTGGATCCCTCGAGCAATACGCTCAGAACAATAAATACAATGAGTCAAACCCTCGCCATATGACTTATCGTAGATATAAACGAATTATAAAGTCGACGTATTTCAACAAAAACAGAATAAATTTTCTCAAGGCACCACATGCACACAATGAAAATATTCACCAACGTCTACATTTTTCTCTCAGGGAAGATCTTATGTTACACCATCCCTTGATCATGAAAATGGTAATGCTATAGAAGGAAAAAAATATAATTCCAGATCCATCCCAATAGAATAATTTACTTCTTATGAATTACATTAGACACCCTAAAAAAATCTGATACGACCTTAGATTAATCAAACCAGAGTCTAAGGAACTCGCCAAGGTGTTCCATACTCCCCGTACTAGTGAGACATGGTGAGAAGCCTGGAAGTCCAAATAAAAAACAGACTAAACCCAGAATGGAATCTGCGTAGCGGTCACGTCAAGGAAACAGTAGGCATGAAGAGTCTGTCCAAGGTATTCTTAGGCAGGAACTCAAGTGTAACTCTAGATTAACAAAGCCTATACTGAAAACACGCATCCAGCACACAACACTAAAAGAGATCACAAACCAGTCCAATGACTTCCAACTATTGCAAAGTGTATAACTGAATCTCTCTTAGTGCACCATGTATGATGTCAAGATAGTGTACATGCTCTCCTATTAAGAAAGTGAACACTAGGAGGACTTCAAATATTACTATATAAGGATAGTTGAACCACCATTATTCGACCTTATAAAGGAAACATGGATTTACCTGCCGAAACATCATCATTTAACCAATCACAAATATGTTGTGCTTCCTAGAATGAACCAACATTAAATAATACTAGCAAGTCTCAAAATAATTCATGTAAAAACGACCCTATCCAAATGATCCTTTATTATGATCCTTCTACTGGGAGAGAACACATTTGAAACAGAACTGACACGGCGATCCCTATATAAGAGTGTCTTGCACATCGAAAATGACTATCCACTCTCAAACGATCTAGTTCAGAAGAAACTTAAACTCACGTGTGTCTTTCCATAAACCATGATCACCATTTCACGTCACTTGGGATGAATCCGAAAAGATTAACGGACCGGTGTTCCAAAACACTCATGTCCCAGAATTTCCTCCCGAGTAGTGGGATGAATAACGTTATGTAACTCTTAGGTCACTCTACACCAGAGATAACCCATGAGAATACACCACAAATTATACCTCAATGATGAAACTGAACTCAATGGCTCATTTATACATTTAACATTTAATGGGTGTCTTGTATGTCAACATACACTACCCCATGTTTACAAGATCAACGATACAATCTGGGGTACTATGCATAGGCTATCCACCCTATGCATCCTAGTACCATATGAATCACACAAAAACTTGCTCAAAAAGCACATCATTTATACCACCAATAACTCAGTTGATGATGTGAGAAGTTGTATATCACTTAAGAAAAGGGAGGTTTACACAACCTCCTTACAACTGACCATGCTCAAGGAATGTGTAACATGGAGAACCAAGCAATCCGAAAGATTTTTCCCACATAAAAATTCATGGAAAAATGACCACCCTTCAGAAAAAGGATGTCATTTTGAACCAGAAGTCCTACAATGAATAACGACACATGGATCACACTGATGTAAAAATCTCATAGTGGGAAAACAAGACAACCATCTCTAATAATGCTACCTACCATGGGTCAGTATCTTTTAAAGCATAATCGTCAACCCCCACTACTAGGTCATGAAAAACACATTCACTTGGCTCAGAAGCCCCTTTGAGACTACATTATCACAACAAATCAAGTAAAATAGGCAATTATCTCTAAATTTCCATTGAAACATATAAGAACTCTAACATTTCATCATGAATGATGAGTTAGCATGTAAGGACCTTCTCTACAACCAAGGAAACATACATGGATCTTGTTAATCCAACTTGGGTCCTAAAAAGGGATCCCAATAAAATTTGTTTAACAACAAATAAAAGAACACCAAGGTAGTTCATTCTATTAAAACCCACTCCCAAATAGCATAAGCATAGTAATCCTTCATGAGATCTTTGAATGGAAAAAAACAAAGGCATACCACGACAGGGATCCGTGAAACGATACACAAATGAGGGATCCTACTAGGGACTCCCTAGAAGCAACAGGTATCATGACCTCAAAGGCTAGAAGGCACATATCACAGAGGAAACATCCTAAAAATCAAAATGTTATGAGAGATAGCTCGCAACTCATCTCAGAAAAAAGGTCTCAACTAGTTTGGTCCGAACACCCAACTGATCATTTACACATTGGCCTCACTCCTAAGAGTCAACTACAAACCGAAACTAGAGGAATAAATTCTATTTATAAAAGAACCAAAAACACCTATTAATATTCATAAAAATGATCCATATATTCTGCCATCACAATATACATGGAAAACCACTCATAAAGGACTAATCATGGGTCCAAACCTAAAATTGGGAAAAAAATAGGAACATACCCTCAAAGGGTACGAAAGATCACCACACGGCCTGTAGAACTCACACATGGTGTGTACACAATCCTCTTACATAGGCTTGCACCCACACCTACATAGGCGTGTAAGCATCATAGGTACATGTCATGCCATTTCGAAAGAAAACATGTACTCAAGTCCTCCCTCCTGACCATATCATTCTACACGTCCGGCCTCACAGGGATTCAACATAGGGAAAACTAGGCGGGGTGTATTAATATACACAGTGTTTCCTTAACAAAGCTTAAAAACCTAGGTCATTCCCCCACATGGCTGAATCTACATGGTTTCTCACCTATTGTAACACTACATGGTGTGTTCACCATACACATGACATGTACCAGTCATGTTTCATCCACCCGTGTCATTGGTCAGATGAAAAGATACATGGTCCTTACATCATGGCATGTACTCCTCATACATGGAATGTTCCACAAAACATTTGTCAACCATGTGTCTCTTCCCACACATTCAGTCAAATGGTTAAATACCACACAGTGTGTACAAACAGTACACGGTGTGTACTTAAGAATAACATTTCCTTACCGAACTAAAGGATATATGGAACGTATTAAACATTACACACCATGTATTCTGGGTTTTTCCGGATAGTAAGCCTTAGAAACTACTCCAAAATCCCATAAGAACACTAAAACAAACATTAGAGTTCCACATTCCGATCCGTGGGGGCCCATACTCCCTGTGAATCCAAGCATGGAATCCCATTCATGTCATAAGATAACATAATTCAGTCAAAGTTCAATATGATCCACTAAATTCGGATCCAAGAGGGACCATAGCACCTAAGGGACCATATATTGGCACCCATTCAAATTAAACATTAAAATTTACAATACTCTATCAAATAGAAGGTATTCTATCATGAAATCTATCACAACAACATGCATATCAATCACAACATATATCAAAACAACATGAAATCACGAATGTACCCTAAGTGGAATAACAAGAATGCATGATATGTGATCTCTAAAAAGTGCCTATATGATGCATGAGATAGAAAACCCTCATCTCATTAGGTTGCAATAGAAATAGAACCTCAATAATATCAATGGTAATAACAAAAAACATGTGAATCACCCAACAGTGAAATCAAATCAACTATTATAATTTCAAAACAGCAAATTGCAATATTCGTGGAATATTGGCTTTTCCTTATACATGAGGTAGCCACTCTTGGAAAAAACTTATTACTAACTACATATTCCTTATTATCCCATTATATAGGCTCCAATAAAAATTCACGAAGAAAATAATTCCAGAGATACCACGTTTTAACGTCTCGATTATAGGTGCCACCCAAAGGTGCCTCATACCCAGTTGGTCACATGTCCTCAAGAAAATTTCCCCAAATTCCAGAGGAAGATGACTAGAAGTGAGGTCCTTAGGTGTGATAATGGGAAAACTGTGCCCTCATTAGTAGAGTAACATAGCGGAATAACAATAATATATAACAGTATAAGAAGTAATACCATGCAATATGTAAACAAATTAATACTGAAAGTAAACGATAACATGAGAACATATATAAATGATTCATGTCACATATGTCTTAGAAACCACACAAATAAGTAACAATTATAAAACTAAAGTACTAAACAAATGTACAAAAGTAAAAAAATAATCTCCAGCAGCATAATAATCCTTATCTTGGTCCCATGGTCTCCATTTCCACAACATTCATGTATCCGAAGTAGAAGGGTGATTTCCCTTATCAATACTTTCAACAATATAATCTTTGTGGATCCAAAATCCCGACCCAAATAGGGTGCAAGATGAATCACAGTAGGAAACCAACCAATGATCTATGCCTAACTGTCAGTGAATATATATAGTAGGCAATATGAAAAATGAATTAATAAATAATGAAGTACTCAAAAGTAAACAATCCTAAAGTTTTAAACTACATTAATTCACATTTATTAATTATTCAACCAATCATTCATAAGTAACCCTCTGGGAAATTTCTCATAGTATAACCCCTCTGGTTCAACATAGACAAGACTCTCCGAGGAACCACTCAACATCAATTCCCCCTCTGGTCTTTTAAAGATAACTACAGACTCTCTGAGGAAGCACTCAACATACATTCCCCCTTTGGCATCATAACGGTATAATATATATACTGTGAGGGAGAACTCAACTTCCAACCCCCCTATGGTCTTGAAACGTGAAAGGAAACATACACATTGGAGAAGCCCTCAATGTTCATTCCCCCTATGGTCTAACTACACTAGGTTATCATGGCCTTGTGTAATACAATCATGCACAAAAAATATCTAGATTGCAAAGTAAATATCAAATACTACTTGGATAAACAACTACAATACATATCACAATCATTTAATATATTATCAACTCCATCCTAAAAGCACTAGGAATGGAAAGAAAAACACCTGAACATGCAGTTCTAGACCTAACAACCAATATCAAACAAACATGGGAAAATACATCTATAAGTGAGGTAATAAACCCTTTTCATAATAAAACCCCCCTACTCTAGCAAACAAACAAAAGAAGGCATGATAAAGGTTAAATTTATAAAACACGCAATACCCTAAACTAGAGTATACGAAACATTTCATATATATAATTCAACGAAAACTACAGAAAGGAAAAAACCACCTACTGTGATATTTTATGATCGATATAGTTGAACTTCATCATTTTAATCAACCAAGAATGTCATTGATCTATAAAACAGTAAAAAACCCTCAACCTTGAATATCTCACGAAAGAGGAGAAATCAGATAGAGAGGCTTTAGATGATGGTAGAAATCACTGAGACAATTCCAACATAATTGACAGTATTTGATTTAAATAATGGATGATGGGTCGGTGTCTCAGAGAAGAATCGTCACTCTCGGTCACTCCGAGGTAGGATGAGATTAGAAAAAGATGATTATGACAATTAGATGTGACCTCAGTCCGATACATTATGAAAATGACCCATAATCCATTTTTAATGCGCCGAAATTAGTCAAACCACAATTTGATACATGATGTGCCTAGTATAACTGAAAGTTTACATTATATGTTTGAAATTGACATTTTAGTTAAAAAAATTTGTCACTCACTGAAATATGAGAAAAAAACCTGGATTGTGTTGATTATTTAAGAAAATGATTCATAATTCATTCGTAACATGTATGAATCAGTCTAACATTAAACCAACACCTGATGTGACCAATATGACTCAAAGTGTGTGCATTAAATTTAAAAGGAAAATTTTAGTAAAAAACACAAGTGAAAAACTCAAAACTAAGAAAACACATTTTTATTTTTTTGATAATTTAGGAAAACGATCCAAAAAATAATATGTGACAAGTAGGAATCATATACACCTCAATCTGATGCAATGTGGGACTGGTATGGCTCTAAGTGTGTTTTTTTATTCAAAATTGATATTTTATTGAAATCGAAAAGTGACATACTAAAAACTGAAAAAATCATTCATATTGTTTGGATAATTTAGTATAATAATACATAACCCGTTTTTGATGAGTAGGAAATAGCCGCACCTCAATCTGACAAACAATGTGTCTGGAACGTGTCAAAGTGCATGTTTTCAGTTTAAAACTGACATTTTTGTTAAAAACACATGTCACATAATAAAAAAAACCCATTCATATTTTTCTGATACTTTAGTAAAATGGCCTATAGGTCATTTTAGATGTATAGGAATCAACCGTACCTCAATTTGATACATAGTGTCCTTGGTATAAATCAAAGTGTATGTTATCAATTTGAAATTGAAAATTTAGTTCAGAATGTGTCACTTATTGAAAACAGTGAAAATATGATCAGATTGTCATAATAATTTTGGAAAAAAATTAAAGGTCATTAGTGATATGTATGAATTAGTATCACATCAATCCAACACCCAATGTAACCAGCATAACTCAATGTGCATGTTTTTAGTTTAAAATAGAATTTTAGTAAAAACACAACCAACATACTCAAAACTAAGTCAATTCACGTAGGTTGTTTTGATATTTTAGGGAAAAGATACATGAGAAATTTTTTATTTTTATGAATTTTATTCACCTCATTCGATGCGCGATGTGACCGGTATGACTCTATGTGTTTCTTTTTATTTAAAATTTACATTTTAGTAAAAAATACAAGTGACATACTAAAAAATTAGAAAACACAATTTTATTATTGATCCTTTAAAAAAATATCTATAAGACATTTGTGACATTTATGCATCAGTGTCACCTCAATCAGATGCATGGTGTGACTGGTATAACTCTAAGTGTCGGATATCAGTCTAAAATTGACATTTTAGTTCAAAACATGTGGAACTCACTAATAACCTAGAAAACATGATTGTATTGTCTTGATAATTAAGGAAAACTATTTTTAAGTCATTTTTATGTGTAGGAATCATTCTAACCTCAAATTGATACACTATGTGTGTGGTATGGATCAAATTGTGTGTTTTTGGTTTAAAATGTCATTTTAGTAAAAAAACAAGTGACATACTCAATAATGAGAAGACACATTCAGATTGATTTGAAATTATAGGAAAATGCGCCATATTACCATTAGAAATCAACTGCACCTCAATCCGATGCACAATGTGATTGAAATGACATAATGTGTCTGTTTTATATTTGAAATTGAAATTTTATTAATATTTTATTTCATATTTATGTCTACTTTATTTCTTTATAATATCTGTATCATTAGAATTATTTTCTTATACATGTGGATTTGGTTGCTTGAGTTGGGGTGGTTTATTCAATAACTGATACCTTGATCAAGATTTTTGAAAGGGGGTTGGGTGCTAAAGAAAATGAAAGCATTGATGTTATTGAAGTTTGTGATAAATTGTACTTTCTTATATAATTGTAAAAAAGATTAAAATGTCTATAATACAGTGTTTTTGGTATTTTTATGTAATTTTTAATTCAATTAAATTGATAATTTTCCATATACTTTATTTTTTGTTGATGTCTATATTTTGGGCCAGTATTTGGCACTATAGTGTGCAGTAATTTTAGTAACACATTGTAGTAGGATATCCATTATTAGCGTTAGAAGCAACACCAATAAATGGGAACCCTAATATGTGATAGAATATCATTGATAAATTTAAACCTTTATCACCAAATTTTTAGTACAAATAAAGTCCCCTTTATCATTTATTTTTTATAATTGATAAAAGGGGTGCACTTTTAACGACGCATAAATAAAAAAATTATTTTTATCACTACTGATGGATTTTTCTAGTGTTGTTAAATGACTTTTCTCTAGTAGTGTACATCATTTATGGGAGTATCTATGCCATGGAGATGATTTCTATAGTACCCCTGGTTTTTGGTACGTAACCATTTCTTTATGTTTTATGTATATAAAGGTTATGGTTTGTGGGTGGGAGAGTATGGTGATCTTTCAATAAGTTTTGGGGGCTAAAGGAGAGGCACACATGCTGCAAACAGTTTCCCGAAACCATGTGAAGATCCTATGAGAAACCATGCACAATAGTAGGTTTAAGGAAGAGATCTTTAGTATGGTGTGTGCATAGTTAAGGAGACCATGCAAGTAAGACATATAAGTTATTCATTAAATCATTATCTAATGCACATTTATCACATGGTTTGTCTAACCATGTGATCTAACCACGCCTAGAGTTAATGTTAGATCCTAAAAAAATATAATCTCACTCATTTTGACTCTAACTCCTTCATTTTTATCCTATGAAGAACTATATTAGGTTTATCCTCCATTGAAGGTAGTATAATCTCTCCCAAGTGATTTGGAGTCAATCTGAAGGATTTTTTTGGTGATTCAAAGGCCTATTCTTGTAGTAAGTGCCCATTCTTCATCATTTTTTCCACAGTTTCATAGATCTACTTCTCCTATCTACTTTTTTTCTTAGATATAATTTTTTATGGGTATATATAAGATTAGTGATGCCAAATAAGGTTATATATGGTGTTTTCCATGATAGGGGAGGAGATCTAAGGTAGTTTCTTGGAATCGTGACCTGGATTCTTGAGCATTCTTTGTTTGTTTTTAGTTTTTGTTGAAACGATTGAGGTAGGTGGCCTCGTTATTTTATCACATTGTTAGATATATTAAGAAATATATAAAATTTATTTTTTTGTAAGATATTAATTATTATTTCTCTGTTAATCATTGATTGAGAACCCTCTCTAGTGACTGTTTGGGGGAATTATGCAATTCTAGAAAATTGGGTGTGCTTGAAATTGACATTTGTTCGTGATTTTAATATGGAGTTTTTAAATTGAGGATTTTTTGAAATTTTGGTATGTTGATTTAATATAAATGTTTTCAATAGAGGTATTATTTTATTAAAATGATTTGGTTGTTAAATTGAATAATTATAAATTGTCAATAAAGAAAAGTTTTTTATTGAAATTGATGAAATTGTTGAAATAAGCATGGATTTTTGGAAAAATGGTGTGATTATTCATATTTCACTATATGGAATGGTTGAAATAGGACCTTTTTCTCAGTTATGAAGGTGTAATGGAACAAAAGATTTAATTACCTTGTGATGACTTGGTATATCGATGAGAAAGTTCTCATGAGTATGAACCTCTCATAATGAAGCATGCATTGTTGGAATTATAGATATGTGGAATTAAATTCTTATTCCAAGATAGATATTTAAAATGGGTTTTAAAGCTTTATATAATTGTTAAAATGGGAAATAGATATCTAAAAAAATTTTGACATGATTTTTCTTTATATTTAGTTATAAACTATTTTTATATGTGTTTATATTTACGTATAAACTATTTTTTAAAATGGGTTTTTATTAATTCATCAATTTAGATATTGATAATTTTTACATCGGAGTGGTGTGGTTACTGAAGTAATTGGGAAATACCTATTATGTTTTATACTCACCCATGGTTTGTCAGTTTGGTGCTTTGTAGATGCCATTTTTCAGTATGTGGGAAAATGATGAGTACTATAAGTTTTTAGCACTGCTTCATGAGTTTTTGGACTGTTTGGTGATGGTAGAGCACATAGTTGTTTTTGGGTCTTTTTATTTATCGTATGATATTTTATTTGAGGGTTATTAGTCTTCTTCTATAGCACATTTTTTGGTTCACTTTGGAATGAACGAAATTGTTGAGTTGTATTTCTTTTTATCACACATCATATAGTTATTATAGGTTGTGGTTTGCATGATTTGTCGTTTATCATTAAAAGTTAAGTCATCCCCTACTTGTATTTGAAACCCTTTGGTATTTATTTCTCACCTTATTCATCTTGGGGATTCCCCTTAAGGACTGGTAATTATTCATGTTATTCTCAAGCCAATGAGATTAGGTGGGTCGTTACAAATGATATTAGCTATGTCCTTTATCTGTGGAACAAGTAGACTCCACTTTTCATGGTCATGGAGTTGAGGTTAATTATTCCTTGGGTTGTGTTCTTAGAAAGTAGTAGGATTTTCAAGAAGTGAAATGTAGAGAATAGAAATAAATAAATAACCTTTTTATTCTAAAAATGAAGTTACTAAAGAGTTGGTTAAATAAGTGTTTTAGAGACACTAATAGGATATTGTAAACTCACTGTTGTGGGTTTATCCAATGCAATTAGCATGACATGAATTGTAGAGAAATGAATTCCCACTAGGATTACATTTCTCATTTTTAGTAATGGAATATGATTTGAAGCATGATTTTGATTTTTAAAAATATTCTGAAATATACCTTTCAAATGAAAGACTTTTAAAATATCATGATTGATGTATTTTGAAAATGGTTTGATTTTCCAAAGAAAGAGTGGGTTTTTTTTCAAAAATTATTAAATGTAGACAACGAAGTTGTGATAGTTGATGTGATAGAATTTGAAATGATAATCCTTCAGTTCTATGAGAGTGAGACTTTCATAATTTTCTATTTTTTTATAAAATGGAACACAATCAGCATCGTAGAAACCAAACGGAGGGAAGATGTGGAGAATGTGGTTGAACCTGAGCCATAGGTGAACCAAGAGATAGTGTAGATTATCATATAATATTTCCATGATGTAGAAATTGGGATCTAGAGGGTTGATCCAAGACAATAAGACCTTTCTACCCTATTCCACAACTAAAACCCACCCATCATCCATGGTGATTCAGAACTGGAAAAGGTAGAGGTGTGGATGAACAAGATGAATTGTATATTCAATTTCATCGGCACACTAGAGGAGTTCAAAGTTAAGCTAGCCACATATATTCTCAATGATCTTGGACACTAGTTGTGTGATTTAGTGGTAAATAATAAATTGGATCGAACCCTCTATTGGATGAATTTTGAGATATTTTTCAATAAACAATTCTATCCTCACACGTTCGAAATCTAAAGAACAGTGAACTTTTTAAGCCTAAAGTAGGAAAATCTATCTGTCATTTAATATGCGGATAAATTCATGAATTTAGTGTGCTTTACAGCAGAATTTTTTTCTAGTGTGGACTTTATAGTACACATATTCAAATCTGGAATAAGGTATGAATTTTTATAGAATATTATAGTTCTATTTATTACTGATTATACATAGATGGTGAATAGAATGATAGTGTCTGAATAGGGCATCTCAATTTCTATGGGAGGAGGAAGCATGATGATACCTATATAGAATGGTGGGAACTCAAATTTTGGGAGCATGAAGAAGGGGGAAACCTATTACCAAGGTGGGAATGGGAATCAGAATCAAACAATTGGATCAGTGAATCTTCACCCAAAACCAAATATCCATTCAAGATGTTTACAATATGGTTTGTTTGACCACATGAAGCGAGAGTTTCTGGAAAAAAACATAGAGTATTCCATAACATCGATAATATGGGACATCTTTAATTCTATTGTCATAATTATTTGTGGACAGGTGCTCAAGACAGTTCACAGGTGTCGCCAACATTGTATGATTTGACAGGATGAGGCCAGTAGAATTAGACTCATTAGTAGAGAAGAGATTTACATGGTGATTCTAGGAACACCCTGAATCCTCCACAATGGAAATATTAGGAAGGAAACAAGAAGAAAAGTGTAACAACAAAGAAATTGTATGGATTTGAGCAGGTTATTGTGGATGATTAGGCTGAACCATCTATTGTGGAGGTACAATTTTATAAAATTCTTCCCCTATGCATGTTCTATTTCATACTGGTGCATGTCATTACTTCATTGATTCTCATAATGTTGATTTTATATGATTGAAACTTTATGTGATTCATTCTGTGATCAAACTGAAAACTCCTCTCGGGGAAAGAACATGTAGAGACTTCCTCTGTAGGGAATGTTATATAACTGTTGATGGATCTAAACTTAAATGGGACATATTGGTGTGTGAGATGGATGTCTATGATGTAATCCAAGATATGAAAATCTTGAAAATGTTCAATGATTACATCAACTGTTATAGTAGAATAATTAGTTTTACAATTGTGGATGGTGTCAAACATCTCTTTAGAGGAGAGAAGGCCATAAATAAAGGTGAAACATGCTTGTTGACACCAGTGGTGGAAACAATATCATACTAGTTTGTGGTGTTGACTTTGGAATCGATGGACAAGATCAAATATTGTAGTTTTCTATTAGTTGTGGATCAATTTCTAGACGTCCTTCCCAAGAACTTATCAGGGTTACCACCTATAAGGGAAGTGGAGTTTTCAATAGATATCCTTCCTGGGAATATTTATACTTCCCTTCTATATTATAGGATGGAAGAAATATAATAATGTTTATTGAAATTACAATTGGAGGAGTTGAAAAAATGTTTCTTTTATCCAAGGATATCTCCATGGGCATCACTGGCCCTGTTCGTGATGAAAAAAGATGGAACATTGAGACTATGTGTTGATTATCGTAAGCTTAACCAGTTACAATAAAGAATATATATCCAATTTCATGCATTGATGATCTATTTGATTAATTGAGGGGAGCCCAGTTGTTCTCTAAAATTTACTTGTGATCAGGATATCACCAATTGTGAGTTTGGAAAGAAGATATTCTGATGATATCTTTCAGAAGTAGATAAGGCCACTATGAATATGAAGTCAAGCCTTTTGGTTTAACAAATGCACCAGAATATTTTATGGAAATAATGAATCAGATATTTCATTGATATCTGAATTCTTTTGTTATGGTGTTTTTGGATGACATATTGTTGTATTCATGGACAAGGGATGTGCATTAGCAACACTTGGAAACAATGTTGGGAATCATGAGACATCATCATATGTATTCCAAATTGTCAAAGTGTGATTTCTGGATATAGGAGGTTCATTTCATTGGCGATGTGATTTCTGAAAAAGGAATTTCAGTTGATCCTGAAAATATATAAACTGTTATCTCTTAGAAACCTCCAAAAAATGCCTTTGAGATATGGAGATTTATTAGTCTCTATGGTTATTATTGAAGTTTTTTTCATGACTTCTCACAACTAGAATCACCTACCTCATCAATTACAAAAAACAATGTTCCTTTCTAATGGAGAAAGGAATTCAATAAGTATTTTCAAGTGTTGAATGTTCATCTTACATCAGTACCAATCTTCGTTTAACTAGAATTAAGACAAGGGTATGCATACTACTATTATTCCTTGAGATCTGGGTTGGGATGTGTTCTCATGAACATAGACCATGTTGTTACATATGGTTCATGTCAGTTGAGAGCGCATGAGAAAAATTACCCAAAACATGAATTGGAGTAAGCTTCGGTCATCTATGATTTAATGTCTTGGAGACACTATCTCTTGGGTGAGAAAATCATTGCGTTCATGGATCATAAGAGCATTAAGAATATTTTCTCACAATGGGATTTTAACATAAGGTAATGGATATGGATGGTGCATCTCTAGATGTTTGAATTTTACATGATGTATACACAGGGAAAATTCAATTTGGTTTCTGATGCATTAAGCATGAATTCATATGCTCAATTAGCAAAATAAGCTTTAGAAGAGTGGAAATTGATGTTTTTCATAGCCGATATGAATTTGTAATGTGAATACCAAGATGATGTTGCATTTTTATTTTTAGTTTTAGTGATTTTTAATTTGGTGAAGATAGCATAGGAGGAATAAATATATATGTGGAATACTTGGTTTTCAGTTCCAAACTCAATGGTGGGGAGACCATTGAGGTATGGAAACTTGATGGTTGTTTGATTTTGTGGTTTATAAATTGGATGGCCCTACCTATGGTTTGTCAGGAACAACTTCTTCATGCCTACCAAATTTTGGGATGGGCTGTAAATCCATGAATAGAGAAGATGTATAAGGAATTGAAGGCGCAGTTTTGGTGGATTGGTATGAGACATAATGTGGCTGAGTTCATTTCAAAGTGCTTAACTTTTCAGCAAGTTAAGGAAGAGAATCAATAACTAGTATCTATGTTGTAGTTTTTACCAATTATAGTGTGTAAATGGTATTAGATAACTACAGATTTTTTTATAGGTATCCCAATAATAGTTTGAAAACACGATGCCATATAGGTGATAGTGGATCAACTCACCAAGTCAGATCATTTCAACCCTATTCGTGAAACTCATATGGTGGAGGATCTATCAGAAATCTATATCTGATAAGTGGTAAAGAGATATTGAATACTAGTATCGATAGTCTCAGAAAGAGATATGAGGTTCACATCTCATTTCTGGAAATTCTTACAGAAATCCCTTGGGACTCAGTTGACTATGAGTATCATCCTTAAACAGATGGCCAATCTGAAAGGATAATACAGATGTTGGAAGATATGTATCTACCTTGTGGAATGGATTTTGGTGGCTCAATGGAAAATCATCTACCATTTTTAGAGTTTTCATATAATAACAATCATCAGTCCTCCATACATATGGATCCTATAAACGTTTTGTATGGGAATTCTTGGGGTTCTCCACTTTGTTTGGTAGAAACATGTGATACCTCATTAGTTGGGTCGAGCATTGTCTAAGAAATGTTGAGGAAGATATAATTGACTAGAAATATGATGTAGAGAACATATAGTTCTCAGAAATCATATGAGGAACATTGTCAGAGACCATTATCGTTCGTAGTGAGTGATCATGTTGTATTGTGAATTTCTACAAGGTTAGGACATCGTCATTTTGGGAAGTAGGGAAAGTTATATCCTAGATAAATGGGAACTTTTGAGATACTTGAATGGGTTGGAGAGGTGGTATATTAGTTTTAATTTCCAATATGGTTCATATTGGAGCATAATTTGTTCCACATATCACATTTGGAAAAGTATTAGCCTGATCCTGACCATGTGATGAGATGGGATCACATTAATGTAGACCTGGATGCTTCATTTGTATGCATCCTGATGCGTATTTTATATAGGAAAGATAATTTCATTCATTTAAAAATAATATGTCTAGTGTGGTTTTTATGGAAACATGGCCATATTTAGGAAGAGACGTGGGAAGACAAGAAGGAAATGAAAGAGAAATGGCCAGAACTCATTCAGGGCAAGGATGGTTTTCTAATTTTTAGGGATGAAAAGACCAATGGTGGGGAGAATGTGGTACCCCTAGTTTATAGTAATTAAACCTTTATTTATGTTATATGTATATAAAGGTTATAGGTTAATTGTGGGAAATTTTGGTGAACATTTAATAAGTTTTGGGGGCTAAAGGAGAGGGGAACGGGATTCACACAGTTTTCCCAAACCATATAGAGATCTTAAATGAAACCATGAAAAGATGTAGGTTTTAGGAAGAGAACATCGGCATAATGTTATCACATTTAAGAACACTATATGAGGAGGTATGTGAGGGTTTCCTTAAAGTAGTTTCTAACATACGATTAGTGCACAATTTGTATAACTGTGCAAACTAACCATGCACAGAATTAATGAAAGATCCTAAAAAATATGATCTCACTCAATTTGCCTCTAACTCCATAATTTTATATCTTATGTATGAATAACTCAAGATTATTCTCCACTAAATGTGGGATAACCTCTCCCAAGAAATTTTTAGTTAGTCTAAATGTTTTCCTTGGCAATTCGATGGTCTATTCTTGCAGTAAGTGCCCATTCTTCATCGTTTTTCCCACAGTTTATTAGATCTACTTCTCCTATCTTCTTGTTTTCTTAGATCTACACACATTGTGGGTTGATAAAAGATTTTTGATTCCATATAAGGTTATATATGGTGTTTTTAATGATATGGGAATATATATAAGGTAGTTTCTAGGAATCATGACCAAGAAACTTGAGCGTTCTTGGTCATTTTTTAGTTTTCATCCAAACGATCGAGGTAGGTGGCTTCACTCTCAACTCACCATGCGGAAAATATTAGGAATACCTTAAAATTTTTTTTGTGTGATATTAATTATTAATTGGCTGTTAAATATTGATTGGGAACCCTCATTAGTGAATGTTTTGGGAATTATGAAATTCTAAAAAATTAGGTGTTCATGAAATTGGCTTTTGTTCTTGATTTTAAAATAGAGATTTTAAAATGGGGATTTTTTGTAATTTTTGTATGTTGATTTAATATAAATTTTTTCAATAAAGGTATGAGTTTATTTAAATTATTAGGTTGTTAAATTGGATTTTTGTAAAATTTCAATAAATGGAATGTTTTTACTGAAATGGATGAAATTGTTGAAATTGGAATGGTTTTTTGGAAAACATGGTTTATGTATTCCTATTGAATTTCAAGTCATGTTTGAAATAGGACCTTGTACTATGTTCCAATTTTACAATGGTACATGGGATTTAATTACCCTATGATGACATGGTAGATCAATGAGAAAATTCTCATGAGTATGGATTTTTCATAATGAAACATGCATTGTTGGAACTATAGATATGTGGAATAAAATTATCATTCCAAGATAGATAATTAAAAAGGGGTTTAAGGATTTATTTTACTGTTTAAATTGAAAATATATTTTAATAAAATTTCTCGACAAGTTTTATGTTTATATTTAGTAATAAATAGTTTTGAAAAGTTATTATATATACTTATAAAGTATTTTTGGATTTTTTATATCAATTGTTTTATTTAAATGTTGATAACTTTTCCATAATAGTGGTGTTGGTAGGTAAGTCATCAGGGAAGAACTACTTATTTTTATACTCCCCCATGCTTTGTCACTTTACTACTTTTACATATGTTATTTTCTGAGACGTGGGAAAAGGTAGACTACTGCATGTTTTTAGCACTACTTCATGGGTTTTTGGGATGTTTGGTGATAGAGGAGCATGGATCTAGTTTAGTATAGAGACTTGTGGTTTTTTAGTTATATTCATCTATTTTCATTGAGGATTAATTGTCTTTTGTTGTATCACATTTTTGGATCACTTTGGTATGAAAGATATTTTTGAGTTATCTTTATTTTGTTCACACATCACATAGTTATTATGGGATGTGGTTTTTTTCATTTTTAGTTTATCTTTAAAGGTCAAATCATCCTCCACTTGTACTTGAAACCCCTAATTACTTGTTAATATCCTTTGGCATCTTGGGGATGTCACTTAAGGCCTAGTAACGATTCATGGCATTATTAAGCCGATGATAATAAGTGGGTCATTACAATTTCTATTTTATGGGAAAGACAACATTGCCATGGGATCTATGAGGTGGATTGTTGGTGCCACTACCAATTTAGACTAGGCTACCCTGTGGTGAAGGGTCTGCAGTATAAAAATTTTATTTGGATAAGCTCTATGGGGTGGAGGTAGAGGTTGTTTTGAGGAGTTCCACAAGGATGAGTTTGGTGGTTCTCCCTTTTTTGTAGGTATCTATGGCATAGAGCATGGGGTTCACCAAGTAATTGTGATGAAAGAATAATATTTTCTATGTGGTATGTACCATGGGTTTTAGAGGCCAATTTGATCGGGGGTGATTACTATGTTGCGAAATAGGTTTTTTTATAGTCTTAGGTAAAAACTTAATGACTATAGTGTGTATGAAGGTTATTAAATGCGGAATTATATTTTCCAGATTGGGTTCAAAAACCCAACTTCCATCCAAATCAGTTATTCTAATAGTTTTCTCTTTCAAATCTTAGACACCTAAGAGAAGATTTAGTAAACCTTTAATCCCCTTTTTGATTAGAATAAATACTAGGATATGGGAGATAAATTATTAGTGTTTTCTCTTTATTCTTGAGAAAGGGGTATCTATACAAAGGATATAACTCATTAATTACTTGAAGTTATTATAAATTCCTTTGGTTTGGTTATTAAATGGATTGATTTGATATCAAAGGGGATTGATTTAAAAATTCCTTTGGAAACACTATTTGTTGATGAAATTCTCATCTGGTGAGTTTTATTCGAAAATGGATTTTCAAGAATGAAATACATAAATATTAGTTTCGAAAATGTTTTTATAAAATGTGATTATTGTTTTTAAATGGTGTTTAAATGCATAGAATATATTAAACCCTAGGTGCATCGAGAAATGGAATTGTCACTCTTAGTCTGTTCCATGCCACTAGAGGTTTGATATCAAGAAAATGTGTTTCAGGAATTGATATTTATTGGATTCATGTGATTCCTATAAAAGAGATTTATTTTATGTATGGGTACATATTAGCATAAGTTATATCCTTAATTGTGGGAATTGTCATTTATGATTTCTTATACACATGATGTTATATTTTATTGTTGGTTGATCACTTGTTTATCATATGGAATATCCATAGATGGGTTTTCATATTATTACATTATTTATCACCTATACATATCATTGTCCATGTATATTTAAATATGAAATACTTTTGTAAATAACCAAAGGATGTTTTAAAAAATGATTATCTTTTTTAAATTCTTTATAAAATTATTTTTTTAAAGTGAGAGATAACATTTTCAAGGTATTATAATTTGTATAGAATATTTAATGAAATCTTATTGAGAATTTTCCTTAAACACTAATTTTTATTTTGGGAATTTTTATATGTGTATTTTTAGGACTTAGGTTAAGGGAAGGGAATCATGTAGTTCTCGAGATTCTCTCGGTTGTTGTCACCTTAATAGTGGGATAGTTTCATGGTGATGGAAGGACACATGGAGCTTAGAATTTGGTGTCTCTTATTTTACAATATGTTTTAGCCCATTGGGATTGAAATTTTCTATCTCATGGTCACATATTTTTCTTTCACATTTAAATATGTTTGTTCTTGGGTTATACATGAGACTGGTTTTGCTTGTTTTATTCACCTCACCATGTGGTGGACCTTCTTGGGTGACATGCCTAATTGAACAAATTTCGTTCATTACAAAATGATATCAGAGGGGTTTTATTGTCCTAATGTTTTATGAAACTTCCTAGTTTTAGTTCTATGTCCTTTGTAAACATGGGTTAGGATGGTCAGAATTCAGTTAGTAAGTGTGGGAGGGTTCTTGACCAACTCATTTCAGTGTCTAAAATCGAATTACCATGTGTGGTCATGGATTTTTTTTCCAATAATGAGATTCGTGGATGAGTTTATTTGAATAAACTAGATTTGGGGTTTATTTTGATGGACCTATTCATTTTGTTTTTTGTCATTCATTCATGGAATCTTCTATTAATTTTAATTATTCTTATTTAAAGTAATTAATAAGTATTCTAGATGTTGGTCCTATGAATTGTGAATTTTCTCTTACGATTATAGGTCTTATGTTGGTCTTCTATTTTTTGAGTAATTTTTGGTGGTTTATTACATGAAAATTATTAAATAAATAGGAAAGATATGGTGGGAATCTATCATGAAAGTTAAGTTGCATGAGGATTTTACCCAAATTTATTTCAAGAAAACCACTAATCAACAGTTTTATCCTGAAACATTTCATGTGGAAAAGAATTAAGAATTTATAATCTTAGAGCAAAGTGAGTGTATTGTTTTTGAGTATTCAATATATTTTAGTGAGTTAGTGTACCTTGAAAACAAGATTCATACAAATGAATTCCTTAAGGTTCAAAGTTTTAAGATGGGTCTGAGGGTTGATATTCAGTTGATGTTGATTCTATTATGCCTTTTTACTATTGTGGAGGTGGTTGAAAAAGAGGCTACAATTGAGGTAAACATATATGGTAGAATGAGTTTGGCTGGAGCTTTGGTTGGTGTAGTTATTACACATGGTGTGTCTTTTATATAGAAAAGAAAATTCAATGCTTCTCAGTTTTCTTTGGGAATGTTTTTAGGGGCTTTATTAGGAAAACATCATGTTGTTTTCTATTAGTGTGAAAGGCCTAGACAGATCATGCATAACTATATTAAAGCTATAACTCTCTAAAAATTCCATTATTTTATTAATAGATATATTATTTTATAATTAATTTTCTATTATGTACACATATAAATACTTTTACATTTCATAATAACTTTACCCATTTTTTATAACTATAACCAGACACAATAAATGGATTATTTAATGTTATAATCAAAATTGTATAATTGTTTTAAGACTATAAACATATTCTATTAGAAAAATATTTTATGATAAATGAATAAGTTTTAAATAAATTTTATTTTCATTAAATAATCATATAGAAAACTTTTTTAAATTATAATATATTTTAATGAAGTCCTAATTAATTTTTATAATGGTAACAATGTTAATTTTTAATGAAATTTATAAATTTCAATAAAAAATTATATTTATTTAGAAGTTAAAATTATGAAATTTAGATAATTTTCTTGATAAAATAAACAATGTTTTTGGAAATAGAACTCCGAAATTATCTTAATGTGATATTTCGGAATTTTATTACAACGTTTATTTTTTTGTGAGAAATTGAAAATGGCCTCTTTATAAAGCACTACGCTTTTACGACATAAATATTATGTCAGAATGAATAAAATTTACAAAACATTATATTTAAACATTAATAATTTAATAAGTATTAAAATCAATTTAAAAATATTAACTTTAATTTATAAATGTATACCTTACATTTTGAAACAAAAAATTGTAATTTTAAGATAAATATTATTTTTTGGATTCTGTGCATTAATTGTGTTGGATAAAAGATATGTTTTTAATTACAATTCCTTTGAATGAATAAAGTATCTATCCAACTCATTAATAATCCAAAAAATTGGTTGTAATTGATTTCATCCAAAAGTGGTTTGATTACATAATAAAATAACCTATATTTTACCCTTAATACAACCCCTCCTCAAGTATAAATATATCCCTTTCCATTATCACATTCCAAAAAAAGTTTTTTAGATTATTTCTCTATAAATATCCTTATCATGATTCCCTGCAAGGTTGTTAAAAGTTTACAAGAATTCTTTATATTACATTAAGAATCATCCATCCAAGGAAAAGGATCTTTTCCTTGAATTATTTCGATTCATGTTCTTTTGTATAGGTCAATAATTCTCAATTTATTATGTTATCAAGGGATTTTAAATACCCTCATTATTGTGAATATGATTTCTTGTTAATAACAGACTACATTTACCTCACACTATATCTTTTTCCTAGGTCATTACATTGCCAAAATAAGGGTTCCTCATCACTCTTTTACAACTACTGATATGTTCATTTATTATATATATTTTTGATATTAAAATGCATTGATTTTGATGATTTAATTATTAATTCATTCATATGACCCTAGTGTTTTTCTGATATTTTTTAGGATGCAACATGATAGGGAAACTGAGTAAAATGAGATAAAATGACATATAATTCCATAAAAAGATGGTATTCACAAAATCTGATGATCATGGAGAAATTCCAAGGAATATAACTTAATAACTGAGGAAAGGCGAGGATCCTAGAGCCAAAAAATGACATTAATCATTTTATAGTGTTCCTGTTCAAGTTATGAATGAACTATATTTCTTGTAGTGGAGGAAGGAATCCAAGAGAAAAGTTGTTATGTTTCACCACATGACAAACATGTGTCATGTCATGACATAATGGATGAGGCCCAAAAATGTTTTATATCGTGAATACGATACATTTGGAGAAATATTTGTAGATGGTGTAATCACTACATGACAAGTAAAAGGTTGGGAGGGAATAAACATGTCAATATTAGATGGATCATCAATTTTTGACATATTCTAATAATTAGGACCCACCCAAGAACACTTTTAGACCAATACTTAATGAAGTTCAATTATACTCGAGCCTATATAGACTCTATAGATAGATGTCCATGCTACTACTGTGAAAGGGATCATGGAGACCAAAGCATGGGGCAAGAATCTATGCTCTGTAGGGTCCTCCCAGGTTTCATCTATGTTTTCATTATGACTATTTTTTATTTATTCCTTCCCTATTATGATTTTATTACTAGTATGTAGGATAAAACACACCTTATAATAGGGTTATGTAATAGAAGGGGGTAGGTAATTTTGGATTGATTTTGTTTTCATTATTCATGTATTTGGGTTTTCAAAATTATTCAATCAATTTCCAATCCCTTTCTTTTAATTTTATCAAAACCCTTGGTATTTGAATCATAAAGGAATATTGAAATTTTTCAATTGACAACCTTAAAATGTGGCATGACCATTTTCAAATTTAGGGGAATCAGTTTTGAATATGGTATTAAAACAAACATGATAAATTAAAACCCAAAATTACTAGACAAGGGAAAATAGGGTATTACCGCATAAACGATGGGATAATATTCCATAGAATATCTCACATCACATCATTGAAACCAATCAGGGTTTAATAAAATTATTTCCTAAAATCCCAATTTCACATAAACTCAAAAACAAAAAAAATCTACGAATCCCTTTTAAATATTATTTGAAACAAAATAATCAATCTAATTCATTTTTATTCGACTTTATTAAAAAAATTTCAAAAACCCAATATGATTCTTCACCTATTTATTTATTTTAATCAAATTAAATATTTTGAAAACCTAAATAAACTAATTCACCATATTTGGGGTTTCAACCTTGAACATTCATAATAATACAATTAAATTAATTGAGTAGAATAGTTTGAGTTTTTATAAATTTTTTTTTGATTAGACCCGTAGGGAAATAAGGATTTCCTTTGAGCTTGTAAAAATCGGTTTCATTTTCCGGTATGATTAAAAGTCAGTTTTTATGTGTGTTTAAATGTTTAAATTTTATTTTATTTATTTATTTTAATTTCTATATTTACAAAGGGTGTATTTATTCTGTGGATTTTAGTTTTTTAATTTTTAAAGGCATGACCACAATACCTGAGAAAATTGAAGAGCGGTTTTTGTATTCAATCCTAAAATGGAGAAAAATTTAAGGAAGAACAAGAAAGATACAATCATGCCCAGACCATAGAAACATATAGCTATTGGTGGAGTTCTTAAAAGAGATCTAGAGCTATGGATACTCACCGACTATAAGTGGCCATCAAACAGAAGATTGAAACCGAGCTTCCTAACACCTATTGTGGTAGTAAAACACATTTATATTAAATTATAAATCATCCAAATGATTTGAAACAACATTCAATTCATTGGATTGACACATAATGATTTGAACACACTTCTAGAAAACTTCCTCATTCTCTGTGACACATTACAATTGTAGAATGTTTCAATAAATGTAGTAAGACTCTATCTTTTTTGAATTTCATAACATGAGAGAGAACAATATTGAATTCAAAGACCACTTTTACATTCCATCACTACATGGGATGAGATGTAATGAAACGTTGTCACCCAATTCCCCCACCTTCCAAAAATATAGACATATGGGTAAATATTATAATCTGTTGTCAATTTTAATGTGAATATCTATATTCATCATGGGAAAGATATGAAGATATAACTTGAAAATACCCAATCATGGTATAGATCTATGGATTATAATAAAAAAGTTATACAATGTTTTTTCATACGAAAAAATGTCAATTATAGATGCTAAAGATAGAGGATCACTGATGAAGAAGTAAACCGAAGTGAGCTACAATATGTTGGATGAAAAGGTGATAAATAGTTTACAATTGTTTGGAGAAGGAACACAATTAAAAGGGGTTCACAAAATAAAAAAAATGACTTTATAGTGGAAAAACAAAAATTATTAACCAAGAAGATGGAAATCATGATGGGACAGTAGAAAAAATTACAAGGTACATATATAGAAGATATAAATTATGCTGATTACAATATTGGTAATAAATTTTAGGGTTAGTAGCCTCAAAAAGGAAAAATATATAAAAAAGGCCACAAGGGTACCAAAAAAATCACCCCATTATACCACATTGATGATATAGGTCCATACATTGGAATAGATGCTGACTACATTCCTGACAACCAACAGTGTTGTACTTAAGGGAATAAAAGAAGAATCAATAAACCAAAATCCAAAATTACATAATTTGAAGCATTAAGTTATCCAAATTGCTTATTTAATCATAGATAGACCCAGAGGAGAAGATCCAGGATTCCCTAAAGTATACCCACATAATGATTTCAAAGCTTCACATCTTAGAAGTGGGAAGCAAACAAACATATGTGGTATAGAATTTACATGATGTAATGAAGAACAAAGAGTGAAATCAACTGAAAAAATAAATTGAGAATAGTATGGTAAAAATATCTAAATAAGGTAAATAAGAAGCATTATATTACAAAGTGAGACTGCCTTTTATAGAATGAATAGTGCAATTTAAGATTGACACCCAAAAAGGTAAATTATTGGAACAATTTATGAAAATTCTTATTATTATTCCTTTTTTATGAGGCTCTCTCAAACATGCCAACCAACACAAGATTAATTAATGAGTTAGTAACCAATAAGAATAAGATGGAAGAAATTGGATCAATTCCACTCACTTTAGAATTTTTGATGGTTGTCTCAGGGGAATTACCTAAGAAGAAATGTGATCCAGGTAGGTTTTAAATTTCCATATTTATCAGATCCAAAAAACATTGAAATGTTTTCTGTGACTTAGGTGTGAGTGTCAATTTCATGTTAAACATGTCATTGAAGAGTTTGGATCTAGAATGAATGATTCCAAAAAGAGTTTCAATTCAATTATAAGGCTCAATAGTGATGTAACCCTGAGGATTCATCAATTTTATCCAGATAGAAATTGATATGTTTATCCTTCCATAGATTTCTTAGTGGTGGATATGGAAGAAGATAAAAATAGGCCAATTGTAGGGATACCATTTTTATCCACTGGGCATGAACTGATCGATGTAGAATGCTGATAAATATATCTAATAGTTATCTATGATCATGTAAGTTTCAACATCAACCAGTAAAGGAATAACTATGATGTAAAAGAGGAAAATTGGTTTGGAGAACATAATACAATTGAATTTGATGGTGTCTCTAAAGGTAATTTGGTAAATGAGTTAGTTTCTATTGTGAAAAAGGATTAATAACTAAATTAGAAAGAGAATACAGGGACCAAGATAACTGACACTGAAGGAGAATCCAACCCCACTACATATGATAAAAGAAAACAATAAGGTATGGTACATAAAATTATATTTAGTTTATCAGGATTACGTAAGAAATGGTTGATTGGTCCAGTAGAAATTAAGAAAGTAATAATATCCAAAAAAATTAGGCAATTTAGAGAGGAAGAATAGGGAATGACCTAGATGTACTTGACGTGAATGGGACCATCTATAGACTTCAACTAGGTAAAAAGTTCTCAATCATTATTCATGTGATATGATTCTATAAGATGTATGGTTGATCCAATGATTGTAAACAAAAACACTTTTTAGAGGCAAAACGAGTTTCCTTTTTCATTTCTATTTAGTTTGTTTTTAGGAGTTCTCACTCTAACTTCAAATATTTCAAAATTAATTGATAATGCCTTATTATTTCACATGGTTATTTTTAATTTGTAGGACTATCCAAACCCAACCTGGAAACAAGATGTAGTAGACACAAGAGGATTTTACATGAAAATTACACATCATGGGAAAAGTACACGTTAGGAACTGTTATGAGAATAGTATGTACAACAAACATCAATGAAACACTAAAAGGAGGAGTAAGTGTTTCAATTTATATTTTTCATGACATTTAATTAGAGTTTTAACTTCCATTTTTATGTCCGTCAATTGATTCATTATTTAATTAACTGAACAAGGAGACATAAACTACCAACGATAATTCCCATGACATTAATTTATATTTCTTTGTCATTAAATTTGAATTAGAAAAAATGGGTAAAATAAATAGTATGGATAGGACTGTCGATTAGGAGTTGAAAAATAATGATTTGCGGAGCATGTCAATAATTATAAAAGAAATTTTTCTAAGATTTGACCATGATATAAATATATGATATTTTATTTAAGTGATTTAATTATTCATATTCTTTTCTACGATCAGTTTTCCAAACCAATCATCTCATTCCCAAGACACCCTCAATGATAATATTTTTCATTAGTTCAATAGTATATTTCATGTGAAACTCAGGTATGATGTCTTCAGAAACATGATTTTCATCTTATAAAATATATGAATGAACATAATCAATTTTAATATGATCAAGGTATCTTTTTTAGACCTTATCCTAAAGCTCACCATCTATTATTTTGTAAGCATGTAGAATCTATGAAAATACATTTTATGAGTGAATCGAGTTACAATCCTTTCTTATCCATTCCTAGAATCCTATAAATAATTTTAATGATATTCAAAAAAATAATTTCGGGGGAGGTATTTCCTAGGGTATATCAAGATATAATTTATTGAGGATACTTTTCTAGTTGATTATCCAATGTTATTTATAGAGTGGCCATGTCTTTTTCATTTTAATTCATTACTCAAATCTCTTACTAAAAACATTTGTACTATCTGGAAAGGGTGGAAATGAGGCTTTTACTTGTGCTTGATTGGATATTTCCTTCTTTGAACTTATTTCCCAATTTTGAACTTATTTCTTATTTTTTTATTATGAATTTTCCCTTATCTGTAATAGGTTCCTTCTTACCTAGTGGTAAAAGAGGTTTTTTTGTTCAATAAAGAGGTCTTGACCCTTAATCTTTTCTAAAAAAGAATTTTTAGAAAATAAAAAATGTTTTTTACTTAGGAGGATCAAATATCACCATTTTCCAGACTGATGATATTTTGATCATATGATGTTAGGTGATGGATGTGAGATTTTTCTTAAGCACAACTCAAAAAAATATAAAAAAAAGATAAAAAGAAAGAAAAAGATAGAGTGGTCTTATTCTCGGATAATAGGATCTGGGTGAGGAGTATTCCATGGTTTTTGGTGGCCAGTTTGATCATGTGTGACTATTGTGTAGCATAATGTGTTTCACTGTAGTCTTATGTAAAATCCTAATGATAGTGTAACAGATGGGGGTTCTATGTTGTGGTCTTATATTTTCAAGATAAGGTATAAAACCAAACTTCTATCTAAACAAGGTATTCTTCTAATTCTCATTATTTAACCTTAGGTTCCGAAGATAGGTTTTTAAAGGCCTTGAAGACCAATTTTCATTAGATTCAACTCTGAGATTTGGTAGATAAATTCTTTAAGATTTGTCTCAATTCATGAGGTAGGTGTCCCTTTAAAAAGGTTCTGACTTAATAATTACTTGAAGTTATTGTAAATTCCATTGGTTTATTTTATGAAATCGATCTATCTTATATCAAAGTTGTTTTATGTAAATAGTTACATGTTTTTATAGGTGGTTTCATTTAAAATGGGTTTTGGAAAAACTATGTGTTGATGAAATTAAATTATGGTGATTTTGATTCTATGATGGGTTATCAAGTATGGAAGAAGTAATTATTCATTTTGAAAATGTTATTATAAAATTTTAGAACTGTTCTCAAATGTTTTTGAAAAGAATTTTGTATTGGGAACCTTGGCTGCATCAGGAAATTGGCTTTCAACTCTTAGCGTGTGTTATACCACTTGAGGTTTGGTAACATCAAACTGTTTGATATGATTCAATATTGGATTGATTCACATGATTCTAGGTTTATTATTTTATTTTAAGTCAATGTACATATTCCAATAGGTTAGATCCCATATGACGTTCTCTGTCATTTATAATTTTATTTAAACATGATGATATATTTCATGTTTGGTTTCTCAATTTCTTATCATATAGCGTATGCATGGATGATTTTTCTTATAATTACATTCTTTGTCACACATACTCTTTATATTCCATTTTTTTGAATATATAATAGGATTTTATGAAAAACCAATGAATGTTTTAAAAAATGTTTACCATTCAAAAATTATTTATAAACCGGTTTTATTTTAAAGCCAGTGCCAACATTTTCATGGTATTATATTTTTTATAGATTCTATAGTGAAATCATAATGGGAATTTTTTTCAAACCCACTATTTTAATTTGTTTGTCTTTAGATTAATTTTTTAGGACTTAGGTAATGATATGAGAATCATGTCATTCATTGTATTCTCTTGGTTTTCATCCCCTACATAGTGGGACAATTTAGTGGTGACGAATGCTCACATGGATCTTATACTTTGGATTGACTTTTTTTACTTTCGGTTTTGGGCCCTTGGTCTTGATGTTGTATGTATCATGGTTTAATATTTTTATTCCACTTTTAACTCTTCCCATTATTTGGTAATATTTGAGACTTTTGTTTTTTTACACCTTAATATGTGACAAAACTTCTTGGGTGTATTTCCTAGTTGAACCCATTTGTTTAATTACACAACAACATAATTCTAGAAGTCTAAAATCTATAGAGTAGTTTATTGAATTTTAAAATAAGTGACTATAAAATACACTTTTATAGGTAGAAGGTGGGGCTTATAGGGCCAAAGGACTTGCATAATATTCTTTTCCTGGAAGGGTTGCTATAATGGGAGAATAAATAAGGGTATGTTCATGATAGTTTCATAATTATGCACTGTAAACTAGAATTGGAGGTTAAGGAAGGAGAATTATTTGTTTATGTGTATGGATACACATGAATATTAGAATGAGGTGGACTCATTCCCCCCATGAAGATCAAAGGGTGGTGGTGATTGGTTTTCCTAGATGGATTTTACTATAACTCGTACGGTGGAGCATTTGTTTGATACACTTGTGAATTGTAATCATCTTCCAATTATTTTATAAAAGTGATTAAAATATTCCCCTAGTGGATTAAAGCTCATGTAATAACCATGTAAATATGTATGTTATTATTTATTTATTTCAATCATTCTCTTTCAGAAGTTCATAAATGTGTTTTCAATTACCAATTTTTTATTGGTGATGTAGTCTTATATGTTTTGGTATATTGAGTTCACAAGTTCATTTTGGTTCTTTTTTTTCCTACACTGTATATATTGGAAGAATAACATCCAATCATATTATCAATATTTTCATCAAACATAATAAGTATAATCAAATATTTGGTTATAGTGATTCAGATTACCAAAACCTGGTTAAGGTGATTTAGAACTCATTTTAGAAGCATCATTATTCTCTTTTCCTTACACAATAATTTTGATAAGTAGTTCTAAATCCCACTAATATTTTAAAAAAATAGTATTAGTTCACTATCTTCAGAACTAATGGAATTAGAGATGGGTAAATTACAAGTGGATAAATTTGAAATGAAGGATTTATGATATTAGAAGATTTAGGTAAAGTATTGTGTACTAAAGAGGGTTATTGAAATAATATTAAGGGGTTCCAAGTTGGAAGTGATGAATAAGGAATAATGGGAAAGGTGGGATAAGAAATAACACAACATGATTTGGATGGTTGATGATTGTAATTTGGATTATAATATCTGGGAGGTGAATACTGCTTCAAAACATATGGATATTATCATTGATATATACGTGAAGATGACAACAATGAACAAATTAGTACACTTGTAGACTCCATTCCACATGATAATGTCAGATGATAATCCAAAAATTAATCAAATCAATGAATTCAAAATCTTTTGGTGTTAGCTAGAATAAGTGATTGTTAACTTTAGAGTTCAGAAGTGGGGGCTACATCTACTTTTACAAGTCTCAAATTATTTTATTTTTATAGTTACTACAATGATATATTTTTTTTGTGGTAAGGAGGGATTATAATTTATGTATGTTAGTGATATTGTTATGATTGAGTGAATTCATTTTAAAGAGATAGAGTCATCTACTATAAATTCATATAGTGTGGAATGTAGGGTACATTCCACAACATGGAAAATATATAAGAATGAAAGAAGAAGAAGTTGGAGTAAGAGTATATTGGAAGAAGGTGGTCCTATGAGTTGGAATTATGGGAAGAAAAGTCATAGAAATAAATATTGTAATGAATAAATTTTAAAATAGGGAAGATATTATTACTTAAGTAGATGTGAAAATACTACATAGAAAGATATGAGTGGTATTTTACTATGTTCTTCTAGTTCACTTGTGTCTTGGGTGCTAAAATCTAGAGCTTCATTTCAATCAATTTCAATAGATGAAGTACAAATAATTATACATATTAATTTTTTAGTGTATATATTTCATATGATAATGCACTCAATATTATATAAATGGGTGATGTATCTATCTGGACAAGGAACATAGGCTCACTGGAGTTGAAAGGAGTGTTGCATTTACTAGGATTATAAGAGATAATAATTTCTGTTAGATATTTAAATAATGTGAATTTCTATAAGGCATTTTTTTATGTGGTATATAAATATACATGTGGTTCCATGGTGGTGGCCAAATGAGCTATGGATGGAACTTTGTACCTGATTAGAGCATTAGAAGGTGCAATACATGCTAGAAAAGTATCTTTTATAAAGTTATCGAATGACTATTTATGTCAATTGAGTGGTATAGAGATGAAAATATTATATTCTAAGGGAATTATAAAGATTATTGGATTAGTGTTTGGAAAATGTAAAGTTAATATCCTTTTTAAGCAAGGAAATGTTCCATTATTAATAGAAGGTAAGGCACCAAAGAATGATAGGTTAGAGTTGGTTCATATAGATGTATGGGGGCCAAATCTAGTTAATTCTCACCAATTATTACTAAATTATGATACAATCATAAATGATATGATATAGAAGGAATTATATTTATTTAACAATAAAAATTCCTTGGTATTCTAAACCTTCATCATATAGAGAACCACAATGAAAAAACATTGGATGAAAACATAAGTGTTTGAGTTCGAAAAATAGTAGGGAGTATAACAGTAGGCGTTGGAGTTGGTACCATGAACCAAATTATATTTTAATTTCCAATTAATAATATATTCCAATAAATAAATATTATTAAATATATTTTCACATGATGAATGTACTTCTATATCAATTTAATTTGATAATGTCCTTTGAGTCTTTTTTACATCAAATGGTCATAGTAGTTCCCAAATATGATGGGGACCATGAAGTGTTATGGACTTATTATTAAAAGTAAATCCTTTTTAGATGGAATATATCTTATTGGACACGTATTTTTTCTCACTATCAGGTGTTGTTATCTCATAATACATTTATAATTCATCTAAAAAAATGATTCACTTCGTAATCTACAAGAGATGTGGTTATGAGAATAGACCCGATAATATGAATTCTATATTTTTTATATATAATTGGATGTTACAATATAAAAATGTATATATTAGTCCTCATACTTGATATTGTTATTAATTTATTTCAAGAATTTATTACTTTGATTTATTTGAATAAAATATGACAACATATGCATCTAGTTAAGTTGCATGTATTAGGTGTGTCATAAGTAAAATGAAATTAATAAATAAGACAAGAAATGATTTGTCCCTTACATTTTAATTAAGGTATAAATAATTGAACCATTAATTGGAATTAAAATATCCTATTAATTTCAAAGAAATTTTTGTTTCTTGATGAGTTCATTTCATTACGTAATAGAAAGATATATCAATCAAACAAGTGATAACAGAAGAATGTAACTTACTTGATCAGACATCTGGACAAAGAGATTATATGACACAATGAGAATATACATGAGGTTGTTGTCATTTTATCATTAACGTATTTATATATGGGTTCCATGAAATATTTAAAGATTTAAATCTTTGTCTTTAGTCATCGAAAACTAATGCTATTAATAAAATTTCATAGTGGGCCACACACTAAGTGTATCTGTAATCTCAGTTAAATTCTATTTGAATTTAATTCTTTGAATAAATATTATTCTTTGCTTATGGTTTAATAAGTTTTCTAGTATAGTTTATTTAATAAATTCAATCACCTATTATTATAAATAATATATGTAAGCATAATATAAAATATTTTTTATTTTTTATTTAGAAAACACATTATATTTATTTGTATCTTATATATTTTCACGATAATAAATTATGATTAATTTGTCTATGAGAATATTAAATAAATATATATTCAACAATTTGTGAATATAATAATTATTTTTTTTGAATTAATATTTTAGTGTTATTTACTTATTTTAATAAATATTAATTATTTAAGGAATGATAAATGATTAGGAGGATTGATAGACAGAGTATAGGGTCCAGATGAAATGATATAGTTTATTTAATATCATTTTTATCAATATTGATTGATTTATTTAAGAAGTTTTTTTCAAATATTAATGATTTAAAAAACATAATGGAATATAATAATAATATTATTATTATTTTACATGATGTTTTGCATAGAATATAGAAATTATTCAAGGGGACATTATACAATCACTAAATCTCTAAACCTATGTATATAACATAATGTATAAATTTTTTTTGGGAGATATAGAGAATTATTGTGCATAATCAAATTTTAGCAAGAATTATCTTCAGAATGAAATGAAATCATCCTCCACCCACCACTCAACATTAATATAAAAAGGTAGAGTCTTTTAATACTGAAATTATTGTTTTTTTGATCAATGGTGAACAAGGAATGAGGATTGGTCCTAGTACATTAGAACCTAGAGTATCTACAACATCCTATTTTTTTGAGGAATGAATTGGATAATTTAATATTTGAATCCTATAAATGTTCTCCAGAGTTTAAGGGTATTATACGAGTATTCAGGACTTGTTCAAATCCCATTGATCCAAATTTTGGAGAAGCTTTATAAGACACATTGTTAGTGAACCGTTAGTAGTAACCGTATGTCTCAACCGTTCATACCATATATAAGGTTCAACGGTTTGAAAAACCATGTGATGGATTCCATATGACAATGATAAAAACTATAGACATGTTGTAGAGGGGATTCACATTGGATTCACATGGTTTGGAAAATCATGCACCCAGAGCATACCCTTAGTTCCACATAGGCTGTGACCCCACAAGGTTGGAGCATGGTTTTTTCAAACTCTACAGGATGTCCATGTGAGGGGTTACCTTGGACAGTGACTCTTTCATAGTTAGTGAATAGTTTATCCAACTGTAAAGCCAAATTGTGTGACCTCTTAATGTTGGGAAAATGATATTTTTACACTCCTCCACTATAAATCGACCACATATCATTGTTTCAACTTCCATGCACTACCCTCCTCTCCTATTGAATATCCTCAAGGATTTTAAGATTTTATTTGAAGTACCCCCCACATTCAGACTCTGATCAGAGCACAGTTTGTCTTATTCGATTCCTCTCAGTAGGATCTCCAATCCACATCATTTCTTTTACAGTTTTTCTCTATACATTTGGCACTATTTTTATGTGAGTTAATATTCCCTATTTTTAAGTAATTTCTCTATTCATCAATTTTCATCTGATTCATACCACACTAAGGGAGGATACTAGATGATTTTTCATATAACACTATACGTTAAGTGATATATGAATTTTACCACATGTGTCATCAATTTATAATTGTCTTTTTTGTACCAAGATCTGGTTTCACTCGCACTTTTTAACTAAAATAAATTTTCCTTAAATTAGTTTCTTCATTTGGAATATAAATTAATTATTAAACCAATTTAACATAGTTAAATACCAATTAACTCAACCTGATCCACCCCTTCGGTGTTCCATGAATATGACTATGTGACCATTTATATTTCAATTTATGAAACACCCATTGGCGCATTGTGTTTGAATTTATCAAGTGTTTTGATTAAATTTAATGTATGAATAGACAATTTATGTTTGGGAAATCATGTTTATATTTATTCTTATTAATTTGGAATAAAATAATCAATGGTATAGAACCTTCTATAAAAGTTTTCAGTATTGAATGAAAAGGTATGTAATTGAATTAAATAATGAAAATAAATTTTCATAGTTATTACATGGCCTTGGTTATTTAGTTAAATTTAAGGTGCATATTGATACTATATAAATTTCTCTTGTTATTGGAGTGGTTAGACTTGATCCAACCTTGGACTCCAAATGGAATGGCTCGAGCACTCATAAGAATTCATTCCAATTAATTAAGACAGTTTCAAATGGATATAAACACCATGGAATTTGTTCAATGTGTTATTTTAATTAAATTCCTTGAAATAGTACCAACGATTCACATGGCTCATTTCCTGATTTTATAATTACTCAGATATGCTCTGTGTATTCAGCTGATGTCTTCAGATAAGAGGCAGCTTGGATTTTTTCCCTTTGTCCCTAGTCACTCATAGCTTGATATTTCCTATGGATACTATTCATGGATTCAGTAAGACATTATTCTAGTGGAATTCCTCTAGTGTACCCCTTCGATTAAACTTAGCCCCAAATAGATAGGATTAATAGTTTGGGTACTATGAGAGAGCTTTCCCATCTAAGGTCGACAATTCCTCGATTCCTCTTTGATAATGAATTACTATCATTATGACTTGGACTCCCGAATCACACCATGGGTTTTATTCAGGATTACTTAGACTGGTAAACTCTGGTTACACAAGCTAGATCCCAACCTCTTATAGGTTCCTTGTTCATAAATTACCAACATGAGTTGAAGAAGATATGATCTTCTAGGTATCTAATGAGGAGTTCGAGCCCAAAATGATTATTATTTCACACATGTAATTCCTCTACTTATCCTTATCTCCTCACACAATTGCTTTTATACTGACAGTCTGGACTTGTATATATACCATTTGTGGTGGCCTATTGAGTAAATCTCACACCCTATTTGGGCTACCGTTTGGTACCTAGACAGACTTGATGGATACAATTAGGGACAAGGTAAAACACCAAGTCTTTGATTCCTAATTGATTATAGCATTAGATCTTGGTAGTGTGAGACCATGACTTGGATTACAATGTCATGAAATAAATTTTTTAAATGTTTTTCTTTTTGATATACCAATATATAAGTATGAATACATATTTTATACACCGTTAGTAGTGGCCTATTGATTATATCTCACACCCTATTTGGGCTACCATTTTTCACCTGGACAGACTTCATGGATACTATTACAGACAAGGGAAAACACCAAGTCTTTGATTCCTAATTGTTTATAACATTAGATCTTGGGAGTGTGAGACCATGCATTGGCTTAAGATGTTATAAAATAACCTTTTTTACAAGTTTTTCTTTTTAGTATACCTATATGTAGGTATGAATATATATTTCATAGTTCCATTATATACTCATCATTTTATATATGGTGTCCCTTTGGATTAATGTGTATTACTTTGTAGATGATTTAACTTCATTGATTTATTGAAATTATTATGTTTCCATTATTAATTAATTTATTATACTACTGTGCTACTCTAATCATTAGGGTATAGTATCCCCACTATACCCTCATAGACCATCAGTCCTTGTCTACAGGATCTATTATATGGAGAGGAATACTTGAGGCCATGTGACTAGTCGGGTTTGGTTACTTATGAGTGAATCGGGTCCAGGACATCAAAAATTGGTATCATAGGGGGTTTTTTATTTTTTTCATACAATTTAGATTATTATAATGGAGACTGGGATGTGTCTAGATTTGGTACTCTTCCTGTTCATGGGAGTATCTAACACAAGTATGGGGAAAAATCTGTAATACCTACGATGTTATTTTTTGTTCAGGATTATTCATATTATGGTTGTATTGATTTCAATATTGTGTTACACACATGTATTTTGGATTTATTTATTATTATAGAATATATTTTTAGCCTTCGAACAGTATGGAATATAGGTGGTGTCCCATGCATCATTATAGGAACATGATGATTTATGCATCATTCATTATTCCATGCCATGCTTCTTTACTACATGCATTATTGTTTCATATTACTCATGACTTGATAGTTATATATTATATTGTACTAAAAATTCTTGTAGGGATAAATAATTGGAATAATTAATGTTACTTCATCAACCTAAATGGTGTTTTCTCATATATCATGATGATATAACCTTAATTAACCAATTATATTGAGTTTTAACCACGAACCATTTGTTACACAAGGTGAAACATTTTTTGGTTACAATTATTTGTATTAAAATTTCAATTTAAAGAGAGTGTGTGCCTTTATAAATTTGGAATGGTGATCCATTTAATTAAACCACCTTAAAAATATTTGTTGTAGTTACATGTATTACTATTTGAAATTAATAAATCATATTACTTTATAACTTTTGAATGGTTGAAAGATCGAAATGAACCTTGATATATATATATACTTATATATGGATATATGTGAGGACATATTTATAGACTATTGAGTTGTAAGTTAAATGTAAATGGTTACCATTACATATTCATGCCAATTACATTTTTAAAGGAATTTTCATATAATAAATTTGATTGACACACTTTATGCCAGAAACCTAATATAAAATAGAGAACGTCACCCAAACCTGATCATAGTATTGGGTAGTAGGATGTATCTATAGTGATTCATATTGGTCTATATGATTCCTAGAATTTTATCTATTAGTAGGTAGAGGGGTGTAAATATTATATAGGAGGGATTGTACCTATCCAATTATTGCATCTAAGAAGTTATCATTGTTAAATTTTATCTGAGGAATGTTACTAGAATTTTTAGATCAATTCTACTACAACATCCTCAAGTCGAGTTCCTAAAATGTGGCGATGATAGTGTTTCTAATGTGGTGGGACCTAACGTGTCAATGGTACCAAATGTGGGACCTATAATTATACATAACATGGGAACTTATTCCTATTTTTATGAAGGTTTTCCATGGTTTATGATGACTATTCTGGGATCTATACAACATACCCCTACAATGGAAGAGCTAACATAAGAATTGAAACAGTAGAATCTACCCACATTTTTAGGGGATGGTAGTCCACAGGCCACTGAGACATGGCTAGAGGTCATGCTATCTACCTTTCAGCACATGGAGACACCGCCCGATAGGATGATTAATCTCACAACTTATATAATTCATAGATCTTCCATGTATTGGTGGGATGTTATTGTAATAAACTGAACTACTTAAAATAAAATTCCCATGGGAACTAATTTAAATGATTTATTATTTAATATGTTTATAGAAATCACATGAACTTATTATGTTTTATTATATCCTATCAGATTTAATTTAATGTTATGAATCATTACCATTGATAATACAACCATTGAATAGTGATCACATGATTTGTATAAATATAGGATTTTAACAAAACCAATCGATACATACAAAGGATGTGATAGACACAACAAGTATTATTGTACACAATAAAGATCATTTATTGAAGTTTTTTAGGGAGATAGTATTTCTAGGATTTTCCCACTACCAATCCCATGTTGATATCCAACAACATATGCTTAAGATGAACTTTTTTTGAGATAATTTCATGCTCATTGAGATCAAATCCCAAACTATGTTATCCAAACCAGCCCATGAAAGTTTGACCATTACACACATTACCCTTAGAGAGTTTTATAGTGTATTAAAGGGATATGTATGAAGCCATAGAAATATTAATATGTACATTATTTTTTATATAATAAGGAATATACTTTCATCCTATTATTGTTACTTTGTAAATGAGTTTTATTTCAATTTAATAAAACCCAAATAGTATTTTGGTTAATATTAAAATTGAATCAATGAATTTATTTTATTGAACTAATGGTTTTTTCGTAATAAATAACACTTTAATAAAAAATATTATTATTAAATATTTATTAAATATAAATGAATATATAATTTTTATGATGTCCAATTTAATTTCTAAATGGGATCGAAAAATGTTATTGTAAAAAAACCCTTCATTTTGAATAAATGTTAGTTATTATTCTAAAAGTATAAAATCACATATTTAGAAAATTATTTAGATAAATTGAATATTAATTTTGGAATCATACTTTTAAAATTATCCAATGGTTAATTTTTCATAATTTTCTAATACAGTCAAATTTTTGGGTAAAAATTAAATATCATAAAAATGTATCATTTGTTTTATGACATAATTACGACCCAAAAGTTATGTCAAAATTACTATAAATGGGATCTATAACGAAGTTTTATTTAAACTTATAATAATTTGATTTTAGGATTATTTGATTTATTTTTCAAATCCATTATGAATATTCCAAAACCTATAATATATTTTCTAGTTTTAAAACCATTTTTTAAGAGTGTGAGTCACCTCAAATAAGAAAAGAAATTATTTCAACAAAGTTGGAACTTGTACATATAAAATAATAGAACCACTCTCATTTGGAAGAAACCATGTACCAAAAAAACATTTTATGGTTTGTGGTTTTAAAAATTTTATTATGTAGATTACAAAATTAAAAAAATAAATAAATCCCCCTCATTTCCAATATAAACCGACAAAATATCCCATTTCTCTTTAATAAAACATCTTTAAGAACATAAATACTCTTCCATATACTCTTTAGAGTCCTCCCAAGGTTCCCCAAATCACTCACGAATCATGTCCCATGGATTTGAAGTTACACACTCAAGTAAGAGATCCTCACGTTCCTCTCCTCTTTACAATTCAAGCACTTTTATGAAATTTGTATTTTAAATTTCAATTTTCTATAATATAAATTATTTATAAACATTAAATTAATATTGAATTTATGTTGTATTAATGTGATATTATTTATCCTCTATCATTTTTACCTTTATCTAAGTCATTACTATTCCAAAATTTCGTAACATATTTCTCTATTCTCATATCCATTAATGAACTTATTTTATGTTATATCTCTAAAATTCCATTTTATTATGTTGGAATATGTTCTTACATATCCCCCTTACATTAAATTTAATTTATAAATGATGATATCCTATTTTACTCCCATTAATACTCCCATGACTATTTATTTACACATGTTACCATGCCACAATATAGTTGGGATTATTTTCTAAATTCTAGTTTCTTCAATACCTTATGCATTATATTTCCAAATACTAAATTTCATCATTTTATTTTCCATGAAAATATTTATTTTTATTTTATTTTTATGTGAGAAGATACCACTTTATCTCTCATCAATATATTTTTACTAATCATTAAGTGTCATCGTTATGCTACCAAAATTTCACCGCGATCTTCCATGCCCAAAAATTGTGTAGTTAATACCATACCCATTTCCTATCAAAGGTGTTCACATTTATTCACATATAAATTTTATTGGGGACTTAAATATATTTATTCCAAATTAATAAACCATGATATTAATTATTATGATGAATGAATCCATGTTTTTTGATTTATGTGGCACACTTAAGCATGAGAATGAAATGAATATGATGGGTCTGTACAGATGGCACTCCAATGCATTGGGTAATTTTTAGTATCATGATATGTCATGTTGTGATAGAGAGTAAACTTGATTCCTTTATGGTACCTTTTCCACAATGATTTCTATATGGTTTTAGCCTTGAACTATGTTAATCATTCATTGTTTTAAGTTGTTTCCATAATTTTCATGTTGACATTATGATTATTATGCTATATCATGTCTCATTATTCATGTTTATGACTCATACTCTGGTTATTCCCCATTGATATTCCTATTATGTGTCTGTTGTTATTCTCTTCATGTTATTCCATGTTTATCCTTTTACTTGGATTTATAGGTCACACATTTTTTATGTTTGTTCTCAGGTTATTCTTTGGCGTTTTAAAAGCCATTGAATTTTAGAAGTATCTTATAGAAGTTTTTAATAATGTTGTTGTATACCATGTTCAAGATGTTATGATGTTTACCTAATTCCTAATAACACTATAATTATCAATCCTTCTAGTTGTATTAAGTTTAATTTTATATAAAAAACATGTATTAACGATAAATAAAGAGCAGGGTTGTTATAGTTGATATTTGAGGAAAGGTTTAATTATTTTTGGGATTATGATGAGAAAACTCTAGAGAAAGCCTTAGGGATAAGGCTAAGTATAAGAATTTTATTTAAAATTATGTATGTTTAGAGTAAATGGATTATTAGGAAAATACTTATCTATATAAATACTACTAGTGGATGTGGTTCTAGCATAATTGTATCTTGGGCTAACAAATCTGACAATGTGTCCCAGGCTTGACTCGGGGTAACCTGGTACATGAAACCATTCCTTAATATACACCTAGTTTGACACTCCTAGGGGATATTATTTGGAAAATTAATAATTCCATTATAATCAATTATTAAGGGAACAAAGAAATCCCATGAGAATATATATTATAAAATAGATCGTGGATAACAGATATTGAAGCATAGAAATTCATAAGTTAGGTAAATAAATTAAATTTATAAGTTACCCATTTAATGTAATTAGATTCCACATTATGTGTTTAACATTTTCAAATAGTAATCCCTAATTTTTCTTTTATTCTAGATAATGGTTGTAAATATGAGTAGTTAGGAAAAAAATCAATGCAACCGGAAATTTGATAAGTGTCCCAATGAGATACCAAACATGATTGGAGAGGGAATCATGAAATTTATGTGGATAATATCTTATTTGAATCATGTTTTGAATATAAAACTAGATCAAGAGGATCATAAACCCACCATAAGAGAGAACAAGATACGATTGAAATATTTATGTGAATAAGGAATCATACTTTCAATGGATCATCTGATACCTTAATCACTAGACAATAGATCAAATCTATTAAGAAGATATTCTACATACTTAAATGTTCTGAATAAGATAAGATTTATTATGTTTATTGTAAGATGGGAGAAGTAGGTTAGTAGTGGACATTCATAATAACATGAATCTTAAGTAAGAGAATGAAGAAATGGAGTGGATGGAATTTTGGAGGATTTTATTAATAAATATTTTCCTTTCACTCTCCAACTTAAAATGGAAGGATATTTCATCACCCTCAAGTAAAAATATTTAAAATCCATTGAGGTGTATGAGTAAAACATTACAAGACTTTCATGAAATTCCTCCATCTTTGTCGTTACCCCCAAATCCAATTTTGACCAATTCTTTGTTGGGATAAAAAATATTCTATGAAAATCCTAAGAGATCCATGTCATTTATTATTATGAGGAAATTATTTGATATTACCTCTAAGTCAAAATGGAGATTAGTGAATATCAAGGGTATGATGGGGATAAGAATTAGAAAGAGGATTTTAATTATAGTGGTCTAATGGTGAAATCTAATGGTTCTAATAAATATTAACGTCCTACTTGTCAATGGTGCAGAAATAAGCACCCTGAAAATTTCCTAAGTGAGATGAATAAATGATTTTAGTGTGAGAAGGAATGGTACCTAGAAAACATTTACCAATAGGAGAAACCCACTAATGTGATGGAGGAAAGGAATTATATGGTCAACCCCCATGTGCATTATCAATTTCTTCATCTTCAAGGATCCAAGGAACTTTGATAACTGATTTCTTAATGCATGGGTTTTCAGAGACAACCAAAAACATCCAAGGAAAAAAGGGTGACCTTTTTACCTCACTAATGCTGAGGTGGATCTCAAAAATGAATCAGTGACATATATTCTAGTTATTCATTCAGTAATAGATAATGTAATTTTTTTTGGTTCTAAGCATTCGATCATATCATGAATTTTTAGTTTATATATTTAAAAACAACTTCAAATCATGGAGTTACGGATGATCGTTAAAATGTAAAATTGAAATATTATTGCATTATAAGTATATAACTCCTCATCCATCAAAATATTTGGGTTGAACTTCCAATAAACACTTTTAATACTCCGTTTGGGGGAATTTCATGTAACAACCCGAAATTTGGAATAATTTTTTTTTCATAATTTTGTGTGTTATTTTATTTTATACTCAACAAACCTATTTCATTTAATAAAATATAAAATGAGTATAATTAAAATAAGACAGTTGGGTTTTAATTGTTATATGTCTATTTGTAAATAAGACTGTTGGAAACTAAATCTTTTGATTATTGTCTATAAATACAAGTGATCTTGGTTACTTATTATAGAAAGAAGATTCAAAGGCCTCATCCAGTAGTCTTGGGCCAATCAAATCCTATCTGATATAACTTGGGAAGGAGATAACAACACTAGGCTATTCTCTAGACCAAAACTAATCTGAACTTCATCCTATAAAACTGGAACGGAATCACCTTCGTGAGAAGTTCAAGCAGATAGAAATCACCACTCAGGCAATCTTGGTTGAGCCGCCGCAAGATTTTTTCACCTCAGCACACCATACGCTTAGATCCTATGATGGTGTTATAAGGGGCTATGTAACAAGACCTAAGCTGCCATATGTAATCCTTTGATGAATGAAAAATATGATTTCTTCTTATGTTGATGTTTTTGAATTTTCAAATGTCTGGATATACATAGGATGTATATTATTGATGAATTTTTGAAAAACAATATTTTAAAAAAATTTATGTAAACCTTAAATAATTAATTATGTGTAATGATTTTCAAAAAATGGTCTTCTACAAATGTGTTCAGTATGAAATTTCGAGTTTAATAAGATCAATTTAATTTTTGGTGAATAGTAATTTATGAATAGTGATTTTATGCTTAGGATTAGTAATGTGACCAAATGGATAAGTAATCTCACTTAAATAATGTATTAATATAATATAGTAACCTTGATTATGTAATGTGATTCAATAAAATAGGTAAATATCAGTTCCAGAAAATATTAGTCAAATATTAGTTTTTTCAGGTGAATAGTGTTTTTTCATTAAAAATTAAATTATAAATATTTAGAAATTTGTTTTATAAAATTATGTTTATTTTTGAATTCTGAGCATCGATATTATGTTAAACTAATTTTTGGGGATTTTTCTGAAAAAAATGATTTTTTGGTGAATAGTATTTTTATTTAAAAATTAAATTAAAAAATTTTAAAAAATTATTTTTATAAAATGGAGTTCATTTTTGAATTCAGAGCATCGATATAATGTTAAGTTGAATATTTGGGATTTTTCTGAAAAAGTTGAATTTTTAGTGAATAGTAAAAATATAGTTTTAGGGTTTCAGTATGTTTGATGACTTCATAACCTTGTCATGATGATTTCATCAGATATTTTAAGGTATGGTGGACTTTTGAATAGTAAGATAAGGTATGAGGTGTCTGTAGTGTCCAATACCATGAGAAATACCATTGGTTTTGCCAATACCACCGATGAGGTGTCCCTTGGTATTTAAGTTCAATAACCAGGTTTCTTGGGAGAATCCTAAGAATATATTTGTCATCCGAAGTTTATTGGGGATATATGGCTATTATGTGTGATTTATTATATAATTGTAAAACCTAGAGGCACCTCATACAGTCTTTACTAAGAAAGGTGTGAAGTTTATGTGGTTGGAATCTAGTGAGACAACCTTTCAAAAGCTGAAAGGAAGTCTGACTTCAGCATTGATCCTAATTATTCCATAGTTGGGTAGATTCTATACTATTTTTTCTGATGCATTGAGAATTATGATAGGATCAGTTCTAATATATGAAGTTTGAGTCGTGGTATACGAGTCGTATCAGTTAAGAAAAAATGAGTGGAATTACCTAAATCATGATCTCGAGCTGATATTAGTAGTTCACCCCTTGTGTTATTGGTGTAATTATTTAATTGGAGAGTTGTTTTTTTGTGTTTACAGAACAAAAAATCATAAGGTATATATTTATATAGTAAAATAGAAATCTCAAATAGTAGAGTGGGATGAATACCTAAAATATATCTATTTTGAGATTTCTTATATTCCTAGGAAGTGTAATTCTATAGAGGATTATCTAATCCAAAGGACTCATGAACAATTAGTTTATGAGGCTGATAGAGAGTTGTAGTTAATGAACCAATAAACTAAGGTGTACATAGAGGTTTAGGTGCATCCCAAGTTTCCTATGCTTACATCTTTAGCAGTGAAATATTCAACTATAGAGAATGTGATGATGATGTAGTTATTAGATCCTAATGGTGTAGTCCTAATGAAGAGTGTTTTAGGTGAGAAATCGCATTTAGGATAGATCATTTGTGAGGAAGATGCCTTGAACATCCATGGACGCGTCTGGGTTCCAATAGAAATCCTAGGGGAATTTATGATAGAGTATATTACTTATACTTGGTCAATACACCCTGGGCTTACAAATATATATCATGATGTACGTCTCTAATACTGGTGACTTGTTTTGAAATGGGTGATAGTCAAATTTGTTAATTCATATTCCACAAATCAGAAGGTAAAGGTAGAACAAAAATGATCAGTAGGGATTCTACAAAAATTTCCCTTTATTGAGTGGAAATGGGATAGTTTCACCATGGAATTTGTGACTATTTTTCCATGATTACCTGAAGGAATTGATGTTGTATGAGTGATCCTTGACATGATCATGAAGGTCTCTAACGTTTTTCCTATGAAGGTGACATTTTTTGTGGATGAACATGGTAGGCTATATATTTAGAAGATTATATGAATTCATGGAGTCCCATCGACTATATTATCATTAATGGATTCTCATTTCACATATTGGTTTTGGAAAGGGTTACAAATGTTATTAGGTACACATGTACTTTTGATTACAACATACCACCCTCAAACCAATGGGCAGTCTATCCAAAAAATACATGTGTTGGAGGACATTCATAGAGAATGTGTCCTTTATTTTTGAGGTTATTAGGAGAAACATATACTCATAGATGATTTCTCCTACAATATCATTTTTTAAGAGAGGATTCATATGTATCCTTATGAGGCCTTATATGGTATTCAAATTAGATCACCTCTATGATAATTAGAGGTAGGGGAGACAATATTTCTTGAACTTCATATTATTCCAGAGACTTTAGAGATGGTTCAGATGATGAGGAAATGAATATCTATGGATCAATCATGGAATAATACATATGCCAAATACCATCAATTACCTCTCGAGTATATGGTCAGGGATCAAGTATTCATATTTGTTTCTACTAAACTGGTGCATCAATGGTTTATCCCGTAAGGTAAAATGTTGCCTCATTTTATTGGACCTTTTGTGGTTTTGGAGAGGGTCAAATTATTAGCTTATTATATAAGACCCCTTGAGAGATACAAATATATTTATGAAATGTTCCATATCTCTCAATTACATCGTTACTATTCATACCCATATCACATATTTCATCCTAATGAGGTTGAGTTAGTGGTAAATGCATCCTTTGAGGATCATCCAATACATATCATGCAATGGATAAAAAAGGATCTCTAAGGTAGGTTAGTTCCCTTAGTCTAAGTTCTATTACATCAAAACAACACAAAATATGAAATTTGGGAGGGATAGGCCGACATACATTACCCATGGTATGATATTTTCTCTAATAGTTCCCTATTACCCTCAGAAGGGAAACTCGAGGCTGAGTTGTTTTAAGTGGGTGAGTTTATTAAAACATAGTTTAAAATTATGAACAAGTTAATTTTATATATAATCATCTAAATGTGAATAAGAGTTTAAGGAATGGTTCAGGATCATTTAGGGCTTCTTCATAGCATAGAGCTCTGAATTTTGAAGAATCTATATGACATGTACGGTTGGTGTAGAGTTAGTAGTAACAATGTGGATCAATTGTGTGGCACATATATAAAGGATCATGTTTTCACAAATATATTGAGGCATGATATAAGGAAATGTAAAAAATTGTGGACATGTGGCATAGGTCATTCACATGGGATGCACATAGTTTGGAAAATCATGTGCCTAGACAACACCCTTAGTTCCACTTAGGCAATGACTACACACTATTAGGGAACATTTTTTGCAAATCATGTGGGATAGCCATACAAGGGGTTCCCTTGGACACTGATTGTCACATGGTTGGTTCATGGTTTGGACAACTGTGTGGCTAAACCATGTAACCTATTAATATAGGGTAAAGTGAACTTTTTCCCATTATTCTTTAAAACTGACCCTCCTATTTTTATTTCATCTTTGTTGCACAACCCTCCTATACCATTGAATATCCTCAAGGATTTGAAGCAAGGTATTTATGTAAGTCCCTCATTCAAACTCTAATCTGACCACTGTTTGTCTCTTAGATTCCTCTCGGCGTGAGATTCATAATAATTACTTAATTTTCCAATTTATCTCTATATATTCGATGTTATTCGGGTACGAGATAATATTACCAATTTTCAGGGAATTTGTATATTTTTACATTTCCTTTTGATTTATTCAAATATAAGGGATGATACTGGACGAGTATTTAGATAATACCATAAGGTAGGTGGTCTAAAACTTTTCCCTCATGTATTGTCAATTTATAATTGTCATCGTTGTCCTGTGGACCAGTTTCACCCTTGATTTTCCCCAAAAATTAATTTTCCCAAAAATTAGTTTTTTGATTTAGAATTTAAAATACCTATTAGAACCCTTTCACATGCATAGATTACAATGAACACAACTTGAAGAAACCCCTTAGGTGTTCCACACATATGCCTATATTCCACTTTATATTTTAATAGATGAAACACTAATTGGTGTGTTTGGTTTGACTTTATAATGTGTGTTGATTAAATTAAATGGATGAAAAGAAACTATATTTTTGGAAAAGAATATTTTGGTTGGATCTTATTAATTTGGAATTTAATAATTAATGGTATGACACCTTCTATATCCTTTTCCACTATTTAATTAAATGTGATGGACTTGAATTATCTAAATTGAATGAATTATCATGTTTATTACATAAAATCTGTTATTTAATTAAACATAAGGTATATATGGATACTATGGAACGTTTTTTTATTATATTAGTGGTCATACTTATGTGATCCTTTGATTCCTAAGGGAACTATTTGATCACTCAGAGGATGCCCTTTTGATTCATTGATCTAATTTTCAAGCGAGACACCCACATTGAAATTTTTTCAATGTCTTATTGTATGTGAATACCTCTACATGGTATTAATGAATCACTTGACTCATTTTGGGATATTAGAAAACCTCAAATATAATACATGGATTTATATGATATATCAGGATATGAGGAACCTTGGATTCTTCTCTTGGACCCTAGTCATGATTAGCTTGGGATTTACTATGGTCATTCTCCATAAACTCAGTTATAAATTATTCTAGTGGAATGCCTCAGGTGTACCCCTTTGATTAAACATAGAACCACATAGATAGAGTACATGGTTTGTGTACTATGAGCTATATCATCCTTTTATGGTCAAGGATTCCTTGATACCTCTTGGATCATTTATTTCTATCATTATGAACCAGACGACTAGGTTTCACCTTGGGTCCTATTTATGATTATATATACTGGTACACTCTTGTTACACAAGCTAGATCCTAAACTCTTTTATGTTCCTTGTTTAGACATTACTTACATGGGAAAAAGTAGATATGGTCTGCTAATTATCCTATGAGTAGTTAGATCCAAACATGATTATAATTTCATATATGTTATTCCACATATTATCTTTATATATGCACACTAATTATTTGTTAATCATGGAGTGGGCTTGTATTGATGTCATTGGGGGTGTGTTATTGAGTATATCTCACACCTTATTTTGGACCACATTTGGTCTATAGGCATAATTCATGTATATAGGCATGAATAATGGAATGTTGTAAGAATTGTATGCTAGATTGATTATTACAAGGGATCATGGGAGCACAGGACCGATCTATGGATCATGATGATATTGGATAACATTTTTGGTCTTTTATTCTTTTTTATATACCTATATGTACATATGCATGATTTTTTATAGATCTATGAAATACTTATCATTTTCTACATGGTTCAACTTTTTATTAATGTATTATTACTATCTTTATGATTTACCTTCATTTCTCTGTTCATATTATTATGTTTCTACTATTAATTCATTTATCATACCATTATAATACTCTAATCTGGTGGGTATAGTCTTCCCATCATACCACTATGGACCCATGCTACTAGTTAGAATCATATGTTGTACAAGAAGGTGCAATTGAGGCCATGTGACTAGCCAGGATTGATTACTTATGAGTGAACAGGATCTGAGATGTCAAAGTTTCAATGATTTCGTTTCAATATTTCTAGAGGATGTGTGGATACAATTATAGGTATTATGATTTATATCCTCCAACATAATTATTTTAGGACATAAATATCCATTAACTCATAGATAAATAATGTATTTACATGATGAAGAAATTATTTTCTATAAAATAGTTATAAATTATATGTGAAAATGATACTCTATTAAAATTTTGGTGTTGCATTCATCTAGTTATAAAAATATAAGAAAAAAATAAATGATAGAAATTATTAGGTAGTGTAACAACCAACCCCCAAAAGCCTAGAGATGGTGTATTATTTTAATACATTGGAATGATTATAAGTAATTAAATCCCAAAATACTGAGTAGTTTAGTTGTTTTGGAATACCAGATACATACATAGGTTCAACATTACAACATGAAAAAAAAACCTATAAGTTTTATTGGGAACATCCACAACTCTATGTTTATCCCTATAGGTCATTCATAATAAAATTATTCATGTCCATAGAACATGAAAAATAAGAAAGGGGTGATCTCAAATGCTCAATAAGGGTAAGAAATAGATTGGAAGATATCATAAACATAAAAATGTGGCATGGTGAATAACTAGAAATACATGCCTTTAAAAATGAAATTGGACACAATATGGATGGAATAAGAGTTGAATAAAAAAATGACATAACAAAACATAATCATGGGTATTATAATAGTCTAATAACCACATGAACCATAAATAATATTTTCATAATTAGGGAATTCATAATGTGGGACATCATAACCATATTGTCAAGGTGTCGTCCCAAGACCATAAATAATCATTTTTGAAGGCTTTGAGCCAATAATGTATTTTGTATCATGGGGAGTACTAATACTCCGAGGGGCTATAGTGGGCCCCACAGAAAAATTAATAAATTCAATTCATTCCTCATTCGAATAGGGTTAAACATAAAAATATATACATTCATCTTGAAACTAATATATGAAATGTAAATAACTTCCCCCAAAAATTAAGCATAAACACTAACCATTCAGAGTAAATTGGTGAATGGTTTTAAGATAACACATCCAATGTAAAAACATGTGGGATTATATCATAAAAAATTACCCTCGTTTAAAAATAATAATCAATAATAATGATGAATTGGTTGAATATACTCTTTTAAAATCATTGAGTAATTCTTCTTATAAAAACCCTTTTACTTGGAAAAGAAGAGTTATTTTGGAAAAGTATTTTTATAAAACTAGAACATATGTAAGATAGTATTTTCAAAACAAAATGAGTGATTTTATAAAGATAATAGTTTCTAAAAAATTATTAAAGATATCCATTGAAAATTGGTAAGAATTTGAGAAATTCCCTGGAATCGGGCTTATATTTTGGAATGAATTTTCAAAATTTCTTTTAAAATGTTTATCTTACCGTAAAATATGGTAGAAATATTGTTGGTAAACATATATAGTGAACTAAAATAGAATTTATTATGAGTACATAATAATACATATGAATTTCATTGAGGTAAGCAGAAAGTATAAGTAACCCAAATGAAAATGGAGGTTTGGGTGGAAAACCCTTACCACTTTGTAATCAATCAAAACATATGCCCCAAAACAATTAATAATTAAATGATACATTTAAAACACTAAAATTAAATATATTAATTATTTGATAAATCAATGGGCAATATACATACACCATTAAAAATTAATTGTAGTAGATAAGGAATGTCTCATGAAGATGGAAGTGAGGTGAGGAAACCCTTACCTTAAGTCTGAAGGTGTTCCTCACTTGATCCTAATGACCTAAGTAATCAAATTTAGGTTCATAAATTAATGAATAAAAAACCTCATAAAAATATAATTGATTTGGTATAACCTTATTAGGTTCATTAATGTCCTTTTGAAGCGTTAAGAGATTCAATTTCATTGTTTTGGAAGCATTTTCTTCATTAGTTTCCATGATCAGTTTACTTGTATTCAGAAATGGTGTTTTGTTTAAAATGTAGTTAAACATATTGAATTGTTAATATATAATTTCAGTGACATTAAATAGATATAAATGATCTTATAATTACCTTGGATATATTCCATGAGTACGACTCATTAAATAAAAGTTAATGATAAACACTTTGATTAACTTGGTGGTTTTGTGCATAATGAACTTGCTTTGTAATATTATTTTATATTATAAGTGTATAAGGATTAAATAACATTAAATAATTTAAAATAAATATATTATTATACTTTTCAACCATTATAGGTGTTTTAAAACTAGTCTTTAAAATAGTAATGCAAAATGAAAACCCATCTTCCTTGAAAGTGATAATTAACACATCTCAGATGGTGTTATCATTTATAGTATAAAAGGTTTGAAAAGAAGACATGATGATGAAACATTCCATTATAATAACAAAATTCCAGTACATATAATGTATTTTAGATCTCATAAATAATTTGATAATAGGAAGGGATAAGGTATAAGCGAGAAAGAATTTAAAAGCGAAGAAGAATAAATGTTTCCCCTTTAATATTTCTCTTTTGATACCACCTTAAGGACCTTTTAGTGGACTTTCTGTGAGACCAAATGCAGTATAATTTTTCAACGGATGAGTTGGATGGAATTTGGAATAAATTTCTGAACAAGAATGCTTATGATTATGAAATTTGTGAAGGAACATCCTTTTATAAGTGATGTCAGGGGTAACTTAGGAATCACAAAAATTATTAAAATATAATAAATATACTCTACATTTTAAAACTCCCAAAAGGAAAAAACATAATGGGTGATTATTTTTTATAAGTAATTTTAATTATTTTTGTACTTGTCCAATAATTTAGGTATTTTTAAATAATTTAATAAAATATTTTATTCATGAAAAACAATTTTTTCAAGATAAAAACTATTAATATCTATGACTTTAAACACATCAAAAAAGTTTAAAATTCAAATCATGTTTTTTATATTATATCATATTGATATAATATTCATCTAGGGAATCATTGAATTAGCTTAAAAATATAAAACTTAATTTATTATATTATTTTTATGATCATTTATTTGATTTATTCATTAATTAAATTAATACTAAATCATCTTTGTGGAAGCCATTATGGTATTAATTTTGTCTAAAAATTAAAAATAAAATTCCATGAGAAATATAATCTTATTATATTTCTAAATAATATTATCTTTCTAATATAAACACTGGAAAATTTCATATAAAGATATTATTATATTAAAAACTATAATGTGACAACTTGATTCCCTTTTGAAAAAAAATATTATAAAGGATTTAAAGTGATTATCGTGGGTCCAAAATTTTCAAAATTTGAATAATAACTTGATAATAGTTTAAAATTGATTTTATAAAATGTTTTATCCAGAATATGGTTCACTTAATAATTCTTATAATTTTGATTAAAAGTTTTTCATTTATTTTTCTTATGCATGCACAAGCACTGCATTGACCTTGCATAAGAATTAATGTTAATTATTTCATATATAAAAATTGAAAATAAAATAATATCATAAATAAATATTAATAAGGTTAAAAATAAAATTATTAATATATTAATTCTGTATATTCACTCTTATACATGACATACATCTTCTTGTTATTTTTTCTTTTAATTCCCTGCACAAGCAGTACACAAAAGTTTTGATAATAATCATGTTATATAACACTAAAATTAGAAATTAAAAATAAAAGAGATAAATAACACATAATAATTAATAAATAAACCATTAATATAATTTTTATCACTCAATTATTATATATAAATTACCAATTTTGACATTTTAAGAACTGTTGAGGAACTGCATCGACATTGATAATGATTTTTATACATTTCATGAAAAAATACACTTTTCATGTTCCAAATTAATTCTACAAAATATTGAACTTGTAAAATAATTATTAGTTATTTTATAGTTTAAATAAATTTTTTATATCATAATAATTTCATAAAGATGTCACAAAAAATGTAGTATTTTATAAAAAACTGTATTATTTTACTATTCAACATAAATTAAAATATTTCATTAAAATCCAAAAAATTAATAAAAACTATTTTTCAATGTGTAGTTTAAAAAAGTAAATCCATTTTAAAAAATTAATTTTCTAAATAATAGAAATTTAATTTTTTATTAAAATCATTATTTACTTTTGAAATACCAATTTTAATATTATAACTGATTTTAAGACACTTCGAAAAATTAACTTGGGTCTCATAAAATTATCTTACATTCATAGGAAAATAAAATATTGATTAATGAATACATTTTTTGAATATGAATTATCTTTTATATTAATATATTAATTATAAAATTTTAATCCATTGTTTATTGCTCATAATAATACCATCACTTAATTATTAAATTTTAAAACTTTCACTCTCATTTATTAGGTGCCTAAATTATATTTTTTACTTACATTTGTGAGGTTACTATTCATAAGAGGACATTACTAATCAAGTTACAATTCATAAGGGTTTATTAATATTCATAAGGGTCAAGTTACTATTCATAAGGGTGCATTACTATTCATAAGGGTCAAGTTACTATTTATAAGGGTGCATTAATATTCATAATGGTAAAGTTTCTATTCATAAGGGTAAATTACTATTCATAAGGGTAACATTACTATTCATAAGGGTATGTAACTATTCACCAAAAAAATAAGTTTGTCTTATCAGACTCTAAATATATTACTGTACACAACCATGTATGTCATTTTTTTTGAAATTCAAATCATAGAGGTGGACAAACTTTGTTTACTGGCTTGGTTATAAAAAAATAGCATTTTGTAGAGACTCAGTGTTTCATGCATTCAATATTAAATTTATTTTAAATATCATGGGGTGTTAAATTATTCTCTCCTTACAAAAATTTCATCCTTGAAATTTTGAAATTTAATTTTTAATGTTAATGTTTGATACTTGAAAATTCCCTTGTGGGAAACCCACAACAGAAATATGGTTAACATATCCTTTTAAAAAGTGGGAAAGGGAAATGTATCTGTTTCTACAAAACTACACATTCTAATTGGATAACATGTTCAGGGAAGAAAAATCAAACCATCATGTTCTGATTGAAACAGATAGAGGATATGCTCAGATGAATGGTCATTACCAAAAAAGAAACATAAACTACAGTTATGAAAAAATTCATTGATATCATGGAAAAAATATATGATAATAGGAAAATGTTTTTATTCAAGAATATTTTCTTAGAGTTGATGAATTATTCCAATCTATAAGAGTATAAATATTTTTTTCTATTTCATAAACACAATCTTATCCTTTTTTGTGCGTTTAACTAACTTTACATCATCTCATAGCACAAGTTGCATCATGTAGTGACTTTAAGATCTAAAACATCATACAATGATTAACTAAGACCATTTCACAAATGGATTAACTTTACAAAAGGTCATGATCCATTAATTTAGAATCATTCTTATATCCATCATTTCTAGATCCATGTACACAGGGTCCCTAGAAGCCCTCATTTTGTTTAGAACACCATGATCTATTCATCTCAATGAATATTCTACCTTATTTAACTTTAATCAACATAAATCAGCCCAACATTTTCACATTGTAAACATGTGAATATATTCATCACGTGTCTTATTGAAATATGATAACAACTCAAATTACCATAAAACCTTATTGTAAACCTGAATTCATCCATAAACATGCTATTGAATATATTCCTTGTATCCAAAAATGTTGTAAAGTCCATTAATGATAGCATAGACCACATGCCAACAAGTCCAAAATCAGTTTTGAGGTAGTCACTACTTCTCCAAATGAATCATTTCTTCATCATTATCTTCATCATGAGAAATACATTAAGTGTTTTCAATCCGTTAATAATGCATTTTCCAAAAAGTTTATCATTCCACTGAATATCTTATCTTGGTAATATTCAACTTATGGTTTCAAATCCTTAATTAAAAATTGATGTAGTACGATCCTCATATATTCTATAATTCTTATAACCAGTACATTAGTGAAAAAATATTCAAACTACATGATTATTGACTAGGAATATTAATCATTATACTTCTTATGCGGTAGCATCATAACTTTATCATTTTCCAGAATCATAATTTAGGGTATATTAATTTGATAGTTGGGACATTGATTTACATAGTGTCCCATATCCTTGCAGCTGAATCATTGTACATTGGAAACATTTTTCTTATCCTTGAAAGCATAAAATTCTTGTTTTCTCTAAACATATTAAAAACACCCATTCCATTTATGTATTTACAATTGTGATTCTTTTCAAAGTTATCACAAGTGGGAAAACCCTTCTTTCCATTCTTCCCTATATCTATATTTTTTACTACCATCTTCGTATTTTTCTTCCATTCAACCCCATATGACATATAGAATTATTTACATACCTTATTAGCACATGATACTATTTTCTCATATGAAGTGGACTCACGGGAGACTATCTTCCTTTTAAACGATGGATTAAGACCATGAGATATATGATCCTTCTAAATATTTTCATCATGTGCATTGGTGATGTTCTCATTCCTACTACTAGGATCCATTTATAATATATTCTATATGCTATATTACATCATAAAATTATGAACATTCCATAACTCTATACAAGGTATATTATATATCAAAAATTTATGTATCATAAATCCTAGAACCAAATACTTTTGATACATTGGAAGAATAAATCCTTCATAATAGTATGTAAGAAAAAATTTGAATTATCCTAAAAATATCCCTCGAGAGTGTCAAACCAGATTAGTAGTAAGGACCATTGTCATATAATAGGATACCCCAAGCCAATCCCGAAACACATTTTCAGAGTTGTTACTCCTAGATACATCTATTCCAGAACCACATCTAGTTGTAGTATCTAGATATGGAATATTTTCTAAGAAATATCCAAATAATCTATTACTTACCAAAATTGTAGGATGTTCTTGTATTTGTCTCGTCAAGTCTATCTTACGGTTTTTCTCCCTAATCTACGTTTTATAAATCTAGTTTCTAAGTTTTCTACTAAACATCCTTTGATACCAACTGTAACACCCGTACCCGAGAACCCTGGAGCTGGTGCATTGTTTTGATACATTGGCATGATTATAATGAATCAAATATTTAATGACTGAGTAGTTTAGTAGTTTTGGAAAACTATATAAATACATAGGTTCAACATTATAACTTGAAAAGAAAAACAACATATAAGTTTTACCGGAAACATCCATAAATCTAAGTTTATCCAAGTAGGTCATTCATTATAAACTTCTTCATGTCTTGAGAAAGTGAAACATAAGAAAGGGCTGAGATCAAATTATTTGTAACAGTAAGAAATATAGTAGAAGATATCATAAACATAAACTTGAGTCATGGTGAATAACTAGAAACACATTCCTTTAAAAATGAACTTGAATACAATATAGAAGGATTACGAGTTGAATAAAAAATTCCATAATAAAACATAATCATGGGTATGAAAATAGTTAAATAACCACATTAACTATCAATACTATTTTTATAATGAGGGAATTCATAATGTGGGACATCATAACCATACCGTCAAGGCCTCGTGCAAAGACCATAAATATCATTCTGTCACGGCCTTGTACCAAGACCGTAGTTTGTGTAATAAGATCTATCAATTAATCAAGAGGCTATATCAGGCCCCACCCAACACTTACTAAATCCAATGAATTCCTCATATGAATGGAGACAAACAAAACCAACATATACATTTATATTGAAACTAATATATTAAATGTAAATAACATTCCGCGGACAATAAGCATAAACACTTACTATTTGAAGTAAATTTGTGAGTGGTTTTAAGATAGAACATCAAAAGTCAAAACATAGGGGATGATATCATAAATAATTAACCCCATTTAATCATAAGAATCAAAAAAAGTATTGAATTGGGTGAAAATACTCTTTTAAAATCATTGAGTAATTCTTGTTTTAAAAACTCTTTTACTTGGAAATAAAGAGTTCTTTTAGAAAAACATTTATATAAAACTATAAATGAGGTAAGATAGTATTTTCATTATCATATTATTTATTTTAGATAGATAATGGTTGATAAAAACATAATATATATATTTCCCTTGAAAATAGTTAAGAATCTGATAAATTCCCTTCAATCGGGCACGTATTTTTGAAAGAATTTTGAATGTTCATTTTAAAACATCTAACTTCCCATAAAATAATTAAGGATTCTGGTTGGTATACATATAATGTGAACTCACATATAATTTATGATGAGTAAATAATAATACATATGAATTTCATTAAGGTATTTTGACAATAAAAGTAACCCAAATGAAAATGGAGGTTCAGGTTGAAAACCCATTCCACTTTGTAATCAATCGAAACATATGACCCAAAACTAATAATAATAGAATTATAAATTTAATGACATGAAATTAAAGATATTAATAATATGATACCTCAATGTTATGAGTAAATACATTATACACAAGTAATTGTAGTGAATCAGGAATGTCTCATGAAAATGGAAGTGAGATGAGGAAAGCCTTACATTATGTCTGAAGGTGTTCTTAAATTGATTTTAATGACCTGAATAATCATATTTAGGTAGATAAGTTAATTATTAAAAAACTTCATAAAAATTTAATATATTTTTTATAACCTTATTAGTTTCATTTATGGCCTTTTAATGGGTTAAAAATTGAATTTCATTGTTTTGGATATTTTTTCTTGTTTTGATTTCATGATTGATTTACTTGTATTCATGAATGAAAGATAGTTTGAAATGTGGTTAAACGCATATAATTGTTAACATATATTATTAATGACATTATAGGGATTTAAATTATCATATAATGCTTTTGGTTATATTCTATGAGGATAACTCATTAGATACAATTTAATGATAAATGCTTGTATTAACTTGGTGGTTTTGTGTATAATGAACTTGTTTTGTATTATTATTTTACATTATGAGTGTATAAGTATTAAAGAACATTAAAAAACTCTAAAAAATATATATTCTGATCTAGTTCAACCATTATAAAGGTTTCATGACGAGTCTTGAATATGGTAATGAAAAATGAAAACTTGTCGTCCTTTAAAGTGATAATTAACACATCTTCGACAGTGTTTTCATTTATACTATAAAAGGAGGGAAAAAAATTTTATGATAACATATTACATTATCATAACAAAATTCTATTACATATAAGTTAATTTAGTTTTCATTAAAAATTGGATAATAGGCAGGGATAAGGTATAAGTGAGAAAGAATTTAAAAGAGAAGAAGATGAAATATTACCTCTTTAATATTACACTTTTAAAACCACCTTAAGGTGCTTGGAAGTGGTATTTTTGTGATCCCAGAAGCACTAAAATGTGTCAGAGGATGAGTATGATGTAATTTGGTAGAGTTTGTCTGAAAAATAATGCTTATGGAATTGATATTTGTAAAGGATGGAACCTCATTTTATAAGAGAGGTGTGGGAGTATCATAGGAATCACTGAAATTAATAAAATATAATTAATATATTATGGGGTTTAAGACTCCCAGAATGCCTAAAACTAAAGGGGGAGTACTTTTTAGAAGTAATATTATCATTTTTGGGCCTTTTCAATACTATTTGTTTATTTTTAAATCATTTAATAAAATATTTTATTCATGAAAAATAATTTTGTCAAGAGAAAAACTATTCATCTCTATGTCTTTAAACAAATGAAAAAAAGTTTAAAAATAGATTAAAATTTTATATTATACCATGATAAATGTCATATTAATATAGTGAATCATTGAATTTTATTGAAAACATAAAATTATATTTATTTTATTATTTTTAAACTCCTTTATTTGATTTATTCATTAATTAAATTAATACTGCATCATCTTTGTGGACACCATTATGGTATTTATTTGTTTTCTAAAAATTTAAAATAAAAATTCATGACAAAAATAAAATTTTTATCATTACAAATACTATTATTTTTCAAATAAAACATTTGGAAAATCTCATACAACAATATTATTAAATTATAAACTATAATGTGACAACTTGATTAACTTTTGAAATAATATATTATAAAGAATTTAAATTGATTTATGTGGGTCCAAAATGTCCCAAATTTGAATAATACCTTTATAATAGTCTAAAATTTATTAGATAAATTTTTTTATCCAAAATATTGTTAATTTATTAATTCTTATAATTTTAATTAAAATCATTTTATTTATTTTTCTTATTCTTGCACAAGCACTACATCGGCGTTGCATATGAATTAATGTTAATTATTTGTTATATAAAATTTAAATATAAAATACTATCATAAATAGAAATTAATTAGGTCAAAAATAAAATTGTAAATTTTGTCATTATATATCTTCACTCTTATACAAAATAATACATCTTGTTAACATTGTTATTCTATCTTTTCTTGCCCTGCACATCCATTGCACAAACATTTGGATTATAATCATTTTATATAACACTAAAATTATAAAATGACTATAAAATAGAATAATGAAAAATAATTAATAATTAATTCATGAATTTAATTTTTTGAACTCAATTATTATATATAAATTACCAATTTTGACTTTGTGAGCGTTGTGCAGGCATTACGTCGACATTAACAATGTTTGTTATACTTATCATGAAAAAATAAACTCTTCCTATTCCAAATTAATTCTATATAATATTTCAATTGTAATATAATTGTTTAGTTATAACATAGTTTAAATAAATTTTTATATCATAATAATTTCATGATGATGTCCTGAAAAATGCTGTATTTTATAAAAAGACTATATCATTTTTACTATTCAAGAAAAATTAAACTATTTCATAAAAACACAAAAAAATAATCCAAACCATTTTTCAACAAGAAGAATCCAAAAAAAAACTAAATCTTAATAAAATAATTTTCTAAATATGAGAAATTTATTTTTAATTAAAATCTTCATTTACACAAAAAATACTAATTTTAATACTATAACTAATTTTAAGACACTTAGAAAAATTAACTTGGGTCTCATAAACATAACTTATAATCATATAAAAACAAAATATTGATTCATGAATACATTTTATGAAAATTAATTAACTTTTATATCAATCAATTACTTATAAAATTGTAATTTATTGTTTATTTCTCTTAAACATACGAATACTTAATTAATAATTTTTTAAATATTTTCTCTCATTTATATGTTTCCTAAATTATTTTTCTACTTACGTGTGTGAGGTAACTATTCATAAAGGTACATTACTAATCAATTTACTATTCAAAAGGGTGTATTACTATTCATAAGGGTCATGTTACTATTCATAAGGGTGCATTACTATTCATAAGGGTCAAGTTACTATTCATAAGGGTAAATTAATATTCATAAGGGTAACATTAATATTCATAAGGATAATTTAATATTATCCAAAAAATAAAATTTTCTTATCAAACTCTAAATATCTTACTGAACGCAACCATGCGTGTCAGTTTTTTTGAAATTCAAATCAAAGAGGTGGAAAAACTATGCTTACGGGCTAGGTTATAAAAAAATGGTATTTTGTAGAGACTCAGTGTTTCATGCATTCAATGTTAAATTTATTTTCAAAATCATGGGGTGTTATAGGTAGGGGATCAATCATTTCCACTAATCCCCAAAACCTTAAAGTTCCATCAGAGTAATCAAATATTAACATCTAATTATTTGTTATTTTTGAATAAATTTTGGTATTAATAGCAAGATTTAATTTCCCATTTTTTTTCTATATTGTAAAAGTTTAGATAACCTGATCATTTAGATTCATATGATTCAGAATAGGATAGTAATAGATGAAGAATACTCGAATGCTCCCTCTAATGCTACTGATTATTCTTTTCAAATGACATAAAAACCTAACATATAACTGAATAGTACAAATTTGTAGCCATAATCAATCACACCGAGCTTAGTTATGAAAAAAAACACATTTTTTGGGGGGATATTATGTGGGATAATTAAAAAATGTTCATTGAATTCCAGCTGGACGTGGTGCGATAGGGGTACATAGTGTGTACTTGAAATACAGGTTGTAAACTCCACACGGTTTGGCCTTATAGGAAGCACAAAATCTATGTGATCAAAGTGCACATAATATAATTAATACACCCTACATATTTGATATTGATTGAGTGACACATCATTATATGAAATACATGATGTTTATTATACCGTATACACCATGTAACAAGTAAAAAAATTTGCATGATACACATTGAGTCACTTTTTGTGTTATGCAAGTGGCCAACAATGAATCTAACATTGCATAGCTTGATGTATACTCTGTGTAATTTAGGAAAACTCACCCAAGTAACTTACCAATATTGGAAGGTCATGTGATTTTACACCTAGAGAGAGATAATTAATAGAATCAAAATCAAACCGCATGGTGTGAAACTAGATAAACATTAATTATGATTATGTTATACCAATTATTTACATGATAAGTGATTTTGAAGGGTTTTTTGGGATATTAAATGATTTATTAATTATTTGTTTCACTATTTTCATTGGATAAAAGGTGTGTATGGTTTTCATACAACTGATGTACTTCACATGAATTTCTAGCAATACATGTTGTGTATATTTAATGCGTTCTGTGTAGTCATACACATCACACATACTACATAGATTGACTCAAAGAGCAACATGTCATGTATATTACAAAACATCATGTAGGTATACATGTCATGTAAGTACACTATAAAAAATAAGGGCCATACATAATTTTGGTCACATGTCATGTCAAGTGATGATACACACCAAGTAATATTTAATCATTATAAATGTGTTTAAAAGGAAGAAAAATTTTACAAACAGTGTCGCCTCTATCCTGGACAATGTATATAATTAATTTTAAAATAAATTAATTATTTAATTTATTTAAAATTTCTATTTATGGGAATCTAAAGGATTATTTTTATTATGAAATAATAAATATTAATTAATTGATTGTCTATAAAAATAATTTATTAATTTGAGAAGTTCCTCTTAATATAGAACAAATTAATATTAATTCTAGCAGAAGGAATTGCATGTTTTGATGATCAAGAGATTAGCCTACCTATTTATGTGTTGGGAATGTGATTATTTTTAGTATTTATTTAATGGGTTTTGTGATAGATTTATTATTAAATTAAATATAATGATATGTGTATCATACTTTCCTCTTTATTATGTATGAGATTTCATGTACAATGTTTCATTTGTATAACACCAAACCCTATGTTCCCCTCACCAATGTGTGAGTAAATTAATGTAAAGGAATGATTTCCTAGTTAAGAGTAGACAGTTCTAGACTAAGCTGTGGTGAAACTAACAAATTTGATACAAATGTTAAAGGTGGAATGGTGGAATTCAAACCAAATCTGGTTCAAGGAAATATTCCCCTAGGGTAATGGGTTGTTGTTTTGTCCACTCGATAAACTGATAAGTACTTAAATGTAACTCCCCGACCCTAGTTACCCAGAGTCGGTGCATTATTACATAACATTGGCATGATCACAAGAAAGATCAAATCTCGAAAGCCCGATTGGTTTAGTAGCCTTGGAAACACTAGATATATTCATAAGTTTTACATTACATCATAAAATAAAAAACTACTACAACAACTTAATGTCTCCATAATCCACACTCATATCCCCACATAATATCCCTGGAGGTCATTCATAATTTACTTCTTCACTTCATGGGAAAAAATAAATCATAGAAAAGGGGTGAGCTCAAATGCCCAGTAAGGATAACAATATAGTGGAAAATTCAAAATAAGCATAAACATTTAAGGCAATGCATTACTAAATCAAAAGACTTTTAAACTTGAACTTCAACATAGTTTGGAAAAAGTAAAATGAAATAATGCCATTTACTTGTTCACATGGATATTATTCTAATCGAATAATCACATGCAATATCAATAACCACTTTCATAATGTTGGAATGCATAATTCCAGACTATCAAAACCACATAGCCAAGGCCTCTTGCCAAGACTATAAATAAGATTTTGTCAAGGCCTTGTGCCAAGACAGTAGTTTGTCTCATGAGACCTACCGATGCATCGAGGAGCTATAGCGGGCTCCACCCGTCACATATTATGTCCAATGCATTCCCATATGAAAAGGTTTAAACATAACATAAACATTCGTATTAAAAATAGCATACGAAATGTCAATAATTTCACCATAAACTATAAATGGTATAAAAATATCACATCCACAGTCAAACATATCACAAAACCTTCATTACAATATAGAAGTTTTGTATCATAATAAATCAACTTCAAATAAGCGTAAAATCCATCAAAGGATGTTGACATAGATGAAATCAAAACACTTTTTGGAGAAATATCTCTTTCTATTTTTGAAATCATTTAAGAGCCATATAAAATAAAACATTTTCATGAATATATTCTTATAATCTTGTAAGGAAAACTTTGAAGATTTTATAACGGCGGAAAATAGCCGCACCCGCCGTATAAGTTAAAAAACATTCTTACCTTAATTCTGTTGAAAAGGATAAAAAGGACCTTGTTTTGAAAACGACGGAAAGATTCCTCTTATAAAAAGTCTAACAAGGGTATAAATGACTTTAACCCATATTCTTGTAAATAATAAAAATGTTTTGAAATACATTTTTAAGAAAACATGGATGTGGATGATAAAGAGATCCTAGTATATTATTACATATATACAATCTCGGATAATGAAGAGATTGTGAAATAACCCCTACCTTGTACTTTTCCTTGGTTGGGGTAGGTTAACCTCCTGTATAATGGTGAAATAATTGTTATTAAATTATAAAATAATCATATACATTATTATGATATCATATATGATCTTTTAATATTGATTTGATAATAATATCTTAGTATTATCGTTGTTTCGGGTGTGAACTTACTTGTTTTCTTTTGTATGTTTTGTTACGTAAGACATGTTTGTAAAGGATAGGTTGTATATTATTCATATCGAGAATGATATCAAGTATTTAAACATCATTTTTAAATCATCAAATGATAATTATACTTGAATGGATACGATGGAGAATGAATCTCATCGCGTTCGTGGAGACGGTAGTCCGTACGTACGCACGAGCGACAATATCATTCTTTTGATATTAAAATAATATATAAATGGATGGTATATCATATATACAGAATCATTAACATGTTATATTTATTATTTACCTCAGTTAAACATCATTATTATACCCATCCAAATAATATTATATTGAATAACAATTACACCACGACGTGGAGACGGTAAGCCGTACGTACGCACGTATGGTAACATGTTATTCAAAGGGTGGATAGAATACTGAATATGGTTGTACCATATTTATAATAACATCACAGTATATATATGATACTGGAGTTATTATTTTATAATGGTAACAACAAAGGAAGAAGAAGTGGAAGAAGAAATGAACTTGGAAAAGGGTGGTGAAATCATTACCTCTTCTTCAGGTTCTTCCTTTTGATTTGATCAAAAGGGCTCTTTAGGTTGGATTTCTGATCAAACTAAGGCCCCTAGGTTGTAGTGAGGGAAGTTGGGAGAGTATTTGGGCAGATTTTGGCCGAACAAAAAGGCTTTGAAGGTGTGAAGAAATGAGAAGGAGGAGTGTCCTTTTATAAGTGGGGTGAGGGGCACCTTTGGAAAATCTAGAAATATTAATTTATAATAAATTCATATTCGGTTTCTAATGTCTCCAAAGTTGATTAATTAAATTTTAAGGTGGGTATGGGTCGAAAACAACTCAACCAATAGAATTTATACAGGTTTGGGTACTTATATTAACCTTATCATTAAGTATTAACTCTAAGTTAATTAGTATCACTTTTACAATGTCTCTTTGTATTTTTATATAATATGGTTAATAAACATACTATATACATCCAAGAGACTCTCATGTGGTCCACTAATGATTAACCTATCATGATATAAGTCTCTTGGCCGATCCTTAGATTTTTTAGAATTTAATATCAATTAATAATATAATATTTGTTTTAAGAACTCTTTTATCTCAATTTTGACACTATTCAATAGTTGATTTTTTTGAAACTCAAAACAGATTGATTACTTCGAACAAAGTAAATTAAATCAATCTTAATATATCATATTATCCTAGAAAATTAGTTTAATTTATTAAAAGTTTTATATTATATTTATTTGGGTATTTATAATATCAATTAGTTTAATTTTTCACTATTATCGTAATTACTACATCATCATTGTGTCATAAATAAATTAAATCATTTAATGTCTAAAAATTATAAATAAAATATCATAATGTAGGAATTAATTTTATCTTTATAATGAATATTTATAATCTAAAATCCAACATATATAAACCTATGTAATAATTGTTTTTCTAAAAGATATATGCTTGTGTCATTTTTGTATTCATTTAAACTTAATTAAAAAAAATGTCCCTATCAGCTACAAGTGGCACCATGGGGTCCCAAAATCGACCCAAAGATTCCTATGGTCGAACATGTATCAACCAATAAGGCTAGGACACGTTTTAGGGTAATTTAGTATTATTATAATATTATTTTTTAACCATTATTTACCAGATTTACAATTAACCATGGTAAATAAAATATTTACCACAGTAATTATTCAAAATGTCTAAAAATAAAAGTTACATATTTACACAATTTGGACATCCTGATTCCAAATATGGAATCCATTTTTCTAAATTCAAGACACAGAAGTGGCAGAAATTAATTTAAAATTAATTCCCACTGTCAAAACAAAAAGCGTGTTTTTAAGAGATAACAACTATCAAAAGATTGACACTTGTTTATGTTCGGTTTAATTGTAAAATTATGTCCAATGACCAAAATTATATTAAATGGTAAAAATATATTCTAAATATACTTTAAAACCACTAAAATTCATAATTTATCAGTATTAATTATTTTGATTAAAAAAGTTGTTTTTAATTAAAATTTAGTAATTTTCACTATTCATCAAAATATGAAAGTTATCTGAAAAGTACCACAATTTTACCTTAGGCTAAATTTGATATTCCGAATCCAAATATGAAGTCCATTTTGAAATATAAAATATATATAATTTCAAAAAGTAGGTATTACTATTCATAACGGCTAGTTTGATTGGTTGTTAGAACTTGGTGTTGCGTACAACACACGCTGTCGCATTATTCAAAGAGAAGCGTACCGTAGAAGCTTGGGGTGTTACATTCCCCCCTCCTTCAAATAATTTCGTCCTCGAAATTTCTAGAATACTATCACAAGAAACGACTTGGGTGGTTCTTCATCATAAGTTCCTCGGGTTCCCACGTTGCCTCTTCCATCTTATGGTTTCTCCACAAAACTTTTACGAGACGCGTCGTCCGGTTTCTCAGTACTTGTTCTCTCGTATCAAGAATCCTGAAGGGCTCTTCACAATAGGAAAGATCGGGTTCCAGTTCTAATTCCTCATAGGTGAGTACATGAATTGGGTCAGGCATGTATTTCCTCAGCAGAGATACGTGGAACACATCGTGAACTTTGGAGAGACTTGGCAGCATTGCCAATCGGTAAGCTACAGCCCCAATTCGTTCTAGAATTTCGAAAGGTCCGATGTACCTGGGACTCAATTTACCTTTCTTACCAAAACGTATGACTCCCTTCCATGGAGATACCTTCAGGAAAACATGATCACTGACTTGAAATTCCAAATCCTTCCTTCGATTATCGGCATAGCTCTTCTGCCTACTTTGAGCTGCTTTGATGTGATTTTGGATTACCTTCACCTTTTCCACCGTTTCCTCCACTAGTTCTAGGCCTAAAAGTTTTCTTTCACCAACGTCATCCCAACAGGTTGGTGTATGCCATCTCTTTCCATATAATGCTTCATATGGTGCCATCTGAATACTCGAATGGAATCTATTGTTATAGGAAAATTCTACCAGTGGTAAATATTGATCCCACATACCCTGAAAGTCAAGTGAGCAAAATCTCAACATGTCTTCTAAGGTTTGAATAGTCCATTCTGATTGTCCATCTGTCTGAGGGTGGTAAGCAGTGCTCAAATGAAGTTCAGTATCCAGGTATTTCTCAAGACTTTTCCAAAATAATGAAGTAAAACGGGGATCACGATCAGAAACAATCGATAGGGGTACTCCATGAAGTCTCACAACTTCATTAATGTATAGTCTTGCTAGACGTTCTAGGGGTAGATCTTCTCTTATAACAAGAAAATGTGCTGACTTGGTAAGAAAATCAATAATAACCCATATTGCATCGTTCCTTCTAGGAGTCTTTGGTAGCCCCATGACAAAGTCCATCATAATATTGTCCCATTTCCACTCTGGTATTAGAAGAGGTCGCATGACTCCTCCAGGCTGTTGCCTTCCAGCTTTCACTTGTTGACAAACCATACATCTTGACACAAAATCAGCAATCTCCCTCTGCATGTTGTCCCACCATAAATGTTCCTTCAAATCTCTATACATTTTGGTGCTCCCAGGGTGTATAAAGAAATTGGAACTATGAGCATCATCCAACAATTCTCTTTTTAGATCAGGTATATTGGGAACACAAATTCTCTTCCCGAATTTCAAAATTCCATCTTCATACACAAAGTCTCTCAATCTCCCATCATTCACAGCTTTAATCTTCTTTTGGAATTCTTCATCATAGGTCTGAGAACTGTTAATCCTTTCTAGTAAAGATGGTTTGGCAACCATTTGAAAAAGAATTGATTTTTCACCTTCCCTGCTTATACCCATGTCCATATTTACTAGATCCATGAAAATTGGATCCCTTTCAATTCTCATATTGTTCAATACTCCATGGTCTTTTCTACTCAAAGAATCTGCTACCTTGTTTGCCTTCCCCGGGTGGTAGTGTATCGTACAATCATAATCCTTGAGTAATTCAAGCCATCTCCTTTGCCTCATGTTGAGTTCTTTTTGTGAGAAAATATAATTCAAACTCTTGTGATCAGTATAAATCTCACATTTTTCACCATAGAGGTAGTGTCTCCATATCTTCAAAGCAAAGATCACAGCTGATGACTCAAGATCATGAGTAGGATAGTTTTGTTCATGAATTTTCAACTGTCGTGATGCATAGGCAATAACTCTATCATTCTGCAGAAGGACACAACCAAGTCCTTTCTTTGATGCATCACTATAAATAACAAACCCATCATTCCACGATGGTAGATTCAATATTGTAGCATTGACTAATCTTCTCTTCAGTTCTTCGAAACATTCTTCAAACTATTTTGTCCAAAAAAATTTAACCCCTTTACGTGTGAGCTTCGTTAATGGGTTAGCCAATCGGGCAAAATTCTGGACGAAATGTCGATAATAACCTGCCAAAACAATAAAACTACGTACCTCAGTTATACTAGTAGGTGTTGTCCATTCTTGGATTGCCTTGGTCTTAGAAGGATCAACAGAGGTTCCATCTTTAGAGACAATATGGCCAAGAAATGAAATCTCATGATGCCAGAATTCACACTTGCTAAACTTTCCATATAATTCATGCCTCCTCAGAGTCTTCAAGATAATGCGCAAGTGATTTTCATGATCATCGTAGGTTTTGGAGTATACCAAGATATCATCAATAAATACCACCACAAATTCATCGAGATACTCCTTGAAAACTCTATTCATCAGATCAATGAATATAGAGGGTGCATTAGTCAATCCAAACGGCATTACAGTAAACTCGTAATGCCCGTACCTGGTTCGAAATGCTGTCTTCGGAATTTCTTCCTTCTTCACACACAACTGATGGTATCCAGATCGAAGGTCAATCTTTGAAAAGTATTGAGCTACATGCAGTTGGTCAAATAAATCATCAATGCATGGTAGGGGATACTTGTTCTTTATTGTTATTGCATTGATCTCCCTGTAGTCGATACATAACCTCATAGATCAATCTTTCTTTTTAACAAAAAGAACAGGGGCTCCCCATTGAGAAACACTAGGGCGAATAAATCCCTTATTACTCAATTCCTCTAGTTGTTTCTTTAGTACAACTAATTCTACAGTGGCCATTCTATAAGGGGTCTTCGATATAGGCCTTGATCTAGGAATCAAATCAATGGAAAACTCAACTTCTCGTTCTGGAGGATGTCCAGGTAAATCTTTCGGAAATACATCTACAAATTCTTTCACAATAGGTACATCCTCTATTTGAACATTCCTTTCCTCACCGACAGTTATTTCATTCTCTTCCACCCCAATAATTGAATTAATTTGAGCTATTGGGGGTGGATCTAAATAAGAATTAGGTGGTGACGATTCTGCTCTAAAAATAAGGTGTTCCTTATCATTATCATCAAGAATTGTAACCTCTTTCTTCTTACAATAAATCTTCGCATCATAGTCCGAAAGCCAGTCCATACCGAGGATTATATCATACTCAATCATAGGTATGACGATGAGATCAGCAGATAAAGAAAATTTATGTGCTCTAATGGGGACTGATTCACAAAACTTTGTTGCAATGATACTTCCCTTAGGAGTTTTAACTGACAACTCCCTTATTAAATCAAATTGGAAATATCTAATTTTCTTAGCAAACTGGGAAGATATTAAACAATTCGACGATCCAGAGTCAAATAATGCATTTGCTAAACTTGAGGAAACCATTAAATTACCTGCTACCACGTCTTTCGGAGCTTCTACATCAGCAGTAGTGATAGCATAAGCCTGGCCTTGATCCCTTGGCCTTTTCTGAGGTATGTTCTCCTGACGCTTAGGACATTCATTTGCATAATGCCCCATCTCCCTGCAATTGTAGCACTGAACGTTGGTAGCTTCCTTCTTCCCCTGGCAATCACGAGCTTGGTGGCCTTTTTCACCACACTTGTAACAGACTCTCATTCCCTTCATGCAAGTACCAGGGTGTTTCTTCCCGCAATTACCATAGGATGGATATTCGACCTTTCCCTTCTTCCCCTTATTTCCATTCCTAGATTGATCAGCTGGTCTCTTCTTCTCTTGCTTTGCTTTAAAGTCATAAGACTTAGAGAATTCCTTTTCGGTCTTGATAGAACATGAGACAATGTCTTCGTACGATGAAAAGGATTGTGAGACTAATGCTCGACGGAGAATTGGTTTTAACCCATCAGAGAAACGATCAATCTTACTTCATTGGTTACGTATAAAATCACCAGCGTACCTTGCTAACCTTGTAAAGTTAGCCTCATACTTTGCGACATTCTCATCCTCCTTCTGTCTCAGACTTAGAAATTGCCTTTCCATATCTGGTTGATGGTTGCGAGGGAAGTATTTTTCTAAAAACAGATATTTGAACTCCCTCCATTCCATATTTGATACTTCATCATCTTCCTTCATGTTTTGAATCAATGACCACCATTGATCAGCATCTCTAGTGAGGCGGTAAACTGCCACGATAACTTTTTCCCTTTCACTGCTCCCCAAAGCCTGAAATATTTTCTCTAGGGAATTTATCCATTTCTTGGCTACTAAGGGATTTGTACTCCCATTGAATGTTGGTGGTTGTTGCCTCATGAATCGATCTAACATTGATCCTCCACATTGCGGATCAGGGTGCTCCATACGGGTAAGGTTATTATTCATAACCTGAGTAAGTTGTCCTAGTATGGTGATTAGCTGATCGGCACCTGTTGCATCACCAGCCCCACTATAATTATCTTGAGCAGGAGGGAAATCCCTACATGTAGTGCATGCATTGATACGGTTTCCATTTCTTCCACTAGGCGCCATTTCTAAACAATGGAATAAACTAGATCAGTTTATGAATCAAAATACATAATCCCATAATTATAAAACACTTAACATAAATTGAACTATTTATGGATATAATCCATAATCATAAAAATGTTTTCTTTGAGGAATTATATACTCATAAACCCTTCATAATGATTTGTAAAGAAAATGAGAGTTATCCTAAGCATATCCCCCGGGAGTGTCGTAACCAAGAGTGCAGCAAGGCCTGTTGTCGTGCACCAGTTCCCGTTCGAGTCTAGCTCAAAGCGGTGTTTTTGGGTTTTACCCCTAGGTACATATATGCCAGAGCCGCCTCTACCTACTCTTATCCAGACAGGGATGTATTGCTCGGAAAACTAACAAAATCTCTAAAATACCAAAATTTTAGGAAGTTCTTCTATACTAATCCTCAACGTTCATCTTAGGTCTACGTTCTCTAAACAGTGTTTATCTAAATCTAGCTTCCAAGGTTTGTACTAAACTTCCTCTGATACCAACTGTAACGCCCCGACCCTAGTTACCCAGAGTCGGTGCATTATAACATAACATTGGCATGATCACAAGAAAGATCAAATCTCGAAAGACTGATTGGTTTAGTAGCCTTAGAAACACTAGATATATTCATAAGTTTTACATTACATCATAAAATGAAAAACTACTACAACAACTTAATGTCTCCATAGTCCACACTCATATCCCCACATAATATCCCTGCAGGTCATTCATAATTTACTTCTTCACTTCCTGGGAAAAAATAAAACATAGAAAAGGGGTGAGCTCAAATGCCCAGTAAGGATAACAATATAGCGGAATATTCAAAATAATCATAAACATTTAAGGCAATGCATTACTAAAACAAAAGGCTTTTAAACTTGAACATAAACATAGTATGGAAAAAGTAAAATGAAATAATGCCATTTACATGTTCACATGGATATTCTACTAATCGAATAATCACATGCAATATCAATAACCACTTTCATAATGTTGGAATGCAAAATGTCAGACTATCATAACCACATAGCCAAGGCCTCGTGCCAAGACTACAAATAATATTTTGTCAAGGCCTTGTGCCAAGACACTAGTTTGTCTCATGAGACCTACCGATGCATCGAGGAGCTATAGCGGGCTCCACCAGTCACATATTAAGTCCAATGCATTCCCATATGAAAAGGTTTAAACATAACATAAACATTCGTATTAAAAATAGCATACGAAATGTCAATCATTTAACCATAAACAATGAATGGTATAAAAATATCACATCCACAGTCAAAAATATCACAAAACCTTCAATACAATATAAAAGTTTTGTATCATAATAAATCAACTTCAAATAAGCGTAAAATCCATCAAAGGATGTTGACATAGATGAAATCAAAACACTTTTTGGAGAAATATCACTTTCTATTTTTGAAATAATTTAAGAGCCATATAAAATAAAACATTTTCTTGAAAATATTCTTATAAGCTTGTAAGGAAAACATTTAAGATTTTATAATGGCGGAAAATAGCCGCACCCGCCGTATAAGTTAAAAAAAACATTCCTACCTTAATTCTGTCGAATAGGTTAAAAAGGACCTTGTTTTGAAAACGATGGAAAGATTCCTCTTATAAAAAGTCAAAAAATGGTATAAATGATTTTAACCCATATTCTTGTAAATAAAAAAAATGTTCTGAAATACATTTTTAGGAAAACATGGATGTGGATGATAAAGAGATCCCAGTAGATTATTACATATATACAATCTCGGATAATGAAGAGATTGTGAAATAACCATTACCTTGTACTTTTTCTTGGATGGGGTAAGTTAACCTTCTGTATATTGGTGAAATAATTGTTATTAAATTATAAAAGAATCATATACATTATTATGATATCATATATGATCTTTTAATATTGATTTGATAATAATATCTTAGTATTATCGTTGTTTCGGGTGTGAACTTACTTGTTTTCTTGTGTATGTTTTGTTACGTAAGACATGTTTGTAAAAGATAGGTTGTATATTATTCATATCCAGAATGATATCAACTCTTTAAAAATCATTTTTAAATCATAAAATGATAATTATACTTGAATGGATACGATGGAGAATGAATCTCATCGCGTTCGTGGAGACGGTAGTCCGTACGTACACACGAGCGACAATATCATTATTTTGATATTAAAATAATATATAAATGGATGGTATATTATATATACAGAATCATTAACATGTTATATTTATTATTTATATGAGTTAAACATCATTATTATACCCATCAAAATAATATTATATTGAATAACAATTACACCACGGCGTGGAGACGGTAAGCCGTACGTACGCACGTATGGTGAAATGTTATTCAAAGGGTGGATAGAATACTGAATATGGTTGTACCATATTTATAATAACATAACAGTATATATATGATACTGGAGTTATTATTTTATAATGGTAACAAAAAAGGAAGAAGAAGTGGAAGAAGAAATGAACTTGGAAAAGGGTGGTGAAATCATTACCTCTTCTTCGGGTTCTTCCTTTTGATTTGATCAAAAGGGATCCTTAGGATGGATTTCTGATCAAACTAAGGCCCCTAGGATGTATTGAGGGAAGTAGGTAGAGTATTTGGGCAGAGGTTGGCCGAACCAAAAGGCTTTTACGGTGTGACGAAATGAGAAGGAGGATTGTCCTTTTATAAGAGAGGTGAGGGGAACCTTTGGAAAAGCAAGAAATATTAATTTATAATAAATTTATATTCGGTTTATAATGGATCCAAAGTTGATTATTTAAATTTTAAGGTGGGTATGAGTCGAAAAAAACACAACCAATAGAATTTAGACAGGTTTGGGTACTTATATTAACCTTATCTTTAAGTATTAACTCTAAGTTAATTAGTTTCACTTTTACAATGTCTCTTTTTATTTTTTTATAATATGGTTAATAAACTTACTATATACATCCAAGCGACTATAAATTGGTCCATTAATGATTAACCTATCATGATATATGTCTCTTGGCCTAACTTTAGATTTTTAGGAATTTAATATCAATTAATAATATAATATTTGTTTTAAGAACTATTTTATGTCAATTTTGACACTATTCAATAGATGATTTTTTTGAAACTCATAACAGATTGATTACTTCTAAAAAAGTCAATTAAATCAATCCTAATATATCATATTATACTAGAAAATTAGTTCAATTTATTAAAAGTTTAATATTATATTTATTTGGGTATTTATAATATCAATTAGTTTAATGTTTCACTATTATAGTAATTACTACATCATCATTGTGTCATAAATAAATTAAATAATTTAATGTCTAAAAATTATAAATAAAATATCATTATGTAGGAAATCTTTTTATCTTTCTAATGAATATTTATAATCTAAAATCCAACATATATAACCCTATTTAATAATTGTTTTTCTAAAAGATATATGCTTGTGTCATTTTTGTATTCATTTGAACTTAATTAAAAAAAATGTCCCTATCACCTACAAGTGGCACCATGGGGTCCCAAAAACGACCCAAAGATTCCTATGGTCGAACATGTATCAACCAATAAGGATAGGACACGTTTTAGGGTAATTTAGAATTATTATAATATTATTTTTTAACCCTTATTTACCAGATTTACCCTTAACCATGGTAAATAAAATATTTACCACAATAATTATTCAAAATGTCTAAAAATAAAAGTTACCTATTTACACAATTTGGACATCCTGATTCCAAATACGGAATCCATTTTTCTAAATTCAAGACACAGAAGTGGCAGAAATTAATTTAAAATTAATTCCCGCTGTCAAAACAAAAAGCGTGTTTTTAAGAGATAACAACTATCAAAAGATTGACACTTGTTTATGTTCGGTTTAATTGTAAAATTATGTCCAATGACCAACATTATATTAAATGGTAAAAATATATTCTAAATATACTTTAAAACCACTAAAATTCATAACTTATCACTATTAATTATATTGATTAAAAAAGTTGTTTTTAATTAAAATTTAGTAATTTTAACTATTCATCAAAATATGAAAGTTATCCGAAAAGTACAAAAATTTTACCTCAGGATAAATTCGATATTCCGAATCCAAAAATGAAGTCCATTTTGAAATATAAAATATATATAATTTCAAAAAGTAGGTATTACTATTCATAACGGCTAGTTTGATTGGTTGTTAGAACTCGGTGTTGCGTACAACACACGCTATCGCATTATTCAAAGAGAAGCGTACCGTAGAAGCTTGTGGTGTTACATTAAAGATGTATGATCATGAAACATGCATATTTTATTTTATCTATTGCGTGGTTAGTTACTTTTTTATTGGTTGTAATGTTTATTTTATGTTTAAATGTTATCACATAATGTAAATGAATAACATGACAACAATATGGAACAAAATACAGTGATTATAGGTAAATTGTTTTATAATATATATTTAATTAATTATATAAAATCTACATAATATTACCAAGAATTTAAATAAATAAAATAAAATAAATTTATGTATAATATGAAAAACATATCTAGGGAATTATTAAGTCAGATTCATCTTCCATTTTCTAAGTAAAGATGCACTAATAGTTAAATTTTGGTTAGTCTAAATTCGAGGAATGTTTTCAATTTTAAGGGAGTCTTAATAAATATAACAGATTGAATTATACAAATTGGTAGTAATTACAATGATCAATGTCTATTTAACTCTATTTAGATTCATTTTTTAATGAAATATGAGTCTAGGATTTTAGGATTGGAGAGTTTAATCAACAAATTAAAAAACTACAAGTTACTGTTGCTAGAAATACCACCTACCTAAATACCCTCCATTACATTAAAAGGTCAACGTATAGGTTATGATAATTGAAATATTGATCATTTCTACTATAATATCCTCATGATTGGATTACCAAATCCAATGGTGAGGGATATTGGGATTTGATAATTTAGTATAATATTGATAAAATAAAATTTATTACATCACACTTGACAATCAAGATAATATAATAAAACATGCTTTCATTATTTGATTAAAAATGTAATGTAATTTTACTTGTTTATTATCCATGTGATTGTAATTTGATAAATACAATCTCTTGAATGACATGTGAAGTGCACTATGTTGCATTTGTTGTCAATGAGGCATGATGTTGTCATAAGATGAATGGATGTCAAGGAATGTCATGATGTGAATGACAAAGGATGTGATGGTGATGGTGATGAAGGAGAATGGCCATGGTACTAAGATTCATGTCACTTAGGAGATTCACTAAGTGGCATAGTAGACGATGGTTGAAACTTTCTCTATGTATATCAGACGATTGTAGAGCTATTCGTAATGTTTCAATACTTGTATCAAGGTGATACTAAGTGACAACACTTGAAGAATGAATGATGATGGAACATCTGACGATTGTTGAGCTGATCATTAAGTTCAAAGAACTTGTATCAACTGGATACAATGTCACAACAATGTCTGAAGACCATTCATTGTATTGACAATGAATGAGGAGATTAAGATGATCCATACACACCTCCTAAGTGGATGAAGTAGATTAATGAAGTCCATGCACTATCAGTTAGTGCATGTGAATTTGAAAATGTTCTGATTTGATCTCTTATTGGATCAATGAAGAACATTGAAGAATTATTTGATTCAGGAGCTTCGGTTGAAGATGAACCTTTGGGAATGTCACTCTTAAGTGAAGAATACAAATTGATGAATAGATGGAGGAATTCTTTTGAAGAAGAAGAAGAATGGAGAAGAGAAGGAATGGCTTGGGAAGTGGAATTTGGCATTGGAAACTTGGTTACTTTGTTTTCTACAAAGTCCTAAGACTTCCCCTTAGCAAATATAAGGGCCACCAAGGAAGGCCAGTCGAGGGTCATCACCCAAGGCTCATGTGGGACTCGAGGTCACCACGCCCATGGGGAACCCTCAGGCCAAGGCAGCATATCCCTGAGGCAGAAGGTCGGGGCCATGTATATAAGACCCGAGGCCACGCGGTGATGAAGCCCGCGCAGCGTGAGCATGAAGAGCGCACCCATGTGTGCATATCTGGCGCATAGCGCGCCCGCGAGGAGCAGAGGTGGGCGCAAGAGCGCGCCCACAGAGAGAACACGGTGCAGGGCGGCACCGTGGAGGGAGAGGATTCAACTGAGCGGCTGTAGGGAGCGCGAGGTTGATAAGCCGCGGAAAAAATGCTCTCCGTTTCGATGTGGGACGCAGAAAAATCTCCATGAGCGGATCCTGGCCGCACGATTGATCGCGCGCCAAATCTCGGTCGCACATCTCATCGCGCCGCTCCCGTTCAGATCCAGGCCGTCCAAAGTTTTCTAATCGCCCGATCCAACGACTCCTAGTGTGTCTCCTACCTTGAGCTTGACCGAGGCATCCACGACGTCCCAGCTAAACCAGTGGCGCCTCCGAGCACTGTATTTTGAGATTCCGGCCACCTCTGAAGAAGACGGAGACACCAATGAGTTCGTATGGATCTAACGAACACAACCATTCTTAAAAACGAGCTTTCATGCAAAAAACGGGGTATTTCGAGTTCGTCCGAGGCAAGAAAATATGCCGAGGCCTCGGTGAGTTCGTGTTTTGCATGGATTATAAAAGAGAGGCCATGCACACGTTCGAATGTGCATGCATGTGAAGAAGGCCGAGGAAAAATAAAAGAAGGAAGAAGGCCGCGTGAACCGAGGATAAAAACCAGATTTGAATGATTTTTAAAGATCTGAAAACATCGGGATTTTGAAGTTAAACCACACGGATGTGTTGAGGCATCCCTCTGCCTATAAAAAGAGAGGTCGAGGCTCTCGGATTTCTTGCTGAAAAACTTGGAAGACCCGCGAGAGCTCCTGTGCCTCGTGAAGTAGAAGCCCTGTGCAAATTACTTGCGCGGTTGTTGTCCCGAAGCCACCCGAGGCTTTGAAGGTGTTCCTTGCGTGCAAATCCTTTGCGCGACAAGAAGAAGGAGGTGAAGTGTTCCCTGCGCGCCTACTCCTTGCGTGGCAGGAAGTACCCGGTGCAGTAGCACTTGCGCGCCCCGTGGTTGAGGTGATCTTGCACCCTAGGCCTTGCACGTATATCCTGTTTCTTGTTCCTCTTTGAAGACTTGCACAGTGGTAGAACATCCACCCTTGCACGGAGAAGAACAGGAGAAGGTTCCTTGCACCCACTGACACTTGCGCGGCTTCCTTGCACCCAAGGAGTTCGGGTTGTGTGTGTAAAAACAGAAGAAGGCAGTGTGTGTGTGCCAAGTGGAGAAGAAGACCCGAGGCCATAGTGCCTTGTGTGAAGTGAAAGAACACACCCTAGTGGTGTATGTGAAAAACAAGAAGTGGGAGGCATAGACCATTGTGTCTCTAGTGCCCAAGGAGAACCGAGGCTTTTCCTTGACTGTATGCCAAGTGATATACCCTTGCTTTTTGTGTGCAAGAGGAACAAAGAACCAAGAGGCTGAGACTTACACATAAATGAACTAAGACTAAATGAGTTGGCTGTAGCCTTGGGTGTGCACAAGGAGTAGAATAGGCCAAGTCTCAAGAGTGTGCAAAGTGAAACAAGTGTGTGCAAAAAGACAACAAGGCTGAACCATAGTGTGTGTGCAAACTAAAGTGTACACACTAAGAAGAAAGAGAATAGGACACTCACACAATTGTAGAACACACAATCTAAGTGTGTAGACAAATTGAATAAAGTGTGTGAAGTTTGAGAAGTTGGTGTGTGCTTAAAGTGTTACACCATTTGTGGGTCTACTGCACCAAGAAGAGGAAAAGGGAAGTACATGCATGCATGCATGCACATGCGCACGTAATCAAAGTTTAAATCAGTGAGTGCGCATTTGAGTTGACCAAGACCAGAGGATCTTGAAGAATTTGAGAAGCCATGCAATCGGTGCATGAGGAATCAGAGTTGCCATGCACTCAGTGCATGAAGTAGAGTTGAAGTGAGACTGGACCAGACTAAAGATAATGATATCAGTTGTCTGAGTATTCAGTAGTTAAAGGGATAGGCCGGTTCATCCTTAGAAGGAGGTGATAAAGCCCGAGCAAGACGAGAAGACCTGTTCATCACAAGTGAGAAGAGGTACATGGCAAGGCCAGCAGTCTTTATCCCAGACTGCTGAAGATACTTGAAGTAGCTTAAAGTGAAGAAGAGCTACTCGTGTGACTCGAGGAGCTAGGAGAAGCCCCCTGTGAGACTCAGGGTGGAAGAAGTATTCAGTGGGATTCTGGAGCAGGCTAGTGGGACTCTGGTAACACTGTGGGACGCAGTATAAAGACCCTCCAGTGGGACTAAGGAGAGATATAGTGGGACTCTGTATCGACCATTGTAATTCTAACAAGTTATAATGAAGAAACCATGTTGGGGCGTATAACCAACATGGCAAGGACGTAGGCCTTTGTTGCCGAAACTTGTAAATCCTTGTGTCCAGTGCCTTTACATTTACTGCATCATTCTAGGAAAGGCTGAGAGATACAAGAAGAGTGGATCAAGGCCTTAACAAGCCATAGAGGTTTAATTGATACAGAATCAATTAGTAAAAAGTTTTAAGGGATCACTGATTCACCCCCTCCCCCTCTCAGTGATTGACACTGATCTGGGAACTTAAATTGGTATTAGAGCAAGGTTACCTCTAAAAGATCCAAGAGAGTCTATATGGAGTGCAGATTTGAGGAAATGAAATAACAAACTCAAATGGAGATATCTGCCAAGACTCTGAAAAACAGAATGAAGAAACAGGCAAAGAAGATGAGGAAGAAGGTTTTTGCAATCAGAGAAACTCCTTCTATGGAAATAAATGTGAAAGTCACATCACATGACAATTCCTTTTATCATTATTCTGATGAAGCCTGCTCTAGCTGTGATGACGATGGAAGAAACTATGATCTTCTAAATGCAATCAAATATCTTCAGAAGACAGTCCCCAAGGAAGTGACAATGTGTATAGCTACAGGCATCCTTGATCATCAAGAAGAAAAATTACAGCTAAAAGATGAATCCAATTCTCTGGAAGTCCAATTGGAAAAAAGGGTTGTCATAACCAACACTCTCAGAAAGCTAGTGAAGGATAAAGATGAAACCGTTTCCCTTTGCAATGAATGATATGAAGACACTACTGAAGAATTGCAAAGAAGACGTTCTGAGAAATAATTCTTTAAGACAATGGTCAAAGGTGTTTTCCATGCACTGGAGAAGTTGCACAAAGTGTCAATGAATGTCAGAGATGCTCAACTTGAAGACAAAGTCAAAAATGGTGAAGGAGCTTGACAATTCATTGCTAGAATTGAAGAAGGTTCATGAAGACTAGTTAGAACAGCTGAAAGAAAATTGGGAAGGAAGGCTAAGAACTGTTGAGGATGAGAAGAACTCCCTTAACATGAAATGCATAGAACTAGAGGTGATATTGAACAATCTGCAATCACCCAAAGCTGAATCCTCCCAGTCAGCTGAAAGTAAAAATGTTTCTACATAAGTGTTCTATGAGAAGGATGATTCTAAAATAAAGACATCCTCTAATGAAAGTGAAACATCTTCTAAAAAGAATGTACCATCCATACCATCTTGTACTCATGCTTCTAAAAGTGTTTCTACTAACAGTGCAGGATGGAAGAATGAATCCAAACTAGTATGGATGAAGACAGTGAAGAAATAATGCTCTCCTGAAGCAACACAGCAAGTCAAGAAAAGTACCCAACAATCAGAAGGACTGAAGAAGTCATTATTTGTGGGTCAATGTTGGTGTTGTAATAAGTATGGGCATTGTGCAAAGGATTGTTGGTAAAATCCACTGAATGTCAAAGCACAAAGGAAGCCCATTCCAAGGGGGAGCAGGCCAGAGGAAAAGAAGCAGCATCCATAGGTCCAGAGACATCTGTTTCCTACAAATAGATTTGGACTACTTGACAACATCTGGGATGATTAAAAAGTGGTCAAAATGATACATGTAAATCTCCAACTGTATCCAGAGCTCAAAAGAAGAAAAGATCACAGAACCTGGCACAGAAAGAATCCTTGGGAATCAAGCAGAAGAAAGCTGAAGATGCTCCCAAGAAGATTATGAAAAAGGAAGAGAAGACCTTGGAGTCTAAATCCAAGAAGGGTGATTCATCCAGAAGGACCACCAAGAATAAATGCTTCTACTGTGGAAAGAAAGGTCATATCATGGATTTTTGTAAACAAGCCATGAAATTCAATAGAGGCCGACTGGAATCAAACAGACAATCAATCTAGAAGAAGCAGAAGGGATTGATTGAAAACAAGTTGCCTAAGAAAGGTAGCTTGACAGCATCAAAAGGACCATGTGGAACTTCGAGAACTGAGGCCACACTTCCAAACGATTTGTTAGTCATATGTCCAAATCAGTTGCAACTTGCCAAAGATCTACAAAGAGCTGAATATGATGTTCTGGAAATTGCTAAGGCAAAAGGGAAGAAGAAGATTTCACATGATGATGTATTGAGATACACACCAGCACAAACATCATTGAAGATCAAATGTGCAAGTGTGAAGAATGGTGAAAATGGGACATCTCGGTTGAGAGAATCTTCTCATCCTTGTTGTTCACATTGATAAACCAAGGAGGTTCCATCTTATTCCCTAATCACGTGTATTTACATGTGCTAACACTGCATGGAATTGAAGATGATGATCATTCACAGCTGGAGGATGGTTTGGAATGAATGGAGTGCACCCCTTGAGGGGGAGCTAATCTGGAGAAGATGATATTTTGGGATTTAATATCATCTTGAGAAAAGTGAAGGTATTCCAATCATACTTTCATCACTTGTTTCTTAATTGTATTCATCATGACAATTGAGGGGGAGTATTGATTGAAGACAAAAGTTTGAAAGGGGGAGCTTTATCTTTGCACTGAACTTTCTAATGAGTCTTGTGAAGTTGTGCAGGATTTAGCAAATTCATTGTTATATCTGAAAAATTTCAAACCCCAAAGCATGATCTCAAATGTGTAGAGAATTATGGACAGCTTTGAATTCCTTGGTCATATAACTATTGTTTTCTACACCGGGTTAGCCCATGTAAACTTATAGCTGATTTACTAAAGGTCCATTGCTCAAGTGAACATGTGACATCATCCCTCTCTTGTGATTTTCAGGAAGATGATATTCATAGGGAGGAAGTGATTTTTTGAAGAGAACCACACCAAACCTTTGCATTTGGTTGCCAATAAGGGGGAGAAAATATTGGTACACATATTGACACATTCATATGTGCAGGAATAGTGTATTAACAACAAATACAAAGGGGGATATTTAAGTGCACTGTGTTGCATTTGTTGTCAATGAGGCATGATGTTGTCATAAGATGAATGGATGTCAAGGAATGTCAAGATGTGAATGACAAAGGATGTGATGGTGATGGTGATGAAGGATAATGGCCATGGTACTAAGATGCATGTCAGATAGGAGATTCACTAAGTGGCATAGGAGATGATGGTTGAAACATTCTCTATGTATATCAGACGATTGTAGAGCTGTTCTTAATGTTTCAATACTTGTATCAAGGTGATACTAAGTGACAACACTTGAAGAATGAATGATGATGGAACATTCGATGATTGTTGAACTGATCTTTAAGTTCAAAGAACTTGTATCAACTGGATACAATGTCACAACAATGTCTGAAGACCATGCATTGTATTGACAATGCATGAGGAGATGAAGATGATCCATCCACACCTCATAAGTGGATGAATGGATGTCAAGGAATGTCAAGATGTGAATGACAAAGGATGTGATGGTGATGGTGATGAAGGAGAATGGCCATGGTAATAAGATGCATGTCACTTAGGAGATTCACTAAGTGGCATAGGAGATGATGGTTGAAACATTATCTATGTATATCAGACGATTGTAGAGCTGTTCTTAATGTTTCAATACTTGTATCAAGGTGATACTAAGTGACAACACTTGAAGAATGAATGATGATGGAACATCTGACGATTATTGAGCTGATCTTTAAGTTCAAAGAACTTGTATCAACTGGATACAATGTCACAACAATGTCTGAAGACCATGCATTGTATTGACAATGCATGAGGAGATGAAGATGATCCATCCACACCTCCTAAGTGGATGAAGTAGATTAATGAAGTACATGCACTATATGTTAGAGCATGTGAATTTGAAAATGTTCCAATTTGATCTCTGATTGGATCAATGAAGAACATTGAAGAATTTTTGATTTAGGAGCTTCAGTTGAAGATGAACCTTCGGGAATGTCACTCCTAAGTGAAGAATACAAATTGATGAAAAGATGGAGGAATTCTTTTGAAGAAGAAGAAGAATGGAGAAGAGAAGGAATGGCCTAGGAAGTGGCATTTGGCATTGGAAACATGGTTACATTGTTTTCTACAAAGTCCTAAGATTTCCCCTTAGCAAAAATAAGGGCCACCAAGGAAGGCCAGCCGAGGGTCATCACCCAAGGCTCATGGGGGACTCGAGGTCACCACGCCCATGGGGAACCCTCAGGCCAAGGGAGCATATCCCTGAGGCAGAAGGTCAGGGCCGTGTATATAAGACCCGAGGCCACGCGGTGATGAAGCCCGCGCAGCGTGAGCGCGAAGAGTGCACCCGTGTGTGCATATTTGGCGCATAGCGCGCCTGCGAGGAGAATAGGAGGGCGCAAGAGTGCGCCCACAGAGAGAACACGGTGCGGGGGGGCACCGTGGAGGGAGAGGATTCAACTGAGCGGCTGTAGGTATCACGAGGTTGATAAGCCGCGGAAAAATCGCGCTCCGTTTCGATGTGGGATGCTGAAAAATCTCCAGGAGCGGATCCTGGGCGCACGATTGATCGCGCGCCAGATCTCGGCCGCACATCTCATCGCGCCGCTCCCGTTCAGATCCAGGCCGTCTAAAGTTTTCTAATCGCCCGATCCAACGGCTCCCGGTGTGTCTCCTACCTCATGCTTGACCGAGGCATCCACGACGTCCCCGCTGAACCAGTGGTGCCTCCGAGCACTGGATTTTGAGATTCCGGCCACCTCTAAAGAAAACGAAGACACCAATGAGTTTGTATGGATCTAACAAACACAACCATTCTTAATAACGAGCATGCATGAAAAAAATGGGGTATTTCGAGTTCGGCCGAGGCAAGAAAATATGCCGAGGCCTCGGTGAGTTCGTGTTTTGCATGGATTATAAAAGAGATGCCATGCACACGTTCGAATGTGCATGCATGTGAAGAAGGCCGAGGAAAAATAAAAGAAGGAAGAAGATCGCGTGAACCGAGGATAAAAACCAGATTTGAATGATTTTTAAAGATCCGAAAACTTCGGGATTTTGAAGTTAAACCACGCGGATGTGTTGAGGCATCCCTCTGCCTATAAAAAGAGAGGCTGAGGCTCTCGGTTTGCTTGCTGAAAAACTTGGAAGACCCGTGAGAGCTCATGTGCCTCGTGATGTAGAAGCCCTGCACAAATTACTTGCGCGGCTGTTGTCCCGAATCCACCTGAGGCTTTGAAGGTGTTCCTTGCGTGCAAATCCTTTGCGCGACAAGAAGAAGGAGGTGAAGTGTTCCCTGCGCGCCTACTCCTTGCGCGACAGGAAGTACCCGGTGCAGTAGCACTTGCGCGCCCCGTGGTTGAGGTGCTCTTGCACCCTAGGCCTTGCACGACTATCCTGTTTCTTGTTGCTATTTGAAGACTTGCACAGTGGTAGAACTTGGACCCTTGCACGGAGAAGAACAGGAGAAGGTGCCTTGCACACACTGACACTTGCGCGGATTCCTTGCACCCAAGGAGTTCGGGCTGTGTGTGTAAAAATAGAAGAAGGCAGTGTGTGTGTGCCAAGTGGAGAAGAAGACCTGAGGCCTTAGTGCCTTGTGTGAAGTGAAAGAACACACCCTAGTGGTGTATGTGAAAAACAAGAAGTGGGAGGCAGTGTCCATTGTGTCTCTAGTGCCCAAGGAGAACCGAGGCTTTGCCTTGAGTGTATGCCAAGTGATATACCATTGCTTTTTTTGTGCAAGAGGAACAAAGAACCAAGAGGTTGAGACTTACAAATAAATGAACTAAGACTAAATGAGTTGGACATAGCCTTGGGTGTGCGCAAGGAGGAGAATAGGCCATGTCTCAAGAGTGTGCAAAGTGAAACAAGTCTGTGCAAAAAAACAACAAGGCCGAACCTTAGTGTGTGTGCAAACTAAAGTGTACACACTAAGAAGAAAGAGAAGAGGACACTCAAAATATTGTAGAACACAAAATCTATGTGTGTAGAAAAATTGAATAAAGTGTGTGATGTTTGAGAAGTTGGTGTGTGCTTAAAGTGTTACACCCTTTGTGGGTCTACTGCACCAAGAAGAGGAAAAGGGAAGTGCATGCATGCATGCATGCACATGCGCACGTAATAAAAGTTCAAATTATTGAGTGTGAATTTGAGTTGACCAAGACCAGAGGATCTTGAAGAATTTGAGAAGCCATGCAATCGGTGCATGAGGAATCATAGTTGCCATGCACTCAGTAAATGAAGTAGAGTTGAAGTGAGACTGGACCAGACTGAAGTTAAAGATATCAGTTTTCTGTGTATTCAGTAGTTTAAGAGATAGGCCAGGTCATCCTTAGAAGAAGGTGATAAAGCCTGAGCAAGACGAGAAGACCTGTTCATCACATGTGAGAATAGGTACAGAGAAAGGCCAGCAGTCTTTATCCCAGACTGCGGAAGATACTTGAAGAAGCATAAAGTGAATAAGAGCTACTCGTGTGACTCGAGGAGCCTGGAGAAGCCTCCTGTGAGACCCCAGGTGGAAGAAGTCTTCAGTGGGATTCTGGAGCAGGCCAGTGGGACTCTGGTAACACTGTGGGACGCAGTATAAAGACCCTCCTGTGGGACTCAGGAGAGATACAGTGGGATGCTGTATCGACCATTGTAATTCTAACAAGTTATAATGAAGAAACCATGTTGGGGCGTATAACCAACATGGCAAGGACGTAGGCCTTTGGTGCCGAACCTTGTAAATCCTTGTGTCCAGTGCCTTTACATTTACTTCGTCATTCGAGGAAAGGCTGAGAGATACAAGAATAGTGGATCGAGGCCTTAACAAGCCATAGAGATTTAATTGATACAGAATCAATTAGTAAAAAGTTTTAAGGGATCACCGATTCACCCCCTCCCCCTCTCAGTGATTCACACTGATCTGGGCACTTCAACATGAATAGTGATAAGTAGTACATGCAATCCAATTCCAAGAGAGGAGGTTTTAGATAGTGGAGTTCTTAGTTTCTAAGGATAATTGTAAGGAGTCTGGTGAAGAGGATCATAATGTCTTCTATAATAATGTAGATGATGCATTGGATGTAAAATGTGTCATGTTATCATTAATGACTACTGTGATATAGAAGAATCATGATGAAATAGATGTATATAATATGGTATCTTATCTAGATGATCTTAATCAGGAAAATAAAAGACATGATAGGTATGCTATCTCTTAGAAACTCTTTACAAGAAATTTTAGATATGGTGCACCAACTTGACATCATGTGGTTAATATGATTATATATTTTTATTATTTAGTTATTCTAGGTTTCAAGACACAAATGAATTATATTCAGACCTCAATATCACCTCACTTCCTTAAACCTTCTCTAGTTTTATAGTGAAATTTAATGTGAAATATTTTATAATGACACTACCAGATCTCCAGATTCTTATTCATATAAAGACATGATAAATGATAAACCTCATGTCCTTTCGGTGAAGAAGAGTAAGGACAAGGTGGAAAGCGTTATGATTAACTCCTAGACTAAATATTCCTTTCACAAATTGAAAAATAGGGGGAAGATCATGAGGTAGGCTAAGAAAGAATATGGAAAGAGTTTTTCCTATGGTAATAAGGGACACTAAAAGAATACCTTTAGATAAGTTAAGAAGAAAGGGGAATATTTTAGTGTGTTTTTTATTGAATTTATTTGTTAAATTTCATAAATTTGGTTAATAGATATAGCTTGTGGTGTTCACATTCATATCCAAATATTAGAAGCAAGAATATTTAGAATATCTTCTAGAAGTGAGGTGGATTCTTTAGGTACTTATTAAGAAACAATAGCTACACTTGATACTAAAGAATTCCACCTCACTTTTCTCACATGATTTATTCTAAAATTGAATAATTTTTATTATGTTTCTAGTGTTTTAAAAAATATTATATATATATTCACTTTACACATGGATGTATTTATTTTCATATTTTGAAATAAGAGTTTTTAATAAGAACAAAATTATTCAGTTTTATAAAATAATATAATAGAACATTAAATAAATCAAATATATGAGGTATTAAATTTCACCGAAATCGATAAGGAATTATGGAGACAAAAATTTAAGAATATCTAATTAAAAATGAATCATAAGGTTTTTCTTAAAGAAACTCAGAATCCCTTAATCAACATGATTGTTTTTCGACCTATCATTCTTCTAGAATCCCTTTATCAAAACTGATTTGAATAAATTTATATCCCCATATCCCTTGGATCGCTCAATAATCATAATATGAACTACAATTTCAAAAGAACATATCAAAGTATTTATAAGAAAAATATCTCACAGTTATACTCTATGAAAAGTTTTCTTATGAAAAAAATACAAAAGAGATATCATCCATCAAACTATTGATAATATTAAATATTATATAGATTTAGGTAGATTTACAATTATTTATTCCCTTGATCTTGGAAACCTATTTATAGATGAATATGTAACAAAATAAAATTGTTGGATTCAATAAATATCATTGTTGGTTGTATCTATGAAAACATAATCCCATGTCCTTCTGATGGATCAACAATTATGATGCTTATAGTAATAATATTTGTTCATAAATTCTATAAATGTTCATATATAAATTAATAGAAATAAATAAACTATTAAATAATTTATGTAAAAGAAAAATTATAAAGACTTTCTTAAACAATCCTTCTGATAACCACACTTACAACATCCTTATAGAAATCATACTTATTTTTTCCATCCACTCTTCTGGGTTTGGTAATGTAAAATAGAATGACTACTTAAGATATTTAAACCACAATTTTTTTAGAATGGATACTATAATAAAATAGAAAAATACTTTCTAGATATAGATAACAAAGATTTAAAAGATAATAAAAGGTGATAAAAATGTGCATTTTTTAAAAATAATTATATGAAGAAGTATATTAGCCGAAGAATATCCATGTAGAACCCCAACTCTAGTATCTAAAATCCAATTTATTCTTTCATAAATTTATATTATATACAATTGATCACAATCAAAGGGAGAAAATATTTTAATATTATTGTTAAACAAGATAAATCCCTTCATCCCGCATTACATTGGTTATGACATATAAAACATAGTGAATGTAAATATTATGAATCATTGAATTCACTCAAATATTACTTCTTCATATCATAATGAATGGAAGAAAAATAAAGGGTGAGCTTATATTCCCATTAAGGGTTACATACAAAAAAATATATCATGACTAAAGAAGGAATAATCAATATGGAAATGTTAATAACTGACAAAAAATTCTATTTAATCATTAACCTGATCCCAAAATGTATTGATGGATAATTTTAACGAAGTAATCTCATAGATAATAATAACTAAAATTTAAATAATGGAAATAATTAATATTATATGTACTTATCTTATAAATCATGATATCAATATCATTAATACCACTCTCCAAGAAATTTTAATTGTTGGGTATTTATACACCAAAAACTCATTTAGTAATTCCAGCTAGGTAGTTTTCTGAAGAGACATTTTGATGCACCATAGGGTTATCTATTACTTGGCCCCACTCATCACTGCATGTCCAATTCACTTTTCATATATTTAATTATAAATTTTATTCATCAAAATTATTCCCTAACAATAATTTTCTGTGTTGAATAAAGAATACAATATTTCATTATTTACCCATTCAGTCAGATAACATTCAAAGTTGAACACTGTATTTAGAAATGATATATAGCTTAATAAATAATAATATCCATGATAAAATGAATACAGATGTTTAATAGAAATGTAATATCTACTGAAAATTATCATAATAAAGTGAATGTTTCATGAGAATGTTAATGAACAAAACATTAATGAAACATGACTTTCTATTCATTAGAAATATCTATTATGTTGAAAAATCCGTTATTTTGGAAAATAGAAGAAAAATAATAAAATAATATTTCATTAAGGAGTTTTATTTTCAAAACTATAGAAATGTTTTAATGGATTATAAACAGTATAAAACAGTTATAACAGTGGAAAAATACTCTAAAATCATACATATTACAAAAACATTTGTCATTTGTAAAGAGGGTGGAGAATATCTTTTTTTAAAAAATTAAAATTATTAATTTAAAATAATTTAAAAATACATTTATAATATAAAATTTACTTAATAAATCATTTCATTTCATTAAATTTACTTTTTAATTTTTTTTTAAAAAAAATGGACATGGAAGAAAAATATACTTGATCAAAAGAGAAATAAGATCGACGTCTATTTTCAAAATTTCCATTCATTATTAAAGTATAAAAAAGAGGAAAAGTTGGATGAGAAAATGTAAACTCATTAAATATCTAGAGGATAATAAAATAGATTAATTTTATGATAAATTATAATATTACTTTAGTGAATATTAGTGAAATATCAAAAAATGAGGTTATAAAAAAATTATTACCACTTGGGTAAATTTTAAATTATGGACCCTAGAAATAGAAAACATAAATTGATATATAATTAATCATGAATAAATATATATTCTTGTTAAATATATTAAAGTAAAAGTATATACTCTACATAAAATTAAATAGCTTCACAATACCAAATATGTTTCAAAGGAGTGTAAATTGAGATGAATTCCCTTAAAAAGACCATATCATTGGAGTGATAATTAAGAATTTAAGTCATTAAATGTAACAAATATAAACACAAAAAAATAATTTTAAATAATGAATTATAATATAATAAGAAATTTCACACATAATCATAGAAAAACATATCCAATAAACTAAAATTATAACCCAATGAATGAAATTTGTGTTAAGAAACCCATTACCTCACATTAGCCCTTCTTTGTAAGTGCTATTGACCTCCCGTATAATAAATTTATGTTTTTTATACATAAATAACAAAAAATATAAATATATATAATATAATATATGATCAAATTATAATATTTTGTCACCAGAGTGTTAAAAATATTTTATTATTATCATTGTTTCAGTTGTTAACTTCTTCATTTTTCATGAGAGTTTTTATTATATAGTTACAATAATTGTACATTGATTATAGTTAAATAATATATAAAATTATTTTCATGATATTAATATAATATTTATTCAATATATAGATATTTATAGCCATCAATGAAAGATAAATATAGATAAATGTATTACCCTGTTCATAGAGACAATAAGACATAAGTATGCATGAATGATGTTTTCACTTTTCACCAGATGGAAAAAAGAATGTTATATATTAATTCACCTTTAATTGAACATTTGTATATCATTTATATCATATATTATGATTAAATATATCTTTATTACCATCCATGTAAATCATAAACAAAAAACAGATCATATCGCTTCGTAGAGGAGGTAGTCCTCACATATGCACATGCGATGTTATTGTTTTACAATAGATTATATGGTAAGAAGCTAGATATGATAAAATTATTTAAAATTCATAACTATATCATAAATATAGTATATATTCATTAGTTATATCTTTATAATATTCCACATATATTGGTGATAAAAAACATATCACACCGCTATGTGGAGAGGGTAAGTATTACATATGTACTAGCGATATTTTCACCTTTCATAGGATGAAAAATAGATGGAATAGGGTTTTTATATAATAAATATATCATATAAGTTAATTTATTGTAATTTATTTATTATTTTAGTATGGGAAAATTTGTTTTTTATGAAGTGTAAGAATTAATAAACACAAAAGAGTTAGTAAAGACGATTACCTCTTCTTCAGTAGACTTTCCTTAAAGCCCTCATTAAGGACATAGGAATAGTATTTTAAGAGTATAATAACATATAATTCATGTATAGGGAATTTTATAAATCAATATCTCAAGGTAATTTTGATATAGGTTTCTTAATGTGGTGTACATAAAATAGAGAAGGGACATCCTTTTATAAGTGAAAGTAGCAGAATTCTTGGATTTTTTAAAGTATTAAATTTATATAAACAATTTTTCATGTTCAAATGAATAAAAACTGATATAATTACAATATAAGATGATTATGAGCTGAAATAATATCCTCTATGAAAAATTAGACATGTTTTAGTTATGTTTTAACCCTTATATTTTAGTTTTAACCTCACAGTAGCCTTTTTGACAATAACCTCAATATTATAGTATCTACCCTTTAAGGGTCATGGATGAAACCATAAAAGAAAAAAGACATATAAATTTACCGTGGTTGATATTTTCATCCATATATTTCTCATGTTACTGAAATTTATCCTTTTTATTAATTATAAATAAATTAATAAAATATTTTTATTATAAAATATCGTTAATGTTATTATGGCAACTATTTATTTAATTTGAATTTGAGAACAACATATAACCAAAAGAATCATAACATATAACTTTCAAAAATATATAACATGTTATATTTATATATATAATTTGTTGAACTCTCTAACCGACTAAATAAAAATATATTGTAGATTTTCATCATAATTTACATGATTTTTCTACTTATTGCGCACACACTTTGTTAGTCTTCATAACTATTATAAGGTAATTATTTCATTACTAAAATTAAAAAAAAACAATCATAAAAAATAAATGAATAAATTTCAAAATTAACCTTTGTTTATTTTCAAATTACATCCTTACTCACATCTATATCATGATAAATTGTTCAATATGTTATTGTATCTTTTCTTGACATGCCTAAGATTCTCAAATAAATTTGGATAAATCACTTTTTAAATAAATAAAATTTTTTTTCTATAATGGAAAATTATAAATAATACATAATATTTAATAAAAATTTCAAAAATTAACTTTATATTAAATGACCCAGTGTTTATTAGTAATATTATTTTCCAAAATAATAATGTGTTGTATTATATTATATTATATTATATATATAAATAATATAGAGAAACTAACAAAAACCTTATCTAATTAATAAATATAATTACATTAGAATACTATTAAACCAATTAAAATTATAATCCTTATAATTGTAAAAAAATGTATAATATAAAAGAAAAAATTGTAAAATATGGTTTTCCTCAATCTGCTAGAATCATCACCCCCACAACCAACAGTACAAAAAACGAAGAAAAATATTAGTAAACCAATAAAAATCTTAGATTATTAAAATATATAACCTTTTTAGGAATTTTAGTGAATATTTAGTGAAATAATTAAGTTTTATATATAAGAGGTAATGTGACCGTTGGAATAGAAATGTGACCATTGGAATAGTAACATGACCACTGGGAATAGTAATCTAACCATTGGGAATGGTAACGTGATCATTGAAAAAGTGGTTTTACATCAAAAAAATAAATTGTGATATAAATATTATTTTCCATGAATAATTTCTATAAATAAAAATATTATAGTTCTAAAAAAATAAATATCATTATTAAAAAGCACAAAGAAAATATAATCACATTTTTAAACTGTATTTGAATGTATTTCATATATAAAATATTTTTTATATTAAATAAAAAATTAAATATGTTATAAATGTATTTTGATAAAATTAATATCATTTTTTAAATCATAATATCATAAATTTTTATGGGTTTCTTGGTAATTTTCTAAAATAATTAAATTTTAAGATGAATAGTAAAAATGCAGCTTTTCACATAACCAATGTATCTTAAATTACATCATTCATGATTTAAAATGGAATAATATTTTATATAATTGAGTTTAAGACATGACATATCTAATTTCATAAATGATTCATTAAAATAATATAATCATAAATTCCAAACCTAAAAATAATTTTACAAAACCTAAAGTCAATAGTGCTCCCTTAAATTAACAAATTTTATTTCTTTCGACACTAAATTTTAATAAGAATAATTAATTATAATTATAAAGAGTTGTGATATCCTAAAAACCATTATATTTGATTTATATTATCAAAAAATCAATATTACAATTTTTTACCTCTGAAATTTATTTTATTTAATATTCTATTCAAAAAATACACCTCTCCTCAAGTATAAAATACCCCACCCCCTACCCTGGAAAAACAATCATCCCCAATTTTAGAAATCCAAGACTCTTCCAAAATCCTTCATACTAATCCACTTATAATCCTATGGTACGTCTTGGATTAACCCAATTGAAAACATCAAGGGAGATTTAGTGTTGGACAAGAGAAGCTACATCGAGGATTAAGTAAGTTTCAATTAGCTCATCTCTTTTCTTCTTCTTCTATTTCTATTTTTACACCCCTTAAAAACTTATTGTACTTATTATTCTGTAATTTCAAATTATATTATTTATGGTAACCAACATTAAAAATATTTGTTAATATATATAAATTTCAAAATTATCTTTCCCGCTCTTTCAACAATGTCCCGCCAACAGTCGGTTAACCACCTATGGAGAAATTTCCAAGTCAATTCTTATAACCACCTTCATGTAGGGATATTATTAATTATATATAATATATAAATATAAAATTACATGTATTCTAATATTATAGAGTTAATTATACTTATGTATAAATGAATTTGAATGAAAAAGTGAAATCAAAACGAAACTGGAAAATTTAATATAAACATGATATCAAAAAACATCCAATTTAAAAAAGGGGTTTATAAAGTGGAATAAAATAATTATAATGGATGAATACTGGATCGAATGAATACAATTAACTTTTGGGGCAATTTTTTAATCATCCTATATTCATTATTTTGGAGACAAAAAACAGAAAAATTAATGATGGATTTAACGTAAGGGGAATCTCGAACCCAATTCCTTTCATTAGGTTATCCTTTATTCCAAAGTATCAATGTTCATATTATGTAATTAATTTTTTCATTACCATTTAATTTCAAGAATATTCATGTCACTTCCATGTCAAAGTGTTTACTAATAATATACTTTTTTTAAAAGAGACATTATTTTCCAAAAAATCACATTTTTATTTCTCTCGAAGCCCTTCTTGTCCACTGAAAAATAAAGATGTTTTACATACAATTATGATTTCCCTTATTAATTTGTGAACTAAAATTTCTATTCAGGAAATTATTCTTTATGAATTCCTTATGAACCCCATTCTCTTCCTTGGGGTCATTTTATAACTATTATTGTTATATGATCTATATAGTATGCATGATTATGAGAATTTATGATGTGATGGGTGGTCCTGTAATTATATATCCATCCAATTAATTGGGTAATGTTATGTATCTCATGTGATTATGTGAAATATGTTTAAAAGTGATTCTTGATTTGTTAAAAATAATGGTTTTATGATTTATGTACATATGTTATCTGTGTACATGATGCCAGCTTTGTTCATAACTATTAGTGGTATTTGACAACTAAGACATGATGTTTCATTTTATCCATTTTCCACATTCCATGCCTTTACTAAATTTTTCCCTCATGGTTATCAATATTATGATGTTATTATTCTCAACCATATAAATTTTATACATATCCTATATTCATCTAATGTTATACCTCCAACTACTAGGCTTTTAGATCACCCTTTTCATTTGTGTATATCCTAAGGTGATTAGATGTACTATGGAGAATGTGAGGTCCAATAAAAGGATATATAAGACGAAATTAAATAATTTTTATGTTTTATTATGTAAGAATTATGTTTTAAAACAATTAACCCAATATACTAAACCTTTATATCTGGCTTGTATCGCTTTTATGTTTTTATCTTAAAACTGATGTAATAGCTATGTAATGAAACATTTAGGTCACTATAGTTGGTATCAATGTGCGGGTTGGTTAATTTAGGAATTTGGATTAGAAAATATCAATGGAAATTCCAAAGGATAAGTATATGTATAGCTAAAGGTCATTTGTTTTGGAAAAGTATAAGAATATGTGGCTTCTGAGTATTGAAACCCTTTTCTGAATACTACAATTGGATGTGGTTCTGGAATAGATATACCGTGGGGTAAAAACCACAAAGAAAAAAATTGATCTAGACTTGATTAGGAACTGGTGCAAGATGATAGTCTTTAATACATAACTGGTTTTAAAATATGGGGTTATATTCTTCAGTTAATCAAAAACACTATTACAAACAATTACGATGGATATATAGAGAAAGTAAATATTCATTTTTAAATATTGATACACACTAAAGTATGTGGTCATAAAAGAATATTTTATAGAAAAGGATAATACTAGGGAACCCCTAAGATATGAATTTAAAAGTAATTATACAAAAGAATATATTATTTATTCATGAATAGTTGACTTTTGGTCAAACCTATTCTATTTTATAAAATGGTGGGAACCTAGAGAAACCAGGACAAAAACCCATGTCATGTACAATGAAATGATTTCATGAATGACACTACCAATGAAATGGGAGGTAGTGTTAACAAATCATGTTTATGATTACCTAGTTGTCTCAATCTATGAATAATAACCAAAGCAATGTGGAACATTCTCTTTCCCCAAATAAGATGCAACTAGCCATTGAATCCTTTATATGGAAATGATCTCTGAAATTTAATGGATCTTCTAATCCACTTATTAAGTAATAGTGGGTTAACAAAAAAAAATACCTTTCCTATTAACTATTACTATAAGAAGTTAAAAGATACACCGACCTTCTAAAATTTAGATGGATAGGCCAATAAATGGTGTGAAATGATAAGGAATACTATTATGAAGGATAAAATGGAAGAAAATATGTGGAAAGAATTTACGAAGTTATTTCTTAACAATAATTTCCCTCAAAATATTTTATAAAAAGTTGGAGGGAGAGTTCCGAGAGCTTAGGATAAATGATGGATAATCTTTAACTTCTTACGAGGAAACTATTACAAGTATTTCATGATACACCTTATGTTTTAAAATCAATAATAATATAAAAATATATAGGCTCTTCAGTTTCCTAAAACCATACATTCTAAAGGATCATGAAATTTAAGAATTTGGGAATTATGAAGAGGCTATTCAATGATCCCACAAAGTAGATATAGAGTTTATAAAATGGTCCCATGGATAGGGAGATAAGAAATAATAGATGGAGTTTCAAGTTGGTGGATCAAATGACCTAGTTTGAAAGAGGGATCAACCACACACATGTCTAAAATGTAAGATAAAGCATCTTGGGAACTTAATTAAAGGGATATGGAAATTCTACTATGACAACCTTGCTTTTAATTACAACTGAAACATGATTCATTACATATAAATTCACTTGATACAACAAAGAAGATCGAGAGGTTTAGTGTCATTGTGCTTAGGACCATTACATAAAAACATAAAACATTAAATACAACATCTTTATTGAAAAATTCCTTTACATGACCACTACATTCCCTCGTACATAGCATTGCATGGGATAACCTGTGGACATGCATAATAAAAGGGGGAGCTACAAAGCCCAGTAAGGGAGTACACATAAAATAACATGAGGAGTAAAATACATGTTAGAAAATAGGCATATCAATAGAGCATAAAATATACATGAACATAAATGCATGATTAAGAATGATAATCATAACATGGAAATGTGGAAACAACACTTAACATTGAATTAGCACGAGCCAGGGCTCATTGCACATGGAGCATGATTATACCCTCATTACACATGAAGCATGAGTAAAACATCATTGCACTTGAATTAGCATGAGTCAACACTAATTTTACATGACGTATCATGATACTATACTTTACCCAATGCATTGGAGCGCTATAAGGGCACACCCTTCTTAAACATTTCATTTCATGCATAAGTGTGCCACATGGATCATAAAACATGGATTCATAAAACATAATAATTTATTCCATGAAAAGGAATGTAGAATTCATAAATTGAAAATTACAATAAATAAGTAAATGTGCATAAATGTGAATACCCTTGATGGAGAAACGGGCATGGTATTCACTACACAATGACATTGGCTTAGAAAATCGGTGCGATTTCGGCAGTGTAATGGCCTGACTTAAGAATTCAAAAAAAGTATGATTATAGAGAAAGGGTTTCATAAACATATTTACATGTAATGGACAGTAAATAGGTCATATAGATACATGTACCAAAAATATTAATGGAATTTAGATTCATGATACAAAAGTATTGATTGAATATAGAAGAGGAGAGAGATGTTCCTTTCGGAATTTCGGTATAGTAACGGGTGTACATTAGAGGCATTTAATGAGAGAGAAAGGGGTCTCCCATCATTCAAACCATAAGAGGTATGTATGTTGGAGGTGTGAAACCATACCTCAACATTCATATTTTAAATTAAGAGGGAAATACAACTTAAAGAAAATTGACAAAAATGAGAAAGGAAGAAAAAACCCTTACTAGGAAGTGTGCTCCCAAAGGCTAGAGAGAGGCTTGTGAGAGGCTTCTTGGGAGGTTGGGGCACTTTGGGAGGATTATAAAGAGAGTAGGGCAGAGGTTGGATGAACTACAAGGGATATTAGTGAGGAGGACGTGAGAGAATGGGTGGGTTTATATAAGAAAGGTGATGGAATTTTTCATTATTTAGGTTTGGGTCCCCTTACATTAAATTAATCCAAACCACAAACCATCACATTTTTTTTGCCCATGGTTTTTGGAAAAGGGAAGAGGAAAACAATATTTTATAAGTCTGAGGTCCAAACATATTAAAATATTAGGGTTTCTTATGTGGAGGTGAGTCACACTCCCATGGAAAATAATTTAAAAAGGCAAAGTGTTGAATAAGTCTTGACGGGTTCATTAATGCTTTGAAAAGTAAGTCAAACTAACCCAAAACCTCATTATTTTAATGATAAAACATATATTTTCCGAACATAAGTATAATGGCATTTTATTACATCATCATTGGGTCATTATGATGTCATAAAACACATTATATATTTAAATGGTATATAATTTTTACCCAAAAATTTGACTCTAAGAAAATTAGGAAAAATTCACCGTTGGATAATTTCGACGTCCTGATTTCAAAAATAATATTTATTTTATCTAAATAATTTTCTAAATATGTGATTTTCACTTTTAAAATAAAAACTGACATTTATAAAAAATTCACAGGTTTTGACATAAATGGATTTCAAACCTTAATAAAAATTTTAATTCCATTCATAAAATTATAAGATCATTTATATTTAATAAAAATTAATTTCATATTAATAATAATATTTTATTAAAATATTATTTAATTCAAAAATTCTTTAATTTAATAAAACTAGAATTCTTAATTAAATAATATCTAAAAACACCATTTGTACATTAAAAACTATTTTCAATGTATCAAAAATGACTAGAAATTATATTCATTATTATATACAAAAATAATTTACATGAACATAGTACTACTTATTTGTTACATAACCCCTTAAAATAGTCGCATAAGACCTAAGGGTAAGGTGTGCGATGGTGACAGACTCTTGGGGCGGCTCGGATAACATCGCTCGAGTGGTAATTTCAATCAACCTCCACTTCTCCCATAGACGGTCACATTTGAGCTTGACATACAGAAGCTTAGCTTGGGCTTGGTCAAGGGCGAAGCCCAAAGACGCCACCTATTTTCTGTGCTCTGACAAATGGGCTTCGTATGGGTCAATTCTACCGGATGAGGCCATTTCTTCCTTTGTCTGAGTAAAATTGGGCTCGTTAAAGCCTTATATTTATACTACTCATGTGATCACTGTTCAATGACTATAAAAGTAACGGTCACAAATCATAACATAAAACAAAATAAATTGACATCTTATAAAATCATTTTTCATAAAGATACATTTAACATGATCAAGAGGGATTTCCATTAATGAAACTTTGGGTCTTTACATTTACTAATTTTGTAGAGAAGGCCACCAAGATCCTGAATGTAAAAGAGACTTGAAGAAGATGACCGATGTGATAGAGGAAAGGAATTCACTCCCCATTGTTCAGTGTGTCAACATTAGTGAGCATGGGAACTATGAAATTCAGTGCACTAAACCATGGGACTTTAAGGGTTAACAGTATATGAAACCACAAAATTATAAATAGACTTTTTCTATATTCTTCATTTTATGAGGAAGGACACTCAAACGAATGAGACCGTAAGGGGATCCACTTTGCCTATTCTCTCCCCTACCACTGCCATCCTACCATCCACCTCCTCCGACCGGATCTTCTTCCCTCGGCGTTTTTCTCGGCACGTTCGAGGCATGGCCACTTCCAGTGGAATGGGCTTGTCTCATCCTCGGTGATCCACATCGCGCTTGACCTTCTTCTCTCTCTAACCTCAAATATGGCTAGGATTTTTCATGTGGGACAATGTTGGGCCAGGGTGCGGGTCTCAGATGTGGTGGCTTGGGGGTGTCGTCACATTCCGTGTCATCTATGAGCATTTTGGGAAATCTGCCCTCTGGTGCGGCTCTGAAGGAGACGGCGAGGTCTGGTTCAATGGCCCCCTACGGGGCTCCTTTCAGCAAGATCTGATGTATGGGAGGCCTCTTTTTTGGTTTGGTTTATGGTTTTCATCTCTAATCGTGTTTCTGGTTTTCGATGTGCGGTGTCCATGGATGCATGAGGTGTCGATACCGTTTGGGTCTGTGTCAAGCCAGCTCAGTGTAATGTCTGTCCTTAAGGAAGGTATGTTTTGAAATTGATGGTTGTTATTTATTGCTTAGCAGCACGTCCTGTGGTGGATCTCTCCAGTTTCATCATTCCTTAGGTTTTCGCCTTTGAGGATGAATCTGGTACTTATTCTCTTTGTGGATGGTAATCTTATGTTTTGGATTCAACAACAATTATGGGGATTGATTTTGGTTCATAATATTTTGTGAGGTTTTTCTTCCTTAATGTTTTCAGTGGAGCTGTTTGCATCTATGGTTGTTGGTCTTGTTCATCCTTGAGTTTTATGGCTACTATTTATGGCATGGTTTTATGTCGGATGGGGATGGTGAGGATGTTGGTGTTCAATGGTGTTGTGGCGGTGGGAATCAATGATGAGGACGTCGTCTGTGTGTTCTAGTTTCCAGCAATGAAGATGATGATTGGGGTGAGTTGTCGATGTGATGATGACTGACTGGCGAAGATGTGAATTCTGTTCTCACTAGGGACCTATTCTGATTGGAGACGTGAGAAAGGTTCATGGATCAATGTAGTTGTGATGCGAGGCGGATGCGTGGAATGGGTTTTGTCATGTTTGCGCTCGAAATTTAAATTCTGGGAAATTTTGAATTTTGAATTTTGAAATGTGTGGGGAATGTTGGGTACCGCTTTTGTCTGTACAGTTACTGGTAACCCTTAAATCAGCTTTTTAGAAAATGAAAGAAATGGATTTGTCTAAATAGAAGTGTAAAGCATATACCATCACCACTACTATGGTAGAGTATGATAATGAAGTCATGGAAGGTACACTTACTATTCACTAAAGAATAGAAAGAGTTCTATTTGATTCTAGTTTGATACATCCCTTTATATTCTCTATGTTTTCTAGAACTTTGAGATCATAACCACAATACCTTGAAGAAGAGTAATCCATAAAAGAACCTAGTAGTGGAATCAATAGAACCTAAGTATTGAACTCTTCTATTGTTAGCGTCTATGGAAATATTCTTCTAGAGAATCTCACAATCCTTCCATTGGTTTAATTTGATGTTATACTAGACATGGATTGGATATTGTCATATAGGGAACACATTGACTGAAGGAAAAAATAAATATCTTTATATATTCTAAACCATACCATGCTCCGATTAAAATAATAGGAAGATCAAAAATCTCCTTTCAAAATTCCCACATTGGTGTAGGTGATGATACGTTGTGATCAAGGAAACCTTTCACAAATGGCTGAGTTGAAGCAAAGTACCAACATTAAGGAAATTCCAACTATGTGGGAATATAGTGATATATTTGTCTATGAGTTAAATATACTTCGACCAGATTGTGTGGTATTGTTATTAATAAAAATTATACCCAGTTCAACTCATATCACAAAAATCCCCAATAATATGGACATGATAAAATTGGAGGAGTTAATGAATCAACAGCAAGAGCGTTTGGAAAAAGGGTTCATATTCCCTAGTGCATCACCGTGGGGTGCATCCGTGCTCTTTGTTAAGAATAATAATGGATCAATGCAGGTGTGTATCAATTATTGAGAGGTCAACAAGATCACAACAAAGAGAAAGTATCCTATACCAATGTTTGATGACATTTTTGATCAACATTGAGGAGTTTATTTTTTTTCATAGGTGAATCATCATTATGGATATCATTAAATGATGGTGTAGAAGGTTGATATTCATAAGAAAACCTTCCATATAAGGTATGGAAACCATGAGTTCATAATGATCCATTTTATACATATTAATACCCCTAAAATATTCATTGATTTTATGAATATAGTCTTTATAGAACATATTAACAAATTTCTGGTAGTCTCTATTGAGGATTTTATCATCTACTCCAAGTGAAAATAAGAACATGAAGATTATATAAGGATTGTTCTGGGAACATTAAGGAAGGATTAAATGTATTCTATGTTTAGTATGTATGACTTTTGGATGTGGAAGGTTACTTTCTTGGGGAACATAATCACAAGTGAGGGAATTTCTATTGACCCTTAAAAAAGTAACTCAAGGAATAGACCAAGCCCACTAGTATCATGAAAATATGTAGTTTTCTTGGAATATCTAGGTACTACCAATATTTTGAGAGGAATATATCATGATTTTGTAGCTCGATAATTATGTTTACATAGAAAGGGGTAAATTGTGTCTATACAGAAGAATTTAGTTAATGATATAAGTGTCTCAAAAAGAGGGCAATCACTGTGCCTTTACTCACACTACTAACAAGTGGGTAAGTTTTTTCAAATATAATGATTTTAAAAGAAATTATTTGTTTTAATATTCATGCATAATGATAATGTGATATACTATCCCTAACGACAGATGAATATCCAATAGAAGATCTACATGATGCATGATATAGAGTGAGAAGCTATGATATTTTCTCCAAATATTTGGAGGCACTACCTCAATTGTTGAAAGTTTGATATATACACTAATTACAAGAATATAATTTCTATATTCAAATAGAATGATATCAACACACATCAATAAATGTGATTAAAGATAATAAATGACTACAATTTCTCTATTCACTACCAACCTGGAAAGGAAAATAAGGTATCTGATGTTCTTAGCAGAAAATAACTTGCTACACAATCCATGATATAGACTAAGAAAGACCTTGTATTCTTTGATAAGAAAAGGATGGATTTGGAAATCATAATAGTATCGAATAAATCCCAGCTTTCCCAAATCATCACAAAGCCTTCTATCCAAGATAAGATCAAGGAGGAACAAAGGGAATATTTGGATCTTCAACAGAAGGTGAAAGATGTAAATGATCGGAAGATACCTAAGTTCCACATCCTGTATGATTTGATTTGGAACTAGTATTTGTGTGCCTTCATCACCTGAATAAAGAAGTAGCTTCTGGATAATGCACATAAATCATCTTTCTCCATCCATCATCTATGAACTGAGATGTTCCCTGATATTCAAGAGAACATTAGGTTGGACAACATGAATAAGAAGACAACCGAGTAAACCTCAAAGTAATCGGAATGTCAGTAAGTTAGAAAATAATGATGAAATTATTTGGGGATTATGCAACCATTTCCCATAAACACATGGTAATGGGTGAACATGACCATAGAATTTGTCACTAGTATCCTAAAGATATCAAAATGATAAAATGTGATATGGGTTTTGGTGGATTGACTCACCATGACTGCCCACTCTATCACTATTTAGGAATATATGTCACTGGATAAAATTTCTATGATATATGTAAAGGATGTAGTGAGGTTTCATGGGGTTCCAATTTTGACCTTTTTTAACCATGATTAATGGATCACATATAAATTCTAGAAAATTCATCAAGATTCTTTGAATACTAAATTTAATTTCAGTATTGCCTATCACCCCTAAACTGATGGATAATCTGAAAGGACTATTCAAACATTCAAGGACATTATAAGAGTCTTCTTAATGGAATTTAAAGGTGGATGAGATCAACATATCACACTAGTTGAGTTCTGATACAACAAAAATTTTCACTCAAGTATTAGAATTGGGTCTATATGAATCTTTTAATGTGATGAAATGTAGATATAATACTTATTATGATGAAGTTGGGTAACTAAAGCTACATGGACCTAACCTTTGGAAATAGATGGCAAAGAAGGTTCAAGCTATAAAACAATTTATAAAATCTTCTCAGAGATGATAAATGATATATGCGGACAATCGTCAAAGGGACATGGAGTTCAATGTGGGAGAAATTTGTTTCCTTCGAATATCGCTTGGAAGAGAGTCATACAGTTTTGAAAAAATGGAATGCTTGTCCAAAGGTAAATTGGTCCCATTGGGGTCCATGATCACATAGGAGTCGTAGAATATTTTCTAGAACTTACGCTAAATGTGGCTGAAGTTCATTATGTGTTCATTTTATTTCCTATGAGTAAGTACATACCAGATACCTCACATGTTCTGAATCTGGAGGTGGTATAATAGGAGAATGACCCCTCTTATAAGGAGCAACCAATGAAGATCTTGGACCATAGAGATAAATTTCTATGCAACAAGAAAACACACCTTGTCAAAGTGTTGTGGAAGAACCATAAGAGGCGATGTGGGAACACAATGAAACAATTAAAACAATGAAACATCATCTTTTTTCTAAATAGAATATGAGTATAAATTTTTGGGTTGAAATTTATAAATGGGGGAAGAATGTAATAAACCTATGTGTATTAGTAATATTTGTTTACTGCATAAATGTGTGTTGTATTATATTATATAATATTATTTATAGAGACAATAAAACCTTATATAATTTATAAATATCATTACATTAGTCATTTAATAAACTAATTAAAATTAAAAACATTAAAATTTGACATAAAATATAAAATAGAAAAGCTAAAATGAAAAAGTATGGATAACTCCAATATTATAGAATCATCGCCCCATGCCAATACTATAGAAATAAATCAAAATATTAGTAAACCAATCAACTTATTATATTATGAACATATATAACCTTGGGATTAATTTTAGTTAATATTTAGTAAAATAATAAATTGATATATATAGGAGCTAATGTGACCATTGGAATAATAATTTGAAAATGGGAATAAAAACTTTATAGTTAGGAACAATAACCAGACAGTTGGGATTAATATCCTAAACATTGGAATAGTTATTTTACCTCAAAATAATAAATTATGATACAAATAATATTTATCATGATTAATTTATATAAATATAAATATTATGATTAAAAAAAATTAATATCATTGTTAAAAATTTCAAAAAATATAATCACATTTTTAAACCGTATTTTAAAGTTTTTCATAAAAATCAAAATTCTTATATATGAAATTAAAATTTCATATGTTATCAATCTATTTTTGATAAAATTGAACCCATTTTTTAAATAATCAAATAAAAATTTTCCAAGAGTAATTTTTTGGAAATTTTATAAAATAATTCAATTTTTGTTTGAATAGTAAAAATACAATTTTTCACCAAACCGATGTATCTTATATTTCATAATTCATGATTTAATTATGATATAATGCTTTTTAGAAATTGAGGTTTTATAATGATATATTTACCTTCATAAATGATTCATTAATATAAAATAATCTTAAAAAGAATTTTCTAAAATCGAAATTCAAAAGTGATCCCCTAAATTAACTTTTTTAATTCCATTCCACATTAATTTTTAATAAAATAATTAATTCGAAATATAAATAATTTTTAAGTTTCAGAAACCATTATATAATACTTATATATAATTTATATTGTAAATAATTCACTAATATAAGTTTTACCATTGATATATTATTTTATTTTATATATTATTCTAAAAATAAAAATATCTCCATGTATAAATAACATATATCCCTTCCAATGGAAATAAAATAATCCCTAAACACTACCAAAATACATCCTCTAAAGTTTCTTATAATCCTTATGTATTTTCTAGAGTAATATAACTATAAAAATCAACAAAGATTTAGTGTCATACAAGAGAAGCTACATTGAGGATTAAGTGAGTTTTAATTAAATCCCCTCTTTTATTAATCTCATTCTTATTTATACACCCCTTTAAGAAATACATATAATATTAATTAAGAGGTAATTTAAAATTAATTAAATTATGTTAACCTACTGTAATGTACATAATTAATATATATATATAAATCTCAAAATTCACTTTATTTCTCTTTCAACAATGTCCTTCTAAAGGCCAGTTAACCACCAATATAGACATTTCCAAGTCAATTATTATAACCACAATCATGGATGGATATTATAAATAAAATATATTATATTAATATTTAATTAAATTTATTTTATTATGTTGGAGTTAATTATACTTATGTATAAATGACTTTAAATGAAAATAGTGAAATAAAAAAAATGGGATAATTTAATATAAATATAAAGACATAACCTTAAACATCACTTAATCTTGAGTAATTACATGAACACACATTGAGGATCTTTTCATGATTAGAGTTTTAGAGAATTAGATCATAAATCAGGCATTACATTCCCCATTTAAATAAGGTTGTTACATAAAAGGCAATATTTATTTTTCCCATCAAAGGAGACATATTTAAAATAAAACATGGATTCGTTCTTGACACTTCCTTGAAACTATAATCACATCACGTACTTTTCCCTTGACTTGTGAAAAAAATTTCAAAATCATTGGATGCGAATAAAAAGCTCAGTATGGGATATAAAAAATTCGGAATGAAAACATTAGCCCATGTATACATAAGAAAAAATGAAATCATAAATTACTCATAAAACATAATCACATTAACATAACTCATGAAATCATATGATTTATCAATAACTCATCGAAAACATAAGACATAAATGTAACTTGAGGCATTCATAACATTCTTACGTAGGGAGTAACCCTCATGGTTACGTTTGGAATATCCATCATAGTATATTCACTAATATCTCTTCAGAGAAACATTAGATTTTAACTCCGTCATGATACCCAATGCATTGGAGAGATATATCGGGCTCACCCTCCCTTAGTTTATAATGTAACCACCTGTCTTCATAAACGATTCTGAAGAACCATAACATAATCATATCATATAAAACATGCATAAAGGAAACATAAAATTTCCAAATTCCAATCACAATATATCAATACAACACATTGATATAATAAAAACATTATCAAAACCATTTTCAATACCAAAATAAAATAAAATTAAGACATGGTATTTATTTTTTCATTTAAAAAAAGTTATGGCTTGTAGAGGAAGCCGAAACTCAAATAATGGTCACAACGGCAGAGAAGTCGTTATCGGCGCATACGTAAGACAAAAACATTCCCTTTTTTAGTTTAGTAAAACACTTCTTATAAAAATATTCCTTTTGAATAAAAGTAAAATTAAATTGGGTTTATACATCGTATAAATGAAAGTTGTGTATAAAACAAAATATGCTTCAATGAAAGGGGATTGAGACGATGTCCCTTACCTCGTGTCCAACATGACTCGATCGTTCTTTAATTTCCTGAATAATAAACTATAGTTAATTTATACTTGATTAATAACCTTTTTCATGTTCATTATTCATTTTACATAACTTATTACCATGTAATGAACATTATGTAATTATTTATGTTAATAACGGTCATTTTGTCGATCTTTGGTACTTGAGCCAAAAATAAACTTCTTATAATTACTAGTTGTTCATGTGGTAAAATATCCATTATATCCAGAATTATATTGATGATTTAGATATCATATATATCATATATATCTAGAATATATATTCATTTATAATATTACAAAACATTTAGAGGTAATAAATGAAATGCACCGTTCATGGAGACAGTAAGCCGTACGTACGCATGAACGCTACATTCATTTCTATTTTGTATTAAATGGAATGAAATAATAATTATATAAAGGTATATTATAATTCCATTATAATATAATATATAACATCATTTACTCCATCCTTTATAAGTCCCACATATGGCATTAACGAATCAAATAACTTTGAGGGGCCGGTAGTCCGCACTTCCAAAATGAAAATATCACGTTTACCCATAATGGAAACCATAAAGGTATTAAATAAATGAAAAATAACGAAGAAAAAGGAAAAAATAAACCTAATAAATATCATATATAAATATAGTTACATCTTAATGTTCACTTTGAAAGGTGTTAAAAGAACATTGAACAATCATCGTTTCGTGAGGCAGTAATTCACCATCAACAGAAACAGTATGTTCTTTAACAATTAGACGGAGGTGTGTGTAAGAGTAGCTCGAATCATTACCACAAAATCATCCTAGTATATTTAAGACACTGGTTTTGTCACAAAAATAATAATAAAAAGAGTTTAGGGGGTTCGATAAGCAAAATAAAACAATAGAACATTAGAAAAGACTTTACCTTTAAATCGGGTAACTCCCATTTGTTTGGACCAAAAGGGTTCCATGAAGAGCTTTCTTCCCAAGGTAGGGATTCTAGGATGAATAGAGGTATGTTGAGAGATAAAATGATTAGATTTTGTCTGAGTCAAAGTCTTGATAGGTGTGGTTAAGGATGTAGAGGTGGGGCCTTTTATAAGAGAGAGGAGGGGAACTCTTGGAAATTCTTGAAATGATCCTTTATTATAAAATGTGTTTCGGATTTTAAAGGTCCCACAATGAAATATTTCAAGGATAAGGTGATTAGGGTTCAAAATAAACCCATAAAATAGGTTTTTGACAAGTGTAAGGCTTATATTTTACATTATATTTTTATTTTATTAAAATCGTTCATTAATGAGGTAATCGCTCCATCATCATGGTGTCATAAATAAATTATTTTATTTAATGTCTAAAAATTATAAGAAAAATACTATGATGTAGGAAATATTTTTAGATTCCCAATGAATATTTATAGTCAAATTGATCATTTACACAGACAAATCTAAAATTTTTTCACTTAGGTGTTACATACTTTTGTGATATTCTCCTTTCTTTAAAAATAAAAAGATAAAGTGTCACTATCACCCAAAAGGGATTCCATGGGGTCCCTAAGTGTAGAAAATGGAATCCCATGGTCGTCCATGACACAACCAGTAGCATTAGAAAACATTATGGGGTCATTTTATATTATTATGATATTATTTTATTACCCTTAACTACCAGATTATTAATTAATCATGATAATTAAAGATAATTATCATCGTTACTATTTATAATGTCCAAAAACAAAAGAGTCTTAATTACATAATTTAAACCTTATGATTCCAAATATAGAATCTATTTAAGAAAATTCTAAACACATAAATTTCAGTTATTAATTTACAAATAATTCCCATTTTCAAAACAAATAGCGTGATTTTTTGTAACAATATCTATGAAAATTTTGGAACTTGTTTATGCCCAATTCAAAATTGAAATAAATTAAAATGAACAACATTGGATTAATTGGTAAAAATATATTCTAATTAAACTTTAATACTAATTAATAATATAATCTTATCATATAATTAAATTAGATGAAAAATCATTTTTGAAGTAAAATGCAGCATTTTTAACTTTTCATTAAAAAATGAACATTGTCAGAAAAATACCAAAAATTTATCCAAAGTAAATTTCTATGTCCAAATTCTAAATAATAAGTTTATTTTTAAAAATACTACTTATAAAATTATCAAAATATAGATTTTAAAAAAATAATTTCTATCAAAAGGTGGTAAAACAATCTTTTAAAAATATTAGAGTATTCTATGCTTAATATTGGATTTATTCACATTTTAATCCTCTAAAACACTATCTAATTCATAAATAGACATATATAAGAAAACATATTACTCTTTACTTACTTTAGATGTTACAACCTTCCCCCTTTAGAAAATTGTGTCCCCGCAATTTATTTACTTATCGAATAAGTGGGGGTATTTAACCCTCATTGCATTTTTAGATTATCATGCTGCCTCTTCAATCATGTGGTTTTTACACAAAACCTTTACTTAATGAATCACTTTATTCCACAACACTTGCTCCATGTGGTGAAGAATCTGGACCGGTTGTTCCTCATAAGATATATTCTCTTCCAGCTGAACTACTTCTGGACTCAAAACATGAGATGGATCTGGCATGTACTTCCTTGACATTGAAACATGAAAAACATTGTGTACCTAAGATAAACTCGGAGGTAAAGCCACTCGGTATGCAACTGATCCAACCATCTCCAGAATTTTATATTGTCCAATGAACCTTGGACTCAGCTTTCATTTCATACCAAATCACATCACACTCTTCCACGGTGAAACTTTGAGGAAGACATGATCACCTACATCAAAAGAGAAATCATTACTCCTGTAGTCTGCATACCTTTTCTGCCTTCTCTGAGCTGTTCTCATGTGTTTCTATATCATCTGAACGTTTTCTGCCAACTCTTCTACCAATTCTGGTCCCATCAACTTCCTTTCACCCACTTCATCTCAAAAAGCTGGAGTTTGACACTGCTTCCCATATAATGCCCCAAATGGTGCCATCTATATGCTGGAACGAAAACTGTTATTATAAGAAATTTAAACCAAATAAAGATGTTGGTCCCAACTTCCCTGATATTCATCGAACAAGAATGTAGAATATCCACTAATGTCTGAATGGTTCGTGTTAACTGCCCATCTGATTGAGGATGAAAAGCAGTACTAAAATTTAATTCAGTACCCAATGACTTCTGAAGGACTTTCCAAAAGCTAGAAGTAATCCTGGGATCAGGATCAGATACAATGGAGAGGGGAACTCCATGTAACCTGACTATCTCTTTAATATACAAATGAAAAAGGTTATCTTGGGAAAAAGTATACTGTATAGCAAATAAATGAGCATATTTAGTTAAGAGAACAACAATAACCCATATTTCATTATTACCTCGAGGTGTCTACGGCAATCCCACAACAAAGTCCATGGATATATTCTCCTATTTCCACTCTGGCAGTGGTAAAGGCTAAATCATCCCTTTTGGTAACTGTCTCATTTCTTTAACCTATTGACAATTCAAACACTTCATAGAAAAATCAGCAAAGTCTCTTTTCATTATGTCCCACCAGTAATACTCCCGAAGATCTCTATACATCCTAATACTACCAGGATGAACTGAAAATAGAGAAATATGAACTCCACATAACAAGTCTCTCTTCAACTGTGAATCAAAAGGCACACACAATCTCTTCCCAAATCTCAAAACACAATCATTATAAATGATGAATTCAGTCAACATACCCTTCTGAACCAGCTCTACCTTTTTCTGCAACTCACTTTTTTGATTTTGTGCTTGCTTAATTCTGTCTGATAGAGAATATTTCACTGATACCTGAAACAAAAATTAAGAACATCTTTCTGTGTTAATATATATTTTAATCTTTTGTTATCAGTATATATTTCACACTTTACTCCATACAAATGATGCCTCCAAATTTTTAAAGTGAAAACAACAGCAGGTAATTCCAAATCATGTGTAGGTTTATTTACCTCATGAGTTTTAAACTAACGTGAAGAATAAGCAATTACTTGATCATTCTTCATTAGTTTAAACCCTTTCCTTTTAATGAATCATCACTATAGATAAAAAACTCACCATTCCTAGAAGGTAGTGCCAAAACTGGATCATTCACCAATCTTCTTTTAAATTCCTGAAAAAAATCATCACATTCTTTTGTCATGATAAACCTAACACCCTTATGACTTAGCTTAGTCATTAGACTAGATAACCATGAATTTTCTTAACAAACCTTCGGTAATATCCTGCAAAACCAAGAAAACTACAAATCTTTGTTACATTTGTGGGTCTTGGCAATTATTCAACAACTTTTTTTTTTGCAGGATCAATAGTTATCCCATCATTAGAAACAATGTGACCATGGAAAGAAATTTTTTGCAACCAAAACTCACACTTGTCGAATTTACCATAAAATTTATTTTCCTTTAAGGTTTGAAAAATAACCCTTAAATGTCTTTTATCCCCCTCTTTACTTTTAGAAAACACTGAAATATCATCAATGAAAACAACCACAAAATTATCCAAGAAATCATGGAAAATTCTATTGATAATGTCCTTTAATACAACAGGTGAATTGGTTAGACCAAAAGGAATAACTACAAATTCATAATGACCATATCTTTTACGAATCACGGTCTTCGGAATATCTGCTTCCATTACCTTCAACTGATGGTACCCCCGATCTCAGGTTAATCTTTGAAAAATACTAAGCTCCCTGGAGCTGATCAAACAAATCTTCGATATGAGGAAAAGGATATTTATTCTTAACAGTGATGTTATTCAAGGCTCTATAATCAATGAAAAGTCTCATTGAACCATCTTTCTTTTTAACAAATAAGACAGGAGCACGCCATGGTGATGTTCTAGGTCTAAAGAAACCTTTATCTAATAAATCTTGCTATTGTGAGCCATTCGATAAGGGGGTTTTGAAATTGGCTTAGCATCCGGAACTATGTCAAATGTAAATTCAACTTCCAGATCTTGTATTATTCCATGCAACTCATCAGGAAAAACATCAAGATACTCATTTACCTCTGGAACATCATTAATCTGAATGGTTCCTTTTTTTCAGTAATAAGTTCAAGGTAACATTCATTTCCATCTTTTACAAGTTTCTCATCCCATTGATATGTTATCAACATCAATGGTTCATTCTTGTACACAAACAGAAATTATTTCCTAAAAGAAACTTCTTTAGCTCTATAAGCAATCTTAACATGGTAAATAGAGAGCAAATCCATACCTAGGAAAACATCAAACTCTACTAGAGGTAAAAAAAATAAGGTTTGCAAGTAGGTTCTTTCCATGGATAAAGATAGGAAGATTCTTATAAATTATTTTTGCACTAACATTTCCCCTAGGTGTTTTTACCTAAATTTCAGGAGTCATTTCTTGAGATGGTATTCCCAATTTACAAGAAAATTTTTCAAAGAGGAAAGAATGTGTACACCCTAAATTAAACAATACACTGGAATAATATGATAAAAACAAACAAAGTACCTGATACCCCCTCATTTGATGGACCAAAATCTACTAAAGTAGTTGCAAAGGATTTCACCACACCTTTCTGCTTGTATTCTGACTGGTTCCCATCATTTGAGCTCTTTGTTGAACACTCATTTGCATAATGACCCATCTCATTGCACTTGAAACATTTCACTAACTTTAAATCAAATTTGATCTTACCATCACCCTGATCTTTTCCAGTTCATTCACGAGCCTTATGTCCCATCTTACCACATTGGTAGGACTTTCTATAATTCAAAAGACATTCCCAATCATGCCTTTTACCACATTTATCAAAACCTAGAAACTTAGTTTTCATAGTATCAGACCTCTTTGAAGAATTCTTCCCTTTCTCCTGCAACCTCGGTCTCTTCTTCTGTTGGTTGTTATAGAACACTTGATCATCAAAAAACTCCATTTCCACCATCTCATCACATCGAAAAAGCTTTTCATAACTCTTGGTCTCATGAAAAGCCAATGCCCTTCGATATTTTGGTTTTAATCCTGAGTAAAATGTTTGATTTTACTATTATGGTCTTAGATAAATTTTAGAGCATACATTGCCAATCGAGTGAACTTTTATTCATAAGCAGTCACTAAGTTGTCCTCTTACCTCAATTCCAAGAATTGTTTTTCCATCCTAAGATGAAAAGACTTAGGAAAATATTTCTCAAGAAACATACATTTGAATTAATCTCAGTCAAGAGAATCAATCTCATCAATGTCCCTGATATTTTTAACAATCGACCACCAGTGATCTGCTTCACTATCCAAAGAGTAAATATAAAGACTAACCTTTTGATTGTATGAACACCCTTGATGTCAAAAATCTTCTCCAGTTCATTAATACACCCTTCTGATAACAAAGGGATAGATAATCCTCTGAATGATCGAGGATGTTGCCTCATGAAGTGTTCCACCACTGAGATGTTCCTGTGCGGTTGATCTGGCTGATCTCGTGCATGGATACCACCACCATTTATCGCTTGAGTCAACTGCTCCATTACTGCAACAAACTATTTAGTTCCAATTCCGACCATCATAGGATACTGATTTGGAAGGTCATTTCCTTCTGTATGCCTTCCTAGCACTACTTTACTGTTTCCTCTACAGAAAAACATTCTTAAAAAACATGTCTTAGATGAAGAAACATGGTAATCATCAAATGATAAATAATTTCAATTTGACCATACAAAGATTTTTTTGGATAATCATTTAATAGAATTCTCACTACTAAAGATATCTAAACCAGCCTTTGATACCAACTATAAAGCCCCATCCTTAAACATTAATTAATCTTAAGTTATTACAAGAATACACATTGAGGATCTTTTTAGGTTTATAGTTTTAGATAATTAGATCATAAATCATGAATTACATTCGACATTTAAAAAAGTTGGTTACATAAAAGACTGTATTCATTTTTTCCCATCAAAGGATACATATTTAAAATAAAACATGGATTCTTTCTTGACACTTCCTCGACACTGTCATCACATCACTTACTTTTCCCATGACTGGTGAAAAAAAATTCAAAAACATGGGATTAGAATAAAAATCTCAGTAAGGGATATAAAAAATTCGGAATGAAAACATTAGTCCATGTATACTTAAGAATCAATGAAATAATACTTTACTCATAAAACATAAGCACTTTAACATACCTCATGAAATCAAATGATTTATGAATAACTCATAAAAAACATAAGACATAAAGGTAACTTGAGGCATTCATAACAGTATTACGTAGGGAGTAACCCTCATGGTTAGGTTTGGAATACCCATCATAGTATATTCCCTAAAATATCTTCAGAGAAACATTAGCATTTAACTTATTCACGTTACTCAATGCATTGGAGAGCTATATCAGGCTCACCTGATCTTAGTTTATCATGGAACAAGCTGTATTCATAAACAATGCCCAAGAACCATAACATAATCATATCACATAAAACATGCATAAAGGGAAGATAGCATTTCCACATTTCAATCACAATATATCAATACAAAACATTGATATAATGAAAACATTATCAAAACCAATTTCATTTCCAAATAAAAGAAAAGTAGAACATTTTATTTGTTTTTCAATTTAAAAAATTTATGGCTTGTAGAGGATGCTGAAACTCAAATAACGGTCACGGTGACAGAGAAGTCATTTTCGTCACATTTGTAAGACAAAAACATTCCCTTTTGTCATTTAGTAAAACGATTCGTATAAAAAGATTACATTTGAATAAAATTAAAATTCAAAGGGGTTTATACACCGTATAAAAGATTGTTGTGTATAAAACAAAATATGCCTCAATGAATGGGGATTGAGACGAAGTCCCTTACCTCGTGTCCAACATGACTCGATTGTTCTTTAATCTCCTGAATAATAAACTATAGTAAATTTCTACTTGATTAAGAACCTTTTTCAAGTTCATTATTAATTTTATATCACTTATTACCATGTTAAGAACATTATGTAATTACTTAAGTTAATAATGGTCGTTTTGTCGATCTTTGGTACTTGAGACAAAAATAAACTTCTTATAATTCCAAGTTGTTCATGTGGTAAAATATACATTATGTCAAGAATTATATTCATGATTTAGATATCATATATATCATATATATTCAGTATATATATGCAGTTATAATATTACAGAACATTTATAGGTATGGAATGAAATGTACCGTTCATGGAGATGCTAAGCCGTACGTACGCATGAACGCTACATTCCTTTATATTTCATATTTAATGGAATGAAATCATAATGATATAAATGTATATTATAATTCCAGTATAATATCATATATAAGATCATTAACTCCATCGTTTATACATCCCAAATATGGAATTAACAAATCAAATCTCTTTGAGGGGGCGGTAGTCCGCACGTCCTAAAAAATGAAAATACCGCGTTTACTCATAATGGATACCATAAAGGTATGCCATAAATGAAAAATACAAAAGAATAAGGAAAAATAGAAATTATATATATCATATATAAATATAGATACATCTTAATGGTCACCTTGAAAGGTGTTAAAAGAAGATTGAACAATCATCGTTTCGTGAGGCAGTAATTCACTATCCACAGAAACAGTATATTCTTTAACCATTAGATGGGGTTGTGTGTAAGTGTAGATCGAATCCTTTAATAAAATAATCCTAATATATTTAAGATAATGGTTTTTTACAAAATAAAGTAATAAAAAGAGTTTAGGTGTTTGTAGAAGCAAAATAAAACAAAAGAACATTAGAGAAGACTTTACCTTTAAATCGGGTAACTCCCCTCTATTTGAACCAAAAAAGTTTCTTTAAGAGATTTTTGCTTAAGGTAAGGCTTCTAAGATGAATAGATGGATTTGGAGAGATAAAATTATCAGATTTGGGTCGAGACAAAGTCTCGAGAGGTGTGAGTAAGGAGGTAGAGTTAGGGGCCTTTTATAAGAGGGAGGAGGGGAACTCTTGGAAATTCTTGAAATGTTCCATTATTATAAATTGAGTTTCGGATTTTAAAGGTCCCATAATGTTATATTTATAGGATAAGGTGATAAGGGTTCTAAATCCAACCATACAATTGGTTTTAGACAAGTGTATGTTTTAGATTTTACATTATCTTTTCATTTTATTTAAATAGTTCATTAATGAGGTAATCACTCCATCATCAAGGTATCATAAATAAATTAATTAATTTAATATCTAAAAATTAAAAAAAATACTTTTATGTAGGAAATATTTTTAGGTTTACAATTAATATTTATGGTCAAAGTAATCATTTACACAGACAAAACTAAATTTTTTTTACTTATGTGTTACATACTTTTGCGATATTCTCCTCTCTTTAAAAATAAAAAGATAAAGTGTCACTATCACCCAAAAGGGATTCCATGGGGTCCCTAAGTTTGGAAAAAGTCATACCATGGTCGTCCATGACACAAACAGTAGCATTAGGACATATTTTGGGGTCATTTAATATTGTTATGATATTATTTTATTACCCTTAACTACCTTCTTACTAATTAATAACGATAATTAAAGATAATTACCGTTGTTACTATTCATAATGTCTGAAAACAAAAAATTCTTAATTAGATAATTTTGACCTTCTGATTCCAAATATCAAATCCATTTAACCAAATTCCAAACAAAAAAGTTTCAGTAATTAATTTAAAAATAATTCCTGTTGTCAAAACAAATAGCGGGATTTTTTGTAACAATAGCTATGAAAATTTTGGCACTTGTTTATGCCCAATTCCAAAGTGAAATCAATTAAAACGAACAAAATTGGATTAAATGGTAAAAATATATTCTAATTAAACTTTAAAACTAATTAAAAACATAATCTTACCAAATAATTCAATTAGACGAAAAAACAGTTTTGAAGTAAAATGCAGTATTTTTCACTTTTCATTAAAAAATGAACATTGTCAGAAAAATACAAAACATTTAACCAAAGTAAATTTCAATGTACAAATTCTAAATAATAAGTTTATTTTTACAAATAAATCTTATAAAATTGTCAAAAGATAAATTAAAAAATGGTTTTCCATCAAAAGGCTGTAAAACAATCTTTTAAAAATATTAGAGTATTTTATGCTTAAGATTTCATTTATTCTCATTTTAAGCCTCTAAATCACTATCTAATTCATAAATAGACGTAGACACGAAAATTTATTAATCTTTACTTACATTTTATGTTAAAATAATCATGATATTAAAACCATTAAAGTTTAATAAATTGTGATATAAAATAGAATAAAATTATTATAATGGATTAATAGTAGATAAAATTAACATAATTAACTTATCAAACTATTTTTTTCATAATCCTATGTTTATTATTCCGGAGGTGGAAAAGAAACAAAATAAAGGGTTATTTTAGGTGAGGGGATTCCCGAACCCAACTCCTTTCTTTGTGTTATCCTCCATTCCATAGTATTATTTTTCATATTATCTCCCTAAATTTTCCAATAAATTTTTGTTTTTAGGATATTAATATACCTACCATGTCTAATTTTTTTATCAAATAATCCTTTTTCCAAAGAGACTTCTATTTCAAAAATGTTGTATTTTTTACATCTCTTGAAATTACCATTATCCATTAAAGAATAATGATGTTTTATGTACAATAATGATTTACCTTATTCAATTGGGAAGAAAATGGTTTATTCATGAAATTATTATTTATGAAGTAATTATAAAACCCATTCTCTTCTATAGGTTGATTTCATAAATATGATTGTTATACAATCTATGTAGATTTCATGATTATGAGAATTTATGATGTGATGGGTGGGACTGAAATTATACAGTCTTTAAATGATTTGGGTAATGTAATTTATCTCACGAGATTATGTGAAAGATATGTGAACATAATGCTATACTTGTTCCAAATGATTTTGTTATGATTTATGCACATATTTTATGCGTAAACATGATGCTATATTTCATCACAAATATGTTTTTTAATTGAACATTATGCTTGATTTAATCCATATTCTACATTCCATACCATTATCATATGTTTCCCTCAAGATTATGATGCTTATGATTTGATTATTCTCACCCATGTACTTTTGATACACATCCATTATTCACCTCAGGTTATAGATTCCCTTACTAGGATTTTACCTCTCCCATTCCACTGATGTATATCCCCGGGTGATTACATTTACTAAGGATAATGTGAGGGACACTAACAATATAACATATAAGTAATTAAATAATGTTTCAGTTTTATTATGTAAACGTGTTTTTTGAGCCTAATTTACCCATTATACTAAACATTTTGATCCTGTATTATATTGATTTTATGTTGTTTATTTTAAAAATGATGTAATATTTAGGTAATTAAAAATTTATGCCTCTATATTATCCCTCTCAAATAAAATCTTTAATATAATAAATTTTATATTTTCATTGCAGTGCAAGAACTATGTCAACACTAAAAATGAATTTTAAATTTAGCATGAAATATACTATAATTTATATGTTTGAGTTATTTTGTATTATATTTGTAGTATATTATCATACATGATTCTTTAAATAATTATAATAAATTTTAATATCATATTATTATCTGGAAGATATCATAAAATATATAGTATTTTATAAAAACATTATTTTTTTAATATTTTTCAACAAAATAATTATTTCATTCGAAAAATATAAATAATTAACATTACGTAAATTTTACATGTTGAATAAAAAATAAAATCTAATTCATAAAATTAAATTCATATATGTGGAAGAATTCAATTTTAATATTAATGTGTAAAACAAAAATAAAAACAACATTTCAGAAAAATAAATTTTTTAAGTATAAAAATTAATTTATGTGAAAATCATAAATATTATTGATTAAAAAGGAAGTAATTAAATAATTACAAGTAAAATTTTATATATATCACCTTAATATAAAATATAATATAGAATAGAACTTTTATATTAAATTATTTAATGAAAATAAATGAGAGTATTTGAAAAATCGATATTTTTTCACTATACATTGAAAAAGCAGTAATTTTAGAGAAATTCGAATATTTCACCCTATTATAATTCTAATATGATAATTTTAATTTTTTTCCATTTTCAAAAATAGATTTTATAAAAATTTTATAAATCATGTTTATTTTAAATAGAAAAATGCAATAAATAAAATTCTTAAAAAATAATTTCTGAAACATTGTGTATTTATTTATTAGTAAATAATATGTTATATAAATCCACTATAAATATTTTTCATAATATGGTTAAACCTATTCATTCCTTCCAATTCAATGGATGTGAGATAAATATTATATTAAAAAATAATATATTAATAGTATATCATGGTTCTCTTAAATATTGGTGTTGCGTACTAAGAATGCTTCTCAGTATCGTATTATATATTTTTGGGGTGTCACATTCTAACCCCAATAAATAAAATTTTCCCACAAAATTTTATCTCAGTCATAAAATGATCAATATTTGAAAATTACTTTATTAAAAACCAACATTTAATATATGTATAATAAAACATACTTTTAAAAGGGGAGGTGGGAAACATAATGGTTACCATAAATAACAAATAATCAGGTCCCAGATAAGTATAAAATCTGTGTGATGTGAAATTGTAGACATGGAGGAGAAAAATAATTTCCACGGACAAATAGAGGGTGGTATATAACATGGTACTTATAAATTTAATAACCACAAAACCCTAAATCTGTGAAGGGCGATGATACCATCAATTCATCTAAAATAAAGGTAAATAGAGAAATTTTTATTTAAAGATCCTTTTCCTAAACTTGAATGATTAATTTGTTGTCTCAATATAGAATGATAGAAAATGAACTTGGTTGATATTTTTTCCATTTCATAAGAATAATATATTCATTTTTTTTATGGTTCTATAAATCTCATTTTCATATTGTATTCTAAGATATAAATACTCAATATTTTTTGTTCATGCCTAAAACACTGGAATTTTATTTTAATGGTTCATAAGATCCTTAAAATAAAGACAATTCATTAAATCTTTATCACAAAATATAAAAAAAATATGGTTATAATAAGTTTTATAATATGGAAAACTATAATAAATTTATCTCTAAATCATCAACAATATCCCCCCCACCAAATTAAACATAATCCATTTCACAAAGAGATAATCATAACACTCCTCCAAAATATGTTTGAAAAAAATTATAAACACAAAAATCTGAAATATTTGATCAAACATCTATCCCCGTAAAACATAATTTGGATCATAATTTCACTTTTCAGACATGTGAATACACTGACCATATATTCTCTTAAACAAACTAATAACCCGAATCACAATAAAACCTCAATGAAAACTTATATGCTTTAAAAAAGTAACATAATCCTTATTTACAAAATAATTTCATAGAAAATTGAATATATTTTATAAATCCAAAAACATAGTAATCTAATTTTTCATCAAATCACTATTCAATTTCAAAGTTATCAATACTATACAATTTACTTTATTAGTTTAAATCATCTATTTATCCTAACTAAACATTATGAAATTAATATTAGGAAAATATTAAGGGTTATATTTAAATTAATAATTTTTTATCTATAAAAAATCACCTTAAAACTAAATCTATTTTCTTGGTTATGAGTACCATTTAATATATGCTTCTCTATCCTTAATGAAATTCAACTACATTGTAATCCTTATATGTTTGATGATTTTTATAAGAATAATATCAGTGATATAAAAACTCTAAAATATAATTCTCAAATCCCAACATATAAACGCTTAAATAATTCCATTTAATGATTTAAATGGAATGGGACCTTCCACGGTCTGTTAATTAACCATATGATTAGGGAATTTACTCCACAAATAATACATTGAACTAAAAATGGTTCCATAAGATGATTTATTTTTAATTAAATCACACTTTTTTATTTGTCTGTGAAAATATGTTGATCTATTCCCTTCTTTTCAACAAAAAAATCATTTTTTTCTTTTAATACATTTTATAGGGTTTCAATTTCAATATTATTTATATAAAAAATGTTGTGGTTTCATTCCTCCATGACATCCACCACCTGATATCTTAGTGCACTCTATCCATGTCCTCTTTGGCGAGTTATAGAGTTACTAAAGGTGCAATTTTTAATCATATATCTTGAAAACTAATTAGGAATAATCACAATATATTTTACTCTAACCATCATCCCATTTTGGTTTCAAATAATCACCACACTATCTATCACTTTCAATGTTAACATAGTTCCACCTCCAATGTCCTGGAGGCCTTCATTTTTTATTGATTTTTGACAATACACCTTTCAAGGGCTGTGGTGGAACCCTTAAAAGGCCCATAGGCATAAGAATTACATGGACCATAGACCTTAAAGGAATTCATTTCCCATAGGCTTCAAACATTACATACAACCCAGACTAACTACTTGTAACTACTCCTCCCCAGCATCTTCATCCTGAAATTAGCTCTCCACCTTCGCATGGCTATTCGGCTAGGCATTCTCGTGCACACACAGGCTTGTCCTAATGGCAGGTGCCATAACCTCCCATTCTTGCTATCTGTTTAGCTTCTACTGTGGTGAAAGCTCCTTGCTCATCCTCCTTGTAGAGCTTCTTCCTTGTAGGTTTTCTGGTTCGCATCTGCACTTAAGACGGCTCAAAGACCTTGAGGTGGTGCTAAGGCCTTACTCACCCGAAGGCATGGGTGGCCCGAAGGCCTTAAAAACCTCAGGTACCAAATCTGTTTCTCGAAGGCCCAAACATGGGCATATTCCCGACTGCTACAGTGCCAAATAGAGCCTGCTACAGTTCCCTCTAGAGTACATTCTATAATACTACACAGTTCCCGCTACAGTACTACACAATTCTGCTACAATACCGCTACAGTACTGCTACTGTGCCCCCAGAAATTCTACCTCTGCCTGGATTTGATCCCTGGTTTCTTGGATGCACTTACGGAGTCCTTACCAACTGGGCTAAGGCTCATGTGAAAACATAGTTACTTATGGTTTTATCCATTGATTGAATCCTGAAATCGTATTATGAGAAATTATAATCATTGTGGGAAACCAAAAAAATCAAGAAAATCATTTATATGATGTCTATATCATGGAGTCTTCTTTTCAATCAAAGAAACATTAGGTATAACCTAGGTTAATTATGGTCATCATATATTCAAATACTTTATAATGTATTATAATGTAAATATGTGTTATCCCAAAAAAACCCCCCCGGAGTATCAAACCATCTATACTATAAGGAAAAATTCACGGTACACCAGAATGAAGGTCAAGATATGCTCAACCAAGTATTTTTAGGGTTATGACCTCTAGATGCATATCATCCAAAAATACATCAACTTTTAGTATCCAAGACGGGATATATTACAAAGAAAACCACACAATATCTACCTTACTAAAAACATTAAAATATTATTTTACAGTTAGACATATCCTCAAATTTTTTATAGAGTTATGTTCCATAATCTAAAATTTCTTTAATCTAGTTCCCAAGGATTGTACTAAACACCATTTGATTGAATCTACAAAAACCCGAAATCATGTAACCTAGAGTTGGTGTATTATTTATAAAATTAGCAATACATTGAAGTGATCACATCCTAAAGGATTGAATTATTTAGCAGTGTCTCTAAAATAGATATATCATTTCTTTCCCATTTACATTAAAAATAAAATATAAAACAAAGTGAAAGTAAATATTCTGCATCCTTGAACTCATTCAAAATTTCTTTATCGTATTCTATGGAAAGATAAAAAAATTATGGGTGATATCAGATGCTCTGTATGGGTAATGAACATTAAAATCTATCATGGGTAAATATAGGATAATCAATATAACTAGGTTAATAACCCAAAAAACATTCCATATAATTAATAACTTGATCCCAAAATGAATCGATGGATAATATCAATGAAACAATATCATGGAAAATAACTAATAAACTATCAATGAAATAAATTCATAATGTTAGATATCATGATATCCTATATAATGATTTATATACTATCAATACCTTTCACCAAGACAGTTTATCCAATAGGTAGGTATACAAAAAATTTACATTTAGTATGCCTAACCAATAGGTTGTATCACTGGTCTTTTCGATGCATCAAGGGGATATCTATAACTTATCCCCAACCATCACTACATGTCCAATTTATCCAACATATGTTTAATTATTAAAATAATTCATAAAAAATTACTCTTTATCAAGAAACGTCTATATTGAATAGAGAATAAAAAATATTATTATTTCCCCAAACATTAAAATAACATTTAAATTAAAACACCACATATAGATATTTTATATGGTTTAATAAATAATTAAATCCATGATACATAGAATATGAATATTTAAGATAAATTTAACTTCTAGTGAATCATTTTCACAAGAAAGATATTATTTCGAGAGAATGTTAGTTACCACAAAATTCATGAAAGATGACATTAAATTCATTGGGAATATAGGTATTGTATTAAAATTATGTATTTTAGAAAATGTAATAGAAATATCATATAATGTTTTTTCATTAAATAGTATTCATTTTTACACCATGGAAAATTTTTAGAATAATATAAATATTATAAATTTGATAGAGTGATGGAGAACCCCATTAACATCGTATATGTTAAAAAATTACTTTTCCTTTTGTAAAGATAATTGAAAATAAATTTTCATAAAAAATTGAAAAAATATTTGTTTAAAACCACGTAAAAAATCAAGTTTAATATATAATTTCTTTGATAAATTATTTGATTAAATTAAAAAGAATTTTTAAGAAAATTCTGAATAATAATTCCATATAAAAACCTAAATATTATTAAAAGTGAAATAATATCATATTTAATTTTAAACATTTCCATGCATTATTCTAGAACATAAAAGAGTAAAAGTTTGAAAAAAATTGAAAAATTTAAATATTTAGATTATAATATAATTTATTGAGTTTATGATATATTATAATATTCATTCAACGAACACAAGGGAAATCCCAAAAAAATGAGATTTTAAAATAAATTCTTACCTCTTTGGTAACTTTTTAATTTTAAACCCTTGAAAGAGTAAACATGAAAAAACATTAATTATCATGAATATATATATATATATAAATATATGCATTAAATGTATCAATGGGATATTTATACACAAAATTAAATTAAATTTCTTCTTAATACCAAATATGTTTCAATGTAGTGTAAATCGAGTTTAAATACCTTACAAAGATTATGTAATTAGAGTGAGAATTAATCAATGAAGTGATTTTTTGTAAAAAAATTAAATAAATAAAAAATATGTAGAAATAAAACATAATATAATCATATGTGATTTCACACATAACCATGGAATAACATAGTCAATCATGTTTAGGTATAACCTAATGAATGGAAATTGAGTTATGAAACCCTTACTTTATGTTCAAATTTCATCATAAGTGATTTTAAATGGATTTATAATAAATCTAGATTTATTTTTACTATATAAAATAATATTATAAATATAAATAACATCATATATGCTCCATTTATAACATTTCATAACTTATTTGTTAACTTATTATTATTATTATCCTCGTTTTTTATGTTAACTATATCATGTTTCATGAGAATTTTGGTTCTATTGTTATAGTCCTTGTAATTTTATTGTGGTTCCACAACATAAATAATTATCATAATCATATGAATATAATATATAATAAATATATAGATATATAGAGCCATACATGAAATATAAATATATATAAATTAATTGCACCATTCTTGGGGACAATAGGCCGTATGTACGCATGAACACTATTTTTCACTTTTAGATGGATAAGACATTAGAAAGATACATATTACTTCACCATTAAAAGATAATTTTGATATAATATATATTTTTATATATTTATTTAATATATCCATCCTATCATCCATGTTAAGAAGAAATGAAAAACGAATCACATTGGTTCGTGGTGGTGGTAGTCCACATATACTCATGAGAGAAAGATCATTTTCTAATGGATTAGAAGGTATGAAGGTAGATATGTTGTTATAATTTTTGATGGATAATTATTTCATATATATTATATATATATTCGTTAGTTCCTTATTTATGACCTTATAAATAAAGTGGTGATGAAAAAAATTACACAACTACATGGAGATGATAAGTCGTACTTATGTGTGATTAATGTTTTTTTCATAAGATGAAAAAGAGAAGTAATATAGTTTTAACATAATCAGAAGAACATATATATATATATATATATTTATGATGTTTGACTTATCATTTTTTATGGTTACAACATATTTTTTGGATGTATAAGAAGAAATAAACACATAGAAGTCAGTAAAGATAATTATCTATTCTTCAGTAAATTCCTTTATATCCCTCTTCAAGGACACATGAAATGGCATTTTAAGAAGGGAATAACCTTAAATTAATGAATACAGATGTTTATAAACTAATTTTATAGGTCTTGGTTGATATATAATTCTCAATGTGGTGTAGAGAAAATATAGAAGGGGTGTGTATTTATAAGTGAAGAGAGGGTCATTCTTTGAATTTCTTAAAGTATTAAATTAATATAATTTTTTTCTATTGGAAAAATTGATATAATTAGAATATAATAGATTTATTAATCAAAAACTATAATAAAATGAATTTATTTACAAGTATTGGTTATTTTTTTACCCTTATCATCTACTTTTAACACCCATTAACCCTTTCGAAAATTATCACAATATTTAAGTTTTTTACCTTTTAAGGTTCAAGAATGTTACTATAAATGGAAAATAGAGTAGTAAATGGAATATTGTTAATAAAAAAACCTAATAACAATAATTTTTATGAAGAATTTTTTTAATGAATATAAAATAATTTCATAATATTTTATTTATTATAAAGTATCATTAATGTCATTTTTGATGTTTTTATTTAATTTTACTTCGAAAACAACATTATTGAAAATAAATTATGATATTAACCTTTAAAAATTATTAATATTAAATATTTATCAATAAAATTCAAGGAATACCATTACTCACTCAAAAAGAAATAATTTTTTGTGTTTATGAAATCATTTATTATTTTTTTCTACAGCTTTCATGAGCACCATTTCAGCATTGCTTAAGAATTTAATTTTATTATTTCATAAGAAATTAAAAATAAATTAACATTATAAAAATAAATAAATTTAGTTAAAAAATAAACTTTTATATTTGTTAAAATCATATATTTACTCACATCTTTGTCTAGATTTATTATTTAATATGTTTTATTACTTTTCTTTCCTTGCACAAGCATTGTGCACGAATTTTAATACATAAAAATAAACATTTAGAAATAAAAATAATAAATGGTACTCTATATTTAATAAATAGGTCAAAAAAATAAATTTTCCCTCCCAAATACAATATTTATTACATTAAAGTTTACTATTACAGTGTTGTAGAAACACTACATCATAACTGAAAATGATTTTAATATTTATAATGAAATAAATTATAAATTATATTTATTGAATTAATTTTTTATGATATTTATATTAAAGTATCAAAAATTATTAAATAATTTTGTTTAATAAATTTTTATGTCATATTAATATAATGAAGAAATGATAAAATATACTATATTCCATAAATTTAATATTTTTTTATTCCCTAAAAATTTAATTTCATTACAAAAATATCAAAAAAACAAAAACTAGGTTAAATTTGAAATTAAGAATCACAAAATTCAATATATTTTAAAAAAATATAATTGGAATGGGAAAATTTTAATAGAAATTCTTAAAAGAAATTAAGATTGTTTGTTTAGAAAAAAAATTAAGAAAAAAATTAACTCATGTTAAAATCATGAAAATTGTTGATTCAAAGGGAAATAATTTGTTTATTACAAGTAAAATTTTTCATATTTATATTTATGATATAATATTATACATAATTACACTTTTAAATAACTTCATTTTTTGAAAATAAATAAGACCATTTGAAAAATTGTTAATTTTTAACTATTCACTAAAAAATCATTCATTTTAGAAAAATTACAATATTCTAGCCTAAGTTAATTTTATATGATTATTTAAAAAATTATTTTAATTTTAAAATATCTAATGTCTAAAAGTGGTATAAATTAATGATAATTTCTATACAAATATTCAACAAACATTATTTTTGAAGGAAATCAATTTTTGAAAAACTGAGTACTTATTTTTTATTAATTAATAGATTATATAAAAATGTTATAAATATTTATAATAACACTGTTAAACCTATGCATTCAGACCATTCAAACTAATAGTTGATAACTGTTAAATTAAATAATAATATTTTAATAGTATACAATGACTTTTTTTATTCTCGGTGTTGGGTGTTAGACACGCTATTAGGAATAGTATTATAATTTCTTTGGGGTGTTCCACTCCCCAATTTTTTCAAACCACAAGAGAAATTAAAAAAAAATTAAAAATGAAAACATAATGAATTTAAAATAAAAATATTAAAAAATGTCTCCCCCTTAATAGAAATATTTTTTTCTTTACATTATTATTGATATGTATTTCACCAACTATGTGTTTTTTCAAAAATAACAAAGAAGTTAATGAAAATGTAAGTAAGATAAGTTAAAAAAAATTATAATTGATTTTAGTGTAAATTATTAAGGAACAAAAAGTAAATATATATATATATATAATTCAAAAGATACATTCATTCATTTTATTTGTAAAGTAAAAATTTTAATTTTTTTGATAGTCTGAAAATTTTATTGTTTTTAGAATGTTTTTTCACTAAATGATTGAGATTATTATGTTCATTCTAAATTTTTTATTCCTATCATCATGATCCACCTAAATTATATTATTTTATATATTCTATTCATTCAACTACATCACAACTGTTTTATGATCATCAATAACTCTTGAACTTTCACCATGTTCCTGTATTAGAATTTTAGTCATCTGGTACAAAAATTTTCAATCCTTTCTTAATAAAGGTTCTTGTTATTTAAATTATACCAAATATTAATACTACTAATTAACCCAGTTTTTAACTCTTTTTAAATTTCTTGTAGTAGGTATAGGAATTTTAATTAGGTTTATCAATACATCCTTTATTTATACCATTGAATTAATATCCTTTTAATGCCATTTTTCATACAGTATAATAATAATCTATTGTAAGAAGAGATTTAAACTAGATTAAACCTAAATAAAATTATATAAAATTCCATCAATACTAATGATTACATCATTAATATAATATAACATCATCTCTTTTCTTTCAGAAGCATCAAGTGGATTATGGGCTGAGGAGTTCAAAACTTATGGAAGGGGAGTATTTTTTATTCTCACTGGATGAGAATATTCCAATCATTAAAATTTGGAAGGGAATATTTCTTCTATTTCATAATAAAAAATATTTTAATTCATTAACTTTTTCATCTTTCCATGTTTCAACATTATGGGTGATTTCTTTTGAATAACTATATGAATCTTCCTCTGATTCCTTATATGATGCGGGTGATATTGTAGATAAATAATAATGAAAGTAAGATTACTTCAGTGAATGAATTATTTTTATAACTTTTCCATTATATTAGGCAATTAAACATTTTGTGGTTCATTTTATTTAGAAATCTAAATAAAAACTTACTTCTATTTATCGATGAATTCTTTTTCTTCAAGATTTTTCTATGGATTCTCATCAGGTTTTAAATACATTATGATAATAATTAGTTTTAGTAAATATTAAGTAATTTTTTTATATTATTTGGAATATTTATTTGTCTAATATTTATATTTTAAAATTTTAATATTTTTCCATTTATAATAAATATATCCATCGCTATTAAGACGAAAATGAAGGTCTCCTTCCTTTTAATGGTTCTTCTGTTGAATAAATTCTTCAATGGTATTATTTAAAATAGATTTTAATTCATATATTTAGAGATTATTAGAATTATTGGATTATTTTATTATCTATTATTTTTTTTCATTGTTTCAAATTCATCTTTTGAAATATCTTTTTCTGATTTTTTAACATGTGATTTAGAATAAAAAATAGAAAGTAACCTCATTGTCAAAATTGGTTCATCTCTAAAAAGAGATTATTTTTCTCTTATAAGTATAGATACATTTTTTTATATTCTATACCTCAAGAAACATAATTATTATCATCATAAGAATATAAGATATGGAATAAATTTCATCATTATAGTGAACTGAAATTTTCATTCATAGGCATTTCATCTAAGTATTTGAATATTCATTATATAACATAATGATCCATTCTAGAAACATATAGCTACAAAATCATTAGAAATATGAAAACATAAAAATGTTAATAATAGTTCTAAATATTCACCCACTTAGATATTAATAACTATCACCATTCTTAGACATGTCATACATAAAAAATTTATTCATAATATTTGAAAAAAACGTAGTTAAGGGTGGACTTTGATGCTTGGTATGGGTAAAAAAGGGAGACATAAATGATAATATATGAATAAAATGAGAAAAAGGGCATGAGAACATGATGATATCATTTTAAAACCATACCATTCACATCAAAGATCAAAATCTTGAGTCATGGAAAAACTGTAATAGTTTATATGACATTAATCCTAAAGGAATCAATGAACTTGATCTATGAGGGAATAATATTGACCTGATATTTTTGAATACAAATAAGCATATAAAATCAATAAATTATTATTTAAGGATATTTTCTAGGACTATCATAGTGGAATTATTTTACTCTTCAAACCATCACAGTAGTCAAGGTTCGCTTGCAAGACAATCAAAGTGGAAAAATTTCCTTACTAAATTGGGTTCAATTACCATTCCAGAACTATTTTTATAATGATATATGAATCATTACCCAATATATTGTAGGTAGATATAGGTACCACCTATCACGTAATGAAAATCATACATATGTGTGCCATAAGATCATAAACCATTCATCGTATAAAAACCCATGAAAGTAAATGCGTTTGAGAAAAATTCCATCATATAATAACCCATGGAAAAGGAATAGGTTTTATAGACATCATTGTATAATAAAAATACAATATATAGATAAATAATAATCATAGTATCCTTTGATCATATTACCATAAAATTATAACTAAAATTTAATGTTGTTATTATTGTAAAATCAAAAAACCTTCAAAACATTCTTGAGAAAAATAACATTTCTATTTAGAAATCAATTCATTAAAATATAAAATATACAAAATATTAGGTGAAAAATTTTCTTTCAAAACAACCATGGGATATTTTAAACTAATTTTCAAAACATTGAGTGGATATGGTGGTGAAAAATTTGTTTCATGTTGTATTATATAAAAAACATTCCTTCCAAAATTTTCTAAATAAAGTTAAAAGAACATCATTTGGAAAACTACAAGAAGATTACATAAAAACTATTATCTAAATAGAAAACATTGGTATAAATAAATTTTAAAAATAATATTATAATAGTAAAATATTTTTTTATATTTTTTTAGAAAACATATATATGGAAGTTTTTTTTCTGAAAAAATAGAAAATGAAGTCAATTTTATTTAGAAACATATTTTTAGTATCTTGAAAATAAATGTGAGAAAAATGAAATTAAATAAATTATTTTAAAGAGATAAAAAAGGATAAGAAAAATCAGGATTATTTAGAGCATGATCATAAGTTTTCTTCATCATAACTTAATCATGATCAATCTTGATAAATAATGAGATTGTATCATAAAACCCCTTACCTCAGGTCTGACTTCTTTAATACGTTTTTGAAAATAATATATAATAAATATTGTTTTATTATAAATATTATTATACAAGAATAATCATATATATAAAACCATATATGAGTTAATTTTAATAATTTATCACCTTTTTATTTATAATTGTTTATTAAAATAACTCTTTTGTGAGATAATTACTTCGATTTTCATATAGGTTTTAGTGTGGTAGTTTCGATCATTGTACACTAATCATAGTTCCACCATCTCCAGATTGTTAATCATGGTAAAAATATAATATATATTAATTATATATATGTTTATATATTTATAGTCAACCGTAAATTTTATGGATAGAAGAATAAATTATACCATTCATTTAGATGGTAAGACGTACGTATTCATTAATGCCTGTCTCATTTTATAATACATAGACAAAAAAATTGTATATATTAATTAAACATTAAAATATAATTTTAATTTCATTTATATCATAAATATTCATCAAATTCAACCACATTACCATCTATGTAAAATATAATTTAAAAATAAATCACATCACTCCGTGGAGGTGGTAGTGTACACATACGCATGAACACCATTATTATTTCCCAACAGATTGGATTATAAGAAGGTATATATGAAATAATAATTCTAGAACTATAATTTTTTCATTAATATCATATATAAAAATAAAATATATCATAATAACCATCAATAAAATACAATGGTTAAAAATGAATGGTATCACTATGTGGAGATGGTAATCTGCACGTATGCATAGGTGACACTTTCACCTTCAATTTGATGGGAAATAAGATTTATAAATTAATTTTTATAATCATAATAACATTTTATATAATTTATTGCAATTTAATTATTATTTTACAAATAATATAATATATTTATCTATGGTAAAAGAAAAATTTAAATGAAAATTATTGGTTAAGGTGATTACCTATTCCTGGAAAAGACTCATTTATATCTCTTATAAAGGGATCTAGGGTTGGTCATATTGATACTCTAAAACCTCTAAAATGTTTATATTGAAGTGTATAAGTGGAATTATAATAGTTTTTTCAATCTATAAGTATCAATGTTTCGGAATAAGAGAAAGGTGGGGTGACCATTTATAATTTAGGAGGGTAGTTTTCATTGAATTTATTAAAATATTAAATTAATATTAATTAATTTTGATCTAAACATGGATATAAATTGATAATATTTTAATATTACATGCGGATGAGTCTAAATATTCTCATAATATAATATTTTTACAATTTTGGATCACAGTGTTTCCATTATCGTTTATTTTTAACCCCCCCTATAGCCCTTTTCGACAATTACCATAATATTAAAGTTTTACACCCTTTAAGGGTTAATAATTTTACTATTAAATGATAAAATACAAATACATGTATCATGTTTTATTTTTAAATCCATATCACATTCAAATGAAAAAAAAATATTTTAATTTATTTTATTTCATTTAATAAATTATTATTTTTGTAAAAAATCCTTAAGGTCATTTTTAACACTATTCATTTAATTTATCATTAAATACATCATGTAAAAGGATAATTAAAATATAATTATTTAAAACATAACTAATATTTCATATATATGTTTAAAATTCATTGGATTCGTTAAATAATTTAAATTATATAACGTTTAATATTTTTAAAATAATTTATCATTATTTATTAAAGAGGGAAGTTTTGCATCCGTGTTTCATAAGAAATTAAGTTCATTATATAGTTACTAAAAATTAAATATAATTTTACGATAGTAAAATATTTTCATATATCCCAAAATATGTACTTATATTCATTCATAACTTGGTTTTCTCACTATGGGGATGCATATGTGATATTAAAAATAGAGAGAGTGACATTTTGAAGCTTTATTTGATTTAAAAATTCAAAAGTTCAAGTGCCCATTAAAATAATAAATTTCATGAATATGTTGATAAGGGTATAATTAAGTTCATAATATAATAATTGGATGAAATATTGTGGCCTTAACACTAAGTTTTAACCTAGATTAAGTAGATTTACCTTTTACCGAGGTGATAAATTCTACCATGGTGAATATTTATATGGAAATAAATTAAAAGGAGCCTATTTACAAAATTTAGACCTTATAATTATAAATATTTAATTCATTTTATCTAATTAAATGCCTATAAATGGTTGAAATTAATTTTAAATTTGGTGTTCCAAATGAGACATAAACTTATTTTTAGAATAATAAATTTTTATACATAGAACTAGAATTATTATTATCCTATACCTAATAAAAATTTTAGATGAATGTTAAATTGTTTTATTGAATATATAATAAATAAATTTCATTAAAATAATTCAAAAATAGTGATGAAGAAATTTTATTTTGATAAAAATACATTGCGCACATAAAATTGTTTTTTAGAAAAAACATATCCTTTATTTGCAAATGTTTTTAATTTCAAATTAATTTATAACTAATTAATTCATATTATACATGTATAAACCATAAATATTCATAATTTAGTAGGTCTTATTCATACAATCCGATCCAACAACAAGTATGTCATGGTTTTTTTAAACTTCTTATTGTGTATACCATAAGTTATCAAAGAAGTTAAATTTATTTGGAAAAACTGCTTATTAAACATATATGGGTGTTTCAAAAATTATAAAGGAAGATTCAAAGAAAATAATTTTCATTATTTGGGTAAATCCATTAATGTTGTAAATGTTATAAATTGTAATTCTTTTTAAACATTTTTGTAAAGGGTGTCAAAAGTGACCCATGCAGAAAACATTAAAAATTTAACTTCTTAAAAACATTTAAAATAAAGAGGAATAAAATGTTATTTTTTGGAAATAATTTATATTTATTAAATAAAATTCCGGAACATTTTTTTGAAAACATGGACATGGAAGATAAATATTCCCTATCTAAATAAATATACAAAATCAATATCACTTATAAATAACATTCTTGATGTTCCATTAAGTAAGAATGGATGAAATAGAAACTGAACAAGTAAAAAAAACTCATATCCATAGGATAAGAATAGTTATGTGGTTAAATAAAATTAGAAAATATTATTTCCCCTAAAGGATCATGGAACATAAATAATATAAAAAAGAATGAAGATTTTAACATAAATCCTTTACCACTTTGGTAACATTCAAAAAAAATTCAATAAAAATAAGATTATTATATGGATCAGAATTGAACATTAATTACATGAATTAATATGTTAAAATTAATTCATGTGGAATTATATACACCACCCAATGAAATTATGATGTGTGACATGAAACTTCTGTCAATAAAATAATATTTAGACAACCAAAACCCTTACAAAGATCATAAAATTTTATGTCATAATTAGTCTATGAATTGATTACATGGAAATTTGAAAATAAATATCAAATAAGTGGGAATACAAAATAATGAAACTTAGAGGTCAATTTTCACATAATAATTTCATAAAATAGCCAATAAAGAAGTGTTATAACCCTATATATAAAAACGAAGTTAAGAAATCTCTTACCATTTGGTAACATTCATGTCAAATCTACCTGGATGAAATTATTTCAATTAAAAATATATTTATGTATTATTTATTCATTATATATAATTTAAAATAGGAAGTATACACACCATATAAAACAAACTAGGTGTGAAACATTAAAATATGCCTTAATGAAATAGAATTGAGGATAAATCCCTCACGTCAAGTCTAAAATTTCCATTTATGTCCTTTAACTAATGTATAAAAAAAATATATAAATTATTTAATTACTTAATAAAAATTTCATATTTTAATCCATTAACCTAAAAAAAAATTTATTTATTTATTTTAAATGACATATTTATGTAATTCTTTATTTACATCCGCATTGAAATTTTTGAGTATGTTTTGTTCATAATACCAAAATGGATTCGGTGTGTAGGCAGTGGTTAAAGGGTAAATTGTTCTATAATATCCAGAATAATAATTAGGAAATAAATATAATTTTTAATTATACTTTTATGACCAACCATGATTAACGGATATAAAAAATAAACTATATTATAATCATAAAGATAGTATGTTGTATGTATGCATGGGAAGCCTTTCCATTTTTCAATGATCATAATGGAAAGAAGGTAAGTATTATTTAATCATTAAATAATGATAATTATATCTTAAATATAATATTATTTCTTCAAATTAACTTATATATATCATCCATATGATTAAAAACAAATCACATCACTTCATGGAGGTGGTAGTCTACACATACGCATGAACAAACTTATCATTTTCAATTAATAGAAAGGTAAAAAAATAAATGATATTTTATATTTAAATAATTCCAAACATTTTATGAATATGATATATATATATATATATATATTTATATATTTATTTTAAATCCAACATTATATCCATTCATGAGAGGTAGTGATAGAAAAATGTTTACACTAATTTGTGAGGCTGTATTTCACCATACACATGAACGATGTATTCGTTTCCCATTTGATAGAAGAAAAAGATGGATATTGGTTATGAAATTAAAAAAGTAACATGTAAATACTTTTGATATAGTGATTTTATTATGTCATAATTCTTGTGTAATATTTGAAGGAGGTAGATGAATAAATACAATGAAAACCCATGTTTAAGAATTGAACCTCTTCTTTGTAAAGCCACATATGGATTATACCTAAATCTTTTCTTGGATAGATTTATGAAAAAATGTCTATATGATTTGAGGATGGATTTAGGGATGTGATTTTGGCCTCTATTTTCCCAACTAATAGTCTTTTTATGTGTGATGAAAAGAAATGGGGAGGCACCCATTTACATGTGAGGGAAGGGGCACTCATAGAATTATATAAAAATATTAAATTAAAATAAATAAAATTTCATTGAATAAGGTTTTCAAACTTTTCATTAAAAAAGTATCCAGTTGGGTCTGGTGTCCCCCGAGTGAGCCCTGGGTGTTGACCCCCTAGTTGTGTATTGTGATCTGATCATTCTAATGGGGGTATTTTTATGATTTAGTGTGTATCTCATATAAAACCTCTCAGTATGCATTATGTTTCTTCTTAGATAGACTTGATGAGTGAAACCTGTAGTATTAGTGTCATCTATGGTAGTATAAAATGGGGAGTGGTTCTTCCTAGATGAGCATGAAATATGGGATGTTGTGGTTGTGAAATCATCTTAGTGATACCAGATTATTGATATATATCAATCGAGTTCCATTTATGATGGAAGGGCTCATGGAGAGAGATCTCCTGGATGAGTGTTATCTTGAAGCCTCACAGTAGACATATGTATGGATTTTGGTGAGAAATTTTGTGACTCTAAGTCTTTTATGAGTATATCTAGGATGTCATTGGTTATCATTATGTATCATATATTTTTCACGTACATGTGTTTGATGATATGACGACTCTTGATTGTTTATTCATGGTGATTTTGGAGTTTCCTACTGGGTATGTTATACTCACCCATTCATGGAATCTTATTTCACATGTAATGTCATTTGAAAATGAATGTACTTTTTAAGGAGTCTTTGGAGGACTAGGAGTAGGTGGATCTTAGTTTGGGCTAGACAATCCAAGTTCGATATCATTGTTTCATTTGATAGTAGTACCCTCCTTCTAAGTAGGTTGGACATTATTTTCCAGTTTTGGGTGGTCTCATATTTGGCACGTTTTTACGATTTACTATAATTTATTTCATACTATAATTGTGGGATTATAGATTCGTGCATGAATTATTATTATTTGTTTTATATTTTAGTATTTTTGGTATTAGAGAATTTGTCATGTGTTCATGTATGTTAAGATAATGCCTCCCATGTGTGTGATATGCCCACTCAACATTGGTCTCTAGCCCCTAGCCTATTGAAGGTAGTCTTGGGGTTGTTACGGATCAAGACCCATTGGGTTGGGCCATGAAATAATGGTATCATAAGGTTGTTACCAAGATTGAATTTTTATGGCACTACTATGGTTGATATATAGGGTTAAAAAGGAGTTTTAAACTAGTAATGGAGACAGTGATACTGGTTTGGTACTTATGGAAATAAATTTAATTGTTTTGAGTTTAGATTTTAGGGAAGGTACTGTAGTCTTTGTGTGGAAACTGATGTATCCACTCAATGTGACTTTGATTACCTGCTTGATGACTTGGTGTATGTAGGAACTAGTTTTGGGGAAAAATTTAGTACATGCATCATTTAGGAAAGGGTTGTGGTTTCCATGTCCATGTTGATTCATATTATTAAATATACTCATTGACCATGGTATGTAATGTCTTATATCAAGATGTATTCAAAATGAAATCCATCGTAGTTTCCATAATAGAGTTGATGGCTTAACCCTATGAGTGATGAGGCCTCCATGAAAGTGATTAGTTATGAGGACATATTTCTTTAGGATGGCCAATATGCATTGTATTCTTCTACTAAACAGTTCATAGACCCTAATTCATTGGTTCGCGTGGATGAAGAATTAAATATTGGGTAATGGATATATATTCTCTTGATGGATGATGATTCATTGGGTTTTATCATGTATCATAAGCTTTAGAGGTAGGGATGGCCTGAGATGTTGTGTTAGTAGGACCTATCGATAGGAGGTGTGTTATAGAAGCCATAAAACATGAGGTTTCATCAGAGATCATAGTGATATATCTATTCTACGGTACTAAGATGTTTCTATAATTTTAATGGGAGAGTAAATCTTCTGTTGGTTTTCTTACCCATCGTGCTACTCTTAGTGAGGCAGTCAATAAACCACCTTAGTAGACGCTACATCTAGATCAAGGAGGACCCTAGGGTGGGGGATGCATTGGAGGAGCAAGAGGAGTAGTGTGGGGTGGTAGTTTTATGATACCACCACCACCCCCTGGTGGACTACTCTAGGTTTGGGAAGTTGATGGTTAGAATCTTGGTTTTCTTCTAGAATAGGAGGTTCTTTACCAAGATTCTCTAGGACAGTTTCGTTGTATGATCTGTATTTTGTCTAATTTTTTGTAGTACTTTTAGACATAGGTACGAGACACTATTTTTCCTCTATTGATTTAGCTTTTTCTAGGGAGATGTAAGGTATTAGTATATCCTTGTTTGGGTAATGATTGATGTAACATTGGACATGAAAGTAAGATAGAAAATTACCTGACTGAGACACATTTTTGAGATGTGATCCAAAATAGTGTGATTGAGGTAGTGCTGCCAAAATACGAAAGTGCATGGTGTGATAAATGTGTTTATTTGACTTTTTTTGTTTGAGGTACTTTTGACTTTATAAGGTGTTGGAGAATTCCCTAGTTTTGGTAAAAATGTGGGATATGGAATTGATGACTTCTAAGTAGTTAGAGCGCATATAGGATTTGAGTTTAGATTAAGGCATAACATGTGCAAAAATTGCACGAATTATAGTTTTCACAAAGTTTCATATTCCACTTATCCCTAAGAATATCCCATGTTTGAGAACTTGTGATATTCATGGATCCTTTTGTCTTGACCCTTTAATTTTAGATTCCCATAGATAGGATCAATGATTACACACTTCTATCAAATGTGTGACCTAAATATTGGATAGAGAGAGAGAGAGAGAGATTGAGAGATAAGGAGCCAAATGTGTATGTTATACCTTTAAATGTTTTCCTCAATATGGACTCGTTATAGATAATCCATTCTTATTTTATTACTACCAATGTGTGTAACAGGGATTCTGATTTTTTGGGATGGATTTTTCATTCGTTGATAAGGAGTGACTTTGGCATTGGTTATCACAAGCTCTAGGTTTTCAGTAGAATATACTGGGATTGGATTTCGAAATCATTTATGGTTGTTTGGGACTCATTTTGATACATGTTAGAAATTTTAACACCATAAGAAAATCTTGAGACTTATGGGTTAGGTCTGTATCCCTTTGTATATCAGTTCGTGATAATCTTCTTTGATGAAATAAATATGTTCTTGATGTTTGAGTTATATCAAGTGAGATTCCTAAGGATGGGGTGGTTTATCTCTAGTCTATATTTTTTACACATTGACTTCTTAAGAGATCCAGGGAGGTAGGACTCAGGGATATCGATAGTGAGATTTTTCCTAACTAGATAATTACAGAAAATGTTCCTGATGGGTTTTAAAATGGTGGGAAACTCAAATTCATTATTCAAGGAAGGTTAGTGAAGCCATTCTTGATATGACAGGAGGTTTAACGAGGTTATTTTACCTAATTAGTAGATCTGGATGAGGTAAGGATGTACTAGGATCCCTTGTAATTACATAGACACTAAAGGGATTTTCAATAAGTTTTTAAGTTAAACTCTTGTTATCTTGAATGTCTATGGGTGATGAACAACTATGTTTTTTGAGGGTTTTGGACACTTATGCATTCACTAGGTAGTCTAGATTCATGAAATTTCATTGATTATTATTGTATAATGTTATTATTACTTCACAACATGATTAGGGGATGATATAGGAGGTCTTTGGGGACTCAGTTGTAGTTGATAAAAAATGTTTTACCCATGTCATCTAGCTAGTTAATGTAGACCATTTAGGTTCCTATGAACATCCTTCAGGTAAACATGTCAGTATTGGGCCATAACTGGGAGGATCATATACAATTGGTAGAGTTTCTATATCATAGTGGCTACTACCCCACCATTGGCGTAACTCCTTTATGAGGTCATATATGAGTGAACATGCCGGTCACTATTAATCTTGTTAGATTCAATGGTTGAAAGAACTTGGTTACTAGTTTTAATGCTAGTGATAGTTTTAATGGGGAAAATAATCTATAAGAAATGATGAATACCTATAAATGGAATTATTTATTTACAAATCAATGTTGTAGGCCTTTGGAGTATGATATTATTAGAGTTTTAACAAGGGATGATAAAACACTATTTTATTTAATATTTTATTGATAATAAATGATATAATTTCCTCACATTGTGTTAAATATGTTTAATTAGAAAGTATTTTGGATTAGATCATTCATTTGAATATTTGATGAAAATTCCAGTTTTACCCTTTATATTTCTTTGTAGTATTTCGAAGATAAATATTTTTATATTTATTATTTGAATTTGAAATTTTGTAACAGCGTTCCTAACTTAAGTATCTACAACCGTTATTCAAGACACTAGATCTAAAGAGTTCATTTGGTTGTTTAAAATGGGTCATAAATTCAAAGTTGGGCTGGGCTTCCCAGAATAGAGGTGCTTCTGTATTTCGGCCATAACTCCTTAATATGGGCCTTTATTGAGCCCAAATATGGAGAGGTGATAGAGGACACATATCTGCATATTTGAGACTTCTGGGAGGCTGGCCAATTCACGATATGTGGTGGTCAAATGGGCGGTGCAATTTGGCATAAAATATTTGGACGAATTTTCACATTCACACTTGAAACCACTTGTAGCCTCTCCTCCCCTCCCCTCTATAAATTGGAGTTTTTCTCATTTGGAGGGGTTGGGACGTGAATTAGGAGATTGGAGGCAGAGTAGAATTTGTTTCATCCAAATTCTCCAACTATTGTAAGAGGGGTAGCTCTTGAAGCAGGGATCCCCTAATCGAAGCCTCGTTCTCTTCTTCATTTTTTAATGTTTTCATTTGTGTAATAAACTTATTTGTTCTTCTTTTATTTCTTCTCTTTACTTCTGTATTGTTTAAATTTATTCTTCTATTAATCTTCCTAATTGTTTTTTAATTCTTGAGTATAAGCGTTATTGGGTTATACCCATTATAATCCTTTGCACATGCAAAATGCTTCTACGATGATTACACCACCCGTGGAAGAGTAGTCTTTTAGTAACCGATCTACCTCTCACCTTATTCATTTAATTATTTTGAATCAATGATCTAATGTAATTCTCATAATATGATCCATGAATTGTGTTTTTTTAAATTACAAGAAACTAATCAAGAAATTGAACAATTAACACAAAAACACGTGAGGTCGGGATTTTGTGTAAATTGTGAGAGCGTAATCTTAATCTGTAATACAAGACCACACGGGATAAATTTGTAGAGTTCAAATATAATCCCTAAACAAAATTCATCCTCATTTACAGAATGGATATGTGCTCTAATTAACCACTGACCATAAGCTATCTTTAGAACAACAATCAAATCAGGGTGCTGCAATTGCGTGTTCTGAAGCTAGCCTAGGGTTTAAGTAATTTCATCTTTGTGGTTAAGTTAACTCTCGTAGGGTTTGAGGGATAAAAAATTAGGGGATCATAATTAAGTGGATATTGATTTAAATTATAATGATTAATAAGTGAATGAAGAGTTATAGTTACATCGATTACGCCTTTTAAAATAGATTTCTAAAAAAACATCTTCTTATTGTGTCATTTTAATCGAAATTCATTTCCAAACTAAAAACAAAAAATATATACAATCATCTTCCAAAAATCATCTTCTAGATTCATAAAATATAAAAAAATCCCAATCCTTTAAAGTATTTTTTTTATTTTATTCTCTTTTATTTTATTTTTAGAATACCATTAATAAGTTGTTAAATTCACATCATCCTTTGAGAGACGACCTTGGTCAGCCACTATGTTGCACCTAAGTACACCAAAATCACATTAATCACTTGAGGGTGCCCACGACAACGCTCTTTCAAATTGGAACAGTTGCCGGGGAGGCAAGTAATTATTTCAACTAATTAGAGGTATTTATTTTATTTTACATTTTATTATCTTCCACTCTTCTTTCTTCCTTCATTACCCAATCTGATTTTTCTTCTTCTTCTTTTATTTTATTCTACTTATTTTTAGACCATCAACTCAAACTTCTCAATTTTTTACTATGGTCCACTTTCTTTATTTTCATTTTTATTTTATCTATGACACGAACTAATCCCGAAGATCTCTTAGATCATTACCCTGATATTGAACGTAGCCTTAGGGCTCAAATCAGAAATTCTCAGTCTACGAGACGTTTCAATATTCAACCAGTTGGTGAATTCCACTCTTCTGGAAACATTGAAATTGGAAGCTATTCAAATTCAAACATAATAGAGGAACCAATGGCTGAAAACAATGGAAATGAACGTAATAGAACCATTCCAGAATTGGTTGAACCTGATATTAACTATCAACCAAATTGTATTGCATACCCAAATATCGAATCGGAATTTGAACTAAAATCTGGGTTAATTCACTTACATCCAAAGTTTCATGGCCTCTCTCGTGAGGATCCCAATAAAAATTTGAAAGAATTTAATGTGGTTTTCTCAACCTTGAAACCGTGAAATGTATCTGAAGACCAAATCATATTAAGAGCATTCCCATTCTCACTTGATGGAGCTGTGAAAGATTTGATGTATTATTTACAACCCAAAGATGTAACTTGTTTGAATGATTTGAAATGTCTTTTCTTGTAGAGATTTTTCCAGCATCAAGGACCACATCCATTAGTAAGGAGATATCGGGGATCAAGCAAGCACATGTGGTGTCAATGTATGAGTATTTGGAGAGATTCAAGAAGTTATGCGCAAGCTATCCACATCACCAAATCAGTGAGCAACTCCTCATCCAATACTTCTACGAAGGACTCAAACCCATGGAGAGGAGCATGGTTGATTTTGTAGCTGGTGGAGCATTGGTGGACAAGACACCAGTAGCCGCACGAGCATTGATTGACAAAATGGCCCAAAAATCCAAACAATTTGGCAATAGAGATACACCACATGTCAGGGGATTACATCAGGTAAGTTTTTCTCCTCTTGAGAGTCATTTGATTGATACCAAGTTAGAATAATTGAACACTATGGTGAGGAAAATTTCGTTGGCACAGAAGACATCTCTACCCCATCCTTCAAGGCCATGTGGAATTTTCACCGAGACAAGCCACTCAACTGACTGTTGCCCACATCTACAAGAGACAGAGGATTGTGTAGCAGTATTCCCAGGGAGACAATTTCAGTAGAAACAACAACCATATCCCCAAAATAATTTGGATTCATTTGCTCCAACATACAACAAAGGGTGGAAAGATAAACTTGACATGAGGTATGGCTCTGAACAAAAACAAAGGCCCCCTTTTAAACCAAACTTCCAGCAGCCTCCACCTTACCAACAGGGTTTCCAACAACCCCAAAGGAGATTTGAAGCTCAACCATCATCAAGTCAGCAACAAGGGAATCCTCCACCAAAGGTAGACTCTAACACTGATGATCTTTTGAAACAAATTTTTCTTAATCAACAGAATGACTTAAAGTGTCAAGGTTCGGAGATGAGGGAGTTAAAGACTCAAATGAGCCAGATTGTCACTGCCCTCCATGAACTTGTAAGTAAGAATTCTGGAAATCTACCTTCCCAACCCACTCCAAATCCAAAAGAGAATGTTAGTGCCATCACATTGAGATGTGGGAAGAAAATGGATGATACATCTGTACCTTCCATTCCACCGGGATTCTCCTCTACTCCAGAGAAGCTGCATTCCATACCAACTGATGATCAATACAAGGAGAAAGATAAAGGTAATAAAAATATTGATGATGTTCCTCCTAACCCCCTTCCTTTTCCCAATAGGGTTGTTCAAACAAAGAAGATGGCTGAAGAAGCAATGAAAAAGGAGGTTTTGGATACATTCAAGCTTGTGGAGATCAACATTCCTCTACTTGAAGCCAATAAGAAAATTCCATGGTATGGAAAATTCTTAAAAGAACTTTGTACCAATTCAAGAGGGCTCAAGGGAAATGAGAGGATCTACCCTGGAAGGAATGTCTCAGCACTCATTACACAACCTCTAGAAATGCCATCAAAGTGCAAGGATCCCGGGACATTCACCATCCCATGTACGATAGGGGAGTAGCACTTCTATGATGCTCTTCGTGATTTAGGAGCTTCAATAAATGTGATACCTCACTCTATATTCTCTTCCCTGTAGGTTGGTGAGTTGAAGCCAACAAGAGTAGTGGTTCAGTTGGCGAATAGAGCAAGGCATATCCAGTAGGAGTCCTTGAGGATGTACTTGTCCGGGTAAGAGACATGATCTTTCCAGCGGATTTCTGTGTTCTTAACATGGAGGATGATCAGGTAAGTTCTCATGCCCCCATTATCTTAGGTAGGCCCTTCCTCAAATCTGCAAAAACTATCATAACTATCAATAAGGGTACACTTTCCATGGAATTTGGGGATGATGTTGTGATATTTAATGTTATGGATTACATGAAGTACCCCTCTGAGGACCATTCTTCTTTTTTTTATCTCCCATTTTGAACCACCAAGTAAAAACTCCATGGATTTTGATTTTCCTATGCTTAGGGAGATTATGACTATTGGTTCTGGTTTAATGTCTAAGGGAACTTCCACACCAGTTTCTAATGAACAAGAATCTCTAGGATTTGATTTTGAAATGGATTCATATTTTGATCTTGTTCATATGGACTCTGATTATGACATGGCTATAGAGTATGCTGATGGATATGATGCTTTATTCTATGATTTTGATGATGTATATTCTGATACTGATGCTCTTTGTGCACATATTTCGGTTCCTTCAATGTCTCCATCCATACTACACCCTCCTTCATTAGAACTCAAGCCATTTCCACAAAATCTGAAATACTCATACTAGTTGAGTGGTGAGAGATTACCTGTTATCATTGATAACAATCTCCCTTTTGAACATGAAGAAAAGCTTTTGAATATTTTGAGGGAGAACATCAGGGCGATTGGGTGGACCTTGGTTGACATATCAGGTATTATCCCCTCCATTTGCATGCATAGGATTCTCTTGGAGAATGTGGCTAAACTGGTGAGACAACCACAAAGGAGACTCAATCCCATCATCCTGGAAGTTGTTAAAAAAGAAGTTGAGAAATTGCTCGAGGCAGGTATAATCATTCCCATTTCAGATTCTCATTGGGTAAGTCCAATTCATGTTGTGCCTAAGAAAACTGGTTTTACTATTGTAAAAAATGAGAAAGATGATTTAGTCCCAATGAGGGTTCAAAACAGTTGGCGTGTGTGTATTGATTATAGGAAACTAAATCATACCACTCTCAAGGAGCATTCCCCCTCCCATTTATTGATCAAATTCTTGAGAGACTAGCTGGGAAAACACACTATTGTTTATTGGATGGATTTTCTGGATATTTTTAGGTTCCTATAGCTCTAGAGGATCAGGATAAGACTACATTCCCCTGACCCTTTGGCACATTTGCCTACCGAAGGATGCCATTTAGACTTTGCAACGCTCCAGGTACCTTCTAGAGATGCATGGTGAGTATTTTTTCTGCTTTTATGAGACCTGTATGGAGGTATTTATGGATGATTTTACAGTGTATGGGTCTTCATTTGATGAATGTCTAATTAGTTTGGGAAAGGTGTTGAATCGTTTTATTGAGAAGAATCTGGTCCTGAACTTTGAAAAGTGTCATTTCATGGTAGATCATGGCATTGACTTGGGGAATGTAGTGTCAAAACATGGGATAGAGGTAGATAGATCAAAGGTAGATATTATTTCATCCTTACTGTATCCTTCATGTGTGCGTGATGTTAGATCTTTCCTTGGGCATGCATGATTTTATCGGCACTTCATCAAATATTTTAGTAAGATCGCTCTTCTTATGTCATGATTACTTCAAAAAGATTCTGATTTTGTTTTTGATGATTCTTTTAGGACTTCATTTGAAGAGATAAAGAAGTGTCTGACCACTACACCTATCATACAGCCCCCACGGTGGGACCTCCCATTAGAGATTATGTGTGACGCCACCAACTTCATGGTTAGAGCTGTCTTATCTCAGAGGGTGGGAGGACGTTCACATGTGATTGCCTATGCATCAAAGACATTGGATTCAGCCCAATAAAACTACAGTACCACAGAAAAGGAGTTTCTTGATGTCGTATTTTCTTTAGATAAATTCCGTTCATATTTATTGGGCTTTAAAGTAGTTGTTTTTTCTTGACCATGCAGCTTTGAGGTACCTCCTGAAGAAGCCAGATGCAAAGCCATGACTTATCCGTTGGATTCTCCTTCTTCAAGTGTTTGACCTTGAGATAAAGGACAATAAGGGGTCAGAGAATTTGGTGGTGTTCCACATGAGAAGAATTACTCACACACTAGAGGATGACACCTTGGACCTGGTACCACTTCGAGTCACTTTTCCCGATGAGCATCTTTATTCCATCTCAGGTACGCATCCTTGGTATACTGATTTAGTGAACTACATTGTTTCCTATGAAATCCCGTAAAATTTAAAGAAACATCAAGTCCAAAAATTAAAATGTAAGTCTAGGTTTTATGTGTGGGATGATCCTTACCTCTGGCGCATGTGTAGTGACCAAGTCATTAGGAGGTGTGTTCCTGATCATGAGTTTGAGTCTGTTTTGCATTTCTGTCATACACTTGCTTGTGGTGGACACTTTGGACCCCAACGGACAGCTAGGAAGGTTTTGGACTCTGGATTATATTGGCCTATATTATTCCATGATGCCCATGTGTTTTGTAAGTCATGCTCTCGTTTCCAACTCACTGGGAACATTGCTAAGACACATGAGAGGCACCAACAACCCATAATATCCTGTGAGATTTTTTATGTAAGGGGAATTGATTTTATAGGTCCTTTTCCTAGTTCATCTGGATTTTTTATATTTTGGTTTCTGTTGATTATGTGAGTAAATGGGTGGAGGCCAAGGCCACCAGGACTGATGATTATCATGTTGTAGTGGATTTTTTCAGGGCTCAAATTTTCTGCAGGTTTGGAGTACCAAAGTACATCATCAGTGACCAAGGGACACATTTTTTCAATAGGAATTTTGCTTCCCTCCTTCAAAATTATGGGGTGACACACAAAACATCAACACCATACCACCAACAAACAAATGTCCAGGGTGAGGTTTCAAATCGTGAGTTGAAACAAATCTTGGAGAAAGCTGTGCAGCCAAATAAGAAGGATTGGAGCAAGCGCTTGGATGATGCATTGTGGGCTTATAGGACAACATACAAGACCCCCATTGGTATGACCGCATTTCGTATTGTTTTTGGGAAAGTGTGTCATATCCCCATGGAAGTCGAGCATCAGGTATATTGGGCTATAAAGAAATGCAACATGGATTTGGCCCAAGATGGAATTCAAAGGAAGTTGCAAATTCAAGAGCTTGAGGAGATTCGACTGTCATTATATGAGAACTCAAGTCTCTACAAGGAAAGATCATAATCAACGCATGACAAAATGATCCAACAAAGGGAGTTTCATGTTAGAGAGAAAGTCCTTCTCTATAGTTTATGACTGAAGTTGATGCCTGGTAAGTTGCATTCTAGATGGTTAGGTCCTTATATTGTGTCTAATGTATTTCCTTATGGTGCAGTGGAGATCACACAAGAGGACACTGGAAGGAGCTTTATAGTCAATGGGAAACGTTTGAAGAGATACATTGAGGGACTTCCTACTAATGCAGTGGATTTTATCACATTGCATGACCCCATCATCACATGAGCACATCAGGCTGTTCCTAACACTTTAACTTTTATATTATTTGTCCTTTTTAAAAATTCTGCATTTCATGTGCATATATCATCTCATAGTTTCACATTGAGGACAATGCAATATTTTAAGTGTTTGGGAGGAAACCTTTTAGTTTAGTAATTTCAATTGTTTTCCTATTAAAAAAAATGTGTGTTTTTCAAATTTTGTGTGTTTATTTTACAATTTTCTGTGTGTTTTTGAAACTTTTGAGATGAAATTATTCTCATCACCATTTTTAAATCCATATCAATATGTGAAACAATTTACCCCTTGAAACTAAGCTTAAATGAATACTTAAATGACTTTGTTTCATGTTCAAATATTATGTAATTTCATCGAAAGTACACCGAATTCTGAATCTCATGCCACACATCACTGTCTTTATATTTGAAATTACTTTCCTATGAGGCTTCTGAACCATTATCTTCATATTCTTTACATTCACCTCACTTCTTGAGAGAACCAAACCATGCTTTATTTAACCAGAATTTCATTTATTCCTGTCAAAACATGAGGGTTTGAGGTACTTATGTTTAAATGATTGAGGCATTTGTTTGGTATTAAACCCCTATTTCAAAGAATCTTTTTTTTATAATGGCCTACCATGAACATTTAATCAAGGTATCCCTTAGAATCCATGCACATCCTGTTAGGTTAGCCACATTAAAAGCCAATTTTCCCTATCCAACCAACTCATGAACTGAAATTGCATAATCTAGTTGAGCTTATGTGTGGTGGAATCTATCTTGTGTTGTGCCACCACATTATGTGATACTTTGGGTGGAAAATTAATTTATTAAGAGATGAGTTTTCTGCTGAAGAAAGTCATTATATTTAAAGCTGTGTCTATCTAGAGATTTCATGACAAGTGAAGTTGTGCCTTTTCTGGAGCTTCTAATTGAGGTGGAAAGCTGTGCCTATCAGGAGCTTTCAAGAAATCATGATTGAAAATTTTTATGCTGAAATGACGAATGGTGTAAATCTTTCATGACTTTTCATGATGATGGGGCTGAATTGATACTATAGGGATTGAGGAGAAGACCATATTTAAGTGAAAATTATATTAATGCAATTTTTCTTCAAAAAGAGTCAAGCCCTCCTTATTCAGCCTCAGAATTTTTCACATCTAAATCCTACCAACCGAATGATGTAATTGATTCATTACATTGTTTTCAGAGTTTAATCACATTTTTTGAGATGTGATTTGAGTGTGGTGGTGTTTTCACACATTGAGATAGAGGTTTCCTACACTGAGGTAGGTGGTACCGCGTATATTTATTGTTTTATGAATGAATTTGTGTGTTTAATCAAATTAGTATGGAATTTAATTAGTTTTATTTGTGAGAATATAGATTTACATGATTTTTAATATGATTTCAAAGTGTTTAGTAACATGACTATGTGATATGAATGTTTTTATTTTAATAAAACCCATGTTAAACAATTCGTAATGTTTTCTATACTAAGCTATTGATTTATAATGTTGTGAAAGCATTGCAAAATCTATTTTGACATGTAAGTGGTGTGTGTTTGGCCTTAAAAGGGGATTTTGGGTGGGATTTTCTATTCATAGTCTTGTGATACTGTTTGGTGTCATTTCAAAATATTTTTAAGTGATTTATTAAATCTTATAAAGTTTGTGAAACCTGGTTGTATATTGTTTTGGTGTGGGTATGTTTTCAAAAGTGAGTTTTAATAAGAAAATGGGGTTATTTATGTGTGTGTTCCTTATAGTACATTTCTCAATATGTATTGTAAATTGTTTTAAAATATGGAAAGTATGTTTTAATGTTGTTTTCCTGTACGTTTGGTTTTAAAGTGACTTTTTCTACTTAAAATCGAGTGTATTATTATTTAAAACCCTTGAACTATTATTTTGAAATGTTTTATAGATTGTTTATGTATTTAATTGTTTTATTCAATTATAGGTGTAGTGTGTTGGACCTCACAATGATGGTTATGGGCTTTGGGTGTTGAGGATTTCATCATGTACATGCATGGTGTAAGGAATATATATATATTCCCTCTTTGTGCATATTCCATCATGGCATGGGGAGTATGTAAAATGCTGCTAGGGGTGTATATATATATATATATGAATGAATGTATGTTCTTGTATATTCCAAGGGTTGGTTCGAGTGGTTGTCGACAAATAGTGTCATGTTCGAGGTAGGTCCCCCACTACACTTGCCATTATATTCATAATTTTTTAATTTATTGGTATTTCATTGATTTAAAATAAATAGTACATAATATTAAGTAGATTGTTTTAGAATAAATTCTCATTGTGAAAGGTATTACTTTTCTCTTGAACTTGAATTTCCTGAAAATGTGTTCTTTTATATGTTCATAAAAAGTATTGTTAAAATGCCCCATTGGATTTTTTATATGTGTATTAAATCTAAAATAGGGATTTGAGTTTATTAAATGGATTTTCATGTGGATTTTGGGTTTTAAAAGTGGTGTGTTGGTTATTCTGGAAATGGGTGGGTGTTGAGTGGTTTGTTAAGGCCTGTTGGGAACTTTGAAAAAGTAAATGTTTTTGAAAACACTTTTTTAGGTGACTTAGGGGTGACCATGCTATGTACGTTGTTTGTGCTAATTGTGGTGCATGATGTTTATGAACGATGATTGGTTGCTTGTTTGACATTGTTGACTAACCCATCTATTAATTTAGTATTTAGCATGAGAACCTGGCATAGTAGGTGAATCTTTAGAGAATGATTACTGCACTAGTTTAGATTATGCAAGGGCTAGTGGCCCTTAGTATGAAATTTTCTTTGAAAGGGTATTGGGACCCTCTTTTAGTCCAGGTAGGGCAACACGAAGCATTTGAGAATTATGACATCATTGAGTAGGGAATGCCATCCGGATGAGTCACACGTATAGAATGTTCTGTATTGTTCCATAGCTCCTAGGTTCGACCCATGTTTTCTTATGATTTTATCTATATGTGGCAGATGATTGATGTTCTTGGTCTATTTTCTAGCCACCGTACAACACTTTTCCATTTCCCTTATTGTGTGTCGTGTGTGCGTATAATTTTCCTCATATATAGAAACAAAAATTTGAATTTTAAATTGTTTGCAGATTTTTTTTAAAATGTAATGAATATTTAACATCCAAACCATATACATTATTTTAAATAGAAAAGGGTAACAGACTGTGACCTAAATTAGAAATGATAGTGCAGGTGACAATTCATATTTTATATAAGGTAGTTTGAACCTAATATTAGTAAAATTATTTATTTAATGGTAGTGCTTTGGGAACAGATTATTGGGCATGCATACTAAGTTTTAATACTCATTCCTATGTGTTATATTGTTTTTGGATTTAGTTATAGGTTCGACTCGAGCTTGTTCACCATGGGTGATTGTTGGTTGTGGTTTGGAGAGTGAATCTCGGTATCATGAGGAGTTTTTGTCATGTTCATGTTAGTGTGTGTTGTTGGTTGTTATTGATTTTTCATGTCATTTATTTAATTTGACTTATTCTCATTTTTTATATTATTTATTTATTTTCATTGGTCGAAATCATTCCCATCAATTTTCTGTTAATTCCCCGATGATTGTGTCCAGCCCGGGAGGATCAAGAACACCCCTTGGGCTATGATACAGGTCGGCTTGTGTGACCGGTTCAGGGTCAACCCGGGTTGGTTAGTGACATTTTCCATTATCTTTGAACTATTGAACATGAGGAATAGGTGTTTTTTCTCCCTCATGAATTCCATTATCGTGAGTTTATGATGATGGATTTGAATTTTCTATAATCATACTGGGTGTTAATAATCTTTTGTTATCTTCAAACTTTTGATGCTAATGCATAACTTATTCTTCAAGATCTCTAATCCTTTAAACAATATCATTTATTTTTTATCCAAACCATCAATGGTTTTGTTTTTTTCTTCAACTTTATATTTCAGTTCAACTTTCTTTTATGAATTAACTAAAATTTTTTATTTGAGTTTCTCAATTTCAGTTCCCATTTCTGAGTTTTGTTCTTATTTTTGTTTCTTATGGATATTGGAAACACACACCGTTACATTATCATTCATAGTATTTTCATCTAAACATCATGTTCTTCATGGGTTTCCTTAGTTTATACCTATAGATTAGTCCTTCCAAGAGTTACTTCATTTCCGTTATCACTATCAACATCTCTCAGCTTATTTGCAGTATCCATAAACACACCATCATATATACATTTTTTTAATTATTATAATCATCTTTCTCTAATATTTTCTTATTAAATACAAAATTTATTTTTTTGGTACCTGTATTTAAAATTAATTATTACTTATTTTTTCATCTTATCAGGATATATTTCATCTTCATCATTTTTTATAGTTTTTTTTGACTTTTTACAAGAAGATATCCCACCATTCAATATTTGAAACAAGAAAGAGTAAAGATTACCTTAAATATTCATCTTCATATTTTAAGATTATAGGACATTAGTGAAATAACCTCATCCACATCATTATATTCTAGATTATACTTGATTAAGATGTTCTTAATGTAATTAAAGTCCTCCTCCTGAGTACGTACCTTCATTAGTGACTTTGTTTCTTCTTTGGTCATCGCATAAGCCAGAAGGGTACTATGAAAACAATTGACTGAAATCAATTTCATATACTTGTATTCAAGAACAATAAATATTTCATTTAATATTTAGAGGGAGTATTATAATTATCCTATTTATGATATTATCATCTATAAGATCATCACAGAGGACACTCATGTAATCAATAATAATATTTTGATCATCAAAAAATGCAAAAATTATCTCATTTGAATTCATCCTCAAAAGATCATATTTTTTAAAATCAAAGCTATACCCTTATCTCTCAAACCATATAATATCCTTTATAAATATTAATATGTTTTCCCACATAACATGATATGGTATTCATGACATTAACATTATGACAATGTCATTATAAAGTCCCCTTCACAAGGAAGTTATGGATTTTGAATCAACATCTAACACTCAATTATATCTCTCCATAAAGGCTTTACTCTATATATCAATAGTGATTGCATATATGGATTTTGAGAAAAATTCCACACCCAAAGATATGAAATAGTGTTGCCCCTGGCTTTTCCATAACATAAAATTTCTACTTTTAATGACATGTATACCGTTGTGATTGAAGATCTTTGTCATGCTTCTAAGAGTTAACAAGAATAAAAAATCTTTGATACCTCAAGTTAGATCCTTATAAAATATTAAAACTTGGGGGATGAATACATTTATAAAAGTTTCAAATATTTATTCTCGAATAAAGATATTATCCTATCACATTGATGAACACTTAAATTTCCCAATAACTTTCCTCTTTTTGAGTCATTAATGTAGTAATGGACTCAAGTGACTTTTTTGGTTCACCCATTCTATAATAGTCCTAGGACCACGCATGAAAATGTGTCTATGACCTGAATTATCTACAAGCTCACTACTTTAAAATTGTAATTTGGGGTGGTGTCACTGACCCTATTGGTTCACTACCATGAATAATTTGTGAACCAACTGACCTCCTTTAACGATAAATTCATTTATTTTATTGTTGACATTTTTATACTCCACAAAAATATGATGAAAACATACACCAACAATGATGTCTCTTTTCCACACTATCTATTTCAACTTCCAGTAATAAGATAACTCTTGAAAATAACCCTCTTAAACCTTTAATCTTCTAGATGTGATCTATAAAAGTCCCCCATTCATATTCTAATTATATTCTTCAAAATCATGTTCGAACATCCTTCATTATTCTTGGTCCTACTTTTCTATAAAAAAATATTTCTTATGTGTATATAATTTATCCTTAGAATACATGGATTAAGGTATTAAAAAACTAGATTGGAAATATCTATTAGGTGGTGGTTACAAGTTCCATCAAAGAACATAGTTAATGTGACTCATTTTTCAAATTTGTAAATTTGAACAACTAAATGGATAGAAACATGTAGTGGTTCACAATATCTGGTAGTTTTTTAAACATGACTAGAACCATGTGTACATACTCTAGTTGATGTTGTTTTTCATAGGTAGGTATGATTTGATCAATGAACCCTGGTATACACATAACATGGATTTCTATAGCAACCAGTATGAACAAATCCTTGCCTTGCCCTGTGAAATGGCATGGTATCAAACGTTTCAACCCCTTCACTACAGACCTCAACCACAGATTCCTCTCTATATATCGGTGCATATGTGTAGGCTATTTTTTACTATTTTTAAACTTAATAACCACTGTCCCCTTTAAAATGGGCGCAGTGTCCTACATAACCGATTTTAGATAGGAGAATAGAGAGTCCACCATGGGGATGATCATGGGTATGGTCACTCCTATTTTCTGATTTTTAGAAGTTTACTTCCCAACACACCAATAGAAATATGAATGGTCCTATTAGGAATTCATCCATTTTCACCACTACCACTGGCATGGGAGTGATCCTGGACATGGTAGAGCACTAACTCACCAAATAAGGCAACCTAACTCTTTTGAAATTCAAATATACATCATGTACCATTACTATCAAAAAACACAACCCAATAAGGCACAAGAGGTATTTTTGGATAATAAAAATCATAAGGGAACATTTGAATTTGGTAATTATTGTTCCTTAATAATTAAAAAATCAATATAGCTAAAATTGAATCTAAAATGATATATTTCAAGGATTCATTATTTTTTAATGGACATAAGCCCAAATTACAATGTGTTATCCAAAATTGTGATTAAGGGAAGGAAGTCATTTTCAAGAAATATTATTGTATCATTAAACTATCAACAAAGGGAAATATTATCACTAAGGGAGAAAGAACTAATTACAATTAATTCAAAAATTTTGATTCTTTTAATTTCATTTATATATTTATTGGAGATGTAAAAAGATTTTACAAAGTTGAAATAGATATCTTAATGAAACGATCTTGTGAAGAATATTAATAGAAGTTGTAGTAAGAGACTTACCACAACCAAAGAGAATGTAATATTTCATCTATTAATCATTTCAAAACAATAATATGGCATTATTAAGTTAAAAAAGTATAGCGACTATCTCTTATATACCAATTTTATCTATACATTATATTCTATGTGGACCACTAGATCTTAAGAAAATAAAGGTTATATTAATTATACCAATTTATTTTTGAATTCACAATAATGATAAATGTGAAATCCATGAAATAAAAATATGAATCAAGGTAGACATTCAAGATTTTAAAATGGTATGTTGAGAGAGAACTAATAGTCTACATTTAAAAGTTGGTAGAATACATCGAAAATAATTTTACTAGTTAATTATTTGAACACTATATTCATAATAATTTGATTAAATATTATTATAATTATCCTTATACTTTATATAAGTATAGTTATATAGAAATTAAAAAATATAAATTTATTTATGATGTAAAGAAAAAATATTACTGAATATAAACTCTCAAAAGTCTTATGGAGATAAGCTACAAGTACAACAGTGCATCTTAAGAACAGATGCTTGTTGAGGCCTGAATAAAATCTAACTCACTATGAATTGATTCATAAGATAAATCCTATAATAAAATGGTATATTATATTTGAGATTCCATTCAAAATCAAGATAAAAAGACTATATATTGGGAAGACTGAAGAAACATATTAGGATGGTGTATTTATGAGATATTCATCTAATAGAAGAAGTTACAAGTGTTAGAACAAATGGATATATAATTTGATTGATTACAATGATATTTAAGTCATTGTTAATTTTTATAACATAATGGAACCTGATGGAGAATATGTGGATGAATTAAGAAAATATAAAATCTACCCGAAAAGTTCACAAAAAGTATGAGTGTAGAAAACCTAATTTGTTTCATACATTTTCCAATATGTCTTGTAATAAAGATGGTAACATTGAAACTGAAAGTCTAAATTTTCTAAAGATAAATAATTTTTTTTGTTTGAAATTTTTTATCAATAGTCAAGAAGAATACATACAATGAAAACTATAGTTGAGGATTCACAATCAAATGGAATGTATCTTATATGTTGATCCTCAATAAGTATAAAAGGTAGTTTTTTATGAAGAGTAGATAAAATTCATGAATAAAGAGTTATATATGATTTATAAACATGATATCTGGAATCTTATACATCGGATGGAAGGAAAAAATTTATAGGATGAAAGTGGGTGTTTAGAGTTAAATTAAAAAAAGGTTAAATTTCAATGAACAAATCCATGTTATTTTGTCTTGGGTATTCACCGATGGAAGGTATGGAAGATGAAGAAAAACATTCACTGGTTGGAAAAAATAAAACCATAAGGATGTTTCTAGTTGTGCAATATAACATGTATAATACATACTATAATATAGAAGTGAATTTTTCATTTATTAATAGATATGTTGAGGGCACTATATTTATTAAGAAAATTAATGTATTTGTACTTGATAATTATTGAACTATAGTGTGTAAGTTGAAGAAATAACTAGTATAAATTTGATGTATGACAACACACTTATAGTTATAGTGTGGCTTAGTTGTGGCTATAGGTTACCTATAGACATTTTTTGGACAATAACCATGGATATAGGTCCTTACTACAATATTCAGTGAATGACCATGGAAATAGGTTATCCCACACTAGTGCAGGAATATTATTTCCCAAATTAAGGGCATGGGAATGGCAATATATCCACGATTGGACCCCAACCATGTCCATAGGGTAGCCTAGAAGGAATATGATCATGAAAGGGCCATATTCAATGGCCATAGGCTATCTTGGAAGATATATGACCATATAAAATCCATTTAATTTGACTATAATATATCAGGTACGGAATATGGCCTTGGTAAGGCCCTCTATAATGGTTATAATCTAGGATAGATTTCCTATGGGCATGGTCCAGGATGATCTTGCCCTTAGGGTAGTGAAAAATTAAAATTAAAATTAATTATTAATTTCCTAATATTATTAATATATATTTATAATTTTATTACATGAATATTATATATATAATTATGGAATATATGTATTTATTTGGGTAGTCTTAGATAAGTGTTAGAGTAGTCAAATACAATGAAGGAGGTTTTGGGTTCAAAATTCACAATAAAAATTTTATTGGACACCCTAGAGAAATGGTCACCAAACTATGGCTATAAGATTCCCCCATACAAGACTACATTGATGAGGCTATGGGAACAATCTATAGCCATGATCCCTCTCATGACCATAAAATAAGAGGCTCTTTCCATGACGAAAAACTCTACATGAATCGTGATAATAACCATAACATACGACCATATTAACATGAGATATAATAAGGTCTCTAATCATGGATATTGAATTCTCAAAACTATTGAATCATTGTGTGGGTTTTATCTTCCCCAACGAATCTAATAATCTTAACATGATAGCTTCCTGAAATAGTTAAAATTTCCCGAAAGCGATTTTCGAATCAACTTATATTTGAAATAATATAAAACATTTACACTAACTTTAATTTTCGATATTGATGAGATAATTTCTACATATGATAGGGGAAATTTTTAATGACGTATTTTCCATACAAATAAAAAGGCCTTTTGAGATTAAAATTTTTAGAGAGTTGAATATCTATATATAGATACTAGTTATACAAAAAATTAATTTACTACTTCCTATCATTGGACAAATTTTTCAAAGCACTATTAAAGAGGTTTGGAAAGGAAATATCAAATAAAGTATCCATGAATATTATAGTTATTATGATGCTAAATAAAGTTGATGTTCGATAAAATGTACATCTGAAATATATCATGACATTGATTGGAAACAATCTTTAATATACAATATCAATGTCAGATTTTTTGTCTGTGGTAAATTTGTATGCTCGATATCAAAGTGATTTGAAGGAATCATACATGTTGACTACAAAAATAATTTAACGTAATATGAATGAAATAATAAAATTACATTTTGATGTATAATTTAGGTGGACAACTAAACATTCTATAGACACTGATTATGCTGAGGACTGAAATGATATTAAATAAATATTATGATGAACTTTTTTTAGGATAAAGTTGGGTGTGGTTAAAAATTAAAATGTAGATTTATATGACATTTAGTTTATCTAAAGTTGAATATGTTTGTACCAGACATTTTTATACATAGATGTTGAGAAAAAAGTTCATATAAATGACTTAAGTGTTAATATTTATAAAATAATAAAAAATACTAGTGACAATAAGTGTGTAATTATTCTCTCAAAAAATCCAGTTCAACACACCAGATCTAAACACATTGATATTAAGAATCATTATATGATGGATAAATATTATAATAGAGATGTGATGTAAGAAAAAATAGCACTAAATGATCAAATTATAGATATGGTCAGAAAAGATATGCCAAGGGAAAGGATTTTGGGAATTAGTCAAAAAAATCATTCTCATCCTTCACCTCTAACTTAAGACAGATATGGGTTTTCCCAATTAAAAATAGATTCTATTGAAAAAGGGGATGAATAGGAAGAAAAACTATACATTACCTTTTGTGAATATAGAAATATTGTAATATTGAAAAGGTGGTGAAAGGTTATGTGTGTTTATTTATGGGGATTACACCAAATCCATGGAATTTTTTTTACTAACAGTGGGGGAAAATTATATAAAAAAAATACATTCTTCAGATCTGTAGTTTCAAGACTCTAAGGCCTCATGAATTTATAATATATATATATATTAAATATTAATATACTTCCACTTCCATACATAATAAAAAACACTAAACTAAAATGATCCAGGTCAAAATAATTATTATGAAAATTTAAGAATATTAAAACCTCTAGTAATTAATGAAAATATCGTAATCAATTATAAAATTCATAAAAAATATGATTAGAAACAGTTAATTTTTTAAAATGTTATATGTTAATAAAAGTTGTTTTTATCAATATATATACGTATATATTAAATTTTCATTTAAAATTTAAATTACAAAATTTTATAATTTAAATTTTACTAAATAAACTTCACATTATTATTCTATAGGAAAAAATTATCCTACGGTGGGTTTTTGATATTTTTCAAAAATAATTTATTTTTAGCTGAAATTAAAAAAACTGATTTTTAATAACCATCACTTTCATGAAATTATCTTAATACAAGAATGGATTAAAAGTTTTTCAAACACAATATAAATATATATTTATAAATTCAAATTAATATTTTTACGGATAATATTTAAATTTTTTAATCCCATGTGAAATGTTTTGGAAACCTATCTAATATTGTACTCCACAACCGTTTTCATTGACATTTATTAAAAATTAATTTTAATCACATATAACAATTAAATATAAAAAATAAATTTCATATTTAATATAAGTATTTTGATAATATGTAATAAGTTTATTTTCATTTCTGGTCATAAAATTTTGTTTACTGTGATTAATGTCAATATCCATGATAATGGTAAAACACTTATTTTCAATGAATTGTTTTATTAATATCTTGAAATTAATATATAGTAAAATAAATTTATATCATGAAAAATATTAATTTAATATAATTTTTATTCTTATATATAAATATATAATAATTCTTTAAATTGGTAATCAATGCTAAATAATATTATGATCACATAATGTTGATAATAACATTTTTCTACAAAACTATTTCACTATATATTTCATTTTTTAATTAAGAAGTTAAATTTATATTATTTATAAATTTATTTAAATTATATTGGGATTAAATTTAGGTCCATAAAAACCATATTTGGTAAGAGGTGTTAACTTATATTTTTAACAAAAAATTTGGAAAAAATTGAGATATCCTGGTAAAAACCAAAACATTAAAATAAAAAAAATCGTGTAGTTAAAGAAAAAAAAATGTTTAAAAAATATTTTAAAATGAGTTATATATGATTTATTTATCTTATATCACCAAAAACCCAATTATTTTTTAATTTTTGAACTATTTACCCATGAATAGTGTCATGAAATTATTGAAAAATATTTGGTGTTCACAAAAGATCGATTTTGTTCACTTATAAAAGTGGAACAATCCCACTACATAATGACACACCTATACTATATAAATTTTTATGAAATTATTCCATTTTTCTCCTATAATCCTATCTTAATTTCTTAATCCTATTTTTTGAAGAAGTTATAACAATCCCTTCCTTTTCAAGGAGACATTCAAGAGAATGTTAAAGGCCCCAATGTGAGTATTAATAAATCCTTAACTATTTATTCTTAATTTATTACTTACAATCATATCATAAACATAATAATATATAAAATCAGTATATATAAGTGTTATTATATTAATTTAAAAAAATCATTAGTCCCTTATAATCAATATATAAAAATAAATGAACTTTAATCGTGTGTGTGATAGACTACAACCAACATGAAATGTCATCTTCCGTTTTTCATCATTTCCATTCATGATTGGTATAATGGATTTTTGTGATAAAATATTATTATTAATATTTAATGATTATAATTATAAAATGAAAATTTAGCACATTCCTCGATTTTATCCAATTCGTTGAGAAATCCAATCATTAGTCGTGTGTGTGGTGAAATATCACCTCTACAAACGATGAATTTTATTATACACCATCACCCTTCTTTCATGGTTCTATGAATTAATTTTATAAATAAATTTAATATTTATGAATTTTTTTAGAGTTTAATGTTTTTTATTAAAATTATAAAAAAATATCCTTACTCATAAAATCATCATAATACATTCTCATTTGGGATAGTTTTACCAACTAACTGAAAGATGTTATAATGTTTCTATTTTGAATAATTACGGAATGTTATGTAATGATAATATCATGTAATAATAATTTATACATGATATTTTATTTATTCTTCAATATTTTTATTGATATTAATTTTTTTTAATATATCACCTTTCAATTGTTAAACACACAAAAATATGTCCATCACAATATTATTTTCCCAAACAGTACCATTATCTTTCACCGAATGAAAATGGAATTTGTTGAATTATTGAAACACCATGATTTTAGAATATTATTAATATAATAATGATTAATTTTTTTAATAAATAAGAATCAATAATTAAATTAATAAAATAGTACAAAAATATTAATCATATTTTCTAGCTTCTGTTGCTGAAAATAAACAATAATAGACAAATATTTTTATAATGAATGGTTATAAATTAAGTGTATAAGTGGAAATATATATGATTTATTTTTTAATAAGTAATTATGATATTTATGTATATTTAATAGTAGGTAAGAGTTTGTTGGAGTCAGTAAGAAATAAGTTACGGTTTTCTTTGTCTCATTTTCAAATCCATGAGTCATGTTTGTTATTTAACACCATCATTTATTTAATATAGGGAGTTTAATTTAAAATGAATATATTTTTCCATATTCCTGAAATTAATTGGGTTTGAAGAGATATATTTTTTTATTTCATTAAATGGATTTCGATTCAACAGATTCCAAGGTTGTATGGGTTTTTGTATACTTAACTCCATTTTTTTATTAATTATGAGTTTTGTTGAAATTATTTATTTGAAGATTGGTTTCTTCGACACTAACATTTTATTTCATGGTAGTTTAATATTATCTCTTGGGAAAATACAATTTTGATTCAAATATTCCCTCTAGATGATTTTTCCCAAAATAATATGACACTATTAAGAACAATTCTCACCCTTTCAAATGCAGGTCTTTGAATTTTTTATATGATTTAATTTTTTTCCAAATGATTTTTTATATTGAAGATTTGTAAAATAAAATTAAAGGTTAATATTTTTTTTAAATTAATACTTTTATTTTTAGAAGTAATTAATTTAATTAAAATAGTTTTAAAGGATTTTGTTTTATGAAATAAGTTTTCATGTATTTTCATATGCTTTGAGTGAATTATTTTGAAAATATAATTATAATATAAAATTTGTTTTAAGAAAAAAAACGTTTGGTTTTAAATGATTATTTTTAAATTTAATATTTAGATCATGTATTTCATTTTACTGAAATAAATTTTGAGGATTTTTATAACTTCTATAAAGGGGTATAAATATTTATTTTGAAGGTGATTTATTAAAATAATAAAAGTTATTTTTCTTATATAAAAATTAATTAATGTTCCTTATTTTACATTGGGGATATTATTAAGCCACCAAATATCTTCTTTATCATGATGATTTAAGGAATGTTATAGGAAATTATTTTCATGAAATATGTCTCTTTACGATCTGTTAATTAAGTAATTCTTAAAGAATGAAAGTTTTAATGTTGTAATGATGCACAGATATATGATTATTATCGTGAAATAGGGGGTCATATATCACCTTTCAATGTATTGGTAAAGTTTATTTATCATGATCTCAAAAGGTACATAAGAGGAATTATCATAATCTAAAGGATATACATGAGGTTTTATCCCAAGATAAGTGGTACATATGAGGATTTTCCCAATTTCATATTGAACAGTAGATGACTTATGAAAAGCCCATGGGTACATGATATGATTTATCCACAGGTAAAGGGTATACTAGTGGATTTATCACAATCCAAAGGGAACACAAGGTGATTTTTACCCCATTTAAAAGGGTACACAAGGGGATTTAATCCAAGTAAAAATGGTATACATGGGGATTTATCCCATGATAAAGGATACATGAGAGGATTTTGCCCAAGAAAAAGGGTTCAACAAAAGATTTATCCCTACACGAAGTCTAGAGAAGAGTATCTACCCTATGATAAATGGTACATAGGAGGATTTATACCTAGCCAAAGGGTATATATGTAACTCACCAACCCCAGTTACCCAGAGTCGGTGCATTATTACGTAACATAAGAATGATCAAAAATGATTAAGTCTCGAAAGACCGATTAGTTTAGTAGCCTTGGATCACTAGATACATTCATAAGTATTAAATTACACCATAATGTACAAAAAAAACTACATCAATATCTTGTCTTCATATCCCATCATACTATCCCCGCAGGTCATTCATTAAATACTTCTTCGCATCCTAGGAGGAAAAAAAATTTAATGGGGTGAGCTTAGATGCTCAGTAAGGATAACAATATAGTAGAAATTTTCATAAATAAACATATACATTTAAGGAAATGTATAACTAAAATAAAAGACTTTTAAACTTGAACATCAGCATAATATGGAAAAAAAATAAAATGAAACAATTCCATTTACATATTCACATGGAAATTCTACTAGTTGAATAATCACATGCAATATCAATAACCAATTTCATAATGATGTAAGGAATAATTCCATACTATCATAACCACGTAGACAAGGCATCGGGCAAGACTACAAATACGATTTTGTCAAGGCCATAGGACAAGACACTAGTTTGTCTCATGAGACCTACCGATGCATCAAGGATCTATAGCAGGCCCCCCCCATCACTTACTAAGTCAAATGCATTCCTTATATGAAAATGTTTAAACATTTCATAAACCATTAAATAATTGTATCACATAAAACTTGCATAAAGGAAACATAACATTTCCACATTTCAATCAAAAAATATCAATAAAACACATTGATATAAAAAAACATTATCAATACCATTTTCAGTACCAAAATAAAAGAAAAGTAAAACTTGGTATTTATTTTTCATTTTAAAAAATTTTATGGCATGTAGAGGAATTTGAAACTCAAATAATGGTCACAGCTGCAGAGAAGTTTTTGTCGCCACGTACGTAAGACAAAAAATTCCTTAGTCCTTTACCTTGTGTCTGACGTGACTCGATTGTTCATTAACCTCCTGAATAATAAACTATATTTAATTTCAAATTACTTAAGAACATTTTTCAAGTTCAATATTCCTTTTATACAACTTATTACCATGTTATGAACATTATGTAAGTATTTTAGTTAACAATGGTTGTTTTGGTGATCTTTGGTACTTGAGTCAAAAATACTTTTCTTATAATTAAAAGTTGTTCATGTGGTAAAATATCCATTATATCCAGAATTATACTCATGAATATGATATCATATATATCATATATATCTAGCTATATATGCATTTATAATATTACACAACATTTGAGGGTAAGAAATGAAATGCACCATTCATGGAGACGGTAAGCCGTATGTACTTATGAACGCTACTTTCATTTCTATTTCGTATTTAATGGAATGAAATGTAACACCTGAGACTTTTTTGTTATATAAATCATCAAAGGAATCCTTCACTACACATAACACTTTCTTGGCTACCTTTACAAATAATCGCGACCTTCCTCGATAGCCTGCGTCCTACGCAATACTGAGTTTCACTAAACAACGATATGCTACTAAAATATTAATAAAACTAGCCGTTATTAATAGTAATAACAACTTTTTGGAATTTTTTAAATTTTATTTTTCAAAATTGACTTCATTTTTGGATTCGGAATATCGAAATTAGCCTAGGGTTAAGTTTTGGTATTTTTCTGAAAACATTCAATTTTTGATGAATAGGGAAACTACTAAGTGGCAGTTAAAAAACTAAATTTTTCATAAAACATTATTTTACCGCTTTTGTGAGTTGAATTTCAAAACTTCTAGAGACACGGTTGATGTCAGTAAGTAAAATGTGGTTCAATGAGATGAAAATAATTTTTGGTGAATAGTAACTTTTTTACTTTTTTTCCACGGTTAAAAGGAAATAGGGAAATTAAGGGTAAAAATGATATTATTATTACCCTAACACATGTCCTAATTCTATTGGATAAGTGTAATTCGACCAAAAACAACCCTAGGAATAAAACATGCCCATTTAGGCCCTCTTGGATTAGATTAGGACATTTAGTATTAATTTATTTAAGGAAGGGTTAAAATAGTTAAAATCAATGTTTAATAAGTAAATAATTTTTAATATAGGGTTATACATAATATAAATTCGACTATAAATATTAAATATAATGATAAAAATATTTCCTACATGATGGTATTTTATTTGTAATTTTTAGACTTTAAATAATTTAATTTATTTATGACACAATGATGATGCAGTAATTATCTTATTAATGAAATATTGACATAATTGATGTTATAAATGCCCAAATAAATATAATTTGAGACTTTTTATGAATTACACTAATTTTATAGGTTAATATGATATGTTAATATTTATTTTATTAACTTTTTTTTGAACTAATCATTCTATTATGATTTTCACAAAAATCAATTACTAAATAGTGTCAAAATTGATATAAAATAGTTTTTAAAAACATATTATATTATTAATTGTTATTTTATTCCTAAAAATAAAAGGTTCGAAAAAATGACTTAGATAAGTTTATATATATTAATAATACATAACTTGGGGTTCGTTTGGATGCTTATAGTAAGTTTATTTACCATATAGTATAAGAATACAAGAAGACACAGTAAAAGTAAAATTATATAACTTAATGTTAAATCTAAATGATAAGGATAAAATAGGAACCTAAACTTGTCTAAATTCTATTAGATGAAGAGATTTCAACCCATCCCCACCTTAGCTTCGAAATAAGTCAATTTGGTGATATTTAAAACTTAATATGACTTTATAATAAATTAATATTTTTAGTTTTTCCAAAGGTTCCCCTCTCCTCCCTTATAAAAGAGAACCTCATCCCCCTCTTCCTCACACCACATTGAGCCTTCAATCTCGGCCAAAACCTGACACTTTCTCCTCTCCACTTCCCTAGAGACATCCTAGAGGTCCTGGTCATCTTCAAAGACCAATTTTAGTGCCCTAAAATGAGGTCTCAAAGAAGCACTTCAAAGAAGAGGTAATGTCTATTACCGATTCATTCATCATTATTTCTTCGTCCAATTCTTCTTCTTTAGTTGTTTCATTATGAAGTTATAACATCAGTATCACTCATATACTGATATGTTATTATATTTATGAAACAACCCTATTTAACTATCTATCCATCCTATAGAAAATTAAATCACCGTGCGTGCGTACGTACGGAATACTTTCTCCACGCCGTGGTGTAATCTATTTTCCACCACTAACTTAAATGGATGGGTATGATGGTCTAAATAATGAATATATATGATTATTTTGAAGTGATATTGATTCTGAAATAGTATGCATACACTCTAATACAATTCCACTATCATGGGAACGATATCATCGCTCGTGCATACGTACGGAATACCGTCTCCACGATGTGATGCGACCCGTTCTACATGATCTTCATTGCATAATGATTATATAAATGAATTGAATTAATGAATATTATATATATTACACTAATACAATTCTGGAAATGAGGTATCTATATCCTAAAGAGAAGAATAAGAATTTATTCGGAATAATGCATAAGAACATAATGTAATAAACACCCGAATAACAAGTAATAGTGAAGTATTACTAATAAGAAGATATAAATATTACCATATATTATATCATAACAATAAGTATGATTCTGGAATAATTCAATAACATTATTTAAATCATTATACAAGATGTTCGGACACTTATGAAGCAAATCAGACCTAAGGTAAGTAAAAATATCGCAATCTCATTTTTATCCATGTTTGTTTATACTTCAGAATTTACGGGGGAATATTTATCATCCACATCCATGTTTCCTCAATATGTAATATTTATATCCTTCTAGAATTTTTTAATTCCAATTTTACCCTTCAGATATTTTTTAGTAAAAGATATGAAAGGAATCTTTTGTCATTTTTCGTACGAGGTACTTTTTGACTTTTCCGACAAAAGTATGAAAAGAATGTTTTTTTAACATATACGACAAGAATGGATTTTTAAAACATTATTTCCAAGGAGCTTCCTTTAAATGTTTTCAAGTTTATTTTTAATCAACATCTTTTAGTTTAGAATTTTATGACAAGTTAAGAAAGGAAAAATGTTTTTAAAGTAGAAAGGATATTTTCCTCAAGAATGGAGTTCAAGTGTTTTATCAAAATTATTTTCCATTTAAGATAATATAGGGTTATGTTTCTATCCCTATTATTACATTGATTTTATTATGTTGTTATTGAATTATTTTTTATGAATTCCATTATCCTATATGAATTGTTTTATGATGACATGATGTTTAAGAATCCCATTTTTATTACATGGGTTATGCAATGATGTATGAGTTATGATTTTGTGGCACACATAAGAATGGTATCATTATGAGATGGGTGGGACCTATATCTCGTTCCAATGCATTGGGTAAAGATTTTATATCTCATGAGATAGACATGGCTGGAATGAAAGGTTAAACCGGTTCGGTGAAACATGACTGAAATGAGGAGTGAACTCGGTTCAAAAATAGACATTGTCGACTAAGATAGTATTGGAAACGAGTCTTGAATAATAAGAAATGATTCTGTATGATTATGTGTGTATGGAAAAAAGTTTCATGTTTTATGTAATTATTATTGCAATTACATTTCACTTCTATGATTTATCCCATGTTATGAAATTATGATTTTCTTTTGTAGGTTAAGATTTCCAAAAGTTATGTTCTTATGTATTTGATGTGATTGATATTTCTTTTGATTACCCTTACTGAGAATTTGAGCTCACCCTTTTGTATGCATTATTTCCCCAGGTCAGGAAGAAGGTTATTATGTAGGATATGGCAAAAAGGGACTCTAGATATGATGAAATAAATGGGAGGCAAAGTAGATGCTTTATGAACCAGTTGTTTATGTTTCTTAGTTTCTAAAGACATTATACTTATACGGTCCTTTCCTAATTTTGTTATATGTTGTAATAAGTGTGCTTCAATTATGAAGTAATAATAATGTATGTAAAGTATGGGTCGTTATAGTTGGTATCAGAGGAAAGGTATAGTCAACCTTTATAAACTAGGATGTGAAAGCCTTAGTAAGAACCCTAAGGATAAGTCTAAGCATAGAACACAATCTTTGTGTTTTAGAAATTGACATGAACAACCTATGATAAGACCCTAAGTGTGAATTTTTATTCTTTTCCTATTATAATTAGTGTTTCTCACACTATTCTTCTTGGTTTTAGTCAATGGATGGAACCCAAAGGAACCATGTTAATGCAGAATGTGACGAACAATGCAATGATTGTCCCCCTGAGCAACCAAACGTTATGGGAGCTGGAATGCAAAATCTTGTAGCCATGCTAACACAACTTTCTCAAGCTATGAATCATGCAGGACATCCAAACGAGCGAAAGAGGGAGCAACATTCTGTTGAATCCTTCACGAGGTAGTGTCCACCTTCATTCAGTGGGTCTACTGATCCATTAGTTATTGAATAATGGATTAGTACTTCTGAAAAGATATTTTTCGTTCTTCAATGTTCTGAATATGATAAAGTCATCTTAGTAGTGTATCATTTGTAAGGTGATGCTGATCAACAGTGGAATCTTATTAAGAATAAAAGGCAAAGGGATGTAATTGAGTCCATGGAATGGGATGAGTTCAAGAACTTATTTTTCAATAATTACATCCCTCGTATTCATCAAACAAAGATGGAGAAAGAGTTTCTTGAACTGAATCAAAAGGATGATGAATCTGTTGGTACCTATGAAGCAAATTTTACAAGACTTGCAAGGTACGCTTCTGGTATTATTATCCAACCTAAGAGTAAGATCTTTCGATTCTTTAGTGGATTAAAACCATGTCTTCGAAGGGCGTTAGCCATAAGAGACTTCAATAGCTATGAGGAAATCGTTCGATGTGTTCTCAAAGTCGAGATGGAGATTGGAGTAACCCATCAGTCATATGGGTTTAATAAGAAGTGGAAAAAGGAATTCAAAGGAAAATATAAAGAGCACACGGAAAAGAAGATGAGCTTTCCCTTATGCTCAATGTGTGGAAAGAAACATGGAGGAAGTTGTCTTAAAGGGACATAGAAATGTTTCAAATGTGGAAAGAGTGGTCATCAGGCATTTGAATGCCGCAATGATGGGAAGAATATGTCTAATGATGCAAACAAAGGAAAGGAATCACAGAATGAGCCTACTACACTACAATGTTTCAAGTGCAAGGATATGGGGCATTATGACAATCAATGCCCAAATCCAGGGGTTGATGATGATGGTCAACATCAATATACACTTAAGTCCAAAGACAAAGGAAAGTCACATGCAATTTCTATCAGCGATGTGGTGTACGATAATGATGTGCTGAAAGGTACACTTACCATACACTCTAAAGTTGAAAATGTTTTATTTGATTCTGGATCCACCCACAGTTTTATTTCTGATGAATTTTCTAAGGGTATCGCCATATTACCTCAATAATTAGATGTTGAGTTATCTATGACAACTCTTAATGGAACAACAGTAGTATCCAATGTTTATAATTCTTCTCTAATTGAAGTTTGTGGGAATGTGCTTCCTGCAAATCTTGTGATCCTTCCTATAGTGGAAATTGATGTGATTCTTGACATGGATTGGATTTCTTTATATGGAGCTCATATCAATTTCCAAAGAAGGGAAGTCACATTTCATATTCCAGATCAATCTATGATCGTCTATCGAGGCAAGGATGAACATAACCTTCTAGTGGAAATTTATTCCATCTTATGGGTCATGTTTACACTAAATGAAGGTTATTTATCTCATATGGTTGGTGAGAAACTCACGATTAAAAATATTCACATTTTATGAGAGTTTGATGATGTTTTTCTGGAGGAATTTCTGGGTCTTCCACCAAATTGTGAAGTTGAGTTTTCAATAGAACTCATACCGGGTGCTTTTCCTATTTCAAAGACACCTTATAGAATGGAACCAATTGAGTTGCAGGAATTGAAGAAGCAACTCCAAGAGAATCTTGATAAGGGGTTCATACGCCCTAGTGTGTCACCTTGGGGAGCACCTGTTCTGTTTTTCAAGAAGAAAGATGGATCAATGAGACTCTACATTGATTATCGAGAACTTAACAAGATCACTATCGAGAAAAAATTTCCTCTCCCACGCATTGATGACTTATTTGACCTACTACGCGGAGATCAATACTTTTCCACGATTGATCTTCGTTCAGGGTATCATAAATTAAGGGTCAAATGGGAGGATATACCAATGACGGCTTTCTATACGAGGTATAGACACTATGAATTTATAGTGATTCCATTTGGTCTTACTAATGCCCATGCTATCTTCATGGATCTGATGAATGATTCTTTAGAGACTATTTTGATCAGTTTGTGGTAGTCTTTATAGACGATATTATTTTCTATTCAAAGAGTAAGGAAGAACATGAAGATCACATGAGAATTATATTAAAGACCCTGAGAAAAGATAAGCTTTATGACAAATTTACCATGTGTGAATTTTGGCTTCTAAAAATTTCATTTTTGGGGCACATAATCTCAAAAGAGGTGATATCTGTGGATCCAGAAAAAACAGAGGTTATCAAAAGATGGTCGAGACCAACAATATTGACTGAGATCCGAAGTTTTCTAGGTTTGGATGGATATTATAGAAGTTTTGTGAAATATTTTTCACGATTATCTAATCCACTAACCAAGTTGACTCGGAAAGGAGTTAAGTTTGTTTGGATGGAGGAATGTGAAGAGAATTTCATGGAGTTGAAAAGAAGGTTATCCAGTGCACCTGTGCTCAGACTTCCTTATAGTGGAGAAACGTTTGTGATCTACAGTGATGCATCCCAGAAGTTATTGGGTTGTGTTCTTATGCAAAATGATATGGTGATAGCTTATGCCTCACAAAAGTTGAAAATACATGAGCAAAAGTACCCAACTCATGATTTAGAGTTAGCTGCGGTAATCTTTTCATTAAATATTTGGAGGCATTATCTTTATGGAGAAAGGTGTGACATTTATAATGATCATAAAAGTTTAAAGTATATTTTCACATAATAGGAGCTGAATATGTGTTAAAGAAGATGGTTGGAGTTGATTAAGGATTGCGACTGCTCAATTCATTACCACCCTGGGAAAGCAAACAAGGTGGCAGATGCATTATGTCGACAAGACCATGCCAATTTATCCATGATGAGGATCACAGAAGATCCAATATTTATGGATTTACAATGGATGGATCTTGGAATTATAATTAAAGGGGAAAATATTATCCTTCTCAAATGAATGTTTAACCATCTATACATGTGAAGATTAAAGAGGAATAGAAAGAAGATGTGGAGTTACAAATGAAGGTGAGAAATGTTCCTGAATTCAACCTTGATTGTGATGGGATAATAAAGTTCAGTAATCAGGTTTGTGTTCTGCCCATCGCCAAATTAAAGAAGGAGCTGCTGGATGAGGCTCATAATTCTTCATTCTCTATTCATCCCAGAAGCACGAAGATGTATAGGGATCTGAAAGAGTCCATCCACTGGGATGGCATGAAAAGAGATGTTGCTGATTATTTCTCTCGATGCTTGGTTTGTCAGCAAGTTAAAGATGAGAGACAGAAGTCTAAGGGGATGTTACAACCATTATCCATACCCGTATGGAAATGGTAAAACATCACTATGGACATCATCATAGGACTTCCTAAAACATCCAAAGGAAATAATGATATCTGGGTCATAGTTGATCGTCTTACAAGGTCTGCACACTTCATCGCTATTAGAGAGGATTACTCTCTGGATCAGGTTTCTAGGATATATGTGAAGGAAGTGGTAAGATTGCATGGAGTACACTTTCTATTATATATAATCGGGATCCGAAGTTTACTTAAATGTTCTGGCGAAGTCTTCAGCATACTCTGGATACAGAGTTGTGTTTCATCACTGCTTATCATCCTCAGACAGACAGTCAGTCCAAGAGAACAATTCAAACTCTAGATGATATGTTGAGAGCTTGATCTATGGATTTAAAAGGTGGTTGGGATCAAAACCTACCTTTGGTGGAATTTTCTTATAATAATAGCTTTCACTCTAGTATTCAGATGGCTACTTATGAAGATCTCTATGGAAAGAAATGCAGGACTCCAAATTGCTGGGATGAAGTCGGGGAAAGAAAGCTATTAGGACCTGATCTCACTGATGAAATGGCAGAAAAGGCCACATCTATTCAACAACACATAAGAGCAGCTCAGAGTCGATAAAAAAGTTATGCCGAAAACTGAAGAAAAGACCTAGAGTTTTATGTGGGTGATAAAGTCTTCTTAAGAATATCTCCCTGGAAGAGGGTCATGAGATTTGGAAAGAAGGGGAAATTGAGCCCTAGATATATCGGTCCTTTCCAAATACTGGATCGTGTTGGGAAGGTAGCTTACCGATTGGCGCTTCCACCGAATCTCTCTCAAGTTCACGATGTTTTCCATGTATCTCTCCTGAGAAAGTACATACCTGATCCTTCACATGTAACCAGCTCAGAAGTTGTACCGCTGGAGCAAGATCTTTCATTTGAAGAGCAGCCGATAGAGATTCTGGATCGTAGCAAAAAAGTCCTACGAAACAAGACCACTCGATTAGTGAATGTTTTATGGAGGAACCACCAATTATAAGAATCTACAAGGGAGCTTGAGGATATGATGGGGGAGAGGTATCCTCATCTGTTTGTTACAATGTGACGAATTTCGAGGGTGAAATTCATTTTAAGGGGGGTAGAATGTAACACCCGAGACTTTTATGTTATATAAATCATCAAAGTAATTTTTCACTACACATAACAGTTTCTTGGCTTTCTTTACACACAATCATGACCTTCCTCGATAGCTTGCATCCTACGCAATACCGAGTTTCACTAAACAATGATATGCTATAAAAATATTATTAAAACTATCCGTTATTAATAGTAATAACCACTTTTTGAAATTTTTAATTTTTTTTTCAAAATTGACTTCATTTTTGGATTCGGAATATCGAAATTAGCCTAGGGTGAAATTTTGGTATTTTTCTGAAAACTTTCAATTTTTGATGAATAGTGAAACCACTAAGTGGCTGTTAAAAAAAACTGAATTTTTCATGAAACATAATTTTACCACTTCTGTGAGTGAAATTTCAAAAATTTGAGAGACACAGTTGATGTCAGTAATTAAAATTAGGTTCAATGAGATGAAAACAATTTTTGGTGAATAGTAACTTTTTTACTTTTTGTTACCACGGTTAAAAGTAAATTAGGTAATTAAGGGTAAAAATGATATTATTCTTACCCCAGAACATCTCCTAATTCTATTGGATAAGTTTAATTAGACCAAAAACAACCATAGGAATAAAATACGACCATTTAGGCCCACTTGGATTTGATTATGAGATTTAATATTAATTTATTTAAAGAAGGGTTAAAATAGTTAAAATCAATGTTTAATAAGTAAATAATTTTTAATATAATGTTATACATAAGATAAATTCGACAATAAATATTCAATAGAAATATAAACATATTTCCTACATGATGGTATTTAATTTGTAATTTTTAGACTTTAAATAATTTAATTTATTTATGACACAATGATGATGTAGTAATTATCTTATTAATGAAATACTGACATAATTGATGTTATAAATGCCCAAATAAATATAATTGGGGACATTCTATGAATGAGAATAATTTTATACGTTACTATGATATGTTAATATTGATTTGATTAATGTTTTTCGAACTAATCATTCTTTTATGATTTTTACAAAAATCAATTACTAAATAGTATCAAAATTGACATAAAATAGTTTTTAAAATAAATATTATATTATTAATTGTTATTTTATTCTTAAAAATATAAGGTTCGGACAAATGACTTAGATACGGTTATATATATTAATAATAAAACAACTTGTGGTCTTTTTGGCTGCTTATAGTAAGTTTATTAACCTTATAGTATAAGAACACAAGAAGACATGGTAAAAGTAAAATTATTTAACTTAATGTTAAATCTAAATGATAAGGTTAAAATAGGAACCTAAGCTTTTCTAAATTCTATTGGATGAAGTTATTTCGACCCATACCCACCTTAGCTTCCAAATAAATCAGTTTGGAACTATTTAAAACTGAATATGACTTTATAATAAATTAATATTTTTAGTTTTTCCAAAGGTGCACCTCTCCTCCCTTATAAAAGGGAACCTCCTCCCCCTCTTCCTCACACCACTTTGAGCCTTCAAACTCGGAAAACCCCTGCCACTTTCTCCAGCCACTTCCCTATAGTCATCCTAGAGGTCCTGGTCTTCTTCGATGACAAATTTTAGTGCCCTAAAAGGAGGTCTCAAAGAAGCACTTCAAAGAAAAGGTAATGTGCGTTATTGATTCTTTCATCTTTATTTCTTCATCCACTTCTTCTTATTTAGTTGTTTCATTATGAAGTAATAACATCAGTATCACTCATATACTGATATATTATTATAAGTATGAAACAACCCTATTTAACCATCTATTCATCCTACGGAAAATGAAAGCACCGCGCGTGCGTACGTACGGAATACCGTCTCCATGCCGTGGTGTAATCTATTTTCCACCACCACCTTACATGGATGGGTATAATTGTGTAAAGAATGAATATATATGATTATTGTTAAGTGATATTGATTCTGAAATAGTATAAATACACTCTAATACAATTCCACGATCATGGAAACAATATAATCGCTCGTGCGTACGTACGGAATACCGTCTCCACGATGTCATGTGACCCGTTCTACATGATCTTCATTGCATAATGATTATATAAATGAATTGAATGAATGAATATGATATATATTACACTAATACTATTTTAAAAATGAGGTATCTATAAACTAAAGAGAAGAATTAGAATTTATTCGGCAAAACATGCATAAGAACAAAAAGTAATAAACACCCAAATAACAAGTAATAATGAAGTATTACAAATAAGAATCTAAAAATATGACCATATATGATATCATAACAATAATTATGATCCTAAAATAAGTCAATAACATTATTTAAATCGTTATACAGGAGGTTATGACACTTACGATGCAAATCGTACCTAAGGTAAGGGAAAATCTCACAATCTCATTTTTATCCGAGATTGTTTATACTTCAGAATTTACTAGGGAATATTTATCATCCACGTCCATGTTGCCTAAATATGTAATATTTATATCCTTCTACAATTTTTTAAATCCAATTTTACTCTTTGGTGAGTTTTTAGTAAAATATATGAAAGGAATCTTTTATCGTTTTTCGTATGAGGTACTTTTTGACTTTTCCAACAAAAGTACGAAAAGAATGTTTTTTAACTTATAAGGCATGATTGGATTTTTAAAACATTATTTCAAAGAAGCTTCCTTTAATAGTTTTCAAGTTTATTTTTAATCAACTTCTTTTATTTTAGAATTTTATGATATGTTAAGAAAGGAAAAATGTTTTTAAAGTAGAAATGATATTTTCCTCATGAATGGAGTTCAAGTGTTTTATCAAAATTATTTTCCATATAAGATAATATAGGGTTCGGTTTCTATCCCTATTATTAAATTTATTTGATTATGTGGTGATTGAATTATTATTTATGAATTCCATTATCCTATATGAATTTTTTTATGATGACATGATGTTTAAGAATCCCATTTTTATTACATGGGTTATGAAATGATCTATGATTTATGATTTCGTGGCACACATAAGAATGGTATCATTATGAGATGGGTGGGACCTATATCGCCCTCCAATACATTAGGTAAAGATTTCATATATCATGAGATATACATGGCTGGAACGGTAGGTTAAACCGGTTCAGTGAAAAACGACTGAAACGTGGAGTGAACTCAGTTCAGAAATGGACTTTGTCCACTAAGATAGTCTTGGAAATGAGTCTTGACTAATAAAAAATGATTCTCTATGAATATGTGTGTATTACAAAAACATTCATGTTTTAAGTTATGATTATTTGGATGAAATTTTTCTTCTATTATTTATCCAATGTTATGAAATTATGATTTTCTTTTGTAGGTTAAGATTTCCAAATGTTATGTTCATATGTATATAATGTGATTGCTATTTCTTTTGTTTACCCTTACTGAGCATTTGAGCTCCCCCTTTTGTATGTTTTATTTCCCCAGGTCAGGAATAAGGTTATTAAGTAGTATATGCCAAAAAGGGACTCTAGATATGATGAAATAAATGGGAGGAAAATTAGATTATTTATGAACTAGTTGTTTATGTTTCCCAGTTTCTAAAGACACTATAAATATACGGTCCTTTCCTGGTTTTGTTATATGTTGTAATAAATGTTCTTCAATTCTGAAGTAATAACAATGTATTTAAAGTATGGGTCATTATATGAAATCATAATGATATAAAGGTATATTATAATTATAGTATAGTATCATATATAATATCATAAAATCCATCCTTTATACGTACCACATATGGTATTAATGAGTCACATCACTTTGAGGGGGTGGTAGTCCGCACTTCCTCTAATGAGATTATCATGTTTACCCATAATTGAAACCATAAAGGTATGATATAAAAGAAAAATACAGAAGCATAAAGATAACATAAACATAATAAATTTCATATACAAATATGGTGAAATCTTATTTTCCACCATGGGAGGTGTTAAAAGAAGATTGAACAATCATCATTTCGTGAGGAAGTAATTCGCCACCCACAAAAACAGTATGTTTCTTAACCATTAGATGGAGGTGTGTGTAATTGTAACTCTAATCCTTCTCATTACAACATCATAGTATATTGATGATAGTGTTGTTCTTACAAAATAACGGAATAAAAAGAGTTTAGGGGGTTGGAGAAGCAAAATAAAACAAAAGAACATAAGAGAAAACATTGCCTTTAAATCGAGTAACTCTTTTTTATTTAAGCCAAAATCATCCTTTGGAAGACTTCTGCAAAAAGTGAGGCTTCAAGGAGTAAGAGATAGAAGTTGAGAGAGTATTTGGGAAGAGGTTGGCCGAGCAAAATTACTTTGATAGTGTGAATAAGGTGGTAGAGGTGGGGGCCTTTTATAAGAGGAGAGGAGGGCACTCTTGGATAGTCATGAAATGATACATTATTATGAAGTGCTTTTTGGATATAAATGGTCCCACAGTTATATATATCGAGGATAAGGTGATAAGTGATCGATATCCACACATCCAATAGGCTTTAGAAAAGTGTAAGACTTAGATTTTACATTATCTTCTTATTTTATTTAAATCGTTCATTAATGAGGTAATCACTACATCATCTTGGTTTCAGAAATAAATTTATTTATTTAATGTCTAAAAAATTATAAAAAAATTACCAAGATTTAGGAAATATTTTTAGCTTTACAATGAATATTTATAGTTGAAAATATAACTTGCATAACTCCTTGTAATTTTTTTTAGTAAAACAATACATGTTTGTAGCATTTTTATTTTTACATTAAATAAAAAGTTATTAATGTCATTTTCTTACCCAAGTGGCTCCATGGAGTCCCCAAGTTGACCCATGTATTGTCTTGGTCAGCCATGACTCATCCAATAAGGTTATTTCAAGTGTAATGGTAATTTCACATTTTTATAACATTATATTTACCTTAAATTGCACTAATTATCTTTAATCACGATTAATAAAACGTAAAATTTACTATTCACCAAAAATTAATTTCATCTTATTGAACCGCATTTTACTTACTAATGAAAACCATGTATGATATATTTTTGAAATTAAATTCACAAAATTGGTAGTGTTTCATTTAAACGAGAAATCGGGTTTTTAACTACCACTTAGTGGTTTCACTATTCATCAAAATTGAAGTTTTTCAGAAAAATACCAAAAAATCACCATAAGATATATATGATATTCCGAATTCAAAATAGATAATTTGATTTACTTTATTTAATAATTAATTCCTGTTGTAACAAACAATAGCATGTTTTTAAGAAACAATATTTATCAAAACATTGACAATTGTTTATGTCCAATTTCAAAGTAAAATCAATTACAATGACTACTATTGGATAAAATGGTAATAATATATTCTAATTATACCTTAAAACAACTTAATAGTATATTTTATCACTATAAATTATTTTGATTAGAAAAATAATTTTTAATTATTTTTCACTATTCATCAAAAATTCGATGTTCTCAGAAAAATACAAAAAATTCAACTTACGATAACATTGATATTATGAATCGAAAAATTAAGTCCAATTTGAATAATAAAATTTATAAAATTTTAAAAATTAGTTATTACTATTCATATCATCTACATTGATTGGTCGCGGTGTGTTAGAACTCGAGGTTGCATACAACACACGCTACTGTATTATTCAAAGAGAAGCATACCATGGAAGCTTGGGGAGTTACATTCTCCCCTACATCAATAAATTGCATCCTTGAAATTAGAAATTGTTCTTCAAAAATAAAACTTTGAGTATAGGAAACTTGCGCGCCACATGTTATTCTAGATTAGAAGAGAAAAATATGGCTAAGGAAACAGGTTCGCGCAAGTTTGGTAGTTGGTCGCGCAAGTGTCTATAAGGAAAGAAGACCTGCTCTCTAAGACTGGGTCGCGCAGGTGACTCGCTCACCGTCGCGCAGGGTGGTCAATTTTTATATAAACACTAGACCACCCATCTTCATTCTTGATTAGAGTTCACCACTTTGAGAAATCAGAGCTCCCGTAGCGCAGGTGTGGTGGTCGCACAAGGGGTGTGTGTGGTCGCGCAGGTGGGACTTGTGCGACAGGGTGATTATTACGCGCCAGTGTTTGAAGCTGCGCACCATTGTGGAGTTGCGCGCCAATATTGGATTTGGCGTAAAAGGAAGTGAGTCGTGCAGGTTTGGAGTTGAGGAACCTTGAGTTGCGAATGTGTCTTAGGAGGACTTGCACGCCCGTTGTTACTTGTGGGTCGATACTTGCGCGCTGAGATTGACTTGCACGCCTAGTTAGGTTTATTTCCAACAGTGATTTTCGAGCTACGTTGAAGATGGAAGTTTGACCGATACCTTCGGTGCAAAGAGATATTCATCTACGGGTGAATGTTTTACTTCAACAGAGCATCTATATACAGAGGAAGATGCATTATTTCATGCAAATGAAGATACCTATAGGTCTATAAACTGTGAGTGGATCCTTTCTGGAGAAGCACACAAAGGAAGAGGAAGAAGGTGATCCTCTCCACCAGCAGTGAGCCAGAGAGAGAGATATAGGGAGTGACCCTTGGGAAAGCAGTGAGCGGACCCTAAACTTGTAATGGAAGTGAGCCTGGGCTTAGAAGTGATCTAGCCTGAACCTTGTAATCCACAGCTAGTGAAGTTTAGTGGAATTTGGTAGGACCAACAACTTGTCGGCGTATTCTCTTTGGAAGTAGCCCTTTGTGGTGAAAAAAGTAAAATTGCGGTGTCCTGTGCATATTTTACTGTCTATTTACTTTGTGCAGTAGGAGGGAGAGAAGAGTGTTTTTCTTAACAGTGAAACAATATCAGAACGAGAATTATTTTTAAATTATTCAAACCCTGATTCACCCCCCCTCTCAAGGTATTCAGCCTTGTGGACCTATCAATTTATAACATGATATTCCCCCAAAAAGTAAAGATTCTTTTGTTGTCACATAATAAAAATATGATTAACTTCATCATATTAAAACCATAATGAAAACAACAAGTACTAGATTACAATACTTATATATATCACATTATTCTTATAACCATAATATTGTTATTACGTCCAAAAACACAAATACAATAATTACTCAACTTCATCTGTAGTAGTAGCACAAGATTGACCTTGATCCCCTGGCCTTTTCTGAGGTAATCGAACCTGATTCTTAGGGAATTCATTTGCATAATGCCCCATTTCTCTAAAATTATATATTCAACATGGTAACACCCCGACCCCAGTTACCCAGAGTCAGTGCATTATTGTGTAACATTGGCATGATCACAAAAGATCAAGTCTCGAAAACCCGATTAGTTTAGTAGTCTTGGAAACACTAGATTCATTAATAAGTCTTACATTACATCATAATGTAAAAAAAACGTAGAAAACATCCTATTTTCATATCCCCTTATACTATCCCTACAGATCATTCATAATATACTTCATCACATCCTGGAAAAACTAATACATTGAAAGGGGTGAGCTCAAATGCTCAATAAGGATAAAAATATAGTCACTAGTGCAGAAAATGTTTTTTATGTCTGTTAGTTTTCATTTTTTACGTCGGTTTCTAGCCGAAGATAATATGTGCGATGTTATAAATAAGGATTTTGATGTCAGTTATTTAAAAAACAACATCAAAAACATAAAATTGCGATGTTTATCATGTCAGTTATTTTAGAAACGACGTGATAAGAAAATGGGAATGGTTTATCACGTCGGTTATTTATCAACAGACGTGATAAAAGTCCTGGAAAATGGTTTATCACGTTGATTATTAAACAACCGACGTGATAAATAGGGGCGAGGGGGATTTTTCATGTCGGTTCATATAGAACTGACATGATAAACTGGGGTGAGGGGGGTTTATCACGTCTGTTCTATAAGAACCGACGTGATAAACCAGGGTGAGCGTGTTTTATCACGTCGGTTCGAATAAAACCGACGTGAAAAACCAGAGTAGGGGGGTTTATCACGTTGGTTATTATATAACCACCGTGATAAACCGGTGGGAGGCGGTTTATCACGTCGGTTATTGAATAACCGACGTGATAAACTATTGTCCATGCCTTTTATCACGTCAGTTATTTAATAACCGACGTGATAAACCATTATCCATTCCTTTTATCACATCAGTTATTAAATAACCGATGTGATAAACCATTCTCCAGGCCTTTTATCACGTCGGTTATTAAATAACCAATGAGATAAACCAATCTCCAGGCCTTTTATCACATCGGTTATGAAATAACCGACGTGGTAAACCATTTTCCAGTCATTTTATCACGTCGGTTATTAAATAACTGACGTGATAAACCCAATTTTTTTTAAGATGAATGCAGTCATCTTCTCTCCACCAGAATCAACCAGAAAACAAATCAAGAAATCGTACCACAAAAACAGAAGTAGATCAAAATTATGCATGTACATAGATAACATATAAAACCTACCCCCTAGACAGACCGCACCCTCATTTATACCCCATGGGCAGCCCTCCACCACCCTGTTGGAGCCCTCACCCTCATGTACACCCCCTGGACAACCCTCCCCCACCCCATTGGAGCCCCCAACACACTCCTGGACTGCCCCCCGACCCCCGGACACCCCCAAACACCCCTCGACAACCCCCATCCGCCTGAACAACACCCCCTCACCCCCTCACCCACTTGACAGCCCCCACCACACCCCTGGACAGCCCCAAACACCCCTTGACAGCCCCCTACCCTTGGACAACACTCCCACACCCCTGGACCGCCTTCCCACACCCCTGGACATCCCTGCCACCCCCCAGGACTGTCCCCCCACCCCACCGGACAGCCCTCCCAGACCGCTGGACACCCCCAACCCCACTGAACACACCCCCACACCCTTGGAACCCCTCCCCCACGACCCAATCCATACCAGAAAAAACCATCAAAAGTAAACCAAAACAAGGAGTAGAGCAAAATTAAACATTCACTTATATAACATTCAATACTTACACTGTCAACTTAAAAAAAACTAAATCCAACCTAAACAACTACCAAATACACAATTAAAATGACAATTTTCAAAATTAGATTTTACATTACAAACAACTAAATTTCAATCAAACAAGCAAAATAATTTGACCACTCTACTTGTATGTGTTTGATGTCTTCAGCAGTATAGGGTTGATGGTCATAAAAAAGATAAAAATTAAAAAGAAGATAGTGATTGTGTATAATGAATAAATCAAATTGAAATATTATGGCAATGTTTATGAGGAAATCATACCAGGTCAAAATTCACAACTGTCCCAGTTGTTATTATTTCATACATAAATCTTAACATATAATATCTGCAATCGATGAGGTCTTGTTGTTCATGAAAATTCTGTTTGAATGAGTTTAAATTCAATATATTATTTTTATGTAATAAATCAAAAAGTACAAATTATAAATGGAAATTTACCTTCACATTTACATATTTGATCTTTTCATTACTTTTCTTTGTGTTTTTTCGAAAGTATACCCATGCAATGTTAGAAAATGATGGGATAAATTTAAAATTCATTATAATATATAAAACTATTGAGAAATTGAAACTTACTTTTCCAATATATTCTTAAAACATTCCTGCACATCACCATGAACAGAGCATATCCAATAAAGAGCTTTCTCCCTTGGGAAAAAAATCCCTAACATCAAATGATCACTGATAAAAGGAAATTTAATGTTAGTGGGTTTTTATGTTAAAAGATAATTAACTCTTTGAGAGAAATGTGTTTCATACCTCTCACAAAAAGGCATCATCCATCATTGTGTGATTATATTCTTTTCAAATCTTTCAGCAATATAAACCATTCTTTGTTCCTCATTCAATGAACATGCTTAGGGGAAATCAATTGCGGGTCCATGAATCCGTATTCTTCTGTCAGCTAATTCCTCTGACAAATTTTATAAAGATACCTATTACAAAACATACATAAGTATACATTTTTAATAAATATAAGGCAGGGAAATGGTGTTAAGATTTACATGGAAAAAATTTGCACCATGTTGATGCCCAACTTATCTCCAGTAACAAGCTCCATGATATCGGTTTTTGTAATCCCCACACTTATTTCACATCCAAAAACATGAGATTCCATTGGAAACTCATAAAAACCCAACAAAAAATATGAATATCTTTACAATCTGTCAAGACCACTGGAATATGTATCTGATGTCACAACATGTTTTCGTTGTTGTTGTCTATACAATATTTCTTTACCTTTGAAGTATTCCTGTAAAAAAAAATTAAAAAACATAGTAGTTTTCAATTGATAAAACAACATTAAAAAACAAATTAAATAAAAGTTATAACATTCATACTTCTATGGTAATGAGTCGAAGAAGTCTGGATGGCCAAACTAAAAAATGGCCGATACTCTGTCCAACTTTCGCCACCTCATCTGTAGGTATTGGTACCCTAGCTGATCTATGTATAATATCCTGTACAGTGACCCTCTGATTCTCTACATCTAATTGTTGATGATGAACTGTATATCCTATACAATATACCAACCCGTATGCTACTATATGATGTTGAGAATCAACAACATATAACTAGCAATATGTAGGAAGCTGCGGCGGAGGCGTAAGATAACAAATGGGGTCCGCAGGGTGAGGTGGGGGAGTGGGAGATACTGGCGGAGGTGGAGGATAAATAATGGGGTCTGCAGTGGGAGGTGAAGGAGTGGGAGCTGCAGTCTGAAATTGTCTTTGCATTTCTGCAAACATAGACTGCACCAACTCTCTAATCATGTCCTCCATTGTCACATTAATATTTTGAACTTCAGCCTCCAAGGATTCTATTTTCTTTATAAACCCCCTAAATGTTAGAAGTTGTAGAATGTGGAAACACATTTCTTACCGATACACCTGCCGGATATCCTCTTACACGACCAGGATGATCGGGACTTCCCAATACTGCAAATAATATATCTTCCCTCCTAGTAGCTATAAATGTCCCCTCTGAACTCTGCTCCTCAAGAGAGTACTGTATTATTTAATTTAACATTTCTGTAATGATTGAAACTTATATGAAGAAAAAATTTAACTTAAATAAATTAAATAGATATCTTACAATCCTCTCAGCTACTATTCTCGATTATTCCGAAAGATATTGCCCAATTTTCCCTTCCGAGCTCTCTTCCATTTTTCATCTCTAGATGGAGGGGATGGAGGGGCCACCTCTCCAGAGCTTGAAGACTCATCTCATAGTTGTTGAAATTTTTCCGCCATCATTTGTTCTTCCAATAATGCATACCCTCACCAAGATAAAATATGAGGGTATACATTTTTAGATTGGATATCCTGATGAGCTTTACTTGTTTGCTGTAATTTTTGAATAAAAAATCATTTACAAAACATTAATAAAATCATTTATATAAGAAAGTTTATAAAAGTTTACATTGCCCTTACCAGAAATGACTCTTTTTTTCTACTTTCAAAAAACTATCTCCATGTGTCTTCATCTATAAAATGATATATACGACATGGATTTTCGTGACTCCTATGACCATAAGTGAAATCAGATGAGAGGGATGATTTGAAATCCCTCCATATCCTGGCAGCAACTGATAATCATTTCTTCCTGACTCCTCCAGTGTCAGGAATATCAAATTTCATCCGATAAAGAAGAGGTTAAACATATTATATATACTAGAAACATTAAAAGAATGGTCAAACAATGACAAAAGATCTTTCCAAAATCATCTCCCACAACTTAGAGATAATCGCTTTATCCACACCTCTCCAATCATCATACAGAATGATTACTTTGGTCTTAGCTTGAGTTGCAACAAAACTCTTAAAATCATTGGCATTCGGACCTCTAGGAATATCATCATCAGCAAACACAACGACTATCCTCTGATCCTGCGTGCAGGCAAGTGATAATTTTGGTAAACGTGTGGACCCACATTTACCATCCTTTGAACTCTTTGTCGTAATAGGAGCATGTGAATGTTCATCCCCAGAGGTATGACCAGTAATATTCTCCTCTCTAGAATCATGTGGTTGATCATCTGAATGATCATACATTATCCTTCAAATAAAAAAAAACAAACATCAGTTCACAAATATAAAAACTCAAATATTTTAATACTACTGTAATCAGAAAATAGAAAAGTGTACTAAGTTACATAATAGTAAACATTGGTAATATGGTAAGCATGTTAAACAATGGTAAAGATGACAATGATGTTCAAGATGGCCAAGATGGTAAAAATGGTAAAAATGGTAAAACTGGTAAACATTGTAAACATGGTAAAGTAATTGTCAGTGAACAAAAATATGCATTTTAAAATTCAGGTAATGGTTATAAACATGATAATGTAAACTAAAAAAACTTAAAAAAACAAAAACATATAATTATTTTATTTTAAAACATGTTTTAATAAATAAAAAACATACAATATCTTACATTTATGGAAAAAATAAATTCAAATAAGAAATAAACATATGTTACATGTAATTTTAGGAATGTACAAATGGATTGTTTTCCCAAATTCCTTTGTCATGATCGTTCTTTATGGCACAAACTATGTCTTCAACATGATCATCATTATGTTCTGTTAATATTTCCATTGAATTAGGTATCTCACATAAACCAGCATATTCATTATGTTCATCCTCACCAACATATTGTTTTTCCCTTGTAAAACAACAGCCCACTGCATATCTGATTGATCTACTACATAGAAAATTTGTTTTTCATGTGTTGGCATTATAAAAGAATCAGCTATGTCTTCCAATCTATTCAAATTAACAAGTGTCATTCTAAATTAATCGTGTATGAAACAGTTGTTACCAATAAACCATTTATAGTTAAAAACAAAAACTTTATTTTTAAAGTAATCAACCTCCTATATGTCTTCAATCACTCCATAATATGCACGTGACGCAGAAATTGGGTTTTTGTCCTTAGCACTCGAAAAATGCATTGCTTCTGCAAACACCAATATACCACTATTCTGAACTGCACTACTGTTGTCCTGAGCTTTTGTATGAAATGTATAACCATTAATGTCATAACCGGACCATGTTATCACATTTAAACATGGACCACCCAATATCCATTTTAATGTATCTGATATATCTGATCTACCAAGCAAAGTATTTTTAAGCCATGACAAAAAAGTTTTGTTGTGCTCATTCAAAATCCACATTTCTTTCTTCTTTGGATGACATTGTTTCAACTCATTAATATGCAATGTGATATACGGTTGAGCATCAGCTATGTTATTCAAGATGTATGATTCTAACTTCTTCATCTGTTCAGCTGACAATGATTTGACTTTCATGCCGCGAATCCCCTTTCCCTTATTGTTAACTCGTTCATGGCGAGATGGAGGAAAACCTATGTGTTGCGCCGCAACCAACTAGCTCATACAAAACTCTGCTACCTCCTCAGAAATATACTTTTCAATAATGGAGGCTTCATGTCGATATAGATTTTTAACATACCCCTTGAATATTTTCATATACCTTTCAAAAGGATACATCCAACAAAGATATACAGGTCCCCAAAGAATTATTTCTCGAACCAGGTGAATCATTAAATGCACCATTAAATCAAAAAAAGTTAGAGGAAAGTACATTTCCAATTGACAAAGTACAAAAATTGCATCCTTTTCCAAAATCTTCAAAGCATTCACATCAATCGCCTTGTTATAAATTGAATTGAAAAAATAACACAACTTCATTATAGTCTTTCTGACACGAATGGGAAATATTCCACACAATGCAACTTGTAGAATTTGTTGCATCATGAAGTGACAATCATGTGATTTCATACCTATCAACTTCAAGTCCTTCAATGAGACAAAATTTTTTACATTAGAAGAATAACCTTGAGGCACTTTGGTATCATGAAGACACTGACAGAAGCTAATTTTCTCCCCCTTCGATAATGTGTGACAAGCCAGGGGAAGAAATGTTCATCTTCCTTTAGGAGTGGGAGCTAACTCCAAACGTATTCCCATTGATAGTAAGTCTAATCTTGCATTCAACCCATCTTTAGTCTTTCCTTTAATATCTAACAATGTTACAATCAAAGAATCTCCGATATTCTTCTCCACGTGCATGACATCGATATTATGTTTAACTTCATGATACCTCCAATATGGTAGCTCAAAAAAATTGACCTTTTCTTCCAAATATGTCTATCATTACCAGATTACTGTGTCTTTCCCAATGTCACGTCAAGGTTTTTTTACCCTCTCAAAATACAGATCAGGGGATAATGGTTTTGGAGCAGTATCAAATTCTTGTGAGCCATTGAATGCCTTTTTTAGTCTTCTATAAGGGTGTTCCATAGGCAAAAACTTTCGATGACCCATGTACACTGTTTTCCTCCCATGATGCAATTGACAATATGACATTGGTTGTTCGCAAATTGGACATGCTTTATTCCCTTTAACATTGTATCCAGACAAATTTCAATATGATGGGAAGTCATTTATAGTGAACAGAAGCACTGCATGTAGTTGAAAATATTCCATTTTATAAGAATCATACACCCTAATACCATCTGCCCATAACAGTTTCAAATCATTAATCAACGGTGACAAGTAAACTTCCATATCATTACCAGGTTGCTTTGGACCAGAGATCATTGTACTCAACATGACATATTTTCGCTTCATACAATATTCAGGAGAGTGGTTGTAAATTACCAATAAAACAGGCCGTGAACTATGTGTGCTACTAGGTGTTCGGTATGAATTCATTCCATCTGTGCACAACCCTAGTCTGAGATTTCTAATTTCATTTCCAAATATAGAATACTACACATCAATTTTCTTTCATTGTGGAAAATCAGCTGGATGACGTATTTTTCCATCACATACCCGCTCTTCAGCATGCCATCTTAACCTTTTTGCATCATGTGAATTGGAAAATAAACGTTTGAAACGATTAATTGTAGGAAGATACCAAAATACCTTTGAAGGGAGCTTTGTAATCTCTACATCAGCCTGTGATTTTTCTTTCCCCTTATACCGTGATGTCCCACATTTAGGAAACTCTGACAGAAATTCATATTCCTTCCTATATATAATGCAGTCATTCGGATAGGCATGTATTTTCTTGTTCCCAATCCTATCGCGCATAATATTTTTTTGGCTTTATAATGTGAATCTGGAAGATCGTTATCTTTTGGAAGAATGACTTTCATCAATTGTAGCAGCTCTATAAAACTTTTGTCACTCCATCCATGCTTCGCCTTCAGGTTAATCAATCTTAACACCACCGACAAAACCGTAAAATCAGTACAACGAGGATATAATGGTTTTTCAGCATCACCATATAGACGCGCAACTGTCAGTTCTATCTCAATTTGTTCTACTACAATATCGAGAATCATTTCTTCAATTCCATCGGAGTTACCATCTTATGAATCATCATCATCAGTGACATTCCGTCCAGTTTCACCATGCCAAATCCAAGGGCTGTAACTCGGATTAAAACCATGACAAATTAGATGATCTTTTATCTCTCTACTTTTCAACTTCTTCATATTCAAACATTTCAGGCATGGACAGAAAAAAATGTCACTACTTGGAACATTTCATTTTTCAAATTCCAAAAAAGGCATCAACACCTTCCTCAAATTCATTGCTCATTCGATGTGCCGTAATCCAACTTCGACTCATTATTACCTATAACAAATATCAACAAAATATATATATTTTAAAGATAAGACAAATATATGTTTATAAGAAAAAAATCATAATTTTAATGTAAAACAATTTATAATATAAAATAAATCTATAGGTATTTTAAAAAATATGCTTGAATATTATTTTTAAAATAAAATAAAGTTAGATATAACAGATTTAAATTTCATTGAATCAATGAAAACCATGACGCCTACATAGTTTAATATTGATTGCAGTTTTGATGTTTTAATATATTAGATAAACTACCTATTTAACATGTTATTAATCGTTTCTGTAGACCATAAATCTATTTGGTAAATATTTTCACACAATTATAAAAATCAATGGAAGTGTTTTTGGGAGGAATATGTTCAATCATATGATTTTGATGTCCCATATTCTATAACAAAAGGCAATGTGGATTCCAAAGCCCTTAGTTTTGTTTTTTATTCTCAAAGGGTTTGTGATGAAAAAGAAGAGTATTAGTTTATGTATATGATAAATAAAATACAACAATATTTTATTTATGGTTATGATAGAATGAATTCATACCATATCATTTGGGATCTGCTCCCACCAAAAGTAACCCTCCTCAGTTCGAAATGAATAAATTTAGATAATTATGCATGAATTCATACATGTATTGTTGTAAATAAACCAAAAAGAAGATTATTAGTACTAAAAGTAAAACTAGGAAGAAACAACAAATTCTATATACTCATGAAAGCTACTCTACAACACTTCCATGCTACTAAAATCTATAAAAAACTACAAATTGCTTTTAAAAACCAAAAAAATTGTTTATATTTACGTATGGTGGGAATAACATGTATACATAGTAAGATTCTCCCTAAAACATCTCATGAAAATGTTGAGGAAGCACACTAAAGCTCTATGAAAAAAGGAATCTAAATCATCACCTAAGTAAGGAAAAATAGTTTCATATACTCAATATGGATCACTCACAAAATAATTCATATAAATAAACCTTTTCATATAAAAAATTATATAAATATATATATATACTAAAATTAAGGTTCTCAGATACCACTTCTCCACTAGTTTTCCTCTCACACCCCAATGCTAATGTCATGGTCTCACCCCACCCATAAATCATCCTACACCATGTGAAATTGTATCAAATCCATCAATGAATCATATGTATCATAATAATTAAAGAATATTTTATGTATGGGAAAGAAGAAATAAAACAAACACTCTCGGTTAAGATGATAGATCCGAGAGGAGGAGGAGGATGACAGCGAGGCTGTAGGGGTAGAGGAAGATGGAAGGGACGACGGTCGGGGTGTGTAGACCAGGGAAGCCATGGCTTATTTTACCTTCTGCACCACACCCAACTCACCAGTGCCCTTCCGAGGGCTGATGGCCTTGGAGATCACCTCGGACAGCAATGAAGAAAATAAACAATGATGAAAAATAGAAAAACATAATTATAGAATATCCGTGAAAAGAAACGAACGAAATAAATTCATGGAAGGCTTACTTGAATGTTGCGAGTTGAGATGATAGATCTGAGAGGAGTGAAGAAGATAAACAATGAAGCCAATATGTGTTTAACGCATGTCGATCGACGAGCCGATTAGGGTTTACCGCGCGAAAGAGACGAGCCGGTGGACTGTCAAACGAAAAATCATAAATGACAGTCCACGTGCCTTTTAAAAGTTTTATAACGTCGGTTATTATATAACCGATGTTATAAAATATTTTTTAAATTTATAACATCGGTTATTTTAAAACCGACGTAAAAAACGAGATATCTACGGGTTTTTTACATCGGTTTTACTATAACCGACGTCAAAAACCCCCTCGTGCTTTTGTTTTTTACGTCAGTTATTTTATAACCGACGTAAAAAACGCGTAGATATCTCATTTTTTAAGTCGGTTATAAGATAACCGACGTAAAAAACCAATGCGCGGGGTTTTTTTACGTCTGTTATTTGGAAACCAACGTAAAAAAGGTGATATCTACGCATTTTTTACATCGGTTTCCCAATAACCGACTTAAAAAATCAATGCATGGGGGGGGTTAGATCGGTTATTGGGAAACCGAGCTAAAAAACGCGTAGATATCGGGTTTTTTACGTCGGTTTCAAAATAACCGACATAAAAAAACCCACCGCGCATTGGTTTTTAACGTCGGTTATCTTATAACTGACGTAAAAAACGCATAGATATCTGGTTTTTTACGTCGGTTTCAAAATAACTGACATAAAAAACTGCTGCGGATGGGTTTTTTACGTCGGTTATAAAATAACCGACGTAAAAACCGAACAGGCGCGATTTGTAACGTCGGTTATTAAAATAACTGACGTAAAAAATGGTGACGTAAAAAACTTTTTCTTCACTAGGGAGTGGATGCTTTCATAAATAAACATAAACATTAAAGTCTATGTATAACTAAAACAAAATCCCTTTAATCTTGAACATCAACATAATATGGAAAAAGTAAAATGAGATAATGACATTTACTTATTCACATGGATATTCTACTGGTCAAATGATCACATGCAATATCAATAACCACTTTCATAAAGATGGAATGCATAATTCCAGACTATCATAACCAAATAGCCAAGGCCTTGGGCCAAGACTACAAATAAGATTTTGTCAAGGCTTTGTGCCAAGACACTAGTTTGTCTCATGAGACCTGATGATGCATCAAGGAGCTATAGTGGGATCCACCTGTCACTTATTAAGTCCAATTCATTCCTCATATGAATAGGTTTAAACATATCATAAACCATAACATAATCGTATCACATAAAATATGCACTACTGGTTTCTATGAGAATTTTCGTTTCGATGCTGTTGAGCAGAAGTTGGATGAAGTCACTAAAAAACCGAGCCACCGCACCTGTTGGCTGTGTACCGCCACTTGAAGTGCACACTATGCTTGGAGGATATTTTTTCAGACATCCTGGCGCTGGACCGGGTCAACCCGGAGGCCGTTCCGTTGCTAGATTAGAGGAGATGGAAGCCGAACCATACCCTCCCATGTAACAGCATCGTGAAGAAGGAAAGGAAGTAAAATATAAAAAATGAAAATAATAAAAATAAAAAAATTAATTAAAATAAATCTAAATTAATTACTTAAATTAATGAATTACTAAACCAAAATTATTAAACTCTTATAATTATAAATTGATAATAAACATAAGATAATCAAACAAACTTTTTTAATTAAATTTTATTAAAAATAATATATTAATATTAACCTCTAAATTAAATTAAAATAAATTAGTTCAACATATTAAATAATTATTTAATAATTATGTTTTTCAAAAAAATAAAATACTTATTAATTATAATTTATAAATAAAATTTAAATAAAACTATCTAATAAATAGTAAATAATTTATTTTGCAGAATAATAGTAAACATAATAATTATAATTAAAATTAATAACAAAAATGTACTATAAACATAACTAATTAATATAATATTTAGAACTAAAATTTTAAAAACTTGTAAATTTAAGTAAATTAACTTAATTTCATTAACTAATAATCACCTTTTTTGTAACTAAAATGTTTCTTCAATTAATATAATAAATTAAATAAGTTAATTACTAATTTAATAGTACTAATATTTAATAATTAATAATTAATTTAAATTTTCATATTCAATTGTTTATGAAGATTAATTTATTTTTCATTAACCAATTTAATAAATCTAATATTTAAATATATAACTAAATATTTTTATCCCATTAATTCATCTCATTATATTTTAGAAAGTATAATTAAATGTTATTAGTAATAATTATAAAATAATTTATTTAAAAACATTATTTAAAATTTTATTTATTCTTTCAGAAGACTTCTTAATAAACTATTTTCATAAATTATAATTATTTATTTTCTTCACGTTTAAATTGTTTTGTTTGTTTTTCCAATGTAGGTTCATTCAAGAGTCAAAAAAATGTCCAAGTGCTTCTAAATAACTCATCTGAAGTTAGTTACAAGGGTCAAACTAGCGCGACGTCCCTATCACAAAAAAAAGTATGTGTACGGTGTACAACCGAAGGACATTTTATGTTAGTGAAAAAGGGGGTGACTTGTAGTAGATGATTGTTGATTATGAAAAGCAGGTAAAGTAGTAGAGACATGGATATATAGAGAGAAATTCATTCGAGTAGTTATATACTCATTCACTGGTGATAAGTTCTCTTTCAACGAAGCCGAGAGATCTGGTGGGCAGCCTTGGAGTTGACAGATCCTGAGAGAAGAACAAATCATTGGGGAGTTCTCTTCCCTCATTTTAGAATGTTTTATGCTCAGTTCTAGCATTCTTATTTTTGATGTATTGATAATGAAAAAGTTAGTTTTCTAATCCTTCGAGTTCTAGGAATTACAATATTCTAACGATATCTTACTTCCTTTTCATATAATCAATTAAATGTATCTAGAATTGATTAGTGAGATCAGTTCTGAATTCATTGAGATGCATCATACTATTAGAAATTTATTTCTAATTCCTCAATCATTTGGAGAGATTTATTGTGGATAAATCTTCCAAAAGAAAATGATTTTAGTAAACATCAGAACATACGGCGAGATGTTTTGTAGTCATTTCAACAATTTTTGCGGTTGATTTATCTCAGAGTGGAGAATCCCAAGATTTATTAACTGTATGAATTAACTTCTGGAGAGAGTAGTGAGTCATATCTTCTTTTATTGGTTCATATCAACAAGTCTAAGTTAATATGAATCCTTTTAAAACCAGTATAATGGATGTTTTTTCCAGGGCGTTTACTTTGATAGTTCATTTATCATCACTCTATATTTCTATTGTTCACAGTTTTCAATTTGTTCTCTGTTTCATCTTAGTCAAGATAAAAAACACAAAAAATTGTAGTTTTGATACTGTATATTACTCTCATGAGAGAAATGGTTAAAATGTAAAAAAAAATAGTGTACTCACTCCATTGCAGACAATAGTGGAGTTTTTGAAGGTTTTAGAGGAATATTTGTCAGAATTGTCTATCCTATGGGTTCAACCATACATGACACATATATTGTAGTTAGTAGGAATATAAATTTTAAACTTTTACTGACTTCAATGACAATTTATGTAAAACATGAAATGAGGATCGTAGGTGTGCCTTCATTTCGAAAAACGGAGCACCAGAGGTGGTCAAGTGGCCTACTAAAGGGGAAACCGACATGCCAACATCACACACTACAGCAGCGACAATCGTGTGAATGTGACAGACCAGGTTTGACCTACAATGGTAATCATGGGCTATGGAAGGAGGCTGTAGTTATGACTATGCATCAATGCAAGGGTCACAACATCGACAAATTGGGAAGGTGGCTAGGGCAGGTTGCGTGTAGTGAGGAGGTCCTCCAATGCACATGTGAGAAAGACTAGGTTAATCCAAGCCGATCCTGTGGATGAGGAAGGTTTAGACATGACCAAACCGAGTCTGTTTGAGTCTGGCAGGTCAGACCCTGATTAGACCGGTGTTAGGCTATTTAACAAAAATAACCATATATTTTAAAACATGTGTTTGTTTAAAGAGAAATTTATATTGTTGGGACCATTGGGATGAGACTGTCCTTTTTATATACTCTAACTGAGTTGATATGAAATTTATAATATGACCAAATGGCATGAGGATATCCTCTCCAAAAACAAGAACGCTATGAGAATAATCCTATGATGGATGTGATTTTGTGACTACATAACTTGGGGGATGTATGATCCATTAACGCTCCATGCGCCATCGACGTTCCATGAACCATTGATGCTCTGTGATCCATCAATACTCCACTCACAATCAATATTCCGTATTCCATTAATGCTTTGTGCTCCATTAATGCTCCATGTCCCATCGATGCTCTCAGCAACATTGAAGCTCCATAAGACATCAAATCATCACGTTCCATCGATGTTCCATGCTCCATAGATGCTCTGTGCATCATCAAAACTCCTTATGTCATGGAAATTTGGAGATCTGTAGACTACAACTAAAAATAAACCTCTTTTTACTGTAGAATTATACCTATGTGAGCTGACTATGTATCGTTTTAGTGACTCTACATCATGTGTTTCTTTGGTGGTATACATTTTGTGCTCCCTTTATGATATAATTTGCATGATTCATTTGGGGTAGACTTCAGGTGTTTCATTTTTGGGTGTAATTCTTGTATTTCTTAGAGGTATTACTTTTTAGATTTTTGGCGTCCTATTGAGTATTGTTTTACTCTCCCTTACATGAGCATTTCCCACACATGTCGTTTCATGTGCAGAAGATCGATTCATTGATAGAGTTCTTCGTGGACCAGAACATGGTGGTGCTTAGAGTGATTAGAATGAATTTGCGTGCTTGTACACCTTCATATATCTATCCAACACCTACACATTAGGTAGGATTTTCTACAAATGTGTTTTAGGAACTTGTGAATTCACATGAATGATTCTTTCTTTTGGTGGGCCTATATTTTATCATTGTTTTCCTTCCATTTTTCTACTTTCATACTCTATCTTTTGTATCATTGTGGTATGCATTCTTGTATACTTACTGTTTTTACATTTCATCATTTTGGTCCTGGAGATGTGTCTGTGTGTACAGGTACTTAGGAAAATGACTCCAATTTATGGGATTTGCCTACTCCGTGCTAGTCGCTAGCCCCTAGCCTATTAGAGGATATCTTGGGGTAGTCATGGAATGGTCCCATATGGGATGGTTCATGACATAGTGATATCAGAGGGGACCTATTCTCCTTGAGGACCAAGAGTCTGTGATATTGGTTTGGGGAAATAGTGTCGAGTGTTTTGATTTCGAATTTCAGGCTAGAGAATCTAGTGTTGGTGTGGCAGGTGACGTAACCATACACAATGACTATAAATTCTACTTTTTGACTCGGTACATCAAAACACTCATTGTAAGGAAATTAATGGAACATGCATCATATAGGACTTCCATGTGTCCTAATGTCCTTCTTGAGACAGCTCACCAAGTATACTCTATTAATAGTGGTACATTTTGATCTATTTTAGGATGCCTCCAGGAAGATTTCCAGAAAGGATTCCATTATATGATCATGAAGATGATCCTCCTAGAAATGAGGTGTCAGTACATGAACTAGTACCAGAGATAGTACCTCCGGGTGGTATATCGTTGATACCACCACCCATCGAGCAATAATTACTAATAATTATACCAGTAGAGGACACATGTATGTTGAGTGAGTGTAATGAGTTATAGAGGAAGAGAAATCCTAGGTTTTAGTGTAAGAAAAACCCACATGTAGCTGAATATTTCATAGAGGAAGTTACACATATCTTCTTCAATGTGAGGGTTCCTTCTAACTAGATAACAATTTTATCTACGAGCTTTCTCCATGAATTAGCGGGGTGGTCGTGTAGCATAGTGTTCTAGATGAATCATGAGATGAATCACTCTTGGAAATAAATTGATTGAATATTTAGGGAGGAGTTATTATCAGTGATATAATGCTCAATGTGCAAATAGGAGCTCATGCATCTGTAGCATGGAAGCCAGAATGTGGTAGAGTACTCATCGAGGTTTACTAATCTTTCTCACTACTACATGGATACGGTGTGAGACCTATTCTTTAGGGCAGAGAACATAGAGAAAGGTATGCTCTTGGAAATCATGGAATCCATGGAATCCATTAGCATCCCAACATATGATGGTGTTCTGTAGATAACATTGCTCGTGGAGAGATTTTTAGTGGAGAAGGCACCCGTAGTGAGATCATCTAGTAGGTTCTAGGTTTCTAGGACTTCGGTAGTGGGTATACAATAGTAGACATAGGTATCCAAGAGAGTTAAGCACTACAGGGGATGTCCATATGACATGGGATCTCTGGTGTGGGGCTCACAGGGCAGAGCGAGTCAGCAAATGATAGGTTGTGTTACTCATACGATGTTTGGGGAAATCAAGCTAGTGATAGCCGGAATGAGTATAGAGATGATCATTAGGCATTCGAGGGACCAAAAAGGTAGATGAGGCTTGATCAAGGTGGTCCAAAATGTGGAATACAAGACATATGAGTAGGGAAAGCAGCACGCGGTGGGAAGAGGTTTGACATTCTACCACCTCTACACCCAGGTGGTCCACCCGAGGCTTAGAGAGCTGGTGGACAGGGGAGAGGAAAGGTGTAGGAAATGGTGAATTATGACCCCAGTTCTCCATATATGACTATAGGTACAATCAAATTATTTTACAACATATCGGTAGTTATTATAGACATAGGTTCTAGTCACTATTTTTTTTCATCAACCTTGTTCGAGACTTGGTTATTCTAATTGAGTTGTTGACCCAAACCTTACATTTAGAGACTCATACGAGATGCGAGTAGATGATCACGCACTAGTTACAATATTGGGATATTACTATTATAGGAGATAGTTTTGGTTGGGATATATTATTAATGGCATCGATCCTTTAGGATGTCATTCTTAGTATAGACAAGTTATCCATAGTCCATGCACAGATTGACTATTTTAGGTGAACAATATAGTGTGTCCGCTGTGATGGGACCAGGTTTTCCTCATTTATAGAAAAGTAAATACATGCAGTATAGGGTGGAATTACATATATGAGGGTGTAGCCGATTACACAACAGTTGGCTAGCCTGACCCTCAATGCAGTGGGTGACGTGAGTCCACGATTTCCTATAGTGGAGGATGAGTATGAGGACATGTTTCTGGAGGATGTACATAGATTAGCTCTCTATAGGGATGTTGATTTCTATATTGATATGTACCCATGTATGATGATGATATCAACACATTCATATCATATGTCTCCTACAGATATTCGTGAGTTAGTTGTACAATAAGAGTACTTACAAAGGAAGGGCTTTGTGAGATCTTGTGCTTCAACCTAGGTAGCCATAGTTTTGTTTTACAAAAAGATGTTGGAAGCTTGAGGCTTTGTGTAGAATTTTACAGCCTGAAATAGGTTACTATAAAGAATAATTATCCATTAATGAGGATTGACTTCCTTTTTGATCAGATGAATGTAGAAAGTCACTTGTCAAAGACAGACATCAGATCAGGTTGTCACAAAATTCAATAATGGGATGAGGAAATCCCAAAAAAACATTAATATTTTAGTATGGCCACTAAATGTACTTGGTGATACTGTTTGGAATGACTGATGTTCTATAAGTGTACATGGGACTCATGATAAAGATCTTCCAGCCTTAATTAGACTCATAGTGGTATTCGTTGATGACATTCTAGGGTACTCAACATCTAAAGAGGTGCAAGAGACACATTTTGGGATGGTTATGGACACACTCTTAAAGAACCAAAATTATGGGAAGTTCTCTAAGTGTTAGTTTTGTATTTGAGAGGTTTACTTCTTGGGAGATGTCATTTTAGAGGATGGAGTTGCAGTGGATCCCTCAAAGTTAGAGGATGTGATTTATTTGGGAGCCACCAAAGAGTGTTACCATGTTGAAGAGTTTCATTAGGATGGCTGGGTACTATTGGAGGGTTGTGTCCTACTTTTCCTGAGTAGAATCATCCTTGATAGATTTTACATGAAAGGGAAATCCTTTCATGTGGATAGAGAATTTTTCAGAGAGTTTCCATCATCTGAGGTAGAGATTGTTGAGCGCTCCTATCGTGCGATTTATAGAGGTGGGTGTTGAGTATGTATTGCTCTATGATTAATTAGGGACTGGGCTTGGTTGTGGCCTAATGTAGGGGATGTAGAGAATTCCTATAGTATATGATAGTTGAGACCACATGAGAAGAACTATGTGACCCATGACCTTGATTTTCTAGTGGTATTCTTCACCATGACGAGTTGGCGACAATACATTATTGAATGGTTGATCATCTACTATGACCAAAAAAGTTTCAATTATATCTTCTCTAAGAAGGATTTGAACCCGTGACACAAATTATGGATAAAGTTTCTCTAGGACTATATATATAATATTTTTTATACTTTTGGTATGGGGAATATAGTGGCAGATGCTCTTATTAGGAGATCCATCTTGCAGTTGCTGGGTGAGGCATTAGAGTATTTGGCTACATTGTAGATATCATACATGGATAATGATATAATATCTTAAATCTATTAAATGCTAGTAAATCCACTCTTACAATGGGTAAATTAGGAACAACTTAGAGACACTGACTATGAGACTTTACGTTCTCAAAAATCCATGTGGCATGACCCTAATAGATATTCTAAAGGTGGAAAGCACATTGTCCTCTTTAGAGGAATCACATTCGTACCGGTGACGTTGCGATAGGAGGCATTGAGGGAGTTCCATACATTCCCTTTTGTGGTAAATCTAATAATTTCAAGGATGTATCAGGACCTTTGATGTTAGTTCGGGTGGTCGTGGATAAAGAAGGTAGTGGCAGAGTTCGTTTCATGATGCCTCACTTGCCATCAAGTGAAGGCGGAGTACCAGATTCCAACGGTATTTACCCAACCACATGAGGTGACAGATTAGAAGTGGTATGGGATATATATGGTCTTAATTATGGTTTTACCATGCATGTATATGGGACATGAAACAATCTAGGAGACCATTGTCAGGTTCACAAAGTTGACCCACTTCATAGAGATTCAATATCAGATTTCAGTAGAGATCCGTGAATGCCTCTACATATAGGAGATAGTTAGACTCAATAGAGTCCCATAAATGATAGTCTCCGATCATGATTCCCAATTTACAATCCTATTTTTAATGGATTTTATGTGGTGTTGTGACTCATCTGGGCTTGAGAACAAAATTTCATCCCTAGACGGATAGCCAGACAGAGTGGACCAATCAGGTTCTTAAGGACATGATACATGCTTTCTTCCTATATATTGGTTATAGTTTGGAGGATTACCTACCCCTGGTGGAGTTTTCATACAAAAAAAATCTACCACTACACCATTGGTAAGGATCCAATAGAGGACTTGTATGGGTGACCCTTCAAGTCACCAATTTTCTGTACTGGCCTAGAAGTGTCAGCACTCATGGGCCTCGATTTTGAGGGGGATACCACTAAGATGTTTTAGATCATCTATTAGTGGATGATGACTTCAAATAGCTATAATAAGTCATATGATTATAGGATATTAGGGCCATTGGATTTTTAAGAGGTAGATCATGTATTCCTCAGGGTATCACCTCTATGGGGATTGCAGAGATTCGGATCAGGCATCAAGTTATCTCTGATTTATATCATCCCTTTTCATATTCTATGTAAATTTGGTGAGGTAACATAATACCTAAATCTAACAATGTAGTTGCACTGGGTGCATGATGTCTTCCACGTGTCACAACTGAGGAGGTACATGCATGATCCATCTCACATCATCAATTGGGGTGAGGTGGACATTGATGATGGAGAGACTTTTGCAGAGTACCTAGTATTGATCAATGATCGATAAGATCAGATCCTTCCTGGGAATTTGATTCCTCTAGTGCGTGTTCAGTGGCAGCTCATGAATCTCCCAGAGATAAATTGAGACCTGGAGGCTCAGATTCATGCTCAGTACCCTCATATTTTTGTTGAGTAGCTCTTGTTTTATATTTCAGGGATTTAAATATCTATTGTGGGTACAATTTAATTACTTTTATTTTCTCCAATTTTATTTTTATACACTAATTGGGAAAATTATGAGATTAGTTGCTAAGATGGAGTTTGATTTCGAGGATAATTATGCCTAGTATAGTTCGTTGAAAAATGTTATATTTTTAATATCACCTATGAGAGGGTTTTCTATTAAAGAATAATACCTCCTAAATGGGTGTTCAGATCAGAAATTTGAGGGCACCATTGCATTCTTAATAAAGAATTTACCTAAGAGCCTAAAATTGACCGGTGTGGGTCGAGGGTAAAAGTTAGTTTTTAGATATAATCTTCATTAAAATATTTATTAAAAATATATTTTAATTGATGATTCATTAGTTTCTTCAAATTATAACCTATTGTCTGCAATCTTTGGTTGTCTTGATAAACCTAGAATTCATATGATAAGTGAAGGAGAATCTCTCTCCAATGAACACTGGAAGATCGGGGATTGATGAAAACAAATTGGAGATCAATACTGGCATCAAAGAGTGATGGATCAATGAGTGACGTCATACCTCCTCCATTCATCAATGATTGATCCAAACTCTGGGTAGGGCCTTGATTCTTTTTTATTCAGTCCCCTTTCATAAATTCAATGATGAAAATAGACCAACCAATGAACAAGTTGATCCACGATTGATTTTTTCTTGCATGATGGTTAATTTGCAGGGTTAAGAACGGGAGATATAATCGGTGTGATTTCATAAACCTTCATTCTTCATTATTACAAAATATTTTGAGGTTGAAATAAATGAAAAATGTTCCAACCTGGGTTGTTCCTTGATATTTTCACCCCCAATATTATTTGTGCTCTTTGTCTACGAATGCACGATTATTGCACCTTTTATTCAAGGTGTAAAAATCCATGATATAATATTCAACCTAGTGAAAGCACAATGGAGGTGTGATGAAGATGATGACAGATAGATAAAATCAATTCAAGAGATATATCCTTTTGAATGATTAATATCAGAATGGATCATGATGCTGATACGAGCCAAGATTAGAGAAGTACCAGACATGAGGATCGTAGGCATGTCTTTATTTTGAATAACAGAGCAATGGAGGTGAACCGGTGGCCTGTGGAAGGGGCCACAATATATCCGATGGAACACACTATGGTGGTGGTAACCACATGAATGCAATGGGACACATTAGACCCATGGCAGTAAGAACAGGATATAGAAGATGACCGTAGTGGTGATCAGAAAATATGGTGAGGGGCGCCACATCGACTAGGGGTCCTGGGGCCTGGGCGGGCCACGTGCGGTGAGGAGGTCATCCGACGTGCATGCAGTCCAGTTCATGTGGAGCTGGGGTGCTCTAGGGGCATAGTGTGCATGACCTAGTGGCCTAATGGGCTATGTCTAGCTGGACCAATGGGTGAGGCCGGTTCGGACTGGATCAAACCAGGTCGGGTCCAGCCGTTTTACAAAAAATGACCATATCATTCAAACCGTGTGTCCATATGATGACTTGTTTATGGTGTTGGGACCCATTGGAGGATAAGGTAATTTTTAGACACTATAAGTGTGTTTTTGTAGATGTTTTAATACGAACTAATATCTTGAGTATTAGGTTCTCCCAGAATAAGGGCACTATTAGCAGAATCCCGCATTTGGCTGTGACATAGTGACTGTGGGACTTGGGGGTTGCATGACCTATAAATGCTCTATACAACACAGATGCACCATGAACCATCTATGATCCATGTGAAATAAAGGCTCCATGTGTCATTGATGCTCTGTGTTCCATCAATGCTCTGTTTTCGATTGATGCTCTATGCATCATCGACAATACGTGTTCCATTGATGATCCATGCTTCATTGACACTCAATGTTTCATGGAAACTAGGATATCTATGGACTAAAATTGAAAATAATTTATTCATTCTATATATTTAAACCTGCATGAGATGAGTTTTTATCTTCTTGCTAACAGTAATTTATGTGTTTCCTTTGTGATATACTTCGTGTTCTTCCTTTGTGGCATACATCATGTGCTTCCTTTGTGCTATACTTATTGTGCTTCCATTATGGTTTACTTCATGTATTTCTCAGTGGTATTCCATTATGGTTTTAGGTTGTCTTTTTGTGTATTGTTTTTCTCACCCCTGTATGGGTATTTCCCAAACATGTTGTGTCTTTTGAAAATGATCAACACTTTGATAGAGTTCTAGGTGGACCATAACCATGTGGTGCTTAGAGTGATCAGGTAAACGAGGTGTGTTTATACTAATTCAGAAAACTATCCAACACCTACCCTTCATGTATGATTTTTTCTGATGAGTATCTGGAACATGTGAATTCATTTAATATACTATTTCTTTTGGTGGGATTTTATTATATACATGTTTACCTTTGAATTTTATAGTATCATACTCTGTTGTTGGTAACTTAGTAGTATGAATTCTTGTTTACTAAGTTCATTTTCATTTCATCATTCTGGACTTGGATATATATGTGTGTGTGTGTGTGTGTGTGTGTGTGTGTCTAGGTACATAGGAGAATGTTTCTCATTTGTGGAATATTCCTACTTGTCGTTAGTCCCCATCCCCTAGCACATCAGAGGTGGTTGTGGGGTAGTCAGGATATGAGCCAGTCTAGGACGGGCCGTGATAGGATTGTTTCACCACCAAACGTCAAATCGTGAGAATAGGGATATGAAATCTTGGATGGTTTGGAAAACAAAAGGAAGCTAGGGAACTACGTATGATTCTTGAGAAATGAGATCTATGATCGGCTACAAAATCACTGATTTCTACATCAAATGCCTTGTAATGACCGATGAGAATACCTCATTCCACACCATGACCCAATACAACATATGAACCACCTTCCACTGATATTGATTTCCATTATCATTATAATTTACCACCATTATCTAACAACATTCATGGCTCCCCCCATCATGAAACCCCTTTCTCATTTAAAACCTTTCGTACAGCCTCTACCCTAGTTTCACGATCATGAGAGATCTCTAAGGTTGTAATTACTCACAATAGAACCCAATCACATGAAAACTATTAGAAGATCGTAGGTATGATGGTCTCATTCTATTCACACAAAAAAAGAAGCGATAGTATGAGAGAGAAACATAAATGAAGAGAGAGAGAATTGGAGAGATAATGCGAAAAAATAATCCAACTATCTCATTCTTCATTAGCCATAAATAATTATCCAAATTCAAGAACATGGTTTGGATTAATGTCCCGAACCATATATTCCTATCTCAATAAAATATAAATCAAGAACTATCTTTTGTTGAGAAAATATTTTTAAACTACTAATTCATATCATATGATTATAGATAACGTAGGAAATCGATTGTATAAATATATTTACGATTGTAATACCATGAATAATAGATTATATGAAATCATGATTCACAAAATCAGGTTTGTATCATTTTTTGATTAAGATCCTGTCCTTGATGATTGTTATTGGATATTTTTTTGCTTAATTTTATTCCTCAATCTAACAGATTCTCAATTCCTTATGACACCTTCTCCACCTCCTTATCACAAAATATAGTCTATATAGGTAACCCTAAATAATGGTTAATGTCATATTTTAAAGCAATATACTAGTGTTTTAAATAATATTAAAAATAATTAAATAATGAAATTTATTTAATTCACTCCATCCATAATGGACCAGTACCAAGGAACCTAATTCAAAGAAAACATACACATATTTTAGAGAATCTCCCCCATTATAGATGTAAAAACTAACTTTAATTTCCTGTAATATATTTCATTAATAAGATATAAGATATTAAAAATAATTTCATGAACAATGAATACAAATAATATAATATTCATAATATTTTCATAAGGCATATACCACAGTACAAATTCCACAACAGCTCAATATATGGTTATACCACACACCCTGAAACCATCATAACCATAAATAAAATACATTCAAATTCTTCCTCTGGGGTAAATTTTCCATTTTACCCTAGAGAGGTATTCATGAATCTAAAACAAAAAATTGAGCTACTTCATAACTGGTAAAAAACCCAGTGTCTAAATTAACCTCAAAGTTAAACCTTTTAATCCGCAAAAGGATATAACAAGAGGTGATAACCAAGAAAACATATGAAACATCCTGAATAAAAAAGACAGCCCTATACAAACTTCATCATCTGGTGTTCAACCCTATGAGAAATTGGTAGACCACCTACCATGAAGGAAACATTCATTCTCATCACTTATGTCATTAGATCCATCTAACATTGAAGAAATAATTTAACAAAATCATGCATCTGACCAATACGAGTCTTATGATGAAACAACGCCTAAAACAGTTCTTTCATTTGAAGGTGATTTTTCCATTTTGGTTTAAGTGAAACCAAAAAACATCGACTAAAATCCTAGAATGGTTTATTGGTATGATTATAAAAAATGGAAGCACTTCCCACCCCACATATTTAAGTCATTCTTGACAGTCATTTCATGTAGAAAACTCTCCCTACTATAGTGATTCAAAAAAATCCTCATTAACACTAGATGGGTTGGAAAGTAGTTTGAACCCTAGTTTGATGTTAGTTCCTCATTCATCTATTTCCCACTAGGAATTTTGGTGACAAATATGTTATTTTACTTATTATAAAACCTTGACATTAATGAGAATCTATTATCCACATCCAGATCATTAATGGGTTTTATATTCATTGGAGAAGATATCCTATCTATGTTTTTGTTTCTAATTTACCAAAGCTATAGATGAAGAGAATATGTAAAACATCGACCACATTCAACTATTTAGAATCACATAAAAACCTGTCAGGTGTCCCAATCTACCATAACTAAAAGAGACCACTCTTGACCATTTAGATGAACCTGATCTATAGACTTCAGAACATAGTATAACACTTACACATGCAACCAAAACTCATAACCTACTAAGAGAACATATTTGAAGACCATATAAAAAGTGTTTCCATTTTATGGGTACACCGAAAATATCAAATGTTTCTATGAAATTTAGATATTCGACCCACTAGGGAACCTCAAATCAGGATATACATCATGATATTCACCGTGAAAAATGATGAGAAATCTTAATCCACCAATGGAAGTTATATACATGCTCCACACCTTAACGAAAAACATAGAGATACATTTATCTTGATATTCCCCATCATATATTACCACTAAGAAAACATCAACACTATAGGTCCTTTGGATATAAGAAATGTGTCTGGGGCTACCTATCATCAATTAAAGGTGAGAACCATCTCCCTCCATGAGATAAAAATCATCTAAAAAACCAAATACTCACCAATATCATCAATCATATAGGAATAGAGTTATCTAGTAGGATAATCAAACACCAAATCCTACCGAAACAATAAGAAATCATCAACCACCATGTCCTAAAATTCATGATGGCCAATACTATTCATTGTATCTAGAACTCAAATAACAATAGACAATAAAAAAATTGTCTCCCCATAAAAAATAGGGAAATACCTTAAATTCTATATAGGATCCTATAAAAACCATTACAAGGAAGGATTTTGGTCATCAAAATACAATATATGAATATAATTCCTTATAAAAGTATATATAAATGGATATATAAATCTCTCATTTAGGGATAACCATAAACCTTACTTAAATATAATTTTTATATTCATAAACATTCATTAGGGTTGATTTTTCTTATCCATGTACATAAATCATTATTCCATCCATGTCATTTGATGTGTATAAAAATTCATCCTCAAGAGGGTTGGATTCACTCTCCAAACACAAATGGATTTATTTCCCACCAAAAAATTAATGAAAACTTATAAATAATGATCTTGAAGGAATCCGCGAATATCATTATGTTTGATATTTAAAACATGACTAAGAACTTGATATACATCCCCATCTATGAATAAAATGATCTCACCTCACTAAAAGTTGTGACTTGAATGGAGTTTCCATTTGTGGATGTTCCCTAACTATTGAGGTTTAGGATAGGGGTTCAATAAGTATCTCTAACTCCTTAACATATGATGCTGAATCAATAGTTTATTCCTACACCATCTGAAATGTGGATCCATAAAAATAGTACAAAAAGTATAATTAAAACTTCATATGTCGAATCCTGAACATAGAAACCCAATCATGCACATATTTATATAACTAATACTGCTAGAATCCCATGCATTGTAGGAAATAACCAAGGGTAGTGATCGTGGGAGTGTACCATTGCTTTATCCATCTATTACATCTCTTAAATAAGTCACCCTTCACCCAAATAACTTCCTAATAAGTAAGTCATTTTACAAAAATAAGTTATATCACCCCAATTCATACTCCCACATGATTTTCCATCCATGTAACCTATTTGTATATCTATATTTAATATGGAATAAGTTATCCCATTTCTAGAGTACATATCTACGTTGAATTCAAGATTTAGTAGTGATCACTCCGGGACACTTGCATAGGTTGTTTTATATGAATCCACAACTATATCTTGGAAACTATCTATATTGAATTACCTCACAAATTACTGACCATTAACAATTCCAGTCTAAAACATGTTTTCGAAACACCTAATTGGTCATTGGGGCTAGAGTCATGCAAGAATATGTCTTTTTAACCATTTAATCAGTACAAACTCCTCATATAAAACAATATTCATGAACAAGGGCTCAAAATCAAAAAACTATTGGGTTTTATTGTTAGGAGTCCAAGAAAAACATCACACACCAATGGAATCCTATAATGAGTAGGGGTCTGAACAAATGAATTGACAACTAGTTAGAGAGATTCCAAACGAAATAGAAGATAATATTCTCTGAATCAATCCAACCATCTCCCATACAGGGGCCATACACATCTCATAACCTGAAAAGACCTATATTGAGACACAATAGATTCGCTCTCCCTATTTTTTTTACTAAAAGCCTATCTTACAAATCTAATTTTATACCATGTGAGATGAAAATGTTTAGTAAATGTATATACTATACTATTTACCTGATTATTAATTATATAAATTAGACCCCTAAACCCAAAGTATTAGTGTCTTTAAATATTAGATACATAAAGAAATTATTTTAGAACACTATGAACATTTATCCATAATCTCACCATACTAGACCTCCTTCTATACATATCATATAGGTATGTGGAAATAATTATGGTTAATGGTTCTTATATAATGATTCATACCCTATATGAAGTATATCATAAATAATGTATCATGACATAATAAATTAGGCATGACATAAGACCTGAGTCATATGAGTGACGAAATGAGTCAATAACCAAGATCTATGTGAAAATAACATGAAAAAAGTAAATGTTGCATGAAATAGAACTAATAATTTGTTACATGATTAACCAAAATATAATTCATCAAATAATGGACTAGGCTAAACACATTCTCATAATATAGTGTTCTTGGACTATAACCAATGTATCCCTCAATCCATGGGATAATAACCCGTATACACTTATGGGTATGAGATACTAAAAATGAATCCTTACTGGATTTGGGAACTACATGTGTAGTGTTATAGTTATGGGATACTACCTCTTTACCCTTATGGAATTGGGATAATAACTATATACCCTTCAGGAACTGGGATACTACCCATATTCCATTATTTTCTTGGGAAACAACCCACGTACCCTCTTGAGTCCAAGAGATATAGAATTGTAACAAATTTCTTAGTTGGATGTAATATAAAAACCCATATCATTGTGATATAACACACATATGTTTCCACAAGAACTTTAAAACATTCATAATTTTACTATAGATTCATTAACACATTGAAATTACAAATACTAATGAAAACTCACATAAGAAATTATCATAACCTATGTAGATAAATTAGATTGATGGTATTATTAAAGAATATCTATATTGAATCATAAGAAACATTAAAGAATATTTTAATAGATTAAAAAATATTTTATAAGACATTATATATATTCTTTTAAGGAAATAATAAATATCTTTTCTTTTAATAACTTCAAAAATGAAAAATATTTTCAAATATTAGAATAGAAAATAATTTAAAAACAATGAATACATGGAATGGATTAATATTAAATATGAACATCCATTTATATGGGAAAATGAATTCATAGAAAAAATATTTAAAAATAGATTCTGTTAAATATTTTGTAAGGAATTTAAAAAACAACCATTATAGAAAATGAAGAACATATTTCTTTTATATATTTGTAAATAAGTTTACATAAAATATAAAATGACCTTTATAAATATTTTAGGAATATAAATGGACATATGAAAAAAAGTTTAAAGAATAGGGATGCTAAGGAAAATGTTTCATGAACAAAAAATTAAGATAAAATTTTCCTCACCAATAAGAATATTTTAAGTTGAATTATGAACCAAATTGGAGAAAAATAATAATAATACCTGAAAAGACTAGAAAAAAATAGATGAGAATAAAATATTTGGGGTTTTTGAGATTACGAAAAAACATTTCACAATACAAGATTTTAGACTTATACTATGTTGACTTGGAAACATGATTAAAAAAAATCCCTTCATAATTTTGTTACCTTCAATTAAAATTCCATTTGAAGGAAGAAAATATTATGGATTTTAAAAATTCAATGTATTGGAAAAAATAATTTTTAAAATAAATTCATGAGGCATTATATACACCATATAATGATATAAGGTGGTGAATATAGAACAATCTCAATTAAAAAAATTTAGATGATAAACACTTACCTTTACTCATGATATCCAGGGAGGTACATTAACCATAGATATAGTAAACATTGTCATATTAATCACTTATTTTAAAAACCAATTAATTTTAATAACTCTTTATAATTTTTAATTATAATAATTAAATAAACATATTTTAGTTTTTTAATATTTACATTCGGTATTGGATGTTAGTGATTTGTATTATTTTGTATAATTTTCATAGCAGGGATGCCGATCCTCATTCATTGATAAAAATATAATCATTAATTTTTTTTTAAATTTAGTGGAATGTATGTTACATAATGATTTGATAATTTATAGGTAAATTATATGTTTGTTTTGATTATGTTTCACTATGATGGAATCTACAAGACACTTGTTTTGTGTAATTTACCAACAATAATTTGTTATGTTCATTGATCATTCATTTTTGTGCCACCATTAGAGAACCATATTCATAATGATGTTAATATAAAATAATAATCATGGAGAATGAGTTTTATAATTAATATAGATTATAAGGTAGTTATAAATTATGGTGTGAATCTAGAAACTTATTTAGATGAATTATCTTTTTCATGAAATGGGTTTCGTTGAAATAATGATTATAAAATTCCTTCATTTAGGATCATATAAGGATGTGACCAGCTATAGGGGTGAATAATTGTGGATATATATTTAAGTAATTAAATCATATATCCCTTAAAACCTCTACATTTAATCAGTTATCAATTCTCTATCTCTATCAATCATTTAGTTCGTATGAAGATATAGAATATAGATAAAATAATAAGAATGCTGGGGTTTGTTAAGGAGGTCTGCCTCAAAAAGGATTAATATGTCCCTAGTACTTCATGGTTATTATCCCACATTCAAAACTTCTTTATTACTATTGAATAAAGTTTGAGAATGTGTATAACCATGGAGCCGTTATTATAGAACATACCAGGTAAATAATTTTTTATTTATTTCTATCCATTTATACTAGAGACTGGGATTGTACTTCATTAATGAAAGATCACCTGTGATGGATCGAGGCCATCAAGGACTATATAGATTTATATTAACAATCTTTGGAAATAATAAGATGTGTTTACACAAGGTTCGTCAAACTTTAATAGTACATGGAAACTATAGGGTGGATTTTTCATCCTCTTAGACATAATATAATAAAAGATATATGTATTACACACACATTACCTTATTATTATTTAGTGTGAAAGTATTTAATTCTTCATACACCATTGGAATAGTATTTATATATATATATATATATATATATAACTCTTTACTCATGGTATTTTTGAATATTTAGTGCACAATAGAGTCAGTATCTCTACCCCCTTTTTCTTCAATCTGCAAAGATTATCTTGGTAGTTTGAAATATCAGTTCTTTCTTAACACACTAATTTTATATAATGAATATAATGATGATTATCTATCATGTATTTATTAAAACAACATATCATATGTTTATATATATCATTTTCAACAAAATCAAGTATTTCATATATTCAAACCCCAAAAAATCTCAACCTTCAAATAAAAAAATCTTCAATATTTTATAATGCATGTTTTCCCTCTTAATGATCCACAAATATTAGTTTGATGAACCAATTATATATTTTAACTCTTTATGATATATGTAAATATCATTGATTATCATTTTATTTAAATTTTCTCGAAAAAATCCTTATATATTTAATTTTTTAACTGAATGTGATAAATATAGTGTACCTATTTTCATATATTGATAGATACTATCCGTGAATCTCACATGGGAAAATATGTTAGGAATTACAAGAATTTATGCATCAATAGTTATAGTCATGGATCTTAAACATTTAGTAGTTTCATGAATAATGAAATAAATCATGGAACATTGACATTTGAACATGAATAAACAGTAAAAGCATTGTTAGATTTCATCATACATGTGGATGAATCACATGCTCTATAGAACGACATGTATGATACTTATAAGAATGCATACATAGTATCATCCTTTTTTCATCATCCCATTATCTCTATTATTATTTTTTATTTTATGAAAATTTTATTTTTATACTATGAATCACACAACTTTTTTTGCAATGTCATGATCTCAATCATGTTCCAATTTGGTAGTGAGCTCGAGCTTCTCTATAGTGCGGTAGCCTCTCATTCGACATTATTTCCATTTATAAAAATATAACAATGAAAAATAATATTTCATTAATCATAAATATGCATAATTATATTTATTTCATCATATTTTGGACTTTTCAAGTCATATGTTTTTATAAAATTATACGATGACTACCAAAATATACAAACATAACTCAAGCTTCTCTCTTTCTTAATCTGTAATTTCAATCTTCGTAGTATATTAAAATTCTAAAATTCATTTAATGAACACTAATAAAACAAAATTCATCATTACTCATGTTCATATTCTTATTCACTATTAAAATAATTTTATCTTGAGCCATGACTAACTACATCATTTCATATCATTAATGAAAGATTAGTAAAAATCATTTGAATTGACTAAAAAGAGATTTTGATGATCTCACATTTTTTCATTTTGGACATGAGAATCAATTTTTTATATGGATCATGTATGTGATGGTAGATTGTGTGTAAAAAAATATTCCTGAATATTTATCATGTGAAATAGACATGTGACCTTATAAAAAAACTATCGGTGCCAATCACATGTAATCTCTTCCAACTCTGAAAATCGACTACGTGAATTGATTTAAAGAATCAAACATTTCGATAGATAAAATATATAATATGTTTAATGTGAGGATCAACTATAAGGAAAAAACTGACCTTATGGATCAGCTGTATATACAAATAACTTAACATAACAATTGATCAATTCAAGTGGACAAGTGGCTGTATATACTGGTTTGACTGCATGTTAGAGTTTCTTGAATAATTCATGGACATTTCTAATTGACTATAGGGATTGTGCGAGATTATCAAATTGAACATACACTTGAATATTAGATCAATATAAAAAATTATAAGTATAAGATAATTTGAACATTAAAGGATCTTATCAATGATTATAGATCATTAACCATATCTAATGGTAAAAACAAATCCCACATACAATCAACTTTTGATAATATAATTGTGTTTCCATGAAAATAATGGATTTACTTAATTACATTCCATTTACATTCCCTATAGTCAATGGTGTAATCTTATATAATGTACATGTTCATTATTACATATTTTGAATTCAAAACATACAAAATAAAATGTGAAAATTTTCAGGGTATGTTCATAAACCATATAAACATGCATAGGTTATAAAGATTCCATTTGAGCTATCATAAATCATACCATATTGACATGATGCATTTTTTCACTTCAATTGAAAGTAAATACCACTCATGCACAAAGATAGTTCATCTATGTCCCCCTTTGAATTTGTTGTCAACACAAATTATAGAAAATTACATGTCAATGTGTATACTCAGTCCCCTATCCTATCCCCTTTTCCCATCATTAAATTATTTCACTCTTCTCTCTCACCTAATTAAAAATAATTACAAATCATATTCATGATGTGATATAATCTCCCAAATAATTTTAAAAATTTCATAAATATAAGAAAAAATTTACTTAGGGAAGTTATACATGATAACTTTCACAACACCAATTGATTCATCATGTGAATCCTTAAAATTATGATCTTCACCACTAATACATGGTTCTTCATTAGGAAGTTTTCTGAAGGATATTTTTATTAAAAATATTTTATGTATAGATGAAAAAATACATTAGTAAATAATGTATTCCAATTACTAGCTTCTGGATCTAACCACTAGATCTTAATCTGTTATATATGATTTTACCTTAAAAGGATTACTACTTAGGGATACAAATTTTATTCCTATTTAAATAATAGGGATAGATTATCATCACTAATTTATTTAATAGTATTATTATCAATAAAATAACATTAATGAAATCTACTTTGAGTACCTTAAATTAGTTGGGATTTATTATTCAATAATTTATTATATAAGGCCTTCTTTAAATCCTTTATATATTTTTTTATTCATGTTTTTAGGGACATGGAAGATTTATCATCAATTTTTGGATTGATTGGAAAATCACAAGATCCATTAAAACTACAAATTATATATACTCTGTAAAGAAAAATAAATTTATTCAAAAAAACATCAAATATGAGAATAAAACAGAGGTGTGTCCAACTATGATACTAATTATAAGGATCACATAAGATGTTTCCAACATAAATATTGGATAGAACATATTTTCATATACTTCTAAACAATTCAAACTTTTATCGGTATTTACCTCTTCCCATATTCAGTGGGAGGATATATATATTTATATATATCTATGCATCTCCTTTGATCTATATGCATATATATAATAGGAATTAAACACAATAGGAAACTCATGAATTTTTAATGAGGCATAACCCCTTAATGATAACGACATCACCAATTCATAATGGTTATTAACCCACATGCATTGATTTTTTATTATGATGAAGGAAAGCATCTAAATGGTTATGAATTTTGAATAATTATCCTAGAACCCTCCAAATAGAAAATTAAGGATGTTTTTATCACACTGTACAAGTGATTAGTCTTACACTGCCTTGAAGAACGATCACATATTAGGGATTTTTCACCTCACAGACTATAGGGATTAATATTCTACCTATCTTAAAACAAATAATTTGATATATAAAGGTTATTTATACTTCTAAATCACCTATAAACTATAGAATTTATTTCTCATCTTCTTACCCAAAATATATTATTTGATATATATATGTTTCACTATTTTTTTCTCTTTCTTCTTTAGTGAATAAGTAATTAATTATTCATACACAATTTGAAAAGTATATATATATATATATATAATATTTGACTTGATGAATAATGAGTGGACACGAAAATTGGGAAATCTTACACCTTTTTATTTATCCTACTCAAAACATCTATATATATTTTAACATCGATTTATTTATGACATATGAAAATATCTCTTAATAAAATAGTGTTGATTACTCCTCTTATAAATTTCTTTAAACTTTGTAATATATAATTTCATAATAGTTATAGAATAATAGGTATTTATCTTTTTTGAAATACCTCAAATATTTCCCCTAAATTAATAGAATATTTAGTATTTCATAACATGTATTTTTCCACTTTTATTTAAAAAAAAACTATTTCAAAGTCATGGTTCATTTTTTATTCTCTTCATAATATATAAAAATATTATTCCTTAATTTATTCATTAAATCATATCCTATAAAACAACATATATTTAAATATTGTTAACTTTATTTGATAATTTTGGTATAACTCCTTATATATCGGTAAAAAATCTCTCCCTAAAACTCACATGTGATAATATCTTCACATCTTCATGTGTGAATTCATTAAAAAATTTATCGATCGATCTTATAAATTTTAAATTTCTTAAATCAAGGAACAACTTTTTCATTAGGATATTTTAACTGAAATGATAATTAAAATCACTATTTGTAAAATTATATTACCATAATTTAAGTTTTTATCATCATAATTTTCATTTCCCTCTATATTTTTGTGTGTTTTGGGACACCTAAGGAAGAAACGAACATTATAGGGAAAATTACCCAATGTTTTGGGATGTATGTATGTTTGAATTAATAGATTATGAGTAAAAATGTGAAAACTGATTTAGAGGATTTTCTTTAGGGTGTGGGTATACTCGAGGTAATAATCTATGTGATTCTGGAGAATATATTATTGAATGATTTCATGTCATAATATGTTTACAAGAAATTAATCCTTTACAATGATAATTCTATGAACTGGTTCAGAGCATGAAATGTTTACTCTTCATAAAACACTTTCTTATTTTGAAATTCCTGATCATTGTTATTTTTAATCTAATGCGATGAATTTTAAAACATATTTTCCATTTGTGGATTTTATGTTGTGAACCCGAGATACAATTCATGTAATGTGAATGGACTATAGGTTTTATGCACTACACATATGATTTTATTTTCATTAAATAACAACCTCCTTTATAAAAAACTTTTAGTATTTGTGAGAGTTTTTGGGGATTATTAATCTTTCTAGATCATTTCGTTCAGTGAGTGATCTTCATTGTGGTTGCATTGGGTCTCTCCAGGTAAGTTATATATTTTATTATTAAATTCCATTGTTCATAGTAGAATCTTTATGCTATATTTTTAAATATGTTGGTATTATGGTGTTGATTCAATTTATTCTCTTTAGATCCATTGTGTGATCATCCATCAGAGGCTTAGATTTGAGTATGTGTGTTGTGTAAGTGAATTTTCTTTATATATGTATTTATTTATCTTCTCCGCCATCCATTTTGATTTTAAATTGATTCTAGATATATGTATTTATTTTAGGTCCTTTTTTGTTATCTTGTATGTCTTTTGTGCTAGTGAATCACATTTTAGGCATGCGATACTTGAGTTTGAGGAAAGTGGTTCTATATGTAGAATATGTTGGATGAATTTAATTACTTTGGTTTTATAAATTTTTTATAAATGATTTTTTATGATTAAATTTTGTGTGTGGAAATGTGTTTTTGATAAAATATGTTTTCTTCTTATTTTGGTAAAATAAAATGTATTTTCAATTAATTTTAAAATAGACTAATGAAATGGATTTCAAATAATTTTTTGATGAAATTTTCATGAAAATGTAGCACATGGGAACCCATAGGTACTTAGGTTGAAGGTGTAGTAATATGACATAAAAATTGATACTTTTGGGGTGGGGATGGGGTTCATTCATGGGGTGTTCCTCTAATACCTAGGAAAATTATTCTATAGAATTATTAGACATGTTAGGGGGTGTTCTACTTAAAAGGATTTTATATTATCTATAGATTCAAAGAATATATATTGAGAGTTTATGTATGTGAATTTATTTGTTTGGGTATGAGTGTTCTAGAAAGCCTGAACAATTGTGATCATTGATATGATGTTACCTGTGCATTAATTTATACTGACTTTTATATGATATGATACAAAATACATGTTTTGGTTTTACTACATAAATATATTTGATATGTTTTGAAACTATTTTATGAGGATTATTTGGAAATGTGAAAAATGGGTATTTATTTATTATGATTTTGATATAAAAACTGTTTATCTAAATATCATGCACTATTTTGATTAAATTTTATCTTGATGGATTTTTGTACAATGACTTGATATGAAACAACTAGGTGGGATCCAACTCAGCCTGTTTAGCTCACACCTTAGACAACCCTTCATTAGTGCATATACCTTATTATATCTTTTGATGCAGGGAATGTAAAGTCCCCATAGCAAGGAAAAAGTCTTATGATAGCTATATTAGTGTAGTTAGTTGTTATATAGTGGGAGATTTACCATAATATCACATGGAGTATCTATTTCAGTTTATTTGTTGGACTTGTTCATTAGAGATTGTTTAATTTATTTCTAGTTGTACCACTTAAACTATTTCATTTTTTTATATGAAATAAATTTATCTTTTACTATTATAATATTTCTTCCTATCATGAATATATTTATGTCATGTTGTTTTCTTGAGGATGGGAAAAATCATTCTCTATGGGTTTTGTTGATTCAAGGGTGGTAGTTGCTAGCCCATGGAGATTTGGAAAATCCTTCGGGTATATAGAGGTTCACATCAGGTACCATTTTGTTAGGGTATCTGAATTAGGCCTGTCACATTGTTATAATTATTCATATGTGTAGATGACACATAAAATCCATCGAATTCCATGTACAATTTCGAGAAGGACACATATTCATTATCATTATTTGATGTTTCATCTTATAGGCTCATCTATGGTGTGGTGTTTAATAATAATCCATTTTTAACTAGAAATTAATAAATGTGTTTTCATATGTCATAGTTTAAATAAATTTCCCATCATTAATAGAGCATAAGGTTCTTTATATTGATGGGTCCTATCATTTGTTGTGGTCTCTCTTTAAGAAATTATACCATTTCCAACTAATATATATCTCATATTCATTCTCCACCATAGTGTTCATTTAAATATATTTAAATGTATTTAAAATTCATACAATCTTAGAATGCCATATGATTGATTCCTGAATTTACAAACTGAACTAAATTTAATATCTTCCTTAATCTCTATTTATATTTCTTCATAGTATATTAATATTATTAACATCATAACACGATCTCCATGAAATCAAAAATCATAATTATTCTTATTAATCTTTTACTTCACTAATGAACTCATTCCTTCATTAACTATGAGAAAAAATCATCATGATATATATTCAATGAAATATAATTAGATCAAAATTTGAGTTGATTAAAAAGAAATTATAAAAAATCATAATTGTTTTCCTTTTGGATTTAAGTGTGAATTTGTTAACATGATTCTTATTCACGAGGTTTAACCATGAGGTGAAAAAGAATTTTTAAAAATAGAATATATAAACAAGAAAACAAACCATATGAAGAGAACATCTAGATCGATTTCACGTTCGTCCGCATAACCATATAGATTGACCATGTGATGTGACCTCTTGGAACTTACTTAGGAAGTGTCCACCTAATATGATCGTAAAAATTGTTTCAACCACATTTCATATTTTTTAAATAATTATAAAACGTCTGCAATCAATTTTTGGGATTCATTAACCTAATATTGAATCCTATTCTCTTAAATATCATATATTCATATATAATACTAACAAAAAATTTCTTGGAACATTAAATAATAATTATATAGTAGGCGGATCATCAACCATATCAAATTAAAGTGGAAAAAAATACCTAAAATAATCCATTAGATCATGTAATTATGTTTCCTTGAATTTTATAGAAACACATAATTCCTTTTTATTTCTTCTCCACATATTCAGTGGTGGATGATTATATCAAATCCGTGACCTTCAAGGAATATTTCAAAAACGGAAATTTCTCAACAAAAAGTGATACATTTCATAGTTACATTATTATCCTTATCAACATTATTGGGTTACATGATTTCCTAACATTTTTTATAAATTATTAAAAATGGAAATAATTTTTCTTTACTCTTTATTTGGATACAAATTTAACTCAAACTCAAAGTGGGTTCATCATATACTTGGAAATAGAAGCCAACAAACATATTAGAAGGGTTTGGAATTGAAAAAATTGTAAGACATTCAATATTGAATTGAAATGGTTGAGTTTTTATGGAAGGGTATTTATGGTATCATTTTATTGATGTGTTTTGAGTGGCATTTGAATAAATATTAATTCCATAATGCATAAGGTTTAATTTTAAAAGAAAACTGAATAAAATGTGGAAAAATAATAAGAGTGGTATATCATGTTGTTGATAAATTCATCATACACACAATTAGTAATAAATATTTATGATATTTTATGTTTTTACCACTTACTTCTGTCCATTTTACCTCTTTTTTACTTTAATAATGATAACTCAACTTTTACATTGGTAACATATTTTAATACCTAAAAATAAAATTAACATATGAAACCAAATTCTATGTTTTAATTTAAAACATGGACTCCATTTAATCTATATAATTTTATAAATATAAGTACTTTTATAAGAAGATTAAAAAAATATAAAAATAGTTTTATCAACATTTGTATTTTAAAACATTAAGTGTTTAAAATCTTAGAAAATATAAATTATTAATTTAAACAAGGGGAAAGATATTTATAATAAATAGAATCCTTTCATTTTATGAATCATTTAAAGGTGATTAATCAAATTTATTATGATAAAAATACATTACAAAAATAAATAAATTTCATTGAAGAGTATTTCATCTTAACAATCAATGAGTTTATCATTACTTGTAGCCAATTAATAACAAATTCTTGAATTATTATTCAATTTTTTACATTTAGAAAAAATATAAATTTAATCAAATTATATAATACAAAAATTATTAATTTTTTTATAAATATTTAATAAAAACAATAGTGTTATGTAAAACATACTTGTTTATCCATGAATAATTAAATTTTTATTACTTATAGTTATATAATTTTTTAATTACTGATATAAATTGTTATTATTTATTATTATTTTGATTTTATCAAGAAATTATATTGATATTATTATTTAAAGGTAATAAATTTTGCAAAATTCACACTTCATAAAAATAAAATTTATTTTAAATTAAAGGTAACTTCATAAATGAATTTATATCCATTAATTATTATAATTAAATATATTTTACATAAAATAATATAAATATATATATATATATATATATATATGTATTGAAATAAAAAAAACTTAATCATCATCTATATATAGATAATTCCTATACATGAAAGTTACTTACTTGTATTAAACCAAATGACTCTATATACTTATATAATGGCCATATTACCATCATAAACTCTTATAAATAAATCCCATTATAACTTCACAAAGAAAAATTCTCATTACGTAGGTTTAATTTTGGATTTTATAATATCATTTATCCTTTGAAGATATTTTTTCCATTGTAGGTTAGCTCTACTAAAGATGATTCTAAAGGGGGAATAAGATTCGGAGGCTTTCCTAGTTGTGGAATTTATTGTTTTAGATTTATTTTCCAGTTTTGATTTATTCAATTTTACAAGATGTAATCATCTGTGGAATGTAATTATCCATAGTATATAGATCTTAATTATTATTAATTTTTCTCATTTAACATTATGAATGAATAAAGTGTTATTTTTATCCATATCTTTTATGAATTATTTTCTACACATGTTAAAATATTTTAATATAAAGGGAAAAAATAATTATTAATGATAGAAATATAGTATATGGGAATAAAAACATTTATTGAAACCTGATCGGTTACATTCTTTACCATTAAGTAAATTGAGGCTTAACAATTTTATTTATGATCAAATAATAAACATAGCTAAGGGAATCCATAATATATACATGACTAAAGGTATATTTTATAATGAAATATCAACCTCACTATTGTATATATGACTATAAAAATAATATATTCCTACACAATATTAATAACTTAAATATTTAGTATCTCCCCAACCATTTTGTATAAACTCATTTTGTTATTAGGTATTATGACCCATATAGAAGAATTAATTTCCATATAAATTTCATATCCCTGATTTCACTGATAGATGATCATAAGATGGTAAAATTTTTGAAATAATTTTTATATATCCTAGAAATTAAAATTTATTTTATATTGGGTGGACCAATATACACCTAAAATATATTCAAATTCAACTAATGGGAGATTAATAGTATTTTTAGTAATCAAATTCCCACAAACTTCTATCAAATAGGAGTTAGAGACCTCAGATGCAATTGTTTTACCACTAGGAATTTTCATTGATTGTTAGATATCTAGTTATTGGGGTGGTGATTTTATTCCCTTGAAAAACTCTATAGTTATAAATGTTCATATTTAACTATAATTAAATATGTCATTTTGAATTCCTGAGAGGATTATGAGTGAAACTTTCTCCACTTTTTTTCATAACCTACTACAATAGTTGTGTTGGAATATTATTTCCCTATATCTATTGGGTTAGTAGGTTACATAAATTGATTTTTTTCATTTACTAATTGTTCAGGTCACATTTATGTTTAATTCTAAATCTCCTTATAATTGATTAATGGATGTTTTGATGGTGTTTAAGGTCATCCTTTCCATCCATCGATCTCATTATATTGGCTCATTATATATCATCGATATTCATATGATCAATTATATTAATTTTAAAAATTGACCATTTACCTTTTTCGTTGAGACAATTACCATCATAATTCTCCCTACATTTTAAACATGTTGAAATATTAACCTTCTTTATTCCATGGGGTTTTTCTTTTGAAATTCCATAAAATTTAAATTTTCACTTCGTATATTGAAAAAATTAAATAAATGGAGTCTACAATTTCAAATCCCACCTTAAGAGAACATCAATGAATCTATCAATAGTTACAAATTTACTTATAAATAATTAATTTTGCGGTCTTGTTTCTAGAACAATAATGAAATGGTCAATTTTTCATTCAGGATAAATGATAAAATAAAACGCATTCCTTGCATGTCTTTTGATGTTTGCTTCATAGGTATAAGTAGATTCATACTCCGTTAGACTAAAAAAGAGAACAAATCTATCAATTTTCGGTTTAAGAGTTCTAGGAAAATATTTATTGAAACATAACTTATTAAACTCCTCCAATTCCATTTAGTAGATTTATTTATATAGAATCATGTTATTGATAAGGTTATACCACTGACCAACCTCACCTTCCAAATGATGAAAATATATTTCATGATTATAAAACTATGGAATGAAAATATCATTTAAATTATGTCGATCCATTAATCAATAATAAGTGGGTAGTAAGACAAACTAATGGTTGGTGTGTATTTCTATATAAAAAACTCAATTAAGTGTTTCTCTTTATTTATTACATTTGAGATCCTAATAGTTAATTTACATAATGATATTTAAAATTATCACATCTTGTATTGATACTCAACATGGAAATAGATATGTAGTTTAGAACATTCATCATTAATAAAAATACTATTGGTTTTATCATATTTACTAAAAAACTGTAATAGTGACTATCATGTAATAATCTGAGTAAGTAGACATATGATAAGAAGAATCGATCCATATTTGTACAAAATTAGTACACCTTAATTTCAACCAATTACATTTTAGGTTTATACAACATTAATATTATACCTTCATTGGATTTTTTTTATGTTTTATCTTATTATTAAATATATTCTAATCCCCATAAATAATAGGACCATGCTATTATACTAACCATGATTCCCCAGACCTACTCTCCCTTATCTGGTGCTAAAAACACATATCTTATACACCATAATTGATACCAATTGAGATGTACCAACATTAAGATATTTACATATTAAATCATTTGAAATAAGATTAATTATGTCTCACAAAAAATCAAAACCCAAAACATAATGGTTTTGTGTTATTAGAAATTATATACACCACCAACTTATTTTACAAAACTGTGAATATTTCTTTATAATTACACCACACTAGACCACCTTCTAAAAAAACCTATGTTATACTATTCTTAAAAACTGTTAGAGTGGAAATATTATAAATTATAAGATGATATAAAAAATATGGTTAAACATAATAAATAACAATAAATGATCAAAAGTGAGCATAAGATGTGTATATGGGTATGAGGGTAGAATATGTAACATCACAACCTGGATTCTAATAAGAGATCCCCTGATCAGGTGGGTCACATGGATTAAAGAATTTCTCTAGGTACAGTAGGTGCAATTGAATAGAAGAGATTAACTAAGGTGTGTGTATGGGGAGACTATTACCTAATTTTAGAGTGTATCACAACAGCAATAAACATATTAGCAAATAGCAGTACTTAATAAAGCAGACATCAAATAAATATCCAAGATAAGAACATAAGAACAATACCAAAGGTAATATCATATACATAATGAAATATCATGTCATGTCTCTAAAAACAATGAAAACATGTGTACAAGAATCCAATGAAATAAAAGTATCAAAATACCCGAAAGACCTAAAAGGAAGTATCCCAACTTGTGTCATGATCCTAAATTAGACCAATGCCCTCGTACTTCAATGAAACAAGAAAATAAAGCATCTTACTTTGGGAAATTTTACTAGTCCCTACCTGAATCTATGAAGTCTATCCAGGTACCCAATAACGACTCAAACAGGGTGTGAGATAACACCCTATTAGCAACCACCAATAGTGTATATTACAAATCTAGATAGTGTGATATAAAAAAATACGTATTTAATATATCACGGTTATAAAATCACAAAAACATATGTTAGAATGTAAAATGGTACATTCTATCCTACAAAGTCTCCCTACGAACAATATTCAGGCCCCTAGTATAATAGAAGTGGTAAAATAAGAATAAACAAGTCATACATCCCAATTCACCCAGTTGATTTGATAACTATACCAGGGCTATCTATAAGCATTAAAAATATCCAACATCTATATTCCATATAACAAAGTGTACAACATCTACCACTTCTATTCCATATAATCCTATATATAACATTTACCATGTCTATTTCATATAAAAAATTCATCTATAGTGGACTTGCTATGTAATAAAAATTGTTAGCCCATGAAGGGCCATATCTACGGTGTATAGGACCAATGAATCCTAGTCATGTCATTGAATAATTTTGTGGAAATCATGTTAAATACATGGGAGGGGTACAAGGAGCACGTCAACATACCATGTGCACTATGTTCCAAAGAGATCCAAATCTAATGGGTTAAAAGGCCTATGAAATTCTATAAAATTAAGACATATTGAGGAAATAGGTCCAAATCATCCACCACCATAACAACATCAGTGGGAGAAAAGTATATGGAATCTTATGGAATAGGGATCAATTGTATACCAACCAAAAAATACACTACCATTTCAAATCATCATCTCATTTCAATCATCTTTTCACATTCAATTACATTCCCGGGGTTCTTCTAACTCATATAACCATTTTCATTTAAAAAATTAAAATAATTCACATAATGTTATCACATTGAAAAGGCGGTAAACATTATCCTTATATATTAATTAAATTATCAAAAATTTATATGGGATTTATCTAATATTAAAGCTCAAACACACCCAATGGGTGATATGAAAAAGGGAAAATACAAAGGAACACCCCATGGGTGGCCAATGTCATAGAAAAAACATATAATAAGCTCAAAGGTACCAATAGAAAACCTAAACCGGATAAAAATCATCCAATTAAACCATTTAATTAATACAAGGCATGCCGTCAAAATGTATCCCAAGCATTATAATTGATAAAGTTAATATAAAATATAAACCCCTGAGGGAAAGGCATAGAATTCCTATGATAGGTCCATAGTAGATCAGTTGTTCAGTATCCACATATGATTTGATCTATATCAGAAGAAAAATGAATAATGGATGAAAAAATTGATAATATATGATAATATCTTGATCCTAAATAACTCCATCGATATGAATAAAAAATAATAACGTCACTAGTAGATTGTAGATCTTACCAGTGCAAGTCCAACGACACCAAAAATGTTTTATTCTATGTCCATATGAAAATTGGTTGCCAAAATATCTTTAGGCACATGAGGAACATCACTTGGAGGAATGTTTTTCACTGGGGAAAAATAATTAAGAAAGGTAGGTTTTAAAATTTCACACACTATGATCATTTTGGTCATTTATCCAAAAAAACATGGCCACATGGTTTGGCTGAATGGTCTTGGAATCTGTGTACCAACAGTGATCCCTCCACTACTTGAAGGGGAACCTCAAATGGTTCATGCACATTGGTTTTCTAACCATGCATAGACCATGCAATTTGGATATTCCAAAAATTTTTGATTCGTCAAACAAGAATGTGTATAAGGTTTCAAATATTCCTCAAACAATGAGACCTCCTGCACCCCACTATCATGCATTGCACGCTTTGGTGTAATCATGTGACCTATTTGGCATGGTTTCCCTAAACCTTTTTCACATTCTATTTTTAAAAAAAATCAGGTATATGGGATCTGAACAAGGCCAAGACACCCTCGATACACCCATTATCACATTGGGAAGTCAAATTAGGCCATAAAAAATAATTTAAATTTAAAAACAAGGTATCCATACCTCATAGGAAAACATGGGATCATACATAATAAATCATTATGGTTCTAATATATAGATGCATCAACAATAATACATATATCATAAATCATGATTCATAGATATTTCTTTTGGCATAACATAATACATGAGTCATAGGAATGGAAACGAGTGAACAATCAGGATTTATAAGAATAAATAATAAAATCATGGAAATATGGAATGAAATAAAGTTAAGATCATGTTACAATGTTAACCAAAACACATCATCACATAATTGACTCGACCCACCACCTTTCCAAAATATAGTAGGTTTTGGATGTCACCTCATGCACCAAATTAGGATTGGGATAATAACAGATGTACCATTTTAGGTTTAAATTGATACCTATATACCCCTATAGGATTGGACTACAACCAGTGTAACCTTATTGAGTTAGGTTATATCCTATATAGACTTATGGGATTAGGTTACTTGTAATTTTCCCTTCCACACATGGGATCCTACTCATGTACTTTTATAGTATTGGGATACTACCTGTATATCATTTTGATCATATGAGACATAAAATTATCCCACTCAATCAGAGTTTTATAATATAACCACCCATTTTATAGTGATAACCTATACTAATGTGTCTTGAATAACATTAATTCTTTCCTAATTTCCTCATATATTAATTATCCCATGGAAAAAAATTGGTTTAATGATAACTCACAAAATAAATAATTTTAATTTTTCTATCGAATAAAATTGGATGGAATCATTAGATAATATACCTAGTAACTCATAAGAAACATTAAACTATGTCAAAAAAATAAAAACACATATATAAGAACATTATAAAATATGTTAGAAAAATAAGAATAAATACCCTTTTGTTTTGAGAATTTTAAAAATAAATGATGTCAAAATAATAGTAATTGATTTTTTCTGAATATCCTTGAATGCCGAAAAAGGAATCCTCATAATGAATAATGATTATAATAGTGGAAAAATTAATTCTTATAGAAAATGTTAAAATATAGATTATTTTTACAGTCTTTGGATAAAAACTCAAAAATAATTCCACACAAAAAACATAAGATAAGGTCGACTCCACTTGAAGCATCATTATTGTTTATTTTTAAACTGATGGCATTCAAAATAAAAATAATAATTTTAAAACCAATATATAAATAGAAGAGAAAAAAATATATGGGGTTTAAGATAGAAATAGTAATCAGTTCCCCATAGTAAAGTTCAAATATATACAATCTCATCATGAAAGTAGTGGTGGATATGAAACCAATATAGATTTATGAAACTTGAAATAATATCCCCTTAGAATAAATATCATCATATATAATTTGAAATAAAATAGATAAAACGATATAACTATTAAAATAAATTCATGAGGTATTATATACAATATATAATGAAATATTATGGTGAATGTATGACATATATAAATAGTGGAAAATTGGAATGATAAAACGTTACATTTACTCTTGACCTCAATAATGGTGATTTAACATCTTGTATAATAAAAATAAATATATCAATCCATTATTTTAGAACCGTAACCATATATACGACAATCTATACCATTAAATTAGAAGAATTTATTATAATATATTACATAGTTATTGTTTATTTCCATTAATAGATGTTAGTGATTTTTATTATTCCATTATACTTTCATAGTGGTAATGTTAATCCAAATTCATTGATAAAAAGTTAATCATTATAAAATTATTAAATTTATTGAATATAATTTTCATAATTATATATGAAGTTCTAAGTATATATTTTTTAGTTTCAAGTATGGTTCTCCAATATGGAATCCATAACATGGTTATTTTGTGTAATTTAAAGATAACAACATGCTAAATTATATTGATCATTTTTTGTTTAACAATTCAAGAACCAAATTAATACTATAAATTACCCATAAATATCATATATTTATATAATCAATATATTGCTACTAATTTATTAGGACAATATAAAATTTTATAATATAAGACTATGTTCGATAGTGTATACGACTCGAAATATCCAGCTTAGACAAACCATGAAATATCATTATTTAAATACAAATTTATAAACCTGTAAATTAAATTGTACTGTATAAATATTGTTAAATAATTAAAGAAATTTATATAAATGTATGTCTTAATACTGAATACAAATTTAATAATAAATTCTTATTAAATAATCTCTGAATTTTTAGTAAAGTCATTTTTTTCTTAAAAAATGTTTTCTTTAAAAATGATTCTTATTTCACTTTTTTCAGAAAATAATATAATTAATTAATGAAACATTTAAAAATTAAAATTTTTTAAAATGGCTATAATTTCTGATATTATCTTTTAAAAATTATCTTAGTATAATATTTTGAGAATATTCTCAAAAGTTTATTTTTTTATTTAATAAGGGAAAATAAAGGTTTTTATTAAAAATATTATATTATTTTAGTGTATTTGAATATTAAAATTATATTTTTTTCTTAGTTTTAAAATTGTAATAGTTTTCTATGATTAAAAAAATCTGGTTAGATTACTTTTAATGAATTTTATAAATTAATTTTATGAAAAATCATTTTATACATAAAATGATTTTTAAAAAAACTATATTTGGTTGTGTATTGTGAGTTTTATTTGAAATCATATTCTATCACTTTTGTGAGTTTATTATTGAAAAAATGATTCTATATTTGTATCTCAGTTTGTAAAATTTGGTAAGTAGATCACTTTTATTTTTTATTATTATGAATAGTAAGCTTAGTAAATTTTGGCACCTCGCTAAGTGTAAATTGATTAATCAAGGTTAAATTTATATTGTAAGGATTTAATCCTTAGAATAACACTTGGATTTATCATATATTATTATTGAAATCAATTCATTTGAATCTATGTTTTTAAAATATGAGAACGTGGTTCTATATTTATTTTATTTTTTACCATTAATTTATTTTATATAAAGGAAAGTACAAAATGTCATTCTCTTTGTTTTATTATCTCAAAATTTATGGAATAGGGAAAATGAGATGATATGTTAGGTTATAAGATTATTATTTTATATATAAATTATTTTTATACATGGAATCTTATTTATAATTTTTATGGATGATATAATTACCTTAACTGCTTGTGTAACGACTACAAAATACTTATTCAATTAATAGAAATATAAACAAATGATTTTAAAAATATTAAAAGTAATATAAATTTAATTAATTATTGTGTAATAATTTTTTTTCGATACAAAAAAACATATTATAGTGTTTTATGTATATTATTATAATTACATTTAAATAATATTGATTAAAAATTCAAATTAATCTAATAGTTCAAAAAATGAAATTAATGATAATTTGTAATAAATAATATATTATTAAATGATTTAAAATTCATGAAAATTATAAATTCATCCATTTTATTGGGATAAAATTTTAAATAAAAATAAGGATATATTTTTGTTTAATTATCATTTTAGAGAAACTATATTGACCCTTAAAGAGTAAGGCCTTCGTTATCATGGTAATTTTAAAAAGGGGCCAATATTAGTTAAAAATGACAAGGGTGAAACAATCAAAAACACTTGTAATATATTTCTTATATGTTATTATATAGAAAAAGTTTAATATTTTATTCTAAATATATCAATTTGGATCCATTTTAACCATAAAAGTAATTTATATTAATTTTTTACTTATTGAAATTTCAAGAATATCCCTCATCTCACATATAGAGGGGAACTTCATCTCATATTTTCGTCACAAAAATAAATTGATCGGAATAGAAATACCCTATTAAATTAACAAAATCGCTTCCCACATTATATAGATCTTATTTTTGGAATAATTCAAACATAAAGGGCTTATGCTGTAAAGAAAAGATGTTTTTTCTGACGTAGATGTATAACTTTTAATCATATGTTTTAGTTTCATTTCTTCTTATAAATCCTTAAAATATTCATAATTTTTTTTGGAAATAATAAAAGTATTATTTTCCATATACATAGATGTTTTTTCATTAATGGGACGTCCTATATCCATCTCTTCTTCCATCAAATGGGAAACAAAAGGTTTGTTCATGCATATGGTGGACTACTGCCTCACAAACCGATGTAATTCATTTTCCTTGGCTGTATGTCATGTATGGTTATAAATAAGTATTTAATGTTTATATATGATATTAATTAAATATTTATAATTATTTATATAATATATATTACCTATTTTCCTACATTTCCATCGATTAAAAAATTATAACGTCGTTCATGTGTACACATGGACTACCACATCAATGAAGCGATGCGATTCATTTTCAATCATCAAATAAAATGGATGATGTATATATATATATTAAATAATATGGTATTTATGGATTAATTATAATTCTATAATTATAAAATAATACTTACCTTCTTTCTATTATGATCATTAAAATATGTAAACGTTACTCATATGTATGCACGACTTAACATCTCCATAATTGTAACATTGTTTATTTTTCATAACCATTTATCAAGGGTATATTTAAAAGTACAATAGATATATTAAAATAATAATTATGAAATGATTATTATTCATGATGTGATGAAATAATAACCAATTTTACCACTTCAATATAAATAATTCATTTTGAAATTTTTAACCGAACATCCTCAAAATACCCAACATGAAATTAACTAATTAAGTTATTAAATATGTCATATAAATAAATGAAGAAATTTTTTAAATGATAAATTAATAATCTAGGAAAGTGTTATAAAAAATAAAATAATTTATATAATTTTATTATAAAGGATTTAAATGATATGTATAGAAATTCCAGAGTTATGGTAAGCTATTTCCTCCCAATTTCCTTTCATTGAGGCATATTTTAATTTTTGAAACCCAATTTATTTTATATGGTGTCTATAGTAACCATTTGTAAAATTATATCATTATTAATTAATAATTAGTGGTATTTTATAATAACATTAGAATTATTTCATCCAAGTGGATTTGATTTGAAGTCTATGAAGTTGTGTGAGGTTTCTTAAATCAATTTCCTTTCATTAGGTTGTAAATCTCCTTCATTGACTTTATTATGAAATGATTCGATGTTCATTGATATAAAAATTTACATATTCTATATTTTTGTTTTACGTGGATTTATATATGTTAACATAATTATTTCATGGATTATGTATCCCTTCAAATATTATAGTAATTTTAAGGGGGGTTCATTGTCTCGATCTTATTTTCTCGAGACAAGTTTCATGTCATGTATAGTGATTTCCTTTTATTTTTTACATACAACCTCATGATTGAATTTTGAAATATTACATCATGAAATTCATTTAATTTTCAACTACATAAAATATTATTTCTTTAAATGAAATTTTATTTGAACATTATCAAAGTTGTAAAAGCTTTATGTTACTATATTTTTTATTTTCATTATTTTTTATCATCTAGGTTAATTAGGGGGGTTTATATTATCCTATATTATTTTACAAAATATATTTTATTATCATGTGTTTATGAATTTTATTTAAATGTTTAGATTCCATTTCCTTCCTTATTTATTAAATAACCATTAATAAAGTTATTTGTAAGTGATATTTATCATATATCTTCTTTTTTTCCAGGAAAATTACTCTTTCATATCTATGTTTTCTAAAAAAATTCATGAACATTATTTTATAAATATAAATGATTCAAATTTTTTGACATGATATTTAATCTTATTTTAATTTTTTTTTAAAATGAATATCTTATTATTTTCCACATGGGTCACTTTTGACACTCTTTACAAAATGTTTAAAAATAATGTTTATTTTTAAAATATATAAAGTGAATGGATTTTACAACCATAATGAATATTATTTTCCTGCAATAATACTTTATATGTTTCCAAGGTTATTTTCAAATAAAACAATTTTCAAAATATTTTTTGATGTTTTAGTTTTAAAATATTAGTCTCAATATAGATCAAATATTTTCATCCAAATTTTAAATATATTTTATGTCATTTTTTTAATCAAAGAAAAAACCCTTGATTTAACTTATTCTAAACACGAGTTATGTTTTAATGAAAATATCATTATTCTTTCTATAGATGGACTAGGATTGTTTCAATGATATTATCAAAGAAATCTTTTTTTAATAGGTATATCTAGCTGTGAATGATCAATTGTTATTTTTATATTGAAAATAGCAAGATTATAATTACTTTAATAATTTTATGCTACTTGGAAATTTGTATGGATGATTGATTTGTGTTTTTGTCTTAAACTATGCATTTAAATTTTTTATATTAACTCATAAAGGGTGACTCTATTATAAACCAAAGATGAGTAGTTATGTTATCAACCAAGGAGGGGTGGATCTATTATAGACTGCCAATTCATTGGGTAAAGAGAGAGAGAGTTAATAGGATGGAAGTTACTACTTAGAGATTACATTGTTTTTACTACTAATAAATGGATTTTATCAGTTATAAGTTACTCTTAAGAGATATGGGAATTATTAGGTTATATAATTAAATGATAAATTTCTGATATTATAAGTTACCAAGTATTTTTATTTTTGGTTTAATCATATTTTAATGGGTCATTTGTTCAAGGATCATTTTAACATGGATCTGGAATATTAATAATATGACTCTTTCCTTTTATAAATCATTATTCCATATCAGTTGTTTTATGATCCATGTTTTTGTGGATATGAATTCTCTTATGTTATTCCCATCCACATTTATCTTTTCATCATACTGTTATTTTTATTTTATAACCACTTATGAAATTATATAGTTAGTTCTTATGTTTACCCTTTGTATAATTTTATCTATCCCTTATTATGGTTCATTTTCTTTAGGTGTTTAATTATTATATTCCTTAAATGGTGATTAGATATGAAAACATTAGTGTGTGACGATCTAAATTTTTATGAACTAGTTGTTTAGGTATCCATGTTGTTATTAAATATTTTTTCATAATTCTATAAAACTATAAATCTAAAAGTTATTTGGATATGTAAATAAACCGATATTCCCTTTTAATGTTGTATGATTTGGATATTTGAAATTGGGTCACATTTATCAGCATCAAATACATAAATGTAAAAATTTCATTTTCAGCATGGGATATTAGATTGCAGGTATCAGGTTTTTATAGTTGGCATAATAGGTAGGGTTTGGACGCCATTGGATATTATGATGTTTCATTTGAGGTTAACATAAGAGTTATGTATACCATCTTATGTTTATTATTTTATTATTAATCATATGTTCAAATTCAAATACATCAATAACACCATGAAATTTTATGAAATATTTTTTTGAATAAGGATTATTTATTTTATATCTTGTGTTACACGAGACATCGATTTTTTACTTGCATTACAATCAACACTAATTTTGTCTTATGTTAGACACAACACTAAGTGTAATAAAATTACATCATATTATTATTATTATTATTATTTAAACATCACCATTATACCTAGATTTTAACATTAGAGATATTAATAGTAATAAATAATTTTCAAATATTTATTATATATTTTATATAAATAAACATTATGATAAAAATTTACTTCATATTTTTAAAAAATCTTTATATGTTTTAAAAAAATATGCAAACAAAAAAATGTTATTATTTTATTTTTTTAAAAAAACAATTAAATTAGTTTTTAACACTTTTAGAATTTTTATTTAATAAAATAGAATTAACTTTTTAAACCAATGTGTAAAAATTATCTTAGAGTAAATTTTTAAAATTGTTCTAAAGAGATATAATTTTAATTGAATAGTGAAAAGTTCCATTTTTTATTAAGAATTTTATATTATTTAAAGAAGTTAAAAACATAAAATTTGTATTAGTATTGTTTAGAAAGTAAAATTATTTCATATATATATATATATATATATATATATTAATCCAATTGATGTCCCTATAATCAATTTCATGTCGAGTTTTGGTAAATTAACATTGTAAAAATTTAAACATTTTCTCTTTGAAAACAAGTTTTGAAATCACGTTTGTGGGATTAATTGTAAATTATTATTTTACAATTCAATGAATGTAATATGAAATAATAAATTCAATAATTTCATTTAGTATAATTTATTTTATAATGTAAAATTATTATGTTTACCTAAATGAATGGAAAAAAGAATAAACGATATTTACCAAAGGGTTAAACTAAAATGATAATGGTTTAAAATAACCCAGAACATGTAAAACCCCATTTTTATTTACATAGTTCCAGAATATATCTTTTAGGATAAATAATATACCATTTTTTTCTTGTGGAATGTGAAAAATATGAGTACACATTTATTATTTCAAAAATTACATGTGTGCCACTCACCTCACCTATAAAAGGACACCCAATCTCCTCCCACATTCACACATCCAAACCCTTTTGTTCAGAAAAAACATCCCAAATAACATTGATGATTCCCTTCACTAATATTATAATCCTTATGTTTATATAAAATCCATACAAGTATGTATTTTGGTGAAAACCAATAAAGTTAATCAGAAAATAGGGAATTTCCCTAACCAAGAATTTTATTTTATTTCATACTCTACATCATTAAATTATTATTAAACCCTGATGATTTAATAACATTAATATATTAGATATTTTAAAATATTTTTTTATGTTCATTATCTATATCATATTCTCTTCCCAAAAATTGGGTATAAATTCATTATTTGTTTATATGGCGGACTACTGCCTTGTGAACCTATGTTATTTATTTTCCAAAACCACCACTCATAGATAGATATAATGATATTATTTATTGTTTATATATGAAATTTATGTTATTAATGTTATTTTTGAATCATTATACAACATATTCTTTCTTACATTTGATTTAGATGGAATACAATAATGTCGTTCGTGTGTATGGAGGAAAACCATCTTGCGAAGCGATGTAATTCATTTTTCATGTAGGATTTTTACAATAGGTAATAAGGGAAGTTTTTAATAAACATATGTGATATATTATACATAAAAATAATTCAATAATGGAAATATATTATTTAGTATTATTTATTTCAACTCACTGAAAAAATGGAAAAGCTATTTGTACATATGTTCGACCCACCGTCTTCATCAATTTTGTATTTCACTTTCTATCTCTATATTTTTTGGATTATGGAAATAAATATATAATAAATATATATTGTAATTATATCATGTTAAAAATTATGGAAATAATGGAACTATTATCTTTTTAATGGGAACAAAAACAAAATATGAAAACATACATGAAAAAGAAAGCAGTTATTGCTAGAAACATGATTTTAACATGGAATTGTAATAAAAGGGTAATAAAAGGTCATAATTCAATCATATAATTTATGATATATATACTAATGGTTCAGACATATATTTATAATAAACATATATTTATTATACATTAGTTTTTAACAAGTATAAAGGAATTTGAAACTTAAGGTATGTGACTTCCTTCAAACATTTTACTTTTGTGAGAAAAATGATATATTCACCACATACTTAATTAATTAGATGTATATACTACCCATGAATTTATTTCATGATTATAATCCTAAAAATTTATCAACACTCAAAAATCTGTTTGGGGATTACTCTTATATCTGTCTTATGGTTCAAAAGTATCCAAAGGTGTAACACATTTTATCTCAATTTTCCTTCTTGATAGATATGTTGTGCTATGAAACTCTATTATTTAATGAGGTCTATATAAAGAATGTTAGAGATTTATTCTTATGATATTATTTAATATGAAAATATGTTAATTTTAATTTATTTTTATTTTTTTAGGGGGTATATAACCCAAATTTAACAAATTTGTAAGGGTTTTAAATTACAATCTCATCGTTTATCCAAACTTCTTATTGGTAGGATTTTGAAGATGATATATTGTGATACATATCTCAAGAAACTCATGAATATTCATATACTATTGTTATTTCTTGATAATACATTACATTACTTCAATTTTCAATCCTTATTCACTCAATATTCAAAAATTAATTTATTAATAAAATCAGATTTTATTTCTCTATTCAGTCAACAAACCCTTTTCTTCCAAAACAATGTATTTAGAAAATTCTTTATAAAATGTTTTTAACATCCTAATTTTTTTTTATTAAAGACATTTTTACCAATTTGTATCTTTTAATTTTTTTAAAAAGTTAATCTTCATGTCATTTTCAAAAAATAAAGCCCATTTTGATTTTACCAAAAATTTGAATGAATTTTTTTAACATTTTCAACATATATTAAATTTACCACTATATTGACCACTAATAATTTGAATAAATATTTTTAGAGACAATTTTTATTTTCAAATTAAAAGAATTATAATTTTTTTGTGAACATTTAGTTTTCAAAAGTGTTTTTCAAATTGGAAAGACTATTTTCATCATGAAATGTTATAAGTGATCTGTCAAAATAGTTTTCTATATAATATGTAATATTTTTATGCTACTTATGATTTATTAGGGATAAAATTATGTGATCAAAAACCTTATTCATTCTTCGCGTTGTTAATTTTTATGTTGATTAAATTTTTATTAAACACATTTATTTTCATGGTTTTGGATATGGTGAATTTATGAAATGTTTTTGTATCTCATTTTAAATCACAAGTTATGATGTGAAGATATGATGAAAGCTTTAAGAAATTTTGGAACTCGTAAGTATGGTTTTAGTTATATTATGGGTGAGACCTATATATCCTTAAAATGAATTGGTTAAATTTTTATATATCATGACATGATGACGGAAAACATGTCGGTGGTAATGATCTAGTATGGGAAATTGATACATCCTAATCCATAATTGGAAACATGTGCGTCCTGATCCACAATAAGAAATAAGTGTGTCCTGATCCACAAAGGGAAATCTACGATGATTCATAATACCAAATTATGAAGGTATTGGTAGTTAACATTTACATATGATGTTTTTTTCTATATTTATGATGGTTCCAACATCTTATGACATGAGATTATGGTTCATGATTGATTTGTGATGATTTATAACTATTATGGGCCATGTTTTCTGTAATGAAAATGTTTTATTCCATGAATCATTATTAAGATCTATGATATGTTAGATATGTAATTTTTTATTAATATTTACTATCAAACTCACATATTAATATCCAATTATTTAATATGATCATAGATTGTTATTTCTTATGTTTATCCTTCTTGAGAATCTAATCTCACCCGATATTATGTTTTGATCCTCAGTTTATGATGAAAGTTTTAGGTAGCGTATTCTTAAGAATAGTAATATGTGATATGTTCTTGGTGTAATATGTTGATGCTCTTTCATGTGATAATAGGATTTTTTTTAGTCTCAAAAGACACTAAACTATTTAGGTCCTCAAGTGTGTGTTTATGAAATATATTGCTTATTTATCAAAATATATGTGATATTTATGTATGAAAAGACTAGATAATTATAGTTTGTATCAAAGTAAAAGGATTAGTATATTATTGGAGATTAGGATTGTAAAAACATTAATTTATACAATGCGGATAATTCTGAGTTTAGGATAACATTATAACTTTTTTTAATAAAGATATTATAGGGTTTTCATAGAAATAGATCCATGTATGGATACTATAAGTGGATATAGATCTGAAACATTTGTACCTAGGGGTAATAACACTAGAAAGGTTTCATTGTTATGGAATCTATCATCACCTAGTGCATGAAATTGGGAATTGTTACACCCTTGGTTTGACACTCTCACCAGTTATGGTTTTCTTAATCCTCATTTTATTTATGAACCATTATGTGGGATTGGAATAGTAGATGAGCATGGATGACCTCAGTTAAACCTAATATTTTATATATTGAAAAGAAGGTGTCAATATTTTCACCACCTATATATTATTTTTTATTATTATTAGGTTTTCATTTTGATTAGTGTTTCTGATCCTATGATTTTTGGTTTTAGTCAATGGTTAGAACACAAAATAACAATGTTAATGTTGAGTACAATGGAAAATGAAATTACTATCAAGCATAGAATCGAAATGTTATGGGAGTAGGGATAAAAAAATTTGTTTCTATGATGACACATATATCTCAAGTAATCAGTCATATTAAATTTATAATTGAGTAAAGGAGGGATCAACATTCTATTGAATCCTTCAAGAGGAAACTCAGACCTTATTTTAGTAGATCTAGTGATAAAATGGTTTATGAGAAATAGATCATTACCAATGAAAATATATTTTCTATTCATCAGTTCTTGGAGCATGAAAATTTAAGTTTGGTTGTTTATGTTTTTGAAGGTGAAGCATATCAGTGGTGGACTCTTATTAAGAAAAATAGTGAATAAGAATTATTTTAATCTATGGAATGATAGGAGTTTAAGGGGTTATTTCTTAGTATGTACTTACCAATTATTCTATGAATAATTATGTAAAAGTAATTAATTGAGTTTATGAAAAAAGGATGATGAATATATTGGTTCCTATGAATATAATTTTAATGTACTTTCATGTTACACATATAGTTTAATCATCATCAATGAAATAAATATCGATCGATTATTTGGTTTTATAATACCATGTCTTAAAAATACCATAGTTATAAGAGACTTTAGTAGATTTTAATAATTTATTTGATGTTAATTGAACATCGAAATGGAAATTACTGATTCCCACCATTTCCATGGTTTTTATAATAAAAGGAAGATCGAGACTCGGGTAAAATTAAATAAATCATATGGTGGAATGAAATTAAAATAATACCTTTGTCAGAAATGTGGGATGAATAATCAAGGAGATTTAGTGAATGGAAATGGGAGGTGCTATAAATTAGGAATGGTTGGTCATGAATCCCATAAATGTCAAAATGATATTAGGGGTAAAATTAATAAAATAGAGGGGAATATGATTCTAAATAATGTACCACCCACACTCCAGTGTTTCAAGTATAAGATGTTTGGGAATTTTGAAAATAAATTCCCCAATCCCAAGGCTAATGTGGCTGATAAGGCACAACAAATTATAAATACAAAGGAAAAAGGGAAGGCTTATGTAATCACAATGGATTAAGTGAATCATGATAATTCGGTCACACTCATCCTACCCTCCTTAGTTGGTAATTTAATGTTTGATTTTATGTGAATGAGACATATGAAAATCTTATTGTTCATCCTTTAGTAAAATTTAATGTGATTATCTCACTCAACATGGAATCTATATTAATTAAACAACATTTCTTATTCATTCAATACATGGATGAACCCAATATTGCAATGATTTTTTTGTATAAGATATGATTTATATAGGGAAAAAATGGTGAATTAACTTTTGGACATGCATATGTATCCATGTAAGATCAACTAAAGTTCTATGTATACCATCATAGGTTTATAAGTTTAATGTTTATCACAATTACAATATCATTGAAACCCCATTTTAGGTTTCATGTTATATGAGTTTATCAATACTATGGATATATTAAGAGAAATTTTTCAAAATACAACCATTTCATTTTTTATAAATTTTATAGGAAAATTTATTTGACTGTGGATTCCTTTACACTTTTTAGGAAATATTATTAAAGGTACTCATAACAATTAGTGTTTTACTTATCTTTTTCATGTTGAGGTAATTATAGTTTCTAGTAGGTCACCTTATCAAGTCAGTATACTTTGTGGATACTAGAGAATATTTTTCTCTAGATATACATCCTAAAAAATACATTAAGAAACTTGTAATATTTCGCGGAGTTACATATTAAATTATATCTACTCATGATATGAAGTAAACCATGATTTTTTAGGAAATGATTCAGCCATATATTGATATGGGGTTGAGTATATCACTATATATCATCCAAAGATAGATGGTCAGTCCATGTGAACAATTAATACCCTTGAGGATATGATGATTTTTATATCTATATAAAAGGTGATTTGGATCTAAACATTACTCTAGTTGAGTTTCTAGAAACAATATAATTCACTTGATCATTCATATGGATCCTTATGAATATCATTTTGAAAATAAGTGTATAACTTCAACATGCTAGAATGAATTTTTAAGAATAAAGATAATGTAACCTGAGTTCATTGTTGAAATTGAAGAGAAGGTTAGATACATTCAATAACATGTAAGGTTAGAATAAATTTAAATACAATGTTTTTCTAATAAACATCAATGTGATCTATAATTTGAAGTTTGTGAGAAGTTGTTCCTAGATTTCTTTAGTGAATAAAATATATGGAAAAAATTCCTTATGTATATTGGTCCATTTTAAATTATTGATCATAGATAAAACATCACTTATCACATGTATATACCACCAAAAGTCACACATGTTCACAATGTGTTCCATGTATCTATCTTAAGTAATTACATGCCAGATGCAACACATATACTGAACTAAGAAATCATATCATTGGAGAATGATCTTTATTTTTAGGAAGAACTAGATTAGATTCCGGATCATATAGAGAATGTTCTATTGAACAAGAACATTCACCAATGAATTTTTTTTATTGAAACCATCTATTTAAGTAAGCTAAATGAAGACTATTGGATGTAATGAGATAAAAGTAAACTTAGTTATTTATACATATGTGTTGAATTTTGAGGGAGAAATTCATTTTAATGGATGCATAATAAGGAAACCTAAAATATGATGAAATATATTTTTCCAGATGAATTTAATTTATTATATATATTACATTACACACAATACTGAGTTTATCTTTTTTTTTTCACAAAAAACCGAGTTTTAATAACCCTCATTTTATTATTAATGTAATTATCTAAACATGACCAATTTAACCTAGAAATTAAAAATAGTGTTATAAATATTAAAAATTAAATTATAAATGATATGTACAATTATTTTATATGATTAAAACATATTTATTAAAAAGTAACAAATTTCTGATAATGTCTTTATATGTTTCGAAAACTCTATTTTCTCAAAAAAAGTGTTTTTATTATATTTTGTGAAAAAATAAAGTAATAAATTTTAAATATATTAGAGAATTTATTTTAAAATATTAACTTCATTGCAGAAATATAAATTTACAAATTATATAGGATTTAATTTTTGTGAATTTTTTGAAATGAAATCATTTTAGTTAATTGTAAAAAATTCTGATTTTTATTACGAATTGTAATTTTTTGAATATTTTAAAAACATAAAAATTATTTAATATGGACATAAAAGTAAAATTAGATTAATTATATATATAAGTATCCATGTATTAATTTTAGTCAATTTTATATTGAATTTTTCTATAAATTTTTTTTAATGTTTTGAACATTTTCTCTTTAATAACCCGATTTCCGTCGCTTCTATGAGATTCATTTTAACATAAAATGATACACTTATGTTAATGGAATTATGAAAAATGGATTCCATATTTCTTAATAATAATAATAATATATACTATTCAATAATTTAAACATATTTTTTTTACTGTAATTAATAATAAATATAGAAATATTTATTTACGGTGGTTAAGTTAAAAGTGGGTTACATGGGATTAATATAAAATGATAAGGGTTAAGAATAACCTAAAATATTTCAAACGAAAATTTTCTTGAAATATTTATAAATAATTATATATAGGTTAAATAAATTTCCATTTTGATCATTTTGGTATGTGAAAAACATGGGTGAATATTTTTATTCTCAAAAATTACTAGTGTACCACTCACCTCAATTACAAAAGGCCACCAACTCTACTATTCAAATAAACCTTCCAAAAACATTTTTTGGAAATTAAATAACTAATTAAATTACATAATTCAATTATTTCATCATATATTCTTTATCAATTTTCATAAATCCATCCTAAGAAGGCATTTGGTGCAAACCAAAAGTAGTTTTCCAGAGAAGAGGTAATGTCCCTAACCAAGAATTTTATTCATTTTATTCCTCCACAATATAAAATTATTAATATACACTGATGATATAAATAAGTATCATCCATGTAATAATTTGTTTTATGTTAATGTCTTGATCTATATCCATCTTCTATCAGCTAAAATGGGCTATGAAATATTCATTTATGTGTACGATGAATTACCGCCTCATGAACCAATGTTATTCATTTTACATTGACACCTAAAAAGGAATAGATATAGTGATTTTTTTATTTTTAATACAAATGATATCTACGATATTATTATTCTTCTAGAATCATGATATCACATACTACTTCTTACTATCCATTGTGTTTGAATACGATAATGTCATTTGTGTCTACGAAGTACTACCAACTAACAAAGCGATGTGATTCTTTCTTCATGTAAACTTTATATGGAAGGTAAAAATTATATGTTTAAATAAAAATATGCTATATAAATGACATAAAATTATTTTCCAATGGTAATATATTATTTACCTTTATTTTTTAAAATTTTACAACAAAAAGGAAAAAACATTTTGGCATACTTAGGACCTACTATCTCCATGAATGATGTATTATTGTTTCTATCTATAAATATTAAGGATAAATATTTAAATATACAAAATGAATAAATATTTTATTTATACCATGTTTATCATTTTGGAAATTATTTAACCATTATCAAATTAATATGACCAAAAATAACAAATGAAAACTTCTAAGGAAATGTAAGTTATTACCTGAACATGACTTTAATATGGAACTATTAATAAATGGGTAACAAAATTTAATAAGTAAATCATATATTGTATTATATATATATATATGGTTATGTAATATATTTTTAATAAACTTAAATTTATTATACAGGATGTTTTAATGTCTATAATAGAATTTGAGGCTTAAGTTAGGGATTTATGTCTCGCTTTTTAATTTTGATATACACATTACAGATTCACCACCTATTTAATTAATTCAGTTTACATATAGAAAATGGATTTATTTTTTGATTCCTATCCATAAAAGTTATTTCTATTTAAATATCCATTTTGGGATATCTCTTTCATTTGTCTTACGGTTCAGATATGACCAAAGCGATAATGGATTTTTTCCTTAAGATTTCTTCTTTGATAAAATTATTTTTTTTCTCCAATATTATTTTATTAGGTTTATATATATCCCCTTTGACATTTAATGACATAAAATTATTTATTCTCATGAAATTATAATTTTAATATAATTTTATTTTTTCATGGGTCTTAGAATTTTCTGTTCCCAAATTGGTAAGGGTTTAATAATAAAATCTCACCATTTATGGGGATTATTTATGTTTATGATTACAATGATGAAATATTATAATCCATATCTCAGGAAACTAATGAATTTTCTTCTCTTATACTTATGTAACTAGAATACCTATTTTCTATTCATTTTACTATCATTATGTAATAATAATTACAAAATAATGTTTTTTAATAAAATTCCATGTTATTCTTGTCTTTGGTCGATAAAATTTTTTCTTCCAAAATGATGTTTTCTGAAAATTCTTTAAAAATTTCTTTTAATATACTCAAAATGGTTTATTAAAGAAAATTTTATGCATGTTTTAATTTTTAAAATATATTTTTAAAATTAATCATCATGTCATTTTTAAAAACAATTTTCATTTAGATTTTAACAAAAAAGTGAAAGAAATATTTTTTTAATGTTTATGGAATGTATATAATTTTCCCACCATCATGTCCACTATGTGTTTTAATAAATTATTTATATGTTTTAGAGGTTGGTTTCATAGAATACTATTTCAATTTTTTTGAACTGTTTGTTTTGAAAACTGTTTTCTTCAAAGTGGAAATGTTATTTTTCTCTAGAAATGTTCGAAGGGATCTTTAAAAATAATTTTCCATATGAAATTAAAATTTTGGTGTTACATAAGCTTTAAAGGGGATAATATTGAATGACAGTACCCTTATTATATATATTTGGACAATATTTATTTGGAAAAAATGTTTCTGAAAGTAATTTATTTATCACGGGTTATGTTATGTTGAATTGATGAAATATTATTGAAATTTATTTTATTTACATGGGTTATGATGTAATTATTTGATTAATGTTTTGTGATATTGTAGAACACAGAAGTTTTGTTTTTGTTATGGGAAATGTTTAACATATATCTCCCTACAATGCACTAGGTAAAGATTTATATCTCATGATACAATAATGGAAAACTAGTGGATGAGATTGATTCATTACAATAAATAGGTGCATCTTGATCTATAATAAGAAACAAGTGAATCCTAGTCCAAAATTGGAAACATGTGTATCTTGATCCACAATTGGAAATGGGTGATGGGACATGATCCACTATATTTATGGAATTTATAGTTGACCATTATCTATGAAATTATTATATATATTTATGATATTACCACCATTTTATGAAATGATATTATGGTTCATGATTAATTTATGATGATTTCTCACTTTAATGGGATATGTTTTCAGTAACGACAATGTTTTATTCCAAGAATCATGTTTATGATCTAAAAATGGTTTGGTGTGAACTTCATATGTTATGTTCATGATCACACAACTTTATTCTTATCTTATAGTTTTATAGAATTATAGATTGATTTCAATGATGCTTACTATTAAAGAGTATCTGAGATCATACTTTCTTTTGTTTGCTTCTCCAAGTTATAAAGAAAGGGTTAGGTAGGGTATTCTTAAGAAGATTACTATGTGATTAGAAATTTTTTGGATATGTTAAAGAATTTTTGTGAAATAAGAATATTTTGTTTATAGTATCATAAAACACTATAATATTTCGGTCCTTAGGCCTGCGTTTATGAAATATATTGAATATTCGTCTATTAAGATGTGATATTAATGTATGAAAATCATGGGTCACTATAACGCTAATTTTTAGGTTTTAAGTGATGTTATTTTGATGCAATAAATGATATTTTTTGAGATGTTTTATTGGGTAGAGGTATTTGTAACCCTTAAGGATAACGTGGCATATTATTTTTGATGAATATTATTGAATTTTTATGGATGAATTAATAAAGGTATGAGATAATCTCTGAGTATAAAAAATTATTTCATGTTGATGTTAGTGATATTTTTTGGTGATATAAGGTTACTTATTTATTGGATGATCTATGTTTAACCATTGGTTTTATTGTCGAAATTATAGAGTAAAATATATTATTTAATTATATGAAGGTTTTTTCACTTTTGGTATTATATTATATTATGATAAAAAATTAATATTGGATTATTATTTAAATATAGGAGGAATATCATATTAACATTTTTGGGATTATGTGATCTGCTATATGTTGAATTTAGGGAGTAATTCACGAAAAAAACACCATTAATACTCACTCTGTTGTGAAAATGATTAGATTTTGGAGGAAATTGATTAATGGATGAAGTTATACTTGTTATGTAATTATATTTTCTTATGTTAATTCTATATGGTAAAGTAATAACTACAATTTAAGAAATGGATCCTAAAAATAAACTATTATCATATTACCTTCATTTTTAGTGAGTCAATTGTCTTTTCACAACTCTTTGGATAATGTAGCTTTGGTCATTAACATTCTCATGATAATTAACCATATTGAGTCAAATAATATATGCCACTCTCCATAATTTTTTTAAATTATTATTTTTATACATTTTAATATTTTACCTTCCCACTAATGTTCTTTTATTTAGGAATATAATATATGTTAATTTTTATGTCCTTTGTACACCCCTTTTTCTCAACTCATGTGGATGTTTTATTATGGATTTTTATGATGTGGGATTACAAATAAAATATTTTCAAACTTAATACCATTGATTATTTACTTTAAGTATAAATTTTAGGGAAAAAATATATTAAATGGGGTGATAATGCAAGACAATTATATTTTTAAAAATAATACTTTTCTCAATAGAGTTTATGACATGCGACACTGATCCTAAATAATCAATGAAATATTTTTACTTAAATATGAATGATATAAACTAGGTGTTATATTAGAGGGTATCAATAGGGTTATTATTCTTATTAAAAGTATATAAAGGTTATAATTCATAGATATTTATTGATAAATATTGAGTAAAAAATCACTCATTTTTTTGTGAAGTCATTATAAGCTTAAAAAATATGTTTTATTTAAAAACTTTTTTTTATTGCTTTTTTGTGAGAGAATATTTTAATTAAATTATAGAATATTTGGAAATTTAATTCTATATAAATCATATAATTTTTGAAATATTCAGGTCAAAATAATCTTAGAATGATTTCATGATATTGTTATAGAAATTTAGGTTTTGAAATGAATATGAAAAAATACCGATTTTTGTTAATTTTTTTATTCTTTTACATTACTTACAAAGTAAAATATTATTTTGGATTATTTTTAAAATTTAATTAGTTATTTTGTATTAGACCCAAAAAAATTATAGTTATTTGGATGAATTTTAAAATTGAAAATGGTCTAATATAAAATTTATATATAAATGGCATTTTTCCTAAAATAATTCTTCTTGAAACATTTAACAGTTATAATTTGAAATTAAATTCATTAAATTTAGGGAATTTAATATTTAAAAATAGATTCCATATTTTAAATTAGGAGATCCAAATTTTTTAAATATTTCCTTAAGATTTTGGGTCAAGATGAATAGAAATCTTAGTAATCATTTGTTAACTCGATAAGGGTGAATCATGTAATTATGGTTAAAAAAGTATGATTATGAAATAAAAATTAACCTAACACGTCAATTTATCTTATTTAATTATTATAGTTCAAAAATTTCTATCAATTGTTTGAAAATATGGTTACTTGGTGTCATATTTATTTTATTTTAAAGTTTATATTATTTTATATATGGAAAAAACAAAACTGTTATTCTCTCTAATTTATTATCTCTAAAATGTTGAAATTAGGATAAATAGAGGATAAGTTATATTATAAGAGTTATATTTTATTCATAAATTATATTTTTAATGTGTTAATTTATTTCTAATTTTTATGGATGAAATAATTACTATAAATGATTACGCAACACCGACATAATTATAATTCAATTAACATAAATATAAAATAATTATTTTAAAAATGATAAAAAAATATTCCTAGAATGAATAATTATTAATTATGAATTATAATAAAAAAATAACATATTTTTTATGTGTTAATTTACTAAATTTAAATTTAAATATTTTTCTTGTTGATTTCAAAGTTAAATTAAATGACGAGTTCTAAAAATGAAAATAATGATATTTATAATAAATAATGTTTTATGAAATGATTTTAAATTAAAAAAATTCTATAATTGTACAAGTTATTGGAATATGATTTAAAATATCAGTTAGTTTCCATTTATGAGTCAATTTTTTTATTAAAAATTATGTTTACCCCTAAAGTTTAAATGATGCGTTATCTTGGTAATTGTTAAATGTATTAATACAGGTTAAAACATATAATGCTAAAAATAACCCCAAGAATTTTATAATTTTAATTGGATGGGAGTGTTTAAAATAATCATCTTATTATATTTTAATAATAAAAATTTTGATCCATTTTATAATTAAAATTAATTTTTTTTAATTTATTACTTAATGAAATTATATGAATAACCATCCCCTCACTAATAAATGGGAACCTACACTCTTATTTTCAACACACTTCAATAATAATTATTTTTCCAATACCAAATAAAATACCTTAATAATTTGTATTATCACATTTTAGAGGTCTTAGATTTGGTAAAATAATATCCTTAGAGGGAATATGGTACAATGTAAATGAGATTGTCTAAAAATGGGTATAAATATTAAATGAATGTGGCAGATTTAGTTTCCTTTTCTAACTTCATAAAATATTAAAAAAATTATTAAATAATAAAAAATTATATTCCATATTTTGTGATGTTTTTTCTAATGGAACAACCACTATACATGTCGTCTTCTATCAAATGGGAAATGAAATTTTTATTGTTGTTCTTGGAGGACTACAGCCCCACTAAATGATGCAATTTTGTTTCCATAACCACCTCACATTGATGGTTATAATGTTGGATTTATTTATTTTATATTATATTCATGAAATATTTATCATTATGTAATGTTAAAATATCATCTACTTTATTTCCTTTCCATTATCTGAAAAATGATAACATCGTTCCTGTGTATGTGTGGGCTACCATCTCCTTGAAATGATGTGATTTATTTTTAATCAGCCCATATCATGTATAAAATATTTAAGAAATAATATTTTATTTATTATATAATTATCATTATGGAATTATGAAACAATACTTACAATCTTTCCATCATGATTGATGAAAAATGGAAACATTACTCATGTGTACATACGGCTTACGGTCTCAGTGATTGTAAAAAAGTTGATTTTTCATAATGACAGTTCAAGGATGGTTTTAAATGTATAATAAATGTGTAAAAAATAAAATTTTGAAATAATTATTATTTTTTATATGATTAATCAATGATGTCTTTGACCAGGGTCAACAATATGAATTGTTTTGGAAATTATGAATCGAATGTCCTCAAAATACCCAAAATGGATTTAACCAATTATATAATTAAATATTCTATTAAAATAAAATAAAAAAAGGTATAATAATAAACAATAAAACCTATAAAAGGGTCTTAAACATGTAAATTATTGATATAAGTTTACTATAATGTATTAAATGAACACACATGGAATGCCTGGACTCGAGGTAAAAGGTTTCATCTCAATTTCCTTTCATTGAGGCTTATTTTAATGTTGTACACCAAATTAATTTTATATTGTGCATATCGTGACCCTTAAAAATATTATATATGAATGATTCATAATTCACTGTGTTTTTATGTTTTACTTAAAATTATTTCATCAATTTTCATTTGACAAGACTGTTACCAAGAGGTAAGAGGTTTGTTAAATCAATTTCCATTTGTTGGGTTATAAATCTTTTTTATTGACTTTTTCATTCTACGATTATGTGTGTATTGATATCTAAAATGTTTTTATTATGTATTTTAAATTGTTGTATGTGTATTTAAATATGTTCACATGACCATATCTTTGATTTATTATCACTTAAAAAGATATGATCTTTGTTAGGATTTTCTTTATCTCAATCACTTTTTCTTGAGACATGATTCACGTCATGCACCAGGATCTACATGTATAGTGTAATTACTACCTCAAAAATGAATTTTTACATATTCATTCATATAAATCATGGGATTTATATGTAATATCATATTCTAACATCCAATGACATATTATACAAATGTAATCAAAGTGGTATTGGAATTATGATATAATATCCATTCTTTTTTCTATTGTTTATATTTCAGGTTCCTTTGGGGGAAATCATGTAATATTATTTTTTTGAAACACATATATTTTAAATTCCCCTATATATGATACCGATTTTTTTGTTGGGATATTTTAAATCGTGTTTTGGTTAAATCCATTGTTTTGGGCTACTAGGTATGTCTTCCAAAAGTATGGGATGCCTTGGGAGTGTTCCAGGGGCTCGGGTCATGGAAGAAAGGAAGATTGGAAAAACTAGGCCAAGGCGCATGTCCTTCTCATAGATAGGAAAACCGTGCGGCCAGCCCGGGATAAGATGTGTGACCCTCCCTCCTTTGGATAGAAGTGAGCGCATAGTTTGCACACGGTTCTCTAAACCATGCGGCTAAATCATGCGACTCCCGCTCCTCTAGGCAATGGCGTGTGCACGTTTTTCACACGGTTTTCTAAACAGTGCGAATAAACCGTGCGGCCATGTAAAGTTGGAAAAATTTACCAAATTTCCACTCCGGGCTTTATAACCCCAACTCGGGATTTTCCTCCTTCCCTATCCTCTCAGCCCCAGCAAAGAACTTGACTGATCCAAGCTTTCAAAGGGTGGTTCTCATTCATTTCATGGCTGTTTAGAGCACCGTTGGTTAAGTATGGAAGCTCCGGGTAAGGCTAATCCCATCATTGGTTATCATTTTGGTTTAGGGTTGATATCTTTTCTCCATCCCCATTCTAATTCCCTAAAACTGTATCTTTTGGGTGAATTTTTGGTTGAAGCACCAAAGGTTGGTTGAAGCAAGGTCTAAGGACTCAATTGAGGGTGCGTTCAACCGCAGATTCATGTTAGGTGGTCTACAATTTATATCCCAATGCTATTTAGGGTTTTTGTGCTTGTTTACTTGTGTTCTTGATTTTACTTGGTTATGTTTGGATAGCCGTGTAATGTATGAGAATAATGGTGTTTAAAATTGAAAATGGGAAGCCTCACGATCCCAGTGGGATGTGTTGGGATGGACTTGAGCTAATTGGGGCCATCCATGGGATGTGCATGATTTTCCTGGGCTAGGGATTGTTAATTAAACAAGTGACCTTGTTGTAATAAAATTTAGAGCCCTTGGTGAATATGTTGGCATGATTGGTTGAACATGGCAAATAATTTAGGTGATGGACCTAGACTTGGAAACTGACCTTAGGGTTATTTAAAATGGATGAATGGTTGATTCATGGAAATGATGATGGGATTAAATGGGTTAATGTTTAAATTGATTAAAGACCATAATGGGGTAGAATATGGGTCTAGTTTTAAATGCTTAGTGATTTATGAATAACACATGAGAATTGGTTAAATCGATAAATGTGATATGTTAATGGGTTAAGGTATAATGTGAATTCCCATGTGAGATGGGTTTACCGATGGGCAATGATTGTTTGGTTGATAGTTACTTATATAATTATGTGCCCATGGCTTGGTAGTGTGGGGTATGAATTGAAGATCTATGCCCACGGGTCGAGTGAAGACTGAGGATCTAAACTCCACCATAAATTTATGGGATAGCAAAGGGGACTCAGGGTCTATTCTCCTAATGGTTTCATCCACTCGGACTGAGGCTTTGAGGTGAGGATATGGTTGTAATGAGGGGGTTAGTCCTAGTGAGATAATATAACATTGTTTTTACCCTCTTTCATGTGGTTTTTGTCCCTAAACCCATGTAATATGATGAATGTGATTAACCCATAGAATGTGATGAAATGGTATGTGATGATAATTTGTGTGAAGTGAATAGTAATGAATGTGGTAATGAATTGGCTTTGAACTAGTTAATGGAACCTTAATTAATCACTTGACATTTATCATTCATTTTCCTTTTGCATGCACTACCTATTTATACTGGATATTTTGTAGACACAGTTGGTGGTGGCCTACTGAGATGTACTGACACCCTGCTCAGGCTGCTGTTGGGAACCTGAGCAGACTTCATGTTTTCAGGTCAGGATAAGGGCAAGGGTCCTTTCTAGTTAGCTTAGTGGACATCGGTAGCACTAGGTGGAGGATCCAGACTTGGAGTCGGGACCATCTTGGGATTTTTGCCGTTGTCATTATTTTTGGGCTTTTGTTCACTCATGCATTTATAGTATGACATGGAATATTTATTGTTATTGGAATTGGTTGTTATAAATGTTCCTTTGTTGTTGGTTATTGTTTCCGCTATTTGGTTTATTTCTGTTGTGGCTTACTCTGATAAAAAGGGGGTATAGTCTCCCCACTTAACTATATCGACCCCCACTGCTAGTCGGCAACTTTTCGCGTATGGGGAGGTGAGATCAAGGTTATGTAACCACCCGGCTCGGAGCACCGGTTAGTGGCTTCTGGGTAGGGGATGTTACAACCTTGATACAAATTTGTTTTAAAATTTAAACATCCATTTCATTCCTTATTTGTTAATGAAACATCAGGAATGTTGTTTGTATGAGATATTGAACTTGTATAATTTTTTTTGTTAAGAGAGTGTTTATCTTCTAGATACATGTTATCATAATTTTTATAAAATTTTATTTACATATATATACCTTATATATGAATTTTGTTTTACATGAACATTCACCTTCTTTTAAACAGTTTTAAAAATGAAATTTCTTAATGTTATCATCCTGGGTCACTTTTGACACTATTTACAGTTGTTTTTAATGTAATTTTTATTTTTAACATTTACAACATGAACATATTTTCATGTTTGATTAACCATTTATTCACTGAATCATTGATTATAATTTTCCAATGATTTTTTTAATAAAAAAATAATTTCAATTTTTTTGAATTTTTATTTTTTAAAAATGATTTTCAAAGTGGAAAGAATATTTTCCTCAATAAAATTTTAATGTTATTTTATGGTATTTTTATTCATCAATTAAAATATCCATAGACGTTACTTATGAAAAACTGTGGATGTTTTTTAATGATATAATCATTATTCATGCTATTAAGATATATGACTGTTTCAAAGATATTTCCATTGAACCTGTTTATTTCCATAGATAAATCATGCTAGTAGTTAACAATGATTATTGTTATATTGAAAAGTGTAATATTATAGATGATTTTCTCATTAAATGGTACTTATAAATATTTTTGGATGATTTATGAGTGGTTCAAGAATAAAAAAAATAATGGGTGGTTCCATTACAAACAAAGTATGGGTTGTTCTGTTTTAAACTATGTACAGGTGGATACATTATAAAAAAAGGACTGGTGGTCCTGTTTTATCCCCCAAATATATTCAGTAATGAGACAGATTTATCTAGATGGATTATAATACTAAGATATGATATAGTTTTGTTACTCCAAATACACAACATAGTTTACCTATTATAGGTTACTCCCATGTTATATGTGAATTATCTAGTTTGAAAATTCCATGACGAATGTTTGATGATCCAAGACACCATGATGATATACTTATTCTTTAATTAAGTTATAATGGATCCATTTTTCAAGTATTATTTTCACAGGGTTGTTAATTATTGAATTATATAAATATTTCCTCTTACAATTACAAATTCAGTGTCATATGTTTTATGATTCATGTTTCGGTGGGTATGAATTATGTAATGACCACACACTTTTAATTTTTCATCATACCCTTATTATAATTTAATTATCAATGATGAACTTAAATAATTAATTATTTTTTAACCTAACTGAGTGCATGAGCTCACACTTATTATGATTACTTTTCCATAGGTTGGGAATAATTATTTTAAAGTATGTATTTGTTTAGAAGGTGAATATATGTGAAAAAATAAAGAGATATTATGTAGATTTTTGTAAACTATTTTTTATGTATCCAAGTTGTTGTGAAATAGTTTTTCCTAATTCTCAAAAAATAATACCTAATTGGTACTAGGATATATAAGTGATGCAATATTTCTAATTTATATTGTATGTTTTGGGTGGTTAAAATTGGGCCACGCTTATTAATATCAATGCCAAAAATGTTAAGTAGATTTTTCTAGAATCAGACATTGGAGTGAGGGTATTAGGTCAATATATTAATAAAAAACAATTAATTTGGTATAAAATCATTCATGTAGGTTTTATAAATGACCCAAAAAAGAACATGTTACTCTAATTAATGAGTATAATTATTATTTTACATAATAGTAATATAATTTAATTAGAATTTTAATGAAGATAAGAAAATTTTTTAGTATGGCGAATGATGTTTACAAATTGTGAATGAACTGACTGAAACTCATTTTTTTATTAAAAACACTTTCAAGGACAAAGTGAGTAACCACCATTACAACAAAACGGACAAAACAAAACAACCCAATAATAACCAGGCTCTGTGTCACCCCAGAAAATGCATCATTTCAATAAACCATCACCAAAGCCTTACCAGTTGACAAGCAGCCCTTGTGAAATGCACGTGCAACGAACCGATGGCATTAGACATAGCCTCTCAATCGTCCATTCAAATGGAAATAAAAAGCGGCGGCCACATGCTCTGAACCTCATCTGACACATATCCAATTAATGTTGGGAACCAAAACAACACCAAAAGCCACACAAAGATTCACCCAAAAGCAAACTTCAAACGAACCAGAAAGATTCCAACCCAGGTCCAAAACCTTCAATGTTAGCAAGGGGCATTAAAAAGTAAACCGATATTACCTGCAACTGTCTCCCTAAACAACCTCCATGAGATGGTAATTGATAAATTTGTTAAATAACTATATGATTACATTGATGAATTCTATCATTCTCAAAAAATATTTTATATGTTACACCCCATAATTTTAAAATATTAATATCATATTCGATATTGTGTATGACATGGAACACCAAGTGTAGAATGTAATATAAAATCATAAGAATTTACTATATGTTTACTATTTCAAATAAATTTAATTTATTCTATTTCTTGAAATTGACACAATAATATGTTATCTTTTATTTTAAACAACAATTACATTGTTCGATGTCTTGAATTACACACAACACTATGTTTTACTGAATACTATTAATATTATTATATAAAATGAAAAAACCATCATATACCTTAAAGTTTTGGTAATAAATAGGATTAATAAACATATGAAAATATATGTTCAAATTCATTTTTTTCCAATTAATTAGAAAAGAATTTAAAACCCAAATTAATAAAATGGAAATATTTTTTTTATAAAAAAACTATTTTTATGAACCAATGGATGTTTATCATAAAAAATTAAATTAATTACTATTAGTTGATGATCTGAATGAAATTTATATATTATATATTTAATTATATTTCTTTAACTTTCATCTAATTGATTTGTTAGGTATAATATGTAAAATCATGTTACTAATTTCAGGAATTCCTAAAACCCTATTCTAATCATGCTATGATTGGGTTTTTTTGGGGTTGTTTTGGGTGTAAATGTCAGAAATAATGAATGTTTTAGGGGGTGTTCATAGTCTGTGCATAGTTTCCCCAAACCATGCCATCTACTAGTAGAAACCATGCAGACCCAAGCAGTGGGTTTATGCATGTTTGGTGCATGGTTTAATAAACCATGTGCCCAATTAGAATAAACCTTGAACCTGAATAAAGTGGGAACCTGACAAGGTAACATGGTTTATCTAAAATCTTAGTATTTTTACATCTAACCATGTTTATGCATTTCAATTAATAAAAAATTAATTTTAAATAACCTTAAACCCTCATTTATCATGCTTGATAGACCTAATTTGACCCCTTGCAATTTATACTTACAATGGAGCTCCCAAGATGAAATTTTAGCCCTTCAACATCATCTTATATGTGGATCAATTCATGTAATGTGGCTTTAGATATCAAACTAGTCAATTTACTCTTCCAATTATCTTTCTACCTCTCTCGCTTATCCTCCATAGGGTTTTACGATTCTCCATATCGTTGGCATATCTATTGACTTTGGAATCAGATCTTGAATCTACTAATTGAGTCTGAAATATCCAATGTCACCTTTCTTTATAGGATTTTCTTTGATAAGGTTTGGTGATTTGAGGTCCTGTTTTTCTAAGGTTGGTCTTTCTATTCCAAATGGCCAATTTAATTAACCCTAAATTTAATGATTTAAATTTGATTACTTTTATTTAAGTTCTATTTCATGATATAAATTAAATTTATTTTGATTTATTGATTAAAAACCCAAATCCATTAAATTGGGGTTTATAAATTCGATTCAAATTGAATTTGGGAAAACACCCCAATTCCATTTAAGATGGGTTCTTTTTTCTAAATTTGGTGGAATTCTCTGGAATTTATTTTGATGAAATTAAATTTTTAAATTGATGTAATTTGATGGAATTTATGTTGTTTAATTTAAATTGTGAAATTATTTTGGTGAAATTTATTTCAATATTGTATTTGATAAAAATGGATTAATAAGGGATTAAATAGAATCCATTCGTTTTTTATCATAAAAAAGGCATATTTTTTATTAAAAACACTAGTGTTAGTTTTTAAATAAAAATTAACTTATTTGAATTAGATAATGAGATGAATTTAATTTTTAATTATTTTTAAATGAATTTGACATCATTTATTTTATTAGAGCACATGATAACCTAGATAGTCAGTGATTTATTTAGGATTACACTCTATGATTTTGTAACCTCAGTAAATCATAAATGCAACACATTACATCCACAGTGTGATATTGATGGAATCCTTTTTAATATGTTAATGGGGACATGTGTATATACATATATCCATATAACCTTGATTGTGAGTGAGTTCCATAACCTAGAACTATCATACCTTTTGGTTGATGACCATGTATCTTATTTGTTTTAATTTTAAATACTTGAAACTGTTGTTATAAACTATTTTACTTGCCTTTGGAATTTATATAAAGTAATTTATATAATATTTTTATGAATCCACTTTTTAAAAGTATTTTTCTCATTTGAAATGTAACGAATTTTCTATTAAAATATGATTTTGAAATGAGCAGCCCTTTTTCTTAATAATTTAATATATAGTTGGTTAATGAATTTTGGTATCTTATTATGGATTCCATTGCTATACCCTATTGGGATTTTAGCTCACATCATACCTATTCAATTGGGTTTTTATAGACTATCTCCTTCCAGGTTTGAGTAGGGAAAAATTTCCACTTGTAGGTGGTTCTAGCTATTGATATTTGGTATTGGACAGTTGATTCCATTGGGACTTGAGTTGTTCTTTCACTTTTTGGTACATTCTTGTTGTAATTTGGGTTTTTTCCCTTTTGAATTCTAGTACACCTCCCCATGTAGAGTATTTATGTTATACATACTGATGTTTTTACCTTTATTCCACAGTTTGTTTTGGAAAATTAATTCCCACATTATTTTTCATATGATGCCATGTGGTAGTTGAAAACTTGTGAGGATCCAGAATGCCCTACAGGTTATGCCAGTGATGGATCATTTATCAGGTTACCATGGTACCTAAGATTGTTCTTTATAAAGTGGAATAAGTTATCTAGTATGATCTTATAGTCCTAATTTTAGAATGAATTTCGGTAATATTTTCTTGACATCGGAGGTAGTAATGATTGAGTGCCTAGACATCTATCACCGCAATGGGCCTTAAGTAACCTAGAGTGGTTTGAGAAAGATGCCTTAAGTATTAGTTCAAGATTTTCCCCTACTTTTGAATTTTATAGATTGAAATCCAAATCATGTCTATCTATATGTTGGAATTAATTTTACCTCGTTTATCTATATGAGTCTAAATTTGATGTATTCAAGGTTGTTTGATGATGTTGTGTAGAATCATTCCTATGAGAAGATGTGTGAATCAGATTAAGTAGAAAGCTTCCATTGGACCATAGAGATAAAATCTTATTGTGGAATTGAATATGGTCTAGGTGATTATGTGTAGTATCCAAGATTTGAGATATGAACCACAAACAATTCCCGCTTAGGATCTAGCTGTGGAACATCAAAGGGGTGATATCTAGAATCATTCTCAATAGATTCTTCTCCAAATACATTAGAATTCAATGGCTCTAATGATCCTCAAGATGATGAGGAATGGTTGATAAAGATCAATCATTTTTCTAGGTTCGTGGGAATTAATGATGAAGTCAAGGTGAAGTGTTCCACCGTCAAGTTGGTTAGAACGAATGAGATACGGTGAGAAAAAATGGTGACATCAATGAAGCATAAGGGATTAGAGTTCAAAGACTCAAAAGATCATTTTTCTAACTAGTTATATATAGATTTGATGGTTTTTTCAAAGGATATAGATATTTTTAAACATGAGTCGACTGATTGGACTGTGTAAGAGTATGAAAATTGCTTTCCTGAGCTTATGTAATTTTCACCTAAAATAGTATCAAATGAGAAGATAAAAACCCAAGGGGTTTAGTTGGGACTATGATCTGAAATTCTTTCTTTTTTTTCTTATAGATGATATGCACTTATAATGATATTCTAGATAAAGCACTGATTGTTGAAATGGAACTAGCTAGAAATTTTGGGTTGATGGGGGATTTGTTTTCTCCTATTGTTAATGTGAATTATTATAAGGGGAAGAAGAAGTATGACGATTTTAAAGGAATTTTTAGATATAAGGGTCATTGAATGCCACCTGCAAAGCATGGAAGATGACCTATGGTTTTTCCTACTGTGTAAATCCATAGAATTTAATTTTTTTTTTCATGGAGGCTCCCAAGAATTGCAGTCCCTTTAGACAGTCGGGTCACATACGAATGTTTTACAATTTATTTTATGCTCCCCACAGTGGCATGAGATCATCAGTGGATTTTAAAAATGTGGTGAAATCAGATGATTAAAGAACAAATGGGTTCTATCTATACACATCAAGAACAAACCTTCTTCGCATATTGGGTGAGTCTCTAGTGTAATCAGATACATGTCCAATGAATGTGAGAGGTACCATTATTATAGATTCATCATTAGTAACTGATTTATTTGATACTAGTGAATCTCATTTGTTTATCTCAATCCATACATATAATCTGAAAAATATTCTTATGAATATTTTTTCTTATGTGATGGATATTACTACAACCCTTGGAACGAAGAGATAGAATGGTCTTCATAGTCCAACATGCATTTTCTCTCTATTAGATGTTGATATTGCTTGTATTTTTCTAGTTGTCAACATGAAACCACTTGTTGTCATATTCATGATGGATTGGATAATTATCTATTAATCCTAGATTGATTATTATCTATGATGTGTCTAATTTAACACACCTGATGGTGTATGTCATATATTTCAAGGTTAATGGTACACGAGGTTGATAATATCAAGACATTCATATCCAATTTTGGGGAATGTAATATCTATTTTTTCTTTTGATCTAGAGTGATAATATTTTTGAGGTGACCTCCCTCTAGTTTTTGTAGATATTACCAATGTTTTTCCATCTAAATTATCTGGGTTTCCATAGATAAAGAAGGTATAATTTTATACCTATTTAGTAAATGGTACTTAACTGGTGTATATTACTTCTTACCACATGGAACCAGCTAAATTGAAAGAGTTTAAGTCCCAATTGGATGACTTTCTAGAGAAACTCCATATATACCTGAGTGTGTCACCTTGGGCTGTGACAGTTCTCTTTTCTAAGAAATATGATAGGAAACTACACCTTTCTGTTGATTATCAAAATCCTAATAATGTAAAGATAAAGGAATAGTTTCAGTTTCCATGTATTGATGATTTTTTTGTCACTTGAAAGGGACGAAGTGGTTATCAAAGATTGATCTTTGATCTGATTACCAACAATTGCGAAAAAACCAATATGAATTAAGAAAACCAACATTCTGAGCAGGTATGACCATTAGGAGTACCTTTTCATGACATTTTGTTTAACTTATTCTCATAAAGACTTTATGTATTTTATGAAAATTATTTTCTATAAGTATCTAGATACCTTTGTGGTAGTATTTTTGGATGACATTCTCATTTACTATTAATCTGAGGAGGATCATGTTTGTCATATAAGATCAATTTTTGAAATGCTAAGGAATTAAATAATTTATGCCAAGCTATCGAAAAGTGATTTCTAGATTCAAGAAGTGATGTTCACTAGACACGTGGTGTCAGAACATGGTATTTTAGTTATCACTAGGAATGCGAATGTTATAATAAAATGAGAGAATCTGTGAAATGTTTTCAAGATTCAGAGAATATTTGGAATAGATGAGTATTATCTCTAATTTTTTATGGACTTATAAATGTTAGATTCTCCAATGAAGGGAATAAATCATAAAAATGAAATGTTTTCCTGGGATGATAAATCCTAGAATTATTTTTTTGAGCCGAAACATATTTTGACTACTTTGTCGATGTTGCTCTTATAGATGCTAGGTACGGCTATGTGGTCTTTTGTGATGCATACAGATCATGTTTGGGCTATATTCTTATATAGGTTTATCATGTAATTTCTTATGGATCCCATCAGCATAGGCTAAACAAGAATAATTACTGAACCCCTAACCTTGAACGCGAAGCTATGAGGCTCATGATTCATACATGGAAGCATTATCCTTTAAGAGAATGGTTTACCATATTATCTAACAAAAAAATATTGAGATATATATTCTTAAAAAATATTTGAACCTTTTTTATCATATTTTTGTTCCATATCTGAAATCTTTAGACTTTGACATCATAGATAACCTGGGGAAATAGAATGTCATCACATATTCTTTGACATGAAATTTCCTACCCAAGCCATGAAAGAATCTTCGAAATAGTGGAACTTGATGGATCTCCTTGTACAACTGCATGTATGAGTTTGGGAATCAAAGGATGAGGGTTCCTTCACCAATTTTCAGTTTTCATCCTCTCTTTTAAAGATGATTCTTCATGAACTACCAATTTATGATGACTTATGTAGAATTGGAGACTCTCTTTATGATGTGTTGAGTTAACCTAATTGGCCATTCTCCACAACAGGGATTCTATGATATCATAATAATTTCATTGCACTGATTGTGGTAAGGAAACATGTGATGGAGGATAGCCAGTATTCCATGTGGGTTGTGTACCCAGAAATATTTAAGATGTACTATGAAATGCGGTTTCAATTATGGTGTCCATGTATGGGCTAGGGTGTTGTTGAGTTTGTATCTTCTTATTATAAATGCAAACAATACATGTCTGATCACCAAAAACCTTTGAGTTTTCCTTAGACACATCTAGTACCAAAATGGAAGTGGGATGATATCTCTATGGTCATTGTAGTTTGGTTTCCATACACCCAGATAAAGAACGATACGATATGGGTTGTGTTTTAAATGATAAATAAGTCAGACCAATTTTAACCAATTCTTGATATAAGTAATATTGAGAAGTCTCAAAATTTATATGTGAAGGAGGTTTTTTATTTCCAATTATTTCTTAATGATATATTCTCCAATAGGGATGCTCATATCACTTATCATATTTAGAGATGCCTTTAGGATGGAACGAGTTCATATGTCCATACGAGTGCGGCATACCATCAAAAATTCAATGGCCAGATAGAAATAGCTATACAAATTCAAGAGGATATGATACATGATTGTGTTATTGACTTTCCTGGGGCTTCGAATGACCATCAAGTGATGGCTGAGTTTTCAAATAACAATTGTTACCAATCTATGATTAGAAAAGCTCCTTTGAGGCCTTGTTTTGCCAGCCTTATAGATCTCTGTTATTTTTTTCATAGGTTGGTGAATGTTTCTTTGTTATACCATGCATGGTCCTGGAGATGAAAAAAATATTCAATTGATTCTATAGAGAATGTTGATTTCATAGATCATATGTAATTCTTATTCTTATCATTGCTATAAAACATAAAAAAATTTAGTTGGTGATTAAATGTTCCTGAAAGTTTCGACTTGGTTTGGTCATTGATGACTCTCCAGGAAATGAAAGCTTTTTCCTTGTTATGTGGGACATTTTGAATTTGTTTAAGAGGTGATAAAATTGTCTGATCATTTATCACTTCCAAAAAAGTGGATTTTGATACATAATGTGTTCCATGTATATAATCTCCAAAAGTATCTATCCGATTCATCTCGTGTTTTTAGTGGGAGTGATGTTGAGTTCAAAACTGATTTATCAATGATTGAACATCTGATTAAGATAGTTGAATCAGAAATAAGGGTACTATATGGTAGGATAATACCATTGGTTTGAGTGATATTGTAGCATGATACGGATTCTCAGGAGATGTGTGAGAGGGATTCACTTATGAGAGAGTAGTGACCTCATCTATTTTCCATGAAATATTATTATTGGGATTTTTGGGACATAATGTTTCTATGCTGGGGAGTTTGTAACATAATGTTACTATTTTAAGGTATTACTAATCCCTATTTTAGTCATTCTTTGGTTGGGTTTTGTTTGGGTTGTTTCTTGTAATTTTTTTAGAAATTTGGAATGTTTCTGGGCTGTTTATGGTTGGCTCACGGTTTTCCAAAACCATGAACCATGTTATCGAAAACTATGAAAACACATGAATTTGGTTTTATGAGGTTGGTGAATAAGTTTAGAAACTATGCACCCTCATAGATGAAACCATTCACTAGAATAAAAGGGTCACATAATAGGGTTCATGGGTTGGCTTAACTTTACATATCTACCCATCTATCAGATCATACATGTTTTAATTAATCTCAAATTATTTTTAAAACACATAAAACCCATTTTTAAGGTGCTAGATGGACCTAATATGGATCCCAATGATTTCTTCTTCCTAGGGAGATACCAAGATGATATTTTCCCCTCTACATGTTCCAGAAAATAGATCAATTCTTTGTGAGTGGAATTCAATCTCTTCCTAACATGTTTCCTCTTCCTGTAATCTTTCTCTGGATCTCTCCCTCTCTTCTCCTTCCTATGGTTTTTTAGATCACCATGTTTTTTAAAGATATATTGACCTCTGTTTTTTATCTTGAATCATAGAATTTATTCTTAGATCTATTTCTCCATTGCTCTTCATAGGATTTTACATGATATGGTTTGGTTTTTTGAGATTCTGTGTTTCCATTACAGGTGGTTCCATTCTAATTGGAAAATTTATTTAACCCTAAATTTAATTATTTATATTCAATTATTTTGAATCAAAATAAATTATTATATATAAATGAAATTTCTTACGATTTCTAGTTTGAAACCCTAACTAATATGAATTTTGGTTTTCATGTTTTATTTGATATGAATTTTGGAAAACTGCGAAATTCTATTGAATTGAGCCATATTTGTGAAATTAATGGAACTTTGTGGAATTTAAATTGTGAAATTGTTGGAATTTGTGAAATTAAAATTTTTTAACTTAAATTGTAACATTTATTAGATGAAATTTATTTTAAGATTTTATTTGAGAAAAAAAGACTTAAAATGTTTTTGATTGAAAACGATGTGTTTTATCTTTGAAAATAGATTTTTTTATTAAAAAACATAGAGTTCATTTTTAAATGGAAATCAGAATATTTGAAATGGAGGATGGGATGAATAGAATTTTAAATGGGTTTTAAATGAACTTCCCATCATATATTAGAGAAAATTGAAGACTAGGTAGTTAGTGAGTAAAACAGGACCACAGTCTATGATTTTACAACGTCATTAAAAACTAAAAGAATTATGTCACATCATTGAAAGGATGGTGATGAAGTCCACCTAACCTATGTTTAAGAGACATGTGTATACATATATTTCCATTTCATCATGAGTGTGAGGGAGTACCATTTACTATAACTATCATACTTTTCATCAGATGACCACGTTTCTCATTTTTTATTTGATATACATGCCACAGTTTGTGTAACCTGTTTTTCATTACTTCTAAATTTATATAAACTTCTTTATCTAAAATTGTAATTAATATATTTTTCAAAGAAATTTCCAAATTTTAAATCTAAATAATTATTTTTTTCAATATTATTTGGAAATACCAAACCTATTTGTTTAAAATTGAATGATTTTTTTTGCTTAATTAAATGTGGAATCATATTATGGGATACTTGGTTAGTCCCTTGTAGTATTTTATCTCAAACCCTACCTATTCCTTCAGGCGTCCATAAGCTAACTCTTCTATGTTTGATTAGGGAAAACCACCACTTGTTGGTGGTTATATCTATTGATCCTTGTGTTTTGGGAGTTTATTCTACATGGAATTGAGTTTTTAATTCACTTTTTTAGTAATTTTCTATAGTAATTTGGGTTTTGTTTACTTTTTTGACTTCTGGTACACCTCTCCCTATATTATTTTTTTGGCATACTCAGTTTTTTATCTTGCATCTGTGATATTTGGGGAAAATTCATTCTCAACCTTTTTTTATGATGCCAGGTGCCATTCACAAACCCATGGGGATCAGAAAATCCCTTAGAGTTATTTTAGTATTATCTCATTTATCTGGTTACTAGGGTATTTTTGATGGTTCATGAAATAATATAAAAAAAATCCAATTATACATATAAAATATTATATTTTATAATGTTAGTTTTGTCTCCTTTTAATGGATAATTTATTTTATAATTAATTTTTGTACTTTTATAAAATTTATATGAAAACATAAATAATGTTTTTCAAATTATAAGATCAATATTTTCATTGGGTGAATTTTTTATATGTTTTTTTGAGAAGATTCATTTTTTCATGAATAGTGAAAAATACAGAATTTTATTTGAAAAACTCATTTTCTTTTAAATAATTTATAAGGTTAATGTTAGTTCTAAATGGGTCCTAGATACCCTAAGAGGGGGGTGAATCCGGATATGGATGTTATTTTCTAAATTCTACCTTCCCTAGTAGATCATGAACAACTTATTATAAGGGTCACATTGTTTGCACATAAATATTAATGATGATATTCGTTTTTCCTTTATGTGATGATGATTCTTTAAATGTATTGTGGAAAATCAAGATCAAGGAAACATCATTTTTATTTGGTTTAACCACACATGGATAAATCCATGGAGTATACAATGACGATGTGTCGATTGTACCAAATTTTCTAAGTCTCACCACCAATAATTATTGTTTGGGATATATCTCATCCATACCCAGGCTCACTGCCTTTACAAGATTTATGGTTTTCTCAATACATTGCAAAGGGTCACTCCCTATTTATTTTTATCTGGACCAATGCCTATGGAAAGGATCACCATCTTCCTCTCGCTTTCTTCGCTACTGTTGGAAGGTATTGACCCAATGTTTACAAACTTGTTGGTCCTTTCATTATATATAATGAATAAATTATCAGTCTTATATGGATGATATATTGAAGTTATACTTTCATCCTGTAGATGAATTCTACTTTACCATGGATGTACTAGGAAATTCTTTCTAATCAACATTCACACTGCTCTCTACCTTCAAGAAGCTCCTCTTTCCAAAATCTCAAATAGACTTTATGAAGCTTCATCCATTTTGTGAAGATTTCTTTTTATTCAAGAAGAATTCCTATTTCATGAAGTTCAATTAGATTTCGTGAAGCTCCTTACATTCATGAAGCATACATAGACTTCACAAATTCATTTACTATTGTGATGATCATAAAATTCAGTTGGCATTTACAGCCTTCACAATCATCTTCAAATATAATATTCATGAACCAGCATCCATGATCCTCTTTCATAATTCAAGAGCATTAGGATTTTCATTAAGTCTCTATCATTCTCTGAAGGGGGTATAGGAATATTCATATACATTCCATCGATTATAGATGCTTATGGGACACATCATCACCAGTTCAAAATTCTCCTTGACTTCCTTCACAGTGATCCCTTTTTAGTGAAGCTCCATAGAAATTTCCCATTTGTGATTCTTATCATAATACCAAATCCTTCAATCACAACACTGCACCGTTGTGCTGATCCACTTGAGATGTTCCTCATATTTGTCATTCACGATGCTCTTCATACTCATAGTGCTCACCATTAGAATCTTTGAACCAATGTGTAACACACTCCATGAATCTTATCTTTGAGAAATTCATGTATTTGAAAAATTTTAATATGGCATTCAAGGAAATCCAATTTTATCAATGCTATAGAAACTAAATTATTTGGACACAGAAAATTAGGAAAACACTAGGAAAAACCTCACCTTGTGTATGCACTTTTTTATACCTCTTCAAGGGAATCCATTTATTTTTCATAGATATTTTTCAACATAATGTGTTAAAAATCTCTCTGGATTTCCACAAAAAACCTTGGTAACCAAATTTTTCAACAAACAAAATAACCTAAAAATTATTCCATGTTACCGTGATGGATTTTTCCCATCATTCCCCACTTTTGGGTTTTTGAAAACTATGTCAAAATTTTATACCCCGTTGACACTTAATCCATCTTATACCACCATTCTTCTCTTGTGATTTAGATAACGATGAAATATTTACTCAATACAAACTCAAAGACCACTTGAGCCATTATTTACAAGAGAAACATGAGTAATATGATAATTTCATCATTGAGTCACTTAATTCCCTTTGAAAAAAACTCATTTGGATTCATCATGAACCTTAATTATCGTGATATATAATATTTGATCGATCAATTTTAGAATCATTAGATATAATACTCCATCTATTTAACTTTTCCTCCTATCTCACTACAACACCTTTCAGCTTGTCCTTGTGTATTGAAAAAGACATTTTATCCCATTAAAAAACCACACTTTCTCCCCCTTTTTCATTGAACCAAAAGAACACACATTTGACGTCTGAAACTGGGAAAATAACACATATCATAACATGAGAAAAAAACACACCATACCTATAAGAGAGGGGGTCTCACATACACACTTTTTCAAGTGAGGAGAGTCAACTGAACTCCTAGAGCAGGTTTTTTCCTGTATACCTATTCTTTGGGTAAGGCCTTTATCATAATGTATGCAACCTATAGTTATGTAGGAACATACTCCGACATCCCAATACCTTACTCCACCTTCTCATTTATAAAATGAAAATTTATATATTTGTGATTTTTCATTGATTGATGGAATAGATTTCTCCTTAATTTATAGAACATGAATTAAAATAATGTATTCTGATCAGATAATTCCCTTTCACTCCTATATCATCAAGCTACTACTTTATCCACAATAATTGTGATCATGTTGAGTAGCCGAAATATTCTCAACTTCCATAGTGTTCAATTAAATTCAATATTGTTTTTTAGTTATCATAGAAATAAAATATCCACCATGATATAAATAACCTCATAATGTTGATTATCTTTCATCTACTTATCCAACCCACTCAACATCTTTACATCCCAATAACTCTTACTGGGATTTATCATTATAAATAAAACCAAAATCCACCATGCCTTTGATATACCAAAGTATTCTTTTCACATAAAGAATTATGATTTACTTGGTTTTTCATTGATACCACACTAGTAGACATGTGGAAAAAAATAGCTAGTTTTGTCACTATAAATTACAATAGGCATCAAGTTATCTTCTTTTATTCGGTGACCTTAGACCATTTCCTTCATAATCCCATGAAAATTTTATCAAGTTATCCTCTAGAGTCATCACTTACAAGGAATTATCCATTCCAAATCTTCCAAAAACTTACTAATAATAATTATATTGTGAAATAAATGTTCCATTCTTTCCTTGCGTTAACTGTAAACCATTGAAAAATGTTATTTCACCCATCATTGACTTTTCGATATAACTATTCATGAATTTAGAAAACAATATGCACTATAATTAATCTGATCCTCCAAATATAATATCATTGACATATACTAGAACCATTATCCTTTAACTATCATTATGGTGTCCATATAGATTGTAATAATCTCAACCATTTTAAAAACCATGATTTTTTAGAAACTAATGTTGCATTTAATACCATGCTCTGGGTGCTTGATTCAAACCATATAATTCCTTCTTCAACAGAAAAAATATGTTCTCATCTTCATAAATGAGAAAACCATCTAGATTCTCAATTTACACTTATTCTTCTAGAACCCCATTCCAAAATGTATACTTGAAAACAATCTTGATAACTTTTAACTCTTGTTTCACTATAATGGTAAACAATCCCCTGATTGTCTCCAACATTGAAAAAGGTGAAAATATCTCATTGACATTGATACCCTCTATTTGGGAGTATCCTTTTCAAACTATTTGTAATTTATTTCGAATCACTGCACCATAATCATTCATCATCTTGCGAAAGCTCCATTTATTCCCTATGACATTCTTATCTATTGGCCTCGATACAATCTCTCGTGTTTCATTCTTCTCAATATGCCCCAAATCTTTATTCATAGCCATAACCCAGTTCTCAAATCTAGTAGTGACATCATCATTAAATTCATCTAAATCAACATTGTACACTTTTACACACCCTGATATGCTTACATCTCCATTTCTACCAAAAGGAAACTATTTAGTGTTCTGTTAAAGATTCATTTCATTATCTACTATAGTGAGATCATTTATTTCAACAACTTTTTAAGCCTAATGTTTGATCATTAGTAATATTATCTTGTATCTTCTAGGTATATTGAATATAATTAGCTTATACCATGTTGTTAACTAAATATTGATAATCATGAAATACATGAGTATTCATGATTCACCCCCTACTGGTCTTCTTAATGCAAGATGACATAATTTTTCATCATTGATCTCCCATAGATATATTACATTTGATTAGGATATTTAATTTTCCCCATTTGATGTAAACTTTTTCATGTTGTAGGGACCAATGTTTGGGTCCACAATCAATCTTCTTATCCTACATCATTTATTCTCATGTGGCACGTTTCAATGATCCATCAACAAAACCACTAGGCCTAATGAGTTATAACATGGTGTAGGAAACAAGATATAGAATTAACAACACCATTATTTCCCAACAAACTCAATTACATATATACATTTCAATAATCCATAAACTATTGACTCCTTCGAAGAAATTATTCCAGATTAATTCATTACATATTGTGACTGATTTGAATGAGGTGAAATTATTAAGAACATCACCTCACCATTTTCATCCTTTGATGACATATCCCCTTGAATCATATCACCTCTTGAACCTAAAACATTTAAAAATATGTTAATATAATTTATACACATAGGGAGATGTGAATATCAAGAATCATAAAGAAGAATATTGTGGATGAGCCTGATGGAATAATACTTTGATTCTTTCTTTCAAATCATTGTAATATTTCCGTTCTTATTGCAACTACCCACTAACCTAAAATATAATGGGCATATGAATAATTATTATTTACCAATATTCTCTATCTTCTTCTAATATTTTTGTTATATGGGTTTTTCCATTTCCCACAATTTTAGTTTTATACCAACTAGATGAAATTTAATTCTTTGAGACTCCACCTGAATTCCATTTTTAATGAATCTTTCAATGAGCAGGAATCTCTCCACTGGAATTCTAATTTTTATTCTTCTCCCATTGGGGGTATATTTATATTTCCTTGAAATTTTTTCCTTGTACGATGACATGCTACATTGGTGATTCATTATTTATTAATATTTCATTTCTTAGTTATCTGAATGAAATCACTCATATGTTCTAAGAGTGATTTCTTCATTGAACGTACAATATTATATCTCTCAAATAGAGTAGCTCCTCCATTTTTCTTCAAGGCTTGGTCACATTCATTCTAAGGGAGTTGTTGAGAGTGTTACAGAGGAAGCGATTAATACACCTTTCATTGAGCTCATTATAATTCCCCTGAGGTTGCAAACCTATTTTCATATTTCCATGTTGTCTTTTAGGATATTAATTTTTGTAATACACTACCTCTGTCGGGGATCTCCTTATGGGTTCCTTTTCCTTCCTTGATTTCTTCATGCTGAATGTCTTGACAAATTCCCATGATCATAACATATAAATAATATTCTATTAAAGACACATCTCATTTTATAATATTTCAGCTGAGATGTAAAAACAGCCAGAGTCCTTCTAATTCTGATCCCTTGGGATTCGTGACTCATACTCATGGTGTGTCCCTGTCCTCCATAATAATATCCCATTACAACTACTTTCTTATGGGAGTCTTTTCTTTCAGACTTTTCAAGAATCTTCTACTCAATCACAAATTTAGATATATTTCTATCTTTATAGTATAAAATGTATTCAAATTCCTTTGAAAAAATCCATGATGTATGACCATGAGTTCCACATAAATAGAACATGTAGTAGATACTTTTGATAAAATCCTTTTTAGATCTATCTCTCGCACCATCATGATTTTAATTATCTCTAATAAATTTCACAAATTTCTTCATATCTTGCATATGAGGGGGATCATCATATCTAACACCATATTTTTCAAATTATATGTATATTTATGTGAGAAAATATTTTCTTATTTCTCTTCAGAAATAGAATATTTGATTCGCATTTCATCATCACCTACTAAAGTATAATCAAATAGTATGTGCAAGGAATCCTTTATTTTAGTATTTCCATTGAAATTGGATTTCTCTAGCTCTTTATTAACTAATTCAAGATCTTCTCTTGGCTATTTAATCTCCATATACATTGATTGGAGTGGAGAATTAAATTATTTCTTGAGATTATTCCCTTTAATCATCTCATATTCCAATTCACATGTGAGATTATCCACTATGTGACATTTATCCTACATTTTAAATCATTATTGAGAAACTAAATCAGAATAACTTGAATTATATTATTGTAGTATTTGGTTATTCTAAACTAGTTCAGAAAACTATGTAACAAGATCTTCATTTCTGGTTTTCAGATTTTGAATTTCATCTAACTTCTGTTTATCTTCAGTATCATTAGATTTTAGTTTTTATATCATTTTAGACATATTTTTCAGTTATTTATCTTCAGAATCATACTTATCCCTCAGATCAGTATCCACATCAATAATACTATTATTTAATCCTCTTAGTTCTTTTTGAAACAATATCCAGTTCTTGGATTCAATTATCTTTACATTTAGTGTCTTCATCCAATTTCTGATCCAATTCATTTGTTTCATGGAAAGATTCCAATTTTGGATTTATTGGAATTTGTTCATCATCATTAGTTTCTAAATCACTTAGAATGTAAACTTATTCAATCATTCCTAAAAATCATAGAATTAGTCTAAATTTTCTCTATCTGATTCACCTAATCCATTCTCTAATATACTATTTTATTTATTATATTGACTCACACCATTCTTAAAAACAATTCCACACTGAGGAATACCACATGACTTATTCTTTATCTTTTAATTTCTTCAATTTTCCATGGAACAACAATATACGATCTTAGTGAGTATTTAAATTCAACAATCAACTAAACCATGTCATAGAAAAAAATATGATAAAATAAACCAACCCTATGATACCATTTTTAGGTCCAATGTGTCCTAGATACCCTAAGGGGGGGGTCAGGGTATGAATATTATTTTCTAAAATATTCTTTCCCCAATAGATCATGACCTATTTATTATATGGTTTAGTTTGTTTTCATGTAAGTGTCAAATATGCACTTATTCTATCCTTCTTTATCTGATGATGATGCTTTGAATGTAATGTAAGAAATAATGCACAAGGATGCTTCAATTTTAACATGGTTCACCCTTAATGGGATACATCAAAGGAGCATACAACAGTGATGTGACGATTGTAAAAAATTCACTAAGGCTCACTGCCAATAATTATTGTTATAGATAGATCTCATCTATACCCATGCTCACCTCCATTACAAGGATTAGGGTTTTTTATATACATTCCCAAGGGTCACTCTCTATATATATTTCCTTAGCTCATTGCTAGGGGAAAGGATCAATGTATTCCTCTTCCTTTGATAACAACAATTAGAAGGGATTCACCAATAGTTTATGGGATTGTTTGTACATTCATTGTATCTAAAGAATAAATCCTCATATGTACATGGATGTTCTATTGAAGTTACACATTCATCCAATAGAGGAATACTAATTTACCACATATGTACTAGGAAATGGCTTTTGAACAACATTCGTGATGCTTACTTCCTTCACGAAGCTCCACTTTTGTGAATCCAAAATAGCCTTTGTGAAGATGTATCCTTTTCATGAAGCTCACTTAGATTTATTGAATCACACCTCTTTTATGAAGCTAAACTAGACTTCGTGGACTCCTTCCTTTCATGAAGCTTACATTTCCATCATGAATTACATTAAATTAATGATGCTCATAATATTCAGTTGGTTTATAAAGCCTTCACGAACTTCTTCGCATATCACCTTCAAAAACCACCATTCAAAAACAATCATTCAAAAACTACATTCATGATTCCAACATCATAATATTCTATTTAGGCCATTATTCTTTTTTAAAGGGGGTAGAGTCTTACTCATAGGCATTTCAGTGAGTCTATAACCATCTGTGACATGTCATCACCATTTCACAAAGCTCTATCATTTCCCTCAGTATACTCCTTTTTCACGAAGCTCCATGTTTTATTTTCATAAAAATGTAGCCTTTCGTTACAACTTTGTGCCACCACGATGCTCCGCTAATGATTCTACTCACATTCACCATTTACGATGCTCATCGGAATCACGTACGTCACTATTATAATCATTGAATATTCTCAAAAGACACTTTGTGGATCCCATATTCATGAAATTTATTCATTTTCCATATTATAATAAGTCATTCATGGAAATATACTTTTCACACTGCAAGACGAAGTCTAATTTTTGGACCCCAAAAATTTGGCATATAATGGGAATCAACGTCATCTTTTGTATGACATTTTATGTACCTCTTCTATGGAATCCAATAATTTGTCTTCAATATTTTTTAACATTCCATTTCAATAAAATCATTGGAGTTACAAAACATACCTTAGAAACCCACTTTCTCAATACACAAAAACAACCAAAAAATGATTCAATGTTTCCTTGAGGGGATTTTTTCCAACAGTTAAATTGTATTTTTAATTGGTTTTTAAGTAATAGTAGATAAATTTTATATCAATAAATAAGAATTATTTAATTTGAATCAATTTTATATTAAATTTATATATAAAAATATTTCAATCTTTTGAAAATTTTCACATTTAGAACCCACCTTGCTGAATCTTCTATACGATTAATTTTAAAAATAATTTTAAAATTTCGGTGAGTTAAATTAGAAATAATACTAATTTATAATTGATAATAAGGACAACATAATTTTTCAAGAAATTGATTATTGGAAACACCTTAAATTAATTACAACTATGAAGGGGGAAAAAGATTACATATTGGTTAATCATAGATTATAAGGTGTAAAATTGACCCAAAAAATGCCAAATACCCATTGGATGGAAATATTTAGACCCTTAAAACATTTGGCTAGATTATTATGAGTTAATAGGATACTATTACAGTAAAGGGACATATAAAATATTATAATTAAGGAAAAATTCATAAAAGTAACCTTCCATGCCTTTAATATTTATAATGCTTTGAGATCTGAAGAAAATATCATATTCTCGGTTAGAAGATTTATTTTGAAACATAAGATAGTTTTTATCATTATAATTTTTTTTTAGTTTTTTAGATAGTATATAATTACTATAAATGCATAAGTAATTCCAACATAGTAATTATTTAGTTAACAATTAAATAAATAAATGATACTAAAAACGTTAAATGTGAAGTAAATTGAATCAATTATTATATACCAATAATTTTTTAGGGGAATATATCATGTTTAATATATGCCAAAAAACACGTTTTAACACCATAATTGTAATTATAATTATTTTTAATATTTTTTCATTAATAATGTCAAAATTGATATTTTTGTTATTTTTTAAAAAATTATTATATATTTAAAGTATTAAAATTAGTTAAAATTATATCCTATGACAAGTTATTTGTAATTTTTAATATATATCAAATAAATTCCATTAATGGACCAATTTATATTTTATAATTACTATATTTAATATTAAATTAAAAAAAATTAGTTAGCATGGTTACAGTTAAAGTGGTACTTTTTCATGTTATGTTCACTTGAGTTAAAATTAATTTGCAACAAACATATGGTTTTTATCTTATAACAAATTTCAAATATTTAGAATAATTGGGATTAAATTTCCTAATATGTTTCACTCTAATTTAGTCTTAAAGGATAAATTAATTTTGTTAGAAATCTTGTAAACACAATGAAAAAAACCAAAATAGTAAAATAAGAATACTTAGGAGTTTGGGAATAATTTTTTAGACATGTGTTCTATTGTGCTGTGGATGTGTTTCTTGACCATGCAATCCTTAACAACATTAATTAGAAATCATGGATCCACATAAGGGGAGAGAGAACTTCTAGTAGGAAATACCATTGAGTATTTATAACAATTACACCCCACCATTACTATAAAATTGAACCCATTCCACCCCCATCCCCTTATTCACACCTATCAAGCCATTTGCCACATCCAAACCTAGTCCATGTCACTAACCAATACACCTCCTCTCATACATGAATCCTTATTTTTTGTAGACTGAAAATAAATTATTGTTTTTGGGAAAAACTAAGGAGGATACCAACAGAAGAGGACATTTTATTTTTAATGTGTTTTTATATTATTTCATACACTACCTCATTAAATTATTATTATACCATGATTATATAATAAAAATAGTATATTTCATATATTTATATGTTTTTATGTTTATGGTATAATTTAAAACTTCACAAACTTTAATTAAATGGGTTATGAAATAATCATTCGGGTGTAAGTTGGACTACCACCTCACGAACCGATGTCGTCCATTCTCTATTATGACCTTTGAATGATGGGAATAATTATTGATTTATACTATAAATATAATATATATGATATTTATATTTTTTTAGGAAATTATAATTATTTTATTATAGATACCTTCATGCGTTCCATTTTTTGGGAATATGATACTGTCAACTGTGTGTATGGAGGACTACCGCCTTACGAAGTCGGGTGATTCATTCATTATTTTCATGTAATGTCTTAATTATGGTTTTAATAACCATATGTGATATATATTACATAAAAATGATACTATAATTATAATAGATATATATTTTAAAATTGATTTCTATTTTCTTTATTTAAATATCAAAATAAAATGGAAATAATGTTCATGTGTAGGTACAACCTCCCATCATTATGAATAGTGTACTCATTTCCCATATCCAAATTATATGGATTACTATAAATAAATATATAATGAATATATATGATATTGAAATCTTGTCTTACATTATAAATATTATTAAATCAATATCTATGTAATAGTTACAAAAAAACTAGTCAAAACATACTTGAAAACCAATGTAATTAACACTGAAAAGAATGTCAATAATGAAATATTATCAACAAACAAGAGATAATATTTTTTAGAAGGACCATATATGATATTATAAATATTAATAAGGTTCTTTTAAGGTTTATTATCATTTTTAAACCCATTATATATGATGATAAAGAGTGTTCAACCAAAAATAATAATAAGGTAATGGATTTCATTTCATTAAGACTTAGTTGTTATTATGAACCAATTAACATATATGTTGTTTATATACTTCCCCTTTTATATGTAATATCATCAATTTTTCATTATTCATGGAATTTTTTGTTTTAATTTTAATTATTTCATTTAAATGGATTTGATTTATAAACTTCTGAGGGACAACAGTTATTTGGAAATATCTATTTATTTGAAAGATATTTGATCAATTGGGGAAATATTGATTAATCTGTTTGGTTTAATCAATATATATATATTTGATTATAAGGTATATTTTTCTTGATTAAATATTTTTTTTGTATATAAGGAGTGATTTGGACATGTATTTATGGGTGGGACTAAGAATTTATATATATTCCCTCAATGCATCGATAGGTCTCATGAGACAAATAAATCGACCAAATTAAATGAGTTTATACATGTACATTTAAAATATCTGGAAGATCGATATTGATAGTATAGGTTTTTATATTAATAAGACCTGATATCCAATAATTAAGCATTACCTTCATCTCATTTGTCATAATTATCCATGATATTTTCACTATGGTAAAATGTTTTGACCCTAATTTTTCTTATGTGACTATGTAATCATTTTGAAGACAAACAACATATTTTCAATAAAAAACAAGGAATAAAATGTTTATTGTCTTAGGAAAAATAATGACATAAATAAATTTTAAATAACAAAACAAGAAAATTTATTCAATATCTTTTTATTTATCTTTCTAATCATCACATTGTCCTTAGTACATGTATTCAGCTAAGGGTAGACATCAAAGAAAGGGGTGATCTAAAATCCTAGTAAGAGGATGAATAAGGGACATGAGGCAACATAACATGAGTTTTATTAATCATCCTAATAATAACAGTATCATGGTGATATTATAATAATCATAATGGAAAAATTTGATAAATGCATGGAATGTGGCAATGTATAAAAATGAATCCTAATGTCTTAGTGGCCAAATAGCACACACAGTTATGAAAAATGATAGCAGCATGTTCTTTCATAACATATGTTCATAATCATAACATCAACATTGCGATAAAATATATCATCTTTTTCAGAAATATTACAAATTTTATAATATGATATATCACATTACCGAATGCATTGGAGGGCTATATAATCCCAAGACAACTCGTCACATCATAACATTTACATAAACATGCATACCACATAAGAACATATAAAAATCATAGTCATTAAAAACCCCATGAAAAGAATGTGTTTATTATACATTTCTTAAACAATACATTAATAAATAAAACACTAGGATCCCAAATAAATAGGAAAAAACATATTTGGTATAAGAATCATCATTCAGGGGTGAAAAACAAATAATATCAAGAGGAATCAATATGTGTTTGTAATGAATAGTTCTTTTTGAAAATAATTATATTTTTTATAAAACCTACTGGGAAACATCCATATCCGTGAAAATGAAATGGGAGATCAAAGAAATTTCATTTATGTAACATTAATGTAATATCCATACTAAAACTTTTCATGAAAGAGGTATAACACAAAGAAAAGGAGTTGGGATCAAGAATCCACTTATCATATATCCAAATACATTATGAAATTTCACTAAATATCCTATATAATAAAGTAATATTCATTAATTTCTAAATACATAACCACTTATACATGTATTGTATTTATTTTAAGTTTACTACTTTCATTTATGGCCATTTGTTTTGAGTTATACTGTTCTATTTCAATGTTTCTGGAGCATTCATTTTCTTGGTTTAATGGTTGGATTACATGTATATAATTATGAATGTTATTATAAATTGAGAATAATTATATAGAAGTAAAATTATACCTTATTAAAGATAATAAATTTTTTAATGGTCTCATATATCATTTTTTATTATACAAGGATGATTAATTTGATAAAACATTAATTATAAAATTTTATATTTTTTTGGAATGTTTTCCTTGCATCAACTAAATAATTTCATTTTATTAAATATTATATATATAAATTTGTAACTAAAATTAATATGGATTTGGAATCATAATTTTTTTATTATAATCCTTGTAGGCTATAATGGATAACAGAAGCATGTATTCCACGAATGTAGTGAATCGACATATCACAGCCAATGCTTTCTGTTTTAGAATAAAGGAGAAGAGAAGAAATTTTATGAGGGACATTCAATTAGAAAAATTTAAAATTTTAATATATAAGTGATATTAGAGTTATAATTCCACTTTGGATAGGGTATTTTAGGTTAATATAAGAAAATAATATGAAATAATAGATAAGGATTGGGGATTTTATCTCTTGAATATCATCTCCTTGAGAACCGCCTTAAAGCACTGAGGTTTGGTCTTTTGTTCAGACTAGAAGCACCTTGGACTGGAAAAGAGGCTTAGCCATGGAATTGAGAAAAATTTAGACAATATAAAAGGCCTAAATATTTTAATAGAAGAGGTACTGAGGGGTGATATTTATTTGAGAAGACATGGGTGTTTTATTACTATTTTATTCATTTGTTTATTATTTTTTGGTCAAGCCTCTCAATATTGTTGATTATCCAAATTAAATATAGTAAATAGGTAAAGGGAGTTTGTTAAAATTATGGATACATAATCCATACATAATCCCTGATTCAAAAATTCACTTATTTAGATTATATCATATATTTCTATATTATACTATTCAAAAAAATCAACCATTTTAGAAAAATCCTAAAATTTCACCTTAACAAATTTTCGATGTTTAAATTTAACAAATTGACTACAATTTAAGAAAATAAATTTTTAAATATGATAAATTTATTATTTATATAATATTATCATTTATTTTGATAATAACAATTATAATATTGTAATCATTTTTTGACAATTCGATAAATTATTTATGGCCATATCAAAGTATATTATAATAATAATAAAACATAATATTGATTTATGAATATATTTTCTGAGAATAAATTAGTATTTATATAATTATATAAATTATAAAATTACGAAAAAAAATTAAATTTTAATAAAATACCAACACATAATTTATCATTTTTAATACATCTATTAACTTATACCATGATATAAATATATAAAATTTTCATTTTTAAGATACCTAATTTTTTAATTATTTTAGAGGTAAGATTATTATTTTAATTTCAAGATCACTATTCTTAATGATCATATTTTTATTCTAATGGTCAGGATTCTATTCCATCGATAATGGTTTTTTAATTAATATTAATACCACTTAATTTATTGTTAATTAATGAGAATAGTGTATTAATTGGGGTATCTACGTGATTCTTGAAATTCAGGACATAATTATAAGATGGAAAATTCCATTACTAATATTTTGGGTCATTACATTATTCTCCCCTTTTTATAAATTTTCCATGAAATTTTGTTTTATATACTATTTTGAAAACCAGTGAGGGTACTTATCCTTCATCACTTCCTCCAGTTCCCATGTTGCCTCCTCATACTTATGGTTTCTCCATAGTACGTTGACCAGGTTGGTGGTCTTGTTGTATATAAACCTATCTCTTTTGTCCAAAATCATTATTATTTTCTCATCATAAGAGATACCATCTTCTAGCTGTACCACATCCGAGGTTACTACATGTGCGGGATATAGTATGTACATTCTCTGGAGGGATATATGGAATACATCTTGTACTTGAGACACTGTTTTTGGGAGCACAAGATGATATGCCATTTCTCCTATGAAATCAAGGTAATGAAATGGGATAATGTACCTTGGGATGAGAATTCCATTCTTTAGAAACCTCATTACTCTCTTCCATGGTGAAATTTGAAAGAAAACAGTCTTTCCAACTTCAAACTCAAAATAAAATATATGACTATAATCTTAGCTATCCAACAAACTGTGAGAATATTTATTGTTTTATTGGATGAATTGGAACTTTTTATCTATGTATTTCACAATAATATATCCATGTATCATTCGTTCACATGCTCTATACCAAAAAGTTGGGGTTCTACATCAATTCCCACATAGAGCTTCATATAGAGCAATATAAATACTCGAGTGGAAGTTATTGTTGTATGAAAACTAAACCAATGGGATATGATGATCCCATCCTTATTAGAATTACTTTGAGAATGCTATTATAATTTTCATGAGAGTATAAAAAGCCCTTTTAGATTGGCCATTTGTTTGGGGGTGATAGGCCATATTAATATTCAATTTCGTTATAAAATCATATTGAATAATTCTCTAAATTTTTTATGTGATCCATGGATCATGAATAGAGTTGATTGAAATTGGAACCCCATGAACTCTGAACAATTCTTTCACATATAGATTGGAAACTTGTTTATGTGGGAAATCATACCAAATATAAATGTTCTAGGAAGTCTTGGTGAGTCCATCAACCACAACCCATATTACATTTCTTTAATTGGATGAATTCAGGAAACCATTCATAAATTACATAATGATGTTCTCCCATTTATAATTGGGTATAGGAAATGGATTGATCATCCCATTGTACTTTTTTCTTTTTGCTTCATCTTTCAAACACACCAAACACTTTGTGGTATACTACAGAATATCTATAAACATGTTTTCCCACTATAATTCTTGTTGAAGATCACAATACATCTTGGTAAATCTAGGATGGATGGATAATGATAAGATACGAACATTATCTAATAGGTCCTTCTGTATAATAGGTAATGAAGGCACACACATCATTGATAGAAACTGATTCACACCATAATTATGAATATGGATATCATGTAGCTTCCATTCCTTTACCTTATTTACCTTTATTTTTAGCTTGAGATGATCCCTTTATGCCTTCTATGTCTCCCCCTGGATATATGTTTGGGAAATAATCTTTTGGAACGGTAGGATGTATTTCCTACCATTGTGATTTCTAAATTGATCCTTATCATTTCCATGAAGATGTGTTATTTCTCAATCTATATCATGCATATAGTAGTTGGTTCATTTCCGCTAACAATATCATCAAACTTATTTTACTCACCTAGAAGGAAATGAATCGATAAATCACAGTCCCTATTTATCTATATCCATATAATTTAATGCCTTTTTATCTCCTTATTCGTTAAAATTTATTTTAGACTCTTATGATGGTTATGTATTTAACACTTCTCAACATAGAGGTATTGAAGCCAAATTTTCCTGTTAAATATCACAAGTACAACATTATATCACGTGTTAGGTTGTTTTTCTAACGAATCATCAAATGTCGTGAGGAATCGGCTATACCTTTATCCTTATGCATGATTAAAAAACCCAATACATTCTTTGAATCATCATTATTTATCAAAAAAACCTCCTCCACTTGTTGGTTGCGTGAGTATAAGTTCATTTATTAGCTTCTTCTTGAGCTTCCTAATGAATTCATCACATTCATTCATCAAGACATACTTTACACATTTCAGTGGTAACTTGTTTAAAGGGTTATATAATCATGATAAATTGATTAAAAATCTTTGGTAGTACCATTATAAACCATGATAAAAATATATTGACATGATACTAGTGGGTATATCCAATTTACCACATGATTTTTTCTTTGAAGGGTCTATAGAAATTCCCTCACATGTGATCACGTGTCCCAAGAAAGTGACTTGCTACCACCAAAAGTAACACATTCTGAAATTATTGTACAATCTATCCTTACTTAATGATAAAAATAAAATAATTATATATTATTCATATTCCTTCTTACTATTAGAGTATATGAGAATATCATCAATAAAAACTACTATGAATTTTTCAAGGATGTATCTAAGGAATCAATTCATCAGATCCATGCATATTATCTGTGTATTAGTATGTCTGAAGGGTGTCAGTAGGAAATCATAATGCCCATACCTTTTACTAAAAGTAGTATTTAGGATATCGTAATTATCCACATTTATTTAATGATATCCAGAATAAAGATCCACCTTTGAGAAGTAATGAACTCTTTATAGTTCATTGAACAAGTTAGCAATCCTTGGAAGAAGATTCTTTTTCTCTATGATGATCATATTGAGATATTGGTAATCGATACACATCCATATTGATCCGTCATTTTTCATTATGAGGAGAATGGGTGAACGTAATGGTTATTCACTAGGAGTATGAACTAATTTTTCAATTTCCCTTATCGTTTTTTCTTTAACTCCTCTAGTTCGATAGATTCCATCCTGTAAGGAAATTTTGAGATAGGAGTGGCTCTAGTTATGAGTTCCATTGGGAAATCCACCTCATGATTTGGGGGAAGTCTAGGTATTTAATATATAAATACATCAATGTATTCTATAAAAATTATAATTTCCTCAATTTTGATACTTTCCTTTAATGTATGTATTTGGGCTAGATATGATTCTTTACAAGGTACCAACACCCACACCAGTGAAGGATTTTTTGAAGAAGATTCCTTACCCTCCTTACATTTTTATAGGAGAATGGGATGGTTCATAATTTGAAATGATATTCAATTTTCCTGATAGTTCATGTGTTCACTATATAATGAGAGTCAATCTATTCCCAGTATAGTGTTTAATTAAGCCAATGAAAGTATAATGAGATACACTAGAAGAATCATCCCACATACACAATAGGAGAAGATTCTAACACCTGGTTTGTAATGATTTCACTACTAAGTGTTTTTATGGATATCTATACTTCAAGGCAGGGAAGATTAATTTGAGTAGTTCAAGAAACATTTGAGGATATTAAGGAATACATATAACTAGAATCAAATAATACATTTTCAATTCTTCAGTTAATATGAAGTGTACCTTGTATGAATAAATTTTAACACTCCACTCCAGCAGTAGTGATTACATAAGCATTCCCCTTATCCTTTGTATTTGGTGGAATATAATGGTGATTACCCATAATGACTTGAGGTTTAGTTCTCTAGATTTCATATTTCTCTTTTTCCCTATAGTTGAAGAATTAAACAATTGGTGGTACACTAGGAGGTTCCTTAATTTACTCCATCTTGTTGGATGAATTTATTATGTATCTTTGATATTCCTAATCTTGATGGAATTTTTTTTTTTCTCTCTCTCACTAGAACCATTTCCCACCCCCTTGAGAAAATTACAATAATTGTTTTCTCACATTTTTCTCATATGGGTGGTGGGATCCTCTTTCCTCCTTTGTCATTTGACCCACGAGTGTGAAATTCCATTATTATATTATTATCTCCATAACCATGATACTATAATCAATACTCCATCATGGAATTAATAGAACGTAGAATGAGTTCTTTATAGTTCCTGTGGACTTAGATAGATAGAGACATTCAAATGGGTGATTTTTAAACACTAAATAATCTATCTATTTTTCTATTATTCTTGATAGTGAATCCTGAGTAGTATCATGCAGGCCTTGTGAAGTTTTCATTATTGGCCATGAAAGATTCACCTTCATTTTTCTTCATCTCTATGAATTCTCTCTCTATATTTTTATGAAGAGATTGAAGGAAATATTTGTTTTGAATTTTTTTTAATTTATTCCCACTCCATATATTCTATTTTATCTTTTAGTCTTGTGTTATTTATCAATGCCAACCATTGAGTATACTCTTCATATAGAGGGGAAAAGGATAGAGTCGCCTTCTACATATCACAGTAGTGGAGAAATGAAACTATATTATCTATTGAGTTAAACCAATATTACACAACTAGTGGATCAGAAGATCCACTAAATGTTAATGGTCATTTCCACAAAATCTACCCAATGGCTAGTTGCTCATTATTTATTGAAGGCATACATTCCACATAGTTTAGGATATTATTTATATCCTTATATAGGTGTGTAAGTATCACCATGATGTTTTGAACTCTACTTTCCATACTATTGTGATTGTCATTTGCAAATTTTTTGCACAATCCCTAAAATGAATTTTTGGATTGGTTTTGTCCTGGTTCCCCCAATAATATATAATATAAAAGGTTTGAACAATATTTTAGTAAAACAATAATGAATATATGATTTTTTTCTGTTACATAATTATGTCCCAAGGCATATCCTATGGGATAACTATGTTTAACCTATTTCAAAAAAAATCTTGGATGTTTATATATACATAGTATTATTCTATGGGATTTCACTAACATTATATAATTCTAGTTCCAAAATTTAATAAACTATGCTTTGATACCAAATATAGTTACCCTTCTATTTTATTACTTGAATATTACATCCTTTTAATGCTAAATTACATATTATCATTACAAAACTAGGATATAAAGGTTTAGTGTTTGGAAACAATTAAGCACATACATGAATAGTTCATAAGAAGTCAAAAAAAATTAATATATTCTTAGTTATACCAATAACTATCAGTTTATTCTTATTACATGTATCCACCTAAGAATATACATCAATGAAAGGGGTGACCTAAAATCATATTAAGAGGATGAATAAGGTACATGAAACAAAATAAAATATATGAGAATAATGATTTTTAACATAACATTAGCATGTGATCATTATAAACATCATAAGGGAATCATTTGAGAGAGGAATGAAATGTAGAAATTCATAACAACTAAGCATCATTTTTTTGTGGTCAAATAAAAAAAATATTTTTGAACAAAGATAACATCATGTTCACACATAACATATGTGAATAATCAAAAAAATAATAATTTTGAAAAAATATATTATAATGTTTATGTATAATACACATTATCTCATGAAGTACATCATATTACCCAATGCATTGGATGGCTATATAGTTTTGGGCCCACCCTTCACATTATAACTTTTACATAATCTTACATGTCACATAGAACATATAACAATCATAGTTATAAAATATCCCATTGAAAGGAATGGGTTTCATAAAAATTTAATAAATAATAAATTCATTAAAAAAATATTGTCTTTCAAAATGAATAATGGAAAAAACACATTTGGTATAAGAGTCATCATTCTTGAGTGAAGAATATACAATCTTAGGAAGAGACAAGATGTGTTTTAGAAAGTAGATTTATTTTAAAAAATATTTATATTTGACATAAAACCAGGATGAAAACATGTATATCATAAAAGGGAAAACAGAAGAATAATTAAATCATATTTATGAAAAATTAAAGGAATATACATACGGAAATTTGCTATGAAAGTGGTAAAACCCTAATAAGGGGAGTTGGGTTCGAGAATCCCCTTACCTTAATGCATTCTGCATTTGAACTTAATATATTGGATAATGAAATAAGATTCATTATTTAATAAATGAAGATACTTTTATTCATTTATTTTATTTTTTATAATTTTATTATGTCAATTTATTTCCATTTTAAATAGTTATCATGTTTAATTTGATCACTTTAAAAGGGTTCATTTTCAAAGTTTCACGGTCAGTTTAATTTTATATAATTATGAATGTTCTTGTAAAAGAAGAATAATTATACCAAAGATAAATTATAATTTATTAATGGACTTCCAAAATATTAAATTTTTCAAATTTGTTTTGATTTTTATACAATGAGGAAGATTCCTTTGAAAAAATACTAGTGATAAATATTTAGTTTATTTTGGAAGATTTTCTGTCCATGAGGAAATAATTTCATTTTATTAAATATAATGTTTATAAATTATATAAATAACTTTAAAAAAGTAATTATAATCGTATTAAAATTTGTATTAACCATAATAATTTTTTATGACCAGACATTTAGGAGGTAATTGAAAATAAAAACTCTTCATCCAATAATATGATGAATCAACATATGAAGAACAATCTTTTCATTTTTAGAATAAAATTACAAGAGAAGAAATTTTGTGACAAATATTATATTAATAAAACAAAATTCTCATATAAATATACGATTTCATAGTAATCATACCTATTTGAAGAGGGTAGGTGAATAAAGGATAATAAAATAATGAAAATAAAATTGAAGGATTGAGTATTTTACCTCTTGAATATATTCTCATTGAGAACCTCCTTATAGAAGTTGGATTTGGTCTTTTTTTAGTATAGTAGATAATGTATGTGGGGAAGTGTCTTGGGATGGAGTTGGGTAGAATTTAGATAATATATAAGGCTTATAAGGTGTGATGATATGATGTGGTGAGAGGTTGTATTTATAGGTGAGGAGATGGGTTTTTTTATGATTAGTTTATTCATTAGTTTATTATTTTGTCTCAAGACTATTAATAACGTTAATTATAATGACTAAATATAGTAACTAGTGAAGCAGTGTTCAATATAATGGTTCTTACATCATCTATTCATCATTGATGGCTAAAAAATTCATGTATTTAGCTTATATCAAAAAATTTTGTATTTCCTTATTCACAAAAAAACTACAATTTTATAAAAATCACAAAAATTCACGCGAACAATTTTATAATCTTTTGATTAAAAAAATGGAATAAATTTAATGAAAATAATTTTTTAGAAATGAGAAATTTAATTTTTCTCTACAATTATAATTTATTAAAAAAATATTGTTTCAATACATTAATTGATTTTTTAACCCTTTGAAAAACTAATTAATGTCTCATAAAATTATCTTAAAATTATTATAAAAATAAATATTGATATATGAATATATTTTATGAAAGAAACCATTAATTTAAATTATATATTTATTATATAATTGTGAATAAAAAATTATATATTTAAAAATACCAACACTTAATTTATCATTTTTAAAAAATTATTTATTTATAACATTATATAAATATATCATATTTTCATTTACAATATACCTAAATTTTATTTATTATTTCATAGGTAATGTTACTATTTTAATGTCTAGATTTATATTCCAAATGGTCATACTACTATTCCAACTGTTAGGTTACTATTTCACTGGTATAAGATACATAACTTCTAGAAATATCACATATTTTAATCTTTATTTATGAGAATAATTTTTTTATTGTGTCTTATATGTGGAATTTCTTTAGGGAATAAATATAAGAAGGAAGATTAAATTGATAAAAGTATGGGTTATTACATAAAATAGAGTATTTCTTTTCATGATTAGTTTATTTATTAAATGGCATGTATTTTAAGTTATTTTTCATGACATATTGTTTATGCATACTGATTCATGATTGATTCCACATTATGTAAACCTTACTAAGAATATTAGATCACACTAAATTTTTTGTTTTCCAAATATATGAAGATGATTTCTTGGAATGAGTTTCAAGGATGATGATCTTTTAATTTAGGTATGATTTATTTTTCCCAATGTAAAATGGATATCATGTAGGTAATATTGTGTTCCAAAACATCAAAATAGTTAATTACATTAGAATTTGAATTATTTATATATTCTAATGCAATAGATTAAAGAACTGGCTCAATGCTACTAGGTTTGGGTCCTAACAGTTGGAATCAGAAGACATTTAGTAGAAACCTTGGAAACTAGATTTGGGAAAACATAGATTAGGGAACATAAACCTATGATAGAGATTGAGGATAAATATAAAGTAACATCAAAATGCATTGGGATTATAAATTATTTTTCATTATTATATAATCTAATATATTTTATTCCATTAATTTTAAATGATTCCTAGAATAAGGAATGAGAACCACATTAGTGCATGTAATCCATTGGGAAAGAATGATCATTACATTGATTGTTTTAAGTTAATATTTCAAACAGAGGTAGTCTGGAAAAAATTATCATTTTATAAGGATATTATATCATGTTATAAAAATAAAAAAATAATTCTCCAAGACTTATGGATTAAATGGAAAAAATATAAGAATAGGACAAAAGAATAAATGATAGATAATGGGAAGATGGGAATGATAGATTTTCTCACATGTTATGGTTCTATAAGGAAACACCATGGTATATTATTAATATGGAATGGTTTTCTTCCCATGTTTAGATAAAATGGTCACTATGCTCAATATTTCAAGTTAATGAACGAATTTTACAATGTTAGGTGAATCAAGTGTACGGATATGGGGAACAATGTAAATAAATTTCTAATCATCATAGGAATACACCTCAATAGAAGCTAATGGTTCATGGAAAAGATTATGATATTAGCCCAGATAAAGAGGAATGATTAATTTTCATGTGTTTAGATTCAATCATTTTATTATTTGAGTATTTAATCAATGATGTATTGGTTATATAAATTATAAAATATGTAAGGAATGTACAGAAATATATTTTCATTTAGGATTGGCAAGTATTTGTTGTACCATACCAATGTCCAAGAAAAATGATTTAGTGGAAAGTTGAATATCTTGTAAAATAAATTATTGAATTAATGAAACCCCTTAATGTGTTCTTAATTTTGAAATATGATGTTATGATAAATATATGATTGATATTTGTAAAGTAAATTTGATATTACTAACTACAATATCACTAATTAATGATTAATTTGAAATGTGCTCATTGTATCATTGATGGTGTCTACATCAGTTTATTGTATTATGGAATATATACAATAACCTATGTTTTACAGAAGGACTAAGAAAGAAAGAAATTTTTCAATAATTTAATTATGGTAATTCAAGTTATTATTATGTATTAAGATAATACAAGATGAAGGTATTCACATGATTTGTATGTGATATCTAAGATAAATTTTATTTTGGGTGGTGAATAAAATGTTTTTCAATATTGTTTCTAAATTTGGTCAGAAATATCTTATATGATCATTAAAGATAAATATATATATATATATATATTGGATTAAAATTATATTTAGGTTTTATAGGATAAATGTTTTTGATACTGTCATTTTTAGTAGAAATGGAGGAATACCCTATTAATCTTTTATAGACCAAAGAATCTATTAATGGGTAATTTTAGTACTTCAGGGATAAACAATCATTTTTTATATTCAATTTTTAGAGTAATATATTAATTGAAAATTGATATAAGGACATGAAAAGGATGATATTTTTTTTATAACATAGAAAAATATCATGTTATTATATTTGATAATATTCCTAGAGAGTGAAATAAATCTTTGTATCTAGGAAAAAGGGTCTTCAAACAAAACATTTATCCCAGTGGTTTAATTTTTTTTGAACTAATGGAATTTTGATTCATCATAGATTAATGGTTTTGATCACTTAAACATTATATTGATCACCCCATTTCTTATTATCAATAACCTCAATAATTCTATAAATTTTTTTACACTTTTCACCCATGTCAATATCATTACATTCTACTGATGTTCTCCTACCTAGAAACCCAATTATGTGTTATTATAGATTACTTTTATAAATCCCATTCTCTATTATTAGGAGGATATTTTATTAATCCTTTTTCTATGTAGGGTTTTCCATGACGATACTTCTAAATTTCAAACACTTGATTACCAATATCAAGTTTGATTTCTGAGGATTCAATTTATTTAAGGTAGGGAAAATGTAACACCAAGAAAAATCAAAATATGTATATCATATTTGATAGAATGTATGAAACACTAAACTAATTATTGAATGGAATGTAACATACCGATACATTATGTTATAGTTAATATTTTAAATAAATTAAATAAATTATATATTCTATATATTTTAATGAATGCATTAATAATTTATCTTTCATTACAGGCAACAATAAAATTCTTTAATGTATCATATTACACAGAACACTGAGCTTTTCCAACTACAATTAATATTATTATTTAAAATAAAAAATATAATAGTGTATAAATTTGTGATCCTGAATAGGATAAAATAAATTATGAAAATATATTATTAACTTCATTGCTTAGTGATTAATTATAAATTAATATAATAACCTAATGAATATAAATTAAATGTTTTTTTATAAAACATTATTTTTATGCACCAATGTTGTTTTATCTTAACAAATTTAATTAATTATTATTATTGAATGATTATAATTAAATTTATATATTATGTATTCTATAATTATTTTTAAAAATTAATCAAGTATATTCTTTAGGAAAAATATAAGAACAAATTAATATTTTTTCATAAAAGGATGTATTTTTTAAAGGCACTTTTTCTTCCTTTAAATAGAGAAGTATTTTAAAATTAAATTGTGACAATTTTATAAATATTATATGAAAAGAATAATCACAATTTTTTAATGTTTAATATTAAAATTATCTTAGGGATTTTTTTTGGTATTATTATAAGATGTTTCATTTTTTTATGAATAATGAATACTACTGACATTTAATTGAATACTTCTTTTTTTATTTAAATTATTTATAAAGATAAATTATTTTTTTAATTGGTTTTAAAGTAACAATAGATCAATTATATATATATATTCGTCGATTTATATTCATTTTATTAATTTTATTGTTGAATTTACATATAAAAAAATTTAAATATTTGGAAGATTTTAACTTTAAAACCCCACTTTCTCGCCATGTCTGCATGATTAATTATGAATTAAATTATGAAAATTTTTGAGCTTAAATTTAAAAAATGAAATCCATATTTGGAATGAAGAAATTTATAATTTCTATTATGCACAAGCTAATATTTTAAAAAAGTGAATAGCGAAATAATTTACAATCAATAACAACGATGAAGGAGAAAATGAGTTTACTAGTGGTTAATCATAGGATATAAGGTGTAAAAATGACCAAACAATTGTCTAAAACCCATTTTATGGACATATTTATACCCTTAACACCTTTATATAATATTGTTTTTTTATTGGAATACTATACCATGAATGTGACCTATATAATATGTTATGTAAGGAAAAATATAAAATTGGATCCTTACTTTCTTTTAATATTTATAAAGCATCAAGATATAGGAAAATCATATTATGAATTATATATATTATTTTGAAAGTCAAATGAGTTTTTTATCATGATAATTTATTTTAATATTTTAGATATTATATAAGTACATTAAATGCAAATTGAACACAAAAAAATTATTTAATTATTTAATAATAAAATAAATAACATACTAAAAACATTAAAAGGGAAGTAAATTGAATGAATTAAAGTAATTATATATTATATGAAAAATAATATTAAAAAAACTTTTACTATAATATATTTGTCATAATTCATCGGCCTATTTGGCTGGTGGGGCTAGGTGTGTCTCCACCCACCATGTAGTAAACATATGCCCATAAGATATTAGTTTTATCACACATCCAATGAAGGATAGTGCACCTACCCCACCTCACACAAAACATGCATCATAGTAGAAAACTATAGAACCAACTACCATCATACCACACGACTATATTATTCTGACCTTCAACTAACCTATGGCCACCACCCTAGGCTACCACCTACACCTTCAGTTGTCAACACTGTTATACACCATTAAAGTGACAAACCTCCTTGATCTACAACATTTTTTCATTACTATTTATCATGTACCCTTACGCTTATCTGAAACAAGTTTCACTACCAAGATTCCAGTACTTCCACCACCCTCGATCTCTCAAACTAGAACCTGTTACATAAAGAACGTATTGTTCCACCACCTATGTCCAATTTTAGGGTTAATGAACCCATTTAATTTATGCATGAATATTTGTTAGAGGAAGGGAAATAAAGAGGGAGGAGAGAGTGGTTATGGGAGAGGAAAATAATTATCTGGTCTTCTCTTTCTTAATTAATCATAAAAAATCTTCCAAATTCAATAACATGGTTAAGCCTAAACATTATTTACCTATAATATCATTTTTTTATTATAAGGGATGTTAATAATGGTGTTTTGGGATGAAAATAATTGTAATCTATTTTCTAATCCCATATGTTCTAGAATAATGGAGGAAACAATATGTTTAAATAAATTTCCAATGAAAATAAAACGGGGAATGGAGCATAATAAGTCATGAATCCCAACCTAGGTTTTAATCCATTCATTAACAAAGGCATGGTATGTGTTAATTATTGTTTTCATTTCAAGGAATATTTTTGTTTCTCGATATCATAGATTACCATTACCTACAAACACCTTCTCCTATAACACCGAATACGAAGCAAGGTTTAATGTGGTTAGCCCTAGAGAGAGGGGTTAAAGATGTATTTAAATTGAAAATATATTGATTTTCTATAATATTTAATGTAATTAATTAAATTAATTCATTTCACCTATGATGGATCAAAAACAAAGACACTAATATGAACAACGTTTAAAAAATCCTAGGATAATTTACCTTTAAAAACATTGCTATGAACATGGATTTTCTATTATAATATTTTTTATTACAATAAAATAAATTCATCAAAATTACATGAACATGGATTAAAATAAGAACAATATTTATTATAAATTATTAAGGGGCTATTACACACTCAAAATTTCACACCTGTTCAATCAAGGGGTAAATATGATTTCCAAAAACTTTCGGAACAATAAATAAATAAATCTAAAGTAATCAGTTATGGTAAATTTTCTATTTTACCACTAATATGGTTTTGAGACAATGGAAATCAAAATTGAGCTATTTCATGGCTAGGAAATAGCAGGGCAACTAAAGGTATTTATTTTGTGGATATATTTTACCTTTAAATAGATTTTTATCAATGAATCTGTTCTAATATATTATATTATAACACCCTATAAATTTAGTGGAAAATAATACTATACATTATTGCATTCAAAACAAGAAATATCGAGATTTAATAAAATTACAATATATTATAAATATATTTTTCATTCAATGTGATTTTTGTATCCAAGGCATTGAATTAAAATATATTATTAGTATTAAACAAATAATGAAAAAAATTATTTTCTAAATAATTTAAGTGAATTGATTAATTAATAATGAATATGTAATAAATTTTATGTAAGGACATTTTATACTTAAAAAATATGTTTTATAAAAAATGGGTTTTAATTAATTTTTTGAGGAAAATAATAATTTATTTGTTATCTTTTTTAGAAACATAATGTGAGGAAATAAAAATCAATTTTAAAATATGAAAGACAATATTATATAGGGTGGATGTTTTGGATTCTTTTGTAAAATATTTATTTTCATGTGTATAGCGGAAAATATAGATTTTTATAAAAATATCTCTTTATTTCAATAAATCATTTAATTTAAAATCCAAATTAAGTTTTTAATTTAATACTAAAAGTAAATCTCAAAAAAATATTAATAATTTAATTAATTACATTGGATTCAATATTATACCTTTTTTGTATAATTTTCTTTTTGGGTTTTAAAATTCATTTTCCAAAAACCTATTTTTCATTGCATTTTACACATTTATTTTAAAATTTCATTATTAAATATATAAATATTTAATATTTTTATATTAATTCCATATTTTTAATCATATTCAAAAAATTTATTAAATACTTTCCTTTCATTTTAGGTCATTAGGAGTAATAACCTTTGTAATTTTTTTTCACCTCTATAAAGGTAACACTTGTAAAAAAAGAATATAAAATTGTTTTAGGGCATTAAAATCTATCTAAAACTTTCCATAATCATATTAAATGATTTTATTGAAAAAATACAAGGTAGATTAAAATGTCACATTATTTCCACATCGCTTTGATTATAATAATTAATTTATTTATAGAAAAGTATATGCAAAAATAAGTTTTGAATGAATGTAAAAGGTTATTTTCAGAATTAATAAATTATTTTTAATAATTTGATTTGTTATAATTTCCTCAAATTCTTACGTATCAAATACACATTTCTTGTGAAAACAATAGTAATATTCTAATAAACGATTCAAAAACAATAAAATAAATAAATTTTTTATTAATTATTTAATAAAATGAATTTTATAGTTACTGATAATTTATAAATGATTTTTGTGGTGTATATATTATAAATTTAATTTTATCATGATGACATTAAAGTTATATTAAATGAGTAGTTCCAAAAACCACTGTCATGAAATGTTATGTAAAATAACATTATATTAAATTATTTTAAAAATATAAAAAAATAAAATATGAATAATTGGATCTTAAATGGAATTACACATCATTAATGGAATATATTTGAGATATTTTTCACCATATAGTTAAATTTTTAACCCTTAAAGGCTAAAAAATGTGTTATCATGGTTATGATTATAATGTTTTAATGATGGGGATAAAAAAGACACGGATTAAAATGAAACCATAACTATTCTAAATCATATATAATGATTGTATTTCAAACAATTTTTTATTACAATACATATCCATTTGGAAGTATTTTACATGTCAAATACATTAATTATATTTAAATATTTTATGTAACTCCATGCGTTTCCTCCTTTTACATACAAAAGGTAACCTCCCCTTATTCATTATTCACAATGTTCAAAAAATATGTATCATCCAATAATGGAAATAATACATTACTATATTCATTACCTTTGTTATTGATATCATAGTTTTGACCTGATACCATCCTATGAATGCCAAAGGTGTAAGCCAAGCGAGTTCTCTCAATGAAGAAGTAATCATCTTACATGATTGTTTTAAAGTTTATTTCCTAATATATTTCCTATAAATGTATTATAAAAATACTAATATAATTAATCCAATATCATCAATATTTTAATATGTTATTATGATTACATGAAAACCATTTTCCACATACTTTCTATTAATGGTAAATTAAACTATCGCTCATGTATACGTGTGGACAACCATTTAAACATAACAAGGTTATTCATTATACATTACAACTTAACATTGATCATATCCATGATATATTTATTTAACATATATAATATTTATGATATAATTATGGTTCTGTAAAGGTGAATAATTTTTTACTTTTCATTCCTTTCATCCATAAAAATGTTGAAACATCACTTACTCATATGTACACACAACTATTTCATCAAAGTGATCTATTTAATTTTTTGAAACCATTTTATATGATTGGTTATAAAAATATATAAAATAAAAAATATGAAACATTTGAAATTATAAAAAAAAATTATATGTTTATACAATGAGCAATAATTAGGGACCATAACTACTAAATCAATATATATATAAGAAATAAAGATGTTAACACATTAAATTACTATGTTCATATAGAATTTTAATCAAAATGGTGTTGATATGTTATAATTGGATCATATATGATATTATATGTGTGTACATATTTCTTCTATATAATTATAAAATTTTTTAATTTATTTTACATACGGTTAAAAGTTACTAATAATCAAATGACACATAAAGAAAGGGTTCTTCATCAAAATATTGTTTCACTGAGACATGGTTGATATTATGCACCAATTTATGTTTATGACTTGTATATAATTCCCTTTTGAAAAGTGATACCATTTATCCATATAAAATCATTACAGTCAAAGTTTCAATTCAAATTGTTTCATCTCAATGATTTTGATTCAAAATTTACCCTAGATATAAATGATTTATGTTTAAATATAATATTAATTGAGATTGATTACACTTCAATTTCCATTACGGGAAATTAAACGTTTCATATTTGTTAAACCCAATATATCCACTTCTTCTCAATTTATTTTTGAGGTTTTCATCAGCATCATCATTTATTTATTTATTCAAAGAAATTAGAAGAGCAGGAAGAAACCTTACCAACACATTTGAGTTATTAATTATTTCTGAGAATTCTCCTATCCTTTCCACATAAAGTGACTATGAAAATGTATCAAGAAAAAAAATAGTATCTATCCTTTTGGATAAGAATATTTGTTGTCCATATTCATGTTTTCTAAACTATTTTCAATGAATGTATGGAATGTAATTAAATAATTTTTTGAATTTATATCCAAAAATATTTTATTATCTTTAGAATGATTATAATGATATCTTCTTGTAACTATATAAACATGGTACATTTTATTTTTTACTAAAACTATTAATATAATGTTATATTTTTAAATATATGGAATGAAATGATTTTCATGCCACAATTAAAACTATTTTATTTGAATCATCTATTAAAATATTCAATGGTTATTTGAAAATATGTTTTTTAATATTTATATGTTAACATAAATATATTAAAAATGTTATTTAGAAAAAATAAAAAGGATATTTTTATCAATAAATGTTTTGGTGATATTTTAATATATTTTCATCTAAAAAAGAATAAATTTATGATAATTATGTTTCAATTGGGATATGATCCAATGATACCATTCTTATTTTTTATCAATGTGTTTTTTGATTATGGTGATGATATGTTTATGAAACTGATTTTGTTATCCATGGGTTACATTTTCATGAAATGATATTTTTTATGATCTTGTGGAATATATATGAATTATTTTTTTAATGTTATGAGTGGTGCATTATAGGCATACAATTCATTTGTTAATGATTACGTATTTATCTTGGAAGAAGTTTCACCTAATAAAATATTATATTGACCATGTATGATTTTAAATTATGATACTATGTCAAATATGCGTTGTTGGTCTTAATAGTGTGCATTGACATTTCATTTCTCAAATATGATTATCCAGAACCATTTATCGAAGTATATATTTAATATTATTATACTTATTATATTGTCTCATGGATGATGATATTTGGTTATTTTATGATTCATGTATTAGGAATGACCTAATACTTATTCCATGATTATTATATGTGAATTTATGGGTATGATTTTAAAATGTTAAGATCATAATACAATACCATTATGCACATGTTATAATGACAAATTATCATCGATTGATATCTCCCTTTTCTACCCTTAATAATAATCGGAGATCAACCCCTATCCTCTACCCATATCCAAATGATATGAAGATATTTTTTAATTATGTTATGACTAAGAAGGGATATATGTGTGAAGAATTTATCAGGATATGCTGTACATTTTTTTCTATGTAAGTAGTCCATATATCCATGATTCCAATGTGATTAAACCTTTATGGTAATGGGAAAGGATTATTTATGAGATGTATAGAATATTCATATAAAATAATGTGATATGATTTTATATTATTCTAAGGCCACCCGAACTAGTATTTGAGTAGGTTTCGGTTATTATAGGAAACTAAGATTACGATATTGTACTGAGAACCATTAGGTTAAACATATGTATATCAGAACAGACTAACTTATTCTAAAGAAAGTATTATTGCTTTTATAAAAATTCATCAATGTCTATATAATGGGAATATAATAACCTTGTGGAATAGATACACATAAAGTTTGTAATGTTGAAAGGGGTGGATTGGGGATTAACTCAATCATCACTGGGGAACAGTGTGTGTGCTTAAGACTATACACTCGTATTTACACTCTAGGTGTATATTATTATTTTAATTTTTATTCTCATTATAAACTACTATGACATATTTGAAACTACGATGGTCATGGGGGTCCTATGTTAAAAAAGATTCCATAGATTGAATGGAAGGTGTTAGGATTTTGACATCCTAAGATTTATTTTCATGACTATATGATTTTTCACTATAGTTAATGTTGCTAACATTATAAATTTAATTTTTATTAAGTGGATAGAATAGAGACAAATTAAAATAAATATGGCTGCAAAGGATAGTATGATATTTTTATGATGAGTAAAAAATAATTGTTGATTTTGGAGTGAATTTTTTATTTATTCTTGTAATGGTCTGGGGTTTGGGGTTCTTTACTCTTTGAAATATCTGAGGTAAGAGTGTTCTGGGTGGTTTGGGATGCCATCCCAGCTTCCCAGTGAAGCTTGACCCCTAACAGTAGCCTTAGCCTACCAGTAGCAGGCTTACCGGTGGCTTGGCCTACTGGTAGCTCGGTCTACCGGTAGCTGCCGCCTACTGGTAGCTCGGCCTACCGGTAGCCGCTACCTACCTGTAGCATGGCCTACAGGTAGCCACAACCTACCGGTAGCTCGTGCGTACCGGTAGCTCTCACCTATCGGTAGCTCTAGCCTACCTCCGCGAGTGTTTTAATTCTGTGGTACCCCTTTTTGTTTCAAAAAATTGTTTTTCAAACAGTGTTTTAGCCCTTGTTTTAATGACCATTAATGACAATTAATTAAATGTTTGGTGGGAACCCCTTAAATGAAGAACCTTTAAATGAAAAATTGGTTCTGGTCACGTCCTACGCCTGTTTTCTGAAACTCCAGTAGGCATGTGCGTCGGTTTTAACCGCCCCAAAATGCAGGGACACCATAATGACGTGTGGGGTGTGCCAGCTGCATGGTTAATCCACAAACCCATGTCTTCCACGGTTTCGAGAATTTCTCTAGATCTTAACTATCCCCAGGGATGCTATATCTCATCCCAAATCAGCCTTTATAACCTGAAGGATTCTCTCAATGTTTATTTTTGTGATCACCATGCGCTTAGAGTACCCTTCCTCCTAATGAGTACCCCAGAGTTTTTCCTTGATCGCATCTCGTGGTGCTGCTGATACTGATTTCGAGTTTTCACCAAGGGCTTAACATCGATCCTTGATCAATCATGTATGGTTTCACCTTCATCTATACTTTATGTGTATCATGCGGGGTGGGTATGCTACTACTTCTGTAGAAGTGTATGAACCAAACCTAAATGAAGATAATAAAAGGATTCTAAAGAATGAAGGGGAGGGGTGTGATCGATGATGTTGCTCTAGTTTTCTCTTTTCATGATTATTGATTCGGAATTGTGCGAGCTTGCGCCTACTTAAATTTATTGTCATTGTTGGTCTTTCTTTGTGCACTAATAAACCCTTACCTCTTGTGTTGGTTGTGTAAAGGAAAATGGTTCATTACGTATATTCGACCAAATAATTTGAAAGCACCAGGATCAATCCTTTTCTATGATAACCTCGGTTAAAGAACAACATAATTGGAATCATGGAGTGTGTTAAATATTTTATATATGAAAATACAAGAATGGGAGTACCATGTGTTATTTGTAGTGGTTTGGTTTCATTTATTTCATGGGCAAATTGTTGGGTGATGTGGGAGGGGATGGTATCCACTGCTATGATGGTTTCGCTAGTTGTGAACATGAGGCCGTGTGGTTACTTTGCTTATATCATAAATTGGGGTGGAATCCTCTGTTGTTGAGAAACCGTTGGCTCATGGGTTTTGGGAGCATGGGGTCCTTGGTTCTAGTACTTTGAGGGATCTCAGTTGTTCCTCTTTGTGGTCGTGACTTTATAAGAGAAGACGGTGTGAATGTTTAAGTTGATGTTTGACTGTACTCTTCCCTTGGCTTGTGCAAGTGTTTGCTAGTTGCCTATGTAGATGGAGAAACTTATTTAAACATTATTACTGAACATGAAAACAAGGATGGGACGAACAGGTTTGGTTAGGTTTGAGTTGTGACATGGACAGGGGTGCTGATTTTGTGTTCTTTAGGCTAGCTGAAAAAATACATAGATTTGGGTGAATTCTGGTTACCTATACATATCCTTGTTGTTTTTGTGTTTCTTATTCGTGCCCCACCAAAGTTGAGAACATAGTGTTGAACACCCCTTTTCATGGGGGAGGGTGTTTTTTCCAACACTTTTATGAGTGGCTGGTTATTAGCTCCTTTTCTACTCCCATTCCCGAATAGCCCAAGACTCTACGGGCTGGCTATGATGACATGAAGTCCATTATTAGCCCAAAAATCAATGGGCGGGGTAGTTGCGGTGGTTGGACCATTTGGTTGCGGGCAAGTTGTTTACCAAGTGTCTTCAGGATAAGGCCCTGGTGTCTTCAGGCGTGGAAAATGTTGTTCTAACCCAGTTTTTTGTGGGTGTGGTTACGTGTGGTGGTTATGTCCCAAGTGTTTTTGGGTGAGGTTTGGCAGTGGGACTACAGTGTGGTTATGGCCTAGGTGTTTACAGGCGAGGTTTGGCAGTGGAACTACAACGAGGTTATGACCGAGTTGTTTGCATGTGAGGTATGGCAGTGGGACTACAGTGAGAATGGAGGGATTGGTTTGATGCCTAGGATGTCTAAATTACCAGTGGGAAAGTGGCGTGGGGTACCCAAACATCGATGTGATTTTATTATACATTACTCTGCTTGCATTATTTGGGGGCCTGGCAATTTGCTGACACTTCCCTGCTTTTTGGTGAAGGTGGGTCGTGACAGAATGATATCGAAGGATTTGGTTGGTTGAGAGATAAGATTGAGTCTAGAGTTAGGCATAGTACAAATTGCATGGGATGGTAGGGGAATAGTGTTGGGTGACCTTGGTGCATGAATTAGGCCAGGGATGACCAGCTAGGGCACGGGATTTTAGGGCCCCCATGATCCGATGCAAGGACTCTGGGCCTACCTAACGACCAAGTAAGGTGACACTGATTGTAGGGTAGAGACCCTAGGAAGGATACATTCATCATAATGACTTCTGTTCTTGTGATTCATGTCTGTTTTGGGAAATGAAATCAATAAGAAGTTTAAGAAATTTAAGAACAATATTCTGCACAACTTGGACTTAGGCATTCCTTGTTTACCTTGCAGCTATGGCACCTGGGAGGCGACCACGGGCAGTAAGGGCGATTGATGACCAGGAGTTAGACTTGGCCGATCGGAAGAGGACTGATCGAGAGGAGGAGGACGACCAGTGGCAGAAGTTTCTTCGAGCCTTCCAGCGACAGACCGTCAAGAAGTATGAGGGCATCACCTCTAACATGAAGACGAAGAGCTGGATCGAGGAGATGGTGATAGATTTCATCTTGATTTGGGCTCCGACTGAGTAATGGGTTCCTCTGGCTGTCATCCAGATGTGGGGAGTAGTGCATCATTGGTGGAGTCTCTACATGGGAGAGAGGAGAGAGGCTGAGGTGGCTTGGGCTGATTTTGAGAAGGATTTCCAGTCATAATTCATCTCTTCTACGATGAAGGCAGAGAAGAGTCAGGAGCTACTCTCCCTCCAATAGGGGAGTATGACAGTAAGGGAGTTGGGGGTCAAGTTCAAGGACCTCCTCCATTTTCTCCGGACCACGTTCCTGATGAGGAGTCTTGGGAGAGACATTTAGAGTAGGTGCTTCGACCTTCCCTCCAGTACACAGTTAATCCCTTCACATTACTGACATACTTGGAGGTCAATAAAAAAGGTCGAAGTGGGGGAGAGGATGCACATGGTAGGAAGTGTGTCATGTGAGGGGATCCAGCTGGGATCGCAGAAGGGAAAGGACGTCAGCACCAGGCCTCCAGCATCAGGACCCTCTCGGTTCCGACCAGTAGGGAGTAGGCCACAACAGTTCCATTTCTGGTCCCCCAATCCTCGCCCTTTCCTTTCGGGCCCAGGACCGAGGTGATTCATCTATGGGAGTCATGGACATCTCCAGAATCAGTGCTTGGACCGAGTACAGTACGACGGTGGTGGACATGCCCATCACCCGCTTCAGAAGTAGTTTCCAACTAGGCCCTTCCAGCAGCAGCAGTTGGGGTAGGGAACTCCTACTCCTCTAAGGGCAGGCATTGCAGGAGGAGGCTGACCTCAAGGCACTCCTCAGGGACCTCGACCAGGGCGCGGTCGAGGAGGTGGCCGATAGCCGAGAGGCAGAGGAGTTGGGCGTGGACAGTTGCATGCCGCGGAGGCAGCAGTTCCAGCAGGGCCGGAGGTCGTTTGAGGTACGATTAGATTTTTTAGTACACTTGCTTACGATTTGTTCGATACTGGGTCTTTACACTCCTTTGTTGCACCCATCCTAGCCCATGATTTGGGTCTAGATGTCGAGATCCATCCAGTGCCCCTGGTGCGGAGCATGCAAGTCGGAGGTCAGATCGACATTTTATATGTTTTTCGAGGATGAAGAATGGTGATAGGGCTGCATCAGTCAGTCAGGGATCTCCTACTATTGCAGATATAGCCATATGATGTCATCATAGGCATCAACTGGCTATTCTCTGTGTGTTCCGTCATCGACTACCTCTGAGGGAGCATCGTGTTTTCAGAAATGGGTGGTCGGCATGTTACTTTCACCAGTGAGAGGAGTGTTAAGAAGAGCATCAGGCGAGAGGAACCCCTCCTATCCTTGTTCGCCAAGCTGTTAGTTGAGTCAGTAGATGCTGAGATGGTGGATATACTAGGTATCATCGGTGAGATTTTGGACATCTTCCCTGAGGAGGTGACGACTCTACCCACTAGATGTGATATCGAATTTGGGATAGACATGCATCCTGGTGCTCGTACGATTTCGATAGCTCCTTACCGGATGGCACATTCATATCTACTAGAGCCACAGATTCAGTTGAAATGATCTAATGAAGGGGGGTTATGTTCAACCAAGTGCGTCACCGTGGGGTGCTCCAGTATTGTTCGCGAAGAAGGCAGGTGGTGGTATCATGTTGTGCATAGACTATAGGAGGCTGAATTAGGTAACGATCAAGAATAACTACCTTCTTCTGAGGGTATATGATCTTTTTGCCTAGCTGGAAGGTGCATGATGGTTCTTGAAGATCAGACTGTGGTCTGGGTATCACCAGTTGAGGGTGAAAGAGGGCGACATCCCGAAGTTGGCCTTCAGGTGCAGATATGGACACATCGAGTTTTTAGTCATGCCTTTCGGTGTTACGAATGCCCTGATAGTGTTCATGGGACTTATGAACTCCATCTTCCAGAAGTACCTGGATCGGTTTGTAGTTGTGTTCATTGACGACATCCTGATCTATTCATGATCATAGGAGGACCACGCGGATCACCAGAGGATGGTTTTGGAGGTTCTCCAACATCACCAGATCTATGGGAAGTTGTCAAAATGTAATTTCTGGATGTGAGAAGTGCACTTACTTGGGCATGTAGTGTCTGAACAAGGGGTAGTGGTGGACCCATAAAAGGTTGAGGCGGTTGTTTCTTGGGCAGCACCCAAGAATGTGACAGAGGTTCATAGTTTCCTCGGGCTGGTAGGTTACTATTGAAGGTTCATACCCAACTTTTCATGAGTTAAATCCCCTTTGACAGCCTTGACCAAGAAGGACCAGGACTTCGTGTGGGGCGACCAGTGCCATGAAGCTTTTGGATACCTAAACGAGAAGCTAGTTAGTGCTCTAGTGCTCAGATTTCCAGAGGAAGGGGTGTTGTCTGAAGTGTTCTTTGATTCTTCTAGCCTTGGCTTGGGATGTGTGCTGACGTAGCAGTGAGGAGTGATCTATTATGGGTCTAGGTATTTATGTTCTCATGAACTTTACAATTCCACCCATGATCTGGAACTTGCAGACATACTGTTATCATTGAAGTTGTGGCGGCATTATCTCATCGGAGAACACTTTGTGGTCTTCTCAGATCACATGATCTTATATTATGTCCTTTCCCAGCGATATTTGAAATTGCAGCAGTAGAGATGGGTTGAGTTCCTCCTAGATTAAAACTTATAGATCTCTTATACTGAGCGCAAGGGAAAATGCTGTAGCTAATGCCCTGAGTAGGAAATTGCAGAAGGAAGTAGTTCGGGAATCGGCAGACCCCTGGAAGGCACCAGAAATGTTGACTACCTTCCACCTGGATGTGAGGATTGATAGCGGTAGTGGTTTCCTATATCAGATGACAGTGAAATCTTCCTTGTTTCAGAAAGTAGAGGAGTCTCAGTGGGGAGACCCAGAGTTCTATGTGATGCGTGAAGGAGTTGACCAGAGCAATGCCCCGAAAAGATGGATGGAGGATGGTTAGAACCAGATGCTTTTCCAGTGAAAGCTGTTTCTTCCAGAGGCGATGCGCAACAAGATTCCTAGTGAGCTCCACAAATCTCCCCTAGTGGTACACCCATGAGTTTCCAAGATGTACCAGGGTTTGAAGAGATAGTTCTGGTTTCCCAGAGTTAAGCGAGAAGTGGAAGAGTTTGTGGCCACGTTCCTAGTGTCTCAGCAGGTGAAGGCTAAACACTGAGTTCCAGGCGGCCTGCTGTAGTCTCTAGATGTCCCCAAGTGGAAGTGGGAATACATCATGTTGGATTTTGTCACGGGACTACCCATGTATCAAGAGTGGTACAATGTCGTCTGGGTAGTAGTGAATCAATTGACGATATTGGCTCACTTTCAGGCGATTAAGGAGTCGGGTGTAGTGGATGCTTCGGCATGAAGGTACGTGGATGATGTGGTGCGATTACATGGAGTTCCGAGGTCCATAGTCTAGAATAGGGATGCATGGTTTTCCTCATGAGTCTGGAGTGGATTGCAGCATGCTTTTGGCACCCAGCATAGTCTTAGCACTTCTTTCCATCACAATACAGATGGACTGAGAGAGCGCACCATCCAGACCATGGAGGATATGCTACGGGCATGTGTTCTGGACTTAAGAGGATCATGGGTGTGACATTTTCCTCTGGTATAGTTTTCCTAGAATAATAACTATCACTATACCATTGGTATGGCTCCATTGGAAGCCTTGTACGGGAGTTCGTGCCGCTCACCCGTGTGTTGGACTGAAGTCAGAGAGGCAGGCATCCTTGGCACGGAGGTGGTGCAGAGCACGACAGAGAAGGTTCAGCTTATATGGGAGAGGATGAAGGCGGCCCAGGAATGACAGATGTCGTATGCCGAAAGTAGGAGAAGGCACTTGGAGTTTTAGGTAGGAGACCACGTGTTCTTGAAGGTCTCCCCTCGGCGAGGACAACGATGGTTTGGGAAGGATAGTAAGCTCTCCCCTAGGTTCATTGGACCTTTTGAGGTGTTGGGAGGAGTTGGTGAGGTCGAATATCATATGGAATTGTCACCTCAGTTGGAGAAATTTCACAACATCTTTCACGTCTACCAGCTTCGACGATACCTACACGACGACTCCCACATCATCGATTGGGGAGAGTTGGATTTTAAAGATGATGCGACCTTCCTAGAGCGACCAATCAAGATTGAGGATCAAAAAGAGAAAGTGCTTCGCGGACAAACCATCCCCTTGGTTCGTGTTTTGTAGAGGCATGGTGTCCGGGAAGAGATAACTTGGCAGTGGGAGGCCCTGTTCCGCGTTCAGTACTTGGAAGTTTTCTGACATCCTTGTTGTTTTGTTCTATCCCTTGTTGAGATGGTTTACCTTGTTCTTTAACTAATGTGAAGTTCTTGTTTTGATTAGCCATGAAATGATCTGTTCCATGTCCCTCTATTTGTGTTCGAAACTGTGATAAGGGGAAACCTAACTACAAATATAGACACATTAATGAGGATGTGATTAAACCCGTGCGGGTGAGTCAGTTCCGCCCAAAGAGGATAATATCCTGACATGTAATAAGGGACTCCATGACTCATTTGTTGGACAATGTGATCCTTATGCTTGTTGTGGATGTAGAGATTGAAAACTCTTGGGGGAGTGTTCTTGGATATAGGGGGATATGTCCCAGCTTTCTAACAACTCATGGGATTGCACCTGAGAAGTATCTTTAGAAGGTGGTTGTTTGGACCCCACTTCCCTCCTTTCTGGTTGGTTCTTTTATTCTCAGGGACAAGAATAGTTTGAGAAGTATTTAATGTAATGGCTCGGGGTTTGGGGGCCATTACTTGGTGAAATATCAGAGGTAGGAGTGTTCTGAGCGGTTTGGGAGGCCATCCCAGCTTCCCGGAGAAGCTTGACCCCTAACGGTATCATTATCCTACCAATAGCAGGCCTACCGGTGGCTCGGCCTTTCGGTAACTCGGTCTACTGGTAGCTGTATCCTACTGGTAGCTCAGACTACCGGTATCTCGGCCTACCGGTAGGCGCAACATACCTGTAGCTCGCGCCTACCGGTAGCTCTTGGCTACTAGTTGCTCATGCCTACCGATAGCTCTCACCTACTGGTATCTCTAGACTACCTCTGTGGGTTTTTTCTTTCAGTGGCACCCCTTTTTGTTTCACAAAATGTTTTTTAAACCGTGTTTTGGCCCTTGTTTTAAAGACCATTAATGAAAATTGATTAAATGTTTGGTGGGTACCCCTCAAATGAAGATCCCCTAAATGAAAAATGGCTTCTGGTCACGCCCTAACCACGTTTTCCGAAACGCCAGTAGGCATGTGCATCTGTTTTAACCGGCCCAAAAGGAGGAGACCCTCTAATGACGTGTGGGGCGTCCTAGCCATGTGGTCAACCCACGACCCCCTGTGTTCCGCAGTTTCAAGAATTTCTCGATATCTTAACCATTCCGGGGGATGCTGTATCTCTTCCCTTATCAGCCTTAATAACCTAAAGTCTTATCTCGAAGTTACTTTTAGCAATCACCCTACACTCGGAGTACCCTTCCTCCCATAGAGTACGCCAGAGTTTATCCTTGATAGCGTCCTGTGGTGCTGCTGATCCTGATTTCTAGTTTCCATCGAGGACTTAACATCAATCCTTGATAAATCAAATAGGGTTTCACCTTCTTCTCTCTTTTATGTGTATCATGCGGGTTGGGTACTCTATTTCTTTTGTAGAATTGGATAAACCAAACATAAATAAAGATAATAAATGAATTCTAATGAATTAAGGGGAGGGGTGTGATCGATGATGATTCTATGTTTTTCTCCTTTCGTGATTATTGATTCTGAATTGTTTGGGCTTGCTTCTAATGAAAATCATGGCTGTTGGTAGTCTTTATCTGTGCACTAATATACCCTTACCTCTTGTTTTCTTCGTGTAAAGGAAATTGGTTAATTATGTATATTCATCCAAATAAATTGAAAGCACCAGGATCAATCCTTTTCTATGATATGATCGGTTAAAGAACAATAGAATTGGAATCATAGAGTGTGTTAAATATTTTAAATATGAAAATACTGGCATGGGCGTACCTTATGTTGGTGGTAGTGGAATGGTTGATTTTCTTTCATGGTCCAATTTGTGGGTGATGTGGGAGGGGATGGGATCCCCTGCTATTATGGTTTCACTAGTTGTGAACTTGAGGTCGTGTGGTTACTTTTCTTATATCACGAATTGGGGTGGAATCCTCTATGGTTGTGAAACCATTAGCTCCTGGGTTTTGGGAGCATGGTTTCCTTGGTTCTAGTACATTGAGGGATCTCACTTGTGCCACTATGTGGTCGTGACTTTATGAGAGAACCAGGTGTGAAATTTTAAGTTGATGTTTGACTCTACACTTACCTTGGCTTGTGCTTGTGTTTTCTAGTTTCCCAAGTAGGTGCAGAAACTTATTTAAATATTATTACAGAACTTGAAAACAAGGATGGGATGAACAGTTTTGGTTTGGTGTGAGTTGTGACATGGACAAAAGTTCTGATTTTGTGTTCTTTATGCTGGCGGAAGAAAAACCTATATTTGGGAGAGTTCTTGTTACCTATACATATACTTTTAGTTTTTTGTTTCTTATTCGTGCCCCACCCAAGCTGAGCACTAAGTGGCGAACACCCCCATTTCATGGGTGAGGATGTTTTTCCAAACACTTTTATGAGTGGCTGGTTATTAGCTTCTTTTCTACATCCTTTCCCGAATAGCCCAAGACACTACGGGTAGGCTGTGATGTACTGAAGTCCATTATTAGCCCAAAAATCATCGGGTGGGGTAGTTTTGGTTGTTGGCCTAGGTGGTTACGGGCAAGTTGTTTCCCAAGTGTCTTCGGGATATGGCCTAGGTGTCTTCAAGTGTGGATGTTTTTGTTCTGATCCAGGTGTTTGCGGGTGTGGTTACATGTGGTGGTAATGGCCCAGGTGTTTGTGGGCGAGGATTGGCAGTGGGACTACGGTGAGAATGGCGGGATTAGTTTGATTTGTAGGGTGTCTATATAACCAGTGAGAAAGTGGTGCGGGGTACCCAAACACTAATGTAAAATTTTTATACATTACTCTGCTTGTGTTATTTTGTGAGCATGGCCGGTGAGTGGGATGGATTAACTCCTTGATAGTGTTGGATTTCTACTTCTCACGGGACATTAGTACATTCCCCCACTTGTGCACGAGAGTCTTTGGTTCTCCCTACTGAGTATACTTGTATACTCACCCTACGTATATAAAACTACTTTCAGGTGTCTAAGAGGACATCAGGGATCATGTGTGACCGTACAAACTTGGACCTTTGGGGCAGTTGCTGTTGCTGTTTTCCTTTTTATTTATATCTTTTTACCTTGGGGTTTTTTGATTTGTATCTTTTACCTTTGAACATACGTATTGGAATGGTTTATTTTTTAATCTTTATTTTCACCTTCAGTTTTGTTTTTGTGGGATTTACAATCTTATCTCTTGATCCTATCAAAAGAAAATGGGTAATGCCTTCCATTTAGTGTGTGATTCTATACCATTGGTTATAGTCGCCACTTCGGGACCTATTGTAGGCGGGTTTCAGGGGTCATTATCTCCCCTTCAACTTAATGAAGGAAGGGCCTGGCAATCTGCTAATCCTTCCGTCATTTTTGGTGAAGGAGGGGCGTGACAATTCTAAACCAACTATCTCAATTTATGATTTAAAACACAAGATTAAGTGAGTTTCTAAGCACACCTAACAAGAGAAAAATAGAGTTTTATTTCTATATATTACTTTGATTTATTATATATTATTTATTTATTATTAGTGAAATGACATGATTCTAAGGATATAATCTCCCTAATGTAGGATAAATACCATCACTACTTGTCTGATTCCTCTTGCATCTAGAGAGGCATGCATAAGGCCATGTGTAGCTTTGAATTGGACAAAGTGGTTTGGGATGTGTTGTTTAATTTTTCACATGAAAAAGGTAAATGGTATAGAATCCATATCACAACAAAAAACATAGATCCCTCAATTATTTATGATAATATCAAACTAATTATGAAGGATTTAGATTATATCGAATAAGATCATACTAATATAATGTCACTGGATTGGTCAAATCTTGATGAATCCATTAGAGATGTGTGAGATAGGATAACGACCCAGGAAGAAGGTAAAGAATTCATTTTAGGGGAACTAGGGTCATATTTTGGAATTATAAAATTTAGAAAAAAGTGAAATTAAAACCAAAAGGGTGTATTAAATGATCCTTCAGACTGTGAGAACTAGCGATCTAATATTCTTGGTAGAGGCACCTGGGTTCTACCATCACCGTTGGATAGAGGTATATCAATAGATAAATGTTGAGTTTTGAATTTTTTTAGTCCCACTTCTAGTGCAACAAGTAGTCAGGGGCCTTGTTTTAGACACTATTTTTCCTTTAAGATCTTGTTCTTTATAGACTCTACCCTAAATCCTCATATATTAGAAACCAAACATTGAAGAACCTAAAAACTGAATTAAAGAAAGATAGCATACAATTCATTGTATCAATGAATCTCAAACAATTTAACAAGTGAGGATGTTACAATCACCCCTTAATGTCTTCTCCTACTAAAGAAGTATCTTCAAAGGTTATACTCAAGCAACTCAGTCCATTGAGCCTGAGCATTATCCTCTCACACGTAGGTCTCCCTTGGATTGGTCCATAAAACCATAACATATAAAATATTGATACCATACTACACTGATAGACTTTATTACACTACTTTACAATCATTATAGGTAAATTCATGCATGTTTCATCATGAACTATATCAACATACTCATAGTTTATGATATGTATATGACCAGTCATGTACCTTTAGAGGTGAGACACATGGAACACACCATGCATTCCTCAGTAGTGATAATGAATATCTCAATGGTAAACCACTTCATCGAACCAATCAATCATCATGAAGGGTCCAACATAGTGAAATTTCACCAAATCTTACATCTTATAATGTCGATGTATTAACCAAGGAGTCACTCTAAATAATACATTGTTCCCAATAGTAAACTCCAAAGGTGACTATAGTTGGAATAAAACTTCTTCCTTTTATAAGCTTTGATCATCCTATTAAGAATCATATTCACACTATTGGAGGTGTCTTGTACTATAATGGGAACCACAAACCATACCTCATTGAACTCATTCCAACACTGTAGTAAACAAATAGCCTCCTATAATTTTTATCATGTAGTTTCATCTAAATTTAATACTGGTAACTAATATTTAATTAAAACACAACATATTATATGGGATCATCCCACACTCAACAAAAGTTGAGGATGCTATATCCAATAATATCCACCAATATAATAATTTTTTCTCTAACTATATATATGTTTAGTGTGGGTACACTATACTCAATCTTTTCTGAGTCCATAAGGACTTATGCAATACTCATAAAAACGGCGACCTAAAATGTTCATATCTGTTAGAAACAATTCCCACGAGAACTTTATGTAAGTGTTCAATCTCATAGACATAAGGCTTTCTTATATAATATTATTAGTGAATCTCATGTATTAAGAAGAATTGAGAAACCATAGACAACTGATTTCCAATCACTCAGACAGTATCTTGACTCCTCAGGGTCTTGTGTAACCCCTTCTCAAATCACATTGTGTCGTCCTCCCACTACTACCTTCAAAATGGATGTGGATGGAGAGGATTTTGGTGGTCATCCATAATCTTATGTAGGGTAATAAATCATGAAATAAACCAATAATTTTTCCTTTATGTTATTTTCCACCTAAATTATCACTTTAAGACAAGATATATCATTTTTTGTCTAATATATACTGCCCACATAGAGATATGGAAGTATCTCATTAGTTATTCCCTAATATAGTAGGGACTAAAACTCACTCAAGTACCTAGATAACACCATCACCATTGATCAACCACTCAGGCATCAAGTCAAAAACTCTTAGTTACTCCCTTATCACATTTCACACAGGATCATATTCTTGGATAGCCTTATACTAGTATTATTAAGAAGATGTGATCAAAAATTCATTGCATTTCACTAATACTTAATACTTAGAAGCATATGTCCTCTAATCATCCTAAAAGAGCATCAATCACTACTTCACTTACAAAGTTTATTTATCAAGCTTATGCATTATCTTCATCTTACATAAATGATCATCTGAAATTATATTACCTTTCTTTAGTTTATAAGTTACCTAAAATATGAATTTTCGATGACAATCAACATGGATCCTCTACCTTAGAATAAGTCCCTACATTTTGAAGATATAATACTGGAACTTCTAGTATGTGTTTTCGAAAAACATATAATATAAAAGATCATGTCACAAAAAATTCAGTTAATGGACCAAATATCTTAGCTCAATGTCTTGGGTAGGATACACTCACTCATGGGGTAACCGTAAAAAATGACCCATAAGAAATTAACCATTCTATCTGCATCAGTACGACTCCCAAGAATATACTATTTTCATAATAGTATACAATGTATCTGATCCTAATATTTTTTAGATGAAAATAAGAGTTGTGGTCAACCACTTGTTCAGGTCATGAAATGCCTCTATAGACTAGTTTTTCTACTAAAATTTCACTCTCTTCTTAATCATCACTTTCATGGGTGCTTAAAAATTGGATAATCCCTAGTTAAAACCGTGATATTATCATGCTAAGCCTATGAATATTAGGATCTCAAACAATTTTTAGGGATTTTTCCAGGACATCACAACCTCCACTTTCTTTGGGCCTATAGATATACCTTTCTAAAAGACAACATGTCCAAATTTCATCAACTAATTAATCCAAAACATACACTTCTATAGTTTTCCAGAAATCAGATGTGCTTGAGGTTTTCTCTGGTCTATGTCACGATTTTTTTCATGATGTTATGGATTTAAGGAGTTTATGAGGATATCATCAACAAACACTACAACTAAGGTGTTATTATGTGGTTGAATGATCTTTCTAATGATAAACATTAACACTAACAGTGCATTCCTTAGCCTAAATGACATTACCAAGACCTTGTATATCTCATACCTTCTCCAAAGTAACATATTTATAATTTTATCTTATCTAACACATAGTTGGTGATAACTTTATTTAATAAAAATTCTAGAGATGAACCAAGATCCCCATAAAAAATCATAAATATTATTAACCCTCATTATCACATGGTTGAACTTATGGTAATATATAGAGATTCCAATACTACCATCTACCTTCTTTGTGAATATAATAGCTACACCCAATGGTGAAGTATAGGAATAGATAAATCGTTTATCCTCTATGTCCTTGAACATTGCCTTGATCTCCTTATCTCGAATAAAAACATAAAATTTGGGGGTATTGAAATTGTTTGTGAACATAAAACACAGTCTATCTCAAAGTAATCTCCTCTAATAGGGAGAGGTCTCATGAAGTCACCCAAAAAAAATTATTTATATAGATCTACAATTGAAGGAAAAGACATGCAGGCTTCCACTAATCATACTTAATGATCTAAGACTATACTCTATGATGTGATCATCCCATGATGTCTCAAGTCTTGAATGACTCCACCTCTTCACAACAACCAATTTCTAGTCATGACTTACCTCTCCCCCATGGCAGATGTAAATGATACCAATCTCAAATAGAAATCAATGTGTGATCTATAATGTGTAATACATTCCATGTCGAGAGTAACACCAAAGGTCATCATATATAAAACCATAATGTTCCAACAATTTTCTATTAAAATCCATAAATGTCATAACTAGATATTACTTTAAAATATAATACCATTCATTTCACAACATAAATAACCATTCCATGACTATATAGGATTAGTTTTTTTGGAAACTGAGAAACAAAAAGTACTTGTTCATAAAACATAAACGTCATCTCCCTCTTATTATTTCATATCTAGAACAATTTTTGACATATCATACTTAATATACTTCTTCATATCATTGGGAAAATAAACATAAGAACTAGTCAGATAACATTCTTATTACGGTAGATATTAATCATATCATAAACACAATATATATGAGCATTATCAAAAAATGTAAAAAATTTATCTTGTATATAAATGATCATAATATCTTGTCACGAGATAAATCATAGAAGTTAATAAAGAATATAGTTAATGAGATCATAATGTAAGACATGAAACTGTAGAATACACATAAGTATAGAAAATAATTTCCAAATTAGTCAATGAAAATTTAGAATACCACCATAGATGATGAAGTTATTTACTGAACTGAGTTCAATCCCCTTTCTAGCCTTGTTTTACTAAACCATGATTATTTCACATTCCATCATTGTAGTTCTGAACCAATATCATTTACCATTCTATACTTTTCTACCTAATGAGATATAAATATTTTACCCAGTTAATTTGACGGAGATAAAGGTCCCACCCATCTCATAATGAGATCATTCATATGTGTGCCACATGAAAATAAATAATTTAGCATATCAGAACCCATGAAATGAAATGGGTTTCATAAACTTTATGAAATTATAACATAACCCATCGAAATGAAATGGGATTCATAAATATAATTCCATCAAAAATTTAAAACATGAATATAAAGAATTAGAATAGAAATATTAGAGTATATCTCTAGTAAAACATAATTAAAATAAAAAGAGTTATCTTAGATAGAGAATAATTTGTATAGAACTCTTGAAAAAAATTATTGAATAAAATACCATTTCTTCTTTGAAAAAATATTATTTACATTAAATTCCACACAATTTTCAAAAAAAAAATGTTCTTTGACACTCACCTCATAGTAATGTATGAGAGGCTTCATGTCAATAAGGGATCCTTAAATACAGAAATATCATTCATTCCAAATAAGTTAAAAACATTCTTCTTGTAGTTTTTTTTTTTGGAAAAGTTCAAAAATTATCTCATTTTTTTTAAATATTCAATAGATACCATTGAGAAAAATAATAAATGGGTAAAAATGATTTTAATAAATTATTGAATAATGTTAAGATTATTTTTCAATAAATTTTTAATTAAGTTGTATAGGGATGACAATAATACAACAGTAAATACTTACATATATACAATCATGGATAATAATGAGATTGTGATATTATCCCTTAACATAGGTATGAGTTCCTTCACATGTATCATAAAATTTTATATAATTGATTAAAGAATGTTATTAAAATATTAAATTACTGTATTTATATTTATGATATCATTTATGATGATATTATCACCTGTTTAATAATATTTCAATATTACGCTTCTTTCATGTGTTAACATCATCATTTTCATATGCATATTTTTTCATATAAGTTCTTGTTCTTGCATATAGAATATATAATTTTTATTTAAATAATGATATAATTGTAATATATATCATATTATTCATTCTATATATACATAATCATTCTTTAATGGTGATAATGTAGAATGAATCTCATTGAGTCCTGCAGATGGTAGGACATACGTATGCACAAGCTATGATATCAACCCCTTAATTGTGAAATGGAATTATAGTGGATGGTTTATATATTATTAAATAATAAATAACATGTCATAATAATGTTATATATTTATTATTTCCTTCATTACACCCACCAAAGTAAAGTGGTGATGAAAAACATATTACACCACGACATGGAGACTGTATATTGTCCATAGACATGCGTGATGATTTCATTTTTTGTAGGATCGATAGAGGTTGGAGTATGGTTTTTCCATTATCATAATAACATATTATTATATATGTGATAAAATAGTTATTAAATTATAATGTAAAAAAATGTTAGAGGACGTAGAATAAAAAATGATCTCGAGAGAGTCGGTAATGGAGATGACCTCTTCTTCGGCGAGATCCCTCTAAATCTCCTTTTAGGGACACTAAAGTTACTATTCTGAGTAGAAAAGATCCTATAGAAGATGTATATGAGGGTTTACAAGGGAAATGTGTAGGGGATTTATGAGACTGAAGCTTTAATGATTTTTGAATAAATGAGGGAGTAGGTGGTCTTTTTTAATTTAGGTGGAATGAACCTTTAGAGTTTCAAAAAATATTTAGATATAATAAATATAATATCATTACAAATGACACCAATATGTTATATATTGAATGGATATTTGAGATATGGTTTTAATCTCATATACCATTATATTTTAGACATGTATTGGTATTCAATTAAACAATATCATTTTATGTTACCCATAGTTAACCAATTTTATTTTTAATTAAGGTAACTAGTTTTTTACCATTAAAAGATTATAAAGTTTACATTTTTTTGTAAATTATACCATTAATGGAAAGATAAATAAATTTTAGACCATATTATAATGATTTTTTATTTTTGAAAATGTTTTTTGAGTTTTAAATAATTTAATAATACTTTATTTTGATAAAATATTAGTAATGTCAATTTTGACACTATTCATTTATTGGATTTTTAAAAATATTTAGATAAAAAGTTCAGTTTTAAAAAAATATTTGATTAAATCCATAATAGGTCAAGTTATACTATTGTATTCATTGTATATAATATTTATTACATATAATTAATATTTTAAAAATTTTAATAACATATATTTGATATTTCCATTAATAAAATAATTACTACACCAGCTTGGTGTAATATTTTAATATATCCATTTATTTACTAAAAAAAATATTTGATGAAGATAAATATTCAATGTTTTAGAATTATATTTATATTTGAATTTATCTTCTTTATTACCATATATTATTTAAAACATGAATGTGTTATCATTAAATTTTTATTACATAAAATATTATAAATAACATAATTTCATCAAAGAATCCAAAACCTAAATAAATTGATATCATGAAAATATGTTTATCATATTAAAACCTAACATTGATATTAATTCATATCATTTATTTATCCCCATGTGGATAAATTAGGGAGATTAATGATAATTGAAATGACATTTTTGTTCGTTCTTTGATTTAAATATTATGTAACTAAATTTCAGGAAAACGTGACCATGAATTGAAATATATACTATAATTTGGTTTTAATTATCAAAAATTATTCATCCAAAAATATTTTAGCATATGTTAGGGTCATTATATAGTCATTATAATTTTATTATTTACTTAAATTACCTAAATTACACTTTGCTGTTGTGACAAAATTTACTATGGTTACTAGTCAAATGATCTAAAATTTAAAGAGAACTATTTACCAAAATTTGACCTTATAAATCTGAATTTTTGATCCATTCTTCAAAATTAAAAATACATAGTTTTAAAATATAATTCAAAAGAGAATAATTAATCCACTAGGAAAATAGTTTTTCCGAAAAATGCACCATATAAAATACATGTTTTTTATAATAGATTCATGTATCAAATCATTTTTAAAAACCATCTATGTATTCTTTTTTATAAAAATTGAACTAATTAAAATTTTTTCTAAAAAAAAACATAATATTAAATATTATTGACATTAAATGAAAATAAAATTTTCATTAAAAATAAATATTTTCACTATTCTTTATAAGTAAATTTTTTCATAGAAAAACTAATTTCAAGATTACTATGAAATACAGAATTAAAATATTAAATTTATTTTGTTAAATATATTTTATAAAAATTTATAAAAATAAGAATAAATCGTTTTTGTAGAAAATAAATTTTTGAAGAATAAAGTGACTTTCCTAAATTTTTTTGATTATTTTCTAATCCCTCATCAATACATTAATATCGACCTGGAAATTTATTTTTATTTCATAAATTTGTTATTATTATTTATTCAGGAAAATTTAACATCTAGAATATAATGGTAATTTTATACTAATAGCGTCTCGTGGTTATTTTTAACTCATAGTTTTGTGTGATGCATTCAATTCAAGAATTAAAGTTATTTGAATAGAAAAAATTATTAAAATATCAGGTTGTTACATTTCCTAAACAAAAAATTTCTATAGGATTCTCTAGGAATAATTAATGATTATCTACTTTCATTCCCATTAGTGTATTGGGGGAAAGTGAATCAGGAGGCAACATGATCGGTATATCATTTGTAAAAACAAATTGGGGAAATATACTGAAATGAGAAGTTCTAGTATCAGAAAAGTTAGTAGAAAATGTTGAAGTGATCAAGAATTTAGCACAGAATGTTTACAGTCCCTAACCTCTATCTGCTAGATTCTAATCCACTAAATAGACATGGTTGACCTCATATTTATAACCATATCCATGAGATTCATGAGATGTGTAATTCAATATCATCTAAGCCTACTGTAGAAAACCCTGATCATATCCCTAGGCTATAGGTAATGTTTTTCATGGTCCCCTATAAAACAAACTTCCTTGACTCTCTATAGATAAAATGTGGAAGATTCCCAATTTTTTCAAACTATTGACATGGTCTCTGAGGTTTATTACAAAACTTGTTATTTTATTTGACCATAGCATTGTTAAAAAAATTTAAAACTCCCCTTCTATGGGATCAAAAAGACTTACTATAGTCCACACATATGAATCTAATCTCTTCCACATCTCTATTATTGTTCAGCATACTGCCATAAATGACTCTCATCAAGGTAATAATATGTCCACAAACATATGTACTAAAGGGTCAAGGAAAAAAAATAGTTAAATACTCCTCTAGAACCATCTCATTAATCAAGTCTTTACATAGAACCTCCAGATTTGTTGGTAGATTTAAACACTTTTCCTTCCATCTGAGGTTGGGACAAAGTCAATTCATAATCTTCATAGCCTTCTAAGCCATAATTATAAATAGAAGTGGAGAAAAATATGAATTTTAGGGGGCGTAATATAGTATGTTGATATAATCTTGGATCCCTACTATTTATCCTTGAAAAACTATTCTATTTATAGTATAATTATATTAATAATGAATTCTCTAATGAATAGGTCCTTGAAATTTTCTGAGGTGAGAACCACACACTTTACATACTATTTCATAACACACCACCCTATCCATGTAGGTCATATATCATGAATTCTATCAACTTCACCATTCGGTCCTTAAGTGTATTAATGAGATCAAATACAACCTCAATGATTTTTATCTAGTTGTCTATATCACATGGACCCATAGATCCCTGAAATTATAGTATATGATCGACCTATAAGTCTCTAGTGTAGTCGATCGTGGTATTTGTTTCCCCTATTCCATTATTAGGAAATAGAGAAAGGCCTTTCTACTAAGGTGGACCCACTTACTTTTCTACAATAGTAGGTGTGGGAGCATGATCTGCTACCCCTACAATAAGAAAGATATTGAATTGGGGAATGATCTCTTATGGTATAATACCAACCCACAGCATATGGATGTCCCATAAGTCTCATTTGGAGAATAATATTCTAAATCACTAAGGATTCATGGAGAAAAAACAAGAGTTATAGGAAAAATCCTAATCACTATAAGGGATCACACAATATTCTCCTAGGAGCCTACCCATAACCCAATTTATATCCAGACTATTATTATACAATATCCTACATCCATCAGTGTTATTCAAAGTCAAATATATATAATACATAACATAATGGTCATGTTAAACTAATTAATTATAGCATAGATATATCCAAAAACATAGAAAATATACATATCACTAATTCAAAAATATAATACTTTCTCAAAACGATAGCACACTTCAAGTAATTAAGTCAATTTAGTATAATCCTTACCAGTAATATGTATATATTGGTAATGTGGTTAGTCATGATCCCTAAATGAACCCACAATCCCATATAAATTTTAAAAACCCTTTTAACAATAACTTATAGGTATATTACCCATGAGGTGGCCCGAAACATGAAAACTCCCCTATCCGTGTATATGATTATTATAGTGATATGATGTTGTGAATTGAAATTCACTGAACATGTTGAGTGTGATAAAATATTTTCTTTTATTGATATTATTTCTTGAATCCTTATATTCCATGTGTTACAATATATGATATGCCCTATTTAAATGTATTGTACTAGATATCTATTTTATTTTTTTCTAAACATTTTACTATAGTTTTAAGAGGACCCTTTATCACTCAGTGGCCCTATGGGGGGATCATGTTTAGGTGTTTTGTAGGATAAGATAATATTACTATGGTAGATTACATGGAATGATGGTTTATGTTACATAAAATGGGTGAAATACGGTCTATGTGATATGACCCATGAGGTGATAGTGGTCCATAATGGTCTATGTGACCATAATTAGGGACATGATAGTCTATGTCATCAGACCAGTGAGGTGATAATGGGGCATGATATTCAATGGCAGCTGAACTAAGAGATAAGAATAGGGTATAATGGCCTATTGTGGTATTAAATTTAGTCATTTTTTGGTTTCGATATTTAGTATATTTGAGCATGGCTCCATCATTAGAGATAACTTCATGACTACATAGGTATTTTCTATAATAGAGATTAAGTAGGTATAATTGGGGTTCATTGAGGATTTATTATTGCATGAATGATTGGTAAAAAAATTTCTTTTCTATGATTTTATTTATTATCATGTTATTCAATATTATGTGTGTAAACTGATCATGAGGATTAATTAGGGGTGTCCTAAAGGGAATTATCACTCAGAAACTATACAAGAATATTTATGTATGAGAATACTTCATTTATAAGGATCATTCCAATGTAAATGTGTCTAGTGTTGATGTGTGAGCCACTGAGCATTGAGATGGGAGCGGTAAAGGGACATACACCAATGGATGGTGTGGTCTTATTTATTTATCTATCTATCATCACATTTGACATGGGTTTTCTAGACCTATTAAGAGATTATTAATTAATTTTCTGAAATATATTGGATATAATAATATTTTTCATCCACATTTATTTACTAAATGTCATTTTATATTATATGTTTTTATTTGTGAAAGGATATGATATTGTAGATAAAATTTCCCCACTAACGGACTTAGAACCTCACTATTTATCATAACCCTCTTGTATACGAGGAGGCATGAAAGAGGTCATGTAGTACTCTGATGCAATCCTAGTGGTTTGGGTCAGGGAATTATAATAAATAACAAAAAGGAAATAATATTGAATTTCCTCCATGTTTAATATGTAGAAATAAGTATACAAGGGAATTTATTAAAGGAATTCGAAAATGTTTTATTAGTGGAAAACAAGGTAATAAAGAGTTATAATGATGAGGGGAAAAATGAAAAGTTTAGTTAATCAAATGAATGAGAATAATGGTTTTCACAAGGTATCACTTATGATAAAATGTTTTTAATGTGAAATGTGTGAGAATTATACAAATTTATTTCTTAGGAGGAATGTTTATGAAGGGGATCACAAAGATTGCATGGTTAAAGGATTAACTATTAATGATAAAGAAACTAAAAACAATATATGAATTTTATAAATTGTTATAGTATTACTTTTGTTAAAATTAATAAACATTACTTGATTTATAATGATCATTATTATCAAATGATTCAAATTTCACATTTTAATATGGAAGAATTATGAAACCTGATGGTAAATTATTATTAATGTTTTATATAAACAATTGAATGATTAATGGTTTAATAAAGTTTGTTTAGAAAGTTATGAAATTTTTAAATGATAATATGGTGTGTTATAAAAGTTATGATGAATATTAATCATCCAAGTATTTTTTTCATCCTTAGTTTTTATTTATGAATTTGAATACATATAATAATTGGTATCGATAAACATGAAAAAAATTTTGTTGGAAAGGAAATATTCTATAAGTATATGGAAACATGATTAAGTGATATTTAATTTTTAGGGTCAATATGTGTTTGATTAATAGACAATGGTGGTTGGGAGGGGAAAATATTTTATTGATATTGATAAATTAAAATGGATAGTATTAGTGACCTTGAAATTGTTAATTAATTTTATGGCCATGTGATTTTTTAATTTCATTTCATTTTTAAATTCATGGAATATATTATATAGAGTAATTTTTTGGAAGAATATTTGTTTTCATTGATGTTTTATTAATGTTTAAGTAATTTTTGGAAATGATTATCATGTTTTAGGAGTTTATATGATCAAGGTTTTCATGTGTTTGGTATATTACATTAAGAGCTATATTATATTATTTGGAGCAAAAATTTATGTTTATTTGGTAAAATTTATAATATCCTTTTTTTCAAACTTCATTTTTTTAAATATTTGTTCTGCATTCTTAGAGGAGTTTTAGAATTAAGTAATTTTTTATAGTAACTAAGAATATATTTGGGTATTATTATTGAAATCTTTGAGATTAATTTTTAAAATGAGAATTTATTCGTATTAGTTATCATAACAAGTATTAACCATTTTTGGGGTTATTAACTGAATAGAGATATGAGGAATAACTTTCCAAACATTTATAGATATTATAATCTACTATAATTTTATTTTACTATGTTACCCATGGAAAAAATCACATTTTTCATTCATCATTAGAATATGGGATCAAAAGAAGTGGGAACTAATTGAATCATGTAACCAATGGATGAAATTGGGTTTATGGATTTGATGAAATCAAGTTTTTTTTCATATATTCCTTGGTAATATAATTACCAAAATCAAGGAAAAATGACCTTAAAATGAAATTGTTTTTATTTTTATAGTTCATTATAAATAATTAATGGTCATTTTCACTCCGCACCGATATATGGTTTTGTAGTAATTAATATTATCATGATAGTGTTATATATTAATCTACATTAGTCATTGAGAATTATATTTAACTGCAATGTATATATTTTCAATTTTATCTAATTTTATTCTTATGTGGGAACATGATTATATGATATTAAGGCATCCTTTATGTTTCTCACTTTACCTTTTCAATGGAAAATTTATTTTCCATTTTTATAATATGTACTATCAATATAGTTATTTTTATATATTGATATGTATATTACTAAGAAAATTTTTCTTAGGGAAAACATTATTTAATGGGGGGGAATGTAATAACACAAAAATTGAGTTTAAAATAATATTATACTCAATATCATAATTAACACAAAACACTGAAGTTCAAAAGAATGTAATATATTATAAAAAATATTGTTATTTAAATGTAGCTGTTATTGCCTAACCACTAAACCGTATGATATGAATAGTAATAAATTCATTATAAAAAATAGTTATATAGGTTTTAAATAATAAAAAATTTACGGATAAATTCGAAATATATAAGTACAACATTTTTAGTAAAGTCATTTAATACTTCAGAAGTATATTTTTCTTCAAAAATAGTTTTCAATCCATTTTTTAGAAAATAAATATAATTAATTTATACACTTTTTATAAATTTTATTTATTTAAATGAATATAATTTTTTAAATAAATATTTACATATTATCATTGGTTTATATATTGTTTTTTTTCTGAAATTATTTCTTTACAAGTGAATAGTCAAAAATAATGTTTTTATAGAACAATTATTTCTTTTTATTAAATCCCGTAATTTAAAAGTTCCATTATGTTATTAATTTTACCATAATTAAAAATAAACATTGTTATGTTATAAATAATCAAATTAATTACCTAATATTCAATATTATACTATATTGTTTTTGAATAAGTTCATATTTTGGCTAAAAATGATTTTTTCTAAAAACCATTTTACTTACATTTTATGAATTGACATTGAAATTAATATATTCCACTTATAAATTATAATCATTAAAAAGTTATTCCATAATATTTATCAAGAGGATCAAATTTTTTAAATAGGCCCCTATTATTTTTGTTCATTATGAATAGTGGCCATGGTAAGGAATTTTCAACTATACAACTGGAAAAAAGGTAAAATGGGTTAAAAATATAGGGTAAGGAATTATAATCTTTATAAAAATTAAATTTAGCCAATTTTATGAGTTCTGTTTACCAAAACCCCCCTATATATGAAAATATTGTAGTTTCAGGAAATATTCCTTAGATTATAACCCCTATATTATATTAAGAAATGAATAAATACAAAATGATACTCTCATGGATTTAATTTAACATATATTTTTTATTAGGGAGGAAAAGATGTTATGAATCCATATAAATGTTTAGTTTGAAAATAAATAAACAATTTTCATGAACGTAATTTATTTTTAATTTATGATGATTGCATAATTACTTTTAATGCTTAGGCAACATGCACTCTATGCTTGTGAAAATAGTATAAAAAATCTAGTAAATTAGTTTAAAAAATAAAAAAAAAAAATTAGTTGGATTGATTACATGGTTTATAAATTTTTAAGGTTAATAATAAAGTAAAAATTATTGTAATTAAATTTATTTTATAAATCCATGGTTATCTTGACTAAATTAATTTCAAATTAAATAAATAGTCCAAAAATGACTTTAATGATATATTCAGTTAACTAATATTATAATAAATGATTTAAAAGTGTGATAAATATTTAAATACTAAAATATGGATGGTAAGTTGTCTAAAATGTCATCCATGGAGCCTTTTTGAGTCACTTTTCACATTAAAATTTATAATAAAACCCTGAATGGTTAACAAATGTGTTACAATAGTTAATGATAAAAAGGGTTAACAAAAGGGTCAACCAAGTCAATACGGTTCAGATTGTAACATCCCATGATTTCAAAGTACGTTATTTCTTCAATGTAATTCAATAACTTACACTACACGCAACATCGAGTTCAAGCGCACCACAACTTACCAAACTAGCTGTTCAAAAGCAGCTATGAATATTATTAACTGAATTTTGAACATTATATAATACTTATAATTTTAGAATCAATATTATGAGTTTCTTAGACATAATGTACGAACAAATACATATTTTAGATAAAAGAATTATTTTTTTAGAAAAAATGAAATTTTACAGCCTTTTAATGGAAAACCATTTTTAAATCCAATATTTGAAACTTTTTTATATTCAATTTGACAAAATAAACTTCTTATTTATAATCTAGACATATGAATTTAGTTTCAATAATTTTTTGGTGTTTTTCTGATAACTTTCATATTTTGGTAAATAGTGAAAAATAATATATTTTAGGTGAAAACAAATTTTTTAATCAAAATTATTAATAGTGCGGAATTATACATTTTATTATTTTGGATGTATAAATAGATTATAATTTTACCCTTTAATCCAATGTTGGTCATTGGAATTAATTTCACATTGAAATTATACATAAACAAGTGTCAATCTTTTGATAATTACTCTTTCTAAAAAAACATGCTCTTTGTTTTGACAACGAGAATTAACTTTAAATTAATAAATGAAACTTATATGTTTTTAATTTGGTAAAATATACTTCATATTTGGATTTATAATATCAAAATTAGCTTAGGGTGATGTTTTGGTAGTTTTCTGAAAATGTTCAATTTTTTATGAATAGTGAAAAAACACTGAGTAATTGTTTAAAATAGAATTTTTATTTAAATAATTATTTATTTTATTTAAATTTATTTTAGGTCAAAAAATACCCATAATTCTTATATAATTTTAACGTAATTCATTGGATTCAATTTTTAATAATTTTAAGTATATAAAAATTTTATAGAACTTTTCACAGCCTTTTACCCACCACCTAGGAGAATTTACAAACTCACATAAATCTTAATTTTACCACTTCTGTGAGTGGAATTTCGAAAATCTGAGAGACACAGTTAATATCAACGAGTAAAATTTAGTTCAATAAAATAAAAATAATTTTTAGTCAACAGTAACTTTTTACTTTTATTTACCGTGGTTAAAAGTAAATAGGGTAATAAAGGTTAAAATGATATTATTATTACCCCAACACATGTACTAATTCTATTGGACAAGTGTATCTCGACCAAAAACAACATTAGGAATAGAATATTATCATTTAGGTCCACTTGGATTAGATTAGGACATTTATTATTATTTAACTCAAAGAAGAGTTAAAAGAGTTAAAATTGAAGTTTAATAACCAAAAAATTTTAATATAGGGTTACACATAAGATAAATATGATTAGAAATATTAATTAGAAATCTACAAATATTTACCACATAATGGTATTTTACTTATAATTTTTAGAGATTATATAATTAAATTTATTAATGACACAATGATGATGCAATAATTACTTTGTTAATGAAAGAATCAAATAAATTGTATTATAATTATTAAAATAATTATAATTTCAACATTTTAATGAATTCCACGAATTTTCTAAGTGGATATGACATGTTAGGATTGATTCAACATTTTTTTTGAAGTAATCCTGCTGTTATTATTTTAACAAAAAAACAAATACCAAATAGTGTCAAAATTGACATAAAATAGTTTTTAAAACAAATATTATATATTTAATTAATATAATGGTCCTAAATATATATGTGTCGGCCAAAAGACTTATATAATAATATATATGACATTAATGATCCAATTTGGGTTTGATTGGATGTATATTGTATGTTTATTAAACATATAATGTAAGAATACAAGAAGACATAGTAAAAGTTAAATTATTCAACTTAGAGTTAAATCTAAATGATAAGGATAAAATGGTAACCTAAACGTGCCTAAAACCTATTGGTTGAGTGGTTTTAGATCCATCCCCAACTTAGAATTTATATAATACAATTTTGAGACATTATAATCCGAAAATTAATTTATTATAAATTAATATTTTATGTTTTTCCAAAGGTTACCATCACCCATCTAAGTATAAGGCACTTCCCCTTCTCTAAAATTCACACCTCCAAAGCCATTTGGATCGGCCCAAACCAACCCAAATATCCTCCCAACTTCCCTAAATTTAACCTAGAGGCCTTATTTTGAGCAGAAATCCAACTTAAGGATCCCTTTTGATCAAATCAAAAGGAAGAACCCGAAGAAAAGGTAATGTTTTCACCATCCTCTTTCAAGTTCCTTTCTTCTTCCACTTATTATTTCTTTTATAGTTAAATTATAAAATAATACCTCTAATATCTTATATATACTATGATTTTTTTATAAATATGGCACAACTTTATTCATTATTCTATCCATATTATGAATTATAATGTCACCATTCATACGTACGTACGACTTACCGTCTACACGCCGTGGAGTAATTTATTATTCAACACTATGTTATTTGGATGGATATAATGATGAGTAATATGTATATAAATAATGAAAATAACATTATAATGTCTCTGTAAAATTAATATACCATCCAATTCCACACCATTAAATAAATCATATTGTCGCTTGTGCGTACGTACAGATTACCGACTCCACGACACGATTAGATTCATTTCCACGTTCACCGTTCGTCGACGATTATAAAAATATATATTACTAATAAGTATGTAATATATTAAATAATAATTCTACTGGAGATATATATATTTATATACATATATATATATATATGTATGTATGTACTTACATATATATTATTCACTTTGTTCCGTTCAATACATATGAAAACAGAAACAACATTTTTGTGTACGTAGGGACTACCATCTCCATAAACGGTATTTTTTATTTCATATATATGTCTATTATAAATAATCATATTCTAAATATATATGATATATAAATCATGTTTTATATTCTGGATGTACTTAAATCTTGATCTATGTGATAAAATCAAAAGTATCATGTTAAAACACATACGATAAAGAAAGCGATTATTGCCCGAAATGTTAATTTAACATGTAAATTATTATTAAATAGGTTTTATAAAGTCATAAATGAATCATGTATGATATCATAAATATTAATATGGTTCTGGCATAATTTAATAACATAGTACGATCTTCATACATGAGCTTAAACATACCCTCGACTAAAAGAATGATCAAGGTAAGGGTTTTTCATCTCACTCCTTATTCCCATGAGATTCATGCCATATTGCCACTATTACCATTTGTGTGGTGTATGTACTGCCCATAATTGTATTAATTGTGTAATACACTTTAATTTATGTGTATTTACAGATTCATTGTATGATACTCCTTTCATGGGGTGTATGTTTCGCAAGTTACCAAATTGGTCAGGGTTAATTCTTCAATCTCATTATTATCCGAGATTATTTATGTGTAAGTATTTACTGCGAAATTTTTACCATCCATGTCAATTATTCAACATTTTTTTTCAAAATGAATACTTTAAGTATTGGTGAAAGGTACGATTTATCAAGATCATAATTTTATATTTTTTTAATGATTTATCATTATAAACTGTTTTAATTAATGTCCATGCTTTCAAAATGATTTTAAGGAGTTATTTATATGGACATGAATGTTTTAAAATGATAATTATTTTCAAAAGATTCAAAGTGGTTTGGGACATTTTGATTCAGAAATATATTTTAAAATACGTCCTTTATAAAACAGTGAATTTAAATGATTTTTCAAAAAGAATATTTCTCTCAAAAAGTTTTACTCATCATTTTCAACTATGTCAGCATCCTTTTCTGGATATTATTTTTGATTGAAGTTGATTTATTATAATACAATATTCCATTTTGTATTGAATGAGTTGTGATATGTTTGACTATGTATGTTCTATTTTTATAACATTCATGTTTTAGGGTTAATTTATTGACATTTCCTATCCAATTTTAAATACTAATGTTTATGTTATGTTTCAACTATTAATATGAGGAATGCAATCGACTTAGTAAGTGACGGGGGGAGCCCGCTATAGCTACTCATTGCATCGGTAGGTCTCATGAGACAATCTAGTATCTTGGAACAGGGCCTTGACAAAATCTTATTTGTAGTCTTGGCATGAGGACTTGACTACATGGTAATGATGTCCGGCATTATGCATTCCCTCATTATGAAATTAGTTATTACATGTGATTATTTGACTAGTAGAATATCCATGTGCATGTTTATATGGTAATGATTGATTTTTTTCCATATTATGTTCAAGTTTATGATTAAAAAGGTTGTTATTTTTATCACAAATCATTCCTTAAAATTTTATAGCTTCTGCTAAATTATTTACCCTTACTGAGCATTTGAGCTCACCAATTTCTTATGTTTTATTTTTCCCAGGATTCCAAGAAGTGTATTGTGATTGATATGCAGGGTTATTCCAATGGAATAATGGCACTAATAAATGATTATTTATGTTTTTTTATGTCTTAATGTGTAATGTAACATTCATGTATGTAATATATTTCTCAATACAACTAAACCGATCGGTCCTTCGGGACTTGATTCCTTGTAATCAAGAAAATTTATTAAAATAATGCACCGACTTTGGGTAACATGGGTCGGGGCATTACAGTTGGTATCATAGAAAGTTTAGAAATAACCTTGGAAACTATATTTAGATAAACTCTGAGTAGAGCACATATACTTAAGATAGACTTTGAGGATTAGTATAGAAGGACTTCCTAGAATTTTGGTAACATTGAGATTTTTTGAGTTTTCCAAGCCAATACATCCCTGTCTGGGTACGAGCAGGTAGAGGCAGCTCTAGCACAGATGTACCTAGGGGTAAAACCCAAAAACACCGCTTTAAGCTAGACTCGAACAGGAACTGGTGGACGACAACGGGCCTTGTTTCACTCTTGGTTACAACACTCCTAGGGTATATGCTTTGGATAATTATCGTTTTCTTTACAAACTAATATAAATGGTTTATAAGTATATACCTCCTCAAATAAAATATTTTTGTCATTGTTGATTATATCCATAAACTTTTGAATTTACGTTAGGTATTTTAGATGTTTGGAATTATGAATTGTGATTCATAAACTGACCTAGAGTATTCTATTTTTTAGAAATGGGTCCTAGTAGAAGGATTGAGAACTCCGGTAATACATATGATCCAAAGAGTAAGAAGGATCATATCATTCACTGTATTAAGCAAACATTTAGAAGGGAAATAGTCTCTAATTTATTCTCTACATATGAACAAATGGTATCTAGTGTTAATAAGATAAGTAAATAATTCTCTGAATCCTATGTCTTTGAAGGGAATCCAGAGAAGAAAAGGATGGTAGAAATAAATATGGATAAAGGGAAAGAAAGATTTTATAACATTTGATAAATGTGGAATGAAACACCTTGGTAAATGCTTGAAGTGAATTTGAGTTTATTATATGTGTGGAGAAAAAGGACACCAAGTACGTGATTTCAAGGGTAAGAAAGTGTTTTCAAAAGTAAAATGCTTCATCTACAAGGCATTGAGACACTATTCATATCAATGTCCCATTCATAATAGTATACTACAGATTATGTTAATGGATAATAATCAAGTTATTATACTACCTCAGATGAAGAATATGGACTACTGTTCTTATGTTGTTATAATAGAATTATTTCATTTGAGTGTTGTATCAACAGTATACTGGTTACATGAATTATGGAGATAAATCTGGATTGTACTGCAGTATCATTTCATTTGGAATTTGATATTATATGGTCCTAATACTAAGGAATAAATTTGGGTATAAGAGATGGATGATTTTGGTGATTCGGGATGTTGTAGTGTTTTAAAAGAATACAGGATGAAGGCTTTCACATGTTATTACCTGAAAAAAGGATCTTCATTATGTTTATCTTCCTTATAATCTTTAGATTGAGAGTTTGGATATAAGTCTTTTGGATAATTTTAACGGTTGGAATGGATTAAGTTTGAAATTGGATACTGTTGTTATGGTTATTTTTGGATTGCCATAAAAAGGAAAACACGGAGGTCAGGCGACAACCTGTCACATCTGGCAAGGCCGTGAGATTTGATCCCACAACCGAAGAGAGGAAAGGGTGTATCACCTATCACTGACCCACATGATGTCCTTGATTGAATAAGGATATTTTTTAAAGGGTCTGATATGTGAATTATAAATTCATTATTTTTTAAACCCTATATTATTAGGATAAATAGAACACACACACACACACACACACACACATATATATATATATATATTTGAAATCTTTTAGAGTGAAATATGAAATTCTGGTAGGAATTAATTAGAGGATGAAAATATACTTGTCAAGTATATATATACATATTTATAAATATATATATTCCCTCTAATTTTATGGATATATTAATTGTTAAACATTCGGTTAGGGATTTTAAAAAATAAATGTGTTATCATAATACCTTATGTTTTGTTGAAACGATGGTATTTTAAATCATCATAGATTCGTGGCATTGAGACCCACAATTCTACAATTGTTTGTGATTGATGAACTCAATCACTCCCTATAAATATTTAAATTCATCCTCTAATTATGTGTCTCTAATTTCCACCAATGCTCTTTTAATAGAAATCATAATTTGGTGGTGACTTTTTCATTCCACTTTTCCTCTTATTATGAATAAATTTTATTAACCAAATTTCTTATGTGGGTTTTCCTATAATGGTATTTTCTATTTCCAACCTTTTATTTTCGAAAAACATTTTCAAATTGCGAGGACACAATATATTGATGGAGGGAAGAATGTAACACCCCATGATTTCAAATTATGTTATTTCTTCAAAGTAATTCAATAACATGCACGACACGCAACAATGAGTTCAAGCGCACCACAACATACCAAACTAGCTGTTCAAAAGAAGTTATGAATAGTATTAACTGATTTTTTAACTTTATATTATCATTATAAATTTATAATCCATATTATGAGTTTCATAGACATAAAATAAGAATGAATAAATTTTATTCATATAAAAGAATTATTTTTCAAGAAAATGCAATTTTATAGCTTTTTAATGGAGAAATATTTTTAAATCTAAAATTTGAAACTATTATATATTCAATTTGACAAAATAAACTTCTTCTTAAGAATCAGTACAGAAGAATTTATTTGAATAAATTTTTTTGTGTTTTTCTGATAACATTCATATTTTGGTGAATAGTGAAAAATAATATATTTTAGCTGAAAACAACATTTTTAATCAAAATAATTAATAGTGTGGAATTATTCATTTTAATTTTTTGGAAGTATAATTATATTATATTATTACCCTTTAATCCAATTTTGGTCATTTTAATTAACTTCACACTGAAATTATACATAAACAAGTGTCAATCTTTTGATACTTACTCTTTCTAAAAAACAAGCTATTTGTTTTGACAATGAGAATTATCTTTAAATTATTAAATGAAACTCATATGTTTTTAATTTGGTAAAATAGACTTCATTTTTGGATTTGTAATATTAAAATTATCCTAAGGATATGTTTTGGTAGTTTTTAAAAAACGTTCAATTTTTGATGAATAGTGAAAAAACGATGTGTTATCCTTTAAAAATGAATTTTTATTTAAATATTTTTTTATATTATTTAAATTTATTTTCGGTCAAAATAGACACATAATAATTATATATGTTCAATGTAATTAATTGGAGTAAATTTATAATACTTTTATATATATAAAAAATTTATAGAACTTTTCACCGTCTTTTACCCACTTCCTAGGAGAATTTGCAAACTCACATAAAACATAATTTTACTGCTTATGTGAGTGGAATTTCGAAAATATGAGAGGAAAAATTAATATCAAGGAGTAAAATTCTGTTCAATAAGATAAAAATAATTTTTGGGGAATACTATCTTTTTACTTTTATTTACAACGGTTAAAAGTAAATAGGGTAATTAATGGTAAAAATGATATTAATATTACCCTAACACATGTACTAATTCTATTGGACAAGTGTATCTCAACCAAAAACAACCTTTCGATATAATACTATAATTTAGTTCCACTTGGATTAGATTAGGACACTTATTATTATTTAATTCAATGAATAGTTAAAAGATTTTAAATCAAAGTTTAATGACTAAAACTTTATTCATATAAGGTTATACATAAGAAAAATTAGATTATAAATATTAATTAGAAAGCTAAAAATATTTTTTACATAATGGAGTTTTAGTTATAATTTTTATAGATTATATAATTAAATTTATTAACGAAACAATAATGATGCAGTAATTACCTTATTAATGAAAGAATCAAATAAATGGTATTATTACTACTAAAATAAATATAATTTCAATGTATTTATGACATACACAAATTTTCTAGGTTATTATGACATGTTAGTATTGATTCAATGTAAGTTTTTGACGTAATACAGCTGTTATTATTTAAAAAAACAAATACCAAATAGTGTCAAAATTGACATAAAATTGTTTTTAAAACAAATATTATATTAATAATTGATATAATGGTCTAGAAAATATATGGTTTGACCAAAACACTTATATAATAATATATACGACATTAATTAACCAATTGGGGTTCGATTAGTAGTATATTTTATATTTATTAACCATATAGTGTAGGAATGCAAGAAGACACAGTAAAAGTTAAATTATTCAACTTGGAGTTAAATCTAAATGATAAGGTTAAAATGGTAACCTAAACATGTCTAAAACCTATTGTTTGAGTGTTATTAGACCCATTACCGCCTTAGAATTTAAATAATACATTTTGGAGACATTATAAACCGAAAATGAATTTATTATAAAAAAATATTTTCTGTTTTTCCAATGGTTCCCTTCACCCATCTTATAAAAGACACTCCACCTTACCTAAAATTCACACCTCCAAATCCATTTGGCTCAGCCAAACCCTACCCAAATATCCTCCCAACTTCCCTAAATTCAACCTAGAGGCCTTATTTTGATCATAAATCCAATTTATGGATCCATTTTGATCAAATCAAAAGGATGAACCTGAAGAAGAGGTAATATTTTCACCATCCCCTTTCAAGTTGCTTTCCTCTTCCACTTCTTATTTATTGGTTATTTCCATTCTAAAACAATAAATTTAGTATCTTATATATACAGTTATGTTATTAAAAATATGTCACAACTTTATTCATTATTCTATCCATCTTATGAATGATAATGTGACCGTGCGTGTGTACGTACGACATACCATCTCCATGCCGTGGTGTAATTTAATTTTCAACACTATGTTGTTTGGATGGATATAATGATGAGTAATATGTATATAAAAAATTAAAATAACATGATAATATCTCTATAAAATTAATATAACATCCAATTCCCACCTTTAATGAAATTATATTGTCACTCGTGCATACGTATAGATTACCATCTCCACGACCCGATGAGATTCATTTCCACGTTCACCATTCATCGATGATTATAAATATATATATTACCAATAAATATGTCATATATGTCACAATAATGATACTGGAGATATATATATATTTATATATATATATATATACATATGTACTTACATATATCTTATTCACTTAGTTCCTTTCAATACGATATGAAAACAGAAACAACGTTTATGTGTACGTACTGACTACCGTCTCCATAAACGATGTTTTTTATTTGATATATATGTCTATTATACATATTCATATTCTAAATATATATGATATATAAATCATGTTTTATATTCTGGATGAACTTAAATCTTTGTCTAAGTGATACAATCAAAAGTAACAAGTTAAAACACGTACGATAAAGAAATCGATTATTACCCGAAATGTTAATTTAACATGTAAATTATTATTAAATGGGTAGTATAAAGTCATATACAAATCATGTATGATATCATAAATATTAATATGGATCTGGTATAATTTAATAACATACTATGATCTTCATACATTAGTCTAAACGTACCCTCGACTAATAGAATGTTCATGTTAAGGGGTTTTCATCTCACTGCTTATTCCCATATGATTAATGCCATATTGCCACTATTACCATTTGTGTGGTGTATGTACTGCCCATAATTGAATTCATTTTGTAATAAATTTTAATTTATGTGTATTTACATATTCATTGTACAATAGTCCTTTCATTGGGTGTATGTTTCATAAGTTACCAAATTGTTAAGGGTTAATTCCTCAATCTCATTATTATCCGAGATTGTTTATGTGTAAGTATTTACTGGGAAATTTTTATCATCCATGTTCATTTTTCATAAAAATGATTTCAAAATTAATTTTTAATGGATTTCTGAATGGTACAATTTATCAAGATCATAATTTTAATTGTTTTAAATATTTATCTTTCTAAATATTTTTAATTAATGTCTATGCTTTCAAAATGATTTTAAGGATTTATTTATATGAACAAGTATGTTTTGAAATGATAATTCTTTTCAAAAGGTTCAAAGTGGTATGAGACACTTTGATTCAAAAATCTATTTTAAATTACTTCCATTATAAATTTGTGACTTTAAAATGATTTTTCAAAAAGGATATTTCTCTCAAAAAGATTTACTCATCATTTTCATCTATGTCAGCATCATTTTCGGGATATTATTTTTGATTCAGGTTGATTTTTTATAATTCAATATTCCATTTTTTATTGAATGAGATGTGATATGTTTGACTGTGGATGTTCTATTTTTATACCATTCATGGTTTATGGTTAATTTTTTGACATTTCGTATGCTAGTTTTATTAAGAATGTTTATGATATGTTTCAACTATTCATATGAGGAATGCAGTGGACTTAGTAAGTGACAGGTGGAGACCGCTATAGCTCCTCGATGCATCAGCAGGTCTCATGGGACAAACTAGAATCTTGGCATGAATCCTTGAAAAAATCTTATTTGTAGTCTTGGCATGAGGCCTTGACTATGAGGTAATGATGTTCGGCATTAGGCCTTCCCTCATTATGAAATTAGTTATTACATGTGATTATTTGACTAGTAGAATATCCATGTGCATGTTTATATGGTAATGTTTGATTTTATTTTTTCCATATTGTGTTCATGTTTATGTTTAAAAAGTCTGTTTTTTATGACAAATATTTACATAAAATTTTATATGTTTTTCTAAAGCATTTACCCTTACTGAGCATTTTAGCTCACCCCTTTCCTATGTTTTATTTTTCCCAGGATTCCCAGAAGTGTATTGTGATTTATATGCAGGGTTAAGACAAGGGAATAATGGCATTCATAAACGATTATTTATGTTCTTTTGTATCTCTAGATTTTTAATGTAACATTCATGTATGTTATCTACCTACCAAGACTATTAAACTGTTCTTTCCTTCAGAATTGATTCCTTGTAATCATGCCAATGTATTAAAATAATGCACTGACTTTGGGTAACTCGGTTCGGGGTGTTACACAAATGACACAAAAAAAATATAAATTTGATTTTGTTATTATATTTTGACCATATAACCTTTTTATTGAAATTTGTTGATATTTTAATGCTTTTTAATTGAGAAATACATTGTTTTTATTGAAATATTTTAAGTAACTCTGAATGTCCCTCTCCTTACTTATTAACGTGATCATCATATATTTCACTATTAAAAATGCTTTATCCTAATATCTTCGAAAATACCTTCCATAATTAATTCCAACATTACTTCATTGAATAATTGAGCTTATGGGATTTCCCTAAGTCCATCATAGGAAATATTAATGAGTAAAACAAAGGAGGTCTCTCCAGTAAGTGGTAATCTTCTTACACGACTTGTTAAATGAATATATATTCTTATAATTAGACTAAATATATTGTATCGATCACAAAATAATGAGTTCGGAATAATCAATATATTGATATGTTATTATGATTTTGGAAAAACCATTTTCCACCTATATTCGAAAAAAGGGAAATGAAAGTATCACTAGACCATATTTGTGGATTACCATGTCCACATAGTGATGTAATTCATTTTCCACCACCATATCACATTTATTATTATAATGATTAATTTAATGAATCTATATATGATATTTATGATAAAATTATTTTTATATAAAGGTTATTTTTTATTTATCCTTATTCTGTTTCATTCATCAAAATGTGGGAACATCACTCATGCGTACTTATGAACTATCATCTCTATGAGTGATGTAATTCATTTATCGTATACTATTTATAACAATGGTTATTAAAATGTTTAAAATTAATAAATATGACACTTATTAAGATATTAATATTCATGTTATGATGATACCATAATCAATGTAAGATCTAGGTTTTTTCCATGTAATGCATTAAAACATATGTAGTAATATTTTTAGGGGTAGGCACTGATGTGGTGTGAGATTGCGATTCCGATGATCCCAAAATTGATATTTCAAAAATATTAAAAATATTAATATCAGGACAATGTAGTTTTCATGAATGTGTGTACAAAACTCAAAAAAGTGTCTCAATTATTAAATCTGAGTCCTTTGAGTCTAGAGAAAAAATATTACCCTAGGAATGACATAACCTTAGAGTACATCTGACACTTGGGTTATAGACAATCATGGGTGGATAAAGAAATAAATAAATAAATTTAATTTATTTATTTGTTAAATTTACACATCCACAATCCCTCCACAATAAAAACACGATAATGGGTAAATTTCTTGGTTACCTGAATAATTTTATAGACCTATAGATTTTTCGTTTGTGACTATTTAGTGATGATAATATTTCAAAGGACAATATCGATACCACATCTATTTTCAACAATAATAGAATTCACAGATCTCACAAAATACTATTGCACAAGATATTTTTTCATCAGTGATTTATGTAAACTAGAGGTATAAAATTTTATTTATGTGGATTCACCTTGTCAAATTATCATGTGTGGAACATTGATCAATTCTAAAAAATAATGGATTTTCGCATCGATAATTTATTTTCTATATAGATGATTTATTTTATTGTTGTTTCTTATTCCACTTTGATAATATATTCTACAACAATAGATTGATACCAAATGGAATAAATTCCGAGGTTAGTTCCTCATGTTTTTGGATTTCTCGATTGTTTATTTTCACATTAATCGTGGTCAATTTATATGGACCACTGTTCAAAGGATACCTATTTACTGATCGTGGGAAGATAGTTCTTCGGCATAATACATTTATACCATGATTGTGGTTCAGGATCAATTTTGAGATTGAGGTAAGAAAACAAAGGAGGAAAATCTTAGGCTGATCGAGGATAGATTAGTGGATTATGTTTTCCCAGTATAGTGTGTTGTGATTAAATTATTTAACACAGGAGATTCATGATCATATTTGATAGTATGATTCTAGATAGTATTGCCCAAAAGACATATATGGATAATATCCACATTTCCTGACATGATTCATGTATAGATTGAAGGTTGTAGTATAGTCAGATGATGTGGATAAAGAATTGGGAGTTTCTACTAATCATATTGAACAAGGCATGTAATTCAGAGATAAATACTCAATCACATGCTTTGGATATAATGCCAGGGTTTCTATAGAATTTATATACCCACATCGTGTGACATGTGTCACACATCTTGTTACCTAATGCTTTCAACCCGTTGTGTACTCCGGGAGTAGAAGGGTGTGGACACGGCCAGGTATATTGACATTGGTAGAGTATATGTGTTTGTCTTAGTACTAAATCATGATCATTTACATGGGCAAATCCACTATACATGGGAATTAATAGGTGCACATGATCCATGAAAGATGACATAGGCAGGGTGTCATTCATCCTCTAAATATCGTGTACCCTTTGGGAAACACATTGTATGTGGAGGATTACGTGCTATTTGAGATGACAAGACACGAGTAGACCAGGGGTTGTAAACACACACCGTGTATTCCTAGTACACACCGTATACTCCCAAAAAGTATATTTAGAGACCATTGTCTCTTAAGTAGAGACCATTCTCATTTGAGTGTGATACCACGTTCCTTTACTATGAAGGTATGATGATGCATTATATAATTGGAATAAGATTGTGATCCCCTCGATGGTATTATTATTGGATAGATTTCCATGTATCCCCGGTAGGACAAGGGTGGGATCCTCAATCCTTACTAGGTAGGGTTTGTGGTATCAAATTGGACATCATGTGTAGGACATAGATCCACCATTTAGTAGGACCATCTAGTAGGGTTTGTGGTGTCCCCTAGTGGCCCTGGGTGTGATTCTCTACTTAGAGGATGAGATATTACTATATTTAATGAATACCTATTGTTTTTAGATCAATGATCATAAATTATTAGATAAGTGTTACTAGTGATATCATAGTTGTGAAGTGAGTACTCCTTGACCCTTCATTACATAGAATCATCAAGAAATATACTATGTCACCCATGGGGGCAAGGTGAGTTGGTTCATGGCGGTGGCGAACCGTCGTCGAGGTTCTGGGTTCGAGTCCTCGCAAAGGCAACATGCACCATTTTCTAGTGATCCTCTCATCCCCTTCATCCTGCGTGGAACTGGCCCAAGCTGAAGGTTGGACAACATAGGCCTAGCTTGGGACTTGTGACGGGGGGTGGGGTATGGCTGCCTCAATACCCCCCAAACCGATCAACACGTTTAACCGCGGGGGATGGGTGAGTTGGTTGAAGGCGGTGGCGACCCGTCGTCGAGGTTCTATGTTCGAGTCCCCACAAAGGCAACATGCAAAATTTCTTAGCGATCCTCTCATCCCCTTCATCCCGTGTGGAACTCTCCCAAGCCCAAGGTATGCCATGTTGGGCCTCGCTGGGGATTTGTGACATGGGTGGGGTAAGGCCACCTCAATACCCCCCAAACCGGTCAACATGTTTGCCTGTGGGGGTTGGGTGAGTTGGTTCAAGGCAGTGGCAACTCATCGTCCAGATTCTGGGTACGAGTCCTCGCAAAGGCAACGTGCACCATTTTCTAGAGGTCCTCTGGTCTCCTTCATCCCGTGTGGAACTAGACCAAGCCCAAGGTTGTGCACCTTGGCCCTTGCTAGGGATGTGAGACGTGGGGTGGGGTAAGGCCGCCTCAATACCCCCCAAACCAATCAACACGTTTGCCCACAAGGGCTGGGTGAGTTGGCTCAAGGCAGTGGCGACCCGTCATCGAGGTTCCGGGTTTATGTCATCACAAAGGCAACATACACCATTTTCCAGTGATCCTCTCATCCCCTTCATCCTATGTGGAACATTCCCATGCCCAAGGTTGGCCACCTTAGGCCTAGCAGGGGACGTGCGACAAGTGTGGGTTAAGGCCGCCTCAATACCACCCAAAATGATCAACACGTTTGTCCACGGGGGCTGGGTGAGTTGGTTCAAGGCGGTGGCGACCCGTTGTTGAGGTTCTAGGTTTGAGTCCATGCAAAGGCAACGTGCACCATTTTCCAGTGATCCACTCGTCCCCTTCATCCCGTGTGGAACTAGGCCAAGCCCAAGGTTGGCCACCTTAGGACTGGTTGGGGACGTGCGACGTGGGGTGGGTTAAGGCCGCCTCAATACCCCCAAAAGAAATCAAAATATTTGTTCATGGGGGATGGGTGAGTTGGTTCAAGGTGGTGGCAACCCGTTATCGAGGTTCCGAGTTCGAGTCCTCACAAAGGCTACATGCACCATTTTCCAGCGATGCTCTGGTCCCCTTTATCCCGTCTAGAACTGGACCAAGCCCTATGCTGGCCACCTTGGGTGTAGCAGGGGACGTGTGACGGAGGGTGGGTTAAGGCCCCCACAATACACCCCAAACCGATCAACACGTTTTAATAATCACCAGATGGAAACTCTCAAAGAGACAAGTGGGAAAAACCCTAGTCCCAGGTAGGGTGACGTTGATACAATTGGGAAGGGTGATATTGAATTAAAAGATGAAGATCTAATAGAGAATCATGATCTCTTCAGCCTCTACGTGAAGCAGAAATCAGAGAAATTGGTCAGCAATGACACTTTATGTAAATGGAAAAGCTTTGCTGATGTGGCCAAGAAAAATGGTAGTTTCTCCTTCATGGATTGTGATGCGGAAAACTCAGGGAGAATTATCAGAAACGGGAGCCTCACACATGTCTCTGTGAATCAGGCCGCGGTTGAGGAGGGAGTCAGGTTATGTAAATTTCCTATTATTGCCCGAGTGATTATCTCAAAAGGTGTTAGACCATGGAAATTCCAGAAGCTTACCAACAGGATTGTGGAGATATGGGGATTTAGTGACTGGATGATGATGCCCATAGGGAATGTGTTCTATCATATTGTCTTCCCCTCTGATGAATGTAAGCGGCGTGCATAGAGCCTGGGGTCTGTCTCTCTTAATCATTGATTTCTACGGATTCATGACTACGATCAGAACTTTGATCATAGCTTTGTCAGGAACTCATTTGCACATGTAAGGATACATATCCATAAACTGAGCTAGCTATATTGGCATCCTCAAATTCTATGGGACATTGCCTCTTTTTTAGGGAATCCTATTAGACTGAATAAGCAGACTAACAATCCCAATATTAGGAATTATGCCAGAATATTGGTGGAGGTTGACATGGCTAATACATTAGTTGAGTAAGTTGTCTTCTCCACTAGAGATTATAGCATCATGATTGAGATTGGTTATGAGAGGAAACCCAAATTTTGTTGCAATTGCCACATTTTTTGGCATATATTTTATGAATGTAACATGAACAGATTCTGCTCAATCTGTAATATCAATGGTCATGATGACTTTCACTACCAAAGGAACGAAAAAGATTAGGGAATAAACGATGAGGTTCCTGTGAAGCAAGTAGTGAATGGACTGCAGGAGGTTATGGAGAATCAATTGAAAGTTAGTGATGATGGTGTCAATGAGCATGATGATCACAATGGTTTGTATCCATACAATGATAGGAAGGATGAGGAAGATCAGGACAAGGCTGATATGGAGAAGACACAAAATGCTGAACAAGACTTTAGAATAGCCAATAAGTATTATATTGTTATACAAGGCTCATCACATGATAATCTGGTACAAGATACATCACAAGGGCCTCCAGCAGGTCATGCTGATAATGAGCTACCTGGTTTTAATGAGTTCTCTCCTAGTTTGCAGGAGCCTAAAAAAGAGGCTCTTGAAAACCCTGACAATACTGTACTACACATCGATAAGCTAGCACATGAGGATGATGAGATGGTTGGGGATTTCTCACATGTACAAGCTACGAAGGTTTCAAGGAGGATTCTTCATACCAACTTAACAGGGCCAATTAATTCGGAGAACATGTTCAATTATTTATCCACTGATGATGATGTTCATGAATCTGCTAGAGTATCTTCAACTAATACCGAAGGGGATAACCTGGCAGAATCAACGAAATGCATAGCAATAGGGTATGCTGGCCCCTGTACTAGGAAGTTCTCCTCTCATCAATGAATGTTATATTTTGGAATTGTCAGGGTATTAGGAACTCTCCCACGGTCAAAGCCCTAAATCACATCATTTTGACCAATAATCCAATGCTACATGGCATTGCTGAACCCAGAATGAAATTCCCTAGGTGGATGGACTTTAATTGGTCTGCTTTGGGGACCTCTTTCATTGCAGCCAATCAAATGGGCAATGAACTAGAGTCCCTATGGGGTCTAAAGCACAGTACTGTGATAGTTGAGTCCTTCAAAAGTGATCAGTAGTATGTCTCCCTGACCTATTTCTTTCAATCAAATCATTTGTGTGTTACCTTTGTTTAAGAATTAAATCAGTATTTAAGAAGAAGAAACTTGTGGAATAATATCTTGGTAAGTGCTGAGCACAATGACATGAGAGGGATGGTACTTGGTGATATTAACACGATTCTGAGACCAGAAGAAGAAACTGGAAGCTACTTTTGTAGAGAATCAACAAGAGAATTTTTCTCATGTATTGATCAATGTAGAATGACTGAAATGCCTATCTCAAGTGCTGATTTTACCTGGAGTAGATGCACCCTTAATGGAAGGCAAGCGAGTAAACATGACAGGTGCCTGGTGCAGATGTATGGGCAAAGTGATGAAATGTAAGTGTTTGACATGACCCTTTCTAGATTGCACTATGATCATCACCCCATATTAACTGATATATGTTTTATTAGTCTGAGATCAGCTCCACAACCCTATAAATTTTACAATGCATGGCTGGTTGTGCCAGGATGTAGAGAAAATGTTACAAAATCCTTGAAAGAGGTTGTTCAAGGTAGATCTTTACATATCCTCACTAGTAAATTGAAAATCGGAAAAGCCAGAATAAGGGAGTGGAGTAAAAATTCCTTCTCCATCCTTGATCATGACATTAAAGAGGCTGACTCACTTTTGTCTGAGATCCAACAAAGTAATATCCTTCAAGAGCTTTCATCTAAAGAGGTTATACAAGCATCCTCAAGCCGTGATAATCTCTTTTCTATTAAAGAAAACCTGGCTCGAAATCAGTTCAAAGTGAGATAGTTGAAGGAAGGGGATAGGAATTCCAGGTTCTTCTTTTTCATGCACAGGGAGAGGAATGTAAAAAGGAGACTCAAGGATATAAAAATTAATGATATCTTTTTTACCTCTAGGAATTACATTTACAACTCTATGAAATTCTATTTTTAAATTCTTTACTCTGATTATGGGGTGGACAACTCAGATAAAATTATCAGATGCATTGAGCTGAGCTTTGATGATGCACAAAACAAAAGATTTACTGACATCCCCACCATTAAGGAAATTCATGATGCTCTTTTCTCCTTAAACAAGGATAGTTTTTCTAATCCAGATGGATTTTCCAACAAGTTATTTATGTTTTACTGGGACATTTTACATAAGGAATTGACTGAAGTAGTTAGGGAATTCTTTTATCACTCCTACATGACATTTGGGATGAACTGAAACTTCATTGCTCTGATTCCAAAGAATTATAATGCTTTGGATATTAAATATTTCAGGCATGTTTCTATTGGGAACACTATTCCAAATTAATTAGTAATATCATGAAAATTCGGCTAGGTGAGATTTCAAGGTCTCTTATTTATTTTCATCATTTTGTGTTTGTTCTTGGTAGGAGCATACATAATTTTCTATTCACTACTTCAGAGTGTGACAACATTCTGAGAACCAATGTCAGGGATTTGAATATGGCCCTAAATGATGACATATCAAAAGCCTTTGACACCATCAGATGGGAATTCATCTTCAATGATTTGAGCATGCATGGATTCTCAGATAAATTTATTGGTATGGTGCATTGTATTCTGGAAAGTACTAGATTATCTATTCTGGTCAATGAATCACCCAGTGGATATTTTCAATGCTCTTGGGGTCTTAGGAAAGGTGATCTGTTATTTGGGTTGTTGTTTTATTTCTATGAGGACTACCTGAGCACATTCCATCATGATCTTGTCAATTTTTGGATCTTTCAGAGGATGACATATGGGAGGAATTGTTTTACCCCTTCTCACTTATTCTATACTAATGATATTATTCTCTTGTCCAAAGATAACAGTAAGACCATCTCTAGTATAAAGAAAGTTTTCAATCATTATTAGGAAGTGGAAGGCTAGGTCATAATCTCAACAAATTCATTTGTTGTCTTTGTGGAAGGAATTCAAATAGAGAAGCAAAATAGAATATCAAGAAGGCTTCATGTTAAGAGAGGTGCACTGCCCTTTAATTACCTTGGGTTGCCTCTATTTTGGGGAAGAGTGAAAAGAATATACCTGTAGGGTATTTCACATAAAATCATAAATCAGTTAGCCAGTTGTAAAGGGAAGACCATGTCTCAAGCTGGTAGGATATGTCTTGTGAACTTTGTTATCACTTCAATGTTTGTTTACTCATATTCACTCTATAAAAGGCCATCTTCTCTACTCAGGGAAATTAGTGGTATGATGAGAAATTTCATTTGGACTGGTTGGATACAACATGGGAAGCTAATAACCGTGGCATGGAAGGACAATATAATGCATGTGGAAATGGGAGGAATGGGTGTTAAAGATGTCAGGATATTCAATGATGCATTGATTCAAAACTTCACCTGGAGACTTTTATCTGGTACTGACTCTTCTCTGGAATTTTTGTCTAGTAGATTTTTGTGCAGGTTAATGTATTATTTGATTGTGTATTTGAAATCCTATATTTTTTCATCAGTCATAAATGCATGCTCTTACATTATGAAATAGGCCAAATGGATGGTTTGTTCAAATTCTCAACTGAATTGCTAGAGCACTCAGTGGATGTCCCCCAAATTAATCACTCTACTAACATTCCTTTGTCTTTAAGGAGTATTTCTATTTCTGACCTGTAGGAGAATTCAGAGGCTCATGTCATTATACCTACATATCATCAGACAGAGATTTCAAAATATGAATATGCCGACTATGACATCCTCATATGGAAACCGACGCCTTGTGGATTCTTCTCTATATGTGACTCCTATAATCTTCAATGTGGCAATGCTCTTAGAGTACCTTCTTTGGTGGAGGGAGTGAGGAGGCCTTAAATCTTACCTTATGATGCACTTCTAATATGTCGTATATGGAAGCAGCAGCTGCCGACCCAATCTGCACTTCAGCGAATTGGAATGAGTGTTGCACTGGTATGCTTCCTTTGCTCGGCTTCAGATGAAACTGTTACTCATATTTTTATTCACCACCCTTTTGTTGCTTTATTATGAAAATATTTGATTGGAATCTTCCACTGTCAATTAGCCTCTAATTCAGTTAATGCACTGCTAACCTTGACCATGCATGCTGATCATAGTGAGAAGGTCATATACATGCTCATTACTGCTACTGTTTCTCTTATATCATACATATACAAGGCCCAAAAAAATATTGTTTTCAACAATGGAAGGCCCTCCTTTAAGGATCATACTATGATGATGCACCGATGAATTAATTATTCTTCTATGAATCAATCTGGTTCAATGAATAATTACAATTATGATTTTATGCTATTGAGATCTCTCGATGTAAATTGCAGGGAGAGGAGGCCCAAAATGGTGCAATATATTAGGTGGATTCCACCAATAATTGATTGGGTAAAGGAAAATGTGGATGGGGCAGCTGCCGGTTCGCCTGGACTTGTTGGATGTGGTGTTGTGTTTAGGACGTATCAAGGACTTGTCAAAGGATGCTTATTTCACTATATAGTCAACGACAATGAAATCAATGCTGAATTATGGGTAATGATAAAGGAAATTAGATATGTGTCTTGTTATGGTTGGCGGAAGCTTTGTCTTGAATCAAACACTTCTGTTGCGTCCGAGATTCTGAAGGAACGGTCCAGGAATGTGCCATGAAAGATGCTTGTTGCCTGGGTAAATTCTATGCACCTTTCTGAGTCGATTTATTTGGATGTGTCTCATGTGTATAGAGAGAAAAATCAGGTGGCATACGCTCTCTCAAAAAGGGAAATTATAAAGGCTAGCTCATGTTGGTCATTTGTACTACTTGAACACTGCAACGATCTTGTCCACAATGATAGGATTGGCACTGTGTACACAAGGTTGTCTAAGGCACCCCTTTTCTGAGTTGTCTTGTACTGTATACTCTTTTTATATATAATTTTTTTGGGAGTAGGTCCCCACCTGGCTCTCAGACTTTTTGGCTATACTAAGTCTAATAGTGCTGGTTGAGACCTTCTTGAGACCGATTTTCTATTATGATTATATCTAGTTTTGGATTATTGTATTTCTATTTATAGTTGTATTCTCTTGATGAATTATGCTTCGTGATTTTGGGTTATCCTACATGGTATTGTTATACTCACCACATCATGGTATTTTCCCACACTTTTAATTTCTTATATTGAAAATATTCATTTTTATGGAGTCCTATGAGAATCAGGTGTATGGAGTGTTTAGATTAAGCAAGAATGATCTAGATTTGTACCGACATTTGAATTTAAAGGTGGTCCCCTTATTATGAGTAAGATAGAATCCTCATTATTTTTTTGGGCCTATATTTAGACACTTTATCATTTTAGTACTTTATTTTTACTCTGGTTATGGGATGGATATAAGTGTTCATTGGTATTAGTTATTTTAAATTTCAATATTTAATGGGTTTGGAGATGTGTATGTGTGTATATGTATTTAGGCTAATTCCTCCTATGTGTGATATTTGCCTAACTGAAATTGGTCCCTAACCCCTCTACCATTGGAGGTGGTCCTGGGGAAGTCACACATATATTACTACTAGTCATAAGGGCCCTGATGGGTTGGTTCTTCAAATAGAGGTATTAGAGAATAGTAATACCATAAGACCTAAGCATATCATTCTTAAATATATTACGCTGGTTCTATATTTATTGAAATAGTTTTAATGTGTTTGGATTTATGATTTTAGGATTGTGACTCTAGTGATGGTGTAACAACTGACATATCTATTCAACAGTAATTTGAAAACTGTTTGTTTACTTGTTTAATGTAGACCTTGAATTAAGGGAATCCCCTCTCAAAAAGTTAGAAGATCATAGAGGATGAAAGGTTCGAGAAAAACAAAAAAATGTGCTCAAACCCAATACACAAGTAAAAATAAATATTCTATTTTTTAATTATCTGGGTATCGCTAATGATGAAAATTTATATGTTCCTAAGAAGCTCTTAACCACTCATAAACCCTAGATTTTCTCTATCTCAGTACCCAATATAAATTTCACTTCTAACTTCAAGAACTTCTACTCTCTGAACTATGTTTTTCTATGATCTTACCAAGAAGGATCCTTGGTAGAAATTCTATGGACATTCAATCACACATCCATACCAAATATGAATATTGTTTTATGTTCAAAGAAACATATTACTTGTGACTTCTATTTGGAAGGGAAACACTCCTTCTGTATAATGATTTATGCCACAAATAGATATCAAGAAAGAATAACCCTTTGGAATGATCTGTCTATGTTTAAAAACAATATTCATGTCCCTGGATTGTGATGAGTGCCTTCAATTCCATTCTCAATTCCAATGAAAAAGGTGGCCCCACTCATCTGTCAATATCTTCAAAGTAGTTTAGAGGTGCTATTTATTATAATAACCTTCTAGAGATCAACCTGACTGGCGCAAAGTATACATGTTATAAGAGGCATTATAATAATGTTGTTTCAAGCAAATTCGATAGATCTTTTGTTAATATGGACGCTCTGGGAAAATGGGATAATGTCTGTAGTATCACTCTACTGAGGTTGAATGTGTGTATTTCATCCAAAATATTTGGGATACTATGATTCATCATCATGGTTCTGTTTCCTGCATCTTTAAACATAAAAATTTAAAACATGACCTAAATTGTTGGTGTAGAACTAAAATTAAAAAAAATTATGTTGATATTTCCTCTCTGGAAAAATAGCTGGATCAACTGCAAAAGCATAATACCATCATGGATTTTAACCTCGATCGAAAAACTGAAATAAGCATATCTTTAAAACTCAATTCCCTACACACTTTCAAATATAATATGATCGAAAAAATTTTCAAAACCAAATGGTTAACCGATGGTGATAGAAACACTAAATTCTATAACTCTCTTCAAAGAGATAGAAATGCCAGTAGACATCTTAATAAACTTTTACATAATGATGTGATTATTTATTCAGAGGAAGCTGTCTCCAAATATGTTGTTTCTTATTTTCATAATATTTTTAATGGTTTGGACATTAATATAGATCATAACCATGATATCATCCCATAGATGGTTGATGAAAATGATAATTCATCTCTCATATGTTTCCCTTTTGATCATGAAATTAGAGGCATTGTTTTTAGTTTAATTCTAGATATTTCTCTTGATCTGGATGGCTTCAATAACAAACTATTTCAGTAACATTGGGATGTTATTCATCTTGATGTCATTAAACTTGTGAAGTCTTTCTTCCACAATGGATTTCTCTCTCGTGGTCTTAATTCTCATTTTATTACGTTAATCCCCATTGTGGACAATGTGTCTGAGATCCCCCAATTCCGGACTATTGCACTGATAAACACACTTTTCATAATCATTTCTGAAATTATTTCTAATAGGGTTTCCCCAATGTACAAATAAATAGTTTCGTGGAATCAATTTTGATTCATTACGGGAAGGTCTATACAAGAATATAATTTCATTTCCTCTGAATACACCAACAGTTTAAATAAAGTTACCAGAGGAGGAAATGTTGTTATCAAACGTGACATTAGGAAGGCCTTTGATACTATTGATTGGAGCATTATTATTAAGGTTCTAAAAGGATTTGGATTTAATGATACTTTTATCAAGACAATTAAAACATAGTTCAACTCCGCATCTATATCTATCTTGGTCAATGGCACCAATTGGGGCTTCTTTAAATGCACAAAAGGGTCAGACATGGTGACCCGCTCTCGACAATTTTATTTGTAATTGTTGAAGACTATCTCTGTGGGATCCTCGCTCATTTGGTAATTCAACACAAACTCAAACCTATACATGCAGCTTGAAATCATATAGTCCCTACTCATCTCTTATATGCTGATGACATCTTGTTGTTTCTTCAAGGTGACAAACGAATATTCAAGTTCTTAAATACGCCCTTACTCACTATGAGAAAGTCTCAGGTTAGGAAATTTCTTGGCATAAATCGCATAATGTTTTTGGTAAAAACTTCTGCACAAAGTGGAAAACACTATTACCAATGATCTCGGTATTAATGAAGGTTACATCCCCTTCACTTATTTTGGGGTACATATATTTCAGGGAAATCCTAAACCTATTTAAATTGCTAACATAGTGGATCAAATTATTAATCAAATCTCTAATTGGAAAGGCAAGTCCTCTCTATGGAAGGCATATTCTTTTTGGTCAAATCGACCATTGTCTCTAAAATGGTCTACTCCCTTATGATTAATAAATGGAATGCTGGTACATTCAGAAGAATTAACACCTATATTAAGAACTTCATCTGGAAAAGAAGTATCTTTCAAAAAAATCTTATCACCATTCCATGTGTATCCTATTGAAAACCTTTAGAAAAATGGGGTATTAGTATTAAAAACATAAATTTGTTTAATGATTATCTTCAAGATAAACTTACATGGATATTAGTCAATTCTGACTTGAATTCCATTGAAATACTTAAACACAAATTCCTTTCCAAAAATAGGAATGGGAACATTAATTATATCTAATCCACGATCTGGCCTTCCATTAGGTACACTTATCATAAAATCATGGAAATCTATAGATGGATAGTGAACGCTGACTGTAACATAAATTTTTGGCTTTACAATTGGAATGGTGTTCTGCTGGCCTCGATGCTCCCCCCTGATTCTACTCTGGTGTACACTAGTCACACTATTAAAGATGATCTCCATTACCATAGAAATAATCTCCCTAAAAATGTTGCTCAAATCATTGATAACTATATTTTTATTTACTGTGATAATTTTCATGTCTGGGAACCCACTCTGAATGGTATTATTGACTCAAAAAATTCCTATATGCACATCTTTCTTAATTCTGAATATATATTTTAATGGTTAAATTTTTTCAACAAGGTGTGTATTAAGCCTACTAGACTCACTCTAATTTGGCACATTTCTCAGAAAAGATTGCCCACTATGGTCTGCCTTCAATATTTCCGTATCCATCTATCCTCTAAATTTCACCTATGTAATCAACACATGGAGGACACTAACCATCTATTTTTATCTTGTGCCATAGCCTATACTCTTTGGAAATATAATTTTGACATTTTTGATTGCAGATGGGATACCCCCTACTCAATTTGTAATCTTCTTAAATGTTTTTTGCAGCACCAAACCTCTCAGAAAATTGAGAACATATTTCTATCTACTGTTGATGAGCTCTTGCATGTGATCAGGTATGAATGAAATGATATTATACAAAATAAATGCTCATTAAATCTTACTGTCATGAAAGTATGGATCCTCATTTTGATTTGAGAAGCTTCCTCGATTCAAAAATCTCACTGCAACAACTCGGTCTGTGATTGGGATATTTTGCATAGGATTCGGGTTGATGGGATATATCGTCAACCTCTTCACAACATTGACATTTTATGGAAAACGCCAATGAAATGATGGATCAAATTCAACGTTGATGGTGCCTCAAAGGGAAATCCTAGACCTTCCAGCTACTGAGCTATATTCATAGACTCTGCTGGAATGTGTCATTGGTGTTTATTTGGAAATTTTGGCATAGCTTCATCATTGGGGGATGAAATGATGGGAGTAATTCATGATGTCATGTTTTACATTTAAAATGGATGGAGGAAACCATGGATTGAAAGTTATTCTACCACCATTTTCCTGGAAATCTGAAATGGTGTGACTCACCTTGCCCGGCCATTGATCAATCTTTGGATCTAGTGCCTAGACTCTCTGCATGATATATACTACATTGCCACAAATACTTTTAGAGAGGTTAACATTATTGCTGATGCCCTTGACAACAAGGGTTTTCATCAGACCATGACATGGATGGACACCCTCCCTCTAGATTTACTTCAGCTATTTGATAAAGATTTTAAAAAAATACATACATTCCATCTCTTCTAATATTTTCATCCTTTTTATTCAATAAAATATTTTAAATTATTTGACCAAGGAACAATCTTCTCAAAAAAGCACTGGTTGAAGGGATAATCTTTGGTACTTGCATCTTATAGAAATGGGTTATGGATTAAATTTCTATCTCGAGTCATCCTTCTAGATATAATCATTGGTCTTTGTGTGTCCAGTTTATTATCAAGATACCTCCATGACTATTTCCCACCAATATTCTATTGAAAGATCATGAGTTTGGTCTAGTGAGTGATGATGAATGAGTACAGGGGCATATACATGATGTGGTATATGTGGGTGGTTTTCCATCTTTTTCACCACTCATAGTGAATCATTTAGTATTTTAGGTACTGGTCAAAGAAGTGAACATGTTGAGTGCACTTCATGAGTTTTAGAGGTTGTAATCGCCTAGGTTTTGGGGTTAGTTAGACCCTCAAAAACCAATGACTAGTTAGAGGTAGTCACATTAGTTTCTTCCTCGTGAGGAAACCAACAGATTAGATGATGGTCCGTGAAGAATGAATTTTTGAAGGATCTATTAGAATATGGTGGAGGCTGGTATCTCAACAAAATGATAAGAAATATCTCCCATAGTCATATTTTGAGCATCTATTTAGGGAGGTATTCTATCCAGAAATATTGAAATTTGTTCATATCAAGGAGTATTTACATTTACCACAATGCAGTGTGACCATGAAAGTGTATTTATTGAGGTTTATAGATCACACATGATACTCCCTCAATACAATGACAGATCTATTGTTTAGAGCATATAACTTTGATGAGTTCTTACATCAAGATATTAGGTATTCATTTATATCTCTTTTCATTCCAACATATTATAGAGTTCTAAAGATGGATTTATTTGTGGAGAGCTTCATGCCAGAGTTGACACCACTAATGAGTTCTTATTGTGGGAACCTATGAGAAGGTACCCCCGAATCTAGTACATGGCATTAGATATAGGGAAATAAGAATGTTATTTTCTTAAAGAGGAAGACCCAAGATAGAGGATCAATGGTTCAGGGATCTCAAGACTGATTGATTCAGTGGAGGGAGAGGATGTGCTTCTCATTCTATGGTCAAGGAAATAGTCCTCATGATTTCAAAACCCATCGTATATCTAATTGACAAACTATTGATGGATTGGCTAGATAGTTAATACTTATAGAAAAGGGAAGTCAAAAGGGTGGTGGACATGGTGGGGGATCATGTAGAGCATCAATAGGTGGAAGTTAGTTTGAACAATTTCTACCACCACTACTAGCTGATCCCCACCAATCTTAGACATATGGTTGCCAAGGTTGGGAACAATTGTTGGGACTAGAGGCCTATAACATAGAGGGTCATGGGATTATTTATGGTATCATCTATGAATTATTTACAATAGATGTAGTACTGATAGACATGGGTTCTAGCCACTATTTCCTTACAATTTACCTGGCTGGAGACATAAGGATTGTAGTTGAGCATTTGGCTCAACCCTTGTGCTTGGAGACTTTGAACGAAGGTGACTCGACGATTTCACACCTTGTCCAATAGTGTGAAGTAATTATTGGATGTGAGATATTATTGTGGGATCTCTTTATAACACATATGATACATTACGACGTAATCTTAGGTAAGGATTAGATATCCAAAATTCATTCCCAGATTGACTTTACTATGTGGATAATACAGAATGTCTATAGAGATTGATTGTGGTTTTTCTTCAGGGGTGATAAGGAAACTAGGGGGAGTATTATGGGCTCATGTGTAAGAGGATACATATGATTACTCACCAGATGGACCGTATTTCTCTCATTTTAGTGGGTTCTATGTGCATCTAGATTCCTAAAGAGGCTTAATTGTATGATGGAGTTTTTCCTAAGGATGTTTGAGGATTACCTCCACATCGATAGATACAATTATACATTAACAAACACCTAGCGATGTCCTTGATATCTACACCAGATTATTAGATATCTCCCAAAATATTTGATCGATGAGGGTGTAGATGGAGGATTTGAAAATTAATCACATTGTAAGACCCAGGGTTTCACCTAGTTAAATGCAGATTTGTTCACCTAGAAGGAAGGCAGGTGATTGATGTAGTGTGTGGATTATTGTCACTTCAACTAGGTGACCATGAAGAATAAATATCCACTACTAAGGATTGATTACCTCAATAATCAGTTAAGAGTGGATTAATTTTTCATGAAGATTGACTTAATATCATGCTAACACCTGTTAGAAGTAGATGATGATGATTTCAAAAATATGACCTTATGAGTTTCTTATAGTGACTATGAGTACTTCATGACTAATTCTGGTGTGATAAATGACACAATAGTTTTAATGGGACTTATGAATCAGGTTTTAATCTTTTATTAGATCCGTTTATAGTGGCCATTATTGAGGAAATTATAGTGTACTCAACATCTAAGGAGGATAATGTTAGACACTTGAGGATGGACTTATATATACTATAAGAGAATAATCTTTATGATATTATCCTGAGGTGTCAATTCCAAATTCAAGAGATTTAATTTCTAGGACATTTCATCTCAGATGATGGTGTAGTAGTAGACTCATGGAAGGATGAGGTAGTATTGGATTAAGATCCACCTAAGAGAAAGGTATAAGTGTATATATTCCTTTGGTTGTAAGGTTAGTAAAATAGATTCATTTTAAATTTCTATAGGATGTTATTAACATTGACTTCCTTTTCCCATAAAGGTTCATATTTCATGTGGAAGGAGAGGTACTAGTAGGATTTTTAGGAGGTATGACAGAGGTTTATGAGTTCCCACATATTGATATTTGAAGAAGAGGGTATTGAGTATGTCATGTTCTAGAATTTCTCAGGTTCCTGACTTGTTTTTGTAAAAATAAAGAGGTGGGATGTGATTCCCTATGAATCTCAATTGTTGAGACAACATGAAAAATACTTTGTACCCACGATTTTTAGTTGGTTGTAGAACTATTCATCCTAAAAATATGGCAACACTACATTATGGGTGAGAAACTTATCATCTACTCTAATAAGAGGAGTCTAAATAATGTATTATCTTAGATGGACCTTATCTTTAGAAAAAGGAAAAACATGGAGTTCCTATAATAATATGAAATTAAAATATTCTACACTTACTTGAATGGGAACATGGTGGATGATTCCCTTAGTAGGAGATCTTGTTCTCAGTTGTTGACTGAGGCTTCAGAGCATTTAGTGTCATTTCAGTTATCCATAATGGACATGGATTTTTCCTAATATCTATAATTGATGGTTGTTACATCCCCACTCCGACATCATATTAGGGAGGATTAGTGTGAATATACCGACTATGAGACCTTAGATACATAGATATCCACTGGATGCACTCCTGATGGATTTTCTAGAGGAGGGGAACATGTTATCCTTTTAAGAGTACATACATTGGTACCATGGTCATTGTGGTAGAATGTGATGAAAGAGATTCATACATCCCCTTTGGTGGTAATCCTAAATTTGTAAAATATTTAATAAGACATCTGACATTCATTTTGGGGGCCTTGTATGAAAAATGGTTTAGTGGATTTTGTATTTTGACGCCTCAACTGTCAACAAGTGAATTTTGAGCACCATGTATTAATGAGTTCTGCTCATCCCTGTAATGTTCTATAGTATATATGGTATGGGATATTTATATAGTTCATGATGGTGTTACCATGAAGCTCTAGAGTACATGACGCCATCTCTTTGATCGTATACTGACTCACCAAGTTGACTCACTGCATAGATAACTATGACAAGAGTTCAGTAGGGCTCTTGGGAAGACTTTACATGTAGGATATTGTCAGGATCAACATATTTTAATCGAGGATTTTTTTAGATGATCATGATCATTTCACATAACGATTATGATGATGATTTTTGGAGTCCATTGGAACTTTTTTGAGTTTTAGCACAACATTTCACCCCCAAATTGATGGCCAGACTAAGTGGATCATTCATGTTTTGTAGGAAATTTTGATGGATTTCATGTTATACTTTTTCCATATTTGGGAAGAACACCTACCCTTACTGAAGTGTTTGTAAAACAATAACCACCATTTAACCATCAATATGGTACTATTCAAGGACTTTTATTTGAAACATAGTAAGTCACCACTATGTTGATTGATCAATGTGTGTCGACACTGAAGGGCACAAATTTGGTGTTAGATATTGAAGAGAATATGAATATCATCCATGAGTGGATGAGGGCTACATAGAGTCATCAGAAGTTATATAAAAACAAAAAAGGATGCCTTTATAGTTTTAGGAGGGAGACCACGTGTTTTTGAAGGTCTCACCATAACATGGATTGAATATATTTGAATGGGATGGAAAATTATCTACAAGATTCATAATCCATTTCCTAATATATCCAAGAGTCAGTGGGGTGGAATACCACTTACATATAACACTATAGTTAGAATGGGTACATGATTTCTTCCATGGGTTGCAGTTGAGGAGGTATGTTCCTGACCTGTCACATGTTATCAACAATAGTGAGATAGATTTCAAAGATAGAGCTAACATTGAAGAGTATGTCATATAGATCAAGGATCAGCATTAGAAAATCCTCCATGGATGAGTGATCCCATGGTGCATGTTTGGTGGTATTATGGGAGTCTTAATGAGATATCTTGGGAGAAAAATACCCAGATATGTGTTAAGTACCCACATATTTTTGATTTTTGATTTTCTAGTTTCCTAACAAAAATCATTTATTAAGGGAGAATATATTGTATCTATTTTTTAAATAATATTTTAAATATATATCTTAATATTTTCAATGTTAGGTACATCAATTGTGCCAGACTCTAAGGGCATGTGTTCTTGGAATTATATATCAAAAATATTTAATAAATTAATATCATGTGTACATAGTTTTCCTGAAAAAGATGAATAACATACAAATAGAGTCTCATATAAAAAATTTGATATCATCATGGAATTTAATGAAGTATTTTTACACTATTCCCGACATAACCATAGAGCGCTGCAGATGACTAGGATACACAAGGTTTCGGGTAGATAAATAAATAAATAAATTCATTTTATATAATAATTTGATAAATTTCCATGATACAAATCAATCATATATAAATTATTGGTTATGGGTTAATCATAGTGTTATTTACATAATCCTAGAGACCTAGAGAGGATTTGTTGTAGATCATTGGAATATGAAAATAGATCAGAGGATCAGGTTGATAATGTAGGGATCTTCTATGCTATCAGGGATTATGGATCAGTCCAATGACAATGACATATGATCATTCTTCATTAGGGATTTCACTATAGTTGAGGTAGGAAATTTTATTGGTACATCCCATTTGTTTATACCATGTCAAATTTTGATCAATTCCAAAAATAATAATTCATTTATGAATCAAAAATTTATTTATTTGTTCAGTGTTATTTATTCATGTTAATTCACCAATTCTATAATAATGGATCAAGTCCAAAATGAACAATGAATGGGTTTTTTTCCTCATGTTCTTATTTTATTTTTTTCTCCCCTATTTCATCGCACATTCAATGTGGGTAATTTCTATAGCCTTTGGTTCTATGGATACCCGATATCTGATTTTTTTACAAAAAATATTCTGAAAAATTTATCGATATTGTGCCTATAGTTCCCAAAAAAATGTTGTGATTGGACTAGATACAACTGCCTATGAAATTCAGCTCACAATACCTCACATGATAATCATGTTTTTGCTAAGTGAAAGATTTAGTGAATGGGTATTCCAAATTTTCTTCCCTGGAGATACTACTAACTACAACCGCACATGTGTGAAAAAAATCCCTCAAGAGAAGATACTTCTGAAGTATCTGATTTATCAATTGATGTGACATTGGATCTGTTACGAGATCCACCGCTACAATATTATCATAATAAGGTTTAATTTGATAATTAATTCTAGGTACCACTTCAAGAGCATAAATTAATTTTCACATCCATAGTTCTTCCTTGTTAGTCCTAGAAGTCGCAATATATTTGGATTAAATTAATTAATTTGTGAACACATCCTTCTTTGAGATATTCCATCTCAGAAAACCTCTATTAAAAGTCAATATGTATCCTATTTTTGACATCATGTCATCTTGAACATTTTATAAACAAAAACTTCATATCCTATGATGATTGGATCTTCATGTCATCCATAGACCATTAATATATCCATAGAATAGCTTAGATAAATAAGAATTGTCTGTGAAACCATCCAATGGTGGTCACCATGACCAGCTTGATATAATCCTACAACACTCAATGTGTTGGAATAATCTAGACTAGTATATATTATAACATACATGACCGATCAAATATTTGAGGTGTATAGAATACCTTCCATTCTGTTTCTCTCTTCATGTGTCTATGGACACATTTTCATGGAAAGATTAATTCCCTGTGATGTTGGAAAAAACCCAATATTCTATTGTTCCATACTGAATCTCATTAGTATCTTGTCAATTATATACTTTGACTTAGTCTGAGAAACCACTTCGATATATCACGATGTATCTTGATCCGAATAATATATGATGCCTCACCCAATTACTTCAAAGAGAATCATGTATTTGACCATGTACTAATAGAATTGAAGATTTTTATTTCATTTCATATGAGTAATATGTCATAAACATATAATATTAATAAAAGTTCTATACTCCCACTAAATCATTTTTAGAAACAAGGATAAAACTCATTAATTACGAAAAAAATTCAATTTTGGATTCATCAAAATAAATTTTGTATGACTATGAAGAATTATTTAATCAATAAAATATATTGTTTCAATTTGGATATATTTTTAGAATCTTTTAGAGTCATAAAGACATGTGACTGTGTCATATAGACATCATACTGAAGGTTACCATTAAGGAAGGCTAGATTGACATCAATTTTACAAATCTCATAGTCATGGTAGGGCATAATGGTTGTATAATTCTAATATACATCATCATTGAAACTGGTGAAATAGTTTCATCTCATTTAATGCATTGAAACTGTTTAAAAACTTTTGCAACTGGTCACACAATATAGGTAATGAATTTTCCTTCCATGTGAAATTTATTCCTAAATACCCATTTTCAACAAACATGATTTACTTATATAGGAGGTTATACTAAAATCTTGACTAGGTTTTGGTACATGGAATCCATTTCATAATTCATGGTTTCATTCAACTGGGAAACTTCTATTACCCTTAATGCTTTCTTATAGGTTAGAGGATAATTATAATCAACTACTAACAAGTCTCTATTCTTGGTGTCTAGACAAACACAATTTTATGGTCCTCTTATATCTCTTTTACTCCAAAGTTATGCTTTGGTCTTCAAAATAGTTTAATCTTCCATAAGGAATTGTTGAATATTTTCCCCTTCAAATGTAAGTTTATGTTGAACCTCAACATCATCAAAGTCTATCTCAATCCCACTATCCATTTTAGAGATTTTATCCCTCCCATGGAATATGAAATGTCTTTCTTGTATAACATTTGTTTCTGATGGTTTGTATAGGTAATATCCACTTGTTTCCTTGAGGTATTCAATAATTGTACACATTTTGCATCAAGGTGAATATTTTTTACATGGAGAAGCCATAACAAAGGATTATTATCCCTATACATGAAAATTTGATAACATGGTTTGTCATCGACTCCAAAATTCATATGGTATACCATTTATTGATTTAGTTGGTACTTTTTTTAGTATATATTCTGATGTTTGCAATGTATATCCCCAAAAGGATAATTTATTAATCACATGACTCATTGTTGTTCTCACCATATCCAACAAGATTCGGTTATCCCTTTCACATATTCCATTACTCAGAGGTGTATAAGGAGGAGTGAGTTTGGATAATATCCCAAATACCTGTAAGTAATATATGATGTCTTGATCAATATATTTCCCACCACGGCCTAAGAAGTATTTCTTTTTCTTATTAAGAAGGTTGATCTCTACATAATTCATATATTCCGTTAATTTATCAAAATAATTCCACTTATACATTATCAAATAGACATATTCTTATCAACTTAAATCATCAGTAACAGTTATGAAGTATGAGTACCAACCCCTTATATTATTAGAAAACTGTCTACACGCATCGTAATGAACAAATTCAAGAAATTATCCATCCCTATTACCTTTCCCAATAAAAGGTTATTTAGTAATTTTACATTTTAAACTACATAAACAAATTGGTTTTAGTTAAAAATAATCTAAATACAAATGTTGATATAATTTAGACAAACATATATTGTTTAGAAGACCAAGACAAGGATTCCATGTTCAATGTGGTATGAGCGATGTGAAATAACATTGTTATTGATTTCAATTACATGGTTTATGTAATCCTATATAGAAATAAAATTATTTTAACGTTTGTTATCATAGGAAATGAGATCTTGATAAAATCATAATCATTTATTTCCAAACATGAAAACAAATCCATCTGTATAAATTTTGGATAAAAATATAATGTTTTTTGTTACATATGTAACATAATAAAAACCTATCAAAAATAAGTTTATTGTGGTTGGAAGCACTAGGTAGTTGGTCATGATAGCTATAATAGTGAGTTTGTCTCTGTTTGTTACTCATTGGCCTACCTCACCTTGGTATGTCTATCTGAATCTACATGATTCCTCTATTTTAATACATATGTAACCACCACAAGCTGTATCTAATAACCAATATTTAGGAATAGATAAATTAAAGTAAATAAAAAAATTACCTGATGACTCCTGTTACTTATTTGGATGGGTGAGTTTTTGTCCCAGTGGCCCTTCCTACCACATGCTAAATAGGAAACATCTAATTCACTTTCTTACCCCATGATCATACTCTTCTTGGAAAGGTGTAAACAAGATTTGGGTTTAAAATATATTTTAATTCCCATTATTTTTTTTCACCACAAGGATGTATTAATTTTCATGCTTCATATCCTTATATACAAGGTGATGATCAGTGAGAATATTTGGTAGAGTCTCCTCAACAATTTTGATATTAAAATTTACAGAAAATTTGGAGAATCTTTAATAGAGTGATTCCCAAATGAGATTGGTGCCTAGTTATTTGGTGATTTTAAATCCTAGATCCTCAAATTCTTCAATGTAATTGATGAGTTTGACTCAATGAGGGTAATATAGAGAACCATCTAAAATCTTACTATAAAATATTGCTTTGAAAATCTCAAACCGCTCATGTCTAACTCTATCCTTGTAAATGCTACAGAGGTTATCAAGCAAGATTTATGCATCCTTGTTTTCGAGATACTTCATGTGTTCAACAAATATAGATCAAAGAATAAAATATTGAACACAAAACATGTCACTAATATGTTTCTATCAGACTAGGACTTCTTGATCAATTAAATTAATAGAAGGTAGATCATGCATTCTTTATTTTTGAATGTAATATTTTTTTTCATGGAATAGAAAAACATGAAGATAACATTATGATTCTTAGATGTTACTAAATATTATGAGGATGTATTTATCGAATATTTGTCACATAAATAACGCGGATGGATATTTTTACAATTTATTCCACAATTAAAAATATGATATGTTTATTCGAGTTTCCAAAAAATGATCCTGATGGTATGAAGTCACAAATGAGATATATCTTCACATTGAATGAAGGTTCAGTGAGTTGGAATAGCTCAGAGATGGTTGTGGTCATAAGATTATATAGTATAATTTGAGTATATTGATTCTTTTGAGTCAACTAATGAAAAAGTATGAAATTTAATATTCATCTATGATCTTGACATGGTTCCTATATGTAAAGATCGTATCACACTACATTAAGATATTACTACAGCTGTTGATCTCACAATAGTTCCAAGGTCGCATTAGTAGATGAATAACATAATATATAAGTGTCATCTAATGAGATGTTTTTCTTAGATAGGTGAAGTTACAGTGATATGTATTACCTGATAAGAAACAATTGAGGACCCCTTGACTAACACCTTGAATCTAAAAATAACATGATTATCATGTGTGATATAGTGGAATAAATATTTAAGGCAGTTGGATCTAGTCTAAGTGGGAGTTTGAAAGAGATGGTGTCCCAGGACCAATAAATTATAAATTAATTAAATCATATATAAATGTAATCAATGTAAAATCAGTTTGTCCTAGGGGACCAAATTTATAAAATTCCCTCATAGACCTGACCCAGTTGCATATGTCTTTCAGTGCACTATTCCTCACATGATAATCTGGTTTCTGATGACTTAAGAATTTAAGCAATGGGTCAAACATGTTTTCATACATGAGAACCCTTCTCACTAAAACCTCATATCATTATGAAATATCCCTCAAGAGATGATAATTCCAATGATGTTTCATTGGACCTTTTTCAAGATCCACCACTGTAGAATTGTCACAATTGAGTTTGATAGGATCATTACTTCTAGGTATCATTTCATGATATTGTATGAAGTTGCGAATTCCAAGAAATTATTTACTGACCTAAGAATCCAAAATATACTAAAATTATAATATTGATTTTGTGACCATAACATTCATTGATATCTTCCATCTCACAACACTTCTATTCAATGTGATGATATATCCCGTTTGTGACCTCATGTCATCTTGATCAGTTTGGAAAATAAAATATACATATACTATGATGAATAGTTCCTCATATAATCCATATATATGGAACATATAATTAGTATGCCTTGATACAACCTTTTGGTTCTTGGAATAGTTTAAGTTGGTGGTGGGGGTTAATCATTAAAATTTATTTTAATAATCATTGGTCAAAACCAAGAGCGAGGATCTTTCACATGAAAGTTAGAATTAATTTATTTAATATTTTTAGAAATAATTTCATGTTATTATAAAATTTATTTATTGGTGAATGTAGAAATTAAACAAGACCATTTCATATTAACTTCCTTGTGCCTTGAGGATCTAAGGAAATAATCCATCTATTGGCGATCCTCATGTGCTCTTATGATCTTCGAGAAACAACACTCGGTATCATGGTGCAAACACAATGAGTCAAATTTCCTAAAGTTTTCACTCTAGACCACTCATAAATTAATCCTTTAAGAAATATCTCTTCTTTCTCTCATTCTTGGTAGGAGGAGAGAAGGAGTCGTGAGATAATTCAATATGCACAACAATTCTGAATTTTCAAATTTTTATTTTCTACACAATTGACATAATCATCTATTTGTAGAGTTAAAATTAAAATTAAAATATTATTTAATTTCATTCCTTAAATTAAATATCATTTATTACATTTAATAATAACGATTCTACAAAATAATTGTTTTATTTTTTTGTGTGGACCACTCATACTTTCATAGTAATAAATATTATTTTACCAACTTATTAATATATATTTTCACTAGTCATGGCCATTGTGTGTTCAAACTCCTCTTTAATTTATTGAACATCTGAATAATAATTTTATTCAGAAATAAATATTTAACTCACATTTCGGTGAATAAATATTTATTAAACATTAAATAAAATAAATAAATATATTTTTATTCCCCTGTTAGAAAATAAATATTAATTTAATTTATGTGATCTATATAATTTGAATAAAATTATTCCGCATACTTGAAAATAATATCTATTCATTTAATAAAAATAAAATACAATTTAATTGATATCAATGGAAACACTTAGCGTGTGACCCTCTAAGATTATTTTTCATTGGAATTTGGTTGTATTACCAAATGTTCATGATTAATATCTAGTAACAGGTCATTGAAACCAAGAGAATGAACATAATGTCACAACATTTACAACCATATATGAATGATGATAGGGTAATATAATCCCATTTTCACAATATCTAATCATGTAGGTTTCTTGATAGTTTCATCAACCTATTTAATATATAAATCTTTCTTTCAATATCTAAAATACACACATCATCACACCATGGTCATGAAATCTAATTTGATGGTTCTATTCCAATAAAATGGTAAAAATATAAGCTTCCTTAAAAATGGAAGGTACAAATCCTTTCACAATATATCCAATAATGACATGTCAAATGTAACATAACAAATGTAACTTACTTCCCACCAACATATGGCGTGACAGTTTTAATTAGTAAATTTTAGTGCCCTGATCATGACATGCAATAATGATAATCTTGATGTGTAAGGAAAATTATACATGCTCACAAATAAAAATTGTTGATGATAAAAAAACATGAATAATTCATACCACAGGTTCTATTCTTATAATCTCCTATATTACTGATTACCAAGTGAAAACTTCAAGAGATGAAGCCTCATCCACTTACCAGTACACGCACCATATGGTCTAAATAATATGTTCCCAATCATAGTACATTATCCAACAACAGAACTATGCCATGAATATTATCATTCCCCTTAAAGGATATCATTATAGAGGGGACCTTCTATAACCATATTAACGCTACAAATACTCTAGGTCACTATTACATTAAATCCATGAAAAAATGAACATTATGTAATAAGAAAATTAATTAATATTCATGTCATTGAATATACATGTAATAAAATTTAATCCAGTTGGTCCTAGGACACTAAATAAAATATGATTGAGGTGAAATGATGATTTAGGAAGATCAGGGATAGGTCATGGCCTGATAGTTGATTCATGTTTTTTTTCATGTAGTGATAACTTTATGAAATGAAAATGATTCCCAAACATATTTTATAGCCAGATTCTAGTGATTGGTGATGAAAATTCTTTTCTAGATCTGAGATCCACCTTTCCTAAAAAGATTCATAGCCAAATCAAAGTCCATAGGAATGACATGATGATTTGGAGAAGGAATCATTAGTTTCTATAAATCCTATGGTGTACATTGTGTAATTGGGAGAAACACACCCTGTAGCACCCTTGAATATAGTGCTAGAGTTTCCATAGAAGTTATATATAACAATCCATGAAAAATGTGACAAATTCCTTGTTAATTAATGGTGGATTTCCTATGTGTACTTTGAGTTTACATGGGAATAGATACAACTCTGTACATAGAAATAGTAGAGTAAACAGGCAAGGCCCAGTACTCGAACATGGACAAGTACACGAGCATGAATGTTTTACATGGGTACAACCAGGTGTACATGGAAATAGATAGACGACTGATGTAGGGTTCTGAACAACCTCTAAACACTATATACCCTTTTAGACATGTCGTGTATGAGGAGTTTTACATGCGATGTGTGAAAACAATACATATGAAAACCAAGGGTTGTAAATGGATATACGTGAAAGTATCTAATAAAAAATAAATTGTGGAGTAGGCCTAATTAATATATATGAGGAGGATATATATTTTACATTTAATAGATGGGTATTATTGATTTTTTTTAATAAAATTATATTTATTTTCAAACCCACTTACAATGTTGAATCAAAATTTATTTGTTTTTTCTAGACTAGTTAATACAATGAGAGGTTTATGGAATTGAAAAAAAGGCTTATGACTATAATAGTCCCCATGATGTTCTCAAGATCGAAACATTTCATTTTACACAGTGATTATTCAAATAAGGGTATATATGGTTTACTAATGAAAAATAATAATGTGATATCCTATGATTCAAGGAGATTGAATGTACATGATAAAATATCCACGACACATGATTTATTGTTAGCATCAATGATATTTTCACTGAAAATCCTATGTAATTATCAACATGGGGACAAATGTGACATAAATATGAATCATAAGAGTCTCAAATATATATTTACATAGAATTTGCTATGTATTCACTAGAGAATCTAGTTAAAGTACATCAAAGACCTTAAATTCTCAATCGAGAACAATATTTAGAACGAAAGTAATGTGTAAGATTCTTTTAGTAGAAAGGATCTAACGAACATATCAATGACAAGAATTTAGGGGGACCAGGCCATCTTAGCAATCTAATAAATGAACACTGGAATTATAAATCCAAGTAAATCATCATTGCTTTCAAAAATTATTTCTCAACAAATCCATCTGGATATTATAAAGGATGCTCAAAGAGATAATATGGAAATTTTTTAAAATGTACAAGGTATAATAAATTGGAAATAATCATATTACAAATTTATTTATTTGGATTTGTACGATTTCAGTCATGAATATATGTACTATCAATGCCCATGATAAAGAAGGATATTTTTAATGATGCAAATAACTAAACCTTCCCTATCCACCCAATGAGTATAGGATGATGGATTTAGTTATCTGAGTACACTATTAGTGAAAAAATTAAAAGGAAAGAGATCACAAAATATACATCAAAGTTATTAGTATGATAGACAGTGAAGGATTAAAGTAATAAGTCCATGGTGATGATGAAACCATTATCCAAACATACATGGGAATGGGAAAACATAAAAATGGAATTTCATTCACATCCTTATAAGAAAATTGGAGGAAATAATTCAATAAGAGATTTAGTGGACCATGTAAAAAAGTCATCCAATTTCATATATATCTAGGAGGAATTATCAGTAAATTAATTTTCCAGGATATATTTCAGAGAAGTTGTGAGGCTATATAGAACACAATTATCAATTATATCTGATTAAGATTCCTGATTTACCTCAAAATTCTATAAGAGCCTCAGAAATTCTCTAAACACTAAGACAAACATCAGTACAAATTATATCCTTCAAAATGATGGCCAATATGAGTGAAAAATCCATAAACCGGAAGACATGTAGAAATAATTCTTGATGAACTTCAATAGATGATTGGATAAATGATATCAAATAGTAGAGTTCTCATAAAATAATATCTTTCACTCAAACATCCAAATGGAACAATATGAAGATATTTATGGGAAGATGTATAAAACACCTACATGATGGGATCAAGTTAGTGAATTCAACGTACTATGACTTGAAATGGTTGAGAAAATTATAGAAATGGTCAAGACCATTCAATTGTACATTGAGGATTCTCAGAGTCATTAAAAGAGATATGATGAAAATCATGGATGAGATGTCTATTTTTTGGTTGGATATAAAATATTCATATGAATATCTATATGGGTGAGGGTCATGAGATTATGGGAGAAGGAAAAATTATGTTCCATGTACATTATACCCATTGAGAATCCTGAACGTATCAAATCTATGGAATATTTACTAGGAATCCCACCAACATTTTCTAAAGTACACTATGTATTCTACATATTCTTATTAATGAAGTACATGCAAGATCACTTACATGTACTAAATTAATAGGTGTTACAGCTAAACAATTATTTCACATATGAAGAGAATCTTTTTATGATCTTAAATAATAGATATAATGTTTTACCCAAAAAGACAACTCACATAGTCAATATTCTATGGTGAAACCATATGTATATGTAGGTGACATGGGAACTAGAGGAATCCATGAAGGATTAGTAACCATAACAGTTTTCACCTTAGTATATAAAATGAAATTTCATGGTTGAAAATATTTATGTGGGTAAGAATATAATTACCCCAAATGTTTTGTATATAATTGCTCAAGGATCACAAAATTTTTTATATATAGAAATGTAATATAAATGACATGATCCACATGATGAAACTGACAAAATTTTGTTATATTAATTTCAAAAATACACTTATAGAATAAATATGTCCCTAATAAGAGAATGTATTACCGTGTAAAAATAAAAAATAACATAATAATATTTGGAAACATTGGATAGACACGATCCACCAGTATAGTGACAATCATGAATTTTTTTAGAAATATAGAAAATCATTAGTAATGAATTATGAATTTTAGAGAAACAAATGTATAAATATGAGATATATTGAAGATAATTATGAATGAATGAAATATATGACATTAATAGGTATTTAGGAACCCATATTACCATTAAAATATAACAATTAGAATTGTAATCTGACTTTTAGAATAGTAACACGAAATTTGGAATTGTAATCAGACCACTAGTAATAGTAACCTTTATATTTGAATTATATCTTCACATTTTTATGTCTTAAAAAATAATTTGGTATCTTATGAAATTAAAAAACGATATATTTATACTATTGCGTAATTAAAAAATTGTTTTTAAAATGTAAAATTAATTGTTTGCATTTTTATTGTAAAAAATGTTTTACTTTAAATTTTATAATCAATATAAATATCTGAAAGATTTTTTTTTCCGAAATGGATTTATTAGTTAATATCATGTTTTACTATAATGATATGATAATATTATAAGACCATGTCTAATTTTTGAAACGGTCATAAAATTCATCATAATATTAATTCTAATACTTTTCAATGAAATTACTATTTTATTTATATATTAAAATGATCATATATATAAAATTATTTTTAAATATTTTATTTTGTATTTATAATATAAAATGAGAAAAATTATTATCATTATATATATATATATATATATTTAAAATACATAGATTTTTTGTGAATAGTGAAGTACGATATTTGACATTATAAGCTAAATTTATAAAAAAATTTTCATGGGAACCCAATAGTTAAAACATAAATGCACAATTTATGTAAATGGTTACATGAATAAATATAATTTTTATTCATAGGCCAAAAAAAACTAATGAATGTAACATTCAAAAAACCCCTATCTCCCCTTATAAATATTATCACTCAAAACCCTATCTCTTCCCAACATCAATGCCTTGGAGAATCCCAATATACTTCCCAAAAAACTACACCATATCTTAATATTTATTTTCTAATCATAATAAAATTTTATGGGGTCTTATGGTGTATCCCAATATGAAAAACCCAAAATACGAATCAAATTTCTCAACTAACCTCTTTCAATTTTATTTATATTCTACCACCAACGTATAATTTACATCCATGATGGAATAGAAAAATCAAAATAATAAATAATCATATATGTTATCTTTATAGTCTAATAAATATGTTATACCTTCCCTTCTTTTGATCCTAAAATGAAAATGCTGTTAACATTATGGTTCGTTCATCACCTCTAGGAACAATGTAATTCATTTTTCACCACCACATTCAAGGATGATGATAAAAATATTATTTAGGTTAAATAATGTTATAATAAATATATTATTAATCATTTCATGTTTTTATTTAATTTATATCTATAATATTATATAACATGAATCATGTTTTTGACGCTTAGTCAAAGAAACAAAGTGGACTAACATTTTGGCATTAACATTTTTACTATACGAATTGTACCTATGTTAGAACAAATAGAGGTATTACGGTCCATTTAAAATTTCCATACTATATTAATACAATTTAATTTCACTTCATGGGTTTTATTCCCACTTTAAAAACTGTTCAATAAACATCTATAAGTGATCTACCCTTGGAATCATAAAAAAACTCCCTCAGAATAGTGGAATTTTATATTATATTATTATGAAATGTTTTAAAATTAATATTAAAAATAATATCGTAAATCAAATATCTATTGAAAATTTTATATTTTATTTAATTAGATAATTTAATTTTATTATTATATACTTGAGGTCCATGTGTAAAATTATTCAGGGACATAATGAAAATGATCATCTCAACCCACCCTTTTTCATTAGGTTATAACCTTTCTATGTCTAAGTCACATTCTCTTTATCATTAATGTCATTTAATTATTTTAAATTATATTTATAAGTATCATACATATATACCTATCTTATTATCCCATTTTTTGATGGGGAAATAAATTCCTTATATTCATTTTTCAAATGCATTCTATAAAATAAAACCCGATTAAGGGGAACTTTAATACCCTTAATCCTTTTATGTAACTATTATTTAAATTATTTATTATAATTTATGATTTCATTAAATAATTTAATATTTTATGTGCAACCATTTTAGTTAACCATAGTTTTTTAATAAAATTTCCTTACATATTCATTGTCCAAAAAATGTTAAATGATTCCTTAAAACCTGATTTTGAATGTTCATTTCCAGAAATAATTATCTTCCCATTATTTTAATTTTTTTCAAAATGAAAAATCTATTTTGATAAATATTATTTTTTACTCAAATATGAAATTAAAAAATATTAAATTTCTTATTTTCATGGGAATCACTATGAAATATCCTTTGAATGTGATATGAGACAGGATTATGCAACTCATTTCTCACCATAGGTAATTATTATGTTTATTCCTTAAGATTGATTCCATTTTGTGTCACATATAATAATTTACCTGTCATGATTGGTGAAACTAGATATTGATACAATTTATTGGGTAATGTATTTTTATCATGATATGGTATAAATGGGTTTAGAGGGTGAACCTAATAAAATATAAGACACTTTCAAAAATTTTATTTCCTTGGAAGTTAGCCTTTACTTATACTTATGTCATGTTATATATTGATACCACATATCTTAATTTACAAGATCATAAGATTCCATGTTATATAAGTTATGATCCTATATGATTATTTATGATCCTTTACTTTTATAATATAATGTTATGTGTTTTTAATCATATATTATTCTTTGTTATCATGTTTATTCCCTTGTTGGGGCTTATAAATCACAAATTATGTTTATGAATGCCATTTTTTAAGCCTATGTAGTTTTTTGATCTATAAGGAATTTAGGATTCCATTATTGAAATTAAAAAATACAATTTTTATTTATGTTTCAAGTTGATTTTATATAACCATACTTCCAAAGGAACTACGAATCTTGAAAAATGGTGTGATTTTATTTGCTTTCTTTGTTAAATATCTTGAATCAATATGTCTAAATGTCCTAGTTCACAATATTAAATGCACTTACAAAATATTTTGAATATAAGGTAAGGTTTCTTTGTCACATTATTATTTTAGTTGGACTAGTTTAATGTTATGTACCTATTATAATTTATGAGGTGTGATTACATTCCCTCCAAAATATCATATCATGTATCATTCTAATTTCATGGTATTTAAGGTTATAAATCAAACTATTTCAAACAAGGGTTTATTATTCAATAGTTACAGAGGTAGTAATGGATTTATGTTTTAATATTATTTTAACCAAGATTGTTTATGCATGAAATTTCATAGAGGGATATAAAAAGACCACATTCAGATATATCCCTTAGATTATATTCCCCACTAGTTGTTTTTTGGGTTTTCATATTTTCCTTTCATTATCCTCTCTTTGGTAGATAAAATTAATGAAAAAATGATTTTAATAAAATCTGAAATTATTTCACCTTTTGGACGATATTCGTTGTCCTTCATATCCATGTTCTATAATATGTTTTAAAAAAATCATATTAATAATATCCAATGATTTTTTAAATAAATTTTTAACTATATTTGACTTTCATTTGATTTTTTATGATGGTATATTATAGTCATTTTCATAATGAGTTACTATTTAATTTTAAAGAAAAATTCAATATAATTGTTCTCTATTAGGAGACATGGTACCACCATTGTGACCCTTTTCATTGAATATCCATTTTTATGTTACCAAGGATACGGTAAAATAAAATTATTTTTCTAATATTATAGAAATTTCATTGATATTAAACAATTTATTTTAGAAAAATAGTAGTTTATATTCCTCCAAAAATGTTTGAGTTTTCTATTAATGTTATATTCGTATATAAAAACCTATATGGATGTTTCTTATTGTTCATTGGGGATATGATCCAATGATATAGTCCTTATTCATTATATTGGAGGTTTATGATTAAGATTATTATATATTGACAAAACATGTTTTCTTTTCGATGGGTCCTTTTATGGTGAAATGATAAATTATTTTTATAATCCTTTGAAATACATATGAATATATTATGACTTTGTGAAAGGTTGGTCACTATACCCCTCCAATTACTTGCTAAATGATTATGGAGTTAACTTGTTGGAAGTTACTCCTAATAATATATTTGAATTGACAGAGTAAGGTATTACCCTATGAGTTTATGTCCACTATGTGATGATGTTCTTAACATTGAGCCTTGACGTATGACATATTAATTATGATTATACCACATTTTTTATTCCATTATATATGAAATGTTTTTTGAAAAGGACATAATCTCATAGATCATGACCTTTTATGATTTTATCATTCATGTACTTTGAACCACCAAAATATTACTCCATGATTATAATCTACAAATTTCTAATTTTAATTTTAAAATGTTAATCTCTTATTCGCATACCCTTATGATCATGTTATTATTTAAAATGACATTTTATTGATATCTCCATTTTTTACACTTACTAATAATATATTCTCACCATCTATTATGTCTTATTTTCCCATGATATATAGAAATGTTTTAAGAGTGTTGTAACGAAGAAGTGTTATAGGTGTGAAGAATTGTTCGAGATAGGTTTTAATTGTTCATGTACATTTTTTTACATATCCATGATTCCTATGAAACTAAACATTATGGTTACGTTTAGGTTTTTTTTGATATGTATAAAATGTTGATCTGAAACAGTTTAATAAAAATGTTTGTTATGATAATGTTTCCTCATAGACTTATAAGAATGACTCGATACCAGTTTTGATCCTCCAAGGGGTGTTTGTGTTATCTCATAGTATTAGTTTTTTTGCTTTATTTTATTTTAGTCAATATATTTATTTATTTGTTTTCACTTTTAATGATGGTGGTAAATTAAAATATATATGTGTGTGTTCATGTATTTTATGTGTTGTAGCTACATTCAAAAGATACACAGGACTAATACATAAAGTTGATGAGGTCTCTTAGTAATTCCAAGTGAATATTCATACTCATTCCATACATATGAACCTTAAAGGAAAAGAATCATCATCATTTGAATCCTTGGTATAAAATGGGATATAGATGTATGTTTTGATACAAAATGGAGTAGATGGATGTTGGTGTCACAAAAGGAAGTCATTTATAAAGGTGATTATAGAGCATGGGGACTATCATTTGAAGGAGTGTTTGTAACATCACCATTTCTACAATTTTTAGTTATTTAGGTATTTTTTTATTCTTATTTTATGATTATAGTTATTTTATTATTTTATATTAAGATTGTTTCATTATATTTAGGTTTTCATAGATATTGATTGTTAATTTAAATTATTTTACATGTATGACAGGTACTCCATATAATATATATCTTTATATATTTCTGGGAATACCCTATGCATGGATATGTTATGTAAGTCATTAAAATTATTATTTTGTTAATCTAGATTATAAAAATAATGGATTAAATAAATCCCTAGTGATTTCTTTAGGAATTGGTGGTAGTCTTTATCACTTGGTGATTTAGGAACATTATTGGGGTATGAAAAAATCAAAAAAAAATTTATAGAACATCCATGTTTTGTTTTTACTCTCACCCATAAATGTATAATAATATTATTTAATTCATTTGGATGAGATGATGAAATTTATCACATATGTGATCACAATGATGAATGAGTAGCCTGATATTTGGTATTGATTCTACCAAATATTGTCTTTTGTGTTTTAATGATTGTATTTATTTATACTTAGTGGGTGATTTAATATTTCTATAATATTTTTCATGGACTACATATATATTTTCCCTTGGGTGATTATACAATGTTAACTACATATAGATTTATTCCTTGTACATGAATGAATGAATTTTCCTCTTCCTCGGTGGTCTCCTTACTTTATGTGCTAGATATATATATTATTTGTGTTTGTGTCAAGATATTTTTTTTCATTATAGGTAATATTTTGTGAAATAAATTCAATTATATGTGATTCCTCCATTGTTCTTGTCACCAATCTCTGGCCTGTTGATGGTGGGTTTGGGTGGAACAACTAGGCTAATAATCAACCAATGTAGGGTCATGATATTTATGGAAATGTTATTATTATTTTATCCTCAAATTTATTTTAATGTTAGGTTCTTATGGGACTTGGTTTTGATAACTTGTGCAATGGTTCTCAAGGTAATAGGGTTTACATTTTCCTATTAGGGGACCCAACCATTGGTTTTATACATCTAACATATTTTTATACAAGGACTATGATTCTCTTACTGACTAAACTATGTACGTATAGAATCCATTACATGGTAGATTTAGGTTGTATCATAAAATAGATAGTGGTTCGTTTATGATTTGTGTGTATATGCTATTTTGATTAGGGTAGTGTCGATGGGGATACATGGGTTGAAAATACATCATCATTCACATCAGAAATCATTATTATAAATACTTTTTTATTATTTAATGTGAATATTTCCCATAAAATTCTAGGCTATCAAATAATATACTACCATCCATGATTTAAATGTATGTTTGCGATGGACGAGCTCGAGAGGTAAATAATAAAAATAATACATTTATGAATTTTTTGGTTAGTTTTTTTATAAATTTAGCTATATATATTTTTAACGGACACAAATTATCATTATGATTTCATTTTGATGGGTCTTGAGAATATTCAATGATACATAATATATTATTAATGATAATTAAAAATTACACCACAATGTACTATAAATTTCTCCACAATAAATTTCTGGAATGGATGGAGGCTAGGGCATACTGAATTCATAGTGGCTACTATGAGTATGCCACAATTATATAATGAAAAAATTATTATTAAAGTAAAGATTAAATAGTCAGTAATAATTTATAATAAAAATTTTATGATTGGTAAAAATTAGTTAAATAAATAAAGTATGTAAAAATGGAAGTAACTGTAGTTATATAGTCACACTGTAATGTTAAGATATAATTAATTTTTAACAAATATTATTATTAGCAGATGAAGGGTTTATTATTGTGAATTGTGGATCATGACATATTTGAAGGCTATGATATGATTCATAAATTATGATATTTCTCATTACAATATAATGAAATTATCAAATATATTTTCAATATTTGGTCATATTTTTACAACCCTCCTTCACCAAAAGGATGGAAGGGACAACAAATTGCTAGGACATTTCTTCTTTAAGAAGAAGGAGAGATAATGACCCACTGAAACCCGCCTTCAATAGGTCACAGATTGGAAACCAACACATAGGGTATAGAGTCTCACACAAAAATGTAAGGCATTACCCTTTTTATTTTGATAGTATCGAGAGATAAGATAACAACAGCAATAATACCAAATCTGATGGTAATGGTAAATCCAAAAGTATCCATTTACCATATGCATGTTCAATAGTAAATGATACAAGCCACAAAACTCCAAAGGTAAAGTACCAATAAAAAGGAAAACGACAACCGAATCTACCCCATGGTCTGAACTAGTACGGTCCCACAAGATCCCTAAAATCCTCCTGGAAACCTGAAAGATGTTTTATATATGTGGGGTGAGCATACAAGTATACTGAGTAGGGAAAACCAAAATCTCACATGGACAAGTGGATAGGTGTTCTAAGGCCCCATGAGAAAAGATATAACCAAAACATAGAGCAAGGTAAACTATCCACCCAAGCCTCACCAAGTAAAACTCCAAATGTAACATAAGTCAATTAAAGTATAGTAACAACACATCTATATTTGGGTACCCCAGGACACTTTCCCATTGGTTATTAAAGACATCCTATGCATCAAACCAATCCTGCCATTCTCACTGTAGTCTCACTGCCAAACCCCGCCCACACACACCAGGGCCATAACCGCCATCCCTCCCGCAGGCACTTGGGCCACAACGACACATCCCGCATGTAGACATATAGACCACAACTACCACACATAACCACAACCACAAACACCTGGGTCAGAACAACTACTGCCAATCCTGGAGACACTGGGACCTCATCCCGAAGACACTTGGGAAATAACCTGCCCACAAACACCTGGTCCAACCACCAAAACTTCCCTTCCTGAATATTTTTTGGCTAATAATGGACTTCAGGCCATCACAGCCTTCCCAAAGAGTCTTGGGCTATTCAGGAAATGGTGCAAAAAGGAGATAATAACCAGCTACTCATATGACTGTTGGGAAAAACACAATCCCTCAGGAAATGTGGGTGTTCGACACTAAGGTGATCAACTTGGGTGGGGCGCAAATAAGAAACAAAAAAGCTACAGATATATGTATAGGTAACTAACACTCATCCTATCCTAGGGTTTCAAAAACCTAAGCACAAACATCCTTGCTACTATTCATTCATAAAATATGCCACGATACTCACGACCAAGTCAATACTCATTCCCAAACTAATTACCTATTCAACCATTCTTGTTTTCATGTTCAAGTGATCCCATATAGATGACTTCTTCACGACCGGTCAACTAACATGTATAAACACAAGCCAAGGAAAGAGAATCGTCCAAACAGCAATTTAATCTTTCAGACACAGTTTTCTTGTAAAGTTACGACAAAAAAGGGGATTTGTGTGATCCCTCAAAGTACTGGAACAAAGAAAAATCCCACTGAAGGGATAAGTGAGATCTCTCGAAGTACTAGAAGTAATGAAAACCTTGAGACACAGCCCCAAGTCCCCATAACTGGGAACCAATGATTCCCCAATAATAGATGATCCAACCCGAGTTCTTGTCACAGTATAGAAACCACACAGCTTCAGATTCAAAACCAACAATCATGCCATAACATAGGATCCCATCCTAACCCACATCACCACATAGTAAATCAGACAGAACAACACACCTAATACCGAAACAGAGCAGGGAAACTTCCTGGTTTGAGAACATCATTCATTATTCCTTCCTTCTATTTGTTAGCTAGGGTGGTCAAAATGGATTCTTGTTTTTCTGAACAACCATTTAAACCAACTGAGTTTAGTTGATTAACCAATTTCCATGTTACAATGTTTAGTCATCACAAAAGACAAGGGTTCATTAGGATGCAAGGAAAGACCACAGAGGGCCATAATTTTTAGTGAGCAAAAGCCCATACAGTTCACAACACATATCACCATAAAATAGTACATCAGAACATCGATCACACCCCTCAATCATTTATTTAAGGTCTATTCATTATCTTCATTAAGATTGGTTTCATCAATTCCAACATAATAAATAGTGTACCCACCCCACATTATACACATTAAGGAGAGTCGAAGGAAATTTCCTACCTAATTGGTCAAGGATCGAAGTTCTTATCCACATGCTATGAATAGGAGATGGTGCGACTTGTAGGGGAGGGATGTCAGTAACTCCATGGAAAAGTATAAAGACTCCAACACTGGCAAAACACAAGCCTCTTAAAGGAAAAAAATACAAAAGCACTAAGAAGAAAAGTAATCTAGCCAAAAGGACAAAGAAGGAAGAAGAAATTCTCGTGCGATATATAGATAAGATCCCGTTGTTAAGGGATATGAGGTTTTCAACGGCATTAAATTCAGAACGTGATTCCCCATGCGCTTGAGTGGTTACACATGATGGGATTAATTTTAATTTAATATCCCCCATTGGGGAGGTTCCTTGGGATTTTTGGGTATTAATAATGGGCCTTAAAGGGCTTTGAACCACCTAAAAAAAGATAAAAATCCCAAAAGGGGCGTTACAGGAAAAATGAAGAAGATAAACCCATCATGGCTAGGTGACAATGATTAGTCATGCCAATCGGTCACTCCGATTGGTGTTACCGATCGGTCGCGAAGATCGGTCATGCCGATCATTCGCACGTCGGTCGGCCGCGGACCGATCGGTCGCATAACGAATTGACGCCCTACCACCGAGACACTACCCTTAGGATCCGGAAATTGGAAAAGGGATGGACCGCAAGGGTCTCAGTAATCACATCAGATACCTCTCAAGTATTCTTTCCCTAAAGAATTTAAAAATAAGCATAAAGAAATTAGGGGGGTCCGAAAAACACCCCAGAAGATACCTCTCAGGAGTGAACCTCTCCGACACATGGGAACACCTTACCTCCTTAAGAAACCATGCAACATTTGAGGTTCAAGTTGTCCAGTCGCACGAGTTAGGGAGTTTCATCCTCCATGTAATGATATTATCTGATTTGGGAGGCACTGACTCACCCACATGTGTTTAATCGCATCCACCATAATGAATCTTTATTAGGGATCAGGTCATCCCCTCCCCGCAGTTAGGACTTTTCACATGCATCTAGAGAATAAGGAAAACTGCACATTTCACAGCCAACAAGGCAAATCGTTATATCAAAAACAAGTACAACTAGAACAGCAAAAAACACAAAACTACTCTGGGTACTTGGAAAGAATCTATGGTTCCAGTTCCAAGGTACTCCTCTCAAGCCCACCATGCCTCCACAACACACAAACTGAAGGAATGGTTCATCCACTAATCACCTTTTTTTTGACGACCTTCGATCACTATTGGTCGCTCCACGAACGCTGCATCGTCCCGAATATCTAGCTCTCCCTTATCAAGGATATGTAAGTCATCATTCTAATTCTAACGAAGCTTTGGCACATGGAAGACATCGGGCACCCTTCGTAGTTATGGTGGTAACACGAACTGGTAAGCCACCTTGTCGATCCGCTGAAACACCTCGAAGGGTCCGATGAACATGGGAGAAAGCTTACTTCCCATGACGAACCTCCGCTACCCACGCCGAGAGGAGTCCTTAAAGAACACGTGGTCCCTGACCATGAACTACAAGGGTATCCTCCTATCCCCAGCATATGATTTCTGCTGGTCCTGATCCTCCTTCATCCTCTCTCGTATAAGCTGCACCTTCTCTAGTGTGCTCTTCACCACCTTCGGTCCAAGAACGTCCACTTATATGACTTTTGTCCAGCACATGGATGAGTTACAAGGCCTCTCGTACAAGGATTCAAATGGATCCATTCCAATGGTAGAGTGGTAGATATTATTTTAGGCGAACTCTATCAGGGGAAAGTGTCATACACACGATCCCCCAAAGTCCAGAACGCATGCTCGCAACATATCTTCCAAGGTACGGATGGTGCACTCAATCTGTCCATCTGTCTTGGGCTGGAAGGTAGTGCTAAGTCGTAGGTGGGTGCCAAAATCTTGTTGCAATCATCTCTAGATTTGTGAGTTAAACCGTGCATCCCTATCTGATACTATGGATCTCGGAACTCTATGCAACCGCACCACCTCATCCACATACCTATGTGCTAAATCATCCACTGCACCCAACTCCTTGATCGCCAGAAAGTGATCTGATTTCTTCAAACAGTCCACCACTACCCAAACATCATCGCAACCTCTTTGAACCTTGTGCATCCCCATTTAGAAATCCATCAAGATATCGTCCCACTTCCATTCGGGAATGTCTAAAGGTTGCAACAAGCCGCCTGGAACACGATGTTCAACATTCACCTGCGGACACACTAAGAAATTTTCTACGCACACTACTACTACTTGTTTAATCCTGGGTCACCAAAACTGACTCTTCAAGCCCTGGTACAACATGGAATTTTCTAGGTTCACTGCTAGGGGTGATTATTGGAACACACCAGGAATTCTCTTGCGCATCACATCCAGAATGTACAACTTCCCTCAGAAAAGCTTCTGATTCTGACCATCCTCCATCCACCCTTCCGGAGAATCACCTTGGCTAACCCGGTCACACATCACTTAACTCTATGTGTCTCCCCTTTGAGACTCCTCTACCTACCATAATAGAGAAGACTGTACTATAATCTGATACAGACATCCTCTACCACCATCCATCCTTGCGTCCAGGTGTGTGGCAACCAACACTTCCATCACCTTCCATGCATCTTCCGACTCTCGAACTGCATCCTTCTTTGATTTCCTACTCAAGGAATCAGCCACCACATTCCCTTTTCCTGAGGTGTAAGAAATCTCAAAGTCGTAGTCCTGAAGGAACTCCATCCACCTCCACTACTATAAGATCATGTACCACTGGTAGAAGACATACTTCATGCTCTTGTGATCGGTGAAGACCACGAATCTCTCCCTGATGAGGTAGTGGCACCATAACATATGTGCGATCACGACCGCTGCAAGATCCAGATCATGGGAGGCATATTTACGATCCTAATGGAGTAACTATATATACCCATAAGAGATCACCCATTTCCACTCCATCAACACACATTTTAGGCCTTTCCCTAAAGCATCACATAACACCTCATATGCCGCCCCATTTCTTGCAACCTCAGCACTGGGGTACTATCCAACCTATCCTTCAGATAACTAAAGGCCACCTCAAACTTCTCATCCCACACGAAAGCTTGGTCCTTCTTGTTCAAGGCTGTCAAATGTGCCAAAACTCGGGAGAAGTTGGGAATGAACCTCTGATAGTATCCGGCCAGCCCGAGGAAACTATGAACCTCTGCCTCGTTCTTGGGTGATCCCAAGAAACAACTACATCAACCATCGATGGGTCCATTTCTATCCCCCTCTTGGACACCATGTACCCAAGGAAGTGCACTTATCATGTCTAGAACATGCACTTGGACAATTTCCCATAGTGTTGGCGATGTCAGAGTACCTCTAAAACTATTCTCAAGTGCTTGGCAGGATCCTCCTTTGATCTTGAGTAGATCAAGATTTCGTCAACAAATACGACTATGAACCGATCCGGGTACTCCCGGAAGACGTAGTTCATGATCTCCATGCACACAACTGGAGTGTTGGTGATTCCGAACGGCATCACCACAAACTCAAAGTGCCCATATCTGCACCTCAAGGTCGTCTATGAGATGTCACCCTCCTTCACCCTCAGCTGGTGGTATCCTGACCGCAAGTCAATCATAGGGAACTATCCTTCTCCGGTCAGCTGGTCAAAGAGACCGTCTGTCCTTGGGAGGGGGTAACAGTTCTTGACTATTACCTGCTTTAGTCTCTGATAGTCTATACATAGCCTGAGACCACCATCTGCTGTATTTTCAAAAAAAAACAGAAGCACCCCAAGGTGACACACTTTGACGAACAAAACCCTTCTTCATCAAATTGTCAATCTGAATCTGCAACTCTGATAGCACCGATGGTTCTATATGGTAGGGGGCCATAAAAACCCGATTGGCACTAGGTTGTATGTCTATCCCAATATCGACATCACGTCGAGGGGGTAGAGTCGTCACCTCCTCAGGGAAGACGTCCATAAACTCACTGACGATCCCCGGGACTCCCACCATCTCTACATCCATCGACTCCACTGATAGTTCAGCCAACTTGAAAATAAGGGGTTCCCCTTTCTTGGTGCTTCTCTAGAATCTCTTATTTCCGATGAAAGTCAGCCATCGGCTACCCATGTCTGAAAACACAACCCTTCCTCGGAAGCATTCAATGACAGCATATATAGAGAACAACCAATAAATGCCTAGGATGAAATCATATGGCTGTATCTGCAACAGAAGAAGATCTCTGACTGACTGATGTGGCCCTACCATTAGTCTGCATCTTCAACAAACATACATCAAGTTGGTCTAGCTTCTGTCTGCTATACTCAACTCCAGGGGCTCTTTAAGTCCCTCAGCATCTAAACCTAGATTACGCGCCAGACTGGGTGTAACAAAAGAGTGTGAAGCTTCTGTATCGAAATAGGAATATGCAAGGGTACTAAACAAGCTGATCGTACCTCGAACGACCTCTAGCCCTACTAGAACTACTGCCTCCATGGCGTGCAACTACCCACGCCCAGCTCCTCTGCCTCTCGGCTATTGGATACCTCCCCAACCCTGCCCCGGTAGAGGTACCCGTGGAGCGCCCTATGGTCGGCCTCCTCCTAGAACATCTGCCCTCGGCGAAGCGGGAGCCCACTGCCCCTAATACGACTACTGAAAGGGCCTAGCTAGGAATTGTTGCTGCTAAGGTGACCGCTAGACCTGACCACCCCCACCGTATTGTACTCTGTCCGAGCACTGATTCAGAAGGTTCCCATGGCTTCCACAGACGAAGAATCTCGGCCCTGGGCCCGAAGGAAAAGGCCATGGGCATGGAGGTCGAATATAGAACTATTGAGGCATACTCCCTGCTGGTCGAAACCTAGAGGGTCCGGATGCTAGAGGCCTGTTGCTGACAGCCTTCCACTTTGATGAGCCCAACTGGATCACCTCTCATAAAACACCTCCCAATGTGTGCATCCTTTCCACCACATCAGCCTTCTTCTGCACCTCTATGTATTTCGGTTGGGTGAAGGGAGTAATAACGTACTTAAGAGAAGGTCAGAGTGCCTCCTTTAAACATCTCACTCGAGACTCCTCATTCGAAAAGAGGTCTGGAGAGAAGTGAAGGAGATCCATGAACTTGATCCCCAACTCTCTACCTGACATACTCTACTACTGGAGGGAGAGTTCCTCCTGCCTCTTCTCATTCTTTGTCGTGGAAGAGAGGAATTCTGCTCAGAACTCCTTCTCAAAGTCATTCTAAGTAACCTCAGTCTCCCTCTTCTCCCCAGGATAAACCATCCACCACTGACGCACTGCTCCACGCATCTAGCTGATAGCCAGAGGAACCCAGTACTCCATCGGAGCCCAAATCAAGCTGAATGTTATCACCACCTCCTCTATCTAGCTCTCTATCTCCACTTCTGATATGATTCCCTCATAATTCCCGAGGAACTATTGCTGAAAGGATTGAAGAGTCTTCTGCCACTAATCATCCTTCTCCTCTCGATCAGTCCACTTTCAATTGACCAAGTCAACCACCTGGGCCTCGATCGCCCGCACCACTCAGGATCGTCTCCCAGGTGCCATAGCTACAAGGTAAACAAGGAATGCCTATGCCCGAGTAGTGTATAATATTGTTATTAAATTTTATTAGATTTATTTATTTATTTTGAATCCCCATGAATCCCATGAAATGCAAGAATATAAGTCATTATGATGCATGTACATTTCCTAGGGTCTCTACCCCGCAATCAGCGTAGCCTCACTTGGTCATTTGGTAGGCCCAGATTCCATGAATTGAATCAGAGGGGGCCCTAAAATCCCATGTCCTTGCCGGTCTTCCCTATCCTATTTCACGCACCATGATCCGCCAACACTATTTCCCTTCCATCCGATGCATTCCTAACTATTCCTAACATGAAACTCCTTCATATCATTAAACCTCAATTTATACAATTCTATGACGACTCGCCTTCAGTAAAAGGAGGGAAACAACAATAGATTTCTAGGCCCTTCCTTATTTAAGTTTAAGGAGAGATAATGACCACCTGAAACCTCCATTCAACAGGTCCTAGATAGGTTAACAACACCAAGGGTATAGAGTATGACAACAAAATGAAAGGCATTACCCTTCTTATTTTGATAGGATCGAGAGATAAGATAGAAACCCCAAAAATATCAAAAATAGAAGTAAAGGTAAATCCAAAAGTAACCCATTCCCATATTCATGTTCAATTGTAAATGATACAATCCACAAAACTTCAAAGGTAAAGTACCAAGAAAATGGAAAACGACAACAGAACTGCCCCAAGTTCTGAGCTACTACGGTCCCGCATGATCCCTCAAGTCCTCCTGGAGACCTGAAAGCAGTTTTATATATGTGGGGTGAGCATACAAGTATACTCAGTAGGAAAAACCAAATTATCTCATGCACAAGAGGAGAAGAATTCTAATTTTCCGTTAGAGAAGAGATAACTGAAACATATAGCAAGGTAAACTATCCACCCAAACCTCACCAAAAAACACTCCCCAAGTGATGCATGTCAAGTAAAGTATAGTAGTATCACATCAATATTTTGGAACCTCATGAAACATTCCCACTGGTTATTGATGACATCGTACACATAAAACTAATCCCGCCATTCTCACCGCAGTCCCACTGCCAAACCCCGCCCACACAAACCTGGGCTATAACCGCCATACCACCCACAGACACCTAGGCCACAACCGCACATCCTGCACATAGACACCTAGACCACAACCACCATGCATAGCCACACCCTCAAGCACCTGAGTCAGAACAACTACTGCCACGCCCGAAGACACCTAGGCCTCATCCCAAAGACACTTGGGAAAAAACCCACCATCAAACGCCTGGGCAAACCACCAAAACTACCCTACCTGATGATTCTTGGCCTGATAATGGAATTCAGACCATCACAGCCTTCCCGAAGAGTCTTCGGCTATTCATGAAAGGGAGTTGAAAGGAGATAGTAACCATCCACCCATAGGAGTGTTGGAAAAAACACCCTCTCCCATGAAATGTGGTTGTTCGGCACTAAGGTGCTCAACTTGGGTGGGGAGTGAATAAGAAACACAAAAGCTACAGATATATGTATATGTAACAAACACTCATCCAAACCTAGGGTTTCCAAAACGTAATCACAAACACCCTTGTTAATATTCATTCATAAAAGAAGACACGACACTCACGGCCACGTCACAACTCATTCCCAAATTAATTCCCCATTCAACCATTCTTGTTTTCATGTTCAAGTGATCCCATTTAGGTGAATTATGCACTACCGAGCAACTAACTGGCATAATCAGAATCCAAGGAAAGAGAAACAACCATACAAAAATTTAAGCATTCAAACCCAGTTTTCTTGTAATGTAACAACAAAAAAAGGGGATTAGTGAGATCCCTCAATGTATTGGAACCATGGAAAATCCCAGAAAAGGGATAACTGAGATCTCTTGAAGTAATTGAAGCATATGAAACCCCGAGACATAGCCCCATGTCCCTAAAACCAGGTACCAACGATTCCCCAACAATAGAGGATCCCACACGAGTTTGTGTCACAGTAGAGTAACTACAAAACTTCAGATTCACAAATAACAATCATGCAACAACGGAGGATCCCATCCTCACCCACATCAACCCATAGTAAATAGAATAGAACAACATGCCTACTACCAAAACAGAGCAGGGAAACATCCAGGTTCAAGCACATCAATCATTATTCCTTCCTTCTATTTGTTATCCGGGGTGGTCACACAGGGATTCTGGTTTTACGGAACATCCATTTAAACAAACTGATTTTAGTTGATTCACCATTTCCCATGTCACAATTTTTAGACATCACAAAAGACAAGATTTCATTAGAAGCAAGGGAAGACCACCGATGACCATAATTTTTAGTGAGCACAAGACCATATATTTCACAACACATATAATCATAAAAGAGTACAACATAACATCGATCACACCCCCCATTCATTATTTAACGGTCCGTTCATTAACTTCATTATCTTTGGTTTCATCAATTCCCCCAGAAATAATAGTTCACCCACCCCGAATGATACACAGTAAGGAGAGACGAAGAAAAATCCCTACCAAATTGATCAAGGATCGAAGTTATTCTCCACACGCCAAGAAAAAGGGAAGGCGTGACATGCAGGGGAGGGACGTCAGGAACTCCAAGGATGATCAGAAAGACTCTAGCATAGGCGCACCACATGCCTCTGAAAGGGAGAACTAAAAATGCACTGAGAAGAAAAGGAATCCAACCAAAAGGAAGAAGAAGGAAGAAGAAATTCACGTGCAATATATAGGTAAGATCCCGTTGTTATGGGATATGGGGATTTTAACTGCTTTAAAATCGGATCATGGTTCCCCACGTGGTTGGGTGGTTACACATGATAGGATTAATTGTCATTTAATTTCCCCCATCGGGGAGGTTCCTTTGGATTTTTGTGTATTAATTACAGGCTTTAAATGGCTTTGATCCACCTAAAAAAATTTAAAAAAAACTAAAAGAGGCATTACAGAAAAAACAAAAGAAGAGAAACCCATCAAGGATGGGGGACAATGATCAGTTTCACCCATCGGCGATGCTGATTGGTCGCACACCGATCAGTCGCATGCCGATTGGTAGCACAACGAAGTGACATCCTACCACCGAGACGCTACCCTTATGATCTGAAAATTTGCTAAGGGATGGACCACAAGGGTCTGTGTCATCACACACATTATATTTTTTATATAATGGATATGGATTAGGATATGAATTTTAAAAGAGTATGGAGATTGACTAAATTGTTCCATAGTGGTTTTTGTAATACTATAATTCATGTTATATTTATAGAGTTTGAATAATTCAAACTAATAATAATATATGGTCTATAGGATGTCATAAATATAAGTAAAAAAATTCTTTTGGATATATTTGACTGTCTAATAAAGGGGAATGATATTTTTAAGTGTCATGGATTCCAAAAAAATATATAGAGATACAAATAGTTGATATAATATCATGAAGTGAATAAAGTAGATATATCGATATTTTGAATAATGTGCGGAACAATAAGAATGGAGGAATAAGAATTTATATAGATAGTGTGACTATATGGGATGATAAGATTTTTCACCCATGGATTGATCTATTTGAGGGACAAAAATACAGGGGACAAGTTTATTAAACATGATAAATATTTATAAAATTTCATTAATGATGAGGTTGTATCTCATGTCTTTGATTATAGTGATTAATATTTGTCACGTAAGGGACAATGAGTCATTCCTATGTGATAGATTAGTGGTATTCCATTAATTATGAGTGGATGTGAACCAACATGGTCAGTGAGTCTGCAATCACCGTTGTACAAGCATTTCAATTTTTTTATTTTAGAATATCACAACTGTATTAGTGCATGATCTTATGACACTACCCTATCTGGGAATGGAAAATAATACTACTTGTTTTATATATTTTTATTACTTTTATATTTAGTGTGGAATATATTTATGTTACTACTAACTATGGAATAAGATCATCCATGGAATTATTTTATTTCATTATACCCTAATTAATTCCCCTATATAGATATTATCCCTTTAGGTGAAAGTTAAGTGTTATTATAGTTTAATAATTGGAGTTTATTGAAATCACATATAAATATTAATTTTGTTAAACTGATTTATCTCTTCAACTGAAAATTTAATGATCATTATTTACAATGCAATTTTGATCATTATTAGACATAACTTCCACGTGTGAAAATATAAGATGAAGCAATACTTTTGAACACATCAAATAAATATTTTTACAGCTACATGATATATGACTTCATTAAATATGGAATATTTAGTTCTTGTAGAATGAGGATTCATTAAATTAGATGTTGTTTCGAGAAGACTAAATGTTATAGGGGATATTTTTTACACCCCAATCTATAAGATGGTGATTTCTTATGAATACATGATTTTTATATACAAACAAGGAGCTAAATGTAAATAAAGGAGTCACAAAAAATGAGATATATTTATGATTATATGATATTTTAAAAAAGAATATAGTATTACGGATTTATCCAACTAGATTTCCTTTCCATTATGTGAATTTTATAATGTGATTGCTGAAGATAAGTGTAGACTAGAAAAAACAGTAGAATATGTCAACATTAAAAAAATGTCTACATGGTCATACCTCAAGTTATATTAATGGATTTAATTGTTGATGAAAAGTAATATATAACAGTTTCATTATAATAATTTCAAAATATTAATTTCACATATGAAATTATAACAAATTATTATGGTCTTATAAAAAATGATAGATCAAGGAATGTTACATTAAAAGAAGTTTACAATCCCATAATTGATGTTTTTTGGTTTGAGAATGATTTAAAGAACAATATATAATTACATTACATACTAATTAATTAAAAATAAAATTCATGGGGAACGATCAACTGAATTTATATTGATATGGAAAAGATAGTCACCCTACTAATAAAAATCTAAAAAATTTCATGTTAAACTGGATGATGATCCACCCATTCAAAGATCCTCTAATTTTTTGAAGGGAATGAATAGAAACTAAAAATAATTATTGAAACATAAGAAAATTATTTTATAAGAATGAGAACGATTGGTAGAATTAAATTAATATTAAATTGATGAATAGAAATGACAGAACAAAGAATTTATTTATCTAACCATTCAACTACTACAATCTATATAACAGATCGTGGGTGAATATGATATTTTTAATTTAATTATTAAATTTTGGGTTGCATTAGGGCATCATACATGTGTATATGGATATTATGAGGCATAATAGGAAAATTTAATAATTTATTGCACTTTAATTTAAGTTGTATATACAATAACATCAAAAAGTGAATTATGAGTTTAATGATGATTTCACAAACCTCAAATCTGATTATATAAAATACCGGGACAAAATTGTTTTGTAAAATCTAAAATTAGAAGAGAATGAATAAATTATTGATGGTTTGAAAAATATATCTAAATTATGGATAATTAATATGAAGGATAAATTATATAAAATGTTGTAAATGATGATATATAATAAAAGATATATGAATCCCAGAATTTCCTTAGGATATAGAATTTTCAATAACATAAATGATTTTAGTATGAACTAATGATTGTAAAGACGTTTTATTGAAAAACATATATTTATATTGGTATATAGAAATAATATACTAATTCAATGAGTATTATTGACCTGGGTGGGATACAAATGACAATAGAAGAACCAATCAAGGTATATAAGAATACATATTAAAATTTTATAATTATTTCTATCTTACAGTCCATACAAAATACAATTGTTACATAGTAAAAAAGGTACTTAATGGTATTATAAAATCTTTAATAGGGTATTATATTTGAATGATATTAGTTTATATTAAAGTGAATCTAAATTTTGTGTGAATTTTATAGCAAAAAATTCATGTATATCTAATCATTAATTTGAATGAATGTGTTAATGGATATGAAAAATTATAAAATAATATAATTCAAGGAGTCATCAATAAAAATGAAAATTAAAAAAAAATATCTTTGGAATTTAGACATGATAATGATTCATCATATTCAATGTATGAATTTATATTTCTTACACTATCATACATTATGTAACACATTTAAATCAAAATGAATAGGGATAAAATAGTTTAATTGGTTGTGATTTCATTGAAAATAATAAATCAGGATTTATTTTGAATTATAAATTTTGTGTAAAAAAATTGATACTAAATGACAAATTTCTCTTGAAGGATATGGTAAATGATATTGAAGGATTAATACTATTCAACAGTGAATAATTATTGATGATTTTTAGCTTTTTGAATTCTAAAATAAGAGGAGAAGACATGATAAAGATGGTTGTGTTTCTTATTGCAGGTATTCATAAAAATATGTTTATAATTAGTTAATAATATGACATGAAGATTTTCATATTTTTTTTAATAAGATATATACTATAATTGAAAGGGTTGTACAGTTTCTATGTAAGGGAACAAGGTGGAAGAAAATATAAACCTTATTTGTGTAGAAAACACATATAAATTTATAAAAAAGAGGAAGGGAATATATTTTTTCATTAATGGTTACGATATAAAAGATAAAAAACTAGTAATAATTTTTGAAACATGAATGTATAGGGGATATTACTGGGATTACATGATACTGAACTCATATATGTGTTTTTTCAAAAAGTTAAATGTTATTCAAAAGACATAAAATCTAAAACAAAAGATTTTACTGAGGTTACTATAATTTTTTCTTGTTGATATTTTTTAGATTATATAACAAATTTATAATTAAATTAATAATTAATATATATTATTTATTGTTACATATAACAATATTTAATGGTTTATTATGATTAATCAATAATATGGGGAAATTAATTGAATTACATGATCTTAGATATTGGAAGAAAAATATGTATTGAAATATGATCTTGGAATTTGGAAATGTGTATCATATGTGCTTCACCAATACCCAAGTAAAATATTTTATAAATAATCATGATATAAAGAATAAATATTATGTGGACATAAATACCTAGTAAAATTGTGTTTTTGAGAGGATAAAATATTTAAAAAAAACATGGAAAATATGATTCTTATTGAGAAATAATGAAAAAATAAGTTTTGAATGTATGGAAAATCAAGATGTTCAGTATTTAAAAAATATCGTTCTTATTCATGGGTGAAGAGAATTAACCAAATTAAATGTGGAAGGGGAAAACCATATATTAAAATACCTTTCAGTCATTAGAATTAAATAATGTATCATCAATAAGAGGAATATACATTAAAGGTTTAAATCCACACTATATGAAGGAACATTTTATAGAAAATAATCAATGAAAATCCATTAATTTTTGAAATAATTTTTTTAAATTTTTCTGAATTCCAAGATTTATGTATTTTAGAAAATGTGTATATTTTTCCTTAAAATAGTATTTAAAAGAAAAACAAATAGTCTTTGAAGTGATATATCAAAGGGAAAATAAGAGATATGTGATTAATTAAATGAAAGAACTAATGTTTTGGGTGTTAGATCTGGTTCACATGTAACACCCCGAGATTTTATGATAAGTATTATTTTTAATTTATTTGATGTTTTGTGTTGTACACTACACCAATATTATCTAGTTCTATACGCAACAGCGTATTAGATTGCAGTATATGCAACAATATTCTTGGATCGTGTTACACACAATTTTATGTCCAATTGATAGAAGTTATTCTATGAAAAATTGAGTATATATATATATATTCAATGTATAAATGAAATATTCTTATATTCTGTTACATACAACACCAAAATAATGTTTCACTACACACAACATTAGCTTGGCTTGCATTACACGCAATCACGACCTTCATCGATAGCGTGTGTAGTGCGCAATACCGGGTTTCACTAAACAATGATATATTGTTATAATATTATTATAAACTATCTGTTATGAATAGTAGTATCTAAATTTTTAATTTTATGAAATTTTAATTCATCGTACACATTTTATATAACATGGTATGTGAACAAAATAAATTATTCAGGTAAAATAAGTATTTTTTTAAAAATGTAGTTTTTCCGCCTTTTGATGGTTCACATAGTTTAATTCTAGTTATTGACATGTTTATAAGTTCAATTTGTAAAAATAAAATTCTTCTTTGGAATCAGGATATATAAATTTACTTTGGATAATTTTTTCATATTATTCGGATAACTTTCATATTGTAATTAATAGTAAAAACATGCTATATTCTAATTTAGAAAAAACTTTTTCCCTCACAATAATTTATATGGTTAAATTATAATATTGAATTGTTTTAAAGTATAAATACAATATGTTTTTACCATTTAATATAATTTATGTCATTAACATTAATTTTACAATGAATTTATAGGTAAAAACATTTCAATCTTTGACAATGTTTTAACTTTCAAAACCCGCTTTCTTAACAACGAGATTAATTTTAAATTAATTACTGCAACTTCTATGTTTTTAATTTTTAAAAAATGGATTTATATTTTAATTTTGTGGGAGAAAATTATTTTAATAGGTTACTTTTATTTTTCTTTTGATATTATGAATAGTTACTACTGTAATTTTTATTTACTGTAGTGAAAGTTAAATCAGGTCATTAATGGTAAAAATAAGATTATAAAATTACCCTAAAACCTGCCAAAATTCTATTTGATGACTAAAAGTCGACCCATATAACCTAAGGCTCGTAATATATTCATTTTATGGACATTTTACAATGAAAATAATTTAATTTATTTTAAAACCAAATAAAGTGAGTACATGTCACTCTCTTAAATCTTATAAGTATAATAATTTTAATTAGTGATAAACTTCATGAAACGTCGAACATCAAAAGAATAAACAAATATAATAAAACAGTATACATCATGTGAATGTATTTAGAATTTTTATGTATTAAATAATTATCATTAAAGGTGTCATAATAGTGATGCTGAAATTATATTATTGATTTAAATATTAAATAAATGGTTTTAAAAAATATTAAAATAAATATTATATGAACTATTTAATGTGCTCCACTAATTTTATAGATAAATATGACATGTTATGAATCTACTAATGATTTTATTTCGATCATATCTTCTGTGAGTATTTTATTTAAATTCAAATAAATGAATAATGTCAAAATTGACACAATTGTTATTTTAAACAAAATAACATAATAAAAATTTATTTCAAAATCACAAAAATAATTAAAAATTAAAAATTAAAATTTATATGGTATAAAATGTAATAAATTATCCAATTATAGATAATTCACAACAAAAAAGTAATTATTTATAACAATTTAGAATTTAGAATCTTATAACTACAAATAAAATTAAATAGGTTAAATAAGGATAAATCAAGATGATAATGTTTAAAAGAAATTACCAACATGTATAAATTTTATTGGTTGATGAGCTTAAAACCCTATATCAAATAATTTCGTATTTGAGTCATTCTGGAAGTTTTTATGTGGGTTTTGAATTTATTACAAATTAATATAATTGAGGTTTCCAAAGGTGCCCCTCTCCTCCTTTATAAAAGAGAACCTCTTCCCTCTCCCCCTCACACAATTTTGAGCTTTGAAGCTCGTCCAACCTCTTCCCATTTCACTTCTACAATTCCCTAGAAACATTATAGTGGTACTCGTATTCTCAAAAGACCATCTCTAGTTCCCTAAGTGGAATTTCAGATGAGGCACTTCGAGGAAGAGGTAATACCTTCTACCGATTCCTTCAAGTTTTTTTTCTTCTACTTCCTCTTCATTAGTGGTTCCATTATGAAGTAAAAACATAAGTATCCCTCATATACTGATATGTAATTATAAATATGATACAACCCTATTTAAACTTTTATACATCATATGGAAAACGAAATCATCGTGGGTGTGTACGTACGGAATACCGTCTCCACGCCGTGGTTTAATCTGTTTTTCCACCACCACCATACTCTGATGGGTATAATGGTGTAAATAATAAATATATATGGTTATTATAACATCATAATTATTCTAAGAAATTATATCATCCACTCTAATTCTATTCAAAAATTATGGGAACGATATTATCGCTCATGCGTACGTACGGACTACCATCTCCACGAACGCGATGAGATTCATTCTCCATGTTAATAATTTAAGAATAATTATAATGTATATATAATGAATAATAATGATATATATGACATGATAAAGCTTCTGGATTTATGTATATATATATATGTCATTTACTTACTTCCATTCAAGTCAACAAGGAAAAGAAAACAGCGTTCATGCGTACGTACGACCTACCGTCTCAATGAATGTTGTATTTAATTTCATTTATCTATCTATTATATATATATATACTGAATATATATGATATATAAATCATGATTTACATTCGTGAATTATTTAAATCATGATATAAGTAATAATCATATCAAGAATAACAAGTCCAAACACATACGATAAATAAAATTATTTTATGCAAAACACTGCTTTAGAATGAAATTTACAAAAGAATGGGTAATATAAAGTTGCAAGTGAACAATATATGATATCATAACAATTAATATGATTCTGTAATAAGTAAATTTCATTATTTAAATCATTTTAAAGGAGGTTTATATACATACAAAGCATATCATACCAAAGGTAAGGGATAACTTTTCCAATCCCATTTTTATCCAAAATTATTTATTCGTAAGTATTTACTGGGGTTATATTTATCATCCATGTCCCTGTTATCTATAATGGATTTATATATGTTTAACGACCTTTTTAACCATTTTTTTAATCTTACTACATTGTATGTAAGGAATCTTTTTTTACCATTCGAGGTACTTTTTGACTTTTTTGGAAAAAGTACGAGAAGAATGTTTTTATTCAACTTATACGGTGTGAATATATTGGTATGATTTCATAGAACATTATTTACATGACGAATTCATAACAAGTTATCATTTTTATTTTTAATTCACTTCTTTTAGTTTAAAATTGTATGACTAGTTGAGATAGGAAAAATGTTTTTTGAAGAAGAAATGATATTTTTATCAAGAATGGAGTTCAAGTGTTTTATGAAAATTATTTTCCATCTAAGATAATATAGGGTTCTGTTTCTATCCCTATTATTACATTGACTTCATTATGTTCTCATATAATTATTTTTTTGATGTCCTTTTATGGATTATTTTATGATGGAATAATAAATATGAATCCCATTTTCATGACATGGGTTTTGCAACTATGTATGATTTATGATTTTGTGGCACACATAAGAATGGTTTCATTATGAGATGGGTGGGACCTATATCTCCCTCGAATTCATTGAGTAAAGATTTATATCTCATGAGATATAAATGGATGGAACGGAAAGTTAATCTGGTTTAGTGGTACATGACTTGAATGAGGAGTGAACTCGATTCCGAATGGGACTTTGTCCACTAAGATGGTCTTGGCAGCAATGCCTTGGCTAATATGGAAATACTATATTGTGCATAATGGTTTCCCAAAATTAAATGTTTTATTCCAGAGCTATTTTATCATTATTGATGATCCATTCTATTTTATGCCTTACGTACTTCCATGTTTTATGTCATTTCTCAATATTTTGATGTTTAAATGTTATTTTCATGTTTTGAAGTGAAAAATGAATATGGTTTGTTATATATTCTCTATGCTAACCCTTACTGAGAATTTGAGCTCACCCTTTATATGTTTTCTTTTCCCCATGATATAAATAACAGTTTTAGGTATGAAAAATAGTAATATCTTTATGGTAGATGTTGACGATCTTTCACTAAGATTAGAATATTATATTCTGTGTTTCCAAAGACACTAAACTATTACAGTCCTTTGGTGTCAGTTTTTTATGTATTAAGTATTCCAAAAAAGTAAGGTAATGTCCATATACGTCAAGCATTAGGCTACTATAGGTGCACTCCTAGAATTATGTTGATGATCATGAATAACCAAGGGTGAACCTAAGATGTCATAGGTTAAAGGAGGTGTCATATGTTATACATCCTATAAGTGACTTTTTACGATTATGTGGTTCCTTATTATTTTAAATATTTCATACACAATGGTTTCTGGTTTTAGTTAATGGAGGGAAACAAAAGGAATTGGGTTAACATTGACTCCAATGGACAAACTGGTGACTATGAGAATCTAAATTGTGTAATTCCTAGGGAGTAAGATATTATTATTATGTCGAATAAGACATCACGATATATGATTAACAAGGTGAACTTTAGTGGTATTCCAAATTCATCAAATAAGAGGAAGATGGACTTTTATGCATTTTCGCATGGTGAGGATCAAAAATATGGGAAGATTGATATTTCTAATGAAGTGAGGAATAACCTTGAGGAATTCCTCAAATTGAGGGGAAGATGTTATCTATGTGGGGAAAAGTGTCATATAGTGTCAAGCTGTTGTGGAGTTCAATGTCTTATCTATGGAGAACATGGGCATTACCCAACATAATGCATGGACCTAAGAGGTTACTTATAAAACAAGGAAGGACATATTCCATGACAATCATTGAAGATGATGAATTGAAGTGTTTATGTATTGGTATTCAACAATAATGTTGTTGAGGTACTTTTATGGTATATTGGAATATCTATATACGGGTCCATTGTCCTTTTCCATAAGAATATGTTATCGGTAACCATGAAATGTGATTGAAATATTTTTAGAAAGAAGATGATTTGTGAATAATGAAGGGATAAAGAGAACATACTATATTTTATAGTATTCATGAGCACATGACTAATATAAGGGCAAAGTGATTTCATGGTTTGAGTATAAAGAATTTTTGGGATTTTGGTATGTGGAATGAGATAACATTTGACAAAATTCATGTTCTCAATAAGGTTCTATGTTAATTCATGTTTCAAGAGAATATAAGATTAAGGTATTGGAATGATATCAACATGATTTATAATTTCATATATGAGGTATAAATTATGGTATTCTAATGCTTAGTAAATGACATTTCTAGTAATTGTTTTCATTATAATATGAGCATGGACAAAATTATTTTGGATAAGCCTAAAGATTGTAATGAATTAAGTTAGACATTAGATATTATTTTTTAAGTCTAGAACGTTTTTTTGATATTATTGTAGGAATTTCATAATAATGTAGTTTCAGAAAAAGGGACAACCTGCCGGATGGGCGACAACCCATCGCGTCAGACAAGGCTGTGTGAATTGATCCCACAACTGAAGTGCGTCATGCCTTTATCACCTAAAAATGGCTTACAAGAAGTCCTATGTTAGTATAAACTAGTTTTATTCTATTAAGTTGTATGATATATGAATTATATGTCCATTTTAGGAACCATATACGATTAACCTCACTATAGATTGACTTATGTATATTTAATAACTTTCTCGATAATTTTGTTTGAGACAGATGGAATAACCTATCTTTCTATCACATGATCTACTAAAACTTCACAAAAGACAAATTAAACTTCATTTATTTAAGATATGAAGTGGAAATTGTTCAAGGCACAATCAACAGTATGATTGTACCAAAATCAAGTATGTATTTTGTTTAATTCAACAATTCTTCAAGTTTAGGGAAATTATCACGAAAACAAAAAATGTTTTCCTAGTGTCCCTATATCCGATGAATCATATGGTACCTTAAATAATCACAAACATGTGTCTTTGTGATTTTTGGATTTTTAATAACCATTTCCTCTACCACTGTCCATCAGAACATGATGGTTTGATTTCTCTTCCATATCAATATTTTCACCAATGTTCTCTTATGTGGAATCCTAGTGATTAGTTAATTTGGATAACCATTATGTTTCATAATTTATTTTTTAATGTTATGGTTTGGTATTACTTTTTACGATGTGGGTTCCTATTAATGAAACCTTCAAGTAGTAAACCATTTAGAACCCCGACGAATTTCGAGGATGAAATTCATTTTAAGGGGGGTAGAATGTAACACCCTCAGATTTTATGATATGTATTCTATTTAATTTATTTGATATGTTGTGTTGTATGCTACACCAATATTATCTTGTGCTATATGCAACAACATATTAGCTTGTAGTGTATGGAACACTATTCTTGGATCGTGTTACACACAATTTTAAGTCCATTTGAAAGAAGTTATTCAATGAAACATTGAGTGTATATATATATATATATTAAATTTATAAATGAAATATTCTTGGATTATGTAATACGAAACACCAAAAGAATCTTTCACTACACACAAAATTGGCTTGGATTGCGTTACACGTAATTGCGACCTTCCTCGATAGCGTGTGTAGTACACAATACTGGGTTTCCCTAGACAACGATATATTGGTATAATATTATTATGAAATATCCGTTATGAATAGTAGTATCTACATTTTGAATTTTATGACATTATAATTCATCTTACACATTTTGTATAACATGGTATGTGAACAAAATAAATATTCAAGTAAAATATGTATTTTTTTAAAAATGCAGTTTTGCTGCCTTTTGATGGCGTGCCCACATTAATACCGGTTTTTGACATATTTATAAGTTCAATATGACAAAATAAATTTTGTATTTGGAATAAGGATATAAAAATTTCCTTTCGATAAAATTTTCATATTATTCGGATATCTTTCATATTTTAATGATTAGTAAAACCACTCTATATTTTAATTAAAAAAACATTTTTCATCCCAATAATTTCTATGGTTAAATTATAATATTGAATGGTTTTAAGTTATAAATAGAATATATTTTTACCATTTAATATAATTCATGTCATTACTATTAATTTTACATTGAATTCCTAGGTAAAAACCTTTCAATCTTTGGCAGTGTTTTACCTTTTAAAACCCGTTTTCTTAACATTGGGATTAATTTTAAATTAATTACTACAAATTCTGTGTTTTGAATTCTGAAAAATGGATTACATATTTGAATTCAGTGGGTCCAAATTTTGTTAGTAGGTTACTTTAATTTGTTTGATATTATGAATAGTTACTACGGTAATTTTTATTTACGGTAGTTTAAGGTAAATCAGGTAATTAAGGATACAAATAAGACTATAACATTACCCTACCACATGCCCAAATTCTATTGGATGACTAAAAGTTGACTCATATCACATAATGAATGGAATATAATCATTTTATGGAATTAGGCTGTGAAATTAATTTAATTAATTTTAAAACCAAAGAAAGTGACAACATGTCACTCTCTTAAATCTTATAAGTATAATAATTTTAATTTCGTGATAAACTTCATGAAACTTAGAAAATAGATAGTCTACATAAAGATAATTATATTATCTACATCATGTGAATTTATTTATAATTTTATAGGATTAAATAATTATTATTAAAGGTGACACAATAGTGATGGTGAAATTATTTTATTGATTGAAATATCAAACAAATGGTTTAAAAAAATATTAAAATAAATATTATATGAACTATTTAATGTGATCCAGTAAGATAAATATGTAATTTTATGAATCTATTAATGCTTTTATTTCGAACATTTCTTATGTGAGGATTTTATTTAAATTCAAATAAATGAATAGTGTCCAAATTGACACTATTGTTATTTTATAAAAATAACATAATATAAAATTGTTGAAAAACCACAAAATTTTTTAAAAAATATAAATTAAAATTTATATGTATAAAATTTCAAAAATTATCCAATTATGGAAAATTCACAACACATAAGTAATTATTTATAAGAATTTAAAATATAGAATCTTATGACCACAAATACAATTAAATAGATTAAATAATGTTAAATGAAGTTGATATTGTTTAAAATAAATTACCAATATGTCTAAATTTTATTGGTTGATGAGATTTCAACCCTATGTAATCTAATTTCGTATTTGATTCATTTTTTATGTTTTTATGTGGGGTTTGAATTTATTATAAATTATCATTTTTGTTGTTTCCAAAGGTGCCCCTCTCCTCCCTTATAAAAGTGCATCTCCTCACTCTCCTCCTCACACCATTTTGAGCGTTGAAGATTGGACAAACTCTGACCATTTCAATTCCCCACTTCCCTAGAAACCTTATAGAGGTACTGGTCTTCTCAAAAGACCATCTCTAGTTCCCTAAGAGGAAGTTCAAAGGAGGCACTTCGAGGAAGAGGTAATACCTTCTACCGATTCTCTCATGTTTCATTCTTCATCTACATCCTCTTCATTAGTGGTTTCATTATGAAGTAATAACATAAGTATCCCTCATATACTGATATGTAATTATAAATATGAAACAAACCTATTTCACCTTGTATCCAACCTATGGAAAATGAAATCACTGTGCGTGCGTACGTACGGAATACCGTCTCAACGCCGTGGTGTAATCTGTTTTTCCAACACCACCATACATGGATGGGTATAATGATGTAAATAATAACTATATATTGTTATTATAACATCATAATGATTCTAAGATGTTATATCATCCACTCCAATTTTATTCAATAATTATGTGAACGATATCATCGCTCGTGCCTACGTACGGACTACCATCTCCACGAACGCGATGAGATTCATTCTCCATGTTAACTATTCCAGAATGATTATAAAGTATATATAATTAATAATAATGAAATATATGTAATTATAAAGCAACTTGATTTACGTATATACAAATTTCATCTAATTGCTTCCATTGAAGTCAACAAGGAAAAGAAAACATCATTCATGTGTACGTACGGTCTACCGTCTCCATGAACGGTGTATTTCATTTAATTTATCTATATTATATATATATATATATATACTGAATATATATGATATATAAATCATTATTTAAAATTTTTATTAATTAAATCATGATATAAGTAATTATAATATCAATAACAACATGTCCAAAGACGTACGATAAATAAAAAGAATTTACCCAAAACGCTGCTTTAACATGGAATTTACAAAAGAATGGGTAATAAAAAGTCACAAGTGAACCATATATGATATCATAACAATGAATATGATTCTGTAATAAGTCAATGGAATTATTTAAATCATTATACAGGAGGTTCGGATACGTATGAAATATATCAGACCTAAGGTAATGGATAACATTTCCAATCTTTTTTTTATCCGAGATTGTTTTTTCGTATGTATCTACTGGGGTTTTATTTATCATCCATGTACATGTTATCTAAAAATGGTTTCATATATGTTTAATGTCCTTTTTACCAATTGTTCTCATTTTACTACATGGTATGTAAGGAATACTTCTTTTACCATACTAGGTAATTTTATACTTTTTCGGAAAAAGTACGAGAAGAATGTTGATTTTAACTTATACAGTGTGAATGGATTTTTATGATTTCATAGAACATTATTTACAAGAAGCTTAATTAACAAGTTTTCAAGTTTATTATCAATTAACATATTTTAGTTTAAAATAGTATGACATGTTGAGAATGCAAAAAAAAATTTGAAGAAGAAAAGATATTTTCCACAGGAATGGAGTTCAAGTGTTTTATCAAAATTATTTTCCATCTAAGATAATATAGGGTTCTATTTCTATCCCTATTATTACATTGATTTCATTATGTTATGATAGAATTATTTTTATGAAATCCTTTTATGGATTTTGTTATGATGGCATTATGTTTATGAATCGCATTTTTATTACATGGGTTATGCTACGATGTATGACTTAGGATTTTGTGTAAAACATAATAATGGTTTCTTTATGAGAATGGTGATACCTATATCTCCCTCCAATGAATTGGGTAAAGATTTATATCTCATGAGATATACATGGCTTGAAAAGAAATTTAATCCAGTTCTGTGTTACAGGACTGGAAGGAGGACTAAATGCGATACAGAAAGGGACTTTGTTCACTAAGATGGTCTTGGAAACAATGCCTTGGCTAATATGGAAATCATATCATGTGCTAAATAGATTTCCACAATTAAATGTTTTATTCAAATGCTATTTTATCATGATTTATGATCCATTATGATCTATGCCTTACTTAATGCCATGTTTTATGAGATTTCTCATGATTTTGATGTTTAAATATTATGTTCATGTTTTGAAGTTCAAATGTATATGGTCTGTTTTATTTTCTATATGATTACCCTTACTGAGCATTTGAGCACACCCTTTATATCTTTCCTTTTACCCAGTATATAATGAATGGTTTTAAGTAAGAAAAAAGGGCAGATCTTTATGGGAGATGATGAAGATCTTTCACCGTTATTAGGAGATTATATTATGAGTTTCCAAAGACACTAAACTATTATGGTCCTTTGTTGTCGGTTTTTCTTATGTATTAAGTATTCCAAAAAATTAATGTGATGTCCATGTACGTTGAGCTTTGGGCCACTACATCACAAATTGTAATGAAATAAATTATTAGAGGCAAAATAATGATCACAATATTATTAATTAAAAGAAAACAATAGTGTTAAAATATTGGATGAAGTCTCTATAACAATCATTGTTTTTGTATCACAAGTTGTGATTAAAATTATTCCTGACTTTGATCAAGAAATGTTTCAGTTATGTGGTTTGAATGAGTTGGTGTATCAGTTTGTAAAAAATTAAAAATGAGGTATTGATTTAAATTTTAATAAAAAATGTTATAAAAATAGGATTTTTATGAAAAATTTGAATGAGTAATACTTGGTGATTCAAAATAAATACTAAATTGAGTGAAAATGATACTCTTAAATTGAATGTGTATATATGGTTGAAAAATTTACTCCAATAGAAATATTTAAAATGATATGATTAATCTGAAATATAATGATGAAAATTATGTTCCATTTATTCCAAATGTATTTCAAATCATCTTTTATTAATGAATTTTTTAAATAATTATTTTACATCATACAATTAGATTGATTTCATATAAAGAATTTTGATATGTTTTAATAACGATTAACATTATGATATAAATATAGTATTATGAAAATGGTATTACAGTGTTGATCAAAAAATAAAAAATCATTGATTTTAATAATGATAATTTGAACACAATATATATGAATAGAAGGTGTGTGATAAAATTATGGTTGTGATAATTTGTGTCGATGAAATCACATTTTTATGATTAATTGAAACTCAATATAAGAAGTTCATTAAATCTAATTTCTCCAAAATATCATGTGATTTTATTAATTATATGGAATTATTTTGAGACTACACTCTCTAACGGCACATGATTATGACTAGAGAGCTCAGAATGTAATTTCAAAATTTTTAGGGTACATTCAGTAAATGTCTGAGCAAGATTTTCTATCTTTTGAAAGGGTGCTTGGATCAAAAATATGATGTCACCGTTGAACTGAGAATATTGGGATTCGCTTAGAAATGACTTAACATCGGCCGAAAAAGGCCGAGTGGAAAAGTATTTTTTATACTTTTTGAGAACAATAATAAAATAACATAAAAGAATTATTTTATTTCTTTTCACCCCTTTGGGTGGAGGACGACAACGTTGGAGGGCAGCGACCTGGTGGCGAAAAGGCTCATTAATGAAGCTCATTAATGGCCCATATCACACATTGCAATGATACAATAATGTATGAGTAACAATGATACTATTTCATAAATGAAATAGTGTAATGATGCAACTTCATAGCATAATATAAATGTCACGACATGATTATTTTTATTGAACCAACATGCGGTAGAATTGAGAATTAAAACTATGGGGATTATCTGATTAATCCCTCATAATTTTCCTCTCTAATGAAGAATGATAAATCTCAGCGAGACTTCATCTTCATCAAAATTTCTTAATGAATGGTGATGGAAGCTATGTAGGCATCTTGGGACCATAAGGAGAACGCTTCAGCATCGAACATAAAAAAGGTATGGGTTTATGTGTTTTAAGTACATGATCACTTATTCTTCATTGTTGCTAATTAATGATGAATGCAGACCGATAAAAAAATGGGTTGATCCCTGAACCCCTCGTTCTTGAGGGTGGATATTTGTGTGGGGTTTTGAATTGGGGTTTCGATATTTTTGTGCCGTTAATATTTTCCCCCGTGGTTAAACTCTAACGTGGAGGGTGAGAGCATACACGAACAAGGCCCATACCATAATACATAGTTGTTTATAGTGAGTTATTCATTGATGATTACTCAAGAAGGTGGCAAAGAATGTTTTAGGTCATCACAAAAAAGGTGAAAACCAAACGATTTTGAGGACGCAAGCGGTTTGAGTCACAGACCACCGGAATGACCCCGATGGCCCATCAGAAGAACCATCGGTGACAAAATCCATGGGAGGAGGGTGGTGGTGTGCCCTTTGGTGCACCGTGGCAGTGAGGAGACATGGTACCCTATTCGTGATTTGTGTAGGGGGTTTCCCGCGTCGAGCCACCCATACATGTTGAGCTGCGGTCCGTCGACCGCAACCGAAGGAGGCCCCACATCCACTGGGCCAGAAGTGGAGCCAATCGCAGCATTACTACCGTGTCCTAGCCGGATAGTGTGACTCTAGCTACACTACATGGACTATCATCAGCTGGCGGGTTGGGCTAGAGGAGATCGGTTCGCATGGAGACATGGCGGGGTAGACCCTCGGCCAAATTGAGACGGGTCCAGTGTGGTCCATTGGGCCTGGCCCAGAAGCCAGACCGGACCAGACCATCCCCAACTAAAATCTTGTCAGGTCGAGCCTATCTAATTAATCCAAGGGTATCAATATCCCCTAGGCTGGGTCGTTCAGGTCAGTCCTACTGGGTCAGACAGGGCCCAAACACAACCGACCCCCAGTTTTCTAAAACAACTGTATCCTGTAAACCGTGCGTCTGATTATCATGCAGTCAGTGGTGTTGGTACCCTTGAGAAGAGGTGATCCTTATGATATATTCTGATTAATTTTTGGTAGAATTTGGAGTATGAACAGGTTGGATCGAACCCGAATCCAACTGGACCATTTTTAAAAAATCACATAACATAAAGTCCAAGCATCTGATCAACGTGTCGTCTGTTGATCTGGGACCATTACGATGAGATGTCCTTTTGGGGTTACTCTATGTGTGACATAGTGTATGTTGATCCACATCCAATGGAATGAGGATAAGATCCTCTAGAAATGAAGCATGCTATGTGAGGGAATCCGGTGGATGGATGTGATGCTAAGAGATAATATCAATGATGTGTGGGTCAACACCTTGACATCATTTGTGGGTAATCACCTAGTGATATTCTATGGGTTAGAACCTGGGAATTCTCAGTGGGTCAACACCTAGATATTCTTGGTGGGTCATCACCTAGCGATCCTTTATTGGTTAGCACCTGGTGACCCTTTGCGGGTCAGCAGTAGAGCCTCTCGACAGAATATGATGATATGGCTTTAGTCTAATCATATTTACTTATGTACATAAGTTGTACATGGTGTGATCTACAACCTTTAAGTTTTTCTATGTTTTTGAGATATTTCTTAGTAGTATTATCACTTTGGTATTTTCTATTTGGTGTTCTCTTTTGTGGATTACTAAATGTCATTCGGTGGTCTCAGGGTCTCTAATGAGTATTGTTATACTCATTCTTGCATAGGATTATCCCGCACCTGTTGTGTCTTGTGCAGAAAACAGATAGATGTGACTAGGACTTTGGGGAGCCAGTACTAGATAGTTCTCAGAGGTGGATAGAAAAGCATGTTGTGCTGCAGTGTTATCGGACATAGAGATTTATATACCCTTCATGTATGTTCCTTTGAGGGTGACCCCTAGAGCTAGTTTTTCTCTTATTCTATACTTTAATTATAGTTGGTCTTGTATTATGGACCATTTAATTTATTTTTATAGTCTTTTTTCTTATTAGTGTTACATTGTGGTGGTTTAAATAATTTATTTCCTTTGTGGATTTCTTTGTACGGTTATCCCTATCTATGCGTGTACAGATTTAAAGGCAACGACTTCCCTTTATAGTGATACATTATTTCGGTGATAGTCACTAGCCCATGGGCTAAGGAAGGTAGGCTTGGGGCAGTCATGTCATGGGCCCCAGGGGATGGGTAAAGACAATGTGTTATTAGAGGGTGATCTTTTCTACCAGAATTACTAAGAGTCAGTGTTTTTGATGAGGCATAGTCTTCAGGGTATTGAGTTTGGATTTTAGTCCAAGGAGTCCAATGATGGTGCGGCGGCTGATGTATCCATACACAAGGACCCTGAATTCTGTTTTTTGACATGGTATACAAAAACACAAGTTGCATGTGTTTTGGAAATGTTTTTCTCTAGATCTCTTTGAGTCATCTCAGTAGGTATAACTTTTTAACTGTAGAACATATATTTCCCTATAAGATTCCTTCAAGAAGACAACCAACCAGGATTCTAGTGAGAGATCATGAAGATGGTTGACCGAGCAGCGAGGCATCGGTGTAGGGACCTCTTTCAGCAATATCACCTTTAGGTGGTGTACCATAATCACCAGCACTCGGGGAGTATCAGTTTTTACCAGCCCTACCAACAGGAAGTGCACACAGACTGAGTGTTCTACACATGTTCTAGAGGTAGTTTCCTTTGAGGTTTTGAAGTGAGAAATATCGTCAAACTATGGAGGATTGGTTAGAGGAAGTTACTCGGGTTTTTTCGACTAGTAAAGACACCAACATACCAGATGGTATTCCTAGCCACTTGAATTTTCATATAATGGCAAGGAAGTGATGGGGAATGATGCTCTAGACACATGATGACGCAAACCATGTATGGATGGACTTTGAGAGACTCTTTAGGGTAGTGTTCGTATCAAGAAAAATGTGCTCTGTGCATATTCAAAAGTTAGTGCACCCACACCAGGGTAGCCTAACTGTGGTCGAGTACTCAACAAGGTTTACTGACCTCTCCTGCTACCCCACCTACATGGTATGATAACATTTACATAGTGAACAGACTGTTGAGGAGGGACTCATATGATATATTAGGGCATCGATGATTTCGATCAGTAGCCTGATGCAGGATAACGTTTTAGAGCGAGCCCTACTGATGGAGAGATTCCTACCCAAGAAGGCACTGATGGTGAGAGAGACCATCAGACAATAGGTGGGTGAGTAATATGCAGCATGTTGTAGGCAGACGATGCAGAGGACCCGATGGGTCAGACCTTCCAAAGGACGACCCTATGACGCAGGGTCATAGGTGCATAGCTCGCGAGGTAGAGGAAATCATCTCAGGGGTAGAGTTTTTACTCTTATGTCAGACATGGGAACATGGATCATGACTATCTGACTCCCCACACGATTGACCAGCGGGCATTTGAGGGACTTCCGAGATAGCGACCACTGTTTCGTGGTTTGTTTCATAATACCTCAATTGTTAATAAGTGAAGGCCCTACATCAGGTTCTAGTAGAGGTGTCCCATCCAATCAATGTACTAGAGTTGAAATAGGATGGTATCTTGATGGAATTCATGATGAGATTACCACATACATCCAGGTGCCATCATTTCATCTTGGTGATAGTTAACTGAATCCCCATGTTAGATCACTTCATACCCATTTGGGAGTATGGACCGATAGAGGGCTTGAGGAATCTCTATGTCCTAGAGATATTACAGCTTCACGGGGTCCCTTCGATGATCATCTTAGACTGTGGTTCATGATTTTCATCTTGATTGTGGATGTGGTTGTAGGAGGCATTAATAATGTTGTTGTGCTTGAGAACACCTTTTCACCCCCTAAGGGATGTCCAGATGGAATAGAACATTAATACCATGGAATACATTCTCCATGATTGCTTCATGGATTTTGGTCATAGTTGGGAGGACCACCTTCCACTGGTGGAGTTTTTATACAACAAATAATATCACTCCACCATTGTCATGGAACTATTTGAGGCCAGGCAATGGTGTCCTTTTAGATCACCCCTATGCTGGATAGACCCAGGGGAGTTGACACTCAAGGGTCCAAAGATGGTAAGGGCTACCACCGAGTTGCAGATCATCCAGAAGTGGATGAGGACTGCACATAGTAGGAAGAAATCTAATTCTAGTAGGATCCAGAGAACCATGGAGTTTGATGTGGGTGATTATATATTATTTTGGGTCTCACCCCGACGAGTATTACATAGACCCAAGGTGTTTGAAGTGGGTGACCATATGTTCCCTCAAGTCTCACCCGGACAAAGATTACAGGGATTTGGATGGGGTGGAATGATATCTCCAAGGTTATCCATACCGTTTTAGATGATGTGTAGAGTAGGTGAGGTGGTGTACCACCTCGCTTTTCACCCACATATGAACCAGGTGCCTGATATTTTCCATGTGTCATGGCTAATGAGATACACACATGATCCATCACATGTCATCGACTGGGGTGAGCTAGACATTGACAATGGGGTGATGTTTTTAGGGTTCCCGGTGGAGAAATAGGATTGATAGAATAGGGTCCTATGTATATGGTCAATTCCTCAGGTGAAAGTTTATACGTTGCACAAAAATCTCTCAAAGAGAACATGAGAGCATGAGGCTCAGATTTGGGCTTAGTAACCCCATCTATTCATTTATCCTTTGTTTTTTCTTTCTGGGAGGTAAATCCATAAGTTGGGGAGAATTTAATGCCTTGTAAATCCCGTGTAAATTTGTTTTTAATTATATGTAATTATTCTAAGACTGAACATATAGAAGGCACGTGGTTATGAGACTCGAAGAGGCTGGAACATAATTTTGAACTTTTTTAAGGTAAGATCAGGGAACATGTAAGAGGGATTTTATATATTTTGAACTAGTTCATGGACAAGAAATATGAGGGCACCGATGAACTCACAACGCTAGGATTCACCTAGAAATGACTTTACATTAGCCAGTAAGGGCCGAGTAGAAAAGTTATTATTTAGAGTTTTCGAGATAAATAATTAAATAACTTACAAGAATTGTTTTATTTAACTTCTCACTGTTAGGTGGAGGATAGCGACCCTGCAGTTCATCAACTACGTGACGATGTGGTGCATTAATGAATCTTATTAATGGAACATTTCATGAAGTGTAATGATGAAATAATTTGAGCATAACATTGATGTTGTTTCATAAATGAAACAACATAATGATGAATTGTCAAAACATAACGGGAATTATACATCATGAACCTTTTTATTAAATCAAAATATTTGGAGAATGGGGAGTTAAAACTTTGGGGATTCACTAAGGAACCGTCGAAAATTCTCCTCTCCAATGAAGGACGGTGAATGCAGGAAAGACTTCATCATCTTCGACATGCCTTGATGAACTGAAAAAAAAGTGACATCGACTTTGTCAAACCTCAAGGAAGAATGATTTGGCATCGAACATCAATGAGGTAAGGTTTTATTCATTTTAAGTATTAGATCAGTTCTTCCACATTCTGGACAATTAACGACAATCATAGACCTACCGATTAACGGGTTGATCGGTGAATCTCTCATGCATGCGAGTGGATATTTGTGAGAGGGTTTGAATTGGGGTTTCACTTTTTATGTACGTTTAATAATTTCCTCCCATGATTATACTATAATGGAGAAGGCATGGGCGGAAATGAACATTTCCTAGACCCTTCTCCATAGTTGTTTGTTGTGTGTTCAACATGGTTTATTTCTAGAGACAATAGAAGAGAAAATATGAGGTTGTAACAACAATGTTCATGGCATAATGATTACGAGGACGCATGTGGTTTGAGATACAGACAACTGAAGCGACCCTTGTGGACCGTCGAAGGCACCGCTGTCACCAGCGGATGGGGGCAGTGCGCCTGTCAGTGGGACATTGCATTAGGAAGCCACATCGGTGGGATTATGTGGTTCCTTTAATTGTCTTGTGGAGGGGGTGTCCCATGTATGGGTCACCCAGACACACTGAGATGCCATCCGTCGACTGCGGTTGGAGGACGCCTTGCATTCGTGGGGCCAACGGGAGAGCTAGAAATGACGCGACTGCAAAATACTGGATTAGGGAACCACACTAGCCACACCACATGGCCGGTCTTCAGCTGGCGGGTCGCACCCCATCCAGTGACCAGGCTGTAGAAGCACCTGTGGGATGGGCTAGGCGAGACTGGGTAACTTGGTGACTCGAATGGCTGTACCATCTGCCAAACCAGGCCATGACCCGAGAGGCCCATTGGGTCCGACCCATTAGCCACGATGAACCAGAATGAGCCCTTCCCGAACCAGGTGAGGTAGTGTCCTTGTATTTGAATCAAGGTTATCTAGAACCCCCATGCTGGGTCATCCGGGACGGTCCGACCGGGTCGGACCGGTCCTAGACACATCCAGACCCCTATTTACTAAAACACATGTATCTTGTAAACCACACGCCCGATTGACGCTCTGTTAGTGGTCTTGGGAAACTTGAGATGCGGAGGTCATTATTATATACTCCGAATGTGTTTTGGAAGATGTTGGTGTACATCTGGGTTGGATTAGAGTTGAATCTGACATGACCCTTTTTACTAAAAACCCCATAACATAAAGACCGAGCGTTCGATCGATGTATTGTCTGTTGTGTTGGTACTCGTACGATGACACCAACCATTGAGGTTACTCAATGTGAGACTTCTTGGTAGATAATGTACATATGATTTTTTTAGGAGAAGATCCTCTAGATGTCAAGTGTGCTAAGTGAGAAAATCCAGTGGTTGGCTCTGATCTGAAGAATAAATAGCGATCTAGTGTGGGTCACCACCTAGTGATCATTTATGGGTCATGAATTATAAATACTCTATGTGTCTAAACCTATAAATCATAGTTGGGTCATCACCTTGAGATGCTCAGTGGCCTAACACCTAGAGATCTGTTGTGGGTCAACACCTAGAGATCCTCTGTGGGTCATCACCTGGAGACACTGTGCGGGTCAGCAGTAGAGCATATCGATAGAATAAGATGATATTGTTTTACAACTAAACATGTATATTTATGTACTTATGTTATACCAGGTGTGAGACATGCATTTTAATTTCAGCTATGTGTTTTATATCTTTCTTAGTATAATTACCGTTGTGGTATTTAATTTGTGGTTTTCTCCATTGTGGATAACATAGAGACCTTCAGGTGTCTCGGGGTCCCTACTGAGTATTATTATACTCACCCATGCTCGGGCTTTGCCCATAACTAATGTGTCATGTGAAGATGATTGAAAATCTTGATAGGGAATTTGGGGAGCCTGGACTTGACAGTGCTCAGAGGTGGATCGATAAGTGTGTGGTGCTATAGTGACATCCAACAGAGAGTTGTACCTACACTTCAAGTAGGATCCTTAGAGGACAACCCATGATTTTTTTTCTTCTATTGTACTTTCCTTTTAGAGAGGCCTGTATTTTGGCCCCTTTTTTTTGTTTACAAACATTATTCTCAGTAGTGTAAGTTTTTGATGTCTGTACTACTTTTATTCTTTTGTGGTTTGCTTTAGGAGGTTTGCCCTGTCATTGTGTGTACATGTTTAAAGTCAATTCCTTCCATGATTGGGGATATTATTTTCCAGTGCTAGTCATTAGCCCCTGGCCAATGGAAGGCTGGCTTGGGGTAGTCATGACCTAGGCCCCAGGGGACAGGTCATGACATTGAAAATCCAAATATTGATTTTTTAAGTGTTTAGGATTTATGAAATGATATTTTTCAATACCTTAGAAGTTCTATAAAGAAATATTGATACTAACATATATCAATATAAATATGAAATATATTTATCATTTCTGTAATTTTCTCTATTGAATATATGTTCCACGTTATTGAATCATGCTGTGGGAAATTTTTCCCTCTGATTATGGTTTGATTCCCATGGTTTTATTCACCATTTCATGTGAACCAGGAATGATCCTCTAGTATGAAGAAGATGAGGTTTGGTACCAGTTTAAGAGTGTATCTGAGTCAATTTCAAAAGAAAATTGGTATCTAAGGAAACCGATCCACAAGAGTCCGTATCTTGGGATGTTTTTTAGACTATAGATAGTATTATTAGGACATAATAGACATATTATAGTTAGTTTCTAGAATAATATATGTTTGATGAGTCTCATGTTATCATGGTATGTTTGTATGTTTGTTGACTATTTTTATTTCATGAAGTTAATCTCGTTTTTTTTCTTATTTTATGTAGTTTGAACGGGGATTTTTCTGTTTTATAATTGTCTCTTTTATTCTGTTGTGAAGTAGTATGCCATGGATTTGGGTTTTTTGAGTTCCTTAAGAGGGAACTAATGATGATACTAAATTAATCCTATGATGGATCATAAATATATCAAGGCTATCATGTGGGAAATTTTCATTATGTATCAGAATGTACCACAAGATCAGAAAGTTATTTTTTAGGTAGATCCACGAGCTGTAGGCAATAGTGATCAATAAAAAATGTTCATGATCAATAAGTCACCATCATTTAATGGTATGAATGAAACTCAAGAGGTGGAGGAATTGTGTCCCCATACTGATCAGAACATTAACATGCTAGATATATCTCTGAATATCAATGATTAGGTGTGTAACATCCAGACATGAGGTTCTGAGCATGAAGTAGTGGGATTCAATTGTACAGGTGGAGAGGCATATAGGATGGGACTATAATCATTTTAAGACTATCTTCTTCCTACAGTTTTTCCAAAGTCTCTTATAATTGAAAATTCAATGGTGTTCCACTCTTTAAAAAAAGGAGAGTGATGTGTGTTGGCCTACAAGAATCAGTTTGCTGACCTAGTTCATTTTGTAGCATAGGTAGTTAAGAATGACCTGTTGAAAGCATAGAATTACCTATAGTGTGTTAAACCATATATCTAATCATCAATATTTATGTTGATAATTTTGACCTATGTAGATATATTGTAAAAGGCTACGATGGAAGAACTAAAAAATGAAGTAGTGGTTGTATATTTAACCCATTCTCTTACACCTAGTGGCTTATTCAGTGGTGCACTAGGAAAACAAATAAAGTGGAAGGATCATCACAGTGGTGGTGGACATGGTTCTCTATAGTGGGCCTCTTTTGAACCTCTGGTTTCAGTTAGTTATGTGTATATAACTTATTATAATTATGGAATATTCAAACATGCTCATTATCCTTTTCCTTCATGTAATGACTCAAATTTTATCAGTTTTATTTGTTGAAATTTTTTGGGTTATTTCTAAGAATATAAGAGGATATATCGTGCGATTCAGAGGACCGATGTTCTAGGAATTGTTTGACAAAAATGATATGATTTATTAGAACACATGATTTGTGTCCTAAAATAGGGGAATAAATCTTAAATGGGTTCCTAGATTAGAAATCTAAGTGCACCATAGCATTCAGGATGGAAAATTTACCCTAGACATGAAATTATATTAGTCGTTATGGGTATCTAGTGATAAAACCAAAAATGTACATAGTCGTAAATAAATTATTGAATTAAAAATTTTTATATTAATATATTAATAAATCATTGAATGTTACTCAGATGGAAAATTTGACACCAATATTGAGTTCATAATGTGGCGTTTTCCATAGGTGGAGCTTAAAATCGACCCACGTGGGTCGACTTCCGATGATAATTTTAGGATGTTATAAAAGAAAAATAAAATAAACAAAAAAAGTTTATTGTTTAAAAATATTTTGAAGTGACTCATCAATGCAGCGATGTGTCAGTCCATTTCGTTTCTTAAATGAAACAGTGTGGAAATAATTCAAACATACAATGGGACGACATGTTTTCTTTTCTCCAAAATAAAATAATGATTAATGGTTAATGTTTAACCCTGGAATTCTCTTGAAATTATGGAGAAAGAAATTAGTGGTTCCCTCTTGTTGGAGGATGAGAATTGAAGAACGCCAGGGGTTCGTGGATCACCGATCAACGATCGACAAACAATTACGGCACAACTCCATTTTTCACCAATGATAGATCCAAAACTCGAGGTTGTGGTTTATTTATTATTGGTATTTTCATTCTCCATTCATGATAACAACGACCAACGTAGACTATCCCATAAACAATTTGATTTGCAGTTCAATCATCCTTGTGGGATGGGTAAACTATGGGATATAAGTGAATATAATAACGATTATTATTTTTCATAATCCTACTAACATGAATGGACCAAGTCCAACACAAATAAGTTCATGTACCATTATATGGGTGTTCTTATTCATATCTATATCTTCCCCATTCTTTAATTCTTCGTCAAAGGACCCTCGAAGTTGTAGTGTGATTTTTGTGGTGGTTCAGAATATGGTCAGACCCTTAGAATAATGACAAGATGATTTGGAATACATGGTAGTGAAGGTGGTGACCCAAGGATCATATAACATTATTTGAATCCAGAATCGAAGCACTAGAGTGAAACTGGTGGCTCGTAAAAGTTGTCACCACCAATGGAAGTGGCCGCATGTAGATGTGGTGGTGAGTGATGATCCACCGACAAGCAGCTGATGGTGGTTTCATCCTATGGTCTAGCGGGACGACCCACAATAGAGGTCCATGGGTGGAGGGGGTAGAAGGGTGTGAACTAAAAGGCCAACAACAGAATCCCGCGGTGGCAGTAGCCATGGGAACATAAGGAAGACAACGGCTCATCAGAGCTGTGTCATATAGAGAATCTGTGGTGGAGCCACAAGTGTGCTCCGATCTCACAGACAAGCCGCACAACACAGTATGGCCATGATGGTTGGGGTTCCTGCTGGAACGTGCTCAGGTGACCACATGGGTCATGGAGGGGCGCGATAAGGTGGGAAACATTCGGGTGGATCGAACCTCCCTGATCAAGTGGACTAGGCCAATGGTTGGCCAGGCCTGTAGAACATGCTTGTCCATGCAAGGCTGTGATGATCCCCACATGTCAGTCGTGTTGGGTTGATCTGGTCGGGTCAGACTTGACCCAGACCCAACCAACGCCCTTTTTACTAAAATGTATGTAACATTCAAACCGTATGCCTATTTGACATTCTATTTGTAGAGTTGAGATCCTAAAGAGGAAGTGGAACTTTTCAGATACCATACACAAGTTTTTATTGTGGTTTGATTATAAACTCTTTGTCTTAAAGTGTTTGTGTCCCGGTAATAAGAGCGCTAATAGTCGAATCCTATTACTGGGACCTAAATAGAGTATGTCTCCTACGAATCATGACATACATGGAGTATGACTCCAACGAAAAAATAGATTAGGTATTCTAAGAAGTCATGGTGTAGGTATCCTAGGAATACATGGAAAAGGTATCCTACGAAGACATAGAGTAGGTCTCTTACAATGTTGCGGAGTAGGTCTCCAATGAAGATGCAAAGTAGGTCTCTATAAAAGATGTGGATTGAGTATCCAATGAAAATTCTGAATGAGTCTCTTATAGAGATAGTATGTATCATCATATTTGAATATTCATGGACATTCCCAAGTATATTACTTCCATAGACATGTACCTATATGACCATGATCTAGTGGCTCTATTGGAAATGATATTGAGACTCATTATCATATTGAGACTAGGTATCTCAGAGAAGCATTATGATATACCGAGACCAATTTTTGTCTCAGGTGATTTTTTAGACTATTTTTTTGTTCTTACTATAAGATAGCTCGAGGATTGAGATCTTAGGATCAATCATGCTACGTACGGGACCATGTGGTTGGTAGTGGATGAGACCTTGAGTCATCGAATCCTTTACGATTATACATGAATGTTTTTTGGTATATGTATTGATGACAGATACATATTTCAAGATGACTTTATCTTTTTAGTGTTTTTTCGTTTGCAGTCTTTCACTTTGTGTTTCAGTGTTCCCTATGGAGTATTTTTTTACTCACCCCTACATGATATTTTCATGCATGTGATGTGTCTTGTGAAGACTATTGATGCATTTTTAGGGTCCTTAGTGGACTAGTCCTAGGTGGTGCATAGAGTGACCTGACATATGAGGCATTCTAATGTGGTATTAAAAAACATTTTTTGCACCTACAAATCATGTAGGGTTTTATTTATAAGAGTTTTAGAGGCGTTCACTTTTACTTTTCCTTTTTGATGGTATTGTATTCTGGACATATTTACCTTTAGTTTGATACTGTCATACCTAATATTTTTTACTTAATATTTTCACTTTATGACATCTGGATCTTTGAGTTTTGTGTGTCTGTATAAGTAAATAGGAAAATTATTCACATTTTTTGGGATATACCTACTCGGTTCTAGTCGCAAGCCCCTGGATTATGAGAGGTGGGCTTGGGGAAGTCACAACATGAGCCTCAGGGTTGGGTTTTGAGAGAGTGGTATTAGAGGAGGCCAGTTCCCCTTAAGAACAAATATTCTTCATGTTTGATTTTGGGAAATTGTTTTAAATGTTTCAAGTAAGGGTTTTAGTATATGGAATCCATTATTAGTTCGGTGGACGACTAATCCATACAGTATGACCCTAAATTATGCTGGTTTACATGGAAAATGGAAACCCTTGTTTCGGGGGAAAACACTTTTTAATGCATGATATAGTATTGGGTTGTGTTTATCTTGTCCTTATTGATTCATATCACCAAGTATAATAAATTGATCATGGACGATCTTTTTTTTTCATGATGGTTCTATGCAGACAGTCATCCAGGATTCTACAATCTGATCATGAGGATGATCCGTAGGGTGATAAAATATGGGTATAGGGATTTTTATGAGACACAAAATGTCAAGGTGGTGTACCATATATACCAACACCCGTAGAGTAGAACATGGTATTCGTAGTACTATTGGGTGAGATGTACATGCTGAGCACACTTCCTGAGTTTCGGTAATAGATACCCCACATGTTCTGATGCAAGAAATACTTTCAGGTTGCTGAGGACTAGCTTGAGTGGGTGAATGAGTTTTTTACCCAGCCAGGACCCATTAGATCAAATAGTGGACCTATTGTTGAGCCTTCTACATGGCTCAATATGGAAATGGGAGGGTGTAGATTACATTGCCTTTTGATGAGGTGAGTCTTCCATGGATTGATATTGAGAACCGTTAGAATATAAGTGTCTCTCACCATAAAATATTATGTCTATGCATTCCCAAGTACTTCTACAGCTTTAGAAAGAGGACATGTTGGTATATGAGTATTCATCAAGGCATACCAACATTCTAGGTATTGATTGTATATGATACATGACTAGTGCATCCGGGCTCGGTCATTTGAGAAAGGTTTTCATGGGGACAACTGAGCCATATCTCTTCCTCTATGCATTCATACTTATTCTAGTGTGCTAGAGAGAACCTTTTTGTTTGAAATTCCTTTGGATGAGCATATACATCTAGTAGATGTCATTAGTGGGCACGAAAAAGTATAGACTTCAGGAGTAGGAATCCGAAATCAGTCTCAGAGAAAATGATGGGTGAGATGTTCTGAGAGGAGGTCCAATGATAGGGGATCTGTAGCCTAGGTATCATAGGGGGAGTCTAGTCATCCTAGAGATAGGAAATAATTTTCATGTGACTTTAAGGGACATCTCTCTAGATATTTTCTAGGCCGTAGTGATGTTGATAGGGAAATGGTGGATGGGCCACTAATGTAGATAAAATGAAAAGAACAAATGGTTATTCAGTGTGTATGATGTGGTAGGGGATTTGGGAGAGTAGGAGGAGGTGGCATACAATTCCACATGTTACCACCACCACACCATGTGGTCCATACGAGGCTCCAAGAGATAGAGGACATGGGATGGGGCACCTGAATGTGGTAAAAGAATAAGAAAGAAGGGCTCCATGAATGATTCGAGGTATGATATGTGTCTAATATTAACATCTATATAAATAGAAATAGGTGCAAATAATTATTCCTGGTCACAAATCTTGTTCGAGACATAGAGTTTCCGATTAATCCATTTAGTAAACTCTTATGTTTGGAGATTCCTATGGGAGGAGACTCTATAGTCACATTTATATCGATAGTGTTATCAGAACCATGAGGCGAGATTTTTGGTTGGAACCTCTTGGTAGAAATGTTGAGGGATTATGACACCATTCTTTGTATGAATTGGTTATCGATAGTTCATATCCAGATTGAATTTTTTGGCCAAAATGGGTGCGGTATGTCTGCTAAAATGAACATGGGTTATTCTGTGGATGGTGAAAAAGAAAACCCATGAACCACGATATAGAGTAATTAATAGGATGGTGAAACTAATCACTCTTGATTCTGCTATACTTACCCTTAAGGGAGTGGATTTTATGAGTTATCAGTTCCCAATAGTAGTGGTGGAGTACAATGTTGTCTTTCCGCAAGATGTTTCTAGGTTCACCTCCCCACAAGGAGACAGGATTATGCTTTTTTATACACCCAAAGATGACACTAATATCAGTATCAATATTTTAGATGTCTTTCATTGAGCTTCATGATCTATGGTTGCATGTGGAGGACTTGTAATGGATGGGTTTAGAAAAACCTAGTGTTCAGGGTTATGTGTGGATTACAAACACTTTAATGAGGTGACTATGTAAAATGATTATCAACTAGAAAAAGGTCAATGAGAACTTCAATCAGTTTAAAGGGGAAACCATTAATGTAGGTAGAATTGTGCTCTAAATCATTTTAGCAGTTACGATAGAGTTTAAGAAGTGCCCCAATATTTATTTTTCAAGAGGAAGGAGTCGAGAATGTAGTATTCTGCGATGAAACAGGGAACAAACATGGTAGTGTCTTGACATAGAGGAAATCAGTGATTGCCTATAGTTAATGTCAGTTAAAAACACATGAGATGAACTATGCGACCAATGATCTTGAGTTGGAAATGATAGCCTTTTTATCGGGGATGTGGTGACGCTACCTGATGGGTGGGTGGTTCGTCATCTACTTATACCACAAGAGTCAAATCTATACCTTCTTGCAGTACGTTTTTGAACAAGATATAGAAGATTTGTCTAGAGTTCCTCCTATACTATGACTTAGAGAGAGTCTATACTACTAATAATGGAATCCTAGCACCAGTTGATATCAGTAAGAGATCCAGTTCGTAGTTTTCTTAATGATGCAACATAGTAGTTCGCCTCATTACGTGTATGCTTTTTGGGTTGAGATGATGCAGCTTACCTTTAGCCAGTGGGTGTTACCCCCACTCTTATAGTGAGTAAGGGATTCATTGATCATTATACTAATTATGAAACTTTACATGCCTAGTTGTCCATGGGGAATTCTCTGATGGATATTCAAATGGCGGGGAGAACATCGCCCCTTTTAGATGATGCAATGTAGTAGCAGTGGTCACCTATAGTGGTGAGATGAATCGAGATATGCATGGGGGTGTCAAGGAAGACACCATGAATGAAAAAATAGGTTTATTTATGGATTTATTATTGATATAAATGATAAGATCATGTATTAATTAGTTACGTGGTTTGTAAACTCACAGTTTCGAGATCCTATTTTTGGAAGGGGTTTCTTGTTTCATCCTTGAGGTTCAATGAAGGTGGTGAGAAGGGATATCGATAAAAACCATGGATATTTTATCATGTATATCCAGGGGATATGGTACCATCTGGGAAAACATTTACAAACTCACTATGTGGATCAATTCATATCTTTTCAGGAGAAGAATTCAATTGAGAGTTTTGTATCCTTCTAGATGAAGGAGATATATCGACTCCATGGAAACCTATAGGAGATAGTTTTTATTGGGATGCTTTATTTTCATCCTAGTCAGGGAAATAAAGGATCAGTAGGAGAGGACCCTCTGTCGGTAGTTGATTCCTTTAGTACGTGACTGGTGGTAGCATAAGAATCTTCGGAAGAGCACATTGGAGTGGGGTGACCAGGTTTTTTCTCATACTGTCATTTGTTTGGGTATCTCTTAGATTCAATTTTAGATATGTAAAGGATTAAGGTGGGGAGAATGTATTGAATAATGTTTTCATGTTTTATGAAATATTTTTGTGAAAATTATGAGACCAGCTACTGAGACATCATGATATTCTGAGGCTTGTTGAGCAAGGAAGGGTTTAAAAAATGATATGCCTTTATAGTTCACATGAATGGTATCCTAAAAAAAGTATAATAAATCTTCAATAGGTTCCTTTATAAAAACACTAAATTAAACTTGGCATTCAGTATGGTGGGTGTACACTAGGAGTGACTTATGATTAGTCAGCGCGGGTCTCCAGGGATAAAACTCGAATAGGACGCTACCGTAAATAAAATAACTAAATAATTTAATTTATTTTAAAATATTAATAACTCATTAATAGTTACTCAGATTTGAAATCTGAGAGCACCATTGGGTTTTCAATGTGGATTTTTTATTAGGAAGGGCTTAACATCGACCAATGCATTTCAACTATGAATGATAATTTTTGGATGTTTTAAAAGAATAATAAAATTAACATAAAGATGTTTATATCCTTTTAAAAATGTTTGAGTAACAAAATGAAAAAATGATGATTCACCCTATTTTTTCCTAACTGAATTAACATGGAGATGATGCAATGCAACGATGATATGTCACATTTTCGTTTCACACTAATTAAAATGTAATTCAGGGTTAGCGTATTGCCATATAATTCTAGGGAAACTTTGGAGAAAGGTGTTGGGTGTTCCCTTCTATTGGTGAAAAACAAATGATGAACACCGACAAATCGAGGATAATAAATAAAGGATTGAGGATTGAAGAATGACGGTGGCCTAACTCTGTTAATCACCAACAACATATCAAAACCTTGAGAAAGTTGGATTATTTATTTTTGGTATTTTATTTCCCCACTCTTGATTCCAATGAAGAATGCATACCAACCCATGAATAGGTTGGTCTATTGTTTGATCTTTCATATGGGTTGGATAAACTATGTGATTAAAGGGAATATAATGATGATTATTCTTCTTCATAATTCTGCTGACAAGAATGGACCAAAACTAACATGAATATGTACATGGTATGATCTACTAGAGTTCCGGTGCTTATATCTATCTCTCTCTTCCCTGTTCTTGAATTCTTCCTCAGCGGTATACCACAATCCAAGAAGACCACGATAGCGGGATGACCCGTGGTTGGGGGCCGCTTGTGGAGGTTACAGGATCCATCTAGATCGAAAGATGATGAAGGAAACACATGGTGTTAGTGGCCACTAGTGGCGGTGGAAGGCTGTGATAGGAGGCCACATTAGTAGAGGTATATGGAACATTGGATCTACGTCGGTCATAAAACCCATGGTGGAGTAGTGGACATGTGTTGTTCATATGGACCATCAACACAATGAAGTCCATCCACATTTAAATGGGCTCCATCTAGCATGTGGTTAGTTGACCGTGTGGGGTAGGGATGAGCGTAGCTAGTACGGCCATGTTTGGGTCGATCGAAACAGACAACTTGAATGGGTTGGGTTAGGCCCTACAGGTCTGGTCGACCCGACAGAGACGGTTAGACCTAGCGGAGAGGTTCAGGCCCATCAGAGAGGGTTGGTCCTGGAAGTGAGTGTTGGGCCCATTATAGAGGTTCAGAACTAATGGTTTGGGTCAGACTACGTGGGTCAGGTCGGACACGGTGGGTTGGGTCGGGTCAGTTCGGGCTAATGGGTACATACCAGACATAGACCCAAATGACCCCCTTTCTACTGAAATCCCTATAACATTCATGATATGTGTCCATTTAACAAACCACTTATGGTGTTTGGACCATCATGATGAGGAGATACATTTGAGATATTATTCATCCGTTTTCTTGGAGGTTTTTATATAAACATTTTGGCTCGAGGAGTAAGTGATCCAATAATGAGCACGCTAAGAGAAATATCTTGTGGGTGGGAACACCGTGGAGTTAGTCTCTTGCGAACTATGAAATAAGTGTAGTAAGTCTCTAGAGAATACCCAATGTATGTATCCTATGAATATAAAGAGTAGGTATCCTATGAAGATTCAAAGTAGGTATCTTGTGAAGACTTGGAGTGCATCTCCTAAAAAGACACAGAGTATGTCTCCAACGAAGGCTGGTAGTTGGTCTAATGTAAAGATGCGTAGTAGGTATCTTGTGAAGACATGGAGTATGTATTTTATGAATATGCAGAGTGAGACTCTTGGAGGGACTATATGTTATATTGGAATTGAATATACTTGGACATTCCCAAGTATATTCACTCCATAGACATGTTCCTATGTGACCAGTCTCCAGTGACTCTATTGGTTATGATATTGGGACTCATTGTCTAAGCGAGACCAGATGTCTCTTGGAAACTTTGTGACATATTGAGACTAGGAGTTTTCTTTAGTAATTTTGTAATAATAATTCCACATGATTACTATTATATAGCTTGAGTAGTGAGATCTCTCGGATCATGCTTTCTATGAGAAGTACCATATGGATGGAAGTGGATAAGTCCTTCAGTCTTTGAATCCTTTATGAGTATACCTGGATATTTTTTTTATATGTTTTGTTGACACAAACCTGTGTTGAGATGATTTTATTTTCAAAGTAGTGTTTACTTTTTGAAATTTTACATTTTTTAGGGTGACACATTGAGTATTGTTTTACTCACCCATGCATGGGACTTTACCATAGGTGTCATGTCTTGTGTAGAAGATCAACACTCTGATGGAGTCATTGGTAGACCAGGGATAGGGGGTGTTTAGAGTGACACAGAAGATGAGGTTTGCTTCTACAGATTTAGATAGCTATTTATATAGTTACCCCTAAGTTAGGGTTTTGTGAAGTTGAGTTCCAGGGACTTGTACTTTTACTTTTCCTTTTTGTTGGGAATGTATTCAAACCTTGTTTACCTTCAGTTTTCTAGTATAGTACCTTTTGTTTGTTTACATAGTGTTTTCACATTCTATAATTCATGGATTGTAGTTCTATGCATGTGTACCGGTATATAAACAATTTCCTCCCATTCGTTTGGGATATTTCTACTCGGTATTAGACACCATCCCCTGGCCTATGGGAGGTGGGTTGGGGTAGTCACAAAATAGGACATGAGAGACAGGTCGTGACACTTCACATATAATGATGTTGAATGGTTTTGGATGATATAGTCATATATAGATCATATATCTAAGTATATATACACACTAATATGCTTAGGAAACCTCAAATCAAATGACTACTAAGCTGTAGTAATATTCATCTACAACTACAGGGCCTTAGCCATAGTCCTTAATAGTGAAGAACCATCACGTAGTAGATGAGTTTCCGATGTAGGTAGATGTTGGTCTAGTGAAAGTGAGAGGTACAATAATTGTTTCATCTGTTATAGATGTTTATTTAATGATATCGGTGCTCCCCAATTGTTTATATCTGTCTATTTTATAGATATAATTAACATTATAATGGAATTTATTTCATTTTTTATGGAGATAGTGACACCACATGGGATGTTGAAAGAGTGAGGGTCTTGTCTTTATTGTGTGCAATAGATAACTTATCCATAGTTAGTCTTGGATGTTTTTGAACTATATATGATTTATAATGTCACCAGGATGGATTAAGTTGTTTCTCATGATACAATGGTTGATTATTATCATCCACGAGTATTTTTTTTTACAGATTATGGGACACCATGGGTGTTTTTGGGAGAGGAGGATTCCATGTCCAGTAACAAAAGGCCTTCCCAACCAGATCTAAGGGGTTCGTTGCCTTCTAATGTTATTGTAACCAATGAATTATCTGCTATTTTTTGACTTCATGCTATTTCTTAGGACATTCATGACATTTTCACAGATGATTTCTCCTAGATTCCTCCATAGAGTGAGTTAGAGGTTTTAATTCAACTAGTTCTAGGTACATAGTTGATATTGATAACATATTATCATATGGAACCATATAAGCTATCATATATCATGATTTCGTTTGAAAATAAGGCTGTAGAGGGAATTTATCACCGTAGTGTTTTACCATGGGCATACCCTGTGCTATTATACAATAAGGTAGATATTTCACTCTGATTGTGTGTGGAATATCAAAAGTTAAAATGGGGAATGTTTGAGAAAAAGTATAATTTTTATCATTTTGATGATTTTTTGATCCTTTAAATGGGTAAAAGTGGTTTTCAAGGATTAATCACCAGTTGGTTTATCACCTACTCAGTTTCTGAGATTCTAATATATAGAAGTTGAATTTTTGGAGAAGGTCTGGGTATTATGATTGATTGTGATGCAGTTTGGTTTGAAATAACTCCTGCAGTTTTCATGGATTTGATTAATTAGATATTCCAATAGTATCTTGACAATTAATTGGTATTGTTCATGGATAATATTTTGGTGTATTCCATATTAGAGGGAGATAAAAAGCACTGTTTTGAGTTTGGTTATGGATGTGATGAAGACTCACCATTTGTATGGAATTATTTGAAAATGAACGTTATAGATAAATGATTTGATTCTCTTAAGAAATGTGACTTCTAAACATTTATTATTAGTTGATCCTGATAAATTGATGTTTATATATTCATCCGAAGATTGACAGAATGCCTTGATATTCAGAAAATCATTTGGTCTTATTGGATACTATCAGCAGTTCATCAAGGATTTATCTATGTTGGTGTCACCTTTAAATGATTTCACCATGAATGGTTTTAAAATTTTATGGGATAAAAGGTGTCAATTTTATTTCAATGAGTTGGAATGAATTCAATAATTTATTCCAACTTTGATCATAACTCAGTCCGGTATGGGTTATATGGTTTTTTAAGATTCTATAGATATATGTTTGGGTTGTTTTATCATGAATGGTAATCATGTGGTGGCTTACAACTCTCATTAGATTATACCATATGAGAATAATTACCCCACACAAGATTTATATATTTCTACAATAATTATTCTTCTAAAGTGTTAGTGGAATTATATTTTTGGGGTAAGGTTTAATGTCTTTTCTAACCACAAGAGATTGAGATATATCTATTTTGGAAGGTTGTGAATCTTATACAGAGGTGGTGGGTGGAATACCATTATACAACTTAATTTAATATTATGTAAACCGTGGAGAATGAGAATTTTTCATATATTTTATTGACATGAATGTTCCATGACAAACTATTTTGGATTCGACGGAAGATTGGAACATTATAAGGATTTTTTATAGGTTTCATATAAATTCTCAATGTTTCATTTATAGTTGTGACAAGAATTTAGTCATCATCATCTATCAATGATAATATTCTTCTCAGTCAGTGGTTGGATGAAGAGTTTAGTGGTATTTGAGAAACCCAATATTGTAGAGAGATAGTTTGAAGTTGTCCTCTCTCTTCAGATGATATTATTAGATTTAGAGATAAGTCTCTCATCCCAACAACAATGATGAGAATTTTTTTTAATAGTTATTCATGGTCCATTTATATAAGAACAATGAGGAATTATTATGACATGATATGATGATTTTGGTGGCCGGGTATAAAGCATGACATTGTCGATTAGGTGTCGTGACATACACATACAAATAGATAAAGGTAGGGAATTTGAAACCATCTAGTTTTCTTTACCTTCTTCTACTACTTGTTTAGAAATGGTAGAGGGTATCCATTGAAATTTTTATTAGATTAACATCAACTACCTGAATGAGGAATTATTTATGGGTGGTAATTTATTAGTTGACAATGTTAGCTCATTTAATATTGATCAAAAACATAACTATTATTGATGATCTATGTATTTGATACATGTAAAAAATTGTGATGTCATCTGGGGTTCCTCCTACAATTGTTTTAGTATGGGATCCTTTGTTTACATCATGGTTAGGGAGGAATCTCCAGGAGGATATGGGGACTCTGGTGATATTGAGTACAACTTTCCATCCAAAGAAAAACAATCATATAGATCATTCTATACAAACACTGAATGATATCCAACATGCTTGTGCCTTTGATTTTAATCAATCTTATGATATCTATCATGGACTAGATTAGTTTTCTTATAACAATAGTTATTAGTCCTCGACCATAATGGATCATTTCGATGATTTTTATGGTCACCCATGTAGATAAAATTATTATTGGGATTATGTGGGTGAATCTAATTTGGTGGGGATGAGTTTTGTTTTAGAGACAATTAGGACCATTTTGGATATACATAAGCATTTTTTATAGTACATAGTTAGTATAAATTATTTATTTAACAACTGGGTTTTATTTTGGATTTTACCAATGGAGATTGGGTTTTCTTAAAAGTTTTTTCCTTGTATGGGTCACAATTGGCTTGGAATATTTGGAATGTTAGATCTGAATTTGTTTGGACGTTTTGAGATCACTGAACATCATGGACAAGTGGCTTATTAGTTTTTATTTTTGAATCCTTCTATATACAGTCATTATTTTTTCGACATATTAGATCACCATAAATATCATCCTGATCACTCTAACATTCTGAGTTGGGAAGATATTATGTTAGAGAGGGATTTGTTTTGTTCAACATCCTATATTAATCATTGAATTTCAAGGGAATGTCTTCTGTGGGAATTCAATTTTTTTGGTCAGAGTGTTCTAGAGGAATGGATCAGATTCTCATGAGACTAGTGTGTGTGATTCATTGAGGAGAAAGTAGTTCCCTAAGATATGTACCAGAATTCATTATTCTACATGACTTCCCAGGGATGTAATTTCACAAGGTGGGGAGTTTATGAGAACTTTTTAACCACATTCATGTATTTTCCCCCACTATTCATGTTCTTCTCATTAACTGGGTACGTCGTGGGGGACCCAAGGATAGAGAAAATTTTCTATAAAATATGACCTAATGTTTGGTGAAATATCTTTGTTTGAATTAATGGTATTTGGCTATAAATGTGTTAATGTCTGTGAAGTATTCTAAAAAAATTTGGAAGATAGTCTTGGTGTTTTTTGTTTTTCGTGTAATAATTTGTAGTTTCCAATATCCCTATGAACATTAAATATCATGTAATGGTAGTACATGATGTGTAATGGTTTCTAGGATCATTTCATGAGTTGAAGATACAACATAAATGAATACTCATTATGTAAGGGATACATGTAATGTAATGTTAAAAAATATGTTTTGAATAAAAATGTGATGGGTGTTTTAGTGTATCTGAGTCCCAAGGATTACATTATGTGAAAATGTATTAAATTCCATCTAAATTTCCGAGTTGATGATTTTATGTTACTTAATTAGTTGGATGATGATTCATTCCTCCACATATCTCTACCCTCTCAACATTGGTATCTTCTCTGGTGATTTGTAAAGCCTTCATTAAATATGGACTAATTCATTTGGTGATGGATCAGTATTTTAGCATGGTTGCATCTCTCTAGGTGACTAATCCATTATAATTATTCAATTCTATTGACCACAATACCATCGTTGCATTGTGAAATTGGACATTTCTATTTGTGGGGATATTTACCTTGTTTGTCTCCAAGATTCATTGTATGATGTTGTTATGGGGATATTCCTTTGATGGTTATGGTGCAGAAGGTTGGAGGTCATATAGTTTTTTTTTCATTACTCTGCTAAACATTTTCTAATCACTTTTGAGATATGAGGATTAGTTATAGGGCCTCTATAATTGTTTTTTTATCCTTATTGGTGGATTCTATTACAGGAGTGTGCACATTGGTTATTTAGGTAGTTGGTTCTGTCTCTAGCATATATAAGTGAATTATATTTGTCTTTTTTTGATAAATTATTTTCTTAAATGAATTGAAATGATATGATTGATTTTTTTCGTGGAACTGGGGTTTTATAAAAGATATATTTTACATAGTTTGCGAAAAATATAAAAGGTTTTTCAAAAATTGTGAATTGGTTTTGTGAAATGTATTTCAAATAATGGGTTGATTGAATTGATTAAATGACCTAGTATTGAAAATGGTGAATGTGGAAAAACTTGGGTTCAAATATGGATTGTATAGTAATAGGTCTCATCCACAATCAAGGGGTTTTCTCATGGGGATTTCATATTATCCTTATGCTTATTGTTTTAGGAACGTTTTATACCTATTATGGGGTTGGATTTATAGTGTGTTCTTCTTCATTGTATACTTAATTCATATGTCTGTTTCTGTTGTGTGTACATTATTTTCAATGTTATCTATGAGGGTCCCAAATATGCATTCCTAGTGTGATCCTTATCATGATGTTTTCCGTAATTTTTGGCTGATTTAAGATAATGTTAGTTTGTACTATTATGATTGTACATCTATGGATTTTATATTATATGTGATGGGTGATTTAGTCTGACATGATATATTTGTTTTGATATATTCATATTAAATTATTTGAAACAGATTTACCTTTTTTCGTTTAGAAATGTGGAAAAGGGGAAATTAAACTATTTTCCATGTTTTTGATATTAGAACTTTTAAAATATTATAATAACATGTTCTATTTGAAGATGATAATTATTTGATTATTTATCATATACCTGATAAAGAACACCTGGGATAGATCCTAATGATCCTGTTAGCTGATAACCTACATACCCCTTCAGTGATGTGTAGGAATTTTCCTGTTTTTTTATGTACGCAACTGCAAGTGGTCACACTAAGGTGATGAGATTTTCTTTCAGCTGAGTTGGGTAGTTAGTGGTGAGATGGTGGGAGTCTACCCACATTATCACATAGATTAGTTGGGTTTTCTATTTTTGTAGTCCTTTTTGGTTGACCTGTACATGTAGAATTTTACTACAGTTGAGTTTTTTGGTTTCCAATGCTTGTATTCAATTATGGAATATATTTTTATTTTCAATTTTAGTCTCTATTATATATATATATTCCATTCCATTACATTATGTTTAGAGAAATAATTCCCTACGATTGTTTTTTGAAGCCTGACTGCTATTTAGAAACCAATGGGGACCCATAATTCCTTTCAGGTATGTAAAATATTGGGTTTGGTACTATTTTGAGTGGTAATATGGGATAGAATCATTTTAATAAGTATCATGTGAATGAAAAATAAGGTTCTAATTCAATTTATGAATTTAATAGACTATCCTAATGTTTTCTTGTGTTTTTTGAGAACATCCAATAGATTTTTATCTGATTATTCATCAGAATTTTATGAAAATATAAATATAAGTGTCTTTTCTCAACCCAATTATATGTACCATAATACAGAGGAATGGATATTCATTTTATGCAATAGGCGATTTCACCATAGATGTATTTAATGGTTTTATTTATATCCACTCCTTAATTTTTCTCTTAAAATAATAAACATGAATATTTCTTTGACCATTCAACTCTAAAATTCCCAATATGTCTCCTCCCCCTATTCTATGGGGTATTAAAATGAATAGAATTCAAAACATTTGTCTTACATTTATCAATAATCTTATCCAAGATGTCAATCCTAAAATAGTATTATGTTAATTTTATTTTTTGAAATCATGAATCAAAATAGATTCATCTTTTTATTCCCATATGCTTATGGTATTTCTCCCCTTTGGAATATAAATTAACACTCCAAAAATTATAGGATATGGATGAGAACGTTTCATTGGTTCTTCTCCATCTCTCTCAATTTCACCAATCAAAAATATTACAGGTTGCATTATCTAAAAAATTATAACTAAAATATCAAAAATGTATCCTATTAGATAATTTAGTTTATCTATAAATCAATTATAAGTCAGCATAGTTATCCCTTTATTATCTAATTCCAAATTCCTTTAGTATTATAAGTGAATGAAGTATGATAGTTTATCAGAAGTGAATAAAACATGTGTAAGTCTTCATTCCACAGTACATAAATATTATTTTTAAATTTCCATGGTCATTCATATTTTATGGACTATTCCACTGTATAGTTACAATTGCTTATTTAGTGTGCAAGAACAACATAATGCTTATCTAGTCTCCTTTTATATGAGATGATTTTATTAAAGCACTAAATATAAAATGTATCCTTTATATGTATGTAGAAAATTAATGACAGTGTTAATATTCTAAAAATTATGTAATATTTTCTTGAAATTGTTATGCCCATGTTTATCCAACTCCGTGTCATTTGGTGGAAATTTAGTAGGTTCTCTACACATTTTTAAATATTTGATATTTAATGTACCTTTATTAATTGGACTAATTTTCTTACAATTATTCATGGTTTCTACCCTAAATTTCTTTCATATTTTTAATCGGTATTTTATTTAAACATTATATTTCATTTAATTTCTATATGTATCCTTAATGACCAATGAATTTCGTCCTTTAGTTTTTATTCCAGAACCAACACCCTATGATTTATGTCAATGGTACTAATTATTATCATATTCTCTATAATGATATATTTCATTAGGCAAGAACCCCTCAAATGTTTTAAATCTTTTAATACATTATTATGTACATTGATCCAATTGATCAATCCTTGAAATGATGCATTTAGTAACATCTGTCATTTTTAGTTTAGGAAATCCAATTTTATCAAAAACATCTTAAATATTTTCAATTACCTTAATAAATTGAATTGAAATTGATTTTTACTAGACAATATTTATTTTTTGACAACTAACCCAAGATATCCAATATGCAGTTCTCCAGGAAATTTTGGAGGATCATCTAATTTAATACTTACTTACTCATTACATGATAGATTGGGATTACTTTTGGTTTATATTATTCTATGTTAGAGAATTGGTGAATTTTATAGTTTTCATCGCATAATTTCTAAGGAAGTTAATTTTATCATCTTCTGAATGTGATATAACTAATTAAGTATCATTTATCTTGTAATTAATAACATTACATAAAAATAAACCATAATAATTATATTTTATTTTTCCAAAAATCATTGACACTATATACTAATTACAATTTAATATATAATTTATTTGAGCATTAAAATCATATTAAACATATTATTAATTCAATAAAACCCTTTTGTCAATCATTAAATATTATTATATATTTATAACATGAAAAATGAAAAAATTATCTAGGTCATTATAATTTTTTTCACCATAGTGTCCTCATATTGATAAGTCAGCTGATATTTGTCTTATTCAATTCAATCCATTATAGATAAATTTCACTAAAAGTAATATTGGAAATTCACAATACGTAACATAATGAGAGTAATTCATAAATAGTCATAGTATTCTTTAAATAGTGTATTCTATTATAAGCCAATATGGAAATTCTTTTCCTCAAATCAATAATCCTTTGATCGGGACACAAACACCTCATGAAAGAACAATAGATCTCTTACTAGAATGCAAATGAACTAGTATCTTATTATAGTGGCCAGTTTATATATATTTAAATTATGAAATAGGATAAACTCCTTATCATTAATTTACCATATAAAAATACATTAAATTGTATTTATTTAAATATTTTTAGGAAGTCCTTAATAAAATCCATTTAATCCTCTAATGGAAACACTTCTAATATTGGATGGTCCTGTAAATGGAAGAATAAGGTAATGGACTAGGATTTTTTGAATCCTTAAATTGTTTTTCATCTCGATTTTTGGGTGTGTAGAATGATTTTTTAGGGTTTTTGGAGTTTATTGGTTGAGTTTTGGATAAATAGGTTCTAAAAATAATATTTCAGAAGTCACAGGGAAGACACTTTTCAACTGTAGCTATAATGAAATGAATATTTTTATAAATTCTGAAACTGGGGTGGAAAATAATCTTTTTGACAGTAATATTACATTGTGGATGAATCATTAAATAAAATGTTCATTACAGATGTGGGGAAATCTATTTAGAAGGGTTTTATGCTTGTTTAGATTTTGGTGACGTCTCCATGGATAATATGGCTGGTGTAACACCCATGTACCTAGGAATAGAGGAATTAAATAATGGAATTGAGTGATCTTTAGTATTGTTAGATTGTTGGGTATAATGATAATAGAATGTGTGGCTCCCATTCACCATAGTGATATTTTCTATGTCGTGAGGGATTTAATTTGATCATAAATGGGTTTTTAATTTATTCTTTTGTACGGATGATATGATCATTCCATATTTCATCATTTCATGGTGGGGAAAAAACATTTAAAATGGTTGAAATTAATATTATGTTTAGGGGTATATGAATATATAAAATAGATATTATTTTCCCACAAAATTTGAATGATGACATAATTGATATTTTGGAATCTACCACACCAAGGTGGAGGTCAGTATAGTTTTCTCTTAAAATAGTGGTTGAGCCTTCTCCTCGATTTTACCTTATTTCTCTCTTTATCAAAATATATTGAACCATAGGGCCCTTATTGAAGAATTTTATTATCCCATTTGTGGATATGAACCACTAAATTTAGGTTATTGATTCATCATTGATCCCAGGTACCTTTTCATATTCTTTTAGTGTTTCCCATATAGAATTTTTGGTTCTCTTTTTTATTCTCTTGTTATGGTAGTGGGATACCAAAGTCATTACTGGTGTCTGATCATGTTCATGATATGGGGATTTATGGTTAGGTTACATTGTAAATCACTTAAAATTTTGTGGATTTTTGTCTTTGATTTCATAATTTTCATATTTTTCATCATCGATGTATCAAAATTGGAAATGAAATTCTAAATGAGTCTTCTATCTCTTGCTACAATGTTTATTTTGGTTTTTTTAATTCCATTCAATGACCATTTCATAATCATTATGAATTATAATTTTCTTATTTATTCTTCTATATTATTTAATTGTGAGTATGGAGAAACATCATAGTAATTCTCTAAATTATATTGAATAAATAAAACATAACAAACGATATATGAGAAAATTAGAAGGGGTATATATGGTCATATGTGCTTTATAAATATCGGTGCTATTTTATGTATGTATTTTTTGTTTACTGACATTCACTATTGTGATTTATTATTTCTTTTTAATGTATAAAAACATTTTCACAATCCTAATTTTATAATTATTTAAACGCAGAAACAAAAATTGGTATTGATGTGTTGTTATTTTCGTGAATCATATTGGATGATAATAAATAGATTTATGAGATTAATATAGTAGTGATAATTTTAATAGAATGTGAAATTAAAATTTGGGTGTTAATAAATATGATAAATTAAATATATATTAATGTATTCGGTGATAACAATCATTAGGGTGTCAATGTACTTTGGTGGTGGTGTTTTAATGATGTGGTTTTAGTAAAGGTCTTAGTTGGGGTAGAGTTAACATATTTATGTTTAGAATTCTATAATCTTTCTATTAAATTATTTAGATTGGAATTTTGTGGTATAATGTAATTATTGGGGGGCTTATAAAAGCTTATGTCTATATGTTATAATAAGATTGGTTCAAAAAGTGGTTTTGGTTTAGTGGATTGATTTTGTGGTGTGGTTTATCATCTTTGTTCTATGAGTTCTATAAATGGGTTATTTGTTGAGATATAATGTTTCATTATTTAATTATTATATAATAGATGGTTGGAATAGGATGTCCTATGAATACTAATATATGGGTGTAGGGTTATGTTTATTGTGATTGTTTTTTTTTGTCATGGGATATTGCGATATAAAAAAAATAATTAGTTAAGAATAACATGGAAACCATATAATATTGTTTTCAGTATAACTCACAATTTATTGAGATCCTTATAATGAAATAATGTAAAGGGAGAGTTATTGTGAAATGAATATCACTATAATAAATGTTAACAGTTACTAATTAATGGAAGAAATTGATAAGTGGTTAGATTAATGGTTATATACTAAATATGGGTAAAATGATAGAATAATAACCATAATGAGGTTGGTAGATGATAAATAGTGGGACTGAAAATGATGTAGAAAATTAGATTTTTTTGAGTCTCCTTTTTTAATATAATTTTGGTTATAGTATTGAAGTAGAATATCTGTGGAACGTGGTATGTGTTTGATATAGTTTTAGTTTGATCTTATAAAAGTTGTTATTGGGGATATGATGTGGTAATAGAGGATAAATGGTTAAATTATTAGGATTTAATTGGTCAAATTTATGATATATGGGATGTGATGCCATCTAGTAATTATATATATATATATATATATATATATTTGAGCTATAATGGAAAGTGGTTATATTTTAAATATATTTATAAAATTGTCTTAACTTCAATTTTATATGTGCAGTTGTTACACAATGGGGTTCATGATTTGTAAGAAGAGGGAATGAGATAGAATTTATTTTTGTTTAGCATACCTTGTAATGATGAATCTGTTTTTAATATTCAAATATAGGTGGGTTTAATACATTAATGGAGAATGTCGTGGGTTTTTTTCCTCCATGTTTACGACAACCATTCACTATTTGGTCTGGGAAGGGGGTATATGGGGTGGTGTCGTGTGGATAAGTGGTAACACGACATGTATAGATAATTTTTTTATTTAAAATGGGATAATGTGGAATGGATATAGGTGGTATAGTGGAAAAATATATATTTGATTTATCAGATTTTATACTTTGTATCTATTTCAGGATTAGCTGGGGGGGGGGCTTTTCATACTATTGTTAACTACCTAGTTATGAGTCGGACTGGACTATGAACCAAAAGATTAGAATTGTGGTAAATTTTAAACTATTTTATTTTCATGGATTGGTGATGTTTTATTAAATGAAATTATATGGATTTAGATTGTGGGTTTGAATCATTATTTAATGAATAACCACGGTCAATACCTTCTAATTATGAGTTTTATACCCCAAATACCAATCATTTATCAATGACATATTAGAGGTGGTATTTGGGAAAAAACACACCATCACATTAATTATAGTAGGGGGTTACCATGGGTGATGGTCATGAATGAATGGTATCATACATTTTGGTTAGGAGATAGAGTGGTGTTTGGAGTTTTGAACATGTGAAGACTGTATAGAGTTAGAGGGAAAATTTTTGTTCCCATGATTAACATGTGATATAGACCAAGTATAATAGCTAGTATATAGATTTATGGGGCCCGATATGATCCAAATTAATTAACTAGACAACTTTCATTGATTTATAAATGAACTGCAACTATTATAGTGATGAAATCAAAGGGAGGTATATATATAATTGTCATTAACGATGTTGGAATTATTATTTTTGATCTTATACATGTTTCTATGAATATTTAGTTTATAAAATATCCATTGATATATTATAGGTAATCTATCAAGATGGTTAAATTATTTTAAGGAAAATAGTGAAATGGGGATTAATTATAATGTATTTTTTAAATATATAAATATTTATTATTTAATATGACATTTTCATGATTTAAAATATATTTTGTAACCTTAAAATTACATTGATTATCATTTTTAGAAATAATATAATGTTAATACACTCCAATAATTTTTATAATTATTATTAAAAAAATGTTTTAAAAAACCAATTATACATATGATTGAAAATATATAGAAGAATTATAAATTAAATGTAGCCATCATAATAAAGGTTATATCAATTAATTTTAATGAATTGTTTTTGTGGAATTTATTACGAGTTTTTAATTTTGTAATGAAATTAATGTGTAATTTGTAGATCGATGAAAGACTCACATGCCTTTTTATTTTAAATTTGGTCAACATAAGAATTAGTATTTCGATATAAAGTAAAAATATGATATACTTATTATAAATATCATGTATAAATTTGAATTAACCAATTTTTTAATTATTGGGAAATCTAGTTTGAAATATACTACATTATATTCAATTGCTACTTTAATTTGAATAACTGATAAATATTTCCTCAATTATATTTTGTGTTGAACATGCTCCATAATAAATATTTAAGTAAAAGTAAATCACCTATTATATAATATGAATGAATGATTCATTTGTGGTTATGTTTCTAAAAACTGTTTAGTTAGGTAATGTCAAGGATAAATCAAGAGAATAAAACAAATTTTCATTTCACATATCAGAATTATGTTTATGTAACATTATTAGTATTAAATATATAATGAATTCATTTAAATTAAGTTTAACTAGATTTGGTTTTTTTAAATAAATAATACTTGATTATTGGTTCCTCCATGTGTTGATATTTTTTCCCAAAAACCTATTTTCTTAAATTATAATTTTAAATTAAAAAATATTGAAAATATTATGGTTTCCCATTATAAGTTTTTCATAAATCTCTATATTGTTCTATAAAAATATGTGTCAATTTATCATTTTTTTAATGATTTAATGATAATGGTTCCTAGTGAGATATTTATTTGTTTTTTGTGTGATTATTTTATTGGAAAGAGAGCTATTGGTATTGTGGTGTAATTTTATTGTTTTGGTTGGATGGTTGATCAATGATGTTCGGAGTGGTGATATCTTTATATCAAGTGTTTCATGTATGAGAATGTTGGGAATGGTATTGTAAGGGTTGATTCTATTTATGGTAATTTTGTTATACACTGTGATGTTTTGTGTGATTTATGAGGTTTATGAAAACATTATTTTTTTAAATTTAATTGATGTCATTACATTGAAATTTCATTTGGATGTTAATAAGGGATGGAAAAAAATAAATCCCCATATAGAGTATTATTGAATTATGAATGAATGTTAGTACCAATGTTACTTGTAATAGAATCTATTAATGAGGTTGATGATTTGTTATAATATATACTAATTCCCTTTTAGTTAGTGATGAATCTTGACTTATTTAGAGTTTCATTAGCGGTTGGATTACATTATGAAGTAACTCATTGATGGTATAAGATTAAATGTGGAAAACCTCTAGGGAGTCCCTTGATGAATTTCATGAATGGTTCATGAAGAATTTATTTTCATTTGTGAAAATGAGTGATATTATGAAGAATATTATGTATATTCTATAGGGGATGAGATTGTGTGAATCTTTAAGAATCATTATATATACTAGATTAGTTCGTTTCACCAATTTTTCCACTATGAAGTAGTGAGGATGTGGTACTTTGGGACAATATTAATTAAAATTATTCTAAAATATATCAATAATTTTTAGTTTAAGTCTTGAATAGAGGTCAATTATGGAGTAAATATCATACAAAAAGTGTTTAGATGTGGTGAGGGATTATAATACAGAACCCTCTTAGGCGATTGGGACAGAGAATATAAATACTTTAAGATGTGGGTGTTGAGTTTCATGGAAGAATAATGTGAGGTAATATTATATATAAAAATAAAAGATTTGAGCCAATGGATTATGTTGATCAAGGAATCATGTGTCTATGGTGTTCATATACATTTGATGTCATGGTGTGAGGATTCATTGGTATGTTTTATTCAAGGATCAATGTGCATCTCAATATTTTGTAGGCTATTCAATAAGGCATAGAAATTGAGGCATATTTTGGGATGTTGATCCTACTCCATCCAATAGTACCTTCACAGTGGATTTTGTACCCTTTTACAAACCAAGGGTTTATTAAAATTTTGATTTTAATTTTAGTTTTTTTATGAAAATATTTTGTGGATTGATTTTCAAAAGAATTACTATTTAGAAAAAGGGACATTTTCAAGAGATATCCCTTTCTAAACATTGTTTTGGTGAAAGGGTTAGTTAGTGAGTAGTTAGTCGTGAGTAAATGTTGTTGGTGCTTTGTTCGGATTCCCCTAATAGTTATGTTATTATATTAGAGGTATATTAATGGTTGTAAAGTTTTCTATGTGTTTTTTTACTGAGGGGAGTTTTTGACATGGATCCCCCATGGAATATAAGTCTCAGTATATAATTCATCAAATTTTATAGGTTTCTACAGTTAGTACATAGTCATTTATTTCCCCTAAACTAGTTTTTTTTATTCTCAATGATTAAAATCATGTAATAGTTACAAAATATAATGGAATTAGTTTTCTTATTCCTTTAAATGTTGTTTATTTATTGTTTTGTGGTTTTTATATTAATTTTTTATGCATCTAAATGGTTATATATTGAGATTTTGTTTATTAGGTTCTAAAATATCATTTCTAGGTTCCACGATAGATACCATTTTTGGGGTGTAGCTCTGGGGAATTTTTTATTTTTATTGATGGTGAATCAAGGGTGTATAATATTCATTTTGAGGGAGTTTTTATGATTTTGGTAAATTGGGATAAAAAAAATATTTTGAATTTATGGTCATATATTTTGAAGAGCATAGTGTGTGGTGAGATTTCAGATAAGTCCCTCGGTAAAATTATGTGAGACATAATGACCTTTACATTGGTTATGATGGTATTTTTCTATGGCCCAAATAGTTTATTTTCATGGTCAGGTCACGAGGTTCAACGAGAACAGCGAGGGTTGTACCCCTACACTATAGTGTGATGGGATATGTTTCGTGGTAATTGGTTTAATCTTATATTAGATTTTAATTTAATTTCATTTAAGGATAATTAAATTGTTTTCAGAAATGGTAAACCATGGTGCTGGTTGTACCTATTTTAAAATACTCTAAATGACCACAATGTTCTGGAGGATATGATTATATCAAATAATTTTGATTTCATATCACCCTTTGACTAAGTAAATTAATTATGTTTTGGATTCCACCATGCAGTGGCGGTGGTCACTCAAGATTCCATTATATATAGTAGTCAAACTATCTCCTTAGTTTAATTTTATTTTTCTCTTCTAAACCCTTGCTGATCCCAATGCCCTTTTTCATATTTTTTGGTCATCCCATTGGTTATCCTAACCTCTAAAACTCTTCTATTAATTATTATTCGATATGTAAAAAATTTTCTCTATATTTATCTTTTCCTTTTAGAATTTATGGTTATCCCATTCTTCCACAATTATAACAGTTGGTTACATCAATATTATATGGTGGTTGGTCAAGTTCATATTGATAGTATACTGTGGTCAATTGTCAAGGAGAATCCTTTAATCTTTTTGGGTTCTTGATCCATGGTTTCCTTAAATTTCTGTAATTCTATTTTTATGTTTTTAAAGGGGTATGGTAATTCTAAACACTTTTTTATCTCCTAGAAAAATATGCATGATTAGCTTGTTGTTATTCCCATCATTGATATTATTATATTCCATAGTGTATGATATTTTTTTTCAACTCCTCATGTGTTCATGGTTTTTTAGGATGGGGAAAAGTGTGGGTAATATACTTAAATTAGAATTAATTAATCTAAGATAAAGAACAACACTCAAGGAATTTTTTTGGGGTATAAATGGTCATTTATTATTTATGATTTTGTGATAATTTTAGGTGTTAAACCCTACTAATAAACATTCAATGTTCTTATATATTGTTTCTAGTCATTTTTGAATACCCTTTAAACTATCAAGATCATATAATATCATAAACATGAAAAAAAACATGTATTTATATGTCAGTATTGTTTTGTTTAAATTTATTTTTAATAAATGGATTACTGAGTTAAATATGATAATTTATATTTTAGTGGAATGTGGATGTTTGGGTTAGGTATTATTAAACACTACTTTCAGAAATAGATAAAACAATTGGGTTATGGAGGTTGTTGGGGTGTCTTTGTACTTGAGAGGTGGTTTTATGTTGTTTTAATTTATATAGAGATCTTTGATGGCGTGGAGTTTTGATATTCTAATTTTTTAATTTTTATTTCTTCTAAAATTGCAGTAGGATTATATTGTTAGGTGATAATTCAATTATAGGGTGTTATAAAATCTTGTTTCATGATGTTATAGATATAGTGTATCCATCCGTAGGTTGAGTTTGGAAGGGAAAAATGATTGTGGTGTTCAATTTATTTATTCCATGAGGGTTACCCTTGGGGTTTTTTGTTGTGACCTCTGTCTTATATCTTTTTTAGTATGGATTATAGGATTCTGGGTATTTATATGGATACTAGTATTATGGATAAGGGATAATTTTAGTGTGTTTTTATATTTAGGCTCGACATGTTATTATAAAATTTATAATTTGTTAATATTAATCTAGAAATTATATGGATTTGTTATCAATATAATGATTTTTAGATTGAGAAAACTAAAATTATATAAGGGAAACAGTTAGTTGATATTTACGGTTTATGGACAGAATAAATGTGATTAATTATTAATGGTGGTATTTAAAATAGATACTATTTTATGGATGGTGTGACATTAAATATTGGTGAACTGATTGTGTAATGAACATAATGAACAAAGTAAATGGTAAATATTGAGACCTTAACTCATATGGAAAACGTGTGGTTTTAAATTCTAAGTATTGTTTTTTTAATTTTATATTTTTAGATGTTGGGGATAAGTTTTGTGAAATGTGGTTTGTTGTTTCTCAATAATTATTTGTATATTATGAAATTTATTATTTAGGGAATGATGCAGTAAAAGAGATGATGTGATTAATTTAATAGGTTGAAATCTCTAGTGTTTATAGTATATAAATATTCTGTATTACTTGATAATCTGGATGTGAAGTGGAAACATAGTGTTGGTATTTATTAGTTGGAGGATGGCATAAGTTTGAATTCATTCAGTTTCAAGATACCCGTTTGTGATGAAGAGTATGTGGATATTTCAATAAGTGTAGGGAATCAACATGTAAGGATAAAATAATAAGGTTAATTTCCATTGTGTTTAAACAACCCTAATGATGTGTGGTTGGGAAGGGAGTATACATGGTGTTCCACTGTAGATAAGTGGTAGTAGATTACAAGGTGATAAATTTCATGTTTTCATTTGATTTAGTGGGATAAAAATGTGTGGTATAGTAGATGGGTGATGTTTTGATGTGGTTTCTTTCGGTATTAATTTCAAGATCATTAAATACGGAGTTTTCTAACTATGGTGTGATACCCAATGGTGAGTTTGAGTTGGCTAAAAACTAATAATGTAGAATGGTGATAAGTTCTTATAACCCATTTATTTTTACTTGTTTGTTGATGTTTTTGGTGTTTTTGTTACATATTTTTATATTTCTAATCCCTGGTTGGTTTGGGATTTGGGGTTGATTCTTTCTATTGGATGGTATCATAGGTGTTGCATGAAATGGAGGAAGCCATGGTATTAAAGATATGGAATATATGTTTTTTTATTTATTTATTTTAACTTGTTTTAATTATTATTTTCTATATTTTCTGGTTGATATCAAAAATATCTACTCATCCATATTAGTTTCACAAGGATGATGGATCGTCTTGATGAATGATCCTAATGAATACTCCCAATTTATGAACCCCACTATATATTGAGTAATTTTTTTGGATAACAAAGTGGATGAATGGAGCTGTTGTTCCTATAGCTTGAGAGGACTTTGGTGGATTATATTGAAATCAAGGAGGAAACTATTACACTTATTGTTTTTTTTGTTATATATAATAATAAATTTGAAACATATTTGTTGTGTGTGGTAATTTTAAATGAAATTATTTTTATATTATTGGTGGAGTTATTTCATTTTTAGGGTTTGTAATGGAAATTCATATCGTATCTGAGTATTATATTATAATTTATAGTCACCAAGCCATTTACTATTGTATAATGGATTCGAGTGTCACTTGAGCCTTTAGTTCATCCCCTACAGGGGTTCCTAGTGGGTGCAGGTCATGATAGATTGGTATTAAAGCTTTTGGATGATATTTAAGGTGGATTTTTGAGTTTGGAACATGTGAGGATTTAATTTTACTGGTAGTTCTATGAGGAAAAACTTGAATAAAAGGTTATGTAGATCAAGGATACTATCTAGGGAATGGATGATTTCCCAATTTGATCGGATTCAACTACAATAATAACAAAATAAAATCATTATATGATATTTCTAATGATATTGGGTGGAAGCCATATCGATGAACACAAATCATTTTTATTAACTATACAATCATTTATGTTTTGGGTATTATCCATATTTTTTTATTTTTATTCTAGACTACAATCATTGATTAATTATAGTTTCCTTTCTGAAATTATTACTTTAATGTATGATAAAATTAAAAAGGTGATTAACAGGAATATATTGTTTAAATAAACCATTATTGATTATTTAATATATTTTTTCAATGAAATAGGGAATATGGGTTCTTATTAATTGACATTCATTGTCATGGGTAAAATTCATGCAATTTTATTACACTCCCATAAATTTTATTATTATTTTGTAAAATAATATTTAGATAACCCTTTATACAAATTATTTCAACAGTACGAAAGATTTATTAATCAAGTATAGCCATCTTAATAGACTTATTGTTGATAAGTTAAAAAGAATTATTTTTGTATCATTGATAAGTATTTTTCAATTTCATTATCAAAATTAAATTCTAAATAAAGATTATAGGAAGAACATATACAAGCTTCAGGGTTATTTGATTGTCTTAAGAACTAGTCATATTCCATATAAAGTCAATATGAACTTCTTAAAAAAGTAACCATTTAAAACATTGAAATAATATTTCTAAAAATTATTATGAAATCAAGTTATTTCATAGTCTATAGCTAATTATAATTATCCTTTAAATTTTATTATTTATAGGTATTTCCCTAAGCATTGTTTTATTATTCATGGTTCAACTAAAATAATAATATAAAAGTAATTCTCCCTTCAAATAATATGAAATCATGTTTCATTTTTTATTAAGTGTTTAAAAATATTATATATTCCTTGTAAATAATGAATAATGATAATAATGTATGTGTATTTTTTATTCCATAATTTTAAATCATGTTGAAGTAATGTTATTAAATTTAAAAAATTTATGATATTCTATTTAATGATTTTTATGTTAAAGTGGTGATATATTTTATTGATATCATATTTTCTAAAATCTTAAATTTAAAATATAAATGCTGATAAATATTATTTTTCTTCAAAATTAAATTTATGTATATGAGTTTTGTGTTATATTATTGATTTTTTTCAAGAGGTTGTTATTTTAAAGAAGGCATTGACAGTGTTGTTTCCTGATGATATGTTTATATGTTTTTCTTGTGTGTAATAAGGTAAATTAAGAGTGATTTGTATTATGGTGAAATATTCATGTGGTGGTTATATGGTGGATTATTTTTCTGGGGATTCGTGATGTACATATGTGATATGTTGTGATAATGATTTATTTAGCCAGTGTAGTATATGAGTTTAAGTATTTTTATAAATTATTTTTTCCACTATGATATTGATTTTATTTGTTATATTTTGGATAAGATTATTTTTATTTTATACTAATTGGATGATATTCCAAAAAAATATCATTAATTCCATAGGAAAGGGAAGGAGAATGGAGAATCACGAGATATAGGACTATTAAATTTTGAACATAATAATGTAGATAAGATCCTTTGTGGAATATCAGTCCATGAGTTAGAGTAATGGCTTGATGATATTGTCATCGAATTTATGTTATTAATGAATAAATATAACTTTTTAGTTACATAAGTGTTTGGATTAATATAAAATATTGTTCTCAAGTGGTTGATAATAAATGATAGCTTCCCTAAAGATATTTCAATAGTGGTATTTTGGTACTATTCAAGAAGTATTTCAATTAAAATATTTTCATAGATTATTTTATGAATTAAATTAATTAAATTTAGGATTGGTTTTGAGTGTTTATAAATTTCATGTTGAAATATAGTCATTATTAGTTGATTTTTTCCTTTTCTAGATTATGAGGAAGAGCGAGCATAACATTTTGTGTCTATCATGACGTTAGAGATTCAATAAACTGTCATCCATTTTCCTTGGAATCCATATACAAAACTGATAGATAAAATATACATTATATGGAATAATTTATCCATTATGATAGATTATGATGAAGGCCCCTCCCGACAATTGGGAGGGATGACATGACTAATCTATGTTGTGGGCTTTGATGACCACATAATAAATTGGTGAGGTGGTGTTAAATGCTTAGAGCATGGATTTGATCCCATGTCTTGAGTAAATCAATGTTTCCTTTGGTAAGAGTGCAGAACTATATCCATTTTAATGTGTGGGAAATCCTCAGTACCATTTAATCTCGGATTATATTATTTCACCATCGATGATAGGTAGTAATGTTCTATGATGTTGATAATACTTTTTTTCTAAGACCTCTATGTTATATTTTTAATTAGTTTTCAAAAATATCATTTATTGATATTAAAAAGATTCAATGAATGTTTTTTCCTTGTGAGTAAATTGGGTTCATATTTCAAAAGTATATTTTATATTGGAAATGGTTAATTTTCAATGGGTATCTATTTGGACATGATTTTGGGGAAATTGGAATTTAATGAGGAGTTATTTGTTCATAGGGGTGGATGGTTATTTATTTATTTTCCATGAAGAAGATGTTATTATTAGCAAGGAATATTAATTTTTTTATGTTTCCTTAGTGTTTTTATTATCAAGGGGGAGACTCTATGGTGGTTAAATTTATTATTTATATAGGATGGGTTTTATTATTAATTATGGGAATAATTTGAGATGTATGTAATGTATTGGAATGGGTTTCCCATACGATTATATTTTTTCATCTAGTTTGTTTGGTTTCATGTTTGGTTTCAAAGGTATCTAAGAGGTGATAAGTCAATTTTCTGTTCTGTAAAGTCTAAAATTCCTATTTTGGAATCCTTATTGAAAATCATTTTAGGGTTCTTATAATTGATCATTCTTGTTATCATGCATGGTAAATTTGAGGTGTATAATAAAAATTTGGAGGATATTTGGATATTTTGGATAAGTTATTATTATGAAGTCCCATATTAGATTTTTGTGCCATTTTGAATGGTGTGGATACTGAATATATTTTTGTGATGTTCATATATAAAATATAATGATAGGAAATCCTGAATAAATGGGTTTTATCATGCTAAATGTTATTCTTGATTGATCTTTGTATTTTTCATGCAATGATTTTCTATGGGAATGATGAATTTAGTTCTACTATATTTTTTTGAGATGTCATCCATTATGAGGGGTTTTATTTAATGTTAAATTGGTTTTTAAATTAATATAATGTTACATTGATACAATATTTTATGATACCAACATTCTAAAGTGGTCAATATTCATTCCACCACACTATAGGGGATGTTAGTCAAGTTTACTCTATATATAGTGGTCATCATTTATCCTTAGTTTGACATATGTTATCTTCCTCATTCTATAGCCAATAATTGGTACCATTTTATGCATTTTGGTCATCCATTTGTCTATCCTAACCTCTCCACTTATACAATGGATCCATCCTTGATATGGTAAGATTTTTCTACCTTTCCTTATCTTTTCCACTTATTATTTTATACTAATTATATTTCTATTGATTTTATAGTAGTGGGTACAGTTTTTAATTGTTCGTGTTTGGTTAAGTTATCTTTCTATGTTTTTAACTATTTTTGTTCCATAAAGAATTTATAAAAATGGAAGGTTAATTGTGGATCATTTTGTTTGTATTTCTATTGTTTTATCATCAATGAATTGAATGATATTGGGGATTTCTTAACTCTAATTTTATCTCATGGAATAATATGTTTGATTGGTATGATGTGATTCCTTAAATGATCTTCCAATATTCATTATGATATATTATTTAGTAAAGGATTATTGTGTGTTCATAGTATGTAAGGAAGTTGAAACCTTTTGGAATTACCTTAGAAGGGAACTAACTTATAGATGTTAATTAACATGGATTGATGAAATTAGAAGTGGGATATTTTAACACTTATGATATAAAATTATTCACTTTATTTTCAATATTTTGATCCTCATTGACTATAACACAATGATGTAATTTCTTGTAGCATTCTACTGTTGAAGAAGATTTTCACCTTCATTTTTAAATAATTACATAAATATAGAATCAAAAAAGGGTACTAATTTGGTTGGTTGGTTTTTTTCACAACTTTCACATTGATAAAAATATTTTTCAGTTAAATATGATAAAGAAAATTGTAATGAAATGTGGATGTTGGGGTTTAGTATTAATTAACATTATTTGTAAAATAAAAATTACTACATTGGGTAATAAGGGTTTTCTAGGTGTTTTTGTACAAAGATGGTGGGGTTGTGCTACTGTACTTATTTTAGATATCTTGTTTTGGGTGGTGTTTTTATATTAAAGTGTTGCTATTTTTTTCATTGACCTCATATTTCATTTGAATTATCCCGATATGTCCTCATATAAATATATGGGGTTATAAGATATGGTTTTAATATGTAATGGTTAGGGCGGTTCCCTCAACAATATGAGTTTTGTGGTTATAATTTGGGTTATTTTCTTCTTCCTCATTCTATGACTGTTTCCTTGGGATTTGGGTTTTGATTTTATTCTTCTTTCTTTTGTCATTTTTACAAAGATGGATGGTTTCTGGACTTGTGTTCTGACTAGTATATGGATTAATGAATGTTTTTAGTTTCATTTATTATTTTTTCATGATATGAAATGATGTGAATAATAATAGTTTAATTGTATGATTTAAACAATATAACCATTTTTTTATAACATGGATTTATGTATTTAGGAAACTAAAATGAAATAATAAAAATATTGGTTTTATCTAAAATGATTATTTTTGGAATAAATGTGAGTAATTATTAATTAATGTATTGAAAAAATAAGTTGTTTAATGAATGGTTTGAAATTATATATGGGTATAAAGAGATCATTATGAACATATTGTGGCTATTAAAAGGTAAATTTTGGTATTTGAAATGATGTGGAACATGTGAGGTTTTTAATTCCATGGATTCCATTTAATCTTATGATTTTATTTATGTTATTTATATTGATTTATTATGAAAAATTTGTTTGAGGATTATATGATGTTATTTTGAAATTGAAAATTCTTAATTTAGGGGATACTTTGTGGTGATATAGGAATATATTTACAGTTTTGTGGGATTTAATGAATTAGGGTTATGACTCAGATGTTGTAATGGCTCATGATAAGAATATATGTTTATATAGGTTGTAATGGGTTAGTGGATATAGTATATAGTATATATATATATGTATTATCTGAAATTGTGAAGTATATTTATTATCGTCACATGGTTGGGGTCAAGCATGGTAAGAGGAGGGAATGATGTTAATATACACTATGATTCTTAATCCCTACTATGATGATAATGATTTTGATATAAATATATGGATGACGAGCATAAATAGAAGGAAAAGGGAACAAGGTTTATTTCCATCATGTTTGAGTTATAATATCAATTATTTTTTTGGGAGGGGGATATATGGTGGTGTAATGTGTATATGTGGTTGATTATTTCTTGTTTTTTCTAGGATGGATTGAGTAATACAATTTTTTTCCTAGTTATTTCCTTATTTGAGTTATTTGTTAGAGACTTGGTGGTCGAGTACTATTCGGAAAAAGAGAGGTTTTTTTAAGGAAAATAAAACAATTATAGGGATATATTTTTTATAAATAAAATAGTTTGGGGATAATTTTTTTAAATGGGTATACAAGGGCTTTGCATGGTTTGGATCTTTTAGAGGTGGTTAGGGACTTTTTTGTAAAAAATAGGCTGAAAATTATTTTCATAGAATTGACATGCTGTGTACATGTTACACAACATGTAATTTCTTCCAGACACGAGTCGTGAACTAGTACATTGAATGACATGGTTTCACATAGTGTAAACCATTCATGTAATGTAATGATAAATCCAAATTAATATTAATCATAGATGCCAATTTTTGGAAATATCCCTTTAATAAGAAACACACGATGTTTAAATGTGTTACACTGTGTGTAATATTATGACCAATAGTTTTAAATAGTACCATAAATTATATTTTTCAGAATCCATCATTATAGCATTCTCCTCTTATCCAAGGATGAATTCCTTGTGATTTTGGAATCCTTTCCTCCATTTTGGACGTCCAATTTGTACATTTAGTCCCCAATAAGTCTTTAGATTTAGTTTTAACCACCTATTATATTATTTTATATTATTTCCAAGGAATATTTAGAATAGTTTTGGTTGTGATATTGAACATGGATGTTTTAGGTACATCTTATGAACTTCAACACCATCTTTATCATTTGTGTTTCAATTTAAAAGAAACATGTTAATGTATAATTAACGATAGGGAGTCTTAAACTAATTAAATGGTCACTTTAAATTACAATTATATAAAATATTGTTGTTACACAAACCTATTATAGGTTTTCATTAATTTTTTCATTGATAATGGGTGAATGAAGTATTTGAATATTTGTTCTATCCCTTTGGATTCAGTTGTCGATGAAACATGAATTTTGGATACCCATTGGGTGAGAGAACACTTGATTAAAATTGAATTGGCTAATTGTTCAATGTGTGTTTAGCATGAAATGAGACCTTAGGTGGATAGTTGATATAGAATCCCTGGGTATTTCATATACGTGGATATTACTATTGATAAATACTTATATAAATGAAATTTCAATAAAAAGATAAATGGTAATTTGTATAATTATCCAATGCGATTAGGCTATGATATTATGATGTTATTATTGTTACGAGATATTATGTCATCATGCTAAAATGGTAATATACCAGGATACACCTTGATACATCAAGAAATGATTATATAATAGTTTATGACCTGAGACATGTTGAAATGATTATATACACGGATTATCCATAACACATGGTGAAATTCATATATATCAGGATGTGCCATGATACATGCTAAAATTCTTATATACCGAGCTTTGCCCTGACACATGTCAATATTCTTATATAGTGTCTTGGCCCATCATTTTCTTGATTCTTTAATGGATATATTGTATTGGATATCATAGTTGTAATATATACTCAAATATATATCGACATGGTGATGAAGAAGGTTATTTTGATATATGGATATTATTGGCATGGTTGTGATACAAGTACAGATACATTCTGACATAGTTCTGAAGTAGATTGATTATTATATTATATTTATTCATTAATTAATAAATCTCTTTATCAATTATTGTATACACTTATTATCAATACGGTTATGTTTTTATACGATGGGCTTGACCTATCGAGTTTTAGTCGCACCCTATTAAGGCCTTCATTTAGTACCTGAGCATATTTCTTGGATGCAAGTTTGGGAAAGGGAAAAAGAACATGTTGATGATTTTTTTCATTCTAATTAGGATTCATTCTAGAGATGGTAATAGTATGGGGATTGGGACATGAGGCTTTTTTATTATCATTGGGTTTTTAAATTCATTTATTGTATTGTTTGTTTACAATTATATACACCTCGAGAAGACATTACCTGATCAATTATTATTAGTTTATTTGATCTTATTTTATTTCCCTGTAGTATGAGAAATTATTTATGATTTCCTATTATTATGATTATGTTATTTATATTTTTTACTAGTGCAACTATGTAATTCCATACTAGGGGGTATAGTCACCCCACTAAAATGGCCACTCCCCTAACACTAGTTTGAAACCTCTAGTGTGTGGGGAGTCACACGTGAGGTATTATACCAAAACCATTATATCCAACTGAGTGCTGAATTGTGGGAAGATACAAGGTTCAATTATAGTGGAATTTTTTTATTTTCTAATTATTTACTATTTGGGAAAGGTTGGAAAGAGACTAGGACATTTTGGGATTTGTTGATGAGCTTGTCCATGGTAGTAACTACCACATGTTTGGGGAAAATCCAAGTTCCATTATTAGGATTACTATTTATGAGGTCTTTTTGTTAAAGTAGATGTTTTTCACCTTGAGTTGTTAACATGTTGTGGGAGGTCCTTATTTTTGGATGATATGGGTTTTTTAGTTTATAATCTGGGTATGGGATGTTGAGAGATGAGTATGCATGAATCTTGATAGACACATAGGAATAAATATTGACACATATTGTTAATTATAGGGATATATTTATTTAATGTGATATATACTTTCCCATATGAACATTTATGTCAAATACCGATTATATCTGAGAAATGAAATTAATGAATTAATATTTCACGCTAAAACACTTGTATACCATGTTTATAGAGGCCATGAGTGAATGGTTCATTATTTTTGTCACACATAGAGGTTGACCTCAATGCTATTGTCAGTTCTTTAAGGAGTACGTATGTTTTCTATAAAAAAATTCATTGTTTTCATATTTGAGTTGAGTTTCAGGAGAGTGGAAACCAACATGTTCCTAACATAACAAAACATGATATTATTATTGATCTTGAGGTTCAGATTGATGTTAATCTCTGTGAAACCTTTCTACGTTCCTTGTTATCCATGTAATGGGAGTTTATTCACATAATTTATTCAATGTCTATGCTTATGAGAGTTTTAAAACTATATAATCTCTCAATTTTCCGTTTAGAGGGAGTCCCTTCGGAAGACGAGTTCTAGAGTTAGTAGGTACAGACAATCTATATTCTTTTAGAGACAGCTGAAGATAGGCGGGTGAGTTTAAATGAAAATATGGGATATGTACTAGGAAATACATGTTTGGACATTCTCTACCAAGATAAGAAGTAAGAGGTGTTGTGTTAGATGTAATTTAAGATGATGTTTATAAGATATTCCTATCTTGAGACTTTGAGGGATGAAAAATATCATGACTTCATACACCATGAAAAGGAGGGAATGTTGGTGATAGACTATACTAGATTCTTCACCGACCTACTGTGGTTTATTTCATCCATATAAACTGATGGGATCTATAGGGACATATGTTTTAATGATGGTATACTCTATGAGATTAGGGAATATGTGATGATTTTCCTTTCGAGTAGTTTTGAGGATGTGGTGAATCAAGAACACATAATGGAAGTAAATATAAGGGAGGCCCAAGAAGTGGATAGGCAATTTCAGTGTGGAAAATTCAGATTTATTCTTCAAGTGTAAATATTAACTTATATGATAGTTTTCACAAAGGAAACTACTGGAAGAGTAGTTGTGGAAGAGGAAAACCATATCTAGATCAGGTCCAATCACAGTGCAATAATTGTTAAAATATGGGAGACATGCTAAATTAGTGTCAATTCCACACCTTGGACAGTGGTTCTTTCATAAGAATGGTCCACCAAGAGAGTTCTTTAGGGGAATGTAAAAATAGATAAGTGGAAGGGTTTTTTCATTGGTACCATTTTTTGGGTAGGCCTCGACTACTACTTTTCAAATATGTAGTTGGAGTCCAACAATACATCTTTGTTGAGGCAGGGGATGTCGTACCCTAGTAGAGGAACAATAATACAGTGTAGAGGTAAAAACATAGGATATTCAAACTAGATCCTTGTTCAGAGAGGTTGGCCAAACACATTTTATGATGACTAACCCTGCTAGTGTGGATGATAGACCATATATTGTTCAATTTATGATTCTTGTATTATTTAACCTATCATTGGTTTTTTCTGAGATAGGAGATTCACATTCCTGTTTATCCATTATTTTCTATTAGTGTTTGGTATTGATTATGGATAGTATTGATGGAGTTTTAAGCATTGACAGACTGCTAGGAGTAAGGTCCAAGAATATCAAACTATTCAAGGCATTTTCATTAGATATTGGTGGTTAATATTTATTTTGGGAACCATTTGTGATGAAAACGATAGTCATTGATTTGATTCATGATATGGATTGACTTTATCTATAACGGGATCTTATCGACTATTTCCAAAGGGAAGGTACCATTATATCTCCATATTGTGGTATCTATTCTCTACATAATGAGTAGAATATTTTAGGCTAGTTATACATGACCAATTAAGTGAAGATTGGATTTCATCCTGGATAAAATAATCATTATAGCTCTAGATGATGGGGGAATAAAACATGACAGTTTTACAATAGTGTTAGAACATTTAAGGATATCTTTTATGATGAGTTCTTTGGATTACCACGCGAGAAAAGGATAAAGTTCATGATTGATTTGGTGGAGGGAGTATAGGAAGTTCTTATCCTGCCATAGAGGATGAAACAAAAATATCTACGATAGTTGAAATTTTAGTTGTAATATCTAGAAACTAAGGGTTTCATATGGACTACTACATGTCCATGGGGTTCTATAGTACTTTTCACCAAGAAGGATGATGGGTATTTGCGCTTATACACATATTATCATAGATTGGACTAGATGATGACCATGAATAAATATGCCTTTCAACATATCGATGGTATCATTGATCATCGATTTGGTTCTAAGATATTATCCATGATCAATATGAGATTAGGGTACCATGAACAGAGAGTGAGACTATCATATATACATTATATTTCTATTAAGAGAAGGTATGATCTGTATGAGTTCATAGTGATGCCCTTTGGATTGAATATTGCACCAAGAATATTCATGGTCATTAGGAATAATGTATTTCATCCTTTTATCGATTATATTGTGGCAGTTTTGTTGACAATATATTAGTTTAATCCTATTCAGCAAAATATCATTCACAACTTATTTTCATCATCCTGAGCACATTAAGATAGCATCAGCATTATGTTAATCTATCAAAATGTAGCGACTTCCTTGATATAGCATACTTCCAAGGTTGTGAAATCTCAATAAAATGTGTTTCAGTTGAACCAGAGAAATTTATAGCCATGGTATCTTGGTACTGACCCAATAATGTTCTTGATATTCAGATATCTCTTGGTTAAATAGGTTATTATCAGTGATTTATCCCTAAATTATCCCTTACAATAGCAATGATGTCCAGGCTGACCAAGAATGGAGTAATGTTTTTTGGTCAAAATATTGTGAGAGTGTTTTTAAAGAACTATAATGTAGGAATATATTAGAACATATCCTCACTTTACCTATGTATGATAAATCATATACTGTGTGATGTAATGATTCCTAAATTGGACTCATTGAATTTTTGATGTAGGGGGATCAAGTGGTTGCTTATTAATCTAGAATGATAATACCGCTTGAGAGTAATTTCCATAAACATTATCTAGATTTTGATGTAGCGGTACATGCTAAGAGATGTTGGTGACACTATCTTATCTATGAGTGGTTTGTAGTTTACATGGACTACAATAGCCTCACATAGATATTTTCTATGTGATACCTAAACCTTTGAAAGAGTAGGTGGGTTCAGTATCTAAAGTATTTTGACATTATGTTGGTGCATACACGGGGGAGGGGAAACATTATTTCCAATACATTATGCTCAAAGACACAGAAAAAAGTAGCATGGGAGTCTTGTGTTGAGTGGATGATAATGGAAATATTTGTAGACATGCATTTTGATATTTATGAATCATAGGGATGGGTGGAATTGACTTTGACATCTACAATACCAATGCTTTTGGATCAGACTAATTTCGATAAGTTATCAAATTTAGAGGTCTTAGTTTATATAGATATATTATTTGGACGGGAGACACAATTAGCATGGTCTCTTGGTTGTTGTAAATATCCAATTTTAGGTGGCTATGTATGGGTTCCTACAGGATTGTGAAAAGAGTTAATGAGAGTGTTTCATGATTCTAGATTGGTTTTATATCCTTCTTGACAATGATATATCATGATCTCCATAGGATGTACTGTCGGTGAGGAATGAAGAAGAAGATACCAATATCTGGTTTAAGATGATTCACCTGAAAACTGGTGAAAGCCAATCATTAGAGGTTAGGTTGGAATTTACAACATTTCTCTATTACTGAGAGGAAAATAGATGATTTCACTATGGATTTTATGACAGTATTACCGATCAAAAGTAGAAAAAATGATTTTTTATGGTTGATCATTTGTCTAATGAGGAAGGAATCTCACATCTTATATATGAGGGAGACATTGATCAAAAATTATCTGGGTATTCTTTACATGTGCGAGTTAGATTAGATTCATCATTTTGTGAGAAGTATTTTTCTAAGAGAGATCAGCATTACACATCTCTATATTCTAGTCACTTTAGATGGATATGGATAGAAGGTTATTTTGAGAAAAACCATTCTTCCTTAGACTCACAGTTAATCTAAGAAGAATATTAAGGTTTTGGAGGATTTTTTACGAGCCTATGTTTTGTATTTTATTGTTTCATGGGAGAAACATATGAAACATGGGGAGGCATTATATAGTAAAATATGCCATGAATATTTCCAGATGGAATATTTTGAGTATTTTTTGTTTTGAAGTTATGTTCACCATTTTTTTTGTTGGAGGTAGGTATGTCATCACATGTTAGGACTAGTCTTATACGAAATATGTCTATGTAGTTTTAGCTGACCAGGAGGTGGTTGGTTACTGTACAGAGTAGGCATAAATCGTATCAAAACCATTGGAGATGAACTCTATTTTTGAGGTCAGTAATCATGTTGTTCATTATTTTTTTCCTAGTTTAGGGTAACACAGAATCTAAAAACAAGGAATAATTTTGCATAGGTTTGTTGAGAAATTTGAGATAGTGGATAGGGTCTGTCCAGTTGTTGAACAAGTATCTATTTTTTGGTGCTACAATACAATGCAAGATTCATTTTACATGTCATATATTCGAAGATATTTTCATTAACATTCTTATGTGGTGTATTTTGAGGATGTCAAGATTTGTTGAAATGTGCCATTTGAGGGAAATACAATACAGATTTTGGAATTTAGTGAGAAGTATCTCGGTGGTAGTACTATACATTTGGTTATAGTGTATTGGAATCACCGGTGTGTTCAAGAGAAAACAATGGAGAGGAAATATGATATCCAAGAATAGTGGACATATTTGTTTATTTGGACCCCACATTGATGCTTGTAGCATCTCGAGGACTAGATGTTACATGGTTAGGAAGATGTAAGACCCCGTCATATTCTAGGTACATATTTAATTGAGTTTTCTAGTTCATATTTTGTGGCTGATTCTTGTTCATAGAAGGAGAGATCTGCTAGGGGAAATTACCTATGTTTCTGATATTTTTTTTAATTAATGGATTCTAGGTATAAACATTGTAAATGGGTTTATGAGTGTTTTACATGTTATTAAAATATTTGGAGGTTTCTTGGTTCCTTTTTTGGAAACTAGACTTAAAAATACATGCTGAGAATTTACACACCACGTTCATATTACAAGACATGTATCTTCCACCAGATAGGAATCATGAACTATTATATTTCATGATATTTTTATAATATGTATAAACTTATCACTACATGTAATATTCGATTAGGATAAATATTAATTTAAGGTGATGATTTTTTCATCCTAACACACTAAAAAGAAATAAAAAATGAAAAAAATAGATACACACCATTTAATATCCAAACCATTAGTTTTAACAAACCATGTGTTTAGTTTTCCTCATTCCTTTGATGTAGCTTCCTCCTCTGAACTAGGATGAATTAAATATTATTTTTATAATCCATACCTCCTTTTTGGTCACCCATTTTATTCAATCGATCCCCAATATTAATTTTACTTTGGTTTTCACCTCATATACCATTGTTTTTTGTTATAGTGGGTGAATAGTTTTGTTATTTTTTTTGTAATAATGACCTTTTTTAGTTTATTATGGGGATCTTCAATACCTTACTCCTTTTCAATGTTACCCTTTTGAAGCACTACATTAATCAATGGTTATGAGTAGGGAGATTGATCCTAACTCTATTGTCTGCTTTACTGTAAGTATATGAAATGTTTTGATTATACTAACCTACTATGTGCTCTAACTGATTTATTCATTTATAAATGGTGGATCATGTATATAAATATTGGTTGGATACATTTGGATCCATTTATTATGATAACTATAATTTGACTACCCCTTGGGTGAGAAAACCCTCTATTAAAATTTAATTGGCCAATGGCTTAATGTGTCTTTAGAATTACATCAGCCATTAGTTGATTGATTGATATAGAATCAAGTGGTGTTTCTTGTTTATTGATATGGATGTTGATAAATTGGGATATAAATGGAATTGAAATTTAAGGTAAATTATAATTTTTATAACTAACCATATGGCTTATGATGTGATATTTTTATATCCTACCAATTTTGAATTTTTTTATTATCCTGCTGAAATGAATAATAACCAAGGTATGCCTTGATACATGATAAAATTACTTTATACCATGAAATTACCTCATACATGATAAAATTATTATATACTACGATATTCTCAGACATATACTAAAATGATTCGATAATGGGAAATTATCTAAGACATGTTGAAATAATTATATATTGAGATATTCCCCGACACATTAAGAAATGATTATATATAGGCACTAGACAGTAATTGTGTTATTTTTCCTTGGATATAGGGTTATGGATGGGATTGTTGTGTTACATGTTCAGAGATATACCTCCATGGCCCAAATTTGGTTATTTTGATATATGGATATGCTTGGTATGGTTGTGTTACGTGATCAAGGACATTACAACATGGTACTAATGAGAGTTTATTATTATATTGTAATAATTTTTTAGTTAATAAACCTATTTATCACTATTTTCAAACACTTATTACTAGACTGGTTATGTCTAGACATGGTGGTGTTGGCCTACTGGGTTTTATTAACCCCCTATTCAGGACACAATTTGGTACCCGAGAATATTTCATGGAAACAGTTTTGGAAAAGGGGAAGTGACCTTATTGGTTATTATTTTAGAAGTGCCCAAATCATTTTGAATCACTGAGAGGGGGAGGTGGTGAATCAATGATCCTTTTGAATATTTTTTTCTAAATGATTCATTTCAATTAAACCTATATAGCTAGTGAACGCCTAAATCCACTCTACTTGTGTCTCTCAGCCCTACCTCGAATGGTGTAATAAATGTAACGACACTAAACACAAGGATATACATGGTTCGGTTCACCAACCTACTCATTTCTGTTTTGGTTATTCCCCCCAACATAGATTATCCACTATAATCTCATGAGTAATTACATGGGTCAATACATTTCACATTGTATTTCTTCTATGTCCCAAAATAGGTTCTTTATATTACTTCAAAAAGTGTTACCAATGTCCCATTGTCCTGCTTTAGAGTCCCACTAAAGACTTCTTCATCCTAGTATTCAAAAGTTATGCTTCTTCATTCACTGTTGATGTATCTTCTGATCTTCCCTCCAGAGATTACTAATTAAAACATGCTCATTAATGTCATCATGAATCTTCAAAAACCTTGGGTAATTTCTGTTGGCCTTTCTCAATAAATCAGATCAATTTTCTGATCACTCCTTAGTCTCAAAAATTCTTGTAAAATTATTCCTTCTTCTGATGAAGACCCAACCTCACTTGTATCTGTTAAAGTTACACACACTACATCTTCAATATTATTTTTAGGAAATAATGATCTTGAACAATGTTATCTCTATCTATCTTAATGAGTCCTCAAACACTTTAAACATAGATAAAATATCTTCTTTAACAATATCTGGATTCAGTCTCAATTATCATATACATCATGAATGGATTGCATGGGATCCAATACCTCCTGTATTTGGATATTTAAATTTCTTCTTCATTAGTGGAATAACTTAATGTACTAAAAATTCTCCTTGTTTTCTTGGAATGAATCGCATAAACATATGTGATTATTCAAACACATAGGATTATCTCACATGGCATCATTTGAATTTAAACATGTGCATGTGATTATGTATGATTTCATGCATGGTTATTATCTTCCTTTTAAACCCAAACACATAGTATCCATAACATTTTAGATTCAATGAGTGTGTTACATAAAAATGCACTATCTCTCTCATTTTCTTTACATAATTTACACACACAAATTATTACTTTATGTTTCTTTATGTGCGCATTGGCATGAACGAATGCCTGAACTATTCCCCCTTTTCTCCTTCTCTTTACTCTCACATCCTTTTTCTCCATCTCAAGAACACACAAAATATCTTATTTATTTCATTAAATTTTAAACGTAATGTCTGTGTTAAAGATTAAAACATGTTCATACCTGAATGGGTGTTATCCACCCTTTGGCATGTTTGGGTATCTCAAATCATACATATGCATGTATACACATTATGCAGGCAATGTCTTCCTTCCTCATGTGAACACAAAGTGCCTCGGGTCCGTTCTTCTTCTCTATGGGTAGTGTATTTGTACACTATCCCATTATCAACTTCTCTTATTCTCTTCATGAAACAAAGGAGGTACACAGATAGGGTACCTTCAAAAAGTATGACAAGAGTACATAGCACCATTTGTGTGCTTTCAGGAGCTTCCTCACGCATGAATAACGACGTCGATTCAGTAAAACATGTCATGTGTTTAGATTCTTATGCGAACTACGGTGGTTCACACTTCTATTTTATGCAAGGGATGTGCAAGACTCCTTCATGCAAGAGATACGTGTCACCTCTTCTTCACATATTTAGGCTACACAGAACATTGCCTTTAGCAAACCATAGATGTTATCTCAAGATTTTTTTCATCAAAGAAACAAGAGATACTTCGTATGAGATTACAACAACATTTTTTTTGGCTCGGTGCCTCTCCATTTATAGGTGAAGAACAACTCATAACTCCACGTTAAAATCTATGGAATTCAATTATTTGAAAGCCCATGATATTCAATTTTGTTTATTTCAAATGTGGGATAAGATTTCCTGAATTTATTGGTATGTTTCTCTTCAACATGGACTACTTATTTCTCAATGCAATATTTACTTGCATGTGTTTCTAAATGCATGAAAATAACCTTCTACATGATAGCTCAATCGTGAATCGTTCTTCATAGCCTCACTGGATTCAAGAGGCTAGGATTCCTTGGAATCTTCATTTTGTTGAATGAATGTAAATTAAATTTCATGCATGAGTATAGTTATGTCCATGCTATCTCTATAGTCTTGTCCGGAGGATCATTGGTGACCGAAGTGATGAGAATGATGTTCGACTTCATCACAAGTTTACGGGTGGGGCGGGTGCTTCGAAGGGTGTGTGGAGGTTAAAGACTAACTCAGTTGAGGTGATTAGATGACCCTACTTCAATCCCAAACCATAGAGATCAGATAGATTGCCTGGATGTGCATTATCGATCCTGCGATTGATAAGATGGTGAACCTTGTGTATGTGATGCATCATACAACTGAGATCACTTCCGATGTTTTTTTCTATCCCACATCAAAATGAGATAGCGTGTGAGGAGCGGTATATCAATCAAGGCATGTGGCCTCAGTGTCAGATCACTCCTCTCCCACCTCTGGTACTTCCCCAAACCGGTTCTCTGCCGACAAGCTCTTAAAACCCACTCTACCTCCTCAGGTGTGCACCTAGGAACCATTATGCATACCTGGGGGTATATACATAGCCCCCTCTCACCTATTGTGGGAAGGCTTCAAGGAATTACCCTTGGGTGTGGTAGACCCTTGGCTCCCTCAAATTCCTTCGAAGATGGATTCAGATGACCATCATTATTTGTCCTATTTTTTGGTAAAGGAATATACTAAGTACATAGTGTAAAAACTAAGTACTAATTCATCTTTAATATTCCAAAATTTCCATTCTTCACTCAAATCACATGCATTCTTCCATTATCCTTCATCTTTAAACATCATCCTTATTTTCTTTTTGGAATAACAAATCGAATATCATCATTATTTCTCTTATATCCAATAATAGATGATGCATAGACCATTTCTTCATTCCTCGTTAATTAAAACATAATGCATGGTCTTCAATTTTTTAATGAGTGATGTGTTCTCCTTAAACACATCTCTTGGACACTGAGGATCGGTATAAGAAATCATCTAATTTAATTCACAACTTTGTCCAATTGGAAGTTATTGGATTGATCTTCCACTTTCATCAGGCAATAGTGTATTGAATGGACTTATTCAAATTGTGTAACAAAGTTTCATTTAGTGACACATGTCTTGGAACTTATGACTAGTTCAAAAATTATTTGAATTAATACGCAGAATTTTCAAGCATTACATTCAATGTCCTTTCATAGTAATTCTCCAAGGGACATAATCTTTGTAACAACTTCTACACTTCAATTAACATCATCACTTCATCATTATCTAACCATACACATATTGACACCTGGTTAACAATTGAATCCTTATTGACATCTTATTGAAAAATCTTCAACACCATTCTCAACATCACCCCCTTTGTATTTTTTTATCAATATTACTTAATAACTATTTTAATGGTTCAATATGTGTTTCAATCGTTTCTCCCCATTATTGGAAACCAAATGAAAATGTATAGTTGGCTCAGTTCAAAAACATGTCCTCCTCTCTTTTACGAATTATCTTCATGAATATTTCTGAGGGAGGGATGATGTCACATAGTTTACTTAGCAATGTTACATTATTAAAGAAACTGTAAATCTACATAGGATAACCCAGTGTATACAGTAAGATAGATATTACCAAGTCTTTCAATGCTATACATAAAAAACCATGCATGTGAAATCATGCTCTGAGTGTATCAATTATTTACCATGTGATAGATATAATCATATTTATCAATAAAATTCTAAATCCTACACATTCTTCAACAAAAATATTATGAAGTTTATGTGAAAAGGTAAATCACCAACTTTCATCTTATCTAGTCATCAATCAAGCACTCCCCCATAATTGACATGATAAATACAATTATGAACAAGGGATGAAAGTGTTATTGGAATACCTCAAGTTTCAAATTCATGAGATTATATGAATTTCAAGGTCTATTATAACATATTCCCTGATATCATCTCCTTCATGTTTTCTCCCCCTCCAATGGTGCACTCCCTTTTATTTACCATGGTTAAGAGTAACATCGTATAATTTTGAAGATATTCATGTTGATAATCATCCACTATAGATCACTTTATGTAATTATAAAATAATGGATGATTAGTCAAACTTATTTTTTTCCACATTGATATTCCAATTATAAAATTTAGAATCACCTTCACCTTCAATTCCCTACAACTTAATCACACATATAAAAAAAATATAAGGGAATAAGATGGAACACATGTGAGATTCTTAATAGGAGAAACTAGGATGAGAATTTCCTCTCAACCCAAGATCTCATTTATTTGTAGCTCTAATGTGTCTAGTACTCTTCATCATGGTGTATTTTATCCATTTTACATTTTTATCTTTCATTGTCGGCATGGACCCTTTGTTTCCATTCACCCTCAACATGTGTGGATTATTTGTCTTTACTTCTTCCAGTAGTGAAGTACCTTCCACTGGTTCATGTTTTCCAATTTTCAACATCTCTAGTTGTCCTAGTATAATAGCTATACAATTATTTTCATGATTTTCATCCCTCTTGAACCTTCTACACTGTAGTTGTGAAACACTTAGGTGATCATGTGCTGACATCCTCTCATGAAATTCGAATTATCATCCATGTGGAATGACCTATTGACCCTTTCCTTAGAATTAACTAGTACTTAATTTTCCTATATTTGTAGTTCTCTTGAAATTTTCACTTGATTAGGCCAGACAACTAAAAACTCATTCTAATAATTCTCTGTCTCGAAGTTTCTACATGGATTCTTCATAGTCTTCAATTTTCCTTTCTTAGACAACTTATCATGATTATCTTTAGGAATGTCTCCAGTCCATCACACCTTTTTATGGGTTGATTATCCTTTTATTTTTAGCTTGGTTCCAATTATTTACATGGCTTGTTTGGAGTGATCCATGGTATGGAATTTCTTTCCAAAGTAGAATAATATTTTCTTGGTTGAGATTAAACTAATTGAATCCTTATTTAACTCCTTCTTGGGAATAATTTCTTTCACTATTCTCAAGACTTCCGTGTTTTTCATATTTCCGATGGAAGTATTTTAAAATATGTTTCCATTGCCCTACCATTATTGGGTTTTATGATTCTTATCAACATATGCATGAGGAATGGTAGGACTAAACCAGTACTCTCATAACTGTTACCACTTCTGTTGCAATTATCAAAGATGTCTTCAAGATATTAAAATATGTTCTTGATAGACAAATTCGTTTTCATCTGTGTTTTATGCCTATTCATTGCAGGATGAATCATTTATTCACATCTCCTTTCCAGGAATGTAGGCCTTTCAAAATATTCATATGATGAAATATTTTTCCAGAACTCATTGGCCTGATGCCCAAACTTCCAACATCACCAACATTTTCCAATAAATCTCCTCAATTTTCTTGTAGTATCAGTATGGCTAAATTTATTTAATTTTTGTTTTTGTAATTGTCTTTCATTCTATGGAGCATCCGTTTTGGAGTTGTTATTATTAGTCATACCATTATCCATACACGCACTTTTGATGGATGTATTAACCTTTTTATCAATCCACATATTCCCAGATTTTAGCTTTGAACTTTTACTTACAAATGCAACTGTATTAGTAGAAACATAATTAACTGGGTTATGAGATACTTTCTTCTTGGAGGATGTTTCCATTTGATTACATGTGGCCTCATGTTCCTTTTGGAATTATTTTACTCAATGAAAACATGAGTGGAAACATCTCTTCTTTCATCTATTTGGGATGTTCCATATTGGAGTGATTATTGATTCATTAATTTCACCTCCATCTCTAGGAACTTCTTGTTGAGGGTGTTTTTCTCATCACTGACTCATCTCCCTTGCTTTCCCAATTCTCCTTCATCTTTATCATTTATTCATCATGAATTATTTTTAATTCATGGAATGCAACGTCAACCTCATTTACCCTATTAGCTTTTTCTTCCACTTGAGAAGCTTTGACAACCATATAAACATTGTTCAAATTTTCAAATGCATGGAAAGCTTCAACAAATATAATCTCAAAGAATTACTTCTCAGAAATACATCCTTGAAATTCTTCAGTAACATCATCAAATTGTTCATTGTAAAGAGAAATTTTTTCTTCCTTTTCATTCACAAGATTTTTGAGAGTGTTGGATATTCCAACCCTTTTATCTAATTCACCTTCCATGGAATCAACTTCTTATTTCAGCTGTAAATTTTCTTCTTGAAGAGTACCAATGCTTGCAAAAATATGTCTTTCCACATCTATAGGTACATTATTTAGATGATCTTTGAGTGAAGTCTGAATATCACTAATTGATCTATTTTCATCACAGCATGAATACGATTCCTAAAAAGAGTAATCATAAAAATAATTATCACATGTTATATATTTTATATTCAATTCACTAGAAGGTGTATCCCCATTAGTAGTAAGATTATTCTTCATCTTCCTTGCATGTTTCTTCATACTATTTTTTGGAGTCTTGGAAGATATCTTCATTTGAGGTTTCTCACTCATTTCCTCAAATATGAACTTCATAAAACTACCTTGGCTGTTTTAGAGGTGACCTTCACTCTGATACCAATTGAAGTGCCCAGATTAGTGTGAATCACTGAGAAGGTGAGTGGGTAAAATAGTGATCCCATTAATTTTTTTACGAAATGATTCTTTTCAATTAAAACTCTATGGTTGATTAAAGCTTCGATCCACTGTTCTTTTGTCTCTCAACCTTTCCTTGAAAAGCGCAGTAAATGGAAAGGCACTGAAGAAAATGATTTAAAATGATGGGTTAAAATAACTAAAACGTATTGTGTTGGTTATTCTCCCCTACATATATTATCCACTATAATTAGATGAGTAATTAAAATGGATAATACAAAGTGACACTGTATATCTCCAGTGTCCCACAAGATGGCCTTTATACTACTTCTCATAGTGTTACTAGAGTCCCACTTGCCTACTTTAGAGTCCTACTGAAGACTTCTTCCTCCTGGATTTCACAAGAGATGCTTCTTGATTCAATATGGATAGATAATCTGATCTTCCCTCACGAGATTTCTAAATCACACTTGCTCTTGAATATCTTCAAGAATAATCAATATATTTTGGTATGGTTTGTTGGCCTTGCTCAATAAATCTGATCAATTTCTTGAACACTCCTCAATCTCAACAATTCTCGGGAAAATATTCATCCTTTTGATGAAGACCTGACCCCACCTGTATGTGTGTAATTGATGAACACTACTTCTTCAAGAAACTTAATAGGAAATAATGATCATATATTATGTTAGGTTTCTCTATCTTCTTAAGCCATCAAACACTGTAAACTTAGATAAAATATCCTCATTAAATCTATATGGATTCAGTCTCAATTATAATCTAATTCATCAATGGATTTCATGGGATCCAATAACTCTTGTATTTGGATATCTCAATTTATTCTTCTTTACTAGAATACATGAATGCACAAAAACATATCCTTGTTTTCTTGGCTAGAATCACATACAGTTATGTGATTATTCCTACAATAAGGATCAAATCACTTGAAATCATCTGAATTGACACACGTGCATGTCATTATGCATGATTGAATACATGAATATTATCTTATTTATAAACCCAGACACATAGTATCCTGAATATTTTAGATTCAACGAGTGTGTTACATTCACATACATTTTCTCTCTATTTTTCATTACTCATCATTCAAACACAAAAATTCTTCTTTAAGTGTCTTTACGTGTTCATAGGCATGCATGAATGTATGCACTATTCCCCCTTTTCTCCTTATATTTATTCTCATATCCTTCTTTCTTCTTCACAAGCACACACAAAATATATTATTTAATTCATTACAATTTATATGTCATGTGTGTGATAAATGTTAAGTATTGGTCAAAAATGAATGGGTGTGATCCACCCTTTGTCTTGTTTTGGTATCTCAAATATTCTATATGAATGCATGCACATCATGCATGCACTTTATTTCAATGTAGACCCCTTCTCTCTCTGTATAATCATCTTGTTCATGCATTTTTTAATTCAATGAAATCATCTTCTCCTAGAAATCTATATTGTGATGATTTCATTTTATCGTCAGTAGCTTCACATGCCTCAGCTTCCTTGGAATCTTCATTTAGTCATATGCATGTAAGTAAAATTTCATTCATGTGTATCGTCATGTCTACTAGATCTTCGCGGGCTTGACCAGAGGTTCTTTAGTGGACAAAGTGATGAGAATGGTTTCCGGATTCAGAAATGGTTTGCCGGTGGCGCGGGTCCTTCGCAGGACGTTCAGAGGTTGAAGAAAACCTCAATATAAGAGATTGGATGTCCCAACTTCAATCCGAAATTGTGTATATCAGACGGATGACCTAGATTTTCACGATTGTTTCCAAGATTGATCAGATGGTGGACCACATGTCTGCGATGCATCAGATGGCTAAGATCACTTCTTGTGTTTTTATTTCTATCCCACATTGAAATGGGATAGTTGGTGAGGAGCCGTATATAAATCAAGGTGTGCGGCCTCAGTGCCAGATTACTCATCTCACCCCTCCAGTGCTACCCCACACTGATTCTCCACGTGCGTGCTCTTAGCACCCACTCTTCCTCCTCGGGAATGCACCTTGGGACCACTATGCATACTCGGGGGGCTTATACATGGACCACGTGTGCCTCTTATATGTAGTATTTGAGGCCTTCCCATTAGGTGTGGTAGGCCCTCATATCCCGCATATGCATTGGGTGAGGGATTTAGTTGGCTGACATGGTTGGCCCTATTTTTTGGTAAAGCCATATACTAAGTACATAGAATATAAACTCTGTATAAATTCATCCTTAATATAAAAAACCACCATTTCTCATTCAAATCCCATGCATGATTCCTTTACCCTTCATCTTCAAACATCATCTTGCTGTTATTTTTGAGAAAAAAATCGAAGATATTCAATATGCCTCCTTTATTCAATAATAGATGATTCACGAAACATTTCTTCTTTCTTCATGCTTTAAAACATAATGTTTGGCCTTCAATTTTGTAATGAGTGACATGTTCTCTTTAAACACATGTCTTATAATTTTAGGATTGGGAGAAGTAATCTTCTAATTTCAATGACATCCTTCATCTAATTAGATGTTATTAAGTGGATCGTCCACTTTCATCATGAAATAGTGTATTTAATAGCCTTCTTCAAATGGTGTAACAATGTGTCAATCACTAACAACTTCCTTGGAACATAGGACTAGCTCAAAAATCATCTGAATTAATACAAAGAATTTCGAATCATGACATCCAAGGACATTACATACTAATTCTCCAAGGGGGATAAGCTTTGAAAAAACTTCTCTTATTCAATGAACATCATCACTTTATCACTATCATCCCACACACATATTGACACCTGATTATCAATTGAATCGTTATTGACATATTATTGAAAAACATGCAACACCATGCTTACCAATGTTTCTTGATGTTTAGGATGAAGTCTTGAAATGGGACCTACATATGGTTTATTATATGATCATATTAGGGTTACATTGTGTATGCTGATTCAATTATTGTATTTTTTTCATTTATACCTTTATATACATCTCTACAAGTCTTTAGATGATCCATTACTGTTGGTTTGTTAGTTCCTCATTTTATTTACCAGTAGTTTGAGATAATGTTTCCCCATGTCTAGTACTCTGAATATATTATTTATAATTTTATTTTCCATTTATATGCAACACCATTCTAGGGGGTATAGTCTCCGCAATATACTGATTACACCGATGCTACTTGTTGGTGGACTCTGGTGTATTGGGGGACTCAATTGTTATCATGTAATCAATACTTTATGTCCATGTGAGAGAGTGTCAGATCATGGAACATTAAAAATTGGTATGTAAATTCATTGCATGTTGAATGTATGGTGGAATGAAGTAGTCTATTTTTGTTATCACATTCCTAATTATTTTGTGACGTGTTTTCATACAATTGTTCGCTACATATTTGGAGAAACATTATTTTTCATATTTTGGGAAGGTTTTTTAGATTTGTTATTTCTTGTTGTTTATTCACTGCTTTTGATATATCTAATACTTTATTGATATAGGAGTTAGTTTTGATTCATCCTTGCAGAAGTTGTTAGAGACACGTATGGATGTAGAGGATGTTGGGGTATTTTGAAATAGTACATATGGCTAATTTTTCTATTTATTGATTTTATCTTATTTATCATTTGATGTTTTTGTTTTTATTTGTTGAATCACTCATGTATAATCTTACATATTAATTTCACACAATTTCAAAACTCGTCCCCCGGGGCCCATGCCGTGACTAGCCCAATCCCTCCTTCTCACAGGCCTTCGGTTAGGGACTAGCATCGGAAATGCGTATCCCAATAATGGGAAGGCATTTCCTTTAAACTTTTACAAACACATAGTCCAAGAACACAAGAAGATGCAACCGCAATGTAATAATACCGTAGTAAAAGTGTGTATTGAATGTAAAGGGTCCAGAATATAAACCCATCTCAAAAGATACAACTAGAACATAAAAATAGAAAACAACTCCTGGGATCGTCCACCAAGGATCCCACCTGAAGGGTAGGTACAACTCATCTCTATAGCTATCTACATCAGCTAGTCACCTTACTATATCGCCTGGTCCTGGATCCTATATTCTCAGACTAGATGCTCGTCGTCTGCCCATGACACAAAAACATGTGGGCAAAGCCCGTACAGGGGTGAGTATAACAATACTCAATAGGGACCCCAAGACCCTTGAATATCTCAAATAATTCCACGATGAAAACCACAAATCATGATATAAATAATAAATCGAAAAGAAATATACTAAACTCAAAAAAAATTATTACTTAAGTACAGAATTACAAATGATTATATGTAAGATATATCGTCTTATTTTATCAAGGGCACTTCTACTGATCTACACAGGATATCTCGGTGCTGTCGCTAGATGCTAATCCACACAAGATTACTAGGTGTTTATCCATATAGGATCCCTAGGTGTTGATCCACAGATGTTCGCTAGGTGCAGATCCACACAAGATCCTTAGGTGTCGATCCAGACATGATCAAAATGTTCTGATCAACACGAAATCACTAGGTGCTGATCCACACCAAATTTCTAGATGCTGATCCACACAGGATCACAATTCATTGTTCACGTCAATTCTAAAAACTGGATTCCCTCAAATGGTACAATTGATTCTGGGAGGCTCCACTCCTCATGCCTTCAGTGTGATTTCAACTAGAACATAGTCTCACGAAGAAGTCACTCGATGATCCATCATGTCATAAGGGTTATAACATGACAGACAACTCACTAATCAGTAGACCGTTCATTGAGTTATAGGAATTTCTGTGTAGAGTGACCAAATAGATTTGTGTACGATCCAACCCAGCAAAATTCCAACATTATCCAAAACCCATTTAGTGTATCCTAAAATAACTGTCTCACTTAAATGATCTTATCTCCATAGACGGTTCGTCAGATGGATGTCTGGTTCGCAAGATGTGACATTTTAAGCTTATCTCGGCCTGAGAGGGGTATGTGCCTAATCTGACCCAACCCAAACTGAACCAGCCTGGGCAGGACTTATTAGCCAGGGCTAAGACATGTTTAGACTGATGGGCTGCCGACCAGCCTGGCCCAACCCAGCTGGTCTATCACAAGGTAGCTCGGCCCGCCGGTTAGCGTGACACTTGCGACGGTCGCACGGTTCTCCTCTTGAAGGGCTCAAAGAGTAGTTCGAATCATTAATTGGTAGCTCCAGGTGACACCACATCATCGCCTATAGGACCCACAGGGAGTGGGTCCCCCTCAATCGCAGATTTGATATAGTGACCACCTCACCATGGCACAGGACGACGTTTTCCTTGACATCACTACAACCGACCATTGCCGACTGCCACGTCTATCTACCGCGGCACCGAGCAACCCCCCCCCCCCCCCCCCCCTTAGAGACCAACGAGTGTCGTCTGCCGCCATCCTCGTCGGTGCTAGTCGCCGATGCATTCGCACTGGTGCTGCGCGCGTGGATATTCATGGGGGCAATCATGTGACCTATGGTTGTCTGTTTCCCCTTCCTCTCGTGCATACAAGCCTCACAGGGTGCTGTCATCGCTACACAGCTCCCGGATTCAAGGTTATTTCAAATCGTAAATTTTTCCCCCAAAGAATGAAACAAGATCAATGCGGTGGAGGTTCTGGAAATTTATTTTGACCCACTCCCTTTATATTAACATCATAAAAAGTGAAAAAAAGTTAATTCACCAAAAATAATCATTAATAATAACCCCCCACCTCAGAATTCATCAGAAACATTGCGATTTTTGAAGGAGAATCCACGCCTGAAGAAGCTATCAGTGTTTTTCAATTCCCAGTTCAATCCTTGCAACATTAATTTCCAAGATTCCATTCCCCATCGGCGGAGGATGCCACAACAATTCGGAATAGGTTCCTCACATTCATCCAAAAGCTTACGCCTAAGCATCAATTAAATAAACATATTATCAACTGAGTTACACAAAATTAATGTGGTTCATTTATAAACCACATTTAATGTGTCAATGTTGTGGTTATAATAACCAAGATTAAATCCATTAAATTCCTTGAAAACTCAGTGGTTCTATCACCGCCGCTCAACCGCTGGAGGAAAATAAAATAACATTTTCATGTTATTATATTATTTTTATAAATCTAAAAATCTATCATTTTTTCCTAACCTACTGCGCTCAAAGTAAATCCTCTCTTTTGAGAATCCTAGTGCTACAGATTCAACAGTGCCCTCATATTTAAATTCCATGTACCAATTCTTTAGTTAAAAAATGCCACCCATACGTTTATTGAATATACCATAAAAAAAGATCCAAAGTTCTGTTTTGGGCACACCGGGCCTTAGAATCATGCTCTATCAATATTTGTAAATTAGTAATAATCCCAAATAATTTTCAAAAAAATTTCATGAAAGTTCTAGTTCATTACATTCTCTCCACCATTGGGCTTTTCATCCAAAAAATCTAAAACAAAACTAGGAAATCAAATGGGGGCATTAAGCACGTATATGAGAATCCAACTCCAATGTTCTCTCCAAGAGATTAACATGTTTCCAAAAAACTAGCACTAGGGGAATCAACCACCCATAAAGGACCCAATCCTGTCGATCCTCTATATCCACCAGGAACTCCAAAAACGTTTCCCCATCATCAATTTCCAACTTTCCCCAATCGATAACAAGTGATGGGTCATGTACGTATCTCCTCAGCTACGAAATGTTGATTACATTATTCTCCCAATACATCTCTAGGGGATGATCTAGATGGTGCACCACCTCGCATACTCCACTGAGGATCTGGAAGGGTCCGATCAAACTCAATGATCCTTTATTCCCTGACCAAACATTTATAATCCTTGTCGGGGTGAGACTCGAAGGCAGACATGTTCTCTATCCTTAAACTCCAAGGGTTTTTATTTTATATCGGCATAATACTTCTTCTGACTTTATGTAGTATTCATCCACTCTTGGATTATCTTCACCTTCTATGTGGTATCCTATACCAACTCTAGACCGCTAATTGATGACTCCCCTGGGTCTATCCGTAAACGAGGTAATCCTCATGGTCACCCATACAAGGCCTCAAACGAAGCCATGCCAACAGTTGAGTGATATCTTTTGTTTAATGAGAAAACCATCAGGGGTAGGTGGTCCTCCCAATTGTGACAAATATTGAGAAATAGGTACGAAGAATGTCTTTGAGTGTCTTAATGGTCGCTCCTTCAGAAAATATATCTATGGGTGAAAGGCGGTGGTCAAGCGTAGCTGAGTCCTGAATTATTTCTGTAATCCCTTCCACAACATGATGTAAAACTCCAATTGTGATTGAGATGATCATCAATGGAACTCCATGAAGTCAGAACATCGTATGAACGTTGAGGCATCCCAGGCCACCTATTGATTCATACTCTTAGATGGGTAGGATGTGGGCTGACATGATGAGTCGGTCAACGATCACCCCGATGGAATCATGGCCCCTAGATGTACGTGGTTTCCCTATCATGAAGTCCATGGAGATACCATCCCACTTCCACTCTGGTACCTCATGTGTCCTCGCTAATCCCACTAGTACATGATGCTCGTCCTTCACATAATGACACGTGAGGCATCATGATACAAACTCTGCCACTACTTTCCTCATCCATTGAAACCAGTACTGAAGCCGGAGGTCTTATTACAACTTTGCCACTCTAGGATATACCACCAAATGGAATTTGTGTAACTCCATCATCAATTACATTCATAGAATCACTGGCACCACGGTGCATACTCTAAAGGGTGAGACATGCTCCCCACATTCATAAAATCCTTAATGAGCATATCCTAAGGATATCGGAGCACGTCGGGCCTCACAGTCCCAATCCCCAAGATGTGCCTCTCAAACACTCCGAAGGAGTGGTGGAGTGACAGTCATAGACTAGTGGTATGCTTCTCCATCTCTATCCCTGAAGGATTTATGCAACACAGCTAGATTCTATGCCTCCTCACTTACAAACTATATACCAGACCTCCTACTGAGTGCATCTTCTACTATGTTCCCCTTCCCAAGTGTATAGAATATCTCGAAGTCATAGTCCTTGAAGAACTCCAGCCATCACCACTACCTAAGTCTAAGGTCCTTCTTTTAGAAGATATATATGATATTGTAATGATCATATAAAACTATAAACCATTAACCCATCATATAGTGCCACCACATATTCAGTGCAAAGAACACTGATGCTAGATTGACGTCATGGGTAGCATAGTTCTCCTCATGTTGTCTCAACTGTCATGAGCCGTAGACGATGACCACTATCTTCTTCATCAGGACACCACCATGTCCTTCCATGATGCTTCAAAGTAGACTACATACCCAACGCCCCTTTCTGGTATCCTCAAGATGGGGGAACTAATCCATCTCTACCTCAGCTCATGGAAACCATACTGGGACTTCTCTGTCCACATGAAAGTATGCCCCTTTTTCATCAAGGATGAGAAGGGTGCCACTACCCTGGAGAATTCATGTACGAACCTCTGGTAGTATCCATCCAATCCTAGAAAACTCCTCTCCTTAGTCACAATCCTAGGTGGATACCAAGAATGAAATACCTCTATATTCGCTGAATCCCCTGCAAATCCATCATCTTAGATAATTCCCCCCCAATAAGTGGACTTCACATATCCAAACAATCACTTCAAGAGAATTCCATAAATATGGTTCTCTTTGAGTGTATCCAGAATTGTCTAGTGGTTCTTGGCATGCTCCTCCTTCGATGCCGAGTATATCGATATTTCGTTAATGAAGACCACCTTGAAGTGATTGAGGTATTTCTAGAATATCGTATTCATGAGTCCCATGAACACTTCTCGAGCGTTGGTCACTCTGAAAGGAATCACCAAGAAATAATAGTGGACATTCCAACATCTGAAGGCCATCTTCAGTATATCATTATATTGCACCCTCAGCTGATGATATCCTGATATGAGGTCTATCTTCGAAAACCATCGGAATCACTTCAGCTGGTCGAAGAGAACATCGATCCTCGGAAGATGATACTTGTTCTTCATGGTCAACTGGTTCATGCGCTGACAGTTCAGAAAAAGCCTCAGACTCCCATCCACATTCTTGGTGAAAAAAATTGGGGATTCCCATGGAGAAACACTAGGATTTATGAACCTATTTCTATACATGTCCTCCAACTCTAACCTCAAGTCACAAAGCTCCATGGGAGCTATCAGATGTACTTGTGTATGTATCAGTGTCGTTCCAGGGTACATGTCAATGTACACGTCTAACTCTCTACAAGGAGTTAGTCCCAAAACTTCATTAGGAAAGAAATCATCATATTAGTCTACAAATACAGTATAACTCTGATTCTTCATGTCAAATACATTGAGGGTGAGGCTATCCAACTAATGATAGATGGGTTGCGCCCTCCTTTGAGAAAGTCTATCATATTATCCAAAGGTTTCCGTCTCACTGGTGAAGGAAAACTTGATTCAATCCTTGTGGACACATCACACATTGCACCTAAAATAGTCAATCTGTGTATAGACTATGGATAGCAAGTCCATACCCATGATGATGTCGTAAGGCCTCGACGCTGCTACTAGGAAATCCCTGTTGAATCTCTCACAACATAGAGTGAGCTCACACGGCCTACACCATTGTGTAATCATCAAATATTTTCCTGTAGGAGTCTATAATCGTAAGTATTCAGTCAACGACTCCATCGAAATTTCCAAGATCTAAACGAGTGTCATGGAAATGAAAGAGTGACTAGAACATGTGTATATAAGTACTAATTCTAGAGTTTAATAGACACAGTTCTTACCTCTAATCATATTTGGAGCACCGTGGTAACAGGTCTCTGCTTCTTGTAGTAAAGCTCACCCCTTTCCACCTACTCTTTGTTGTTAGGGTGGATTTTCTTGGGGGTCGTGGTGGTAGACCCTCAAACCGCCATCCACCACATGATGCACGACCTGCTCCCCTACAACATACGCTGCCCTATGGACCTCCTCGCTCGAACATCGACCGCTGCCTCACCGTTCCATCATTCACCTGTTGATCATCTATGCATAAAGACGGATAGTCACACGACATTTGTCCCTATCTTCCACAAGGGAAACCATCCAATGTTCTTAGAAGACATCCACTTCCTCGCGTGCACCACACCTCCAACCTTGCATCCTGGTGTTGTCCACAAGAAGTTCTATCCCGCTTGGACCTCTACGTCATCTGCTTACTGCATGCTGCAAATGACTCATCTACTTGTCATCCAATGTTTTCTCTACCCATCGGTTCATTCTCAGCTAAGAAGCCTTCCACCAACAATGCTCTCTTAAAAACAGCAGCCCTCATCAGGATATTGTGCGATGTAATAGATGCTCTATTCTCCTTCCAGTGATCCTGCTGAAAGGTTCATGCCCTGAAGAATGGGTCACGTACCATGTAGGTGGAGTAGAGCGAGATGTCAGTGAATCTCAGTGAGTACTAGGCCACTGACAAGATTACCTACTGTAAGTATAGTAGCTCTTGGATATGCACAGAGCGTAGTGTAGCTTATACAAACTCCGCCCTAATAAAGTTCTCAAATTCCATCCAAGTTAGTGTCGACACCTCATGTTTATGGAGTGTTAGGATCCACCCTCTTCCTATAGTGCCCTGTAATGGACTAGCAGATAGGATCACCATCTGCTTTTCTGGTGTCCCAAATAGGTGGAAACCTCTAGCCACAATCTCCACGAAGTCCTCAATATCCAAGGGATATGTCTCCTGTCGAATCCTCAGAGGTCTATTCCCCTGGAACTTGTGTAATGCGCTTAGTCCTCGTGCACCATATGAAATTGGGGCTACTGGAAACTGCATCCTAATAAGTGGTGGTGTTGTTGGTGTACCACTCGAAGATTCCAACACAGTAATTTGGCACTAAACCGAAGACTCATCGCTTGGTGGGCTGTCATCGTGAACCGTTTTAGGAATTTAGGATGACTGTCTATGCAGCTGCATCCTAAAATGAAATAGGCACGCCACAATCACTAAGTTATAATTTTTGAGATGACTCAAAATGGATCTAATTAAAAACATTTCCAAAACACACATAATGATTGTTTTCATGTACCAAGTCAGATATCGAAATTTAGGTTCCAGTTCTATGGATATGTTAGTCGCTGTACCAAAACTATACTCCCCTAACATCAAAACCACACCCAAAACGCTTATCACAATTGATTAATTGTAAATATTAGAGTCCGCGTTCTTCAGTAGAACCAACTCCATTGATAACACTTTTTTCCAACCCATCCCCAGGGGCCCGTTCCATGACTACCCCAAACCTACCTTCCGTAGGCCTAGGGTTGTTGACTAGCATGGGAAAGGAGTATCCCTATAAATGGGAAGGAATTCCATTTAAACCTATACAAATACACAGTCCAAGAACACAACAAGATGCAACCACAAAGTAAAACTGCAGTAGTAAATGTTTGTACTAAAATATAGGGGCCGGAATACAAACCCAATTGAAATGATAAAACTACCATAGAAAAAAAAGAAAACAACTCTTGAGATCATCCATAAAAGATCCTACTTGATGCGTAGGTACAGATCGTCTCCATAGCTCCTACATCATCCAATCACCTCTGTGTACCGCCTGGTCCTGGCTCCTATTGTCTTATTCAAGCTGTTGGTTGTATTCACAAGACACAACTAGGTGAGAGCGAAGCCCATACATGGGTGAGTATAAAAATATTCAGTAGGGACCCTAAGACCCCCTAAGGGCTCTCAAAATTCAAAAAAGGAAAAACAATAAGAGTGATCTCAATCACAATGCACAAATAAATAGACTTAGCTTAAAACAAGGATAATATAAGTACAAGAGTACAGATGATTAGCCGTAATGTAGATCATATTATTCTATCATAGGATCCACTGTTGATCCATATAGAATTGCTGGGTGCTGATCCAAACATGATAGCCAGGTCCTGATCCACAACGGATTTCTAGGTGCTGATCCACAAATGCTCGGTATTCCTTCTTCACGTCACAGCCATCCACTGGATTTCCAGACATGGTATACTTGATTCTGTGAGGATCTAATCTTTAAGACTTCATTTATATTTGAACTATAACCTAGTCTCATGAAGAATTCACTTGATGATCTGTCATGTCATAAGGGTTCCAGTGCGATAGATGACACATTAATCGGATGCCCTGTCTGTGAGTTATAGGCATTTTTGCGTCGAGGTCCTGGTTGCATTCAGGTACGATCAAACCTGGAAATATCCAAAAATTCTTTAAAACCCTAGTGGATTATGTAAAATGTAACAATTTTCTATAAGGATCCCGGCACTGTAGACGATTCGTCAAACAGATATCCAGTTTGGAAGATATGGCCTTTTAATCATATCTGGGCCCGAGAGGGGTCCAAATCCTGTCCAAACCAACTTATTACATGTCCAACCAGGCCAAAAAAAAGTGGCATAGGTAGGAAAATTGTGATGGCCCACATCAGGCTCATCCCGCAGGGCTGCGGACTGGCTCAAACATCCTTGGTTTGGTTGGGCTGCGGTGGGCTCGGTCCGCCCCGGCTGGGCAGGGCCGCATTGACTCCACCTACAGGCTGGCACGACCGTCGTGAGGGCTGGGTTTTCCTCCACTCGAATGGATCAAAGAGAAGTTTGGATCCTTAATTTGTAGCACCAGGTGGAGCGACCTTATTTCCCACTAGACCTATAAGGATTGGGTCCCCCTCCATTACAGCGCGTGACAACCTGCCAGCTCTCCATCACCGCGGTCGGCCGTTGTCGGTTGCCCCGTCCGTCTGTCATGGCGGTGTTACCTTCTACGTTCGGTGAGCCCCATCTATTTCCTTCACCACTGGCACAGGTCCTCAGTTCCACTGCGCTGGTGCCACACAGACTAATCTTCTACAGGCCACTGTGTGAGCTCCGGTGGTCCATTTTCCATTACGCTCTCACCTAAAGGCATCCAGGGATGCCGCCGTCAGTATGTAGCTCCCAGATTCAAGGTTTTGTTGAATTGTAAATTCATCTCCTAATGAACTCAACATGAATAAAGCAGTGGAGGGTTGGAATTGTTTTTTTGGCACGCGCCCTCCGCGATAACATCATAACAAGAGGTAACAATTTAATTCATCAAAGATAAACTTAAATTATAATCCCATTCCTCGGAATTTGATGGAGATGTCACGGTGGTGGAAGTAGAATCTATTCATGATGAAGCTGTTGACATTCCTCATTCCCCATTTCATACATCCGAGATTGTTGTCCAAGCATCTATTCCCTAGCGGTGGAATACACCACAACACTTTGTCAGAGGTTCCTCACATCAGTCCAAAAGCTGACGCCCGAGCTTCAATTATATCTAAGGAGGATCAACCAATTTACACAACATTAATTTGGTTCCTTTATAAACCACATTTAATTTTTCGATGTCATGGTTATAAAAACCAAGAGTCAATCCATTAAATGACTTGACAATGTAAATGGGTCCCACCACCACCGCTAAAGTACAAGAAAAAAATAAAATAACATTTTCATGTTATTTTATTATCCTTTTAAAATTCCTAAATCTATCTTTTTCTCGTGACATACTCTGGTCAAAGTGACGTCTATCTTAAGAAAAGCCTAGTGCTGCAGATTCAATGGTGCCCTCATATTTCAATTTCGAGCACCAGTTCAATAGTTAGAAAATGCTTCCCATACATTTACTGGGCGTACCTTAAAAAAGATCAAAATTTTGATCTGGGAATACCAGGCCTCATAATCACACATCATCAATTTTTAGAGACACTTAAAAATACCCAATAATTTTTTAAAAAATTTACTGATTTCCAGGTCATTACAAACAGATACAAATTTTGTAAAATTTTGATCCCAATGACAGCTCTCAAGTTCTCACAAAGACTATTTCTTATGTATTTTTTATAATATCTTAGTAGCAACATGTATATTCTCTTTGGGTAGCCTATGTGGGGATTGGATACTACAAGTAGGTATAGTATGTTATTATAATAAATTTCATTTTTCTATTTTGTATGTATTTATATTTTTTTGTGATATTTAGTCTGTGATAATTATTTTTTAATTGAAATTATTTGGAGATTATTATTGGATTTTTTTCAATATTTTTTTTGGGTTTGTGAGGGTCATTCAACCCATCTGTGACTTTTATACCATTGATTCCAATTAATAACACATGTCCTATAAGAGGTGGTATTTATGGGTCACACACACCATCACTACCATAATAGGAGTCATTCTTTATGGGGGTTGTTCTTAACATTTTTCAATTAATAATTCCTAAAATGTTGTGTTAATCTGATACTTGATTGATTTCCAAATCATACTGTAACTTTTAAATAACTCACCAATGATGAGTATTAATCATTAATCACTAAATATATATGAATCTATGGAATTCCATTCTCATGTTGGACTCTCACATGATGATTATCATCTATATAATATATGAAAAAAGGTAAAAATTGTTGACGATATCCTTCATTTTTATGGTTCCGTGAAAAAATACCATCACCGACTGATTTCTTTTTTTTAATGAACTAAACCTAAAATTCCAAAATCAATAGTTAACAAAAATAGTGTATGAATATAAATAATTTAAAAAAATCAGTAATGAGTATGATTTGATATTTGTTATTTATAGAGTATAATAAATGTGTATCAGTGTTTCAACTATTCCTATACATAAAAATTGTACCAAATTGATTTTTGAAGGAATAATATAGGGTTATAAACATTAATCTCTTTCCAAAAAATAGGTTTTTATAAGTATAAAAATTATTATCATAGTAGGTCATGCTTAAATGGAAAATCAGTTGTCCAATCTATTTTTTATTAGACATAAATAATCAAAATAAGATGTATATGGGTGTGTAAGTGTATCATAAAAAGAATTTATATACTTATCTACTTCAATAATTTAGTGATAACATGTTAACACATACAACAAAAAAAGCATAAAATTTGAAAAATTAGATAAGAGATTATAGGGATCATGACACTAACAATACTCAATAAAAAACATTATCCAAGTTTTCAATAAAAACATGTTAATAATATCAACAATTCAAATGATGATGCTCTATGTTTTATCCAAGAGTATATCCAAATATTATATTCCCTGGTAATGTTCCCCATATCCCTATGAAGTAGTGATTCATAAAATTATATGTGATTATGTTACAATTGGGTTCCTTGGATAATTTTACACATACTCATCAACGTATAACAATCGAATTCTTAATTTAGCTTTCTAAGTTTACTCCATATTATACGTATATTAATTAAACTATTAATCATGTAATGATATCATTAAATATGTGTGTTTTAATAAAAAACACTTAAATTAAAATAAGTGAATAACATTATAATGATACATACCCTTTATCCCTATAACTAGCACTTAGCCACCCATTATAGATGATAGTGAAAATAAAGAGTTTGAAAGATTTTCTAGTCATATAGCTCAATCATACTCTCCCCCCTTCTATAATCTATACCCCCTATAGTGATGAAATCCTAAAAAAATATTCAACATGATAACCTTACTCCAAAAAATTAATTAATAATACTTCCCACAATGATTGAGTTTTGTCTTATTTGTGAAGAATCCACTTTTACATCCATTAGTGGGTTCATTCCTGACATAGATAGATTATTCTCAATAATTATACATTATTCTTATAACATTTAGTTACATGTATCCTTGTTAATGTATAGATATTTATATTATTATATTGCATCCACTTATATAATTTTTTATAGTTTTATTGACACCTAGATGCATTTTCTTTGGATTTGAAACTTTTATATAACGAATACCTACTATACTAGGATCCAATCTAAAACTGGTAAACTAAGGATATATATTTTCTTTTATGTGGGATAAAATATATACGTCATGTTACTAAAGATAACATTTAATCATTGGCAACATATATGCCAATGGAAGGAAGTTTTTATTGATATCTGAATATCAAGTCTTATACTCTAGAATTTCCCCCATGAGGCGGTATAATATATTCTCTATTTATACATTATTTTTCATAGAATGGACGACACCAAATTAACACTCTAGGGATACCACAAAGAGGAAATATTGTTTTTCACCTACAAGTGGCATTAGTAATGGTGGTTGTATAAGGAATTTTCTTGGATCATTAACTACATTTTAAATGATCTCCTCCCATTACATTATGGGATATTATATTACCAACATTGGGAATGGAGAAACATTCCAAATATCTTTCTATTGGGAACCTGAATGTACATGAGTCAACATTGTAGTTATCTCAATTCCATGAGATATTGATGATGAGGAATATAAATTATCTATTTTGTCTTCTTGGGGTATACCTTGTTTCTATTATTGTGAAACATTTCCATGATGTTACCTAATAGAAAATTTAATCATATTCATATGATGGTTATTCTTTCATATTCTATTAAACACTACCTCATAATGAGTGATTTGGTCACAAAACTGGTGTTATTTAACAGCCCGTTCATCTTCAATTCATTTTATTATTTTATATAAAAAATATTTGAAATGGTTCATTTAACATTAGAAGGTAGGAAGACTATTTTTTCAGAAAAAATGATTTATTCTATAGTAGTATTGCCTTTTAAGCACCCTAATGGTAGTGGATTTGTCATCCTCAAGCGCTATTCAAATCGAGTTTTGTTCTACATATCCTTCAAAAAATAAATGGTATTGAAAAAACATTGTCTCATGGATCAGTATCCTTATGACTTTTAATGGGAAGTAATTATCCATGAATCACGACAAACCTAACATAGGATTATGTCATGAAATTGGGAAGGATTGCTTCATGAAGGAGTAATTATTTGTTAATCCTCATGTACTATTGAGGGGCTTCCTCCAAAAATAAGGGTGTATGTGTTCATTAATGTAATTCCACCCATAGGAGGATATATTCAAAAAACATATGGGAGGGAGTTTCATGAATTTAAAGTACCATGGATTATCCATTTTGGGTATAATTTTTCATGATTTAGTGGTCCTCATATTTGGTCAATTCAGAAGTTGAAGTGTTAGGTAAATATTTTCCAAAATTTGGAATGAGTAGACTATTTATAGGAAAAGAGGTTCATGAGGCTCGTAAGTGGTTCAGAAATTAATTTTCGGCATCATGAATGGATGCAGTTCTATCAGACTCATGATCTGCATCATCCATCCTGGGTACAGTCGCAGAGCCCCGTTGGACTCACACAATATTCTTTTTGGAATTTCACATGGATGAAGCATCAGATTCATGTACATGATTCATGAAGAAAACCCTTAGGACGGTTTTGGTTACATATTGAATGGTTTTTCTACAAAATATATGTTACTTCCCCATCTAATCTCATGGAATGAAATTTGACTCTAATAAATCCACCCCCCATAGAATGAGAGATAATAGAAAAAATGAGTGTTGGATTTGGAGGGGGAGTCACTGAAATTAGAAAATATTATTTCTCTCATGAAAAACATTTATTATGATCACTCATGATGCGAATAGGTATAGATCGTTGGCGCAATGTCAATCACAATGATATGAATTTCGGGTGTCTATAAATAATTCCATGGGGAGACCTCAATGGAACATTAATTTGCAAGAAGAAAATATTAATTTCTCTCTTTTAATGAATATCAGGATAAGTATGATCTCGCTCTATGAATGCCTTATTGGAGAATTAAACAATAGGAACTTAGATACATGAACACTATTTAGTGAACTGCACATCACAAATCACATCTTCTCAAATTTAGTATGGAAACTCAGAGCTCCGCAAACCAATATCCGTGAAGAAGATTTACGAATGAACTTCACCAACCAGTCTAAACATGAATCATTTCCCCAAATTAAATGGCTGCTACCAAATATTCATGTGAATGAAGTTTATATGTTGTTGAGTGGGAGGATATGGATAACAATATCTAGATTGGTCAATTTTCCCAAAACACTTTAGACCACAAATGACATGTTGGGATAAAATCAGACAATCAAAGGGAGAATCCTCAATGAAATAGGTTTTTTTTTGTATGGATTTGGACTGATAAATTTTTTCCTCATTGTATAGGAATGTAGGAATGAGATGGCTTACTAGGATAGGTGCATATTAAAGAAATAATAGTGGCATAGGTCCACTATTGGCCACATTTGGGAAGAAGGAACATCTACTCCAATAGAATGTCTCTACAACCACATTATCAATGTTGATGGGGAGATACTGGAAATCAAGTCATCACTACCACAATATAAAATGATTCTCAATGAGGGATTGAGAGACCTAGAGAATAGTTGGAATGATGGTTGGGATCCTCTATATGGAATAAAGTTTACAAATGAATGGGAATTGTTCTACTTTGCCTTCACATCACATCAAGTGTTTGAGGGCGATCTAAAGTATGTAGTAGTTTATAGGTGGCATGGTATTCACAATTCAATGTTTACTAGCCAAAAGAGATCATGAAAAAACTATTATGAATATGTTAATCAGATACAAACACATTCCATTTTCATCATGGGGAGGTTGACATCATCCATTGGGACCCTAGCCAAGTAATTGTGATCCCAATAATAGGGGACACATATGATGAGTTTATCCTCATAGTGAATGTTTATGGAGGCCAAGAGAAACGTTCTGCATTAGAAAAAGTGATACTAAATTTTTTGAAGGGAACAGATAAATAGATTCCGATGATGAGGGAAATCCACTTCAAGAAATGGTTCTACTATTTCTTGAAAAAACAGACAGAGGAGTCCACTGAGGGTGAGAATTTATCAAGTAAATTTCTGATGAGGCTAATCACATATCCTAAGAGATACCAACATGGAAAGGAGGGATCTTAATAGTTTACTTTTTTTGTGAGATTGTGGTAATTATTGGGTTGCATCATCAAGCTGAGAATAATCCTGTAGTTAGGTTGGGTAGATTCATCATGATGCTCATTTGTGGTTGGATGATATTGGAAATAGATGCACACATGGGAGTGTGGACAAGAACATTTATAATGGAAATGATTTTGGTGAAATGGAAGTGTGTCAACCACAAAATCATAGTTCTAGTAAAGTTGTACACAATAATTCCTATGTTAGTGATGGGAAGAAACCAATGTGTGTGTGTGGATGATTTTTCACTTTTTATACAACAGTGTTTATGAAAAAATGTGGGGCTATTAGTATCAAAACCATATTTCTCATTCCACAACAAAATTTCAACTGATCATGATGAATATTTCAGGGGGTTACCCATTCATGTTGGGCCTGACAGACAAGCCAGACAAGGTTTTCTAGGCGAATCATTTTATCTTTCACATATTTCCCTTACCAACCAGGGAGGTATCTAATTATTGTGCAGATACTGAAGATTGAAGATCAAATTTACTAGGGTTTTGTGTTGGGGTGCTAGTGGTAAGGATTGAATGTGAGCTATATAACATGCATAGGTTTGCAAGGCTATTCAGGTCCCTGCAGAGGTTGACCATAAAGATATACTCAGATGTACTTCATGAGTGCCACCCATCAGTGAAGAGTAAACATTGGATCATGTTCAAAGGTGATGGAATAATTATGCGGAACACGATTCCTGCACCCACTACTAAATACAAGACGAGACATGACTATATGCAATTTTTTGAATCATGTATCCTTAAGTAATACTGAGGTGGTAGGATATCCAAACTAATGAATCCATAATCCCTTCATCATGGGCTCGTGGAAGGGTTTTGAATGGAGTCTTCTATAGAGAAATAGTGGGGTTAGTGGCCAGGGCAGTTTCAGCAAGACCATGAGCTCATGGGCTCACATAGGCAAGAGTCAAAGAAAGGGGAGCATCAGCATCTGGAAGAATTCTCATGTGATGGAGGACTCGGGATGAAGGGGGTCCATCTAGGGTGGTCCAAATGAGTTTTTCTAATATTATAGAAAGCTGTTACATCACATGGATGTTCCCAATGATGCCATATTTTCTGAGGCTTAGGACAACTGGGAATTATTTCATCTCTTCTATGATGTTCAATAGGTTGGGTGGAATCTATAATGATATAGGATGGATCTCATGAGGATTAGTTACACCATGGTCAGTTTATACGATTATCAAAAATAGGGGAAGTTGTACGTGACTAATATCGTAAACATGGTGCATTATTAGTTAACCGAATTGTTATTGAATGATCGAGTGAGGGTTCTGCTAGATGAGGCCTCTCATGCACAAATTTTGGTAGCAGGTATGTATATACATGCTCCCTTTCTACTAAATCAGAAGATTATTGTGAAGATTATTCCTATTAAGGTTCACATTATATGGGAATCATAAAATCAGACCATGTAAAAAACCAATAATCACATACATTTGACACAACATGCTCCTTAAAACAGGTATATAATAATCCTTACACTTGTACAGGAATCAAACACTGAGGATGTGGAGGTTTGAGAAAGTCCTAAAAATAAAGCTGATAGGATCTCAACCCATGAAGGGTATTGCATGGTGTCTTTTCCCAATTTCATACCTATGAGCAGTCAAATATCAACGCCTATTATGGAGGAAACATCAGAGGAATGAACCCTTCCTGTGGGGTCGCCAGTGAGTCTTCAGGAGATCATCACTAGAGTATACAATTCACCTACTCCCTATCTCTTCTATGATGATGAATCATTGTTTTGTATTCCTATTCTTCACCATCATATATTGGAATGGATGTTACGATCATGAATGGAAGTAAACCACCATTTCAAAAATATAAATTATAAGCACCAGAAGCCAAGGTGGTGAGGGATGACACTGGTATCCCAACAGAAAGTGACAGAGTAGTCATGGTAGTCAAAAAAACTGCCAAGGCACCACTAAAGGGAAAACTTGATACCATGCACTCAATGGATGGGGTTGAGAAAAGGCCCACATTAGGGCCAACTGAAAGTGATACATTGTTCGGTCTTATTTTAGTGGTGCTAACAGAAGTGGTTGTTTTGGATGATATTATGATGGGGGAAGTAGCAATTATTTCAGCAGTTGGGACAGTCGCATTAGGAGTTCCCACTTTGGGTAATCCACATGTGGATGTTATGGAATTAGAATATGAGATTGTGAAAACATCCAAAATATCTACAGGACCTGGGGTTGTGCTCTCATCATCCACAGTACCACATATATTAATAGTTGCCTCTTCTATAGGATTAGTGGCTGATGAAGAACTATTCCCAGGGATTGTTATTGGGCCACTAATGATTAAATATCTCAATCTAGAGGATCCAAACAACAACATATTTGAATTATTTTTTTCCTATAAGTCTATACCACCTGATGTTTTAATGTAATCTGATCTAGAAGAAATTTAGGATATCTGGGTCCTATTTCATATTTTGATATTACATGTGTGGAACATTAACAACCATATCCAGAGATATGTACTACCATAATAGGTGGGATCTCTTTCGAATTGGATAGATCATATAGGGATTTAAGGGATAGATTATAGTAATTTTCATGCACTGGACTAGAAAATCCTTATCTTATGGGAACATGTGGATTGAAAGGAGAAAAATATTATCTAGGAAAAACATAACGATGAGGTATCCTAGGAACTACAGAAACATGAGGAAGATATTTCCCATCATTAGGGGATGATAAAAATGGTGGTGAAAACTATCACTTGTGCTATGATCACTAATTGTCTAAGGGTTTAACTAGCAATATCTAATGCCCAGGATTCTTATATCAAGAAGGTGGAAGCCGAGTTTCTAGTGGAGCCTGATAGATAGTGAATAAGGTCCATCAATGTTCTCTCTATGGCCGATGAGGAGATGTATGAACTAGAAGTGTGACAACATGCCTTCAATTTCAGTCTATATATGATGTTTAATAATAGATGGTCGATCTCTAAGGAAGAGCTATAGAGGTATTCCCTTTAGAGGGGATTCTCAGATATATGGATGACCCTCTAAGACTTTGGTTCATTATAAATTTCATTCATGATCATATTATATATCTTAATCATCTTACATAGAACATATTTCTAAGGTAACCATTAACCAATTCGTAATCTCACATTGTCCATGCATTGTGTGAGAAATAGTGGATGAACATGAGATTTTTTTATTATGAAAATTCTTGATGATCACTGAAAACTTATGACCTAAGAGCCTAACCCTAGAAAATTAGGTTCTTAGAATAGCCAACATACTTTCCCAAAATGATCTATATCACTAATGGGATAACTCTAGCGATGTTGTATTTGATCTGAACACTGCGGATTAGAATGGGTGATCCACAATTACTAGAACATGAAACAAAATGAGAGTGGCATGGTTATATATGATTAATCATGAACATGTTTCAAACACATAATTGCCACTATTTGTGTGTAATGGGGATACAAATGATGGATTTCCACTAACCATGTTCAAAAAAGGAAACTATCTCATAATTTAATGTATTATATTTTTAGAGATTGACAAAAATGGTAGGTGAAGAAAAAATGGAATGACACCAAACCATTATGGGGTCCCTTCAGACTTAGAAGAGGATAGGGATCCAAATAAGGCTAAAATCATGGAAATGGAGTGATGAAATGCTTGAATGTAATCCTTGAATCTATAAAATACAGCAACATGTCATAGAACACATTGGTGTAAGCTTATTTGTCTGAAAAAAGATCAAACCCAACTTCTATGGAAGTGATATCTCATATTTTTTTGTGAAAAAACGAGAACAATAAGAATACTATTGGTGATTAGAATTGGAGAAGAGGAGCTCTCATGAGAGGGCCAGAAAATAATTCCTGTTTTACATCATGAAATTTAGGATGATAGATATGAATATTTAAATTTTATGGTAAGAAACTTCTGTAGTATAGTTTGATGTTCTATGATCAGGATGAATCCCAAAGTTTAATGTCATTTGATTGGGACATTACACACAATTTAAGGTAGTATATCCATTAACCCAGAAAACCGTTTACTATTATTATTTTTGAACTATGTAAATGCCTATAAAAATTTTATTCATTTTGAATAGGGGAGATAATCCCATTGTGAATGACCAATGAGAGGCCTATGTATTGAAAATGTATTATGGAAGATATGGGTGTCAATATGAATATGGACCATGGGGGACCACAAAGCACCATATAAACCTATAGGATTCAAAATTAGTTTAAAGATAGTCATGGTCATAGATTCATAGTTTAAGGCCATATAGATTGGAATGCAAGCATCCATTTTCAGATAGACCATATTGGTATACTCACTACCAAAAATAATAAACCCATGTGATCCATGCTCAAGATGGGAAATAAGGAAGGGTATTGGGGGGTTCTCCTGACACGTGGAAGAAAATATTTGAGTTACAATGAAGGGTTAGGAATACTATTAAGATACCTGGTAGTGGAAAGAATGTATGCTGGGAATTTTGAGATCTGTATAAAGGGGATACTAGTGTGTAAGGATTAACAGTTGACCATGTACAATACATAGTGGCCAAAACCATCGAATTCAATTATGGGCTGAGAAAATGCAGGATTAACTTTTTACCCAATTCGAGTTACATGATCTAATACATTCTTCAAGATAACAATTAGTCCATTATCATAGGACGAATACAAAAGGAAAATTGAATGAGGTCATAACTGTTATGTGAACATCTATATTTCAAATATGATGGGTATCCACACCAATAAGGGCTTGAAGTATGGATTGGAGTGTATTATAAAGTGGGATTCAAACCCTGTATTTGCAAAACAATTAAGGTCGTATTGCACGGTCCGTGAATATTAGTTTAAGGTCTTAGCGTATGATCCATGGGTAATTTTATCATGTGGATTAGAAAAATGTGATTTCATGTAAACCAAATTTTAATGATGACCAAAGAGGTTCACAAAAAACAAACTACATTCCTAACAAAACTCTCATGGAATTTAAATCCATGATGCTTGGACTTGAAGTGACTATTTTATGGTCGTGTTCCCCGAACCATTGGGTTGAACAGTTTAATGTCATGATGTATGTACTAGGGGTGGTAATTTCCCCTGGCATATGAATGTTATAGAATAGGCATAATTTTATTTGAGTGAGGGATAATGAGTCTAACATACCCCACACATACATTGAAATAAACCAAATATATTTTATGATTGTAATTCATAGACACCAACTAGGGCCAATGGGCAGAAAAGATACTGGAACTATAGACGGTACCAAAGAGAAAATGTATCAAATTCAAAAAATATTCAATAAGGATGGGATTCAAGACACAAAAAGTTCTATACTTTAGTGTGGAGGGAGACCAAAAGTAGTGGGGGGAAATCCTCTTTGATGATATAACTTAGGGATCCCGCCATTATTGTGAGGAATACTGGATTTCATTAGGGCAGTATCCTAGTTTAAGGTCATGAATTAATGACCTAGATCATAGTTTTAATGTCATGGAGTTCATACCATAAGATGAATGTATAAAATTGTTATATGTAGTGCATTGATGTGAATGATTAATAAGGAGGTCCAATGCTGTCTGACACATCCCGAAAAAAATCCAGCCTTTATTGAGGGGAGAATCTAATCCAAAATGGATATATGGCGTATGATAGGAGTAAACCAAGAAGAATGAGGAATATGGGGGTCTACATACGATGTACTCATTCTTAAGTATTATTGAATATAGTTTAATGTCACGATTCATATAATTTTGGTGAATAGTTTATGTTCGTGCTTCCAGGAACATAGGGTTCATATTTTAAGGTCATATAATTTTGACCATAATGTTATTAGTTTATGTTCATAAATTTCAGACCACAAACCCCACTAATTAATCTATGCAGCATGGAAGATAGACAAAACATATATGAATGAGGTCCATGGGAGGTAACTACCACACCATATATTTAGAGTCTTTCTTTGAGATGATACCCATAAACACTTAAAGGGACCAAATAGAAAATATACCAAATTCAAACGAGGACCTAGGAGGCCCAACATTCCATAAATGTGCCTTGAGGGTGAATGAGGGTTCATTAATTTATGGTTGGGCCCAAAGAATAATAACTATGAATTGCTACATATCCCATAAGGATAGTAATCAATCCACACATAGGTCATTAAAGAGATTTAACTACATACATGGAGGGGGAATTTTTTGAGATATTATTATATTTATGGTGTGGATGGAATAGGAAATAATAATCAAGCATTTCAAAGAATCATGTGTGGATATGAATCAAGCCATTCACAGTTCTGAAAAATGAAATAGTAGATGATAAACAATAGGGGAAATTTTGTCTTTATTGAAGAAATTATTGTTTTTTGTGGTTAAATATCATACGAGAAAGATGATAGTACTATGAATTTTATCATCATGCAGGTAGGATGATTGATATTACATAGTTTAACATCATGTGGCATAGAAGAAGGGTTATGGTATTCCAAAAAGGATATGCATGGAATGAATTCTATAACATGGTATGATTGAGGAACAAGTAGGCCCACAATGCAGGATACATTTTTAATGAAGACCTACATATTGTTTCATTTTGTGATTCACGAACTTGAAATTCTATTTTATGGTCATAGAGTTTGGACCAAGTACTGAGTTTGACATCGTGTTTCAGGGATATTGGTATTTACAATGTTATATATCATCCAAATAGGATATTGGTATGTGCATTTTAAATTTATGAAAATAGGACTTCCATTGCTATGAATTTTAACATCATGCAGCTATGATGATGATGATATTCCATTTAAATTCTTTCAACTATGACTGTAGGGGATGCAAGTAATTTATGTTCATAATTCTTGGACATCTTGTGAACATTATAAGGTTGTGTTACCTACACCACAGGTTCTTAGTTTATGTTTATTGAGATTGGACCCTCAAAAATGGGGGGAGGGTTTTGAAACTGGTAAGGTGGTATGGTAGAGTGACAAAAAAGGAGTGATGTAAGGGACCATGAGGCCCAATCCATTCCACACATTCCCAATATGTCCTAAACACAATGTATAGTCATAATGTTTTGACATATAATCTTAGTTTGAGGTCATATATTTTGAACCGAAGTGGGGACTTTTTTTATAGGAATTTGTATTGGGTGACATAGTAACAAATTTCAACATGAATTAAGGCCTTGGAGGCCTCATGACATAGAACACATCCATAAGAAATGTTTCATACAATTGAAATTCATGATTCTAGGAATATGGATATGAAGTATAATGTTGTATAACTCAACCTATAGATTCATTTTGATAAGTACTTCATGAGTAAATTGGTATTGGTTAGATTTCTGATTCACTCTCTACCCATGGTGAACAAAGAGTACATGATGTTAGGATAATCATTGTGAAAAATGTTAGGTACTTCCATTTTGGCCACAATGTTTGTTGGCATTATTCCAGTTATCATCAGTGGTCTGAGAGCCAGAATTGATTCACATTGGAGGAAGGAGAAGATATGAAATTTCATATTGAATTATATTTCTATCATATTTTAGTGGCTATATATAATGTACAAGGCATGTAGAACATTCTATTTCAGTGATTTCATCTCATCTAGTATGAATTCTACCATTATTTCTGGCATCTTATGGTCATAGAAAACATTATTGAGTGACTGAAACTGTATCTAAATTGGTAGGATTTCATATGTACTATAAACCAGGGAGTAAGGATTCACCAAATGGAATTGTGAGTCATCATCCAATAATATAGGAGATCATTGGGCATATTCTCCAACCAACTATTTTTGTTTTGTACCACAATCTTCTACAAGAATTCAGGGTTTTTTAAACACCTATATCATTCCATTTTCCTACGCATGGCAGTGAGATATATGGTTAGACAAGATGTTGAATTTAGAAAAAAACCTCTTCAGCTCAATAAACTATAATTTTGTACTAATTTAAGTGAGAATGGGGAGATGGACTCTCAATTTATCGATGTTGTGGTAGATTATTAATTGTCCACAAATTGGGTCTTAACATCTTTAAGGGGAATCATTTCTACCATCATGGAAAGGAAATCCATCATGGTAAGAATGAACCTGCATCATCCAGATGTCACTTGTTGATATACTATAGAAACATCAAGTCATAATACTATAAAGGGATAATATTACATTGAAGTATGAAGGGTATCTAGTGTTTGATGCAAAAAATTCCCCAAAATTTTATGCACATGGAACCTCTTGGAAAACTCAATGAAATCATGTACTATAGTGGGACATAGGTTGCCCAGCCTACAAATCTGGTGGGAGAGCTTCATCACTACATGATGTTCACCAAATGACCTAGTTTTAACTTCCTAAATGAATTGGTGGATCTCCTCACCTTGTTTGAAATAGAGGATAGTTACATAAAATCTATTTTTGTATAGAGTCTTATCGAGGTTGGGTCCACTCTGGAGGGTGAATAGTGGTGTGCACTGAAAAATTATCTCTTTTTTGGCTATATATATTTGGTATATTTTTGCTACAGAAACGTGAAAAAATGGGTTTTCCAACCAGAGGATCGTTTCACTATAAGGGGATTCCTAAAATCCTTATGTAAAAGCACTGGTGGTCAGTTGGTTTACCAACTGTATGTCATCATCATCTAGTATAAAAAGTGAAATGAATCATCAGTGAGAATCATATATGAACATATCATCATATTCATGCTCTATAATAGCATTGGATTAACTGGAATGGTTTCATCACAACCATTCTATGTCCGAGGAACATGAGTTACCTCTATCTAAGAAGGGTATTGGGCCATCAACTGGGGAGAGATATCTAAATAGGGTTTGAGTATTGGCTTCCGGAAGAGATAATAATTATTCATTTACTTGATGGATAATTCAGATTGGCCCTTAACATGTAATTTTTGGACATCAATATTTAAGGATAATGATACACTATTAATGAGAGTATGATACACTTCCACATTTTTAGTGAATCCTTCATTCAGAAGGAACAAGTAGGGAAGAAAAATCTATTTTGGAACAATAAAGACGATCCTCAGGACATCTATGTTGAGCTTGAGATCATTGATCCTCTAAATGATTGTGATTCAGGTGGCCCCATCGGAATTAATTATCCATCATGACATATCATGATACAATAAAATGATAGCCTCATCTGGGAAATCAAAATCTCGAGATGATTCTTCATATTCTATATGGTTAGTCAAGAAGTCAACTAGCACTTGAACCTTGATGGATTTCTATGGACCATTCCTGACGTTGAACTACTGGAGGATCACTACCCAGTGCACAAGTAATCCTATAAATATTATATTATCCTGAATATTCTTTAGCTCATCCCAAAAGGACACTAGAATTATCTCATGATTTTTAAAATAATACCTCTTTTTCTACACTTCAATAACGTGTACAAGGCATCTCTTCTTGATGTGAGAGTATCTGGAGTCATTGTAGAGGAGCATGAGACTGATATTGAATAAAAATTTATCTTTACTTTTGTAGTTCATTAGGACTAGAAGGGAATAGAGAGATCATTCCATGTTAGAAACTTATAGGGATGAAGTATTCCATGAGATACGTGGCATCCGAACCTGAGTCTGTAGCAGATACTGCTTGATTTCCTGAAAAACAGACTCGCACACATCATCCCACAAGTAGATGGTACCTTTCATAATTAGATTATTAAATGGATAACTTATTTTGTATAGATTCATGAAGAATTAGTGTATATTGGAAAAGTGTCTTTAGAGGCCTAGGAATACCCATATTTTTCTCATAGATAAAATATATAAAATGGACTTGAACTTCTATTGGTCGATTTAAATTCTTCTGTATCTAAACAAAATTGCAAACAACCCAGAGGTAACCCTGAAGGCACATTTGGGGGATCAATTTTAAATGATGATAGAGAAGGAATACAAAATTTTTTTAAAGTTCTCTAATATGGTAATAATTCTAGTAGTATTTGACCAAAAAATCATCTATGTAGAATTCCAATAGTGTCTTGAGGATCTGTTTGAAGATTTTGTGCATTGCCCGCAAATAAGTGGATTCACAATTCTTCAAGAAGAAGGGAATTACCTCATAGAATATGGTTCCTTATGTATACCTAAAAGGAATAAAATATGCTTCTTTGGGGGCCATATAGTTCTGATTGATTCAAATTTTTACCTCAATGAAATAGAGAGGCTACAACCGAGACCTGGGATCGATCAAAAAATATTTCATTGAAAGGGTAAAATAATTATTCAGATAGTAGCAATTTGGGTCTCAAAAGATGATATAGAATCTTATAATACTAATATTCTTCATGACTAGAATTATTTTGGTTGTCCACATGGGGCACTGAAATTACTTAACAATATTCGATTTGATAAGATTATCAATTTTGGATTCAACCATGGAACCATGAGAAGGATGCATTTTCTCAAGATGCTGCTTGAATCTAGGATTACTCTCTTGGATACCAAGATGGTGGACTAAGACATAAGAGTCGATTCATTACATATCATAAAATATCCATCAAAATATATCATAATGTCACTTTAGGAAATCCATTTACTACTGATGCTCCTCTGGAGGCATGACTAAACTGATATGAATTGGAATCAATTAATCTTTAGTACCAAGGTTGACCAGAACCAACTCATTGATGGTGGTAATGATTAAATTTTTTAATACTGGTGGAGCATATTAAAAATTCAATTCATCATCAATGGTATGGGAATCAATGGGATGAGATGGATCATCTGGGCTGACTGATTTTTGGGGAACACTAGTGCTAGCTTTGATGGAAATGAAATCATCACTGGGGGACTCATCCTCTACAAAAAGCATAGATATAAAAGTATTAATGGAAATTCAAATATTAAATTGACTATGGGTTCCATGATTGATATCAAAGCAGTAGTGGTGGGTCTCCTTGTGTTATTTTAACCTAGATCCGTGGAACATGCAGGTCTAACAAATACTTTCAGCCATAGAGAGAACACCTCATTACCTTATAGGGATGTAGGGGTTTGTTATATTATTTTTTCCCAGCCTATGTATGAGTATGAATTAATATTTTTTTGTTTATTATACATAGGGACATGATTCCACATCTCTCTGGAAATTAAAAAGAAATTTCCTAAGTCTTGTGTAGTGGCTTCCAACCGATGAATAGAGAGGTTGAAAGCATCATCCATGTCTATCCACGAGATGACTATAGCACCGTTCTTCCCAAACATGTTTGTCCAGACATTATTGTCCTTTCTCTTATAATAGATGAAATCTATATAGTTGGGTTCAAGTGAGTCAAAGGGAGATTATTCACCTTGGATCACACCTACTTGACCACTGATGTAGAACTAGAGGAATTGGTGATATGAGAATGGGATTTCCACTTGTAGGTGTATCTTGGGTTGACCCATCAACTCATTGAAGGAGACATCCTATGATACAACCATGAACACTACATTTTTATCATATCACCAAAATGGGTATTCAACCAAAATCCTTCCACACAATATCTACTTGATGATTTCATAACCCTATATCTTCATGTTAGAGGACCTCATGTTTTCATCAGTCAGCCCCATCGTGAAAAGTGTCTATGTTACAGTCAGGTTGATTCAAAAACCATTAAAATAGAAAATTATGAATATCTATTCCATTTAAATGTAAAGAGATGTACATTGGGTGAATGATACCATGAACATGAGATACTTTATCCTCTCAAGGGAAATACATGATTTCTTTATATTTTGTTGGCTCAACATCCTTAGCATTGAAGGTCTTTGTGGGTTCTACCTCTATTTAATGTTGGATGGGGAACCTCAAAGATTTATCTTGGGCCTCACACATATCTTATGATGAGTGAATGTCCATGAGGATCAGGGGAAATATTTTTTTTCTAGGTTCTTAAGGATGTTGTAAATTCATGCCAAACACATGTTTTTGGTTACATGGGAATACAAATTGGTAAGAGGCATGATATGAGCTACATGATGAACCACTATATTATAGATTGTTCTAGAAATATCATTATACTCATTAGATTGGTCACCCAAAACTACTAATGGATGAAATATGGATAGCTGAGACCTTACTTTAACTCAATACAACCAATCATGGTTTGGTCAAGGATATTCTTATGGGTTATTTAGTATGTTGAGATATGTTAGTGAGTTTGGAATATCATGATAGGACTATTCCTATAGAGCTCTATGTAGAACATATTTTTTGGTTATAGCAGAATGCTATGCATGGCTTCAAGCACTCTATTAGTTGACATGCAATTGACCACTATATAGACAACATCAACGTAAGGTACATGAAGTGCTTTCATGATATTACATATCATCAGGGACCATGAATGGATCTAACAACTTGATGGTATCCTTGGAGGTATACTCATGATCATTATTATACGGGTCCTTCAATAAAGTGAGTTCCCTAGGCACGATTCCCAAATGAAGCCTGTTATTATGATATTTATAAGTACATTAGGTGGATGTGGTATCAAAAAATAAGGACGAATCGTTTACATAAGTAGGATTAGGATTGATTAAGCGAGTACTGATGTTACCCAGGCTGTGAGAAAAAGCTCTTCATGAAAACCAATTTTCATACTTCTGTGTCTCATGGTTAGAAAATTATTTACATTACCTATAACCTTCAATATCAATATCATTATTATAAATGATGTTATCCACATGTTACAAGACATCATTAATCTTGACCCGGACATATCTACTTATTCGTAATTATAATCCTCAAACACATAGCTTTTCTTGATTGTATATACATAGATATTTATGTAGTGGTTGTGCTCTGTGTGGTTAGAATGATTGTCCAATTGGGGTTTCTTGAAATATCGTATCTTGAGAATCCCACATTCCAAGGAACTATGAAAATAGCTGGTAACCCTTGCATCCTCAAAGGAATAGGTATAGTATGTTCTCTCTAGGAAGGGAGCTATAGGTTCATGGCCCTAATGTGGGGATGGATCATGATGGGCGATAGAGCATCATTATCTCACATAGGGATTGGTGTTTGAATAGGATGTGCCTTCTGATTATATTCTTGGCCAGGATTGTCTTGATAAGGCCTCTACACTAGGTGAGGCTGCACATGGTGGGGCTCTATTGGAAATAACTCTTGCATCTATAGATCTGCCACCTGTATGGTGGCGATAGTATCTATTTTGGTGTATATTATTATAAGATACATAATAGGTTATAGAAATTCCTTCTTGGATTGTTTCAAGGATTCCTCTAGGCCCTGACTCTTGTCAAAAAAAATCCATGAACCCACCAGGGAATTTATGAATGATGAGGGTATGGACTTGTTCGGCCTTGATGTTCCCCACACCCATTATCATTATATTTTTTTGGGTTAGTGGAATATTGAGTAAAAACATGGGTCCCTTACACCAGGAGACAAAGTCCACGACACACTCAATAGGTATTTTCATTCAATTGAAGAGGTGGTAAATTCTTTTATTATAAGTGGTGGAGTTAAACTAGAAGAGAAACTTCCTGCTAAAGTGTTCCAAATCAATTATAGACACTATGTATGACTAGTTGTACGATATGAACATAGGACCATATAATGTATTTAAAAAATAGCGAAGCCTAGCCGCCTCTTACTGCTCTAGGATTCCCAACATAGGACCAAACCATGAGATGAATTGGGAAAGATACTGTAGTGTGTAACCCATCAAGTTAAAAGGGTTGAAGATTTGATTCCATTGTCATGGGGGTCAAAATATGTCATCAAAAAATTGTAGATATATTTTTAATTAGGATAGATTCCACTTGATGCATCTATAGAAATTTGAGGTGAGAAAGTATATCATCTTGGTGGGGATCCCTGGCCACCACTGCATTGAAATGATTATCCACCCTGTAGGTGGGAAATGTGGTTCATGGAGAGGCTTATATAGTTTCTTATTTTTTGGATCTACCTGGGTCCTAAAGAATGTGATCATTTTACACAGCTAGATTTGGTGATTAATATTGTGGATAGTTTCTCAAAACATCCCCATCAACTCTTTTTAGCTGGGACAAATAATCAAGATAAATAGGGTGCATATTGGTATGATGTAATTGTGGAATCCCCTATTTCTCCCAGTAGGAGTGATAGGATCTTGTTGAGGAGCACCATAATATAGGCATCCCTGAGTAAGGATCTCACTAATGGTCCAATTCTGATCTATGACCCATTGGAGGAAGTCAATGATTGTGGGATCAAACTCTATCTTCTGTGAAACATTAGATAAATTAGAGGTATTGGGAGGTCACTTTCACTTTTTTCAGTTCCAACTAATAGTTAATAATTCGTAGGGTTCTTGGATTCAAATTTTCTACCTTTGTAGTCGAGTACAAATAATTCTGCGAGGGTTCACCATATACTGCACTACCATAGGGGGTAGGTAATCTATGTCAAAACCTAAACCAGTGTCCCCGTACTTGGTTATTTCAGGAAAAAACATGTCAACCATAATAATAGCTAGAGGAATATCCTAAATATCACTAGTTCTGTCATGGTTCCACAAAATAGGGAGAAAATGGAGAGAATAATATTATCCGCTGCCCTAGATCTGTACATTCTGAGATGCATCTTCAATGTTTCAAAGGAGAACTATGATTATCTTGACGCATCATTATTGAAGTGTATGATGGTATCTATGTGATTGTTTCGCATGGAATCCGGGGATGACCTCCTGGACGGGAGATTCAAACATTCCGATCTGTTTCTAACGGGTTTGTTCGTAGAACCGGAAACATCCAATTATTCCACATCGGTTTGGACCTACTTTCCAAAGGTAGGTTCTCATTAGCTTGTGGACTAATTAGGCTTAGGAATTTGCATTGGTCGAGAGGATGGGAGGTCGGACTCATCACACCTTTTTGAGGGGAATTATTGTCTACTCCGGGACTCTCTTTATAGATTTAAGTTATGTTCGTGAATCGTTATTACATTACCAAGTATAAAATGAGCTTTCCTTTAGTTTTAACAATCAATGATTAAATATGCAAGAAATTTAGAGAATCTTTTATATGTATTCGAGGTTCATCATCAATAGAGAATCATCTATATCTGTTTAGAGATTCTTGTTTAATGGTATCCTTCAAAACATTTATATAAAAGTCTCTTGGTCATTATGATGACCAGGCTGGTTTTAAATCCACTCAGTGGGGCACTTGAAGTTTATCGTCATTCAGAAGGACAAGGATTATTTCAAAGTTGGGATCGAATCCATAAATGGGCTACCTACTTATCCTTTGTTTTGGAAGAGGAATCAGAACCCACGTAGTTCGAGTAATGGAGTATGATGTTTATGATTGATGGCTTAAAGAAGAATGTCATAATTACTTTTACACTCTAAGCTCACGTGAGTCATGCTCGGTGTGAGAAACAAGAGGTATTGGTAAAAATTTAGACAATTGTGCCATGAAAGATGCAATCATAAGAAATTGTTTGGGGCTTATGTATGTATGACTGCCCAGATAGATGAAGGTTTAGGATTTACTTTTAGGGAGAACATGAACAGGGTCCATTAAGTTATATGTGCTTCATGGAGATTTGAATACTCTAATATTGGGGCTTACTCTTAAGGAGGATGCCCAAGTTAGGAGGGGGTTTATGATTGGGTTTTACTCCTGAAAAAGGAAACCCAAATCAAGGGTAAATTAGGACTGGGTAAGAGAAATTTAAGGGGGCTTGGGATTTACTCCTGAAAAGGAAACCCAAGATTATGACTGGGACTTACTCCTAAAAAGGAGGCCTAGGTTAGGGATTAAGGATTGGGGCTTACTCTTAAGAAGGATGCTCAAGATTTATGACTGGGACTTATTCCTGAGAAGGAAGCCCAGGTTAGGGGACTTGGTTTGGGGCTTACTCCTGAAGAGGATGCCCATATTTAGGGATTGGGGCTTACTCCTAAGGAGGATGCCCAAGTTAAGGAATTTAAGGTTTGGGGCTTACTCCTAAGGAGGATGCCCAGGTTTGGGAACTTTAAGAATTTGGGGCTTACTCCTAAGGAGGATGCCCAGATTAATGAATTATGATTTTGGCTTACTCCTGAGGAGGAGACCCAAGATTATAACTGGGTTTTATACCTGAAAAAAGAGGAGACCCAGGTTAAGTATTCTCTCATCTTTAAAGGATGAGGTTGAATTAATGACCTCTCAATATTTGGTGACATAAAGATGTTTAAATGACTAGATTTTGAGAGATATTCCATAGAATTCTTTTCAGATAAGGAAGTCAAATCAAGAAATCATGCAATAAATGGCTTTGAAGAGTATCTTGAAGACTGAATCTTGAATAGGAAAGGTGAAATGGCTTAAGAGGGGTAAAAACGGGCAAGATGGTCACCCAAAAAGGTAGGGGCGCGCAAGTCTTGAAAGGCACGCAAGTATTGAGGCGGCGCGCAAGTATTGAGGCGGCGCACAAGTATTGCGGCAGCGCGCAAGTATTGCGGCAGCGTGCAAGTATTGGTCGCGCAGGTATACCTGCGCGACATGAGGGGTATTTTCGCGATTCTCAAACATCATTATAATATTTGAGCGACTCTTTATCAATTCCTTTAGAATCCTCTTGAGGTTCTTCCAGAAAAGGGATGCCCAAGTTATATTGAAGGAAATAAGTCGGCGCGCAAGTGTTTGATAAGTTTCAACACTTAGGCCTTCCTTTTTCTCTTTAGATCTTCCATTATAGGTAAGATATTACCTTAGAAGTGTTCCAGAAGCTTTGAGAAGATACTTGGGCGTCGGGAGCTTCAATCCGAGTTTCTGGAAAAAGATCCTCTCAAATGGGGGGCCCACAGGGTCTATTTATAGGCAAAAAGAAGACCACGGGCGGTTACTGAGTGGTTATCACTTAGGCCGCACAAGTATTTGCATGACCAGAAGGCGTCGCGCAAGTAGGTTTGCACGAACACTAGGCAGCGCGCAAGTGTACTTGTGCGACCATGAGGGAACTTGCGCGACCTAAGGGAAATGTTCTCCTTGTGCATCCCCTTGTCTATTTTTGATGTTTTCTTCAAAGGATGAATCAATTTGAGCTCGGATATTCACTTTTCCGATCTTTAGATTCTGTGACGAAAGGAGCGTCAACAAAAGTCCACCCTCAGAGTTGGATCCGGAAAGAAATGAGGATTTGACTCTGAGGAAATTGAATCCCTCCAAAGGAAAAGGAGGCACGCAAGTATTTAATGCACAGAGGTCGGCGCGCATGTGTCAGGCGCGCAGGCCTTAAGCGCTCTGGGTGCGGCGCGCAGATAGGTCTCATGTGTATCAATGAAAAACACTTTTGTCTTCAATTATTTGTACCTGCATTCTTTCATTACCTGCTTCAAATTTACTTAATCCAATGGGCTTAGTAAGCATAGTTTGATTTTTACTAGGATTTATTACAAATAACCCTACAAACATTGAATCTTTTAATTGCTCAATATTACCTAAATCATACAGAATGTATGTTTAGTGAGCTGGAACTTGACTTTTATTCAGAGTTCCTTTGTCTTTTGTGGGCAGTTTAATGTCATGCATGCCGGACATAAAGGGGCTAATGTTTTAGGTCGAAATAGCTTTGACCAAATTGGATTAAAAATTGATTCAATTCTTTGACAATTTATCTGAAAACATATTACCATACTCAAGTATGAGAGAAAATATGTAAACTATGGCTTAAGAATATTTGAATCTGGGGAATGATATGAAAAAGAGATAAAAGGCATTAGAAGAAGTAGTTTCCAAGAATGAAGTTACTATTATTTAACAAAACCTGTTAGGGGGTTGAAATATGCAGGGCCACCTATGGGCATTGGCTGCATGGTCAAATAAATAGCATCTTTCGGCTGACAAGTCTGTTATGTGGACTGTTTATGCAAGGCCACCTATGGGCACGTGCTGCATAGTCAGGTGAAAGAACTCTCAGAAATTTACTTTCCTAGTGTAAAAAGCTAGTGAAAGTATATGAAGATTCAAATTTTCTAAAGTATAGAGTTTTTGTATGGAAAGAGGTACTTGAATATGGAGAAGATATTTCCGAACAAGAATATCGAAGAACTGGATGAATATCACTCCTACGAAGGTCTGACCCAAACGTAGGGAAGAAGAATAAACCATAGACTTGAATACTTTCAGATCATGAAAAAGGATATGGGACAAATATGTTAAGTATGGCTATTTTTTTGTGGATCCATACATACTATTGTTTAAGACAAATAAGGAAAAAATAGGCATTCTTCCCAAGAATGAAGTTACTATTATTTAACAAAACCCGTTAGGGGGTTGAAATATGCAGGGCCACCTATGGGCATTGGCTGCATGGTCAAATAAATAGCATCTTTTGGCTGACAAGTATGTTATGTGGACTGTTTATGCAAGGCCACCTATGGGCACGTGCTGCATAGTCAGACAAAAGAATTCTCAGAAGTATTGACATTTTTGTGATTAGAAGTCATGAAAAGGGTTATGAAGATATGAAAATATTTAAGGTTAGGATTATAACACATAAAGATGGGTATTGTCCAATGTATATAGAGATACATAGGTCAATGATAAACATAATCATGTTGTGGCATGGCCCTGAATTCAAACTTGGACTTCACTATGTATCTCATAACAATGAGAATCAAGCCATACGTAGTTCTTGAAATGCAGTTTAACGTCGTGCAGGACGACAGTATGAGAAATCTTAGTTTAAGGTCATAGAATTCAGACCATAATAATGAATACACAGTGTGTGTTTTCATGAGGACTTTTCAGCCAAGGGACTGAAAGTGAAATTTGTGGTTAGGCCCAAAAGACTTGGGACTGGATTCGAGGGACACTCGAATGTTCCTACGTATCCCATAAGGATGGGAATCAAGTCCACGTAGTTCTTGAAATGCAGTTTAATGTCGTGCAGGACGAAAGTATGAGAAATCATAGTTTAAGGTCATAGAATTTGGACCACAATAATGAATACACAGTGTGTGTTTTCATGAGGACTTTTCAGCCAAGGGACTGAAAGTGAAATTTGGGGTTAGGCCCAAAAGACTTGGGACTGGATTCGAGGGACACTCGAATGTTCCTACGTATCCCATAAGGATGGGAATCAAGTCCACGTAGTTCTAGAACTACCCTTTGTACAAATTTGGCTCGTACATGAGAAGGGTGAAAGGGGACTTTTAGTGCAATAATGGTTTAACCTAAGATAAAAAAATTTAGGCATTACCATGTATGCATGTAGTCTTTTTGAAAATGAAAACCATGATTGAAAAAAATCATTGTCAATAATAGTTCTCTCTCAAATGAGGAAATCAAAGAATATTGTAGTTTATTGTCTTACCGGACAAAAGTGTTGTATAGTTTAACGTCGTATAACAAGGACGAAAGTGAATCAATGTAAAAATATTGATTCTAGGGGCGGTTTCACAAATCAACATCATATGAGATGGTAGTGAACCGATGTTAAGAGATTGTTTTCGAGCTTGAACCTTGGGAGGTTGCCTACATACCTAGCCTGGAGGGCAAGGATCAAAGTCTGTGTAGCTCAATTAAAGAATGAATTAATGATCAAGTTGTTCTTGCGGACAACGATCTAATTAAAATGTTGTTGGGACTTATACATGGTTAGTGACCCAAAGGGAGTGTTATGGTTGATGTTTGCTCTAAGCTCACGTGAGTCATACTCGGTGTGAGAAACAAGAGGTAACAATAACCTTAACGATGCATAGTTTAATGTCATGTAGGACATAAGAAAGGTACTATGCAGTTTAAAGTCTTACAGTTAGGACTATTGGTGCTGCACAGTTTAGCGTCATGTAGCAGGGACAATATAGTTTAATGTCATCCCAGACAAAATATAGTTTAATGTCATCTCATACAAAATATAGTTTAATGTCATCTCGGACATAATAGTAACCAATATGACAGTTTAACGTCATGTTGGACGATAAGGGAACTGACACAGTTTAACGTCATGCTGGACGATGAAAGTGCCACACAGTTAAATGTCATGTTGCTAGGACACAATATAGTGTAATGTCATCTCGGAAAAAATATAGTTTAATGTCATCTCGGACATAATAGTAACCAATATGACAGTTTAACGTCATGTTGGACGATAAGGGAACTGACACAGTTTAACGTCATGCTGAACGATGAAAGTGCCACACAGTTTAATGTCATGTTGCTAGGACACAATATAGTTTAATTTCATCTCGGACAAAATATAGTTTAATGTCATCTCGGACAAATAAAGAACATCTGTACAGTTTAATGTCATGTAGATAGGACATAATACATTTTTGTGTCATGTAGGACATAGTTTCAGTTTAAGGTCATGCTGGACCATTGCTGTATAGTTTAACGTCATATAGCAAGGACGAACTGGTGCTGTACAGTTTAAAGTCATGTAGCTAGGACTAACTGGTGCTGTACAATTTAAAGTCATGTAGCTAGGACTATGGTGAATCAATTGTAAGAGTCTTGGTTCTGGGGACCATATTTTGTGTTTATACAAAATACTTCTTCAGAAATCTGGCATTGGTTGGAGTTGTGATGAGTTCTCCATCCATTGAGATTAGAGAATATGCTCCATTGGAGTAGACCTTATGTATTGAATAAGGTCCTTCCCATTTTGGTTCAAGCTTGGGAGGCTTCTTTCCTGGTATCATTGGTGCTCTGATAACTAATACCAATTCTCCCTGAATGAATGAACGAAGACAAAATTTCTTGTTATAATCTCGTTCTATTCGATTTAGATAGATTTCCAAGTGGTGCAAAGTGCACAATCTTTTCTCATCTAACTGTTCCAATTCATTCAACCGCTTTTGGGATTTCTCATAAGTAGATAACTGATCACAAATGGCTATTCTGAGTGAGGGTAATTGAACTTGAATTGGCAAGACTGCTTCTATTCCATATACCAATGAATATGGAGTTGACCGCGTTGCATTGCGAGTGGTAGTCCGATAAGCCCATAAAGAATGAAAGAGTTTATCAGGCCATGACCTCTTATCTTTATCCACCATCTTTTGAAATATATTTGAAAGAGTCTTGTTGAAGGCTTCTATCTGGCCATTTGCCGCTGCATGATATCGAGATGAATGGTTGGACTTAATTTTGTATTATTGATATAATTTCTTCACCTTAGAAGAACAGAAGTTGGTGCCGTTGTCCGTCAATATGGTATGAGTGAAACCAAATCTAGTAATGATGTTAGACTTGATGAAGCTAACAATGCATTTAGAACTGACTTCTTTGAGAGGTACTGCCTCTGCCCATTTGGAAAAGAAATCAGTAGCAGTAAGAATGTACTTAAACTTCTTGGCCGTAGCTGAAGGGTACGGTCCCACCACATCCATTCCCCATGTGGAAAAGGGCCATGAGTATTTAGCTGTATGAAGCAACTCTGGAGGTTGATGAATGAATTTGGCATATATTTGGCATGAATGACACTTCTTTGTGAAATCAACACAATCTTGTATCATTGAAGGCCAAAAGTATCCAATCCTTCGAATTTGATCAGACAGTCTATGTCCAGACTGGTGGGCACCACAAACTCCTGAATGTACTTCTTTTATGACAGCCATTGTCTCTTAACCATCAATACATCTGAAGAGAACTCCATCAAAACCATGTTTGTAGAGAATTTTCTCGATGTGGTTTGGGCTATCATAAAGAGTAAAATTGACCACACGTCGCCGGATTTGTTCTTTCTCGGCTCTATCAGGTGCAAGTGTCCCATTTTGAAGGTATTCCTTGATAGGTGACATCCATCCTGTAGTATGACCATACTGTTTAGGAATGGGACAAATTTCATTAATTTCCTCTGTTCTGATTTGAACATAAGGTGAAATTGCACGACAGTGGGCAATACAGATGGTTGTCTTGTCCCGATTTGGATCTGCTAAAGCTGTGGCTATATTAGCCAGTGCATCAGCTTGAGCATTTTGTGATCTTGGGACATAAGAAAATGTCAGTTCTGAAGGGAATTCCGACATTAACTCTCTGACGTAATCATACAAAGGGATTAATTCTTCTTTTCTGATGGCATAATCCCCATTGATTTGTTTGATTACCAGGTCTGAATCACCTTTCACCTTTAAGTGATTCACTTGTGCTTGAAGCGCTAATTCCAAGCCAGTAATGAGAGCTTGGTATTCAGCTTCATTATTTGTACCACCTCCCCACAACAAAAAAGAATAAGGTAACACTGCCTTATCTGGAGAAATGAGCACAATTCCTAAACCAACTTTGTTGAATTTAGGATTTTCCATTTTCTTCCCTGTTGGACTTCTAGAAGCACCATCAAAATACATTTCCCAATTTTGTGGACTCTCTTGAATAGAGAAAATTTCCTCATCAGGGAGTTCGATATCTGAATACATGTCTTCTACTGAAGGATGTTCAGCCAGAAAATCAGCCAGAGATTGGCCCTTAATTGCCTTTTGAGACACATACTGAATGTCGAACTGCTGTAGAATAACTGCCCACCTTGCCAGACACCCTGTAAACATTGGACGACTAAGGATGAATTTGAGCAGATTATTACGAGATACCAATTTGACCTCATGATGTTGCAGGTAGTGTCTCAATTTCTGAACTGCAAAGATTAATGCTAGGCAGCACTTTTCAATACTTTAATACCGGGTTTCTGTCTCAAGCATAGTTCTACTGAGATAGAAGAGACTATTTTCATTCCCAACATCATTCTTTTGAGCGAGAAAGGCACCCAATGATCACTCTAAATCTGTCACATAGAGGATAAGAGGTCTACCCTCAACAGGTGGCATGAGTACTGGTGGACTCAAGAGGTATTTCTTGAGAACATCAAATGCTTCTTGACATTCTTTAGTCCACTGGTAAGTGACTCCTTTCTTCAATAATTTGTTAAAGGGTAAACTTTTGCCTACCAAATTGGCGATGAAACGCCGAATATAGGCTAAGTGTCCTTGAAGTCCTCTTAATTCTTTCAAATTTTGAGGAGGTGACATACCAAGGATTGATTTGGTCTTCTCAGGATCAACTTCAATACCATGATGGCGTACAACAAAGCCGAGGAATTTTCCTGAGGTTACCCCAAAAGCACATTTTAAGGGGTTCATCATCAAATTATGTTGTCGAAGATTGTGGAATATGACTTCCAAATTAGCCAAGTGATTAGAACGTTGTTTTGATTTAACCACCAAATCATCCACATAGCATTCAACAAACTTCCCTAAATGAGGTTTGAAGATACGATGCATGGCGCGTTGATATGTTGCACCTGCATTCTTTAAACCAAAGGGAATCACCCGATAACAAAACACACCTTGAGGAGTTCTGAAGGCTGTATATTCCTCATCTTCTGGGGCCATTCGGATCTGATTATATCCAGAATATCCATCCATTAAAGAAAGTATTTCATAGCCAGCCGTCACATCAATTAAGAGTTCTGTAATCGGAACTGGGAAATAATCTTTAGGACAATACCGATTAAGATCTCTGAAATCGATGAAAACCCTAATTTGTCCGTTCTTCTTCTTTACAGGGACAATATTAGCCAACCATTTGGGATATTAAACTTCTCTGACGATGTTGTCTTTGATCAGCTTATCCACTTCAGCTTCAATTTTGGAAGCATAGGTTGGGTGTGTTCTTCTCGCGGCTTGCTTAAAACCCTGATGTTCTTTTGGTAAACCCAAATGATGAGTAGCAACATCAAGATCAAGCCCAGGCATCTCTGTATAATTCCAAGAAAAAATATCTTTATTTTGCTTTAGAAAAGAAATATACATCTCTTGCTCTTCAAGGTTCATGGCCGCACTAATCAAAGTGGGGCGTGGATCTTTCTCTGTACCCAGATTTACTTCTCTGAGTTCATCCACAGTAGTAGAGATACCTTCTTCAAATGCTGGAGGAGCATATCTAAGATCTTCTTCTTCCTCTTCATCACGTGCTATTTCTTCCGTTTCTACTTGCAAAGTAGATGACGAAACGAAATTCTCATGATCATAATAGATGTCAAAATTTTCACATTTAGAAGAAGAAGCTTCCATTTCCGACCCTATTGATGATAAAGGGTCTTCTTTGGGAAATAAAGAGGAGATGATGGATTGAGAATCGACATCATTATTCACCTCTGGTGTTGCTATAACTTCTTCTGGCCTGATTAGCGAAGTATAGACTTGTTGGACTTCAGCAGATGAAATGAAAACGTCAACACTTATGCTTTCATCACTGCTTGGTAAGTTACCAATTTCTCCCATGTTGTCTGGCTCGAATGCCGTAATTGACATTATGGATCTTTCCATAAGAGTATTTCGATTTGGGCCTATTTTGTCAATTTGATTGATAGGTAACACGTAATCTGTACTCACATGTAAAAATGGATTTATTGGAATTTTCTCCAAACCATATGGAGCATTAACTTTGGTAATTTCCTTCATTGTAGATTTTTCTCTTCCCTTCATGTGATAAAATTCCTCCTCAATGTATTGAGACTCACATGTCTTGAACGGGGCCTTATCACCATACAATGTTCCAACTTGACCATCGAAACAGTATTTGAGACATTGATGGTATGATGACGGAATAGCTGCATGCTGATGTAGCCAGGGTCTTCCAAGCAAGATATTGAAAGCCGAGTCTTGATCAACAATCATGAAATCCGAATTGGAAACAAGATCTCCAAACTGAGTTCTGAGGGTAACTTCTCCAAGTGGTTCTTGTTCATTTTTATCATATCCTTATAACATCATGGTATAAGGAGATAAATCAGATTCCGTGAGGCCCAATCGACGAAGTGTACGAATGGGCATGAGGTTGACTCCTGAACCATTGTCAATGAAAGCTCTTCGAACATCTATACCATTGACTTTTCCAGATAAGTACAAAGGTTTTATGTGCCCATGCACAACAACATCTTCATCTTTATCAGTAAAAGATATCACTGCATGGCATTCTGCAAGATTATTCTCTATGTGATAAATTTCAGCTGCAGCAATTTCAGCTTCAAACTCCTGAGGACTTGACAAAGATTCGATGAGTTCTTCCCGAAGATATTTTGATATATTCAAAGCATCAAAAATTGATAACTTGGCTGGTACATGGGCCAAGTGTTTCAATATATCATACTTTTGATCTAGAGGTCTGTGTTTCCCAATAGGAATATGCGGTTTAGCAGGTACCTTGGAAGCAGATGCTTTTGAAGCTGATGCATCTTGTATTGAAGTTGGCAACATCCTTGGTTATGGAAGATTAGACTGATTAGATCCATTTACATGCTGAGATAAAGAAGATGGAACCTTTAATCAGTCTACCAAAATAACTGTGCCAAAACTGAGTTGGCCATTGGCAAAAGAACTTGCTTGTTCTTTTTGAGCTCGCTGAAGGGCTCTACCACGAGTTTCTGCTGCATATATAGTGCTAGCAGGGGTAAAATTAGAGTAGTGGATTCAGAAAGATCCACGTCTTCCCCTATATCCTGAACCTATAGAACCTATTTGGATTCCCTTATTTGATACAGGGAATTCAGGCTCATCAAGACTGGAATATGGATATGTTAATTGAATCATATTAACAGAACCAAAGATTAACTCTTCGTCCGATAAAGACTCTGCCTGGTTAGCCTGTTTAGGCTGTGCCGTTTGATGGGTCGGTGCCCGTTGCTTTGAAGTAGATGGCATTAAATATTCCAGAGTCAAAGACATTTTAGGCTTTGATACATTCTCATCTTCTCCAAATTCCTCTTTCTTTTTTGAATTGCGCTGCCCTTTTGAGGATTTGTCTTTTGAGGGAGGCTTTACTGAAATTTTTGTAGGAGACACAATTGGCTTCTTCAATTGTGTTCACAAAATGGAATGGGTCCGATTGATTGTCTTTCTTGACCATCCAATCATCATATTTTTCCGCAGTTTTGCTTTTGACTTCCTTCCACTCGCCTCCTTCCTCGGGATATGTAGCGGTAATACATGCTACATGAGCTGAAGAACCCTTCATTTTGACTTGTCCCAAGTCGACCATCTTTTGCGAGAGGTATTTAAAGACAAAACACTCCTGTATGGGATGCCCCAACATTTGATGAAAGGGACAATAATTGGGACGGTCTTCAGCTCCTTCCTTGTTTGGCCTCTTGGGCACTGGTAATTGAACCAAATTATTTTCCAGAGCTGAAATGAAGTAACCAGGAACTTTCTCATTTTGGAAAGAGTATGTTTTACTCTTCATATCCTCAAATTGTTTTCGTCGTTGATCTCTTTGATCATTTGGACGAAACAGCCTTTGTTGTTGGCGTTCAGGAGGTGGAGCCCCTCGAGAAGATGAAGGTTTTGAAGTAGAAATAGGTACAGGTTCTTGTTTAAGCATAACAGTAGCAGTTTCCGCTTTACCCATTCTCCTTCATGGAGCTGATGTAATTACACGAGATTTAACCATAGCCTGTATAAGGGAATCTTCAATCTGCTGAGCGATTGAAGTAAGGTCTCAAAACCCTCCTGTGTATTTCACAGGGATCAATGGCGTGCGTAATTATTCACGCAAATTTGCCACACATATTGGCAACAATTCCTCCTGAGGGAGTGCTAAACTCAGGGAATACGTTAATCCCTTCCAACGAGCAATGAAATCAGAGACTCTTTCATTCTCCCTTTGCTTGCAGTTTGTAAGATCGAAAACTGTCGTTTTTGGCAAAGTTGAACTAAACTGAAGAAGGAATTTTTGACGAAGATCCTCCCATCCGATGATTGACCGGGATTGCAAGCTTGTATACCAGACAAAAGCTGGTCCTTGCAAGGTTCGCACGAAGCATCTGAGTTTCACTGCTTCTTGCTGCTCTGGACTTCCCATCATAGGATCACAACAAGACACGTAATGAGTCAAATGTTGTTCGGGGTCGCCTGATCCATTGAAAGTAGGGAAAACAGGGTTTCAAAAACTGGATGGAGGAGAAATTGAATCTACCCATTCAGGGTAAACTTTCTTTTCAGGTTGAGCTTGCGCCCGTTTCCCTTCCATAGTTTTTTACCGAGCTGTTAATGACTCAATAGTAGTTATTAACTTTTGAGAAACATCAGGTTGAACTTGGTTTTGGGTAGGTGTAATGAATGGAGCTTGGACAGATGTGGTGGTTGGTGCTGCAACTGATGGTAGTGCTGCCAACCGTTGTTGCGTTTGACCCGTAGGATTAGACCTCTGAGGGTGTACCGATAAAGGAGGATATTCCTGATTCATCTCAGTAGTTACAACAAATTCCTTCGGCTGTCAGACTTCAGCATTCTTAAGAAGAATACTACTCTGAAGTACTTCTACATTCAACCTTCTTAATTCTTTCATTTCTTCCTCCTATTGTGAAAACCTTTGCTCTAATGAGAGCGATTGAACTCCTTCAGAGGAAGGGTGAGAAGTAACCTGATTCATTCCTTTCCCCTTATTGGATCCTTTTCGGAGAGGGGGAAGTTGGTTACTTGAAGGAATACCCAGATTTTGGGTAAGCCTTTGATTACATGTGCGCACACCTTCTTCATTTAGGTCTGCGTGCGCAACTTCTTGAGCAAGAACCTCTTCGTCTGATCCCTCTGATCGAGCCTCATCTGGTGAATCAGCAGCAACGGCATTGATGACATTAATGGATGCAGATTTCATGGAATCCTTTCTATCAGCATTTCTGTGATATTGTCTTCTTTCATGTTTATAATGAGACATGGCATTCCGTTGACTTGATCTCTCAGGAACTTCTTGGAGAACCGTTACTTGGAGAGAATCTCCTGATAACTTGGCTCTTCGTTCCTCTTGAGGCTTATTCCCTAACCGAGAGAATACTGACTTTCTCTGAGAAAGGGATTGAAAATTTGAAAAAGTCCCCAGTCCGGTGGACTGGGCATGTTCCTGCTGCTTCCACTCAACTCCTCGAATCCCATTTGTTGACTCTGAGGGTTGGATTAGAGAAGTCCCCAGTCTGACACGCTGGGGTGTCTCTTGACATGCTATGTCTGTGATCTTCTTAAAATCTCTCTTGATCTTGCGAATCTTAGTTCGGAAATTAGCTGGATGCATTAACCTGTATCCACTCTTATCACCTGGTTCAACAGACCGTTGGATGATTTCCGAAACTTTTGTCATTTGATGACGTGTTTGCTCCAGACGAGAGGCTTTTGCAATATTCTCGCCTGCTTGATGTAGGAGCAATTCAACAACTTGTTCTCTATATGCTTGATTTTGAGAGGAACTAGTTGATGCCTATTATTGAGCAAGTTTTTTATTATGAACAAATCCCATTGACTTTGGTCGGCCATGGGCAATAACATTGAATGAGACCATTTTCGGCGGGCTTTGCTGACTGGAAAGCACTGTGAAATGTAGTGCTCCGTGAACACCCCATCCTCTGATATGAACATCAGATGGAGCATTGGCAATTAACTGATGCAATTTTCTTAGTGCGCCAAGGCATGAACGTTGAAGGGTTCTCTGTTGCTTTTCAGCCTTTGAATACCGAGAGACTGATAGAGATGCCAAATCAATCTGACGTTGTAGCCCTTATATTATCTTAAGATGAATTTCATATTCATCATAAGATAATAACTTCTTCTTTAATTGAAAAAGAGTTTTCCATATGTTGAGACGAATATCATGGATTCCATCATCCGTCAACATCTTTGGAATGTCGTATTGGGAGTCAGCCAAAGGCCAAAACATGACAGGTACTTCACCTTTTTCCAGTTTTTTCCTCATGTTCAGCATTTCCTATTTATCATTAAATGAAGATTCTTCTACCTGTTTTGACCAGAGTTGGTGTTTCCTAGATGCTTCATTGGATTCAACATGACTGGTAGAGAGTCCGCTATTCATGCTGGAAGATGAATGACCTGGGGATGGTTCGGAGAATAACCTGAACCCCAGGATATCTTCTGATGGAGAAATATTTTCACCTGCCGATAGTAAAGCATCAGACATGACTGGTTTTGTGATTGCAAGTGCCTGGAGATAGGAGGGCTTTCTCGTCACTACATTGCCTTTTGAAGAATTTTCGAGACAACGTGAATCACTACTACGGAGAGGACTTTCGCAGCGAAGTTCATCACCATGGGGAGGACCACCATAATGGGTTACAACAAAAGATGAGATCTCTTGCTCCTTGGTCTTCTGACCACACAGAGGGTTCCTGTGGTTCTCATCTGAAGAAGGAACTTCACGATTGACCGAATTTTCATGAAGCAAGCCTTCATGAGGAAGTGACTGTTGAAGACCTTAAGAATTAATGTTCCTGTTATTGGGAACTGAGGGAGTAGAATCTTGAATTCCGACAGATAAATGTCTGAGGGCTTCAAGAACTCCAGCATCGAGCAAGGCTTGGTTACAGATTGGCCTTTGATCTCCTGACTGTGCTGGGTGGATCTTTTTCTTAGATGCCTTCTTACTCGCTTTAGACACTACTTGATGATGAAAGTGATTTCTCTGAGCAGGTGTATGTGCCTGATCAGGAAGGATGGTCAGGTTAGGCTGACGATCTCCACTCAAATCAGGTGTATGTGCCTGACTTGGTTGTCCGTATGATATGGGGGAGTATGCCCCATAACCCTCTTGGACTGGAACAGATGTGTGTGTCTGTTCCAGAGTGAATCGTTGATGTGTCACTCCACAGCTGGGGATAGATTTATGTGTCTGTCCCTGTGATGATGCTGAAGTTGTTATGATATCCTGGCAAGCATCCAGAATATGAGCAGGAATTTTCTTCTTCTCTTTCACGATTGAAAAAATATGTTTGGTGACTTCAGCCGCCGGAACATGGATATACGTCCATTCCGGTCTTAGAGTAGGTGTATGTGCCTGCACTGGTCCTCCTTTTCCTGTCAGTGAATCCTGACAGTACTCAAGTGTGGAGACAGAGAGTTGAGTCTGCCTCCTGTTTGTCGTCGGGACATTCCGACTGACTTCTCTGTGCGCTACCAAGCGAGACTGTTGGTAGGCTTGATTAGTATTAGCAGGTGTATGTGACTGCTGATTACACTTCGCCAAACGCGGTTGACGATATCCATCATATGTAGTCAGACGAGCCTGCTGACTAATTGGTGATGTATAAGCAGGTGCATGTTCCTGCCTATAGTACTCCGCTGGAATTGCCTGGCGGGATTGGCTTGATGCTGCCAGACGAGTCTGCTGGACAACGGATTTATAACGGGCATGTGATTGTTCCTGCTCGTCATTTTCCACCAAGTTAGGTTGGTGGACTTCTCCGGATATGGCAGGGATGACATCCTGCCTATTGTTAATCGGATTCTGTCTCTGGCGGTTCATCTTGCCTGCTCGGGTTCGAGGAACCTGAGTTGAATGCCTGGTGTCGGTACCCTCATCATGTTGAGGGCGCACTACCGCACGAGTCTGGCGGCGATTGTTGATGGGAGCCCTCGAGAAGGAATCTTGTCTTTTTGAATTAAGGCCCTGTGGGACCTGCTCATTCACTTCCTCAGAGTAAGGAAGTAAATGGAAATTGCGTTCCGGGGATAACGACCCGAAACGGTTGGAGACGATAGTCAGCACCGCCTGCTTCTTGATTGCTGGCCGTCGTTGTCCAGACGACCAGGTAGAGTTGTTAACTTGGAGGGCTTGACGAGCCGTCTCCAGAGTTGGGATAGTACAGTTGCGACGGTACTCCTTAATCCGCGCATTATAAACCCAGCGTTGAAGATGCTGAGTTGGTGATGTCATCCTCAGAGCGGAAGACGTTCCAGCAGGAATAGCAGCATTGGTTTTCACAGCAGCAGACCTCATAGTAGAGGTGTTTACAGCAGCAGTATTCACATGGGTGAATTTAAGGAAATCCATTTTGCAGAAGATCTTGAGAATAGAATGGATGTTCCATATAACTGACATAATCAAGATTAATCTGGCCACTGCATCTTTTAGATGAGCACATGTCAATGATTGATTTGTTTGGCCCAAGGGGCCTAACAAATAAGAAAAACATCACTTTAACTTGGTTAAGGATTCACGTCGGGTTCACCATTTTTGTTTCGCACGGAATCTGGGGATGACCTCCTGGACGGGAGATTCAAACGTTCCGAACGGTTTCTAACGGGTTTGTTCGTAGAACCGGAAACATCCAATGATTCCACATCCGTTTGGACCTACGTTCCAAAGGTAGACGCTCATTAGCTTGTGGACTAATGAGGCCTAGGAATTTGCATTGGTCGAGAGGATGGGAGGTCGGACTCATCACACCTTTTTGAGGGGAATTATTGTCTACTCCGGGACTCTCTTTATAGATTTAAGTTATGTTCGTGAATCCTTATTACATTACCAAGTATAAAATGAGTTTTCCTTTAGTTTTAACTATCAATGATTAAATATGCAAGAAATTTAGAGAATCTTTTATATGTATTCGAGGTTCTTCATCAATAGAGAATCATCTATATCTGTTTAGAGATTCTTGGTCAATGGTATCCTTCAAAACATTTATATAAAAGTCTCTTGGTCATTATGATGACCAGGCTGGTTTTAAAGCCACTAAGTGGGGCACTTGAAGTTTATCGTCATTCAGAAGGACAAGGATTATTTCAAAGTTGGTATCGAACCCATAAATGGGCTACCTACGTATCCTTTGTTTTGGAAGAGGAATTAGAACCCACGTAGTTCGAGTAATGGAGTATGATGTTTATGATTGATGGCTTAAAGAAGAATGTCATGATTACTTTTACACTCTAAGCTCACGTGAGTCATGCTCGGTGTGAGAAACAAGAGGTATTGGTAAAAATTTAGACAATTGTGCCATGAAAGATGAAATCATAAGAAATTGTTTGGGGCTTATGTATGTATGACTGCCTAGATAGATGAAGGTTTAGGATTTACTTTTAGGGAGAAAATCCATGAACAGGGTCCATAATATTATATGTGCTTCATGGAGATTTGAATACTCTAATCTTGGGGATTACTCTTAAGGAGGATGGCCAAGTTAGGAGGGGATTTATGATTGGGTTTTACTCCTGAAAAAGGAAACCCAAATCAAGGGTAAATTAGGAATGGTTAAGAGAAATTTAAGGGGGCATGGGATTTACTCCTGAAAAGGAAACCCAAGATTATGACTGGGACTTACTCCTAAAAAGGAGGCCTAGGTTAGGGATTAAGGCTTGGGCCTTACTCCTAAGAAGGATGCTCAAGATTTATGACTGGGACTTATTCCTGAGAAGGAAGCCCAGGTTAGGGGACTTGGTTTGGGGCTTACTCCTGAAGAGGATGCCCATATTTAGGGATTGGGGCTTACTCCTAAGGAGGATGCCCAAGTTAAGGAATTTAAGGTTTGGGGCTTACTCCTAAGGAGGATGCCCAGGTTTGGGAACTTTAAGAATTTGGGGCTTACTCCTAAGGAGGATGCCCAGATTAAAGAATTATGATTGGGGCTTACTCCTGTGGAGGAGACCCAAGATTATAACTGGGTTTTATACCTGAAAAAAGAGGAGACCCAGATTAAGGATTCTCTCATCATTAAAGGATGAGGTTGAATGAATGAACTCTCAATCTTTGGTGACATGAAGATGTTTAAATCACTAGATTTTCAGAGATATTCCATAGAATTCCTTTCAGATAAGGAAGTCAAATCAAGAAATCATGCCATAAATGGCTTTGAAGAGTATCTTGAAGACTGAATCTTGAATAGGAAAGGTGAAATGGCTTAAGAGGGGTAAAAATGGGCAAGATGGTCACCCAAAAAGGTAGGGGCGCGCAAGTCTTGAAAGGCGCGCATGTATTGAGGCGGCACACAAGTATTGAGGCGGCGCCCAAGTATTGCGGCGGCATGCAAGTATTGCGGCGGCGCGCAAGTATTGGTCGCGCAAGTATACTTGCGCGACATGAGGGGTATTTGCACGATTCTCAAACATCATTATAATATTTGAGCGACTCTTTATCAATCCCTTTTGAATCCTCTTGAGGTTCTTCCAGAAAAGGGACGGGCAAGTTATATTTAAGGAAATAAGTCGGCGCACAAGTGTTTGATAAGTTTCAACACTTAGGCCTTCCTTTTTCTCTTTAGATCTTCCATTCTAGGTAAGAAATTACCCTAGAAGTGTTCCGGAAGCTTTGAGAAGAGACTTGGGCGTCGGGAGCTTCAATCCGAGTTTCTGGAAAAAGATCCTCTCGAATGGGGGGCCCACAGGGTCTATTTATAGGAAAAAAGAAGACCCCGGGCGGTTACTGAGCAGTTATCACTAAGGCCTCACAAGTATTTGCATGACCCGAAGGCGTCGCGCAAGTAGGTTTGCACGAACACTAGGCAGCGCACAAGTGTACTTGCGCGACCATGAGGGAACTTGCGCGACCTAAGGGAAATGTTCTCCTTGTGCATCCCCTTGTCGATTTTTGATGTTTTCTTCAAAGGATGAATCAATTTGAGCTCGGATATTCACTTTTCCGATCTTTAGGAGTGTTGATAAATCAAAAATTTGGCACTGCTAATCAATGTTGACCAAATGTTTCATCATTCTAGGTAATCCAACTTATTGTCTATGAGGCGATAAGAAGACATCCATTTAATCTAGAAGGTGAATGTTATATAGTACTCATTGAGAGATTTGGGGATGTCAATGATGGATCTCACATTCAAAAATAATATCAACAAAAATTGGGTAGTATCTAGAGTGTCCAAAATGATTTCTTATTTAGAACAGGGCCATAATCTTGATGGGACATTGATTTGGTCAATGATTGTTGGTAGATGGGAGGCAACATTGCAATGGATCAATGTGGTGGTGGTTTGTCCAGTGGATTATCTATTGTATGAGTTGATATCTCTCTATTTTGTAGGGTTGTCTCTTGAGGGTGGTTCCAACTTCATCATTACATCCCTATAAGACTGGGTGTTTACTACAACCTCATGTACAATGGAAACATCAGTCATTGTTAGGTCCATTGGGTTCTCTATGTCTATTAACCTACAAAACAAATCTATATGATCTCAGGAAGAGGATGAGAATGAAGCTAGAGATGATGGGGATTACATCACCATAATACCTTGGAAGGGACCTAAATCATCCAACACATTCATTTATTTGTGAAGTAATTTAGGGATTTTTTGGATCTCAACTTCCAAGATGGAAAATTTTACCTGTTGGGCTCTTGTCATAGACTATGATATAGATTCATGCGTTGAGGGTCTTTTGACTGAATCACATTCAAACTTATAATCTATGAAATTATTTAGATTGAGAATGAATTGATCTTTCCCTGATTTTTTCCTTCAATGGAGGTGGTTCAACCTTATTCCGTGGTATTATTTTCCAGGAAAATGAATATTCGTAGTACACGGAGGTCCTACATTATGTTGGACGATGGATCATTGAAGACCTATTAATAATTTGGATTTTGAGAATTTAGTTCCTTCTCTTTGACTGAGAACCATAAATGGAGGAAATATACTTACTTTTTTGGTATCACAAGAAGGAACTCTATATTGATTTTGAGAATGGGGAGGGCCTCCACTTTGGTGGCTTGATGAGAGAGGATTTATTTTTCAGTTTTGAAAAAGGACATGGGGAGGACCTCCATGTTGATTACATTAAATATGGGTAGGACCTCCATAGTGGCTATCAAATACATGGTGAGGATCATCACTTTGATTTAGGTGAATATGGAGAGGACCAACATTGTTTAGTGCTGACGAAGCAGAGAGGGTCTACTATTTATTTGATGCCAGAGTGTGGAGGACATCCTCTAGAGATGGTGATAACATGAGGAGGACCTTTTAATTTATCGTTTGTTACATGGGGAGGGCCTCCATGATAACTAGTGGCAATGGCATGGGGAGTACCTCTGTACTCGATGCTAATGTAGGGAGGATTTCCACTTGGACTGGTAATGACATGATGAAGATATTAATATTGATAAATAGTGTGGGGAAGGATAATAATTGGGTTGGTTATGGATAAGGGAGGACCTATATGATGTAAATCATCATCATATGTTGGTGCATAATGGTTGAAGGGGATCTTGCGATTGAGAGATTCAACCCAACCTTCTTAGGGGGCGACTGGGGTCTCGATCTCGATTCGGAAATTTGGATCCCTAGTCATTTATTATCGAAAATTGGTAGTATATGATTGGAGTGGATGGTGACACAATAACTATGGAATATGATGCCTCTTGATGAGAATAATCTTGAGATTGCACTCGATGTTATCATTGGGTCATTTGGACCTAGTGTAGTAGAATAATAGTATAGTGCAGTTGTTCCTCGGCCTAGAAGATCATTCATTATTCGCACTGATGGGTCATTACGGGTGCCCTCCTTGGAGGCTCCTAGGCAGTATTTTAAACCTAGGTGTGTTACGCATTCCCACCTCCTCGGTTGATGGGAGATAGTTGTTGGATTTCATCAGGTAGATGATCCCGAAGTGTTTCACTATTGGGGTGGAAAGTAGTGGATCCTTGTGTTGGCCTTGGGGGTCAAGGTGTTTTTGAGGAACAAAATCCTCTAGGTCATCGAAGCACATGTCCCTTATAGGAATGACCCCTCCTACTCAAACCAAAATAGTATATCATCAATTACCCTACTCTGATTGATTTTTAGGGTGACATGAGTTGTGGGCGCCTAGTTGCTATGGTCACATAACGAGTCCTGGAGTCGCGTGAGATAGGACGAGTCCATGTAGTTTACCATCACATAGCAAGGAATCGCATGCCACGGCTAAAGAATTATTAAGGGATTAGTGGGTATTATGCATGGAAGCTTCCCATTGAAAGCGGTATTGGCTTGGTTATATTTTTGAGGTTTATGTATGGGAGTTTTTTGGGGTCTTCTAGGAGTAATAATTTTGTGGATGGGTATTATGCATGATTATGGCCCATAGGACATGATCTTACAAGGATGTGGCCACCAATGAAAAATCCAGTTGGAAATTAATGGAGTGTATGGAGTTGATGTAGTGGATGGAGAGGAAGGGATTGATGGAATGAATGGAATGGATGTAATGTATGGTTGTATCCAAAGGGATGCTTCACATGTTCCCCAATTAATTGGGAATCAAATCCATCATATTCCAGATAGGGGTGTCGGGTATTACACATTAAGTAGAGGCCCATCTGGTTGGGGATTACATGATAGAATATTCCCTTTAGAGGACATGAGATGGTTGGGCATTACTCAATTAGGTATTCCCATGAATGTGTATAATGGATATCATATTCATTTCTAGCCACTAATTCCCTTTATGTCAATATTAGTTTTAGAAATAATAAGATACAGTAAACCTTCGTGTCGTAACACGAACTATGTGCCAACAAAAGATGATGTGGGTATTGAACATGGATGATTCCTTTAGAGAAAGTCATTACACATGAAGAGGATCTCACTATATTAAAGGAAGATCTCATTTCATGTGTGACACACATGGATAACCCTATTAAGTTTGTTTTGGGAATTATGTATGGAAGCTACCCTATATGTGAGGATTTCGAAGAATGATGGGAGGAGGTGGCATCCAATGATGAGTGTACATGGGGAATCCATTGTACCTTTCATGGGGTAATTCTATAGTTTAATGTCATGGGATTATAAATTTGGTGGTAGGACTTTTTAATTCCTATATATCAGAAGTGGGGGACTCACTCCTTACCCCATAGTCAAACCTAACCAAAGCCTATTCACCCTTTGGAGGGATATTGATACATAAATTAATGGTTTAAATGCTGTGGATAATAATTATATCACGAGGGACATGTTAGTATCCCTATGATGCGAAAAAAGGTGTTAGCAAAACCATTATGAGAATATGTGATTTTGAGTCCATGTGAGAATTAAAACATTTTGATTGACAAGTTGATGGAGTTTGAAAATGCCTTGTTGTAGTGGATTGAAGCAGTCCTTGAGACTAGAGCATAAGGGCATACAAATCAGACCATAAATAAGACACATATTTAAAAATACAATGCATTAAATATAGGTTTCTAGTGTTTATGTAAATAAAGAAAATATCATGGGGGTGTAAGAGTTTGGGGTCTTACAACATGGACCACTAGTTTCTAGAAATTAGGGTTATACAAGATGAACAAGGGGATATCATTGTCTATATTATAATAAGGTAAATTTTAAATCATTTTTTGTTTGGTTCAAAATGATAATATTGAAATCCACAAGGTAGAATTTATATTTTTTATGTTATTATTCAGATACCATGTTTCCATGTTTAAGGTCAAAGATCCTAGAGCTAGTACAGTTACATATTTATTGTCCTTTGGATTATATTAATGATTCAGCCTTTAATTTTATGAAAGTAGCATGATAATTGTTCCATTTATTGACATGAATCATTGAACATAGGGTTTATTCCTATATTATAATCATGGAACTCAAATCGTAGTCTTTTTATGAAATTCAATATAGAAAATGGGTCTATGTCAACTCATAAATTTCTAGCATGGTGATTATATAAATGATCTCTAGGAAATTTACTCAAAGTTTATGTTTGTGATTCCTTAAAAAATGAGGCTTCAATATAATATTATTCATCTTTGGCCAAATTTTGGATAATGGTTTATAGTTTTATAATATATACATTCTCTATAGAATGAAACACCATATTGATGATAAGAGGGAATATATAAAGAGATAAAAGGGGTAAATGGCACAATGGTGTGTGTTATTATATTTACTTGTAGTTCAAGTATATAATATCTATGTATCATAACATATTTGATTAAATGGGAATCAATACAAATCAATTCTTGAACTATCTATATAGTTCTATTTCATAAACTGGAAAGAGTGGAAAATTTCTGGGTATCCTGATGAGAAGGGGGTGACAAAAATATGCTATTAATTGGTTAGAGTCTCATAATAAATGATAGAATAGGTGATTGAGTTATATCCCATGGATAGGGTAGATATAAGGTATACAAGTGTCATAGAATATCAAAAGGAAAGTGAATTACGCCAGAGATAGTTCATAATAGAATGTCTCATGAACATCGATCATAATAGTATATAGGAAAATGGGTGATTCATCTGAGAAATATGATGGGAAATAACTGTATGTTGAAGAATAATCACTACCAAATTGATGCATGGTAATTATGTTTTTTTGGCATATGTGCAACGCATCTGTAAATCACTATATAACCAATTAAATGAGAATTAAGGAACTAGTTGTTCTTAGGAGTTAGTGTGACATGAGATCAAAATAAAAAGTGGAGTATATTATGAGGAGAACACACTAGAAAGGGGATTTTATAATTAGGAGAGGACCATGGTATCATATATATTAGAATAATTTGATATGAATGGTTCTAGGAATTTTAAAACATTACATGAATGAATTTGATCGTGTTGTTTATTAATGTACAATTTGAATAGGAACCACGCTGTTAATCATCATAAATAAAAGAAAATTAACATTTATTCTATTTTTATACATAATTCAAGATGTACTATTATGTTTATTATCATGTAATGAGGAATATAAAGGTTGAGATATAGTCTATGTAGTAGACACATAATGTAAACCTAATGTCAATTGGTACCCCAATACGAATACAATTGATCATATGGATGGTAAAACAATTTTTAAGGCCATGGTTCTGAGACTTATATGGGATTTGATGTTTAATGAAATGATTAAAAATATAAATCTTTATATATTTTAATGTAATTAAACTAGAACTGGTTGTGTCTCCATTTTTATTACCATAATCTTTATCAGTTGTTCTTGGAAACACTCAAACAAAATCCTTAACATCATTTGAGTAATGATAAGTGTAATAAATAATAGTTAATATAAGAAAAATAATATTTTTAAAGACATTAGAACATGGGCGTGTAGTTCAAATTTAGAATATCACTTATTCCACTAAGAGTGACCCGGTACAAATGGTGGAGACCTATCAGTTTTGATTCATGGAGTGCAATTCTCCCTACCCATTCTTAGGTCTGCATGGTCTTAATTTAAAATTTATTACAACTCTACTAAATAATTGGGTATTTAGTAAATAAAAATCATTACTTGGATACATTAAATCAAGAGGATGGGGTTTTACCGTTGATTGTTAACACTAAATGAATTTCTAAAGGCACGACCCATTTTTGTACTACTAGGAATATGGGATGAAAAAATAATGTTGAATGTTGACCATGTTCAAATGATAGTTTTATTCGTGTTGTTTTTTAATTCCCTAAGAATATGTGACCTATATTGGGATTGAGTCGAGTCACAAGATCCTAATCCCTTACCATATACATATTGGAGTCCATTTGGAAAAGTAAACTAAATAGTGACTCAAAATCTGAAGGCACATAATGTGATTATAATGAAAAAAATGATGCTTAGGAAGATTTTGAGCACTCCGGGGATACAATACCATTCATTGAAAGCATCAATGTTTCATATTATTATGATTGTGTGAGAATACCATGAAAGAGAATGGAGTGGGACTCAATCATGTCTACTTGGACCGATGCATTCCCTTGGGATATATTGTTAAGTTCATATAGATCACTCCAATGAAGGAAAAATTTTATGGTCATATATCTTAGACCACATACATAGGGAACATCCATGTTTCTATTATAGTAAGGAAAGAGTTTTCTATAATGGACAAATGAAAAAATATGAGATATGGTAAATGGAAACCAATAGTCGGGTATGTGACTATTGTGTGAGGGTGTTGGTTCATATCCAATGAAAATGAGAATCATGTCACATTCATTACATGTATGTGGCATGGTAAATGAATGGAAAAAAATGGTATTGGCCTTTTATGTGAGGTCCCTAATGTATTTATTTATTTTAATAAATATATGAAAATATTCTAGGTGTTATTATCTTGAAACAAGGATAGAACTATTGAATCCCATCAATTTCATCTGGTTACTTCAAATATATATGTTGTGATGTTGATGTTAAATTTCCTTGGGATCTTACATAAAAAGATGATATTCTAAATCCTTTCCATCCACTCCGTAGATTATTAGGGTCCTTTTTCACCATAAAATACCTATATATTTCTATTCCATAGAAATCTCACCATCCTCACAGACCATATTTCATAATACTTTTCTGAGTATTTGATAGTCTACATGTGAAAATCAATAATTATTGTGTCTCCTAGATGGCTTTAATGTGATAAATGTTTCCCAACTCTTTCTATTTGGTTCATAGTGAAATTATTAGGAGGTAGGATCTATAAACCATAAGTTATAAAAAAAATTAATAACCAAACATCAATTTTAAAAAAATCAATATATCCATATAAATTTATTTATTTATTCATAAAAATATAATAACCTCAATCCTAGGGGTTTTAAAATCCAAAAGTGAATTTTTTTAACATTGAAACATATCCTCATTGTGGATCATTCGGTTGCATGTTTTTCTAAATTAATCACCCACCATTAGAAACAATATAATTATAGGTACTATCTCAAGAGTTTTATATAGTTTTTAATAACCATTTCCCTCTATTTTTATCCAATGTTTCACCTTGAAATTCAATATTTTTCAACATTACACATTTTTTCTTTACAAAACTAATAAATAATAGTAATTAAGTTCAATTTTCAATAATGAAACTAAAAATCATGTTAAAATCAAAGGAAAACCCCATAACGTCCATGGTAACTCCAGTTTTATCATGATTGACATATTTTCTAGGAATACCCATACACCTATCTCTCATTATCAGATAATCTAATATCTATACTACATTTACTCTATCAATAACACAAGGGCAGTGAAACTATTTTTTAATAAACCAGTCGTGGTCAACCAAACCCATTATCTTGACACATAGCCTTAAGGCCTAAAGCCAATTATCGATCTCTACAAGATAACAACGAGTATTAGGGTGTCACTATGTATCCATTTAGGAATAGCATCACCCTCACAATCTTAATGAACAATTCGCATATTCCTCATGAAATTCAAATATGAATCATCCATTGATTGGATGGACATTACATCAAAAATTAAATTTTAGAATATGAATTCTGAAAAACATGGTGGGACAAATAATGAAAATAACCAAATGACTTACTTCATAAAATCTTATGAAAAACAAAGGCAAATTTATATCTATATATAAAATACTATAAACATGAAAAAGTTGGAGGTACTGATAAAAAGTATCCCAAATATGGGCGACCCAAAATACCCCACATGGTTCCAAAAAACCCTTGTCTAACAATCCAATATTTCTAAACATTTTTACTACATCATTTTTTATTAATAATATAACAATAAGAAATTATGGAATCAAAAATTTTTGTATCATGAAAAAATTGGTTTACATATCACTTGTGCATACTTAGTAATAATTATTATTTGAATAATTATAAATTTTCCACATAACTAATTTATCTTCTTCATGGTACATGTAATCACCTGAGGAGATACATAAAAACCTATCCAATATTATAACCATGTAAAGAGAGGAGTAACATAAAAGTAATGAGAGACATGGGAAAATATAGTAAATTTGTGTGAATATTTATTAAATCATAATAATGAGATCAAGATCATAAATATAACAAGATCAGTTGAAAAGGAAATCAAATGGACTATATATTTAATAAAGAAACATCATAACAATGAATTCAAATGCAATAATGAACTAATCTATAATTGTTATCATGCCTAAAATATGTTCACAAATAATATCTTATTATTGTGATTAAAGTTAGAATCGTGTTCATGTTTAATAGATATAATATCATGAGATACATCACACCACCAAATAAATAATAAATATTCATAATCATTCATGCCACAAGAAATGAAAACATATATCAATTGTTGTCATGAAATATACCCATGGAAACTAATGTGTTTCATAACAATTTAAATAAATAATATGTTAATGAATAACATTTTATATTCAAAATAAAATATGTTAAAATATATATTTAACATTAAATATTGTCATAAAGACCATAAGTCAATATTATAATGTGAAATAACTCAATACAGATAGATGAGATATTTTTAGAAACATTTTTTTGAACTATAATTATAGGTGCCTTGAAAATTTTCTCAATTAGGTAGAAGAAAACATATCCCCATAAAATAATGGTATATCATACAAAAAGGATAATATTAATTATTTTATAACAATTATGGAAATATAAAATAAATTTAATGGGAAGAATAAAAGGAAATAATTGTGTTCAAGAGTCCCCTTACAATATGATTCGTTTTTTGATCAAATTTTATTATCTATGATAATAAACATATATTAATAAAAAAATTAAAAAACATAAATTATATAAACAATTTTACACATGTTCAATTATAATCAATGTATTTTATTTACTAAAATTATTTTTCAATGTTATAATCTTTTTGTACAGTGTTTGCTTTATTATATCCCATCTTTTATTGATTTTATAACTTTGTTTTCATCCCATTTATAGTTTAATAGAAATAATTAAAAACATTATAAGTATTTAATAATTTATATATAAAAAATAATTTGTTATTATAAGCCATAAGGTTGGTAATATGTTGAGAAATGTAAATTTCATCTTTGTTGTCTAAATAATAATAAAAAATTAATTTTAAAAAGAATATGAAATAGATGTATAATAGAGATAAAATTCAAAAATTATAGTAATAAATTAAACATAATTTTAATATTATATTTAATAAATTATATCTGGTTTGGGATAGAAATTATTATATCTGTTTAGGAAGAGATGAGGAAAATCAGTGAAAATAAAGAATTAATTTTACCTACTTCATTGTGTGGTTTCTTTTATAAGACTATTAACTCCATGAATGATTGGATTTCTATTATTACTGAAAATTCTTAGGGATACCAAGGGTATTAGAGATGGTAATTGGAAAATTATTTGTATTTAGCAACTGTAAGTGAATTGGATTTCTAAGGACAAGGAGGGTATGTATTTTTACTTATAGAGTTGGGTATTTTAGTGTTAAAATATTTAATAAGAAAACATATTGAAGTTAATATTATTAATATTTATATTTTCACATAGTGATTCATTATTAATAAAGGAACATGGTTTTAGAACTTTTAATTACTTACACATGTGAATTTATTAATGTAGTAAAAAATAATGTGTCAAAAATAAAAAATTTGTTTTTAACAGAATAACTTATTTATTAATATTTGGGAAAAAAATTATGTTTTAAAAATAACATAGTGGATTCTAATTGAATAATTTCAATTATTGAATATTTTTCTGGGGAAGACAACAATTGTAGAATTTTTATGTCAATATTAGTACATAAATTATTTAATCAAAACATATCAGATATTCAAAAACTGTTTTTTTATTATTCAATAAAAATTGAATCATTTTTTTAAATTAAAAATAAAAATAACTAATTGAAAACTTAAAAATGTTGATTTATAAAAATAACATGAGTTTTATGTAAATAAGTTTATATCATTGGTAATTTAAAAATTTTAACTAAAAATAATGTTTTTAAAATATGTAGTTTGTTATAAACACACTTACAGAATTATTGATTTTCTAATCATGATATTTATTTTATGTCATTATTATAAATATATTCCTATATTATTCAGGGTAAATATTTTTTACAAGAAATTTTAATGTGTTGAATTCAATTTACTATTCCAATGGTCATGTAACTATTTCTAAATATCATATTAAAATTAAAATAGTTATATTACAATTCTGATAGGTATATTACCTCCATTAAACACCACATAATTTCATTAATCATATTTTATCTTCATTACCCTCAATATTATATAATCCAATTTTTTAAAATATTTAAAACATTACTAATGCTATGTTTCCATTTTATAGTGTTGTTTGTTCGTGTGTTAACTTTTTGTGATTGAGATGATATAAATTTTCCTATTATAATTATTTTAAATATAAATGTTTATAATAGCATTCTAATTATATCAATTTTATTGTGTTAAATTTTTTATTAACTGTGAAATTGTATACTAATATAATTAATTGTTTTTATTTTCATTACATGTGTTTTATTAAATTCTTTATTCATGATTATGTCAGAAGATATATATTTAGAAGAAAAAATAATATATTTAAAAGTGATGTAGTTACATTCATCACCAAATATTAAATTTCATACTCATCATTTTAAATCATGTCATTTTATGATAATAGATTATGGTATTATTATTTTATTATGACATTAGGATCCTATGTTTCTTCCTATAACTTTTTATTCAACTGAAACACATAAAAGTGAGTTGTATTGTTGCCTAGAACATTATCTGTATGTGCTGAGATCCCCACATAAAACCCTTTATAGGATAATTAATCATCCAATTATACAACCTATTGTATAATATATGTGATGGTTCATGAATTTTTTTATCAGGAGAAATACATGGAACACATTCAAAATGTAAGATATATTTGGGGAGAGTACTAATTGATAGTCCATAACTACTATATGATCATGGATCTAAAAGGGGATATTGTAACTAGGGTTGATATTTCCATTTTTCAAAAACTCTTGTATCTATTATAGGTAATAGTTTAAGGAACACTTGTTCTCCAACCTAAAACTCTAAGTACCCTAGATGATTGTCACAAAATTAATTTTATCGAATATGAGAATATTTAATGTGTTTGGATTGACTTAAACCTTATATGTCATCTCTTATACAAGATCAACTCAAAGAATTAGTTATTAAAAACATCACCACAACATGTATATGTTCTACATCACATCCCATATTGATCTTCATATAGGTCTATTTGAATGCATAATGGGAATTTGTTTTTGTGTGAGATCTCAAACAATGGGATATTTTTATCACATCCACCATTAAATTCCATTGACCAAGATCTCTGTATTTCCTTGAGTTTTTGTATGGACCATTGCAATTTTCTATCAGGTTGGATGTGATAGGGAGTAATAATAGCGAATTTAGTATTCCATTCCTATCAAAGACATCTCGAGAATTGAAATTTGAACTTTGGATCATAATCATACATGATCAGGTGTGATTCCACATGTCACCTCACCACTAATTATATATATATATTCGCATTTTCATGTTATAAATATTAATGAATACTATTGAATTGCGTAGTATTGATGAATATATCCACCATAATCTATATCAGGTTTCTTCCTTTGGATTTCTTTAGGGAAATAATGAAAAAGTCCATTGTGATGTTTTCTCATATCCTTGTATGTATGGATAATGGTTTTATCATCCCATTGGAATTTTTTCAATATATATTAACCTACTCACATACTCTGAACTATGAGGTATAACCAAATATCCCGTTATCCATTTTGTCCCACTATAAATGATTGTAAAGATCATGTAAAATCGTTTTACTTATAGGAATAATGTAGAAGGATAAGCTCAATGCATTATCTAATAGCAATTTATTTATCTATAGAGATGATATAATACAGATTATAGTTCCAAAATTAATGAATCTATATTTTTAAATATGATCTTCATTATTCTTTCCATCCTATATCACTTATACCTTCATTTGGAGCTTCAAATATTTTATTTATGCATTATTTTTCTTATCCTGAATAAATGTTTTAGGAAATACGTTGGAAAGGGTTTTATGTATTTCATTACATTATGATTTCTAGAACTATATATTTCATATCTATGATTATTGGGACATTATAAATCGTCACCACGGATAAAGTAGTTGGTTCTTTTTAACTAATATAACCAACCCCCTTAATTTTCCTTCATATATGGTAGTGAAATAAGAAATCATAGTCATTTATTTTCTATAACTATCATCATTGATTCATGTTAATCTTATTTGATCAATTTAGATATATTGTTCAGTAGATATGTAACTCTTTTCTCCATAAAGATAGTTTCTATAGATCTCTAATGGAAATATCATAACAATTTACTCAAGATCTTGTGTGGGGTACTCCTGCTCATGGATCTATATCTTTTCTATGATATAGGCTATAACATTCATTTTGAATTATGGCACTACCACAATTTTTTTCTTATCGTCATTTTATATTATAAATCCTACTCTAATTTATGATACTTTGATTATTAGAATAGTGATTAGTCTCTTACTTAAATCCTTAAATATATCCTCACATTCTTTTATCCACATCTAATTTACCACTTTCAAGGACAACAAATTAAGTATTATAGACAATCAAAATATTTTTCTCACAATCCAATAGTATTGTCTAGTTAATTATAGAAGATAATGGATCTCAATAATTCTTGAGGGACTGATCCATTTCTCACATTCCTTTATCTTTTCAGGGAATATATAAATTTCTTCACTTGTGATCATATTCCACATGAACATGACTTTTTTTCCCAAAATTCACACTTACTATACCTATCATAAATCTTCTCATTCCGTAAATACTTTTCCACAATCATTAGATGATATTATTCTCCCTTATCTATCCTAGAGTAAATGATAATACAATAATTAAATTCTACCCAAAAATTATGTAGGTGGACTCTAAATGATTGATTCATCAAGTCCATTATGATTTTATGAGAATTGGTCAATATAAATTCCATCACTAAAAACTCATCGTTTCTATATCATGTGTTAAAGAATATATTATGATTATGTACTCTCATTACCTTAAATTATTTGTATACAAAATGAATATCTACCTATGATATGTAATAATCTAATGTATTTTGATTGAAAAAATCCTCAATCATTGGTTGTAGTTAATTTTTATTTATTATGATCTTGTAATTTTCTAGGTAATCGATGAATATCCAAAAAACAATCCTATTACTTAATAAATAAATAAAAAACCCCAATGTGATTGACTAAGCTGAATGATATATTTTTACAAATTCTATTAAAACTACATATTTAACTCCTATTGTTCTATCAAGGTTATCCTATACAGGATTTTAGGGATAAAAGTAGATCATGGTTAAGATTCTATTGATAAATCTACCTCATGATATGGGGTAATGTCCAATAAAATATTTGGGGAAAAGATCAGTATAATCCCTCACAATGGGCATGTCCCCAATTCTTATTATTTTGGTTTGGTTAACCATTTTATTATGATATAATTCTTTACTATGTATCAATAACCATACAACTAATGTTTTAACAAAAATTGATTAATCATTTCCTTATATATTTTCAAGAGAACGGGATTGGATAGAATATTGAATTAGGATTCATTTTCCAAATAGTTTATTTGACATCTATATACCGGGATATAATCATTACCCTATATAGTATCAAATTAACCAAAGGGTTGGATTGGTTGATTTAGTAGAAGAATCATACCACACACACTATTATTTAAGAGTTCAATATTTTGGTTAGAATGACTGCACTATGTTATTTTTTATATATATATCTAATACAACGACTTGGATGGATATTAAATACGTATTAAAAACAATAAATATATAAATTAATATATATTTAACTAATTGAATAAAACATTCACCTATTATGAGTGAATTTTTTGTTTAAATTTTACTATTTTATTTTATTAATTCATTTTCCCACAATTCAATTTTGATTAAAAGGATTGAATGAAAATGAATTTAAATAATTCATGAATAAATAATATATTCTCACTTGGAAATCAATTCCAAATCAATCTCTTGTGGGATCCCATTGTTTTGACTAGGTTATATTCAGAAAACATGATTATTGGATCCTAGTTTTTAATAATTTCATACCTAAAATTAATTAATTACATCAAATATATAAAATTTACAATGGTGTTTTTAAATAATGTGATAAACCAATGAATATTATAAAGGTGTGTCTAAATTTGTGTTTAGTCTGGCCCACTTGTCATCCACCGTGTGGTGAATGAGTTAATACCAAATCAAACCTTTTCAAGGTTATTACCCCAATGTTCATATATTCCTATTATTTTATCCACTTGTTAGTATCCATATAGGGGTGTAATTATTAAGATACTAAAAACTCAATACATTAATAAAAATTTAAGATGGTTTTTTATTTTCATATTCATCCCTAGGTTTTAAATAATTTTACTATAGTCATAATAAAAAAATTAACTATGATTTTATTTATGGTAAATATAGTGACATGAATTTTTCATAAAAGATTAAAAAAATAATATTATGTCAAATAACATAATAATAAAACAATCCAATGTTGATAGGGAAAGTATACTGTAAAAATTAGGTTCATTTATCACTCATATATATGAAAAACTAAAAATATTTAAATTTTTCTCCTTAGTTTACCAATATTTCTCATGTTATCATTATTACATTCAATAACCTATGTATATAAATCAAAAATAATGGGTGATATATTCCTAATATGGGAAGTAATAATAAGTAAGGAATTAGAGGAATTGGAAAATATAATACATGTGTGAGAATAATCATTAAACCTTAAACATATGATAACAATATGATGTATAAAAGCATCATTTTAAAAAGTCATTGGATAAGTAATTTGAATAATAATTAATCATAAAAACATAGTGGTTAAAAATAATTATTACGTTTCAATCAATGCTAAAACGAATTCCCCACATAATATACAAATTATGAGGATATATAACACATCACCCAATTCATTAGAGGGATTTAAAATGTTGATCACACTTGATTCAACATAAAATTATCATAATCATACATTTTATAAGAAAAAACAGAAAATAATAATAGTTAAGAAATAAAAAAATGGAATGGAAAGAGATTCATAAAGATTTCATATCAAAAAAATCAATGAATAAACTTTTATATTCAATATTGAATATAGGTGAAAATATTTTTTACATTAAATATTGTGATTAAAATCTAGGTCATGGATAAAAGGTGAAACAACTCAAGACGAATCAATGAGATTTTTTAAAAAATAATATTTTTGTATTATCCTTATGTATATCTTAGAAAAAAAAAATATTAGATAAATGTACTCATATCTAAATGAAATTAGAAATTTATTTTTCATAATAATATAAACGGTTTTAGAATAGTTATAATAAAAGGAAAAAAGATAGTGTAAAAACCATTAGAATGAATTATATTTAAGTGTCCTAGTACCATAAAACCTATTTTATGTCTGCAAATTTCCCAATCTTCTATAATAAACCAAAAAATACATAAAAATTAAAAAAAAGTAAAAAATGTTACTTTTCTTAACTTTTCAGCAGTTATAATAATTTTAATTTTTTAAATTTTCTTGGTCGTAGATATAATGTTTTGATATGATGTTTTATTATAAATATATAATCATTTCCCAAAATCATGATTTGGTTTCATTAAAATTTATTCATAAGTAAATTTTTTTATATAACATAATATAATTATTTCAACCACCCATAAAGAAGTTATATGTAGAGAATTTGTGACGTCCTCATATAGACTATTAATTGACGATTAATAAGTAATTATCAATAGTGGGTTAAGTAATGTATAAAATATAAAAAATAATTAAAATTGGATAATAACGTGATATTAATGATTAAATAATTTTTAATTAATTTTATGAGGTTTTATATAAATGTTAACATAAGTATTGAGAATGAGTGGAGAAAATTGAAATGAAATATCAAGGAACCTTACATCCTTTTTAATGTTGTTTCGCTAATAAAGCTCTAAAATACTTTAAATATTGAATTTTAATTACTACAAAACATTCATATGGATGAAAAGGTAAATAAGAGATGGTAATTGGGAAGATATTTTGATTTCATATGTGGATGTGATGTTTTTTCCAAGGGGAGGGACAGTGTGTATTTATGCACGAGGAGAGAGGTATTTTAGGGTTAAAATATTGAATAGAGTATATTTTACAAGGTAAGTATTATAATAGTTTTATTTTTTACATTTTTATTTATATATTAATAACATAACATGGTTTTATACTTTTAACACATTCCACCTCCAAATTTATTAATTTAATTAAATGGATAGTGGGAAAATGTTTTTTAATGGAACAATTTATAATTTAGGCTTCTGGAAAATACTTTTTTGGTAAAAAATAAGTTTATTTACATTTTGAATGAACAATAAATGTTATTAAATATGTTTTTGTAAAATCTATCAATTCTACGATTGTTTATATTATTATTACACCAATAATAATGTAATTAAAACGTATGTTTATTTAAAAAATTAATCTTTACTACTCAAAAAATATTTGAATATGTTCTAAAAATTTATAAAAAAATAGATATATATAGTTTTATTATTAAAAAATAAAACTAATTATATCTAAATAATTATCTAAAATAAGTAATTTTAATAACTAATTTAACAAATTATGGTTTTATGAAATATATTTTTTCAAAATTTTATTTTACACTATCATGGAATTTTTAAATAGATATACAATTGATGGAATTATAATATATGTATTTTTCTAAATTATTTATGGTAAATATTATTTATATTATATTTTACTATTTTTGGCTGATTTTATATTTTAATGGTTAGGTTACTATTCCTAATGGGCATATTACTAGTATAATGGTCATACTACTATTTCAATGATCATATTACCATTAAAATTATCGTAATAATATTTAAATAGTCATATCACCTCCAAAAATACATCTAAATTTATTTATTCGTCATTTATCTCTATTCTAATGAAGGATCAATATTCTCATTTTGGAAATGGTCAATTTCATTACATATATTATATTTCCTTTTATAATGTTATTTGTTATTGTCACAATTCTATGTAATATAGATGACACATATTTTAATATTCTAGATATTTTTGTTTTGTGATTTTTATCATCCCAGAGTAATAATTAAATTTTTTGGTTTAGTTATAGAATAAATGTAAATTTCACTAATATTGAAATTAATTACATTAATTTTTGAGAAATAATTTTTATACTATGTTAATTTCAAATTTTTTTTCCAAATTATTCATTTAAAAGGGATATTACATGCATATTTTTTTACAATGTGAGGTATAGTCACCTCAATAACTAAAATATGTAAGTAAGATGAGCTTTAGGAAGGGACAAAAAACTAAATTGCACCCTTTATAATAAATTTTTCCTAGAAAGACATGTCTACATTCTACCAAAGGAATATTTATGGTATCAGGAAATTCTTATAAGTATTCTAACTTGAATATGAATAATACTTCTCGACATTAAATTCATCTTATCAAGAATGAAAACATTGATTATAAAACTCTTTCTTATAAAAATGTATCTAAATTAAAAATGTTTTATAAAATACTTCCATTTTCTAAAACATAAGAAAATTTGAAAAATTGAAATATGTAGAGGAACCCATGGAATATAATAAATTATTATCCATTTTCTATGATGGTAAATATATAGTTTAATAGAATAGCCATGGGATTAATCAATTGATCCCAGAAAACTATGACAATAACTAGTAACAATAATCAATATAAATCAACCTACACATCCAACCATATGATCTAAATATTCATGAGGGGGAATAAATATATCTTTTTAACACAGTTACTCAAATCTTCCACTAACCATATTCCGTAGACAATCTATATTAGGGGATACACCCCCTTAGGTTACCAACACATCCAAGGTATTTAATGTTTTTCCAATAATCAAACATACATATATTCCATTCCCATAATCACATAAATAATAAATATTTTTTTGAAAACCCATTATAAATCACACTTTAAAAATTTATTTGAAAATTTTTTTAATAATAAATTTCATTTTACATGTTTTGGGTATGTATCAAATTTGTTAAAGAAACTCCGTGAATATGAAATTAAATCCTAAACATTCTATAGATATTAATAATCAATATCATAAATTCCACAAAAATTAATCATTTAAAATAATGGAAATGAATAAATAAAATTTTTCTATGGAATATGCCCATTTGGTAGAGGCTCCTACCAAAAATCTATAGAAAACACATCACCTTTATTAAAACCCACTAGAAATTGAATGGGAGGTTCCTCAAAATTTGGAAATATAATAAAAACCATCGAACCATAATACCAAGCCCTATTTTCATCCCCACATGGGATTCTAGGGTTCAAAAATGAAAATGAAAAAGAAAAATGTGGGAGGAGTAGGAGAAGAGAGGAGAAAACCCTATGAAATAATACCTCACTGTGAAGAAATCGATAGAAAATTATGGATGAACACCAAAGGGTCAATGGATAATAGATAAAATAGAAATAATTGGATATAGAATGTGATATGTATAAATAATGGAGGAAATAATGATATAATTCATAAGGATGTTGAATTTAAAATTTTATTTTATAAAATTTTGGTAGAACACATTGTTCCGACACAACGTTTTCCAAACCATTAAATGCGTTTGTGGGTATCTTCCCCTTTAGAAAATGGGAATTAGGTTTTACCCTAGAAGTAGGTAATAGAAAATTGAGCTAGTCCCTTATCCCCCCAATATCATATAGTTTTTTCCACCATTATAACTATCAGTTTTCTAACTATGTGCACTAGCAGGATTTAAAAATACTCATATTTTTGTACCTTTTTTGATAAAAAGTACAAGGATAAATAAAAATTAATCCTAACCTCCAATATATTAATACTAGTGACCCAACATGTTTCATATTCACCAACAGACTATATATATTATACCCATTTAAATTTATAAAAATTGTATCAAATAAAATATTTATTATATAATGCTTTCTTATTTTTCTATATTCATGTATCTGAAAATTTACTTTTATAATCTCTATTCTATCCACCAAATTAATATATTTCACTATATTAATGTTTGACTCTTTAAATAATCCATGTTTTCTCTTTCTCACCAAAATATATTATCCAAAAAAATTAATTTTTATACAAATTAATCTAATTCACAAACAATATAATATAATCATTTATGTTGTTAGAGACTTATGAGACTGAAAATTCTCACATGAGTAATCCTAGAACAATTGAAAGGAATCCATCACTATTCTAGAACAAAACATTAACATCCATTCTAGTTTAGAATCAGACCTAAATTCACATAACCCATGGATAATTTACTAATGAGAGAGACCACATCCTTATAATTCTACAACATAATGCACATAACCTATGGCTTATATCAGAATTCAAGATCAAAACATCAATTATAATTAAAGGTCAGGTAATATGAAAACTAAATCTTATTATTCCTTTCAAATCATATAATATATGGCTAGATAATATCTTATACAAAATTTATCACAAATATTTACCGTATGAAATATTAAAAATTTATGATAACTTTATAAAAATGAATATTATAATGGAATAAAAAATTAAATAAAATTAGAATTTATTTTAAAAAATACGAGATACAAATCCGATATTTCATATTTCCTATCTCATGTGCTCTCATGGAGGTTCTCATGCTACCACCAAACTCGCTCTAGAGGGATTGACCATCCATAAATGACTCACTCAAATTGATACTCTTTATCTACTAGGAAATATGTAAAATTCACCCCATTGCCAAAAATCCAACTCTCTCTAGTCGATAAGATGTCATCGGGCATGCACGTATCACCTCAACTGTGAGACGTGGAAAACATTATGCACCTGATCCATATATGAGGGAATATATAGATGATAAGACACCCCTCAAACTCTCCAGAGGATATGAAAAGGTCCAATGAAACTCATATAAATCTTATTGCCCCAGAAAAACACCTATAATACTTTTTGGGGTGAGACCCACAGAAAGAAATGGTCTCCTTGCTCGAACTCCAAGGGTCTTCGTCTCCTGTTAGCATAATAATTCGGATGTCTCAGTACAGTCTTCACATGATGATTGTTTGGGCACCATGATATAAATTTTGAAACTGCTTTCTTCATCCCTCCCCACCAGTACTGACGCCAGATTTCCTATTAAATCTTCACCACACTAGGATGTACTGCTAATGGGGATGAATGAAACTCTCTCAAAACCTTCTCCCGAAGCATCACTGGTACCATAGTTCATAATCTAAATAGGACGACATGCTCCCCACCTTAAAAAAACCCTTCAGGAGACTATCTTGAGGATACCTGAACACGTTAGGGATTGCCATCTACGTCCCCAAGCCGTGACTCATGAACTCGCTAAAGAATTAGTGGAGTGACAATCACAAACCGGAGTTAAGATTCTCCATCTCTATCCATTAAGGATATCTGTATTGCGACTAGATTCTATGTCTCCACACTCAGGAAATATTGACCATACCTCCTACTGAGTGTATCTTATACGACTTTCCCCTTCATTGGAGTTTATACCATCTCAAAGTCATAGTTCTGGAGGAACCCTAGATATCATTGATGTCTCAGGTTCAGATATTTCTGTGAGAGAATAAACCTAAGACTTCTTGTGATCAGAGTAAATAGTGAATCATTCAACCATCAAGTAGTGCCACCACATCATCAGTGAAGATACCACTACTTCAAACTCCGGGTCATGAGTCACAACTTCAATGAGGCATAGGTTATTACTGTTCACTTCGGCATCAGGACACAACCAAATCTGGTACCTGATGCATCGTAGTAAACTACATACCAAACACCCTCTTCTGGTGGCCTCATGATGCTGGCACTCTTCAATCTCTGTCTCCTCTCCTGAAAGCTCTTCTAAAACTTATCCACCCATAGGTAAGGCTACCCTTTCATCATCAAAGATTATGAAGGTGCCACAGTAGTGTGGAAATAAAAAAAACTCCTACTGCTACAAGGGTAAGGCCGGCCGACTCAATAGTGATCGACTACACCATGTAATGCAATATTTTATTCCGTGTTTCCTAGGTTACCATTTTCTCTAAACAAGGGATACCTTATTCCAATTCTTTAGATATACTAAATATTTTTTCCTAATACAGTCAATCTGATTATACACTGTGGGTTTCTAGTCTATACCCAAACTAACATCGTAAGGACTCGATACTTTCACCAAGAGGTTCCAACCAAAACTCTTTTTTCAAGGGTTAGATCACACCGTCGGCATAAGTGTGATTATTGAGTCTCCTCCGAATGGTATCTCTAGATGTAAGGGTCATGTTAAAGGCTTAAACAGAAAATCTATGTCTTGAACAAGATTTATGTAAATAAGGAATGATTAGTACCTATTTCTATTAATATGACAACTGGTAGTAGACACAGACCGTACCTCGAATCATTCCTAGATCCCTTGGGTCACACTTCTTTACTGCATGCAGCTACTCCCTTCCCATGTCATGTAGCTCACTATTCCTGGTGGGGACCACATTGGGGTGGTGGTTGTAACATTTCAAAATGTATACAACCTCATTCTACTCTCCTTGCTCATCTATTATGTCTTCTCCCCTAAATATGCATCTGTACCTATCACTTCTTCTTCCAAAAAATTTCTACACGACCAAGTCTCTCATACTAGAGTCAATTTCATGCTTTCCCACTACTTACATTCACTTGCTATATCTGCTCAGGAAATGAACATTCAACCAAAAAGTTTCTCTCTAGAACTCTAACATAATTTTAAATGCATATAGGAATAGTGTTGGATTGAATTTCTTATACACACATCGGTAGGAGGTCCGACACCTGAAGCACTGACTAAACAGTATTCATTGAGTACGTTGAATGGTCGGTACTCCTCGATGAATACTTAGATAGTGACATTTCATCCTACTGAAGTTGTAAAAGCTCTAGGGAACACACACACCTTAGCTTCTTGCAGCAAGATACCCCCTTTATTGAGGATAGTTCTCAATCATTTCCATAGAGAAGTCTCCTCTGCCAACGATCTCGGTAATCTATACCCTTTCATCGTTGTGGTGAGCCACGTAGAAGTCTCTCTACTCTGTCCATGTTTTTCAACAATAAAACTTCTTAAAAAAGAATTTATTTCTTGACAAAAATATTCATGGGTTTTTCCTTTCTCTTACCCTTACATATACCCTTTAAAAAAATTCAAAAACATGGGATGAGAATAAAAAAATATGTATGGGATATAAAATAAGGAAATAAAACATTAGTCTTTGAATACATAAAAATCAATGAGATCATTCTTTTTACTCATAAAACATAATCTCTTCAATATACCTCATGAAATCATTAGATTTATGAATAAATAATAGAAATCATAAATCATAATGGTAATTTTTGGCATACATAACATACATACATTGTAGATTTCATAGACACAGTGGGAGTAACTTTCATGGTTATGTTTGGAATACCCATCACAGTTTATTCCTAAATTTCATAGGAGAAACCTTAATGTCTACCTCTGTCATGTTACCCAATGAATTAAGTGATATCACAGGATCACCCACAATTGTATTATCATAGAACCAACTATAAACACAAGCAATTCTAATGAACCATAAAAAAATCATAAAATATAATCCAAGAATAATTTAAAAAATAATATTTCCACTTTGAAATCGAATTTTATCATTACGAGAAGAACACACATTAATGAATGAAAATTATTTTAAACTAAAATGTTGATTTGGTAACGTAATCATCAATACATAATAGACACATAAAAGTGAGAGATTCCATTCATGAATTATGTGTAAAAAATCAATTTTATTGAAATAATCAATCCATTTTTAAAACATAATTAAAACATTTCAAAATAATACATTTGAATCAAAGTGTCCCATACCACTATGAATAAGTTCAAAATAATTTATACTAAAAAATATTCATGACAATATCAATAAGACATTAACATAATTTTGAAAACATATATATGAGAGAGAATTATTTAGAAGATTAAATCATTAAAACATTTAAAATGATGCTTTAGATAAAGAGTACATTACATTTTTGAAAATTTCAATTATACACCACATGAAAGTGTAAAATTTTACAACACATTAAATGTCATGAGTCTAAATATAATAAGGATATGTATTATAAAATGGGATGTATATAAAATTTATAATGAAATAAAGGTGAATATCATCAGGAAATGTCTCATTGACAGGAGTTTGAGATGAAGTCTATTACAATGATTGTATCATTATATTAAGAATAAATAAATGACATAATTATGTGTAGAAAATATAAATACACCCAATATAAGTGTATTTTAATTATAGAACAATTAGAATCCATTAAAATTCATTTTTGAAAAAAAACCAATAACATGGATATTTAACTCAATAAAATGAGTTTGAGTTAAGATTTCCCTCACAAGTTTTTTATAAATTACGTAAGAATGAATAAACTGGATGATTATGTGTAGAAATATTATTTACACACAAAGGGAAGTGGAAATTAAAATATAAATATAGAAACAATGATTCCACATTTAATATTGGTATTATATAATCAATAAAACTTTCATAAAACCAAATGAGTGGATATTCTGTTTATAAATTCTCTTGCAAAGATCATTTTGTAAATAAAATAGATCGATTAGGTGTATTAAATATAAGTGAAAATAAATCAAGTATAAATAATGTATTTTACATTGAATTTTATTTTCACATAATCATATAATGACACAATCATGATGTAGAACATTAATCCAATGAATGGAAATTGGGTTCAAAAGTTCCCTTACCTTGAATCTGATTGGTATCTTTCAATTTTTATTTTACTAAAAATTTAACATTGGTTTGTTTATACTTTATTGAAAATTTTTTAATGTTTTTTATTATTTTTTTATCACTTATTACCATATTATAAAATTAAAAAATTATTTATGTTCATATAGGTCGTTTTGTTGATATTTGGTACCTGAGTCGAAAATGAAATTGTTTAATGTTAATTGTCCATGTGGTCAAAACTAAATAACCTCCAGAATATTAACCATGATTTAAATATCACATATATCCATTATATATATATATATATTTATAATATTATATAATATTTGGAGATAATAAATGAAATGCACCGTTCATAGAGGTGATAGGTCGTGCATAAACATTATCTCTACTTTCATTTATTTATCATATTAATGAAATTAAAATTAAATGATACACAAGTATATTATAATTTAATTATAATATATATGTTATATATGTTACATAAGTTCATTATCCACAACCATTATATGTTACATGTATGACATGAATGAGTCATATCACTTTAAGGTGGCGGTAGTCCACACTTCCTCCAATGAAATTATCGTATTTACAATTATGGATTGCATAAACGTATTTTGTAAATAAAAATTAAAGAATAATGGAGAAAATATAAATATAATATAATATATATTTATTAATTCCATTCATTTATATCATTGTTGTTTAATGGACATGATTTAGAATGAATATCATCACATCGTTGAGACAGTAGACTTTACGTACGCACGAGCAAAAATATCCTTCATTTAATGGATAAAATGTGTAAAATTGATTGGTATATTAATTATAAATATTATCAATACTTTTATATTAATTATTTACATCCATTATAATCATCATTATATTCATCTACATTATGTCTTGTTGAATAACAAATTACACCCTGATGTGGAGATGGTAGACTATACATATACACAGATGGTGATATTGTTATTCATAGGATGGTTAAAAGGATATATAAGGTTCTACCTTAATTATAATAACATCTAATAATGTAGAAGACACTGTATTTATTACATAATTATGTGAAAAACATATGAATTGAATGTAATATAAGAAAATAATATTGAAATAGGTGATAAAACAAAAACCTCTATTTTGAGTATATCCTTTCCATTTCCACAAAAGGTATCCTTAATATGGATTTCTACCTAAAGTTTGGCGCCTACGTGGAAGGGAGGGATTTTATGAAAATATTTTAATATATTTTGGATGATTGGTGTGAGTAAGTGGGTAGAATTGGTGGCCTTTTATAAGAGGGAGGATGTGAACTTTCGGAAAGTCATGAAATATTATTTTATAATAAATTAATTTCAAAATTATAATAGTTCAAAAGTGATAAATTTAAATGACAATATTATGAATGGTTGGTATCATCATAGAAAAAAGGTTTTAGACATGTTCATTCAACAAAATTAACCTTATCGTTTAGCATTTAGCTGTAGTTAAAAACAATTTCTCCTACCATGACATCTTATATTTTCATAATACATGGTTAAAATATTTACAATATAATGAAAATCAAACCAGATATGGATCATTAATGACATTATTAAAAGTATATAAGTCAATCATTAAAATAATAGATTTTAATAACAATTATATCACTTAATAAACTAGGATTTTTTATAAAAAAACACATATATGTCAATTTTGAAAGTAGTTATTAATTGATTTTTTCAAAGTCATTACAAATTTTTTACATTGAGAAAAAATAATTAAATCAAATAGAATATGTCATAATCTACCATAAAATTTTTGGATGGAATCAGATTGATAAACTACAATTTATTTTAAATTTATAATATCATTTATTTGAATCCTTTATTAATGAATCAATCACGACATAATAATTATGTCTTAATTAAAATTATCCATTTAATGTCTAAAAATTATGAATAAAATAAAATGATATAGGAAATATTTTTAACATTTAAATGAATATTTATTGTCAAATTGATCAATTATATAACCCTATATTAATATTGTTTTATTAAAAGATACATCATTATTTTATATTTCCCTTTTCTTTAAATTAAATTTTATAAAATGTCATTTTCACAACCAAGTGGCCCCCAAATGCCAAAGGTTCATCATAAGGATGATAATGGTTTAAAATATCTCATCTAATATGATTCGAACTCAATTTAGGCAGTTTTATACTATTATAATATTATTTATTACCCAAATTTACCTAATTTACCCTTTAGCCATGGTAGATAAAAATAATTACGATAGTTAGTGTTCATAATATCCAAAAATAAAGGGTAACAATTTACATAATTTGGACCTTATAATTCCAAATATAAATTCCAAATTTAAAAATAAAAAATATAGAATTTTAAGAAATTAAATAAAAATTAATTCCCATTATCAAAACCCAAAATGGGTTTTTAAGATTGAAAAACTATCAAATGATTATCAAGGGTATATTTCAAATTAAAATTTAAAATTACTTCCAATGTCCACCATTAGATTAAATTATAAAAACATAATCTAATTAAATTTTAAAACCAATTAAAAGTAAAATTAAAACATATAAATTAATTTGAAGAAAAGTCAATTTTGAATTAAAACCTTGTATTTTTTACTATTCATTAGAAATAAAATTTATCACAAAAATAAATAAAGTAAATTTTGAGGGCCTTCTTATAAATAAAAAGTTTATTTTTTCATATAGAACATATAAAAGTGAAAAAACTATTTTTAAAAAGGGTTCTCCATTGAAAGGTGCTAAAATGACCTTTTATAAATATTAGATTATTTAATGCTTAAATTTTGATTCATTCTCATTTTAAGCCTCTAAAATTCAATCTATAAAAGAATAATTTTTTTTAAAAAAAATCTTAAAGAATAATATAGTTAATTCTGTTCATTCGATGCGATACAATGACTAGGTGTTAACTACCATTTAATGTAATAATATTATTATTGTATTATTAATATGTATAATTCAATGTTGTCTACAACGTAATATTACAATGAAAACCTTTGTTTATTGTCATGTACACTATCACTCATAGCGTACCCTTTAAACTAAAATTAATATTAAATTCAAAAATTGTAATATATATGAAAATGTATTACTCTATAAATACATGGAATATAACACCTATACATGGAATCCCTTTCATAATTCATGAATTCTATCAATATGTATTCTTGTAATATATTTACTATATTTGAATAGGGTAGAGGATCATAATCATAAATTAATAATGAGTAACCATCTTTGGTGATTAGAAAACCAAATCAGTCTAATTCTATATCAACTATAGTAATCAAACACTACTGGTGCCTATAGAAAAACATATTCCATGGGGCCTTATTGAAATTAATCATAGAAATACTCTTGTGTATGTTGATTCCTAAAATAATAAAATTCAAACATTCTCCCAATATATCATTAAGATATATTCCCCCTCTTACGAATTGTAGGCTCTCTATTGAACATGATCTTTTTATCTAATTGTTTTTATAAGTAATATCTTTTAAATTCATATGGATATCTAAAAATCATATACTTATTGACTTAATATGCAATTTTGTTTCAATTTTTAACCTCAATAAATGATTTGAATTCTCATTAACATATATTTGATATTACCATTTATTCCCACTTCATTACTAGTTTGGATTCCATTTAACAATTTTATTTTCAACTACTTTCGTATATGTTAAGAAGTGTGTAATGAAATTTTTTTAAAGTATAATAGAAGAATCATATGATTGATATTTAATATAACCATTTAAAACAAGGCATGACATCTCCTTTCGTTAAGATGATTCCATTATGTTGTATAAGGAGGAGTGAGTTTTGGTTAAAATATAAAATCCTTTATAAAATTATTTATCCCTTAGTTAAGATACATTCTATAATTGTTTTATTATAGTTTATTCTTCTCCATAAAAAGATATTTCCACACATTATTAATGTTTTCATTAAATTTCTCAATGGAAATAATCATATACCTCAATATATATAAATATATAGATGTTATAAATATCCAAATGTAGTAAACATGTTGATAAAATTTGTGTAGTGGGAATATAAACCTCTAGATTCAACATAAAAATGACTACACACATCTATGTAACATAATACAAGAAGCAATTTCTCCCATTCATCATTTCCAGGAAGTTTATACTTAGTCATTTTACCTTGTAATCAAATGTGACACATATATAGTTTTTTCAGCTATAATGAATAAAATATACCACTTTATATATATATTTTTCCATGGTTCTACTTTGCATGATCATCCCACTGATTCCAAAACATTTTTGCCAAAATACTTATTTTTGTAGTTTTTTTAAAATACATGGTAAACATGGCTATCCCATTTTATTATATTTTACTTCTTTTCTAACATTATCTTACCATAATTTTCATTTTTTGTTGTTGTAGTCATTCCAAAAGATTTATGTTTACAATATCTTCAGTAGTATTTTATATACATTATAATAACAATATGAATTGATGAATAGTTTATGTAAGTATACAGAAAGGATTATGTATGTAATTTTATTATATGGATTGTGTGTGATGTTATTTATAGTTTTTAATTTACAAAAAAATTTCAGATATAATAACTCAATATGTGTTCTCTTCTAGAAGAAGTATGGTAGATGCCCTAAATACCTTATTTGTAGAAGTATTACAAGAGAAGATATATTACAAGTATAGATGAAGATTTCAATATAGTTGAAACCTACCTTGATATTTATAGAATATTACTATTATATTTTGTTACACATTTTTATATAGATACGATTAAATGATCAAGGGATGAAATAAACATGAATTTATCTAAATATTCATATATTTTTATTCTTTACCTTATCTTGTTTACTAATAGTGCTACCATTTATTTTAATTTATATAGAAATTTTATGATTACATGTTTAATAGGATTTTAGAATAAATACTCCAATTTATTTACAATTTATTTACAATTATAATCTTGTTAATCGAGGGCTACTTGGGATAGGATGATAGAAATATGTTCTAGTCAGGTATGATCAATTGATTTAGAAAGGAATACAAAGCTAATTTTTATTATGTTAATCAAGATATTCTAGTGTTTTTAAGGTAGACTAACCAATAAGTTTTTTGTTTGGGAACCCAAATGTAAGATCTACAAACATCGTTATATTTTTGGTGAAAATAAATAACTCACATATTTAGGGTATTATATTATGCGACTGGTTAATTTAAAAAAATATAGTTATTTTCCTTTTTTGATTTTATATTTTTAGTAAATTAAATAGATTAATATTTTAACATGTATTTAGTTAAACAAAATTATCATGTCAGATTTATGTTCGATTGTTCTTAAATTACTATTTTCTTAACAGTATTTTTTGATACTCTATTTATAAATAGAGGAATAATGAATTCTGAAATGCTTGTAATACTGTGCATCTACTTATTTACATATACAAGTGTATAATTTTTTTATAGTTTGTAAAAAAAATTAACCCCCACCTTTGCTGTATTGATGATAAATTCCTGGGAAACATTTTATATTATGTAAAGGACTAGACATATATTTTTAACAACACAAACATTTTGGTAGGGAAAATAAATTGTTTTGTGATAGTAATATTATCAGTTGGAACTTTGGATAATCAAAATCCTTAAAGGTAAAAAATACTTGAGGGTACTTAGTGTGAGTATTAAATGAATACTATGAAAAATATTTTGATTAGTACTAATGTTTATAATGTTTTTATGATGACTGGAAGTTATATCATTCCAAATATGGAGGTAAAATTTTTTACTCGAGAACAAATGAGTATGTATCAATTGAATTATAGTGGTTGTAATTATCTATTTTGTTTAATGATATGGAATATGTATAGTATGATATCTTCTTGCGAGGATACTAATAATATCTGAATAAATTAATAATTAACTCATTTTTTAACATTTAATTTATTGAAAACATAGAGAGATATGCATCCTTTTGGAAATCTAGATTTTTATTCCCTTCCCGTGGAATCAGTTTCATGGATACATTAGAGATTTATGTCTATCATAAATAGGTTGATGTTTGTAGGATAGAAGGACATCTTAGATGAAAAACAGAATGAAATGTTTATTTATTTCTAATATAAAGAGTGTGAATCTATGATAATAACTATTGATGAAACTTAAATATAGATAATATAGGCCTATATTATCTAATTGGACTTCGTATGCTCCATTAATGAATTTTGTAGATATTTCTTTTGAAAAAAAGAATAATTTGGTATCATTTTCATCATGTTATGGAATAGTTATAGTTTGAAAGGATACTACTAGTGAAAATTTTCAAAATCATATATTTCTTAAGAGTAATGATAAAGATGAATTAACACATAGTACCTCAATTGAATGTGGATGTGAACTACGTCATATTAATAATAATTTTAACTATATATTCTGGAAAAAAATAAATTCACTAAATGTAGAAATAAATATGAAGGTCCTCGGTGCAGCTGATGGTCGTGGGTGGATGTGTGAACTTTGATTTTTTCTTTATCAATGATCAATCCATGATCAATACGATGTTAAACTCCTGACACAACTGATTGAATCATAAAAATTGAAAAAGAAGAATAATTTTCCAAGAACTACAAAGGTGGATCACTACAGGTTGATTATAATTGATTTAATTAATTGACATGAAGTAACTTTTTTGGAGTTCATTCTTCCTTGTAATTTCTGATCATGTTCCGATGTGATTCATCATTGCGTCACAGAATCAAAGTGTAGACATCCTCTAGCGGTGAACCACATTTGCACCACATTTCTATGGATATCGCCAAAGGAATCTATGGGTGCTAGCATGGAGAATCCTTGGCTTGCGTTGTCCTTCTTATATCACCCTAATCCGATGGAGGAGGATCTCTCTCAGTGTTGAGAGAGTTCCTTGAGGAAGGGTTTCCTTCTGCCTTGAGAGAATTCTCCAGAATTGTTGTGCACAACGATGAGGGAAATGTTTTGGGGTTGTGAGGATATTTATAATCGGGTTTGAGTTTATAGAGTTTTGACAATAAATAAACATGTTACACATTTTGTTTATTTTGTTTATTTCATTAACTCTTGTTGAAAAACCCCCATGTCGAATCATTAATTCTTTGACATGCACCCACAATGATTATAATAAATATCATTTAATAAAATAATATTATTTTCTTAAATCCCCGACTGGAAAAACTACACGGTGCGTAATAATTAATACACGGTGTGTACTTGTTTTTCATTTCCATTCCAAAAAATGAAAACTACACGGCTTGTACATTAAATGTACACAACTTGTATGTCTTTTTTTCATTTTATACATCAAAAATGAAAACATCATGGCATGTACATTAAATGTAGATGGCGTCTATATCTTGTTTTCATTTTATTCTTCCGCCAAAATTAAAACAATATAAGCTTCATTGAATAATTATTAAACCACATACATGAATAATATTTAATATACTTGAGATACTTGGATACACATAGTGTGTGACCGTCTAGGCCTCTTTATCATTGGAATTAGGTGTGCTTACCAAAAGTCCCAGATTACTATCTAGCAACGGGTCAAGGAACCCAAGAGAATGAAGTTGATGACGCATTGACATGTCACCTCATACGAACAATTACCATGTAATTTAATCCATTTATCTCAATATCTCATCATGAAGGATTCAAGGCAGGTTCAAAAACCTATATGCATGTTCTGTCATTCTTTGACTTCCAGAAATAAACTCCTCATGACACCATGGCCATGGAATTTGAATGACTGTTCTATTTCATTCAAAGGTCCCGAGATATCTACTTCCATAAATATGGAAGGGAAAAATCATTCCTTGACTTATCCATTAACAACATGTCATCCGTGATGCACCCAATGTACCCAACTTCCCCCAACGGTGTTCATGATGGTTTTCGTCAGCAAATCAAAGTGCATGATTCATGACATGATTTAATGATAATACTTCAGTCTACAGACCATTTCACATGCTCGTAGATAGCAATGTTCAATAACACCAATACATGCAGAATTACTACTGGTGGGTCTGTTATCATAATCTCCCATCATGGAGATTACCAAGTGGAAACTCCATAAGAGAGAGTCTCGCCGTTTTATGAGTCCTAACAAATGATGGTATGTATACTATGTGTCCTATCATAATATGTCATCCAACAATAGAACATTATTTAAGAATATTGTTATAGGATTTCAAGGTTCTCATCATAGAGGGGATCTTCCATGACCTCAATAATGGAACCAATATTATAGGACATTATTATATTATAGTCATGAAAAACAATGAATAATATATAATAAGTGTAAATTCATGTAATCAAAGTATAAATACGTGGTTCTCAAGACACAAACTCTAACAAACTCCCACTTGAACTAGAGCCAACTTCCTACGACTTTTAGTCTTCTAGACCTCACATAATGATCATGTTTCCATAGAATCAAGGATTTTGTCAAGGGGTATGCCACATTGTCTTCTATGGGAATAATGCTCCCTGCAATATCACATCTCTGAGAAAAAACCCCCAAGAGATGATACTTCCGAAATATGTTCATTTTCTGCTGATGTGACCTAAGCTCTTTTGCAAGTGCCACCAATGTAGTATTATCCTAATAAAGTGTGATAAGATCTATACTGCTATGTATTACATCTATCTATTAAACAATGTTTCGCATCCATACTGCATACTTATCTTCCTTAGAAGCTGTGATATACTCAGAATCTGCTATAGAATCTGTGACCACACCTTTCTTTGATCTCTTCCATCTCAATGCACCTTTATTCAACATTAAGATGTATCCAGTCTGTGACTTCATCTCATCTTGATAAGTACAGAAACTAGCATCTACATTTTATCTAATGACTAGTTCCCCATATCCTCTATAAACTAGGAACATATCCTTAGTATGCCTCAGATACATAAGTATAGTCTTGATTTCCATCCAATGTCAGTGTCCTGGATCAGCGTGATATCTTCCTATCACACATAATGTGTAAGAAACATCTCTCCTTGTATATAGTAAAACAAACATGACTAATCCAATTGCGGATGTATAAGGGATCCATGCCATATTCATTCATTCTTTATGTGTCTGATGAAATTGTTTCTTGGAAAGATTAATGCCATGTGATAGTAGCAACAATCCCCTCTTGGACAGTTCCATACTGAATCTCTTCAGTATAATGTCAATGTATGTACTTTGAATCAGGCCTAGCATTCTATTGGATCTATCATGAGCGATCATTATCCCAAGAATATATGCTACCTCGCCCAAGTCTTTCATAGAGAATAAATTATCCATCCTCGCCTTAACTGACTGTATAATAGTTACTTCGTTTCCCATTAGTAATATTTCATCAACATATACTATTAGGAAAATGACTTCACTTCTACTAAACCTTCTGTAGACACAAGTATCCCATTGATTATTAAGAAATCCAAATTCTTTTATTTCTTCGTCAAAACAAATGTTCTATATCCTTGATACTTGCTATAATCCATAAATGGATTTCTACAACTTTCATACCTTGTTGGAATCCGTTAAAGTCACAAACCCCTCACTTTGTGTCATGTAGAAAACTTCTTAGAGGTTCCCATTAAGGAGTGTTGTTTTGACATCCAGTTTCCAAATTTCATAGTCATGGTATGTGGTATTGGACAATAGAATTCTGATGGATTTTAGTATCACAACTGGTGAAAAGGTTTCATCATCGTGAATTCCTTGACACTGTCTAAAACCTTTTATAACCATTCGTTCCTTATAAAAGATGACTTGTCCCATGATGTCCATTTTTTTCTTGAATCCCCATTTAGAATTCATGGCTTCTTGCCACATGGCAATGTGTGTGCCTTCAACTGGTTCTTTTTAGGTAAGAGGATCATCATTGTCAACCAATAATGAGTCACCATCCCGATGACAAGAAAACCATATCGTTTGGGTTCTCTCACCTCTCTCATGCTCCTATGTAGTTATTGTGTCTCTAGAATAGATTATTCTTCCACGGGGCTATATAGAATATGTTCTTGTACCCACTCCTATGTATCTTGAGCATAGACTTCATCGAAGTCTATCTCACTCCAACTATCTCTTTTGGAGATGTGCTCCCTCTCAAGGAATATGGTGTGTCTTTCCACTATAACCTTTTTATCTGAGGGGTTTTATAGGTAATATACCCTTTTTTTGTTGGGATATCCTATAAATGTACACATTTTTCCCTGGGGTTCATGCTGGTTACTTGAAGAGGCCTTAAAAAATGCTTCACTACCCCACACATGTAAATTTGATAACATGGCTTTGCATCCACTCCATAACTCGTATAGAATACCATTTATCGATTTAGTTCATACTTGGTTTAGTATGTGTGATGTTATTTGTAATGAATATCCCCAAAAGTATAATGGAAGACTCACATGAATCATCATTGATCTCATTTTGTCCAACATGGTGCGGTTCCTACTTTTAGTTACACCATTCCATTAAGGTGTGTAAGGAGGAATTAGTTGAGATAGAATCCCAAACTCCCATAAGAAATCATTGAAGTCTTGATCAAAATATTCTCCTCCTCTGTATAAGTAGTGTTTCTTAATCTTCTTACCAAGATATTTCTCAACTTCATTCTTGTATTCTTTGAACTGATCAAAAGAATCTGACTTATACATCATTAAGTAAATATATCCATATCTACTAAAATCATCAGTAAAAGTTATAAAGTATAAGAATACACCCCTTGATTCAAATGGAAATGGTCCACACACATCTGTGTGAACTAATTATAGAAGATCATTATCCCTTTCACCTTTCCCACTAAATGGTGATTTTCTCATTTTTCTTTGTAGACACGCATGAAATACACCAATTGGTTTTAGTTCGAAAGAATGTAATTACCCATCTTTATGTAATGTTGTCATACAATTATCATTGACATGACCTAGCCTGTGTTTCCAATGTTGGGTGTTTTATGAGTCATGTGATTTAAATTTTTCATCGAATTCCATTACATGGTTTGTGTAGTCTAACAGATAAAGGTATTTATATAAATGTTCCCAAACAAAACAAATGATATCTTTATAAAAGTAGAAACCTTCATTTCAAAGAATGAATATGAATCCATCAGTATCTAATCTGGATAATGAAATAATGTTTTTGGATATATAGGGTACATAATAACATCCTTTTAATACAAGACCATCCCAGTAAGCAATGTGAGTTGGTAGTCTCTGATAGCTACAACGACAAGTCTGGCTCAGTTGGCTACCCGCAGATCCACTTCACCTTGGTAAATCTTTCTGAATCTACTTGGTTTCTGTATTTGGATACAGATTTGATCATCACAAGCAATATCTAATAAAAAATCAGTATAAATAGATAGATTTCATTTGATAAAAAATGCACCTGATGCTATTTCATTATTCCTTGGCTAGCTGCAGTTTTTCTTCTAGTGGCCCTTCTCACCACATACGAAACAAGTAGCCTCCTATTCTCTTGCCTCCCCTTTGATCATACTTTTCTTGGAAGGCCGTGATGATGCTTTGGGCGTAATGATCATCAAATTCCCTTTCATTTTAGTCACCATAAGGATAGAAGTCTTTTCACACATCATATCATTGTTCACTTGGTGAATGAGGATAAGAAGATCAGATAGATAATTCTCAATGTGAATCATGTTGAAATTCACAACAAATTTAGAGATTCTCTGTGGGAGTGGTGAATGAATGAGATTTGTACCCAGTTTTTTGAGGAGTTTAAACCCTAGAACCTCCATGTGCTCTATGTAGCCAATGATCTTGACTACATGAGGCTAATCTGAGGCACCCTCTCCAAGAATTCTCTAAAAGAGAGCTTTGGAGATCTCAAAACATTCATGTCTTGCTCCCTCATGGTATAGACCACAGAGTTTATCGATCATTTTATAGGCATCCATGTCTTCATGAGACTTCATGAGCTCAGTAGACATTTATGACATCATCAAACATTGAACGTAGAGTGCATCGCTCAAATGTTGATCATAGACTATGAAATCCTTATCAATCGCCCCTTGTGATGGAGAATCAGGAAGTGAGGTCTCTAGTAGTAAAACAGTCATTCATGGTGTAGGATAACACGATGTCACCTAAACTATTCCTGAAAGTTACTACTGGTGAGGATATTGTCTTTATCCTGAATTTATCACAGAGAAAATGTTGTTGATTAGTTAATCATATTGATTCTACAATTTAAAGGAGTAGACTTATCATTACCTTTTGATTACATTATATGAAAAATAACAAATGAATTTATTAATTCTCCCACTATTTAATCAAGTCCCAGTGGCCATCACCATTGAACTCTGAATGTCAGGTTTCCATGACATTCTAGTGTCAAGGACCCATATTCCCCTTCTCATAACCCCAACAAGTGTTGGTCATGATATTTAAAGGTATTTAGGTGGGAAGGTATTTTCCAATTGTGAGATTACAATTCCTTGATTTGTTGAGTGGAGTCCCAATCCTGAAATCCTAACTTGGATTTCCTCAACATTTGCCTCCATTTTACAACAAGTATAGCTAGGGTTACTCCTCTTGATGTAAAATGTTTCAGTAAAAACGGAACAATCATAAGAGCTTCCATTATAAAAGTAACTGTCCCAACAAGGTTTGGTCAAACAAATAGTTTTATTGTGACTTTCACATAATCATGTAATGGAAGGCATGGTCTGACATAATATGGTATTTGAGGGATACTAATCCTTTATGCATAGTTTTTTATTATCATGTGCTTGTTAATATTGGGTGATTCTTTCTTAAGTGATTAACCATGTTTTGATAATGTTTATGCATTGTCTGTTTTTTATTTTATTCCATCATTGCATGATTATGTTTTTCATTAACTGTGTTATCGCGACAACACATACATAATAAATAAACCATGAAATCAGACAGAAATAAAATAAGATTTCATGATCAAGAGAATCTATTGGTTAGATTATCAAGTGGTTTTGATAAGCTAACCCTGATATTTGGAAAAACACATTGAACCTGATGGTTCATGTTTTGCAACATCCACAAATCCACCTTTGTATCATCCGAGGTATGTTTCACCTCAGATTCAAGTTTTGAACCATTTCCTTTGGCTTTGGTGATCCTTCATTACATGGGGTTTACATTAAATAAACCATGAGAACACATTCCCTACATTTTAATGGAATAAGTCTCATGGTCCAATGAATTTAAATTAAATAAATTTTAATGAATCCATACACACACAAAGCGTCGTTGGTCCAGCTCATGATCATCCATAACATTCAACGACATTTAATCAAATTTAGTATTCAAATTCATTTAATCATTCTTTTATTCAAGATACGTCGCGCTTGAATTCAATTAATTTTGATCATCTAACTAATCAATTCTTTATCAAAAATTCCTTTCTGAATTTCCTTGAGATTCTTCTCATCCATATTCTTTGTATGTGACAGTGAACTTTGGAGGAAACCTAGTGAAATTCCAATTCTGGAAAGTACACGGTGTATAAGCTATTTTACATGGCGTTTTTTTAACCCATTATCCAATGTACATACTGGGGAATTTGGCGTGAATTCTATAAATTGGAAATTTTGGAGTACACGACATGTAGATTAAACTAACATGGTTTGTACTTCGTTGTTATGTGGTTACTGGCCTGGCAATCCTGTGTACGCGGTACATGGCTTCTCCTTGTACACAGTTTCACCTGGACCAAATTCGACTACATGGAGCGTTGATTCAACATACACGCTGTGTATTCTGGTATCCACGTGCCATTCAGTTATGGTTGACATGGTGTATTAAAAACATAGGTATGATCAATTCACACGGTGTGGTTTCACAGACCTGTGCTGGTTCGTTTAACATATGTACATGGTGTGTAGTTTTTACTACACTCCATGTATTCTTGTATTGAATAGATAGAATGAGTGGTTCCATTAGATGAGTTCCTCGTTTTTATTTTAATCAAAAAAAGAATTAAAATTTCATTTCTGTGATGTGAATTGAGAAAAGAAGGAGGACGAATAGATCTCGTTAATTCAGTTTTGTAGAATGATTTTTATTGAATTGAATCAAATATAAATGTGTAAATTATCAACATAAATTAATTAACTATAATCACTGTTGTGACTCACTCTGATACCAATTGATGGTCCCGGGCGAAGCAGAAGCTCGTGGGTGGATGGGCCTAGTTGGATTTATTTATTAGAAATGATCAATTTGGGATCTATACAACGATAAACGCCAGACACCACAGATCGAATCATAGAAATAGACAAAGAAGAAGATTAGTACCAGAACCAAAAAAGAGGATCATCACAGGTTTATTATAATTAATTTAATTAATTGATAAGAATTATCTTTTATTGAGGTCATTCTTCGTTGATATTTCTGATCATGTTCTGATGTGATTCATCATTGTGTCGCCAAATACATGTGTAGACATCCTCTAGCGGTGATCCACATGTGCCCCACATATCTCTAGACATTGCCAAATGAATCTATGACTGTTAGCATCGAGAAGAAATTGTTTGTGTTGGTTTCCTTAGATCGCTTTAATCTGATAGTGGAGGATCTCTCTCAGTCTTGAGAGTGTTCATGGAGGAAGGAGTTCTTTTGGCCTTGAGCGAATTCTCCAGAATAGTTGTACACAACGATAGGGAAAAGTTTTGTGTTTGTGAGGATATTTATAATCGAGTATGAGGTTATAGAGTTATGATAATAAATAAATGTGTTAAGCATTTTATTTATTTCATTAACTATTATTGAAAAGCCCCCATGTCGAATCATTAATTTTAGGACATGCGCCCACACTGATTATAAAAAATATCATTAAAAAAAATTATTTCACCAAAATACTGACTAGAAAAACTATACAGCGCATAATTATTAATACATGATGTGTACTTTTTTTTCATTTCCTTTCCAAAATAAAAACTACATGGCATGGACATTCAATGTACACGGTGTGTATATCTTGTTTTCATTTTATTGTTCCAAAATGAAAACAACACAATGTGTACATTCAACGTAGATGATGTGTATATATATTTTGCATTTTATTCTTCCTCTAACATTAAAACAATTTTGTCTTCCTCGAATAATTATTAAACCACATACAGGGACAATCTTTATTCTACTTGAGATACTTGGATACACGTAGAGTTTGACCATCTATGCCTCCTTCTCGTTTTCATTAGGTGGGTTTGCCTAAATTCCAAGACTACTATTTAGAAAGGGGTCAAGGCACCCAAGAGAAATAAGTTAACTCATTATTGATGTGTAACATCATATGAACACTTACCGTGTAATTTAATCACTTTGTCTCAATATCTCATCATGAAGGTTTCATGGTAATGTCATAACCCTATATGCTTGATCCTTCATTCATTGAAATCCAGAAATAAACTCATCGTGAAACCATGGACATAGAATTTGGGTGACAGTTCAATTTCAATCAATGGGTGGCAGATATCTACTTCAATAAATATGAAAGGGACAAATCCTTCCTCGACTTATCCATTAAAAATTTGTCATTTGTGATGCACCCAATGTACCCTACGTCCGGCCAACTTTCTTCATGATGGTTTTCATCAGCAAATCTATATGAGCGAGTCATGATATGAGTTAATGATAATCTTCCAATCTAAGGGCCATTACACACGCTCGTAGACAGCAATGTCCGATGACACCAAGACATGAGGAATTCCTACTCGCGGGTATGTTATCATAATCTCCCATTATAGATATTACCAAGTGCAAACTCCATTAGAGATAGTCTTGTCTTCATACGAGTACTCACACATGACAATATGTATAAAATGTGTACTATAATAGTATGTCATCCAACCATAGAACTTTATTTAATAATAATAGTATATCATTTCATGTTTATAATCATTGTAGGATCTGCCATGACCTCATTAATGCAACAAATATTCTCAGACATTATTATATTATTGACATATAGAATAACGAACAATATATAATAAGTGTACATTCATGTAATAAAAGTAAAAACAGTTGGTTCTCAGGACACCAACTTTATCAAAATCAGTATGAAATATGTGAGAAAAAAAATATATGGTGATTTTTTGTAACACCCGAGATTTTTATGAGTAATGTTTTTTTTATATCATAAATGGAATATTTCACTACACACTTACTTGGCTTACATTACACGCAATCACGACCTTCCTCGATAGCTTGCGTCGTACGCAATACCGAGTTTCACTAAACAATGATATGCTATTAAAATATTATTAAAACTAGCCGTTATGAATAGTAATAACCACTTTTTGAAATTTTATAAATTTTATTTTTCAAAATGAACTTCATTTTTGGATTTGTAATAACGAAATTAGCCTAGGGTGAAATTTTGGTATTTTTCTGAAAACTTTCAATTTTTGATGAATAGTGAAACCACTAAGTGGTAGGTTAAAAACTGAATTTTGCATAAAACATAATTTTACCGCTTCTGTGAATGGAATTTAAAAAATCTGACAGACACGGTTGATATCAGTAAGTAAAATGTGGTTCAATGAGATAAAAATAATTTTTTGGTAAATAGTAACTTTTTACTTTTTTTATCGCGGTTAATAGTAAATAGGGTAACTAAGGGTAAATATGATATTAATATTACCCTAACACATGTCCTAATTCTATTGGACAAGTGTAATTCGACCAAAAACAAACATAGGAATAAAATATGACCATTTAGGCCCACTTGGATTAGATTAGGACATTTATTATTAATTTATTTAAAGAAGGGTTAAAATAGTTAAAATCGACGTTTAATAATTAAATCATTTTTAATATGGAGTTATACATAAGATAAATTCGACTATAAATATTCATTAGAAAGCTAATACGATTTCCTACATAATGGTATTTTATTTGTAATTTTTAGACATTAAATAATTTAATTTATTTATGACACAATGATGATGCAGTAATTATCTTATTAATGAAATATTGACATAATTTATGTTATAAACACCAAAATAAATGTAATCTGAGACTTTTTATGAATTACACTAATTTTATAGGTTAATATGAAATATTAGTGTTGATTTAATCAACTTGGTTCGAACATATAATTCTGTTATGACTTTCAAAAAAATCATATATCAAATAGTGTCAAAATTGACACAAAATAGTTTTTAAATCAAATATTATATTATTAATTGTTATAGTATTACAAAAAATCTAAGGTTCTGCCAAATGACTTAGATAAGGATATATATATTAATAATAAACAATTTGGGGTTCTTTTTGCATGTTATAGTAAGTGTATTAACCATATAATGTAAGAAAACAAAAAGACACGGTAAAAGTTAAATTATTTAACTTAGAGTTAAATCTAATTGATAAGGTTACAATAATACCATAAACTTGTCCAAATCCTATTGGTTGATAGGATTTCGACCCATCCCCACTTTATCTTCGAAATAAGGCCCTTTGGAACCATTATAAACCGATTTTGACTTTAATATAAAATAATATTTTGAGATATTCCTAAGGTGCCCCTCTCCTCCCTTATAAAAGGGCACCTCCTCCCCCTCCTCCTCACACCAAATTGAGCACTCAAGATCGGCCAACCCCTGCCAAAATCCCTTCTTCACTTCCCTATAATAATCATAGAGGTTCTGGTCTTCTTCAAAGATCAATATTAGTTCCTTAAGTGGAGGATTCAAAGAGGCGTTCCAAAGAGCAGGTAATATACATTACCGATCTTTTCAATTTCGTTCTTCTTCAACTTCTTCTTCTTTAGTTGTTTTATGATAAAGTAATAACATCAGTATTAATTACATACTGATATGTTATTATAAATATGAAACAACCCTAATTCACATTCTATCCATCCTACGGAAAAATGAAATCACCGCGCGTGCGTACGTACGGAATACCGTCTCCACGCCGTGGTGTAATCTATTTTCCACCATCACCTTACAAGGATGGGTATAATGGTGTAATGAGTAACTATATATGATTATTATGAAGTAATATTGATACTGAAATAATATATATATACTCAAATACAATTCCACGATCATAGGAACGATATCATCACTCGTGCGTACGTACGGAATATCGTCTCCACGATGTGATGCGACTCGTTCTAAATGATCTTCATTTCATAATGATTATATAAATGAATTGAATCAATTAATATGGTATATAATACACTAATACCATTCTGGAAATGAAGTATCTATAACCTAAAGATAAGAATAAGAATTTATTCGACAAAACACGCATAAGAACAAAAAGTTATAAAGACCCGAGTAACAAGTAACAATGAAATATTACTAACAAGAAGCTAATAATATGACCATATATGATATCATATCAATATGTATGATTCTGGAATAAGTCAATAACATTATTTAAACCATTATACAAGAGCTTCGGACACGAATAAAGCAAATCGGACCTAAGGTAAGGGGAAATATCACAATCTCATTTTTATCCGAGATTGTTTATTCGTAAGTATTTACTGGGTGTATTTTATCATCCACATCCATGTTCCCTCAATATGTAATATTGGTTTCATCCACTTACAATAGTTTAAATCCAATTTTACCCTTCGGTGAGTTTTTAGTAAAGAATATGAAAGGAATCTTTTGTCGTTTTTTTTCGTATGAGGTACTTTTTGACTTTTCCGACAAAAGTACGAAAAAATGTTTTTTTTAACTTATACAGCATGAATGGATTTTTATAAAATTATTTCAAAGAAGATTCCTTTACAAGTTTTCAAGTTTATTTTTAATCAACTTCTTTTATTTTAAATTTGTATGACATGTTATGAAAGGAAAAATGTTTTTGAAGAAGAAAGGATATTTTCCTCAAGAATGGAGTTCAAATGTTTTATCAAAATTATTTTCCATCTAAGATAATAAAGGGTTATGTTTTTATCCCTATTATTACATTTATTTGATCATGTTGTGATGGAATTATTTTTATGAATTCCTTTATCTTTTATGAATTGATTTATGATGTCATGAGGTTTCAAGAATCCCATTTTTGTTACATGTGTTATGCGATGATGTATGTTTTATGATTATGTGGCACACATAAGAAAGGATTCATTATAAGATGGGTGGGTCCTATATCTCCCTCCAATGCATTGGGTAAAGATTTATATCTCATGAGATAGACATGGCTGGAACGGAAGGTTATTTCGGTTCAGTGATACAGGACTGAAACGAGGAGTGAACTCGGTTCAGAAATGGACTTTGTCTGCTAAGATAGTCTTGGCAATGAGTCATGACTAACAAGAAATGATTTTCCATGATTATGTGTGCATGCCCCAAAGTTTCAAGTTTTATGTTATGATAATGGGGATCTCATTTTCACTTCTATGATTTATTCCATGTTAAGATATTATGATCTCTTTTGCAGGTTATGATTTTCAAAAAAGATATGATATGATTTCTATTTCATTTATTTTCCCTTGCTGAGCATTTGATCTCACCCTTTTATGTTTTCTTTTCCCCAGGTCAGGAAGATGGATATTAAGTAGAATATGCTAAAAGGGACCCTAGATATGATGAAATAAATGGGAGACACTGTAGAAGATTTATGAACCAGTTGTTTATGTTTCCCAGTTTCTAAAGACACTATACCTATACGGTCCTTTGTGGTTTTGTCATATGTTTTAATAAGTGTGCTTCAATTTTTAAGTATTAACAATGTATGTAAAGTATGGGTCGTTATAGTGGGTATCAGAGGAAAGGTATAGTCAACCTTTGGAAACTAGGATGTGAAAGCCTTAGTAAGAACCCTAAGGATAAGTCTAAGCATAGAAGACAATCATAGTGTTTTAGAAATGTCCATGAATAACCTAGGATAAGACCTTAAGTATGAAAATTTTATTCTTGAATTATGTGGTTTTCCTATTATAATTAGTGTTTCTCACACTATTCTTCTTGGTTTTAGTCAATGGCTGGAACCCGAAGGAACCGTGTTAATGCGGAATGTGATAGGCAATGCAATGATTGTCCCCCTGAGCAACCAAACGATATGGGAGCTAGAATGAAAAATCTTGTACCCATGATCACACAACTTTCTCAAGCTATGAATCATGCAGGATTGCCAAACGAGAAAAGGAGGGAGAAAAATTATGTTGAATCCTTCATGAGGTAGCGTCCACCTTCTTTCAGCGGGTCTACTGATCCATTAGTTGCTGAACAATGGATCAGTACTACTGAAAAGTTATTTTCAGTTCTTCAATGTTCTGAACATAATAAAGTCATCCTAGCAGTGTATCGTTTTGAAGGAGATGCTGATCAATGGTGGAATCTTATTATGAATACGAGGCAAAGGGATGAAATTGAGTCTATGGAATGGGATGAGTTCAAGAACATATTTTTCAATAAGTACTTCCCTCGTATTCTCCGAACAAAGATGGAGAAAGAGTTTCTTGAACTGAAGCAAAGGGATGATGAATCTGTTGGTACCTATGAAGCAAATTTTACAAGACTTGCAAGGTACGCTTCTGGTATTATTGTCCAACCTGAGAGTAAGATCGATCAATTCTTTAGTGGCTTCAAACCAAGTCTTCGAAGGGCGTTAGCCATAAGGGACTTCAATAGCTACGATGAAATCATTCAATGTGCTCTCAAATTCAAGATGGAGATTGGAGTAATCCATCAGTCACATGGGTTTGATAAGAAGAGGAATATGGAATTCAAAGGAAAATCTAATGAGCAAACTGAAAAGAAGATGATGTTTCCCTTATTCTCAAATTGTGGAAAGAAACATGGAGGGATTTGTCTTAAAGGGACAAGTAAATGTTTTAAATGTGGAAAGGAAGGTCATCGGGAATTTGAATGTCGTGATAATGGGAAGAAGATGTCTAATGATTCATACAAAGGAAGGGATACGCAGAATGATCCTACTACACTTCAATGTTTCAAGTGCAAGGAGATGGGGCATTATGCCAATCAATTCCCAAATCCAAGGGTTGATGATGATGGTCGACGTCAACAAAATCTTAAGGATAAAGACAAAGGAAAGTCACATGCAATTTCTATCAGCGATGTGGAGTACGATAACGAAGTGGTGAAAGGTACACTTATCATCCACTCTAAAGTAGCAAATGTTTTATTTGATTCTGGATCCACCCACTCTTTTATTTCTAAAGAATTTTCTAAGGGTATCACCGTATTACCTCAACAATTAGATGTTGAGTTATCTGTGACAACACCTAATGGCACAACAGTCGCATCAAAAGTTTATAATTCTTCTCCGATCGAAGTTTGTGGGAATGTGCTTCCTGCAAATCTTGTGATCCTTCCTTTAGTGGAATTTGCTGTGATTCTTGGCATGGATTGGCTTTCTCTACATGAATCTCATATCAATTGCCAAAGAAGGGAAGTCACATTTCATATTCCAGATCAATCTACGATCGTCTATCAATGCAAGGATGAACATAACCTTCCAGTGGAAATTTCTTCCATCTTATGGGTATTGTTTCCACTATATGAAGAATATTTATCTCAAATGGTTGGTGAGAAACTTACGATTAAGAATATGCCCATCGTACGGGAGTTTGATGATGTCTTTCCGGAGGAATTACCGGGTCTTCCACCAAATCGTGAAGTTGAGTTTTCAATAGAACTCGTACCGGTCGCTTTGCCAATTTCAAAGACACCTTATAGAATGGCCCCAATTGAGTTGCAGGAATTGAAGAAGCATCTCAAAGAGAATCTTCATAAGGGATTCATACGCCCTAGTGCGTCACCTTGGGGAGCACCTGTTCTATTTGTTAAGAAGAAAGATGGATCAATGAGACTCTGCATTGATTATCGAGAACATAACAAGATCACTATCAAGAACAAATATCCTCTCCCACGCATTGATGACTTATTTGACCAACTACGCGGAGCTCAATACTTTTCCAAGATTGATCTTCGTTCAGGATATCATCAATTAAGGGTCAAAAGGGAGGATATACCAAAGACGGCTTTCCGTACAAGGTATGGACACTATGAATTTATAGTGATGCCATTTGGTCTTACTAATTCCCCTGCTATCTTCATGGATCTAATGAATAGAGTCTTTAGAGACTATCTTGATCAATTTGTGGTAGTCTTTATAGACGATATTCTTGTCTATTCAAAGAGCAAGGAAGAGCATGAAGATCACTTGAGAATTATATTAAAGACCCTGAGAAAGGAGAATCTTTATACCAAATTTACCAAGTGTGAACTTTGGCTTCAAAAAGTTGCATTTTTGGGTCACATAATCTCAAAAGAGGGGATATCTGTGGATCCATCAAAAAAGAGGTTATCGAAAGATGGTCAAGACCAACAACAGTAACTGAGATCCAAAGTTTTCTTGGTTTGGCTGGATATTATCGACGTTTTGTAAAGGATTTTTCACGATTATCCAATCCACTCACCAAGTTGACACGGGAAGGAGTTAAGTTTGTTTGGACAGAGGAATGTGAAGAGAATTTCAAGGAGTTGAAAAGAAGGTTATGCAGTGCACCTGTGCTCACAGTGCCTTGTAGTGGAGAACGGTTTGTGATCTACAGTGATGCATCCAAGAAGGTATTGGGGTGTGTTCTTATGCAAAATGATATGGTGATAGCTTATGCCTCACGACAGTTGAAAATCAATGAGCCAAATTACCCAACACATGATTTGGAGTTGGCTGCGGTAATCTTTGCATTAAAGATTAGGAGGCATTACCTTTATGGTGAAAGGTGTGATATCTATACTGATCATAAAAGTTTAAAGTATATTTTCACACAAAAGGAGCTGAATATGCATCAAAGAAGATGGTTGGAGCTGATTAAGGATTATGACTGCTCAATCCATTACCACCCTGGGAAAGCAAACAAGGTGGCAGATGCATTAAGTCGACAAGAACATGCTAGTTTATCCATGATGAGGATCACAAAAGATCCAATATTTATGGATTTACAAAGGATGGATCTTGGGATTATAATGGAAGGGGAGAAATATTATCTTTCTCAAATGAATGTTCAACCATCTAAACATGTGAAGATTAAAGAGGCACAGAAAGAAGATGTCGAGTTACAAAAGAAGGTGAGAAATATTCCTGAATTCAACCTTGATTGTGATGGGATAATAATGTTCAGGAATCGGGTTTGTGTTCCTCCCATCCCCGAATTAAAGAAGGAGCTGCTGGATGAGGCTCATAGTTCTTCATTCTCTATTCATCCTGGAAGCACGAAGATGTATAGGGACCTGAAATAGTACTTCTGGTGGGATGGCATTAAAAGAGATGTTTCTGAATTTGTCTCTCGATGCTTGGTTTGTCAACAAGTTAAAGCTGAGAGACAGAAGTCTAAAGGGATGTTACAACCACTACCCATACCCGAATGGATATGGGAAAACATCACTATGGACTTTGTCACAGGACTTCCTAAAACATCCAAAGGTAATAATGCTATCTGGGTCATAGTTGATCGTCTTACAAAGTCTGCACACTTCATTGCTATTAGAGAGGATTTCTCTCTAGATCAGCTTGCCAGGATATATGTAAATGAAGGGGTAAGATTGCATGGAGTACCACATTCTATTATATCTGATCGGGATCCGAGATTTACCTCGATGTTCTGGCGAAGTCTTCAGCATAATCTGGATACAGAGTTGAGTTTCAGCACTGCTTATCATCCTTAGACAGACGGTCAGTCTGAGAGAACAATTCAAACCCTAGAAGATATGTTGAGAGCTTGCTCTATGGATTTCAAAGGAGGTTGGGATCAACACCTACCTTTGGTGGAATTTTCTTATAATAATAGCTTTCACTCCAATATTCAGATGGCTCTTTATGAAGCTCTCTATGGAAAGAAATGCAGGACTCCAACTTGCTGGGATGAAGTTGGGGAAAGAAAGCTATTAGGACCTGATCTCGTTGATTAAATGGCAGAAAAGGTCAGATCTATTCAACAACACATAAGAGTATCTCAGAGTCGACAGAAAAGCTATGACGACAACCGAAGAAAAGACCTAGAGTTAGAAGTGGGTGATAAAGTTTTCCTACGAATATCTCCCTGGAAGAGGGTTATGAGATTTGGAAAGAAGGGGAATTTGAGCCCTAGATATATCGGTCCTTTTGAAATACTGGATCGTGTTGGGAAGGTAGCTTACCGATTGGCGCTTCCACCGAATCTCTATCAAATTCATGATGTGTTCCATGTATCTCTCCTGAGAAAGTACATACCAGATCCTTCACATGTACTCAGCTCAGAAGTTGTACCGCTGGAGCAAGATCTTTCTTATGAAGAATAGCCAATAGAGATTCGGGATCGTAGTGAAAAAGTCCTACGAAACAAGACCACTCGCTTGGTGAAAGTTTTATGGAGGAACCACCAACTTGAAAAAGCTACATGGGAGCTTGAGGATATGATGAGGGAGAAGTATCCTCATCTGTTTGTTACAAAGTGACGGATTTCGAGGGCGAAATTCTTTTTAAGGGGGGTAGAATGTAACACCTGAGACTTTTTACTCATAAAACATAATCTCTTCAATATACCTCATGAAATCATTAGATTTATGAATAAATAATAGAAATCATAAATCATAATGGTAATTTTTGGCATACATAACATACATACATTGCAGATTTCATAGACACAGTGGGAGTAACTTTCATGGTTATGTTTGGAATACCCATCACAGTTTATTCCTAAATTTCATAGGAGAAACCTTAATGTCTACCTCTGTCATGTTACCCAATGAATTAAGTGATATCACATGATCACCCACAATTGTATTATCATAGAACCAACTATAAACACAAGCAATTCTAATGAACCATAAAAAAATCATAAAATATAATCCAAGAATAATTTAAAAAATAATATTTCCACTTTGAAATCGAATTTTATCATTACGAGAAGAACACACATTAATGAATGAAAATTATTTTAAACTAAAATGTTAATTTGGCAACGTAATCATCAATACATAATAGACACATAAAAGTGAGAGATTCCATTCATGAATTATGTGTAAAAAATCAATTTTATTGAAATAATCAATCCATTTTTAAAACATAATTAAAACATTTCAAAATAATACATTTGAATCAAAGTGTCCCATACCACTATGAATAAGTTCAAAATAATTTATACTAAAAAATATTCATGACAATATCAATAAGACCTTAACATAATTTTGAAAACATATATATGAGAGAGAATTATTTAGAAGATTAAATCATTAAAACATTTAAAATGATGCTTTAGATAAAGAGTACATTACATTTTTGAAAAATTTCAATTATACACCACATGAAAGTGTAAAATTTTACAAGACATTAAATGTCATGAGTCTAAATATAATAAGGATATGTATTATAAAATGGGATGTATATAAAATTTATAATGAAATAAAGGTGAATATCATCAGGAAATGTCTCATTGACAGGAGTTTGAGATGAAGTCTATTACAATGATTGTATCATTATATTAAGAATAAATAAATGACATAATTATGTGTAGAAAATATAAATACACCCAATATAAGTGTATTTTAATTATAGAACAATTAGAATCCATTCAAATGCATTTTTGAAAAAAATCCAATAACATGGATATTTAACTCAATAAAATGAGTTTGAGTTAAGATTTCCCTCACATGTTTTTTATAAATTACGTAAGAATGAATAAACTGGATGATTATGTGTAGAAATATTATTTACACACAAAGGGAAGTGGAAATTAAAATATAAATATAGAAACAATGATTCCACATTTAATATTGGTATTATATAATCAATAAAACTTTCATAAAACCAAATGAGTGGATATTCTGTTTATAAATTCTCTTGCAAAGATCATTTTGTAAATAAAATAGATCGATTAGGTGTATTAAATATAAGTGAAAATAAATCAAGTATAAATAAAGTATTTTACATTGAATTTTATTTTCACATAATCATATAATGACACAATCATGATGTAGAACATTAATCCAATGAATGGAAATTGGGTTCAAAAGTTCCCTTACCTTGAATCTGATTGGTATCTTTCAATTTTTATTTTACTAAAAATTTAACATTGGTTTGTTTATACTTTATTGAAATTTTTTTTAATGTTTTTTATTATCTTTTTATCACTTATTACCATATTATAAAATTAAAAAATTATTTATGTTCATATAGGTCGTTTTGTTGATATTTGGTACCTGAGTCGAAAATGAAATTGTTTAATGTTAATTGTCCATGTGGTCAAAACTAAATAACCTCCAGAATATTAACCATGATTTAAATATCACATATATCCATTATATATATATATTTATAATATTATATAATATTTGGAGATAATAAATGAAATGCACCGTTCATAGAGGTGATAGGTCGTGCATAAACATTATCTCTACTTTCATTTATTTATCATATTAATGAAATTAAAATTAAATGATACACAAGTATATTATAATTTAATTATAATATATATGTTATATATTTTACATAAGTTCATTATCCACAACCATTATATGTTACATGTATGACATGAATGAGTCATATCACTTTAAGGTGGCGGTAGTCCACACTTCCTCCAATGAAATTATCGTATTTACAATTATGGATTGCATAAAAGTATTTTGTAAATAAAAATTAAAGAATAATGGGGAAAATATAAATATAATATAATATATATTTATTAATTCCATTCATTTATATCATTGTTGTTTAATGGACATGATTTAGAATGAATCTCATCACATCGTTGAGACAGTAGACTTTACGTACGCACGAGCAAAAATATCCTTCATTTAATGGATAAAATGTGTAAAATTGATTGGTATATTAATTATAAATATTATCAATACTTTTATATTAATTATTTACATCCATTATACTCATCATTATATTCATCTACATTATGTCTTGTTGAATAACAAATTACACCCTGATGTGGAGATGGTAGACTATACATATACACAGATGGTGATATTGTTATTCATAGGATGGTTAAAAGGATATATAAGGTTCTACCTTAATTATAATAACATCTAATAATGTAGAAGACACTGTATTTATTACATAATTATGTGAAAAACATATGAATTGAATGTAAAATAAGAAAATAATATTGAAATAGGTGATAAAACAAAAACCTCTATTTTGAGTATATCCTTTCCATTTCCACAAAAGGTATCCTTAATATGGCTTTCTACCTAAAGTTTGGCGCCTACGTGGAAGGGAGGGATTTTATGAAAATATTTTAATATATTTTGGATGATTGGTGTGAGTAAGTGGGTTGAATTGGTGGCCTTTTATAAGAGGGAGGATGTGAACTTTCAGAAAGTCATGAAATATTATTTTATAATAAATTAATTTCAAAATTATAATAGTTCAAAAGTGATAAATTTAAATGATAATATTATGAATGGTTGGTATCATCATAGAAAAAAGGTTTCAGACATGTTCATTCAACAAAATTAACCTTATCGTTTAGCATTTAGCTGTAGTTAAAAACAATTTCTCTTACCATGACATCTTATATTTTCATGATACATGGTTAAAATATTTACAATATAATGAAAATCAAACCAGATATGGATCATTAATGACATTATTAAAAGTATATAAGTCAATCATTAAAATAATAGATTTTAATAACAATTATATCACTTAATAAACTAGGATTTTTTATAAAAAAACACATATATGTCAATTTTGAAAGTAGTTATTAATTGATTTTTTTAAAGTCATTACAAATTTTTTACATTGAGAAAAAAGAATTAAATCAAATAGAATATGTCATAATCTACCATAAAATTTTTGGATGGAATCAGATTGATAAACTACAATTTATTTTAAATTTATAATATCATTTATTTGAATCCTTTATTAATGAATCAATCACGACATAATAATTATGTCTTAATTAAAATTATCCATTTAATGTCTAAAAATTATGAATAAAATAAAATGATATAGGAAATATTTTTAACATTTAAATGAATATTTATTGTCAAATTGATCAATTATATAACCCTATATTAATATTGTTTTATTAAAAGATACATCATTATTTTATATTTCCCTTTTCTTTAAATTAAATTTTATAAAATGTCATTTTCACAACCAAGTGGCCCCCAAATGCCATAGGTTCATCATAAGGATGATAATGGTTTAAAATATCTCATCTAATATGATTCGAACTCAATTTGGGCAGTTTTATATTATTATAATATTATTTATTACCCAAATTTACCTAATTTACCCTTTAGCCATGGTAGATAAAAATAATTACGATAGTTAGTGTTCATAATATCCAAAAATAAAGGGTAACAATTTACATAATTTGGACCTTATAATTCCAAATATAAATTCCAAATTTAAAAATAAAAAATATAGAATTTTAAGAAATTAAATAAAAATTAATTCCCATTATCAAAACCCAAAATGGGTTTTTAAGATTGAAAAACAATCAAATGATTATCAAGGGTATATTTCAAATTAAAATTTAAAATTACTTCCAATGTCCACCATTAGATTAAATTATAAAAACATAATCTAATTAAATTTTAAAACCAATTAAAAGTAAAATTAAAACATATAAATTAATTTGAAGAAAAGTCAATTTTGAATTAAAACCTTGTATTTTTTACTATTCATTAGAAATAAAATTTATCACAAAAATAAATAAAGTAAATTTTGAGGGCCTTCTTATAAATAAAAAGTTTATTTTTTCATATAGAACATATAAAAGTGAAAAAACTATTTTTAAAAAGGGTTCTCCATTGAAAGGTGCTAAAATGACCTTTTATAAATATTAGATTATTTAATGCTTAAATTTTGATTCATTCTCATTTTAAGCCTCTAAAATTCAATCTATAAAAGAATAATTTTTTTTAAAAAAATGTTAAAGAATAATATAGTTAATTCTGTTCATTCGATGCGATACAATGACTAGGTGTTAACTACCATTTAATGTAATAATATTATTATTGTATTATTAATATGTATAATTCAATGTTGTCTACAACGTAATATTACAATGAAAACCTTTGTTTATTGTCATGTACACTATCACTCATAGCGTACCCTTTAAACTAAAATTAATATTAAATTCAAAAATTGTAATATATATGAAAATGTATTACTCTATAAATACATGGAATATAACACCTATACATGGAATCCCTTTCATAATTCATGAATTCTATCAATATGTATTCTTGTAATATATTTACTATATTTGAATAGGGTAGAGGATCATAATCATAAACTAATAATGAGTAACCATCTTTGGCGATTAGAAAACCAAATCAGTCTAATTCTATATCAACTATAGTAATCAAACACTACTGGTGCCTATAGAAAAACATATTCCATGGGGCCTTATTGAAATTAATCATAGAAAAACTCTTGTGTATGTTGATTCCTAAAATAATAAAATTCAAACATTCTCCCAATATATCATTAAGATATATTCCCCCTCTTACGAATTGTAGGCTCTCTATTGAACATGATCTTTTTATCTAATTGTTTTTATAAGTAATATCCTTTAAATTCATATGGATATCTAAAAATCATATACTTAGTGACTTAATATGCAATTTTGTTTCAATTTTTAACCTCAATAAATGATTTGAATTCTCATTAACATATATTTGATATTACCATTTATTCCCACATCATTACTAGTTTGGATTCCATTTAACAATTTTATTTTCAACTACTTTCGTATATGTTAAGAAGTGTGTAATGAAATTTTTTTAAAGTATAATAGAAGAATCATATGATTGATATTTAATATAACCATTTAAAACAAGGCATGACATCTCCTTTCGTTAAGATGATTCCATTATGTTGTATAAGGAGAAGTGAGTTTTGGTTAAAATATAAAATCCTTTATAAAATTATTTATCCCTTAGTTAAGATACATTCTATAATTGTTTTATTATAGTTTATTCTTCTCCATAAAAAGATATTTCCACACATTATTAATGTTTTCATTAAATTTCTCAATGGAAATAATAATATACCTCAATATATATAAATATATAGATGTTATAAATATCCAAATGTAGTAAACATGTTGATAAAATTTGTGTAGTGGGAATATAAACCTCTAGATTCAACATAAAAATGACTACACACATCTATGTAACATAATACAAGAAGCAATTTCTCTCATTCATCATTTCCAGGAAGTTTATACTTAGTCATTTTACCTTGTAATCAAATGTGACACATATATAGTTTTTTCAGCTATAATGAATAAAATATACCACTTTATATATATATTTTTCCATGGTTCTACTTTGCATGATCATCCCACTGATTCCAAAACATTTTTTCCAAAATACTTATTTTTGTAGTTTTTTTAAAATACATGGTAAACATGGCTATCCCATTTTATTATATTTTACTTCTTTTCTAACATTATCTTACCATAATTTTCATTTTTTGTTGTTGTAGTCATTCCAAAAGATTTATGTTTACAATATCTTCAGTAGTATTTTATATACATTATAATAACAAGATGAATTGATGAATAGTTTATGTAAGTATACAGAAAGGATTATGTATGTAATTTTATTATATGGATTGTGTGTGATGTTATTTATAGTTTTTAATTTACAAAAAAATTTCAGATATAATAACTCAATATGTGTTCTCTTCTAGAAGAAGTATGGTAGATGCCCTAAATACCTTATTTGTAGAAGTATTACAAGAGAAGATCTATTACAAGTATAGATGAAGATTTCAATATAGTTGAAACCTACCTTGATATTTATAGAATATTACTATTATATTTTGTTACACATTTTTATATAAATACGATTAAATGATCAAGGGATGAAATAAACATGAATTTATCTAAATATTCATATATTTTTATTCTTTACCTTATCTTGTTTACTAATAGTGCTACCATTTATTTTAATTTATATAGAAATTTTATGATTACATGTTTAATAGGATTTTAGAATAAATACTCCAATTTTTTACAATTTATTTACAATTATAATCTTGTTAATCGAGGGCTACTTGGGATAGGATGATAGAAATATGTTCTAGTTAGGTATGATCAATTGATTTAGAAAGGAATACAAAGCTAATTTTTATTATGTTAATCAAGATATTCTAGTGTTTTTAAGGTAGACTAACCAATAGGTTTTTTATTTGGGAACCCAAATGTAAGATCTACAAACATCGTTATATTTTTGGTGAAAATAAATAACTCACATATTTAGGGTACTATATTATGCAACTGGTTAATTTAAAAAAATATAGTTATTTTCCTTTTTAGATTTTATATTTTTAGTAAATTAAATAGTTTAATATTTTAACATGTATTTAGTTAAACAAAATTATCATGTCAGATTTATGTTCGATTGTTCTTAAATTACTATTTTCTTAACAGTATTTTTCGATACTCTATTTATACATAGAGGAATAATGAATTCTGAAATGCTTGTAATACTGTGCATCTACTTATTTACATATACAAGTGTATAATTTTTTTATAGTTTGTAAAAAAAATTAACCCCCACCTTTGGTATATTGATGATAAATTCCTGGGAAACATTTTATATTATGTAAAGGACTAGACATATATTTTTAACAACACAAACATTTTGGTAGGGAAAATAAATTGTTTTGTGATAGTAATATTATCAGTTGGAACTTTGGATAATCAAAATCCTTAAAGGTAAAAAATACTTGAGGGTACTTAGTGTGAGTATTAAATGAATACTATGAAAAATATTTTGATTAGTACTAATGTTTATAATGTTTTTATGATGACTGGAAGTTATATCATTCCAAATATGGAGGTAAAATTTTTTACTCGAGAACAAATGAGTATGTATCAATTGAATTATAGTGGTTGTAATTATCTATTTTGTTTAATGATATGGAATATGTATAGTGTGATATCTTCTTGCGAGGATACTAATAATATCTTAATAAATTAATAATTAACTCATTTTTTAACATTTAATTTATTGAAAACATAGAGAGATATGCATCCTTTTGGAAATCTAGATTTTTATTCCCTTCCCGTGGAATCAGTTTCATGGATACATTAGAGATTTATGTATATCATAAATAGGTTGATGTTTGTAGGATAGAAGGACATCTTAGATGAAAAACAGAATGAAATGTTTATTTATTTCTAATATAAAGAGTGTGAATCTATGATAATAACTATTGATGAAACTTAAATATAGATAATATAGGCTTATATTATCCAATTGGACTTCGTATGCTCCATTAATGAATTTTGTAGATATTTCTTTTGAAAAAAAGAATAATTTGGTATCATTTTCATCATGTTATGGAATAGTTATAGTTTGAAAGGATACTACTAGTGAAAATTTTCAAAATCATATATTTCTTAAGAGTAATGATAAAGATGAATTAACACATAGTACCTCAATTGAATGTGGATGTGAACTACGTCATATTAATAAGAATTTTAACTATATATTCTGGAATAAAATACATTCACTAAATGTAGAAATAAATATGAAGGTCCTCGGTGCAGCTGATGGTCGTGGGTGGATGTGTGAACTTTGATTTTTTCTTTATCAATGATCAATCCATGATCAATACGATGTTAAACTCCTGACACAACTGATTGAATCATAAAAATTGAAAATGAAGAATAATTTTCCAAGAACTACAAAGGAGGATCACTACAGGTTGATTATAATTGATTTAATTAATTGACATGAAGTAACTTTTTTGGAGTTCATTCTTCCTTGTAATTTCTGATCACGTTCCGATGTGATTCATCATTGCGTCACAGAATCAAAGTGTAGACATCCTCTAGCGGTGAACCACATTTGCACCACGTTTCTATGGATATCGCCAAAGGAATCTATGGGTGCTAGCATGGAGAATCCTTGGCTTGCGTTGTCCTTCTTATATCACCCTAATACGATGGAGGAGGATCTCTCTCAGTGTTGAGAGAGTTCCTTGAGGAAGGGTTTCCTTCTGCCTTGAGAGAATTCTCCAGAATTGTTGTGCACAACGATGAGGGAAATGTTTTGGGGTTGTGAGGATATTTATAATCGGGTTTTAGTTTATAGAGTTTTGACAATAAATAAACATGTTACACATTTTGTTTATTTTGTTTATTTCATTAACTCTTGTTGACAAACCCCCATGTCGAATCATTAATTCTTTAACATGCACCCACAATGATTATAATAAATATCATTTAATAAAATAATATTATTTTCTTAAATCCCCGACTGGAAAAACTACACGGTGCGTAATAATTAATACACGGTGTGTACTTGTTTTTCATTTCCATTCCAAAAAATGAAAACTACACGGCTTGTACATTAAATGTACACAACATGTATGTCTTTTTTTCATTTTATACATCAAAAATGAAAACATCATGGAATGTACATTAAATGTAGATGGCGTCTATATCTTGTTTTCATTTTATTCTTCCGCCAAAATTAAAACAATATAAGCTTCATTGAATAATTATTAAACCACATACAGGAATAATATTTATTCTACTTGAGATACTTGGATACACATAGTGTGTGACCGTCTAGGCCTCTTTATCATTGGAATTAGGTGTGCTTACCAAAAGTCCCAGATTACTATCTAGCAACGGGTCAAGGAACCCAAGAGAATGAAGTTGATGACGCATTGACATGTCACCTCATACGAACACTTACCATGTAATTTAATCCATTTATCTCAATATCTCATCATGAAGGATTCAAGGCAGGTTCAAAAACCTATATCCATGTTCTGTCATTCTTTGACTTCCAGAAATAAACTCATCATGACACCATGGCCATGGAATTTGAATGACTGTTCTATTTCATTCAAAGGTCCCGAGATATCTACTTCCATAAATATGGAAGGGAAAAATCATTCCTTGACTTATCCATTAACAACATGTCATCCGTGATGCACCCAATGTACCCAACTTCCCCCAACTGTGTTCATGATGGTTTTCGTCTGCAAATCAAAGTGCACGATTCATGACAAGATTTAATGATAATACTTCAGTCTACAGACCATTTCACATGCTCGTAGATAGCAATGTTCAATAACACCAAGACATGCAGAATTACTACTGGTGGGTCTGTTATCATAATCTCCCATCATGGAGATTACCAAGTGGAAACTCCATAAGAGAGAGTCTCGCCGTTTTATGAGTCCTAACAAATGATGGTATGTATACTATGTGTCCTATCATAATATGTCATCCAACAATAGAACATTATTTAAGAATATTGTTATAGGATTTCAAGGTTCTCATCATAGAGGGGATCTTCCATGACCTCAATAATGGAACCAATATTATAGGACATTATTATATTATAGTCATGAAAAACAATGAATAATATATAATAAGTGTAAATTCATGTAATCAAAGTATAAATACGTGGTTCTCAAGACACAAACTCTAACAAACTCCCACTTGAACTAGAGCCAACTTCCTACGACTTTTAGTCTTCTAGACCTCACATAATGATCATGTTTCCATAGAATCAAGGATTTTGTCAAGGGGTATGCCACATTGTCTTCTATGGGAATAATGCTCCCTGTAATATCACATCTCTGAGAAAAAACCCTCAAGAGATGATACTTCCGAAATATGTTCATTTTCTGCTGATGTGACCTAAGCTCTTTTGCAAGTGCCACCAATGTAGTATTATCCTAATAAAGTGTGATAAGATCTATACTGCTATGTATTACATCTATCTATTAAACAATTTTTCGCATCCATACTGCATACTTATCTTCCTTAGAAGCTGTGATATACTCAGAATCTGCTATAGAATCTGTGACCACACCTTTCTTTGATCTCTTCCATCTCAATGCACCTTTATTCAACATTAAGATGTATCCAGTCTGTGACTTCATGTCATCTTGATCAGTACAGAAACTAGCATCTACATTTTATCTAATGACTAGTTCCTCATATCCTCTATAAACTAGGAACATATCCTTAGTATGCCTCAGATACATAAGTATAGTCTTGATTGCCATCCAATGTCAGTGTCCTAGATCAGCGTGATATCTTCCTATCACACATAATGTGTAAGAAACATCTCTCCTTGTATATAGTAAAACAAACATGACTAATCCAATTGCGGATGTATAAGGGATCCATGCCATATTCATTCATTCTTTATGTGTCTGATGAAATTGTTTCTTGGAAAGATTAATGCCATGTGATAGTAGCAACAATCCCCTCTTGGACAGTTCCATACTGAATCTCTTCAGTATAATGTCAATGTATGTACTTTGAATCAGGCCTAGCATTCTATTGGATCTATCATGAGCGATCATTATCCCAAGAATATATGCTACCTCGCCCAAGTCTTTCATAGAGAATAAATTATCCATCCTCGCCTTAACTGACTGTATAATAGTTACTTCGTTTCCCATTAGTAATATTTCATCAACATATACTATTAGGAAAATGACTTCATTTCTACTAAACCTTCTGTAGACACAAGTATCCCACTGATTATTAAGAAATCCAAATTCTTTTATTTCTTCGTCAAAACAAATGTTCTATATCCTTGATACTTGCAATAATCCATAAATGGATTTCTACAACTTTCATACCTTGTTGGAATCCGTTAAAGTCACAAACCCTTCACTTTGTGTCATGTAGAAAACTTCTTAGAGGTTCCCATTAAGGAGTGTTGTTTTGACATCCAGTTTCCAAATTTCATAGTCATGGTATGTGGTATTGGACAATAGAATTCTGATGGATTTTTGTATCACAACTGGTGAAAAGGTTTCATCATCGTGAATTCCTTGACACTGTCTAAAACCTTTTATAACCATTCGTTCCTTATAAGAGATGACTTGTCCCATGATGTCCATTTTTTTCTTGAATCCTCATTTAGAATTCATGGCTTCTTGCCACATGGCAATGTGTGTGCCTTCAACTGGTTCTTTTTAGGTAAGAGGATCATCATTGTCAACCAATAATGAGTCACCATCCCGATGACAAGAAAACCATATCGTTTGGGTTCTCTCACCTCTCTCATGCTCCTATGTAGTTATTGTGTCTCTAGAATAGATTATTCTTCCACGGGGCTATATAGAATATGTTCTTGTACCCACTCCTATGTATCTTGAGCATAGACTTCATCGAAGTCTATCTCACTCCCACTATCTCTTTTGGAGATGTGCTCCCTCTCAAGGAATATGGTGTGTCTTTCCACTATAACCTTTTTATCTGAGGGGTTTTATAGGTAATATACCCTTTTTTTGTTGGGATATCCTATAAATGTACACATTTTTCCATGGGGTTCATGCTGGTTACGTGAAGAGGCCTTAAAAAATGCTTCACTACCCCACACATGTAAATTTGATAACATGGCTTTGCATCCACTCCATAACTCGTATAGAATACCATTTATCGATTTAGTTCATACTTGGTTTAGTATGTGTGATGTTATTTGTAATGAATATCCCCAAAAGTATAATGGAAGACTCACATGACTCATCATTGATCTCATTTTGTCCAACAAGGTGCGGTTCCTACTTTCAGTTACACCATTCCATTAAGGTGTGTAAGGAGGAATTAGTTGAGATAGAATCCCATACTCCCATAAGAAATCATTGAAGTCTTGATCAAGATATTCTCCTCCTCTGTATAAGTAGTGTTTCTTAATCTTCTTACCAAGATATTTCTAAACTTCATTCTTGTATTCTTTGAACTGATCAAAAGAATCTGACTTATACATCATTAAGTAAATATATCCATATCTACTAAAATCATCAGTAAAAGTTATAAAGTATAAGAATACACCCCTTGATTCAAATGGAAATGGTCCACACACATCTGTGTGAACTAATTATAGAAGATCATTATCCCTTTCACCTTTCCCACTAAATGGTGATTTTCTCATTTTTCCTTGTAGACACGCATGAAATACACCAATTGGTTTTAGTTCGAAAGAATGTAATTACCCATCTTGATGTAATGTTGTCATACAATTATCATTGACATGACCTAGCCTGTGTTTCCAATGTTGGGTGTTTTATGAGTCATGTGATTTAAATTTTTCATCGAATTCCATTACATGGTTTGTGTAGTCTAATAGATAAAGGTATTTATATAAATGTTCCCAAACAAAACAAATGATATCTTTATAAAAGTAGAAACCTTCATTTCAAAGAATGAATATGAATCCATCAGTATCTAATCTGGATAATGAAATAATGTTTTTGGATATATAGGGTACATAATAACATCCTTTTAATACCAAGACCATCCCAGTAAGCAATGTGAGTTGGTAGTCTCTGATAGCTACAACGACAAGTCTGGCTCAGTTGGCTACCCGCAGATCCACTTCACCTTGGTAAATCTTTCTGAATCTACTTGGTTTCTGTATTTGGATACAGATTTGATCATCACAAGCAATATCTAATAAAAAATCAGTATAAATAGATAGATTTCATTTGATAAAAAATGCACCTGATGCTATTTCATTATTCCTTGGCTAGCTGCAGTTTTTCTTCTAGTGGCCCTTCTCACCACATATGAAACAAGTAGCCTCCTATTCTCTTGCCTCCCCTTTGATCTTACTTTTCTTGGAAGGCCGTGATGATGCTTTGGGCGTAATGATCATCAAATTCCCTTTCATTTTAGTCACCATAAGGATAGAAGGCTTTTCACACATCATATCATTGTTCACTTGGTGAATGAGGATAAGAAGATCAGATAGATAATTCTCAATGTGAATCATGTTGAAATTCACAACAAATTTAGAGATTCTCTGTGGGAGTGGTGAAAGAATGAGATTTGTACCCAGTTTTTTGAGGAGTTTAAACCCTAGAACCTCCATGTGCTCTATGTAGCCAATGATCTTGACTACATGAGGCTAATCTGAGGCACCCTCTCCAAGAATTCTCTAAAAGAGAGCTTTGGAGATCTCAAAACATTCATGTCTTGCTCCCTCATGGTATAGACCACAGAGTTTATCGATCATTTTATAGGCATCCATGTCTTCATGAGACTTCATGAGCTCAGTAGACATTTATGACATCATCAAACATTGAACGTAGAGTGCATCGCTCAAATGTTGATCATAGACTATGAAATCCTTATCAATCGCCCCTTGTGAGGGGGAATCAGGAAGTGAGGTCTCTAGTAGTAAAACTGTCATTCATGGTGTAGGATAACACGATGTCACCTAAACTATTCCTGAAATTTACTACTGGTGAGGATATTGTCTTTATCCTGAATTTATCACAGAGAAAATGTTGTTGATTAGTTAATCATATTGATTCTACAATTTAAAGGAGTAGACTTATCATTACCTTTTGATTAAATTATATGAAAAATAACAAATGAATTTATTAATTCTCCCACTATTTAATCAAGTCCCAGTGGCCATCACCATTGAACTCTGAATGTCAGGTTTCCATGACATTCTAGTGTCAAGGACCCATATTCCCCTTCTCATAACCCCAAAAAGTGTTGGTCATGATATTTAAAGGTATTTAGGTGGGAAGGTCTTTTCCAATTGTGAGATTACAATTCCTTGATTTGTTGAGTGGAGTCCCAATCCTGAAATCCTAACATGGATTTCCTCAACATTTGCCTCCATTTTACAACAAGTATAGCTAGGGTTACTCCTCTTGATGTAAAATGTTTAAGTAAAAACGGAACAATCATAAGAGCTTCCATTATAAAAGTAACTGTCCCAACAAGGTTTGGTCAAACAAATAGTTTTATTGTGACTTTCACATAATCATGTAATGGAAGGCATGGTCTGACATAATATGGTATTTGAGGGATACTAATCCTTTATGCATAGTTTTTCATTATCATGTGCTTGTTAATATTGGGTGATTCTTTCTTAAGTGATTAACCATGTTTTGATAATGTTTATGCATTGTCTGTTTTTTATTTTATTCCATCATTGCATGCTTATGTTTTTCATTAACTGTGTTATCGCGACAACACATACATAATAAATAAACCATGAAATCAGACAGAAATAAAATAAGATTTCATGATCAAGAGAATCTATTGGTTAGATTATCAAGTGGTTTTGATAAGCTAACCCTGATATTTGGAAAAACACATTGAACCTGATGGTTCATGTTTTGCAACATCCAAAAATCCACCTTTGTATCATCCGAGGTATGTTTCACCTCAGATTCAAGTTTTGAACCATTTCCTTTGGCTTTGGTGATCCTTCATTACATGGGGTTTACATTAAATAAACCATGAGAACACATTCCCTACATTTTATTGGAATAAGTCTCATGGTCCAATGAATTTAAATTAAATAAATTTTAATGAATCCATATACACACAAAGCGTCGTTGGTCCAGCTCATGATCATCCATAACATTCAACGACATTTAATCAAATTTAGTATTCAAATTCATTTAATCATTCTTTTATTCAAGGTACGTCGCGCTTGAATTCAATTAATTATGATCATCTAACTAATCAATTCTTTATCAAAAATTCCTTTCTGAATTTCCTTGAGATTCTTCTCATCCATATTCTTTGTATGTGACATTGAACTTTGGAGGAAACCTAGTGAAATTCCAATTCTGGAAAGTACACGGTGTATAAGCTATTTTACATGGCATTTTTTTAACCCATTATCCAAAGTACATACTGGGGAATTTGGCGTGAATTCTATAAATTGGAAATTTTGGAGTACACGACATGTAGATTAAACTAACATGGTTTGTACTTCGTTGTTATGTGGTTACTGGCCTGGCAATCCTGTGTACGCGGTACATGGCTTCTCCTTGTACACAGTTTCACCTGGACCAAATTCGACTACATGGAGCGTTGATTCAACATACACGCTGTGTATTCTGGTATCCACGTGCCATTCAGTTATGGTTAACATGGTGTATTAAAAACATAGGTATGATCAATTCACACGGTGTGGTTTCGCAGACCTGTGCTGGTTCGTTTAACATATGTACACGGTGTGTAGTTTTTACTACACTCCATGTATTCTTGTATTGAATAGATAGAATGAGTGGTTCCATTAGATGAGTTCCTCGTTTTTATTTTAATCAAAAAAAGAATTAAAATTTCATTTCTGTGATGTGAATTGAGAAAAGAAGGAGGACGAATAGATCTCGTTAATTCAGTTTTGTAGAATGATTTTTATTGAATTGAATCAAATATAAATGTGTAAATTATCAACATAAATTAATTAACTATAATCACTGTTGTGACTCACTCTGATACCAATTGATGGTCCCGGGCGAAGCAGAAGCTCATGGGTGGATGGGCCTAGTTGGATTTATTTATTAGAAATGATCAATTTGGGATCTATACAACGATAAACGCCAGACACCACAGATCGAATCATAGAAATAGACAAAGAAGAAGATTAGTACCAGAACCAAAAAAGAGGATCATCACAGGTTTATTATAATTAATTTAATTAATTGATAAGAATTATCTTTTATTGAGATCATTCTTCGTTGATATTTCTGATCATGTTCTGATGTGATTCATCATTGTGTTGCCAAATACATGTGTAGACATCCTCTAGCGGTGATCCACATGTGCCCCACATATCTCTAGACATTGCCAAATGAATCTATGACTGCTAGCATCGAGAAGAAATTGTTTGTGTTGGTTTCCTTAGATCGCTTTAATCTGATAGTGGAGGATCTCTCTCAGTCTTGAGAGCGTTCATGGAGGAAGGAGTTCTTTTGGCCTTGAGCGAATTCTCCAGAATAGTTGTACACAACGATAGGGAAAAGTTTTGTGTTTGTGAGGATATTTATAATCGAGTATGAGGTTATAGAGTTATGATAATAAATAAATGTGTTAAGCATTTTATTTATTTCATTAACTATTATTGAAAAGCCCCCATGTCGAATCATTAATTTTAGGACATGCGCCCACACTGATTATAAAAAAATATCATTAAAAAAAATTATTTCACCAAAATCCTGACTAGAAAAACTATACAGCGCATAATTATTAATACATGATGTGTACTTTTTTTTCATTTCCTTTCCAAAATGAAAACTACATGGCATGGACATTCAATGTACACTGTGTGTATATCTTGTTTTCATTTTATTGTTCCAAAATGAAAACAACACAATGTGTACATTCAACGTAGATGACGTGTATATATATTTTGCATTTTATTCTTCCTCCAACATTAAAACAATTTTGTCTTCCTTGAATAATTATTAAACCACATACAGGGACAATCTTTATTCTACTTGAGATACTTGGATACACGTAGAGTTTGACCCTCTATGCCTCCTTCTCGTTTTCATTAGGTGGGTTTGCCTAAATTCCAAGACTACTATTTAGAAAGGGGGCAAGGCACCCAAGAGAAATAAGTTAACTCATTATTGATGTGTAACATCACATAAACACTTACCGTGTAATTTAATCACTTTGTATCAATATCTCATCATGAAGGTTTCATGGTAATGTCATAACCCTATATGCTTGATCCTTCATTCATTGACATCCAGAAATAAACTCATCGTGAAACCATGGACATAGAATTTGGGTGACAGTTCTATTTCAATCAATGGGTGGCAGATATCTACTTCAATAAATATGAAAGGGACAAATCCTTCCTCGACTTATCCATTAAAAATATGTCATTTGTGATGCACCCAATGTACCCTACGTCCGGCCAACTTTCTTCATGATGGTTTTCATCAGCAAATCTATATGAGCGAGTCATGATATGAGTTAATGATAATCTTCCAATCTAAGGGCCATTACACACGCTCGTAGATAGCAATGTCCGATGACACCAAGACATGAGGAATTCCTACTCGCGGGTATGTTATCATAATCTCCCATTATAGATATTACCAAGTGAAAACTCCATTAGAGATAGTCTTGTCTTCATACGAGTACTCACACATGACAATATGTATAAAATGTGTACTATAATAGTATGTCATCCAACCATAGAACTTTATTTAATAATAATAGTATATCATTTCATGTTTATAATCATAGTAGGATCCGCCATGACCTCATTAATGCAACAAATATTCTCAGACATTATTATATTATTGACATATAGAATAACGAACAATATATAATAAGTGTACATTCATGTAATAAAAGTAAAAACAGTTGGTTCTCAGGACACCAACTTTATCAAAATCAGTATGAAATATGTGAGAAAAAAAATATATGGTGATTTTTTGTAACACCCGAGATTTTTATGAGTAATGTTTTTTTATATCATCAAAGGAATATTTCACTACACACTTACTTGGCTTACTTTACACGCAATCACGACCTTCCTCGATAGCTTGCGTCGTACGCAATACCGAGTTTCACTAAACAATGATATGCTATTAAAATATTATTAAAACTAGCCGTTATGAATAGTAATAACCACTTTTTGAAATTTTATAAATTTTATTTTTCAAAATGAACTTCATTTTTGGATTTGGAATAACGAAATTAGCCTAGGGTGAAATTTTGGTATTTTTCTGAAAACTTTCAATTTTTGATGAATAGTGAAACCACTAAGTGGTAGGTTAAAAACTGAATTTTGCATAAAACTTAATTTTACCTCTTCTGTGAATGGAATTTAAAAAATCTGACAGACACGGTTGATATCAGTAAGTAAAATGTGGTTCAATGAGATAAAAATAATTTTTTGGTGAATAGTAACTTTTTACTTTTTTTATCGCGGTTAATAGTAAATAGGGTAACTAAGGGTAAATATGATATTAATATTACCCTAACACATGTACTAATTCTATTGGACAAGTGTAATTCGACCAAAAACAAACATAGGAATAAAATATGACCATTTAGGCCCACTTGGATTAGATTAGGACATTTATTATTAATTTATTTAAAGAAGGATTAAAATAGTTAAAATCGACGTTTAATAATTAAATCATTTTTAATATGGGGTTATACATAAGATAAATTCGACTATAAATATTCATTAGAAAGCTAATACGATTTCCTACATAATGGTATTTTATTTGTAATTTTTAATCATTAAATAATTTAATTTATTTTTGACACAATGTTGATGCAGTAATTATCTTATTAATGAAATATTGACATAATTGATGTTATAAACACCAAAATAAATGTAATCTGAGACTTTTTATGAATTCCACTAATTTTCTAGGTTAATATGAAATATTAGTGTTGATTTAATCAACTTGTTTCGAACATATAATTCTTTTATGACTTTCAAAAAACTCATATATCAAATAGTGTCAAAATTGACACAAAATAGTTTTTAAATCAAATATTATATTATTAATTGTTATTGTTTTACAAAAAATCTAAGGTTCGGCCAAATGACTTAGGTAAGGATATATATATTAATAATAAACAATTTGGGGTTCTTTTTGCATGTTATAGTATGTGTATTAACCATATAATGTAAGAAAACAAAAAGACACAGTAAAAGTTAAATTATTTAACTTAGAGTTAAATCTAATTGATAAGGTTAAAATAATACCATAAACTTGTCCAAATCCGATTGGTTGATAGGATTTAGACCCATCCCCACTTTATCTTCGAAATAAGACCCTTTGGAACCATTATAAACCGATTTTGACTTTAATATAAAATAATATTTTGAGATATTCCTAAGGTGCCCCTCTCCTCCCTTATAAAAGGGAACCTCCTCCCCCTCCTCCTCACACCAAATTGAGCACTCAAGATCGGCCAACCCCTGCCAAAATCCCTTCTTCACTTCCCTATAATAATCCTAGAGGTTCTGGTCTTCTTCAAAGATCAATATTAGTTCCTTAAGTGGAGGATTCAAAGAGGCGTTCCAAAGAACAGGTAATATACATTACCGATCTTTTCAATTTCCTTCTTCTTCAACTTCTTCTTCTTTAGTTGTTTCATGATAAAGTAATAACATCAGTATTAATTACATACTGATATGTTATTATAAATATGAAACAACCCTAATTCACATTCTATCCATCCTACGGAAAAATGAAATCACCGCGCGTGCGTACGTACGGAATACCGTCTCCACGCCGTGGTGTAATCTATTTTCCACCATCACCTTACAAGGATGGGTATAATGGTGTAATGAGTAACTATATATGATTATTATGAAGTAATATTGATACTGAAATAATATATATATACTCCAATACAATTCCACGATCATAGGAACGATATCATCACTCGTGCGTACGTACGGAATATCGTCTCCACGAAGTGATGCGACTCGTTCTAAATGATCTTCATTTCATAATGATTATATAAATGAATTGAATAAATGAATATGGTATATAATACACTAATACCATTCTGGAAATGAAGTATCTATAACCTAAAGATAAGAATAAGAATTTATTCGACAAAACACGGATAAGAACAAAAAGTTATAAAGACCAGAGTAACAAGTAACAATGAAATATTACTAACAAGAAGCTAATAATATGACCATATATGATATCATATCAATATGTATGATTCAGGAATAAGTCAATAACATTATTTAAACCATTATACAGGAGCTTCAGACATGAATAAAGCAAATCGGACCTAAGGTAAGGGGAAATATCACAATCTCATTTTTATCCGAGATTGTTTATTCGTAAATATTTACTGGGTGTATTTTATCATCCACATCCATGTTCCCTCAATATGTAATATTGGTTTCATCCACTTACAATAGTTTAAATCCAATTTTACCCTTCGGTGAGTTTTTAGTAAAGAATATGAAAGGAATCTTTTGTCGTTTTTTTTTCGTATGAGGTACTTTTTGACTTTTCCGACAAAAGTACGAAAGAATGTTTTTTTTAACTTATACAGCATGAATGGATTTTTATAACATTATTTCAATGAAGATTCCTTTACAAGTTTTCAAGTTTATTTTTAATCAACTTCTTTTATTTTAAATTTGTATGACATGTTATGAAAGGAAAAATGTTTTTGAAGAAGAAAGGATATTTTCCTCAAAAATGGAGTTCAAATGTTTTATCAAAATTATTTTCCATCTAAGATAATAAAGGGTTATGTTTTTATCCCTATTATTACATTGATTTGATCATGTTGTGATGGAATTATTTTTATGAATTCCTTTATCTTTTATGAATTGATTTATGATGTCATGAGGTTTCAAGAATCCCATTTTTGTTACATGTGTTATGCGATGATGTATGTTTTATGATTATGTGGCACACATAAGAAAGGATTCATTATAAGATGGGTGGGTCCTATATCTCCCTCCAATGCATTGGGTAAAGATTTATATCTCATGAGATAGACATGGCTGGAACGGAAGGTTATTTCGGTTCAGTGATACAGGACTGAATCGAGGAGTGAACTCGGTTCAGAAATGGACTTTGTCTGCTAAGATAGTCTTGGCAATGAGTCATGACTAACAAGAAATGATTTTCCATGATTATGTGTGCATGCCCCAAAGTTTCAAGTTTTATGTTATGATAATGGGGATCTCATTTTCACTTCTATGATTTATTCCATGTTAATATATTATGATCTCTTTTGCAGGTTATGATTTTCAAAAAAGATATGATATGATTTCTATTTCCTTTATTTTCCCTTGCTGAGCATTTGATCTCACCCTTTTATGTTTTCTTTTCCCCAGGTCAGGAAGATGGATATTAATTAGAATATGCTAAAAGGGACCCTAGATATGATGAAATAAATGGGAGACACTGTAGAAGATTTATGAACCAGTTGTTTATGTTTCCCAGTTTCTAAAGACACTATACCTATACGGTCCTTTGTGGTTTTGTCATATGTTGTAATAAGTGTGCTTCATTTTTGAAGTATTAACAATGTATGTAAAGTATGGGTCGTTATAGTGGGTATCAGAGGAAAGGTATAGTCAACCTTTGGAAACTAGGATGTGAAAGCCTTAGTAAGAACCCTAAGGATAAGTCTAAGCATAGAAGACAATCATAGTGTTTTAGAAATGTCCATGAATAACCTAGGATTAGACCTTAAGTATGAAAATTTTATTCTTGAATTATGTGGTTTTCCTATTATAATTAGTGTTTCTCACACTATTCTTCTTGGTTTTAGTCAATGGCTGGAACCCGAAGGAACCGTGTTAATGCGGAATGTGATAGGCAATGCAATGATTGTCCCCCTGAGCAACCAAACGATATGGGAGCTAGAATGAAAAATCTTGTAGCCATGATCACACAACTTTCTCAAGCTATGAATCATGCAGGATTTCCAAACGAGAAAAGGAGGGAGCAAAATTATGTTGAATCCTTCATGAGGTAGCGTCCACCTTCTTTCAGCGGGTCTACTGATCCATTAGTTGCTGAACAATGGATTAGTACTACTGAAAAGTTATTTTCAGTTCTTCAATGTTCTGAACATAATAAAGTCATCCTAGCAGTGTATCGTTTTGAAGGAGATGCTGATCAATGGTGGAATCTTATTATGAATACGAGGCAAAGGGATGAAATTGAGTCTATGGAATGGGATGAGTTCAAGAACATATTTTTCAATAAGTACTTCCCTCGTATTCTCCGAACAAAGATGGAGAAAGAGTTTCTTGAACTGAAGCAAAGGGATGATGAATCTGTTGGTACCTATGAAGCAAATTTTACAAGACTTGCAAGGTACGCTTCTGGTATTATTGTCCAACCTGAGAGTAAGATCGATCAATTCTTTAGTGGCTTCAAACCAAGTCTTCGAAGGGCGTTAGCCATAAGGGACTTCAATAGCTACGAGGAAATCGTTCAATGTGATCTCAAAGTCAAGATGGAGATTGGAGTAATCCATCAGTCACATGGGTTTGATAAGAAGATGAATATGGAATTCAAAGGAAAATCTAATGAGCAAACTGAAAAGAAGATGAGGTTTCCCTTATGCTCAAATTGTGGAAAGAAACATGGAGGGAGTTGTCTTAAAGGGACAAGTAAATGTTTTAAATGTGGAAAGGAAGGTCATCGGGAATTTGAATGTCGTGATAATGGGAAGAAGATGTCTAATGATTCATACAAAGGAAGGGATACGCAGAATGATCCTACTACACTTCAATGTTTCAAGTGCAAGGAGATGGGGCATTATGCCAATCAATTCCCAAATCCAAGGGTTGATGATGATGGTCGACGTCCACAAAATCTTAAGGATAAAGACAAAGGAAAGTCACATGCAATTTCTATCAGCGATGTGGAGTACGATAACGAAGTGGTGAAAGGTACACTTATCATCCACTCTAAAGTAGCAAATGTTTTATTTGATTCTGGATCCACCCACTCTTTTATTTCTAAAGAATTTTCTAAGGGTATCACCGTATTACCTCAACAATTAGATGTTTAGTTATCTGTGACAACACCTAATGGCACAACAGTCGCATCAAAAGTTTATAATTCTTCTCCGATCGAAGTTTGTGGGAATGTGCTTCCTGCAAATCTTGTGATCCTTCCTTTAGTGGAATTTGCTGTGATTCTTGGCATGGATTGGCTTTCTCTACGTGAATCTCATATCAATTGCCAAAGAAGGGAAGTCACATTTCATATTCCAGATCAATCTACGATCGTCTATCAATGCAAGGATGAACATAACCTTCCAGTGGAAATTTCTTCCATCTTATGGGTATTGATTCCACTATATGAAGGATATTTATCTCAAATGGTTGGTGAGAAACTTACGATTAAGAATATTCCCATCGTACGGGAGTTTGATGATGTATTTCCGGAGGAATTACCGGGTCTTCCACCAAATCGTGAAGTTGAATTTTCAATAGAACTCGTACCGGTCGCTTTGCCAATTTCAAAGACACCTTATAGAATGGCCCCAATTGAGTTGCAGGAATTGAAGAAGCATCTCCAAGAGAATCTTCATAAGGGATTCATACGCCCTAGTGCGTCACCTTGGGGAGCACCTGTTCTATTTGTTAAGAAGAAAGATGGATCAATGAGACTCTGCATTGATTATCGAGAACATAACAAGATCACTATCAAGAACAAATATCCTCTCCCACGCATTGATGACTTATTTGACCAACTACGCGGAGCTCAATACTTTTCCAAGATTGATCTTCGTTCAGGGTATCATCAATTAAGGGTCAAAAGGGAGGATATACCAAAGACGGCTTTCCGTACAAGGTATGGGCACTATGAATTTATAGTGATGCCATTTGGTCTTACTAATGCCCCTGCTATCTTCATGGATCTAATGAATAGAGTCTTTAGATACTATCTTGATCAATTTGTGGTAGTCTTTATAGACGATATTCTTGTCTATTCAAAGAGCAAGGAAGAGCATGAAGATCACTTGAGAATTATATTAAAGACCCTGAGAAAGGAGAATCTTTATACCAAATTTACCAAGTGTGAATTTTGGCTTCAAAAAGTTGCATTTTTGGGTCACATAATCTCAAAAGAGGGGATATCTGTGGATCCATCAAAAAAGAGGTTATCGAAAGATGGTCAAGACCAACAACAGTAACTGAGATCCAAAGTTTTCTTGGTTTGGCTGGATATTATCGACGTTTTGTAAAGGATTTTTCACGATTATCCAATCCACTCACCAAGTTGACACGGGAAGGAGTTAAGTTTGTTTGGACAGAGGAATGTGAAGAGAATTTCAAGGAGTTGAAAAGAAGGTTATCTAGTGCACCTGTGCTCACAGTGCCTTGTAGTGGAGAACGGTTTGTGATCTACAGTGATGCATCCAAGAAGGTATTGGGGTGTGTTCTTATGCAAAATGATATGGTGATAGCTTATGCCACACGACAGTTGAAAATCAATGATCCAAATTACCCAACACATGATTTGGAGTTGGCTGCGGTAATCTTTGCATTAAAGATTAGGAGGCATTACCTTTATGGTGAAAGGTGTGATATCTATACTAATCATAAAAGTTTAAAGTATATTTTCACACAAAAGGAGCTGAATATGCATCAAAGAAGATGGTTGGAGCTGATTAAGGATTATGACTGCTCAATCCATTACCACCCTGGGAAAGCAAACAAGGTGGCAGATGCATTAAGTCGACAAGAACATGCTAGTTTATCCATGATGAGGATCACAAAAGATCCAATATTTATGGATTTACAAAGGATGGATCTTGGGATTATAATGGAAGGGGAGAAATATTATCTTTCTCAAATGAATGTTCAACCATCTATACATGTGAAGATTAAAGAGGCACAGAAAGAAGATGTCGAGTTACAAAAGAAGGTGAGAAATATTCCTGAATTCAACCTTGATTGTGATGGGATAATAATGTTCAGGAATCGGGTTTGTGTTCCTCCCATCCCCGAATTAAAGAAGGAGCTGCTGGATGAGGCTCATAGTTCTTCATTCTCTATTCATCCTGGAAGCACGAAGATGTATAGGGACCTGAAAGAGTACTTCTGGTGGGATGGCATTAAAAGAGATGTTTCTGAATTTGTCTCTCGATGCTTGGTTTGTCAACAAGTTAAATCTGAGAGACAGAAGTATAAAGGGATGTTACAACCACTACCCATACCCGAATGGATATGGGAAAACATCACTATGGACTTTGTCACAGGACTTCCTAAAACATCCAAAGGCAATAATGCTATCTGGGTCATAGTTGATCGTCTTACAAAGTCTGCACACCTCATTGCTATTAGAGAGGATTTCTCTCTAGATCATCTTGCCAGGATATATGTAAAGGAAGTGGTAAGATTGCATGGAGTACCACTTTCTATTATATCTGATCGGGATCCGAGATTTACCTCGATGTTCTGGCGAAATCTTCAGCATAATCTGGATACAGAGTTGAGTTTCAGCACTGCTTATCATCCTCAGACAGACGGTCAGTCTGAGAGAACAATTCAAACCCTAGAAGATATGTTGAGAGCTTGCTCTATGGATTTCAAAGGAGGTTGGGATCAACACCTACCTTTGGTGGAATTTTCTTATAATAATAGCTTTCACTCCAATATTCAGATGGCTCCTTATGAAGCTCTCTATTGAAAGAAATGCAGGACTCCAACTTGCTGGGATGAAGTTGGGGAAAGAAAGCTATTAGGACCTGATCTCGTTGATGAAATGGCAGAAAAGGTCAGATCTATTCAACAACACATAAGAGCAGCTCAGAGTCGACAGAAAAGCTATGCCGACAACCGAAGAAAAGACCTAGAGTTAGAAGTGGGTGATAAAGTGTTCCTACGAATATCTCCCTGGAAAAGGGTTATGAGATTTGGAAAGAAGGGGAAGTTGAGCCCTAGATATATCGGTCCTTTCGAAATACTGGATCGTGTTGGGAAGGTAGCTTACCGATTGGCGCTTCCACCGAATCTCTCTCAAATTCATGATGTGTTCCATGTATCTCTCCTGAGAAAGTACATACCAGATCCTTCACATGTACTCAGCTCAGAAGTTGTACCACTGGAGCAAGATCTTTCTTATGAAGAATAGCCAATAGAGATTCGGGATCGTAGCGAAAAAGTCCTACGAAACAAGACCACTTGCTTGGTGAAATTTTTATGGAGGAACCACCAACTTGAAGAAGCTACATGGGAGCTTGAGGATATGATGAGGGAGAAGTATCCTCATCTGTTTGTTACAAAGTGACAGATTTCGAGGGCGAAATTCTTTTTAAGGGGGGTAGAATGTAACACCCGGGATTTTTATGAGTAATTTTTTTTATATCATCAAAGGAATCTTTCACTACACACTTACTTGGCTTACTTTACACGCAATCACGACCTTCCTCGATAGCTTGCGTCGTACGCAATACCGAGTTTCACTAAACAATGATATGCTATTAAAATATTATTAAAACTAGCCGTTATGAATAGTAATAACCACTTTTTGAAATTTTATAAATTTTATTTTTCAAAATGAACTTCATTTTTGGATTCGGAATACCGAAATTAGCCTAGGGTGAAATTTTGGTATTTTTCTGAAAACTTTCAATTTTTGATAAATAGTGAAACCACTAAGTGGTAGGTTAAAAACTGAATTTTGCATAAAACTTAATTTTACCGCTTCTGTGAATGGAATTTCAAAAATCCGACAGACATGGTTGATATCAGTAAGTAAAATGTGGTTCAATGAGATAAAAATAATTTTTTGGGGAATAGTAACTTTTTACTTTTTTTACCGCGGTTAATAGTAAATAGGGTAACTAAGGGTAAATATGATATTAATATTACCCTAACACATGTCCTAATTCTATTGGACAAGTGTAATTCGACCAAAAACAAAAAGATGAATAAAATATGACCATTTAGGCCAACTTGGATTAAATTAGGACATTTATTATTAATTTATTTAAAGAAGGGTTAAAATAATTAAAATCAAAGTTTAATAAGTAAATCATTTTTAATATGGGGTTATACATAAGATAAATTCGACTATAAATATTCATTAGAAATCTAAAAATATTTCCTACATAATGGTATTTTATTTGTAATTTTTAGACATTAAATAATTTAATTTATTTATGACACAATGATGATGCAGTAATTATCTTATTAATGAAATATTGACATAATTGATGTTATAAACACCAAAATAAATGTAATTTGAGACTTTTTATGAATTCCACTAATTTTCTAGGTTAATATGATATATTAGTGTTGATTTAATCAACTTGGTTCGAACATATAATTCTGTTATGACTTTCACAAATATCATATATCAAATAGTGTCAAAATTGACACAAAATAGTTTTTAAATCAAATATTATATTATTAATTGTTATTTTATTACTAAAAATCTACGTTTTGGCCAAATGACTTATATAAGGATATATATATTAATAATAAACAATTTGGGGTTCGTTTGGCATGTTATAGTAAGTGTATTAACCATATAATGTAAGAAAACAAAAAGACACGGTAAAAGTTAAATTATTTAACTTAGAGTTAAATCTAATTGATAAGGTTAAAATAATACCCTAAACTTGTCCTAATCCTATTGGTTGATAGGATTTCGACCCATACCCACTTTAGCTTCGAAATAAGACCCTTTGGAACCATTATAAAACGATTTTGACTTTAATATAAAATAATATTTTGAGATATTCCTAAGGTGCCCCTCTCCTCCCTTATTAAAGGGCACCTCCTCCCCCTCCTCCTCACACCAAATTGAGCACTCAAGCTCGGCCAACCACTGCCCAAATCCCTTCTCCACTTACATAGAATAATCCTAGAGGTTCTGGTCTTCTTCAAAGATCAATCTTAGTTCCTTAAGTGGAGGATTCAAAGAGGCGTTCCAAAGAAGAGGTAATATCCATTACCGATCTTTTCAATTTCTTTCTTCTCCAACTTATTCTTATTTAGTTGTTTCATGATAAAGTAATAACATCCGTATTACTTACATACTTATATGTTATTATAAATATTAAAGAACCATAATTAACCTTCTATCCATCCTACGGAAAACTGAAATCATCGCGCGTGCGTACGTACGGAATACCGTCTCCACGCCGTGGTGTAATCTATTTTCCACCATCACCTTACAAGGATGGGTTTAATGGTGTAATGAGTAACTATATATGATTATTATGAAGTAATATTGATACTGAAATAATATATATATACTCCAATACAATTCCACGATCATAGGAACGATATCATCACTCGTGTGTACGTATGGAATACAGTCTCCACGATGTGATGCGACTCGTTCTACATGATCTTCATTTCATAATGATTATATAAATGAATTGAATGAATGAATATGGTATATAATACACTAATACCATTCTGGAAATTAAGTATCTATAACCTAAAGATAAGAATAAGAATTTATTCGACAAAACACGCATAAGAACAAAAAGTTATAAAGACCCGAGTAACAAGTAACAATGAAATATTACTAACAAGAAGATAATAATATGACCATATATGATATCATATCAATATGTATGATTCTGGAATAAGTCAATAACATTATTTAAACCATTATACAAGAGCTTCGGACACGAACAAAGCAAATCGGACCTAAGGTAAGGGGAAATATCACAATCTCATTTTTATCCGAGATTGTTTATTCGTAAGTATTTACTGGGGTGTATTTTATCATCCACATCCATGTTCCCTCAATATGTAATATTGTTTTCATCCACTTACAATATTTTAAATCCAATTTTACCCTTCGGTGAGTTTTTAGTAAAGAATATGAAAGGAATCTTTTGTCGTTTTTTTTCGTACGAGGTACTTTTTGACTTTTCCGACAAAAGTACGAAAGAATTTTTTTTAACTTATACGGCATGAATGGATTATTAAAACAATATATCAAAGAAGCTTCCTTTACAAGTTTTCAAGTTTATTTTTAATCAAATTCTTTTATTTTAAAGTTGTATGACATGTTATGAAAGGAAAATTGTTTTTGAAGAAGAAAGGATATTTTCCTCAAGAATGGAGTTCAAGTGTTTTATCAAAATTATTTTCCATCTAAGATAATAAAGGGTTCTGTTTTTATCCCTATTATTACATTTATTTGATCATGTTGTGAGGGAATTATTTTTATGAATTCATTTATCTTTTATGAATTGATTTATGATGTCATGATGTTTCATGAATCCCATTTTTGTTATATGTGTTATGCGATGATGTATGTTTTATGATTATGTGGCACAATAAGAAAGGATTCATTATAAGATGGGTGGGACCTATATCTCCCTACAATGCATTGGGTAAAGATTTATATCTCATGAGATAGACATGGCTGGAACGGAAGGTTATTTCAGTTCAGTGATACAGGACTGAAACGAGGAGTGAACTCGGTTCAGAAATGGACTTTGTCCGCTAAGATAGTCTTGGCAATGAGTCATGACTAACAAGAAATGATTTTCCATGATTATGTGTGCATGCCACAAAGTTTCAAGTTTTATGTTATGATTATGGGGATCTCATTTTCACTTCTATGATTTATTCCATGTTAAGATATTATGATCTCTTTTGCAGGTTATGATTTTCAAAAACGATATGATATGATTTCTATTTCCTTTATTTTCCCTTGCTGAGTATTTGAGCTCACCCTTTTATGTTTTCTTTTCCCCAGGCCAGGAAGATGGATATTAAGTAGAATATGCTAAAAGGGACCCTAGATATGATGAAATAAATTGGAGACACTGTAGAAGATTTATGAACCAGTTGTTTATGTTTCCCAGTTTTAAAGACAATATACCTATACGGTCCTTTGTGGTTTTGTCGTATGTTGTAATAAGTGTGCTTCAATTTTGAAGTATTAACAATGAATGTAAATTATGGGTCGTTATATTTTTAATGAATAATAGAAACCATGAAATTTTAGACCATATTGTAAATGGTTGAAAATAAAGGAATTATGTTCAATGAAATATTTTAATGTCACAGAAATGAAAACTGAGAATGATTTTGGAACATAGAGTGCATCTGGTGGAGACACATATCCATAATATTCATTGAATTAAACTATTGATAGTCAAAAGGTTGTTTGATTTTATAATGATATTCTAAAGTCCAATAAATTCTACATTGATAAGGTATCTTCAGAATCCCTTATAAATTTAATTTAATGTGCAAATTACCCAAAAGATTATAATTATGAATTTAGGTTATGTTTTTTTGAAAAAAAAATATCATTACATTTAATGTTGTAGACAATTTAGTTATTTTTATTTATTTACTAGATATGTAAATTTAATTAAAAATAATAATTCAGAAGTGTCAAAGGACTATTATTTTCATAAAGGTATATATTTATAAATAAAATAATATTATCTTATAACTAAATATTGAGATTTCTAAACATACATCATAATTATATAAGAAATATAATTTCAGATGAACATACGAGGAAAATAATTTAGTTGTAAAGATTAATTAAGAAAGTATTAATCTGAAAAACAAATATCAAATTTTACCGATTGGAAGTAAAAAATTTATAATCATGAATTTAATTTGAGACCACATAAAACAAATTCTGAAATATGATTTAACTAAAAAACCCCTCAATTAAAAAAAATTATATTCCAAAAAAATCACCTTTTTAATTAAATTTCATAGGGGAGGAAATTTGATGAATAATAATTTTTTTAAATAATGTTCAATATTTTGGTTTTCATAAAGGATTTATTTATAAATAATTAGTTTTTATTCCTCATAAGAGAGTTCAATATATATTGATAGTAAATTTTTTATTTTATAATTCTTAGAATCTATCAAATTATGTATACTAAAATCCCAAATATATTACTTTACAGATAAAGAATGAGTAATGGAAACTGGAAGATATAGTACCTAGAATTGTATGATTATGAAATGTGATGGGAAATAAGAACTTTTTTTAGATAATTCATAATATGAATTTTTTTACGGGAAACATTATGTTATAATTATTAATTATAAATCATTGTAAGGGGGATGTGTAATTTCCAGGTAAGGCATTAATTTCTAATTTTTTTATGTTTGAGGACATAAGAAAACTATCATCAACACATGTCAGTTATGTGATGTAGGTGACCATGTGTACGTATAGAATAATAAATGTATTATTCAATTTTATGAAAGTAATTTAATTATTTATACTAATGTTAGTCATAATTTTTTCACCCTAAACCTAGATTCCCTTTGAAACCAAGATCAACCTTATTTATGTGAAATAGATGATTAGTCTTTGTTGTGTCATTGAAGGTTAGGATATTAAAATGTTTTAACTTTTTATAAAATTTATATGAAAGGATTTTTTTTGATATTTACGGGATTATTGTTTTAATTCATAAAAACTATGTTTCAATTATCATAATAGTTTGAAACAAATATAATGAATAAGATCTATTAGTGAAATATAAACTTTTGAACATTTAATAATAGTGTGCATGGATTTATTTGGACAAATGAAAAATTGATGTATTATTGGAAAACACTATATATATATCTTGGTTTATGACAACAGTAGATATAAATGAGTATATTATATATAAAATAATTCTAAAATTTTATTATATTTTATATTTTTTAAACTTTTTTTAAAATGAGAAAAGTACACCATCGGTTAATATTTTAAGTGATCATTGTGGTGAATTTAAATTTTTTTTCAAAACAATTTATGATAAAAATAAATTAGAATATATTTAATATCTCATAGAACTCTTCCAAAAAAATTGTGTAGTTCGACGAAGGAATATAATTCTTTTGAAATTACTAGTATCACGTTTAGTGAATAATTATTTACTATATTTTTTGGGGGAATATGTTAGTTCTTATTTGTATACTATAAATTAGTTTTCACATATACCATTTCATAATAAATCTCTTTTTATGAATTGGATAGGGAGGAAGGAAAAAATTTCAGAATTCATATATTTGGGATATAAATTGTGCATTCATAATAAAAAATTAAATTTACATAAATTTTTTCCAATATATTGTGATATAATATTTCATAGCTATTATGAAACTAGTATGGTGTAAAATGTTTTCAAGAAATTTAAATAAAATTATAATGAGTAAATTATTAATGTTATGTTTGATAAAAATGATCATTTATTTTCAAATATCAGAATACTCCGCCTTGACATGATATATTTGAAACATATTTTTGACCAATTTTTCAAACATTTTTTGTAGAAAATAAGTGGAAGAAATATTTTTAGATGTTTAACATTCATAAGATGTTTTACCAATCATTTAAGAACATAGTTTTAATTATCAATGAAATTAGTCAATAACAAGGAATTATGTGAATGATATTGTCATTATAGGGGTTGATCAACCAGAAAAAACTAATAGTTTCTTAAGAAATAAATGTTATAATTTCCCATTCTAATTTCAATTTAAAACTAATAAGCATGATATAGAGTCTTCTTATAATTATTGGATAAGGGAAATTCGAGTTAAACCAAACCAATTTTAATGAAATGAATTTTGTAATTTAGTTGAATGCCTAACAAAAATCATGTAATTGGACTCAAATGGGTTTTATAGAATTTTTTTTGAAAAATGAATTATTTTATAAAATATATAAGTGTCTATTTCTATCAGTTAAAATCAATAATAAGGAATACACAATGAAAAAACCGTTATAGCCATAGTAAAACAGGAATCTATCTGAACACACATTTCCCTAACAACTTATGTAAATTTTACTAATTATGAAATTGTTATGATGTTTTATTTTCATAATGGACATGTTTTTAATTATTTATAGAACAAACACATGGTTCGAAAGAAATATCATTTGACATATATTTAAATATTCCATGGATGTTTATGGAAATAAAGAATCTCCAAGTTCCTGGTCTGATATATTTACAAATTTTTTTTCTTTAGTAAATTTTTTTTGAAGGAGAATATAGAAAAATTATTTTTGAAAATAACTTTGTAATGATACCCTTGATATTCAAATTTATATCAATTAAATTGTATTTTTTAAACTAAAAAATATCTATTGGATTTCTTAGAACATCTAAAATCTATTTTTGGGATGAGCTTGTGGGGTGAAATATGTTTTTCCTCACCGGAAGAAGATTATCTTTTAGATGATATGTTTTATAAAAAATTTCAAAATTTATGTCTTATAAAACATTTTGGATGGATTTTTTATACTTATTTTTTATGGTTATTTTATAGACGTTTATGTTTTAATTTTTTTGAAATACGTATTTTAAATAAATTTTAACATAATTTTATTTCAAATTTGACATATTGTGAAATGTTATAAAATATATTTATTAAATAATTCTAAGTACAAGAGACTTCAACTCATTAATTAATCATCTAAAAGCTGAATTGTATCATCCTAATCCTATTTAATATACTCAAGTTTTTACATCTCATCTATTTTTAGTAATCTAAATCCACAAAATATAGAAATTAGAATATTCTATCCCACATGGTCTTCATGAAAATCCAATATTCACTTATTTGATTGAATATTAAACTCATATATTATCCAATTATTAATAATATATAAATATAAATTTTTGGGGATAATAAAATAATTTAAAATTTTATCTCCCATTTTATTTTTTACTCATCAGTAAAATCATTACATCATCAATCACATTCAGTCCTAGAATGATTTCTCTTAGTTCCGACCATTGCTAAAACAAAAAATCATAGTGTTTGAGACAATAATCAGAGTTTGATGTTATATAATAGTTAAAAATCAATCAAAGGTGATCAAAATAATGACACCTTCATTTGAATATATAAAATATTAAGATTAACAAATGTCATCCATGATAATTATCAACTAAAATCAATAAAAATTATTTATAATGAAATATCTGAATTAATAGAAAAATATCCTCCATGGATTTCTATTCAAGTGTGAAGTCTTAAGCCCACTCATTGAGAAATAAGTGACGATTGATTTAGTACATAACTATCCTTTTCAAGGTGTTTTACCAAATGTGAATCTTTTAGACAATCGTGTCCACATAACAATATAATGTTATGTATTTCAATTCATGTAAAACCCCAAAAAATTAATTTAACAAAGCTTTATAATGTTATAATATTCTTATACATTTACAAATTGTTTTCACAAAATTCTCATAATCATAATCTCTAAAAAATTAAACCCTTCTTTGATACCAACTGAGGATTCCTGAGGATAACATACATAAATATTACAAAATTTTAGAAGAATATTAAATACATCTCATAGTAATACATTCCCTATAATTATATTGATTTAGAATCATTAGAGACTAAATGCATAAAAAATTTATTTTCAGAATTATCGTCAACATATCCACTGAATTTCTTCTTATATAGTACATATAATAGAAATTCCCTACTTATAACCATTCTTCATAACATGGTGGTAGGAAACGTAAGAAAGTGTGAGATCATATGCTCAGTAATGGAAATAATGGAATGTATGAATTATAATTTAGTATAAGATGATCACAAGGACATGATAACCTAATAAATTTCATATTATAAATTTAAAATATTCATCCATTTAAAACCATAGATTATAAATTATGAGACCATTTAATATTAAAAATAATGATTAATAAGGTTCCCAATGAATAATTCATCATTCCTGAATAAAATCATAAGAATATGGAATTTTATGAATATAGAATTATAATCTTATGAATATTGTTATTTTGAATCGTATGAACAAATAATACTTTGGTAATAGGCAGATGAAATAATAATCACACATAGAAATGTCAACATATCTATTAATAACCATGTGTATGCATATTTGTTTCAATATTTCAAGTATAATTAAAAACTAATCCACCAAAATAAGAATCTAAATAACTATAATAATGCGTATGTTTATCATAATTATATCATGTGATATCTATATCACATTAAACAATTAATTTAAGCAATATAATAGAGAAAACCCTCATATAGTCACAATACATTTTTAAATTAGACACATAATCATTAAAAAAATTCATTTCATATACGTATAACTGATGGAAAATAATATTGGTTTTATAAATATTTCATCATTATAATCAATAACCATCAAAATTAAAAATTAGGAAGTTTATATAGGATCATATCCCTAGTGATTTATAAGTTAAATACATGGTTGTTATCATGGATTAAATGACATTAAAATATCACAATAACATTTATCAAAGTAACATATCATTTTTATTTTAAAATATGTTATTTAAAATAACCAAATTTCAAATATCCATATCACATTAACCAATGTATTATAGGGCTTTAACAGACCCACTACTAACATAATAAAAATATAATCATATATGTTCCACTAGATAATGAAATCAATTTTCATCTTATCAAAGAATAACCCATGGGAAAGAGAATATGTTTTCTCATTATTTCATCATCATAATCAATAAAAAACCCAAAATTGAATAAGGATGATACCACTATCTCACACCCCCAATGAATCAGTAGTTACATATTTTATAATTATCATATATAAAAATACCATTATAATATTAATGAAACTTTTTACAGAAAAATAACATGTTAATTTTTAAATCACATCTTTAAATTATAAAAATTTCTTGATTATTAATAAAATAATATTTATTTGAAAATAAAATTTAATAATTTTATAAGATTCATTAATTGAAATAATAGACTTGATTAGTGAAAATAAATTGTTGTGGAATACATTAAATCAATGATTTTAGTTACAAATTTTGTAAAAATGAACCCGTTCAGCAAACAAAAAGAATATTATTTATAATTTTTTTATAGAAATTGGAATATGAGTAAAAATGAAACTAATAAATAATTTTATATTATTTGAAATGTTTTTAGTCCATTTTAAAACCATTATATACATGGAGGAAATGTTTTTTACCAAAGAGAAAAATAAGGAGGGTTATTCATAAAAACATTCTCACAATCATTTTTGGAACAAGAGAGAGGAAATTGTACATGTTATATGAAATTTCCAGGAATAAAAAGAGGTGAAAAAATATGTGGGTTTTAAATGATACTATCCATATAATTTAACACTACCTGAATTTAATATAGACAATTTAAAAAATAAATGATATTGTAATATAAACTCCTCCAACCTTAATAGTTTTTGAATCAGATACCCATGATATAATTAACACAAAATTATATATTAAATACAATTAATATAAATATATTCGGGATATATCATATTAAAGTGGTTTTTTATATAACTCATGAAGAAAAAAATTGGTTAATTTGGAATATGTCTCACATAACAAAAGTGTTATGAGGGAACCATACATAATATAATTCGTTACTTGATACAGGCTCAAAAATAATGTATAATTAATATAGATTTATTAAAATAATCTTAAAAATTCTATATTAAAACACATCATACCAAATATTTTTATTTTAGCACATCTTTAAAAAAAACTATTACAATTTATCTATTCAATTCATTGTTCAAGGTGATACCTTTTTTAGTTTTAATTCATGTTTTTATTAGAGGTTCTATTACTTGTACATTGATCATAGTTAAATATTATCTAGAATAGTATTCATGTCATAATTATCATATATAATAATTATATACATTTATATATCATATCAAATAATTTGGGGATGAAAATGAATTACATCACTTCATGTAGAAAATAAAATGTACATACCCACTTGTGACGTTTCCACTAATTAGTGGATGAAACTATAAAATTATAAATAATAACTAACCATTCAAAATATATATTATTTCACAATTTTTTTTATAATAATTAATTTTACCCTTATTAAAATATAACTAAATTTAAAAAGAAAAACGAATCACATCTCTTTATGGGAAGGTATGAAGGTTAATAAGGAATAATAAATAATAAATAATTAATATATCATAAATTTAATATATAAATATTAAATACATTATAATAAAAAACCGTTAAGATTGTGATTTAATTTGAATCACATTACTACATGGTGTCGGATGTCCACATGTACACACTAGGGATATATTGATTTTATAGTTGATGGAAATGATGTGAAATATGGTTATACTTTAATCATAATAGAATAATGTTATATTTATGATAATGTATTAAACATTTTTTAATGAGTAAAATATTATTATAGGAAATATAAGAAAAAATAAACTTTTAAATAGGTGGGTAAGATGATTACCTCTTATTTGTAAGACATCTATTAGATTACACCTATTTAATTAATAGCACTATATTAGGGGAAGAAAAAAATATCCGGGAAAAAGGGAACTAATATGAGAAACCATTGGCGTATTTATTTCCAAATATATAGTTCCCAAGCATTGATAGTAAATGGAAGATGAGGTTCCCCTTTATTTGTTATAGAAAGAGAACACAAGGAATTGTATAAAATATTAAAATATAATAAATCCCAAAATCATGTCATGTTGAAAAAAATGGACAAAATATATAAGGTAGAACATTATATGTTAAAAATAAATTTAAAAAAGTAATATTTCTTTATGATTATTCTTCATTACAAACTGTATCTTTTTATTTAGACACTTCATTACCCCTTTATATCCATAAAAGTGGTTATACATTTTTTAGATATTATGGGTCATAAATTAACTTCTAAGATTACAAGTGGTTCCCAAGTGGAACATGAATAAAATTTCAAACCATTTAAAATCAAAATGTTATTATTTATATATATTTGAAAATTTTAAAACATTTAATTAAATATTAGTTAAAATAAAATATAAATTAATTATTTTTTTGAATAATTAATTAATTTTTAATTGAAGACATCCAGAAAAAATATAACTATATTAAAAAAAATTCATTATTTTAAAAATTATATATTTTTATTCAATGTATGGAATGAAACAGTGCATAAAAAACATTATAATTTTGTTTTTTTTATAATTATTTACCTTGATTTTTCTATTTCTTTGGCAATCACTATGTCAGTGTTGTGTAAGAGTTTTAGGTAACTACATTGTTACTAAAATTAAAAACAATTAATATAATGAAATTATATTATTTATGTTGCAAATTAAAATTTATATATATATATATAATTTTTTATTAATGGAAAAAATATAATAGAAATTAACATCATGTAAGTGGCATTTCGTATTTATCATTGATTAAATTAATAAAAATGTTATAATAATGGATAGGTAGAAATTTTTATCCATATTTTCATATATAGGATTGATTAAGTCTAACATCAATCATCCAATTATATAAAGGAATGTGTTTTGTTAATTTTTAGGTCTTATATCATTCTTTTATCCTTGTTAGAACTTTATTACCCTTACCTAGGTGAAAAATATTTAACATTGTCACATTTAAAATAGAGAAAAAATTGTGGAAATTATTTTAAAAAAATTTAACCTCCTGATTAAAAATATGTTTTAATTTTTTTTGTGTTTAACTTTTTGTAAGTAGGGTAATTCATCATAAATTTAAATTATTACTAACCAATGAATTTTTTTTTTGAAAAATGTAGTTTTGAGATTAAAAATGAACTAATACTAAAATTTGGTATAATGATTTTTTATTGAAAATTTATTATATTATATATAATTAAAAGTGATTGTGGTTAATTTAAAAACAAATTAAAAAAATAGGAACTTTAACGTACTTTATTTAATGATAATAAATAGAATTTTTTCTAAAATCTATATTTTTTACTATTAAATTATAAATATTTATTTTAAATAAATAAAAAAATATCCAAAATATAATATTGAAATTATTATTAAAAAATTTATTATTTAATATTATAATTTATCTAAAATTCTAATACATTAATTTCAACTTCTCTGTAAAATATTTGATAAATCCCATTTTTTAGGAAAATGAAATTTTGAGGAAATAAATGTCTCTATTAAAATTATGAACTTAATTTTTTAGATTAGTCAACTAAGTGGAATTATAAAAACATTTATTTCAGTTAAAAAATTACTTTTCTTTCTTTAGAACTTAATGGTTAGTTTACAGTAGTAACATATTTTTTTGTGTATCATGCTTTTCATAAAAATCAGTGTTGCACCTTAGGTATGTTATTTGAAAAAATATTAACATAAAAAAATTATGCTTTATATTATGACCCCTTAAATAAGATGTATCTTCACTATTTATATCTTGATAATGATGTGTTTAATAATTAAAAACACCTTTCTTGAATGCTATCATCATATAAATTGATAGTGATGTTTCCATTGAAATATGGAAGTGGGAAACATAATGGTTGATTGAAATAAGATTTAACTGATTCCTAAAATAATTAGGACATTATTTAGAAGTTAAATCATGGGAAATAAGGAGAAATATAATGTCTAATTTTTAACACCCCGATGCATGTTACCCAGAGTCCGTGCATTATTACATAACATTGGCATGATCACAAGAGATCAAACCATGAAATACTGATCAGTTTAGTAGCCCTGTAAACAATAGATATATTCATAAGTCATACATTACATCATAACATAAAAACTTCAAAAACATATTGTCTCCATAGAGCACACTCATATCCCCTCCCACTATCCCTGCAGGTCAGTCATAAAATACTTCTTCACATCCTGGGTTAATTAAATCATCGAAAGGTTTGAGCTCAGATTCATAGTAAGGATAATAATATAACGGAAAATTTCATAAATAAGTATAAACATTTAAGGCAATTCATAACTAAAACAAAAGCCTTTTTAACATAAACTTCAGAAATTTATGGAAAAGATAAAATCAAATAATTCCATTTACTTATTCTGATGGATATAATATTAATCGATTAATCACATGCTATATCAATAACCACTTTCATAATAATGGAAGGCATAATGCTAGACTATCATAACCACTTAGTCAAGAAATTGTTCCAAGAATAAAAATAAGTTTTTTCCAAGAACTTGTTCCAAGACACTACATTGTCTCATGAGACCTACTAATGCCTCGAGGAGCTATAGTGGGCTCCACCCGTCACTTACTAAGTCCAATGCATTACTCATATTAAAAGGTTTAAACATAACATACACATTCGTATTAAAACTATCATAAGAAATGTCAATACATTATCCATAAACAATGAATGGTATAAAAATAACACATCCACATTCAAAAATATCACAAAACCATCAATACATTATGGATGTTTTGTATCATAATAATCAAACTTCAAATAAGCTCAATGTCCATTAAAGGATGTTGACATAGATGAAATAAAAACTATTTGAGTGAAATATCTTTTTTTTGAAATTATTTAAAAGTAAAATAAATATAAATGAAAACGTTTACTCTTAAAATATTATTATAATCTTGTAATGGATGCTTCTATGATGATATAATGGCAATAAATATCTGCACCCACCATATTTGTTAAAAAAACATTCTTACATTAATTTTGTCGAAAATGGTAAAAACTACCTTGCTTGTAAAATGACAGAAAGATTCCTTTAATAACATTTAAGGTCAAATAAGGGTATAAATGAATTTAACCTACTATCTATTAAAAGGTAAATTTTTTTGAAGTACATTTTTATGAAACATGGATGTGGCTTATAATGAGGTCCAATAGATAATTACATAAAAACAACCTCGGATAAGGTAGAGATTGTGAAATAAACCCTTACCTCGTACATTTCCTTAGTCGATGGTATTTTAACCTCCTTTAAATAGTTAAAACATTTTTATAAAATTATACATGAACCATATACATAATTATGATATCATATATAATCTTCTAATTATTCTTTGTTAATAATATTTTAGTATTTTCGTCGTTTTAGGTGTTAACTTACTCATTTTATTTTATATGTTTTGTTACATAAGCCATGTTTTTTATGGATAGGTTTTATATTATTAAATAAAAAATGATATTAAGTATTTAAAAATTATTTTTATCCATCAAATAAAAATTATTCTTAAATGCATATGATGGGGAATGAATCTCAACATGTTTGTGGCGACGATAGTCCGTACGTACGCATGAGCGACAATATCATTATTTTGATATTAAAATAATATATAATTTGATGGTATATCATATATACAGAATCATTATCATGTTATATTTATTTTATTAAGCAATTAAACATCATTATCATACCCATCCAGGTAATGATGTATTGAATAACAATTACACCACAACCTGGAGATGGTAAGCCGTACGTACACACATATGGTGACATGTTATAAAAAGGATAGATAGAATAGTGAATATGGTAATACCATATTTATAATAACATCACATTATATAGAATATACTGGATTATTTATTTTAGAATGTAAATAACAACAAAGAAGAATTGGAAGAAGAAATGAACATGAAAGAGGTGATTAAATATTTACCTCTTCTTCAGGTTCTTCCTTTTGATTTGATCAAATGGGATTTTTAGGTTGGGTTTCGGACTAAAGGTGGTCCTCTAGGATTAAGTAAAGACAGTCGAGAGTGTTGTTTTCAGGGTTTTTCCATTCCAAATGGCTTTTAAGGTGTAAAATTGGTATAACAGGGAGTGCCCTTTTATAAGAGGTGTGAGGGGCACCTTATGAAAAGAGTGAAATATTATTTTATAGTAAAATATTTTTAGGTTTCTAATGGCTCCAAACTGATTTAGATCGAGGATAAGGTGGGGAAAGGTCGAAAAAAACCCAACTAATAAGTTTTAGAGAAGTTTAGGTTATAATTTTAACCTTATCTTATAAATTTAACTCTTAGTTAAATAGTTTAACTTTTACTGTGTCTTCTTGTATTCTTACACTATATTGTTAATAAATTTACTATAAACTGCCAATCAAACCGCAATTGGTTCATTAATTTCATATATATTATTATATTAGTCTTTTTGATGAACCTTATATTTTTTGGACCATTATATCAATTAATAATATAATATATGTTTTGAAAACTCTTTATGTAAATTTTGACACTATTTAATAATTGATTTTTGTTAAAGTCCTAAAAACTTTATTAATTCGAAATAAATTCATTTAATCAATCCTAAAATGTAATATTATGCTAGAAAATTAGTGTATGTCATCAAAACAATCGAAATATATTTATTTAACATTTATAATACCAATTATTTTGTTCTTTCATTAATAAGAAAAATACAGCGTCATTATTGTGTCATAAATAAATTTAACTATTCATTGTATAAAAATGATAAATAAAATACCATTATGTAGAAAATAGTTTTATCTTTCTAATTAATAATTATAGTCGAAGATATAAAAAATTAACCTTATGTAAACATTGTTTTACTAAAGTTATATGCTTATGCCATTTTTGGTATTTACTATAACTTAATTAATATAAAGTGTCATTTTAACTTACAAGTGGCTCCATGGAGTCCCAAAATCGACCCAAGGATTCCCATGGTCGGAAATGTATCATCCAATTGGGTTAGGACAAGTGTTAGTGTAATTTAATATTAATATATTATTATTTGGTTACCCTTCTTTACCGAGTATACCCTTTAACCATGGTAAATAAAATATTTACCGAAGTAATTATAAAAAATGTCTAAAAATTAAAGTTACCATTAAAAAATTTGGACATACCTATACCAAATATGTATCCATTTTTCCAAATTCAAAACACAAAAGTGGCAAAAATTAATTTAATATTAATTAACGCTGTCAAAACAAAAAGCTTGTTTTTACGAAATAATAACTATTGAAAGATTGACACTTGTTTATGTCCCGTTTAAATGTGAAATTACTTCCAATGACAAATATTTGATTAAATGGTAAAAATATATTCTAATTATACTTTAAAACCACTCAATAGTATAATTTAGCTCTATAAATTATTTTTATTAAAAAACTTATTTTTTATTAATGTTTAGTATTTTTCACTATTCATCAAAAATTGGAAGTTCTCAGAAAAATATCAAAAATTCACCCTAGTCTAATTGAGAATTACGAATCCAAAAATGAAATCCATTTTGTAAAATAAAAATTATAAAATTTCAAAATGTAGGTATTACTATTGATAACGGCTAGTTTGATTGGTCGTAGTGTGTTAGAATCTCGAAGTTGCATACAATGCAAGCTATTGCATTATTCAAATGGAAACGTACTATGGATGTTTGGGGTGTTACATTATATCATTATACAAATAATTTAATCTTCTAAATTTTAATATTATAACTGCATTAAAAGACTCGGGTTGTTCATTATCATAAGATCCTCATGTTCCCACATTGCCTCTTCCATCTAATTGTCTCTCTGTATAACAATTACTAGACGAGTCATCTGGTTTCTCAGAACATCTTCTCTGGTATCAAGAATCCTGATGGTCTCTTCGCAATAAGACAAATCGGGTTCCAGTTATAATTCTACATAGGTGAGTACATGCATTGGGTTAGGCTTGTATTTTCTCAAAATTGATACCTGGAAGACATTGTAAATTTTGGAGAGACTTGGCGGCATTGCCAAACGATAGGCTATAAGCCCAATTTGTTCAAGAATTTCGAAAGGTCTGATGTACCTGTGATGCAATTTACCTTTCTTACCGAAATTTATAACTCCCTTCCATGTAGATAGCTTCAATAAAACATGATCACCGACTTGAAATTCCAAATCCTTTCTTAAATTATCAGTATAGCTCTTCTACCTAATTTGATCTGCTTTGATGTGGGTTTGGATTACCATCACCTTTTCCATCGTTTCTTCCACAAGTTCTGGCCATTTGATTTTTCTTTCACCAAAATCATCCCAATAGGTTGGTGTGCCGCATCTCTTTCCGTATAATGCTTCATATGGTGCCATCTGAATACATGAATGAAATATATTATTATAGGAAAATTTTAAAAGAGGTATATATTGATCCCACATACCCTGAAAGTCAAGTGAGTAGGATCTCAACATATCATATAAGGTTTGAATTGTTCATTCTGATTGTCCATCTGTTTGATGGTAGTTAGCAGTGCTCAAATGAAGTTCAGTATCCAAGGCCTTCTGAAGAATTTTCCAAAAACTTCATGTGAAATGGGGATCATGATCAGAAAAAATCGATATGAGCACTCCATTAAGTCTCTGTAGGATTGAAATAGTGATGTAGATGCTCAATTTACAAGAGGGGGGTGAATTTTATACTTTAAAAATTCCATTTGGAACCTTTAAAGATAGTTAAGAATAACTATGTTTTCCTTAAGAAAAGGAAAGTACTAAGTTTAACAAAGTTAATCTAAGAAAATTCACAACACCTCTAATACTGAATGCAAACTTGAAAAGAGATTCCGAAAGTAGGTTCCGGAAATATGGTTCCGGAAATTGAAACTTAACAAAAGATTACAATATTCGATTCTGCCTTAAAGCGTATAGAATCTAAATGAAACAGAGTACAAGTAAGGAATTATAAGAAAGTTATACTTTCCTTATAATACAAAGTGCTGCGGAAATAAAACAAGTAGTTTAAACTACAAGTAACAAGATATAAGTCTTTTAACCCAAAGATAAGGTTATCCAACAACCTTGGATAAAGGTCCCTTGATTTATACTTTCAAGCAAGTTTGTCTTACCCACACCAGGGTATGCCCTTAATACGAAGATCGGAGTCTCTGTCTTGCTATCCCTGCAAGCCCTCAACTTCAAGGTAGTTGGCAACCTCTGTCTTCCACATCAAGTAAGCCCTCAAACTTTAAGGTAGTCGGTACCTCTGCCTTCCTATCCCCGGAAGCCCTCGAATGTAGTCACCAACATTCGGAGTTGCACGATGCTTTGAGAGTTAATAAAAGCCTCTCTCTCTAGAAATCACTTCAAGCATGTAATCACATGAGTCGAAGATCTGTCAGCCTTTCAGCAGTATCGAGCTCTTTCAAATGAGCTCCTATTTATAGGTAAGGTCGGCTCCTTCTCCAATGGTCATATATTCCTTAAAGATCAGAGGGACCTGTTCACGTGTCACTTAGACAACGGTTAGTTTATAACAAAATAGACGACATCATTTTATAAAAAATCAAGTGTAACAGAATGTACGACATCATTTTAAAGCTTAACTCAAAAGTTCAGAACGAAAGCTTCGGAATGAATATTCGGAGTGTAATTGAAATAATAAAGAGTAGAAAAATTATAGAAGAGTAAGCAGAATAAAAGTTCAGATTCTAACCAAAATATTTTTCAGAGTCTGAATTAATTTAGAGTCTATAAAATAAAGATAATCAGATTTTGTTTAATAGGTGAATTTGGAATGAGAATTCGGAATGATAATTCTTCATTAGAATTCGTAATGAGAATTCTTCATCAGAATTTGCAATGAGAATTCTTCTTCAGAATTCGTAATGAGAATTCCTCATAAGAATTTGGAATGAGAATTCATCATTAGAATTTGTAATGAAAATTCTTCTTCAGAATTCGTAATGAGAATTAATCATTAGAATTCATATTGAGAATTCATTATCTTTATATCCTGAATCTGGAATAGAACATAGTTAGAGTTCATATCCGGAATTCGGAATGAAACTTCCTTACAGTTCTTATCCAGAATTCGGATCCTAAAACAGACAGAATGATTCATATCAAAGATTCAACGATTCCGTGAAAATAGAAATGAATCTGAATCTCATACTTCAGAAAAATAGGGATGAAAATATGATAAGGATAATTTTTCTTATAAAAGAGATTTTTCTTATGAAAGCAATTTTCCTTAAGAAAAGAATTTTCCTTAAGAAAACAAATTTCCTTATAAAAAAAATTTTCTTTAAGAAAAAAATTTTCCTTATAAACGAAATATTCCTTAAAAAACAATTTTCCTTATAAGAGCAATTTTCCTTAAGAAAACAATTTTCCTAAAGGTAAGGTGTTTGTGATTTTCAAAACAAGAAGGAATGGAAAAGTCATAAGGAAAACCTTATTGACTCAACAATCTCCCCCTTTTTGGAAAGCACAAACATCCTTACGAAAAAGAAATTCTAAGAAGAAAAAGCTTATCTCCCTTGCTTTAAGGATATAGATGAATACGACTAACTCCCCATTAGGCTTTGAAACTCTAAGGATCGTATTCTAGATTTCCGGAGTGGCATTTTATTTATGAATAAGAAATTCTTCTTAAAAAACCCCCCCTTAGATAAACACTTATTAGAATTCTTCTTTCTTACAAATCTTTTCCTTATCCTCCTTTTATAAACTCTTATTAGAGTTATTCTTTTTATTAAGGATATTTTCCTTCTCCCCATTTGTGATTTTCAAAAAAAATCGATGGAATGGAAACAAAATAACAAAGTACCCAAACAATTAGTAATAAAAAAAGGAACCGAGAAGCACAATGTTCATTAGATTTGAAATGTCGGCAACAAAGAAAAATAGATACAACAAAAAGATCGGATTTAGTTATTTCGGATCTTTTTCCTTCGACATGAGCCCCTTAAGAATAGTCTTGATCTACTTCCGGTCTTTATGATCTTCTTCAGCTTGCTTCTCTAAGACAACTATTCTTGCTGATTGAGCTTCAATCTTTTCTTCATAGGCTTTCAGCTTTTCTTATTGAGCCTTGATCTTTTATTCCTCAGACATCATCTTCTGATCAAAATTGATTCGATGATCCCTTTCAAATTTCCAGTTCTGAGAAACAGAATTCAGTTTCCCATTCAGATCCCTGACTTCTTGAATCCAGAAGTTCTTTTCATCTGTCAGCTTCTCTTCAAAGGAGGAAGTCAGCTCATTTATCTTCCTGTCCTCGGTCTCAAAGGCACCATTAACATTGTCTTGAAACTCATCTAATAGCCTCATCTCTTCCACAGTCTTCTTCTACCAGCTTATCATTCTCTTGCAAGATTTTCTATGAACTTCATAGCTAACAAAGAACATTTTGAACTGAGCCTCTATCTCAACACACTTATCCATAACCATAGATACAGAGTCAGTATTCTGATTCAAAGCATGTTGGAGCATCTGACATCTTGAATCAATACTTGAGATGGTCGGAATGGATCCCACCAACTTCTTTAAGGACTGAACAACAAAATCATGCCCCAACGATGATGACTCCGAATCTGAAACTTTGCTAGGAGAATTTTCTTCCTCAAAAAGCTCCAACTTCCTTTTAGATGAATCACCAAATTCTCTTTTCTTGCTAGCCATTGATTTTGGAGTCTCAACAAGGAGTTTCATTCCCTTGTCTTTTTTCCGAATCAATTCTTGATCAGGGGATTTCTGCTCTCCAGTAGACACTTGAACAATATCATCAACATCATTTTGAACAACATCTTCTTCATTCTTATCCTTCTCTGGAGTTACTAACTTAGAGGATTCAGCCTATGAGGTTCGAAGAGATAGGTGTTCCGAAGGCGACCCATTATACTAATCTACCTCTTTCAATAAGTCTCTTGTTTCACCACTTCCTTCAGCAACTACTTCTTCCTCTCCCACTTGCTGAATCTGCTCAAGTTGTTCAACATGCTCAGCTGTAGTCTCTTTCCGAAAATCAAGGTTTCTTCCTGGAGTCTCAGGTAGTGATTCCAAGGAGAAAGATCTCAGAACTGGAATGCTTCCGGATACCATCTCATTAAATTTCAATAATGCTTGGACTGCCTCTGCTTCTGACATCTTCTTCTTGAGCTTCTTTTACTTTACTTGTTTTCCAAGCTCATCAGCAGTTCTCTCCTTCAAGGCCTTAGCCTCCGCAGGGTCCAATCCGATCTGCGGATCCCCTTCTTTCCTTTTCTCTTTATCTGCTCTCCACTTAGAAACAACTTCATCAGGATAGGATTTCTTCTTCTTTGGTTTGGGAGGAGCGGTTTGAACTTCCTTAGATTTAGGATCCTCTACTTCAGCTACAACTTCTTTAAACTTTCTTTTTATTACTGGCTTTGACGATTCCGGTTCAGCATTCTTCGGAGCCGCTTCTTCTTGACTAGGCAAATCGAATAACTCACCAATGTCTTTGTTGAATGCCACATCCATCCTCTTAAGGGTATCATCACTGACCACAAAAATTTTGCAAACCCCTGGTTTAGATCTACAGGCTTCCTTTAAATACTCGAGGCACCGAACTATCAACCTCGATAAAATTGATGGGTACATTACGATCTGGGCTCTGTGATTTCCTTTATTAAGATTCTCAATGGTTATAAGAATGTGCCTCATGAAGTTAAACTTCCTTAGATTTATCAGGAAATCTATGATATAGATCTCACTCTTATTCAATCTGTCTTTATCACCTTTCCTCGGTACGATAAGCCCTTACACCCACAACTCTAGAATCCAGAAATTTGTAGGCAAACTAGCAATCTTCGGAGCCTTGTCATCAGCCAATCCGAGAGTTTCTAAGGATTTCTCCTTGTCGAAGCTACCCTTAGAGTCCGGAAACACATGAGAAATAAATTCAGCTTCTCCTTCATAGGAAAAACCTACCAAGCTTGCTGCCTTGGTATAATAAAGCTTGTATGTCTTACCATAAGACTTAAAAGAAAATTTCTCCATATTATCTTCCTTGAAGAAGGAAACTGATTCGTAGAACTCAACAAGTTACTCCATAAAAACATCGTCTTGATTTCCCATTTTGAATACAACAATATCATCCCAGCCATTCAACTTAATGTTCTTCGAAATAAGAGAATCATAATTGTTAAAGAAATCTGGACGGACTAACCTTTATCTGTAAACTAACCATTGTGAAATAGGCTTGGTGGAAGACATCTCTTGAGATGCTAACTCCGCAGACATTCAGATCTAAAGTCCTCTGAGAGGTTCGGAACGGAGAAATCTGAAGTTCGGAACGACTTTAAAACATAGAGGCAGAGATTCGAGACGCGAGAGCTTGAAATCGATGTGGGACAAGTATTTGGGTCCCCTTTATATAGGCAATGAACCAACGGTTCAACTTCCTCGGTTGATCGAACGGTTGTGATAAGATGAGATCATATCGAACAGTTGAAAACTTGAATCCGATCTTTTTGAGGTTTTTATTATGACAAATATTTAAGAAAAACTATAATCCGAAAACAAAATACAAGAAAATGCCAGCAAGTACAATATGACTACGAAAACTTGAGTAAGGAAATCATACCTTTCAGATTTTCTTAGGAGGATTATTTTTAATTGGTAACATTTTTTTTAAATAAAACTTTACTATGAAATAGTTTACAAAACTCATTATGAAAAATAAACTCAGTAAGGAAAACTCAATACGAAAAACAAACTTAATAAGAAAAAAACATATTACAAAAGTTTTATAATAAAAAAATATGAAGAATTCAGTACGAAAATTCCGTTATGAAAATACCAGTACGAAATTTTCTATTCCAGAGATTTTCGATATGAATACTTCCCTTTCAGAAGTATTCTGTATGAACATTTCTATTCTGAAAAATTGTAGTTCCGGAAGTTCCATTCCGGAAATCTTTATTCCGAAAAGATTGAAAATAAACTTTGAAAAACTTTTTTAAACTAACAATCAAATGTACTCCCCCTATGAAAAGGAATTTATTGCTGTAAGAAGATTTTTTTAACAGAAAGTTAATTAAGGAGGATTAACTTATGGTTATCATCCATAACATCTATTTAATGTATTCAAATCTATCAGAAGGAAAAGATTTTGTGAATATATCAGCAAGTTGATCTTGTGTTCCGATAAACTGAAGAATAATAATATATCCTTTAAGTATGTGATCCCTAAGCAAGTGATGCCTAATATCTATGTGTTTTGCACGGGAGTGATGTGCAGGGTTCTTACTAAGGGAAATGACACTTGTGTTATCACACAAAATTTGAGTTTTGGTTAAACTCAAGCCATAGTCTGTGAGTGTGTGTTGCATCCACAACACTTGAGCACAACAACTTCCAGCTGCTACATATCCAGCTTCAGCAGTGGAAAGTGCTACAGAATGTTGCTTCATGCAGGACCAAGAAACTAACGAATCTCCTAAGAAATAACAAGTTCTGGATGTATTTTTTCTATCCATTCTACATCCACCAAAGTCAGCATCAGAAAAGCTTTTTAGAACAAAATCATTTCTAGAAGTATAAAATAATCCTAGATCCATGGTTCCCTTAAAGTAGCGAAAAATTATTTTTACCGCCTTTAAGTGAGATTCCTTAGGATTCGATTGATATCTTGAACATAATAATACTGAAAACATTAAGTCTGGTCGACTACCTGTTATGTAAAGTAGACTTCCTATCATACCTCTAAATGATGTTTGATCTATTGGTTTCCCAGCTTCATCAAGATCTAAAGAGTTTGAGGTACAAATGGGAGTACTTATACTCTTAGTGTTGTCATAACCATAATTTTTAAGAAGATCATTAATATACTTATGTTGGGATAGGTAGGTTCCTTATGGTTATTGAGAAATTTGAAATCCAAGGAAAAATGTTAACTCACCCATCATACTCATTTCAAACTCCGATTTCATTATACTTGCAAAAGAGTCGGTCAAAGATTGCTGAGTTGAACCAAATATGATGTCATCAACATAAATTTGAACAATCAAAACATTTTTCTTATATTTCTTTATAAAAAGGGTTGGATCTGCATTTACCTTAACATAGTTATTTTGAAGCAAAAATCCAGTGAGTCTATCATACCATGCTCGTGGGGCTTGTTTAAGGCCATACAAAGCTTTGGTAAGACTAAAAACATGATCAAGATGTTTTGTATCTTCAAAGCCAGGAGGTTGTTCAACAAAGACTTCCTCGTGAACATAACCATTAAGAAAAGCACATTTCACATCCATTTGGAAAAGTTTAAAATTAAAGAATGCTGCAAAAGCAAGTGGAATACGGATAGATTCAAGTCTAGCTACTGGAGGATAGGTTTCTTCATAGTCTATTCCTTCTTGCTGATTATAGCCTTTAGCAACAAGTCTAGATATATTTCTTACTATGACTCCATTTTCATCACATTTATTTCTAAAAACCCATTTTACTCCAATAACAGAAGTTTCCTTATGTCTTTCAACCAAGTTCTAGACTTTATTCCTTTCGAATTCATTTAGTTCATCTTGCATTGCTTTGATCCAATCATCATCACCTAAAGCTTCATCAGTGCTTTTAGGTTCTAATTGGGAATGAAATTCTAGATGTTATATTTCATTTTTTAAGGAACTTCTAGTCCTTTCAGGTTGATTTACATCACCAATGATACTATCACTGGGATGATTCTTATGAAACCCATGATTTGGGTTTTGTAAAACCTGTTCATCAACATAGGGTAGAAAGTCTTCTAGGGTAAATGTTTCAGAAGTATCTTCTTGAACAATTTCATTATCATAAGGTTATTCTCTCAATGGTTGATAATCAGTTTTTGAAAATACATCCAAAGATGTAGGTTGAGGTGGTTTAAAAACAAAAGGATTTATCTCATCAAATTTTACATGTACTGTTTCTTCAACAGTACAAGTATTTTTATTAAAAACTCTATAAGCCTTAGAGGTTGTGGAATATCCTAAGAAAATCCCTTCATCATATTTTGGTACAAATTTATGTATGTTATCTTTATTATTCAAAATGAATACATTGCAACCAAAAACCTTGAAGTAGGATAGTCTAGGTTTTCTACCATTCCATAACTCATAAGGAGTTTTATTAAGAAAAGGTCTAATTAAAACTCGATTTATAGTATAGAAAGCAGTACTTACAGCTTTAGCCCAGAAATTTCTAGCAATAGAATATTCACTCAACATGGTTATAGTTATCTCTTGAATAATTATATTTCTTCTTTCAACTACACCATTCTGTTTAGGAGTTCTAGGTGCTGAAAAATTGTGAGTAATACCTTTCTTACTACAAAAAGTTTCAAAATCTGATTTTTGAAATTCTCCTCCATGATCACTATGAATAGTTTTCAATGGAAGGTTTTTCTCATTTTTAATTTGAGCTCTAAAACTTTTGAAATAAGAAAAAGCTTCAGATATCTTTGATATATAATAGACCCAAGTAAATCTAGTGTAATCATCAACTAGAACAAACACATAGTTTTTGCCTCCAATACTTCCAGTTTTTGTTGGATCAAAAAGAGCCATGTGCACTAACTGTAATGCATCGGTTGTTGAGACTTCACCGATTGATTTATAACTATATTTATGTTTCTTTCCAAATTGACAAGGATCAAAAAATTTAGAATAATCAAATCTCAGCTTTGGTAGATCCTTAATTAGTTTCTTCTTAGAAAGTTTACATAGGTTCCTAAGGTTACAGTGGCCTAGTCTTCTATGCCATAACCAAGAATGATCTTCTATTTCACTTAGGCAAGGTAAATCTTGGCATCTGAGGTCTTCTATGTTCAGAGTGTAAACATTATCTTGCCTATTGGCTGAGAGTATAAATTTTTCCGTGGAATTGTAAACTAAGAACTTATCATTCCTAAAATTCACAAGGTAACCTTCATCACATAACTGACTTATGCTAATGATGTTGTGCTTAAGAACTTTAACAAAATGAACATTTGAAATCAAGGTTTTACCAAGAAGAAAAATATTACCAATTCCAACAATCTCTCCCTTAGCATTATCTCTGAAAGTTACCTTTCCTCCTTTCGTTTTGATAATCTTTTCAAAAAAGATTGTGTTACCAGTCATGTGCCGGGAACATCCACTATCCATGTACCATGTATTGTTGCTGGTACTCTCTTTATTTTCCTGAAATCAAAAAAAAAAATTAGACTTTCGGAATCCAAACATGTTTGGATCCAAGATTTCCAGATAATAAAATTTTAGGAACCCACATCTTCTTAGAAAAGTAAGCTTTGTGAAATCATAGTGATTGGGTTTTGTTTAATGAACAATTCTTTGCCCAGTGACCTCCACATTGACATTTAGTACAAAATGGGGAACATTTAGGAACAAAATAATTGTTGCTAAAAATTTGTTTTTCTTGGGTATAACCAAATCCGGATTTATTCCTTAAAGGTCGTATTTGGGAATACATCTTATCAAAATTTTCCTTACCATGGGTAAAGTTTGATAAACACTTCATTAATGAAAAAATTTTGGGCCTGAGTTTTACAACCAAGTTTTTATCCTCAAAATCATTAGTTTTTGAACTAGAGTTAGGCTCGAAAACATTTTTATTAGAAATTACTTTTTCTAATTCATTAGATAGATTGTACTTCTCAGAACTTTCTTCCTCAAGAAATTTTGAAATACTTTCAAAATCAGTATTTTTCTTATCAATTTATTTAGAAAGATCTGATATCTCTTTTGTAAGAATAGAATTCCTAGAGTTTTCCTAATCAAGTTTTTTATTGAGATTGGAATTCTCAATCTCAAGAAGTTCAGCAAATCTAGAGACTTCCTCATAAGTAGGTAAAGTATTTTCTTCATCAGAAGAAGATTCTTCATCAGAAGAGTTATAATACTTATTATAATTAGAATTTAAAGAATCATTGGTCAGTGATTCAGCATTTCGTACCTTAGCCATAAAACAATGATTATCAATAGGCAATCTGGCTAAAAGACCAAGATTCTTCTATCCTGAAGATTCATAATCAGAAGATTCATTTGAAGATTCACAACCACTGGCACTCCAGGTGTCATTAGTTTTCAGAAGTTTCTTAGCTTTGGCATTATAATATTTCTTTCTGTTCCTATATGAATGCCTTTCCTTTCTTTCTTTCTTTTTGAGCATAGGGAAATCTAGCCTAATATGTCCAGCTCTCTTGCATTCATAACAAGTAACTTCTCCATCATTCTTATCTTTACTTTCCTTTTTCTTATACTTAGATTGAAAGTTTCTCTGTCCAGCTATCTTGTTCATCCTTCGAGCAAGATTTTCTAGTTCATTTTCTGAGACTTCACTCTCACTAGATTCAGATTAGAAAATAACTTTCTTAGACTTGGATCTGGTTACTCTCTCAGGTGTCTTAGCTTTCATCTGATTTGAAGTTGATGTAAAAGCAACAGTACCATTTCCGTTTTTCTTCTTGATGTTGTCAGCATCTCTCTTCATTCTTGTTTCATGTTGTAGAAGAGTTCCAAATAATTCATCAAGAGTAATTTGAGTGACCTTCCTGTTCTCATCTATAGCTGTTCTGTTAGATTCCCACTCATTGGGCATAATATCAATTATCTTGTCCACAAGAGATTCATCATCTAGACCTTTTTCTCCAATAGATTGTATACTGTTGACTATAGTCATGAATCTCTGTTGAACTTAACTGATTGGTTAACCATAAGTTAAGTTGATGCCATGTTATTCAGCTCTAAGAATATCTCTACTAGTCTCAATCAATTTAGTAGTCCCAAAGTGTGTAACCTCTAACTTCTTCCAGATACAGTTAGCTTCTTCACAAGAAGAAAATTGGCTATATATATTTCTAGTCATTGAACATAGTAGTGTAACATACCAAGTAAGTAATGATTAATATATATTTTTATCTATGTCTATTAATGATTAATATAGTGGTTTAGAGGCTTAAAATGAAAATAAATACAATCTTATGCATGGAATACACTAATATTCATAAAAGATTGTTTTACTTCCTTATGATGGAAAACCCTTTTTAAATATATCTTTTGACAATTTTATAAACTAAGTTTGTCAAAATAAACTTATTCTTTATGATTGGGACATCAAAATTTACTTTGTGTGAATTTTTGGTATTTTTCTGACAATGTTCATTTTTTAATGAATAGTGAAAAATACTACATTTTACATCAAAACTGCTTTTTAATCTAATTTATTTATATGATTAGATTATCTATTGAATTGGTCTTAATGTGTAATATTAATATATTTTTACCATTTAATCCAATGGTGGTCATTGGAATCAATTTCACTTTGAAATTGGACTTAAACTGGTGTCAATCTTTTGATTCTTATTGTTTTGTAAAAACACGCTATTTGCTCTAGCAGCGGGAATTAATTATTAAATTAATTAATGTGACTTATATGCTTTGAATTTTGTAAAATAGACTTAATTTTTTAATTCAGAATATCAAATATAGCTTTGGGTGAATTTTTGGTAATTTTCTGAAAAACATCAATTTTTGATGAATAGTGAAACCACTAAGTGGTACTTATAAAGACTGATTTTCTATTTAAATGAAATTTTGCCATCATTGTGTTTTGAATTTCAAAAATCCGACATACATGGTTGTCATTAAGAAGTAAAATGTGGTTCAATGAGATTATAATAATTTTTTGGTGAATAGTAACTTATTAAGTTTTTAATCGCGATTAGTGGTAATTAGGGTAGTTTAAGGTATAAATAATACTTTAATAATATGAAATGACCTAGACACATGTCCCAACCTCATTGGTGGTGTCATGGCCGACCAATACAAGACATGGCCTAACTTAGGGACCCCATGGATCCACTTTTGTTGGGAAATAACATAAATTACTTTTTATTTAATGTTAAAGTGAAAATAAAACAAACATAATATGTTTTACGAAAACAATTTTTAAGTGGGGTTATACAAGTCAAAATTTTGATTATAAATAGTCATTGAAAATATAAAAAGATATCCTACATCATAGTATTTTTTTTTATAATTTTTAGACATTAAATAAATTAAATTATTTATGACATAATAATGATGCAGCGATGACATCATTATTTGACAATTTAAATAAAATGGAAAGATAATGAAAAATCTAAAACCTACACATGGCCAAAACCAATTGGATGAGTGTATTTTGAACCCTTATCACCTTATCCACTAATTGTATTAATGTGGGACCTTTTAAAACCGAAACACATTTTCAAATAAAGTAATAGTTCTTTACTTTCCAAAAGTGCCCCTCCTCTCCTCTTATAAAAGGCCCCCACCTCTACCTCATTTCACACAATCCTCAAGCCTTTGGCTCGGCCAACCCCTACCCATTTACTCTCTAAACATCCCTCTCCTAATCCTAGATGATTCCCTTTGGTCAGAATCCTTTCAAAGGAAGCCATTAGGCTCAAATCAAAAGGAGTTACACTTTTAAAGGTAATTCATTCTCTCATGTTCATTTGTTTTATTTTTCTTCTACAACCCCCTAAACTAGTTCTATTTACTTCCTTTGTAACAACACCAGTATCTTCAATATACTAGGATGTTGTTATAAGATTTATTTGAGCTACACTCTCACACAACTACATCAAATGGTTAAAGAAAATACGGTTTCCGTGGATGGAGAAATTATGCCTCCCGAAACGATGATTGTTCAATACTCATTTAACACCTTCAAAGGTGGCCATTAGGACGTCACTATTTTTATATATGATATATAATATGTTTATGTTTTCCTTAATCTTCTGTTTTTTTTTCATTTTGGTCATACCTTTATGGTTTCCATTATGGGTAAATACGATATCTTCATTTTAGGAAGTGCGGACTACCGCCCCCTAAAAGTGATTTGATTCGTTAATACCATATGTGGGATGTGTAAAGGATAAAGTTAATGATATTATATATGTTATTATACTGGAATTATAATATACTCTTATATCATTATGATTCCATTCCAGAAAATATGAAATAGAAATGGAAGTAGCGTTCATGCGTACGTACGGCTTACCGTCTCCATGAACGATGCATTTCATCTATTACCTATAACAGCGATGTAGTATTATAAATACATATATATAATGAATATATATGATATATATGTTATCCAAATCATTAATATAATTCTAGATATAACGAACCTTTGACCAAATTAACAACATGTAAGTGTAAGAGGTCTATTTTTGACTTAAGAACCAAATACCGACAAAATGAACATTATTAACTTAAATGAGTACATGATGTTCATAACATGGTATAAAAAGGATAATGAACTTGAAAAAGGTTCTTAAGAAAGTAGAGATTAACCCAAGTTTATTATTCAGGAGATTAAAGAACGGTCGGGTCAAGTCGGATACGAGGTATGGGACTTCGTCTCAATCTCCTTTTGTTGAGGCATATTTTATTTCATACACAACTTTCTTTTATACGGTGTATAAACCACTTTGACTTTTACGTTTATTCAAAAGGAATCTTTTTTATACGAAGCGTTTACTAAACGACAAAAGGGAATGTTTTTGTCGTACGTATGCAGCGACAACGACTTCTCCGCCGTCATGACCGTTATTTGTGTTTCGGCTTCCTCTACAATCCATACCTTCTTTTTAAAAGAAAAATAAATAACATGTTTTACTTTTCTTTTATTTGGTATTGAAAATGGTTTTCATAATATTTTTATATCAATGTGTGGTATTGATATCTTGTGATTGAATGGTGGAAATGTTATGTTTCCTTTATGCATGTTTTATGTGAGACGATTATGTTGAGTTTCTTGGACATTATTATGAAGAACGGGTGGTTCCGTGATAAACTAAGGGCGGGTGAGCCCGATATAGCTCTCCAATGCATTGGGTAACGCGAAGGAGTGAAACGTTAAGGTTTCTCCGAAGAGATTTTAGGGAATATACTGTGATGGGTATTCCAAACATAACCAAGAGGGTTACTCCCTACGTAAGAATGTTATGAATGCCTCAAGCTACCTTTGTGTCTTATGATTTCTATGATTTATTCATGATTTTATTAGGTATGTTAATGTGCCTATGTTTTATGGGTCATGTATGATTTCATTCTTATGTATATATGAACTCATGTTTCCTTTCCATGTTTTTATAACCCATACTGAGCTTTTTATGCTCATCCCAAGTTTTTTTGAAATGTTTTTCACAGATCAAGGGAAAGGTACATGATATGATGATAGTGTCAAGGAAGTGTCAAGAAATAATCCATGTTTTATTTTAAATGTGTTTCCATTTATGGGAATGAAGAATACTATCTTTATGTAACCACTTTGTTTATATGTGGAATGTAATGCAAGTTTTATGATCTAATTTTCTAAAACTCTAAACCCGAAAAGATCCTCAATGTATAATCTTGTAATAACTCAAGATTGAGTAAGGTTTATGGCTGGGGCCTTATAGTTGGTATCATAGGTCAGTTTAGACAACTATAGGAGTTAGAATTCTATTAAATGATTATCCCAAAATATTTTTTTTTGAAATGATATAGCATTTGAAGATTACCATGTTGCTTTATCTAAGACATGTTTGTTCAGAATGATTTTCCGCAGAGGAAACAGGGAAGCAGTGCTAGGAAGACATACAGAAGGAAATAACCTTCCAAATCAGCATCCTGATATGGTCGGAATTGGAACTGAACAGTTTGTTGCAGTGATGGCATAGTTGACTCAAGCAATAAATGGTGGTGGTATCCATGCACGAGATCAGCCAGATCAACCGCAGAGGAACATGTCAGTGGTGGAACATTTCATGAGGCAACATCCCCCATCATTCAGAGGATCATCTGACCCTGTGCTAGCTGAAGGGTGGATTAAAGCACTGGAGAAGATTTTTGATGTCATGGGGTGTTCAGACAATCAAAAGGTTAGTCTTTCTATTTACCGTTTGGAGGGTGAAGCAGATTAGTGGTGGTCTATGGTTAAGAATATCAGGGACGCCGATGAGATTGACGCTCTTGACTGGGATGACTTCAAAGGTATGTTTCTTGAGAAGTATTTTCCTAAGTCTATTCTACTTAGGATGGAAAATCAATTCTTGGAATTGAGGCAAGAGGAAGACTCAGTGGCTGCCTATGAAGAAAGGTTCACTCGATTGGCAAGGTATGCTACAAATTTTATCCGAGACCTTGATTGTAAAATCAATCGTTTTTACTCAGGATTAATGCCAAAATATCGAAGGGCATTAGATTCTCGTGAGTTTAAAAGCTATGAAAAGCTTGTTCGATGTGATGAGAAGGTGGAAATGGAGTTTGCTGATGACCAATTGTTCTATAACAACCAGCAGAAGAAGAGACCGAGGTGGCAGGAGAAAGGTAAGAATTCTTCAAAAAAGTCTGATGGTAAGAAAACTAAGTTTCCAGTTTGTGATAAATGTGGCAAAAGGCATGCTGGGGAATGTCTTTTGAATTCTGTAAAGTGCTACCGATGTGGTAAGATGGGACATAAGGCTCGTGATTGCACTGAAAAGGATCAAGGTGAAGGTAAGAACAAATTTGATTTACAGTTAGTGAAATGTTATAAGTGCAATGAGATGGGTCACTATGCAAACGAGTGTCCGACAAAGAGCTTGAGTGATGGGAAGCAGTTAGACTACAAGTAGAAAGGGGTGGTGAAATCTTTTGCAACTACTTCAGCAGATGTCGGGCCATCAAATGAAGTTGTATCTGGTACTTTGTTTGTTTTTTCAGATTATGCCAGTGTGTTGTTTGATTCGGGGTCTACACATTCCTTCATCTCTGAAACCTTTTCTAGTAAAATGGGAATACCATATCAAGAAATGACTCCTTAACTTTTGGTAAAAACACCTGGGGGGAATGTTGAGGCAAAAAGAATTTATAATAATCTTCCTATCCTTATCTATGGAAAGAACCAACTTGAAAGCCTTATTGTTCTACCTCTAGTAGAGTTTGATGTTATCCTGGGTATGGATTGGCTCTCTATTTACCATGCTAAGATTGATTGTAGAGCTAAAGAAGTTTCTTTTCAGAAATACTTTCGGTTTGTTTACAAGAATGAACCCTTACTTTTGATAACATATCAAGAGGCCGAGAAACTTGTAAAAGATGGAAATGAATGTTACCTTGCACACGTCATTGAAAATAAAGGAACTGTTCAGATTAATGATGTTCTAGTGGTAAATGAGTATCCTGATGTTTTTCCTGATGAGTTGCCTGGAATAATACCAGATCGGGAAGTTGAGTTTACCGTTGACTTAGTTCCTGATGCTAAGCCAATTTCAAAACCCCCCTATCGAATGGCACAAATTGAACTTTTAGAGTTGAAGGAGAAATTGCAAAATTTATTAGAGAAAGGTTTCATTAGACCTAGCACATCACCAGGGGGTGCTCCTGTTTTATTTGTTAAAAAGAAAGATGGTTCTATGAGACTTTGCATTGATTATAGAGCCTTGAATAACATCACTGTTAAGAACAAATATCCTTTGCCTCATATCGATGATTTGTTTGATCAGCTCCAGGGAGCTCAATTTTTTTCAAAGATTGACCTGAGATCGGGGTACCATCAGCTGAAGGTAAAGGAGGCAGATATTCCGAAGACCGCGTTCCATACGAGATATGGCCATTATGAATTTGTAGTAATGCCTTTTGGGCTAACCAATGCACCTTCTGTATTCATGGACTTAATGAATAGAATTTTCCATGAGTTCTTGGATAAGTTTGTGGTGGTTTTCATTGATGATATTTTGGTGTTTTCTAAAATTAAAGAGGAGCATGAAAAACATTTAAGGGTTATCTTGCAAACCTTAAAAGAAATGAAACTATATGGAAAATTCAGCAAGTGTGAGTTTTTGTTGCAGCAAATTTCTTTCCTTGGTCACATTGTTTCTAAAGATGGAATAACTGTTGATCCTACAAAAACAAAAGTTGTGGAAGAATGGCCAAGACCCACAAATGTAACCGAGATTCGTAGCTTCCTTGGTTTGGCGGGCTATTACCGAAGGTTTGTTAGAAATTTTTCTCGGTTATCTAGTCCAATGACTAAGCTAACTCGGAAGGGTGTTAAGTTTATCTGGACAAAAGAATGTGATGATTGTTTTCAGGAATTGAAAAGAAGATTGGTGAATGCTCTAGTTTTGGCACTACCTTCCAGGAATGGTGAGTTTGTTATATACAGTGATGCTTCATTGAAAGGACTTGGTTGCGTCCTAATGCAGAATGATCAGGTAATTGCTTATGCTTCACGACAGTTGAAAACTCATGAGGTAAATTACCCTACACATGATTTGGAATTAGCTGCTGTTGTTTTTGCTTTAAAAATTTGGAGGCATCATTTGTATGGAGTAAAGTGTGAAATATATACCGATCACAAAAGTTTAAAGTATATATTCACTCAGAAAGAGTTAAACATGAGACAAAGGAGATGGCTAGAATTAAGCAAGGATTATGATTGTACAATTCATTACCATCTGGGAAAAGCAAATAAAGTGGCTGATTCTTTGAGTCGAAAAAGTAATGCTTCATTAATAATGTTGTGTTTGGAACGTGATCCTTTGGTTAAGGATTTGATGAACTTTGGAATAGAAGTTTTTGGTGCAGGAAGTCCTTCTGTTTTGTTTCAGGTAACAGTGAGATCATCTCTATCAGATAGAATCAAGCAAGCACAGAAGCAAGACAGTGAGTTGCAGAAAAAGGTAGAGTTGGTTTAGAAAGGTAAGTTGCCTAAATTCAACATTGATAATGATTGTGTTTTGAGAATTGGTAAGAGATTGTGTGTTCCTTGTGATTCACAGTTGAAGAGGGAGTTGTTATGTGAAGCTCATAGTTCTCCGTTTTCAGTTCATCCGGTCAGTACTAAGATGTATATAGATCTGCAGGAGTATTACTGGTGGGATGGAATGAAAAGAGATATTGCTGGTTTTACTGTGAAGTGTTTGACATGTCAATAGGTTAAAGAAGAGCGGCAGTTACCGAAAGGGATGATTCAGCCTTTACCAGTGCCAGAGTGGAAATGGGAGAATATATCCATGGACTTTGTTGTTGGATTACCGAAGACATCTCGAGGTAATAATGCAATCTGGGTTATTGTTGATCGCTTGACCAAATCTGCTCATTTTCTTGCTATACGAGATACTTTTTCTCTTGATCAACTTTCCCGTTTGTATCTTAAAGTGATAGTCAGGTTACATGGAGTTCCTCACTCCATTGTATCTGATCGTGATCCTAGGTTTACTTCTATCTTTTGGAAAAGCCTTCAGAAGTCGTTGGGTACTGAATTAAATTTTAGTACAACTTTTCATCCTCAATCAGATGGGCAGTCAGAACGATCAATTCAGACATTGGAGGATATGCTACGAGCTTGTTCTATGGATTATCAGGGAAGTTGGGACCAACATCATTCTTTGGTTGAGTTTAATATAATAACATTTTTCATTCCAGTATATAGATGGCACCATTTCAGGCATTATATGGGAAGCGGTGTCGAACTCCAGCTTTCTGGGATGAAGTGGGTGAAAGAATGTTGATGGGTACAGAATTGGTAGAAGAGATGGCAGAAAAAGTTCAGCTGATTCAGAAACACATGAGAACAGCTCAGAGCAGGCAGAAGAGTTATGCGGATAACCGGAGTAAGGATCTATCTTTCGAGGTAGGTGATCCTGTTTTTCTCAAGGTTTCTCTTTGGAAAAGTGTGATGAGATTTGGTAAGAAAGGAAAGCTGAGTCCAAGGTTCATTGGACCATATGAAATTCTGGAAAGTGTTGGATCAGTTGCATACCGAGTGGCTTTACCTCTGAGTTTATCTCAAGTACACAGTGTTTTTCATGTTTCGATGTTGAGAAAGTATATGCCAGATCCATCTCATGTTTTGAGTCCAGAGGTAGTTCAGCTGGAAGAGAACCTATCTTATGAGGAACAACTGGTCCAAATTCTTGACCATAGGGAGCAAGTGTTACGGAATAAAGTGATTCACCAGGTAAAGGTTGTGTGGAAAAACCACATCATGGAATAGGAACATGGGAATCTGAAAATGCAATGAGGGATAAGTACCCCAATTTATTCGATAAGTAAATAAATTGCGGGGACGCAATTTTCTAAAGGGGGGAAGGATGTAACATCCCAAGTAAGTAATGAATAATAGATATTTTTATCTATGTCTATTAATGATTAATATAGCGTTTTAGAGGCTTAAAATGAAAATAAATACAATCTTATGCATGGAATACACTAATATTCATAAAAGATTGTTTTACTTCCTTATGATGGAAAACCATTTTTAAATATATCTTCTGACAATTTTATAAACTATTTTTTTCAAAATAAACTTATTCTTTATGATTGGGACATCAAAATTTACTTTGTTTGAATTTTTGGTATTTTTCTGACAATGTTCATTTTTTAATGAATAGTGAAAAATACTACATTTTACATCAAAACTGCTTTTTAATCTAATTTATTTATATGATTAGATTATCTTTTGAATTGGTCTTAATGTGTAATATGAATATATTTTTACCATTTAATCCAATGGTTGTCATTGGAATCAATTTCACTTTGAAATTGGACTCAAACTGGTGTCAATCTTTTGATACTTATTGTTTTGTAAAAACACGCTATTTGCTCTAGCAGCGGGAATTAATTATTAAATTAATTAATGTGACTTATATGATTTGAATTTTGTAAAATAGGCTTCATTTTTGAATTCAGAATATCAAATATAGCTTAGGGTGAATTTTTCGGTAATTTTCTGAAAAACATCAATTTTTGATGAATAGTGAAACCACTAAGTGGTACTTATAAAGACTGATTTTCTGTTTAAATGAAATTTTTCCATCATTGTGTTTTGAATTTGAAAAATCCAACATACATGGTTGTCATTAAGAAGTAAAATTTGGTTCAATGAGATTATAATAATTTTTTGTGGAATAGTAACTTATTAAGTTTTTAATCGCGATTAGTGGTAATTAGGGTAGTTTAAGGTATCAATAATACTTTAATAATATGAAATGACCTAGACACGTGTTCCAACCTCATTGGTGGTGTCATGACCGACCAAGACAAGCCATGGCCTAACTTAGGGACCCCATGGATCCACTTTTTTGGGAAATAACATAAATTACTTTTTATTTAATGTTAATGTGAAAATAAAACAAACATAATATGTTTTACGAAAATAATTTTTAAGTGGGGTTATACAAGTCCAAAATTTGATTATAAATAGTCATTGGAAAGCTAAAAGTATATCCTACATCATAGTAGTTTTTTTATAATTTTTAGACATTAAATAAATTAAATTATTCATGACATAATAATGATGCAGCGATGACATCATTATTTGACAATTTAAATAAAATGGAAAGATAATGAAAATTCTAAAACCTAAACATGGCCAAAACCAATTGGATGAGTGGATTTCGAACCCTTATAACCTTATACACGAATTATATCAATGTGGGACCTTTTAAAACCGAAACACATTTTCAGATAAAGTAATAGTTCTTTACATTCCAAAAGTGCCCCTCCTCTCCTCTTATAAAAGGCCCCCACCTCTACCTCATTTCACACAATCATCAAGCCTTTGGCTCGGCCAAACCCTGACCATTTACTCTCTCAACATCCCTCTCCTCATCCTAGAGGATTCCCTTTGGGCAGAATCCTTTCAAAGGAAGCCTTTAGGCTCAAATGAAAAGGAGTTACACTTTTAAAGGTAATTCATTCTCTCATGTTCATTTGTTTTATTTTTCTTCTCCAACCCCATAAACTCTTTTTATTTACTTCCTTTGTAACAACACCAGTATCTTCAATATACTAGGATGTTGTTATAAGATTTATTTGAGCTACACTCTCACACAACTACATCAAATGGTTAAAGAACATACGGTTTCCGTGGATGGCGAAATTATGCCTCCCGAAACGATGATTGTTCAATACTCATTTATCACCTTCAAAGGTGGCCATTATTATGTCACTATTTTTATATATGATATATAATATGTTTATTTTTTCCTTAAGCTTCTGTTTTTTTCATTTTGGTCATACCTTTATGGTTTCCATTATGGGTAAATACGATATCTTCATTTTAGGAAGTGCGGACTACCGCCCCCTGAAAGTGATTTGATTCGTTAATACCATATGTGGGATGTGTAATGGATAAAGTTAATGATATTATATATGTTATTATACTGGAATTATAATATACTCTTATATCATTATGATTCCATTCCAGAAAATATGAAATAGAAATGGAAGTAGCGTTCATGCGTACGTACGGCTTACCGTCTCCATGAACGGTGCATTTCATTTCTTACCTCTAAAAGTGATGTAGTATTATAAATACATATATATGCTGAATATATATGATATATATGTTATACAAATCATTAATATCATTCTGGATATAACGAACCTTTGACCAAATTAACAACATGTAAGTGTAAGAGGTCTATTTTTGACTTAAGAACCGAATACCGACAAAATGAACATTATTAACATAAATGAGTACATGATGTTCATAACATGGTATAAAAAGGATAATGAACTTGAAAAAGGTTCTTAAGCAAGTAGAGATTAACTCAAGTTTATTATTCAGGAGATTAAAGAACGGTCGGGTCAACTCGGATACGATGTATGGGACTTCGTCTCATTCTCCTTTTGTTGAGGCATATTTTATTTTATACACAACTTTCTTTTATACGGTGTATAAACCCCTTTGACTTTTACGTTTATTCAAAAGGAATCTTTTTTATACGAAGTGTTTACTAAATGACAAAAGAGAATGTTTTTGTCGTACGTATGCGGCGACAACGACTTCTCCGCCGTCATGACCATTATTTGAGTTTCGTCTTCCTCTACAAGCCATACCTTCTTTTTAAAAGAAAAACAAATAACATGTTTTAATTTTATTTTATTTGGTATTGAAAATGGTTTTCATAATATTTTTATATCAATGTGTGGTATTGATATCTTGTGATTGAATGATGGAAATGTTATGTTTCCTTTATTCATGTTTTATGTGAGACGATTATGTTGAGGTTATTGGGCATTATTATGAAGAACGGGTGGTTCCGTGATAAACTAAGGGCGGGTGAGCCCGATATAGCTCTCCAATGCATTGGGTAACTCGATGGAGTGAAACGTTAAGGTTTCTCTGAAGATATTTTAGGGAATATACTGTGATGGGTATTCCAAACGTAACCAAGAGGGTTACTCCCTACGTAAGAATGTTATGAATGCCTCAAGTTACCTTTATGTCTTATGATTTCTATGATTTATTCAGGATTTTATGAGGTATGTTAAAGTGCCTATGATTTATGGGTAAAGTATGATTTCATTCTTATGCATATATGAACTCATGTTTCCTTTCCATGTTTTTATAAACCATACTGAGCTTTTTATGCTCATCCCAAGTTTTTTTGAAATGTTTTTCACAGGTCAAGGGAAAGGTACATGATATGATGATAGTGTCAAGGAAGGGTCAAGAAATAATCCATGTTTTATTTTAAATGTGTTTCCATTGATGGGAATGAAGAATACTATCTTTATGTAACCACATTGTTTATATGTGGAATGTAATGCAAGTTTTATGATCTAATTCTCTAAAACTCTAAACCCGAAAAGATCCTCAATGTATAATCTTGTAATAACTCAAGATTGAGTAAGGTTTAAGGATGGGGCCTTATAAGTAGAGTATTGCGTACCTTATAGTTGAGTTGATATTATTGATTTTCCTGGTTAGTAAAAGTTCTAACTTCCTTTTCAGGAGTTTTATAATCACCAGTAAGCATAACAAAGTTGTCTACACCAGTATTGATAACCAAGGTCTTCATTCGATCTCTCCTGTATTCATAATCATTACCATCAAAGATAGGTGGTCTTGTAGGATTCAGATTATCAATTGAACAAACATTAATTCCTTCCATAATAGAAATATCATTCGATACACAAACTTGTTAGTAGCAAAAGTATCGTAATCACAATGTTCGGAATGATAAAGTTCGAAATTACATAGATTGAAATGACAAAGTGAGAAAGAAAAACATATTCATAAGTATAAGTATTTTAGAGACCTCCTCTAATACCAATTGTAGGATCGAAATAGTGATGTAGATGCTCAATTTTCAAGAGGGGGGGGGGTGAATTGTATACTTTAAAAATTCCTTTGGAACCTTTAAAGTTAGTTAAGAATAACTAGGTTTTCCTTAAGCAAAGAAATGTACTAAGTTTAACAACGTTAAACTAAGCAAATCCACAACACCTCTAATACTGAATGAAGACCTGAAAAGAGATTCCGAAAGTAGGTTCCGAAAATATGGTTCCGGAAATTGAAACTTAACAAGAGATTTCCATATGAGATTCTACCTTAAAGCGTATAGAATCTAAATGAAACAGAGTACAAGTAAGGAAGTATAAGAAAGTTATACTTTCCTTACAATACAATGTGCACTGGAAATAAAACAAGTAGTTTAAACTATAAGTAACAAGATATAAGTCTTTTAACCCAAAGAGAAGGGTATCCAACAACCTTGGATAAAAGTCCCTTGATTTATACTTTCAAGAAAGTCTGTCTTACCCACACCAGGGTAATCCCTCAATACGAAGATCGGAGTCTCTGTCTTGTTATCCCTCTAAGCCCTCAACTTCAAGGTAGTTGGCAACCTCTGTCATCCTCAGCAAGGAAGCCCTCGAACATTAAGGTAGTCGGTACCTCTGTCTTCCTATCCCCGGAATCTCTCGAATGTAATCACCAACATTCGGAGTCGCACGAAACATTGAGAGTTAATAAGAGCCTCTCTCTCTCTAGAAATCTCTTCAATCATGTAATCACATGAGTCGAAGATCTGTCAGCCTTTCAGCAGAATCAAGCTCTTTCAAATGAGCTCCTATTTATACGTAAGGTCATCTCCTTCTCCAATGGTCATATTTTCCATAAAGATCGGAGGGACCTGTACACGTGTCACATAGACAACGGTTAGTTTATAACAAAATAGATGACATAATTTTATAACAAAACAAGTGTAACAGAATGTACGACATCATTTTAAAGTCTAACTCAAATGTTTTGAATGAAAGCATCAGAGTGAATATTCGGAGTGTGATGGAAATAATAAAGAGTAGGAAAATTATAGAAGAGTAAGAAGAATAAAAGTTCGGAGTCTAACCAAAATACTTTTCAGAGTCTAAATTAATTCAGAGTGTATAAAACAAAGATAATCAGATTCTATTTAATAGGAGAATTCAGAATGAGAATTCAGAATGATAATGCATCATTATAATTCGTAATGAGAATTCTTCATCAGAATTCGTAATGAGAATTCTTCTTCAGAATTCGTAATGAGAATTAATCATTAGAATTCATATTGAGAAATCGTTATCTTCGTATCCTGAATCTGGAATAGAACATAGTTAGAGTTCATATCTGGAATTCGGAATGAAACTTTCTTACAGTTCTTATCCAGAATTCGGATCCAAAAACAGACAGAATGCTTCATATGAAAGTTTCAACGATTCCGTGAAAATAGAAATGAATCTGAATCTCATACTTAAGAAAAATATGGAAGAAAATATGATAAGGATAATTTTTCTTATAAAAGCGATTTTGCTTATAAAAGCAATTTTCCTTTAGAAAAAAATTTTCCTTATAAAAGTAATTTTTTTTAAGAAAACAATTTTCCTTATAAAAGCAATTTCCCTTAAGAAAACAATTTTCCTTTTAAAAGAAATTTTCCTTAATAAAACAATTTTCCTTATAAAAGCAATTTTCCTTAAGAAAACAATTTTCCTAAAGGTATGGTATTTGTGATTTTAAAAACAAGAAGGAATGGAAATGTCATAAGGAATACCTTATTGATTCAACAGTCTCACATCTATAATAATATATTTTCTTGGTAGACGTCCAAGTGGCAGATCTTCTCTTATAACATGAAAATGTTCTCACTTGGTAAGATGATCAACAATGACCCATATTTCACTGTTCCATCAATGGGTCCTTGATAGTCCAATGACTAATTCCATTGTAATATTATGCCATTTCCACTCAGGTGTGGGAAGAGGTTACATGAATCCTCCAGGCTGTTGCCTCATGAAGTGATGTAACATTGATCCTCTATGTTGTGGATCAGGGTGCTCCATACGGGTAAGGTTATTATTCATAATCTGAGTAAGTTTTCCTAGTATAGTGATAATCTAATCAACACCAGTTGTATCACTAGCTCCACTATATTTATCTTGGGAAGGAGGACAATCCCTATATGGAGTGCATGCATTGATACAGTTTCTATTTATTCTAGTAGGTTCCATTTCTAAAAAATGACATAACCTAAGTTAGTTTATCAATCGCAATACATAAATCCAAACATGAAAAACACATAATATAAATTGAATTGTTTATGGATATAATCCATAATCATAAAAACAATTCTTTGAGGAAGTTTATACGTATAAACCGTTTATAATGGTTTGTAAATAAAATGAGAATTATCCTAAGCATATCCCTCATGAGTGTCGTAACCAAGACTGCAGCAAGGCCCGTTGTCGTGCACCAATTCTCGTTCGAGTCTATCTCAAAGAGGTGTTTTTGGGTTTTACCCATAGGTTCATCTGTGTCAGATCTGCCTCTACCTGATTGTATCTAGACATGGATGTGCTGCTCAGAAAACTCAAAAAATCACTACAATAACAAAATTAGAGGATGTTATTCTATACTAATACTCAAAGTCTATCTTAAGAATATGTGCTCTAATTAGAGTTTATCTAAATCTCGCTTCCAAGGATTGTACTAAACATCCTCTGATACCAAATATAATCCCACGACTCCAGTTACCAAGAGTCGGTGCATTATTACATAACATTGTCATGATAACAAGGGATCAAATCGTGAATGAACGATCAGTTTAGTATCCTTGAAAACACTAGATATATTCATAAGTCTTACATTACATCATACATTGAAAACTACAACATCATCTTGTCTCCATAGACCGCAATCATATCCCCTCAGACTATCCCTGTAGGTCATTCATAAAATACTTCTTCATATCCTAGGAAAAATAAAACATAGAAAGGGGCGAGCTCAGATGCTTAGTAAGGATAATAATATAACGAAAACATTCATAAATAAGAATAAATATTTTAGGCAATGTATAACTAAAATTATATACTTTTAAACTTGAACATCAGTAATATATGGAAAATATAAAATCAAATAATTCTATTTAATTATTCACATGGATATTCTACAAATATAATAATCAAATTCAATATAAATAAACACTTTCACAATAATGGAATACATAATTCCATAATATCATAACCATATAGTCAAGGACTTATGCTAAGATGGCAAATACGTTTTTGTCAAGGCCTTGTTCCTAGACAATAGTTTGTATCATGAGACCAACCAATGCATCAAGGAGCTATAGAGGGCTCCACCCGTTACTTACTATGTCCAACGCATTCCTCATATGAAAAGGTTTAAACATAACATAATCATTCATATTAAAACTAGCATAAAAAATGTCAATACATTATCCATAAACCATGAATGGTAAAAAAATAACACATCCACAGTCAAAAATATGACAAAACCATCAATACAATATGTAAGTTTTGTATCATAATAAATCAACTTCAAATAAACTAAAAGTCCATTAATGGATGTGGACATAGATAAAATCAAAACTATTTGAGAGAAATATCTCTTATTTGAAATCATTTAAAAGTCACATAATTATTAATGGAAACCATTACATTGAATATATTCATATAATCTTGTAAGGGAAGCATCATCGATGTTATAACGGTGTAAAATAGCTGCACCTGCTGTATATGTTAAAAAAACATACTTACCGTAATTTTTTCAAAAAGGTTAAAAGGGACCATATTTGGTAAATGACGGAAATATTCATTTAAAAAAATATATGGTCAAATAAGGGTATAAATTTATTTAACCCAATGTCTATTAAATGGTAAAAATGTTTTGAAATACATTTTTATGAAACATGGATGTGGATGATAAAGTGGTCTCAGTAGATAATTACATAAAAACAACCTCAGATAAGGAAGAGATTGTGAAATAAATCCTTACCTTGTACTTTTCCTTAGTCTATGATATGTAACCTCCTTTATAATAGATAAAATATTGTTATTAAATTATAAAATAACAATATAAATAATTATTATATCATATATAATTTTCTAATTATTCTTTTAATAATATTTTAGTATTATCATCATTTCAGGTGTTAACTTAGTCATTATCTTTTTAATTTTTTGTTACATAAGATATGTTTGTTATGGATAGGTTTTATCTTATTCATATACAGAATGATATTAAGTCTTTAAACATTATTTTTAAACATCCAATGAAAATTAGTCTTAATTTGATACGATGGGGAATGAATCTCATCGCGTTCATGGAGACGGTAGTCCGTACGTACGCACGAGCGACAATATAATTATTTTGATATTAAAATATTATATAATTGGATGATATATCATATACACCGAATCATTATCATGTTATATTTATTATTTATATCAATTACACATCATTATCATATCCATTCAAATAATAATGTATTGAATAACAATTACACCACGACGTGGAGATGGTAAGCCATACGTACACATGTATGGTGACATTTTATTCAAAGAAAGGATAGAATAATGAATATGGTTGTACCATATTTATAATAACATCACATTATATAGAAGATACTAGAGTTAATATTTTACAATGGAAATAAAAAAGAAAGAATAAGTGCAAGTAGAAAGGAACATGAAAGAGGTGATGAAATATTTATCTCTTCTTTGTTTTCTTTCTTTTGATTTGATCAAAAGGGCTCTTTATGTTGGTTAATGGGTTAGCCAATCAGGAAATATTATGGATGAAATGCCGATATTAACTTACTAAACAAATAAAACTCCATAACTCAGTTATAATCATCGGTGCTTGCCATTCCTAGATTGCTCTTGTCTTAGAAGGATCAATAGAGATTCCATCCTTAGAAAGAATATGGCCAAGAAAAGGAAATCTCTTGAATCCAGAATTCACATTTGCTAGAATTCCCATATAATTCATGTCTTCTAAGAGTATTCAAGATAATACATAGGTGGTTTTCATGATCTTCGTAGCTATTGGAGTATACCAAGATATCATTAATAAATACCACTTTAAAGTCATCATGATTTTCCTTGAAAACACTATTCATTAGATCCATGAAGACATAGGGTGCATAGTCAGTCCAAAAGGCATTACTATAAACTCGTAATGCCAGTACCTGGTTCAAAATGAAATTTTTGGAATTTCTTCCTTCTTTACACACAACTAATGATATCTAGATCGAAGGTTAGTCTTTGAAAAGTATTGATATCCATGAAGTTGGTTGGATAAATCATCAATGTGAGGTAAGGTATACATGTTCATTATTGTTATAGCATTGATCTCCCTGTATTTAATACGCAACCTCACATATCCATATTTCTTCTTAACAAAAATAATATGGGCTCCCCATGGGGAAACATTGGGGAGAATAATTCTGTTATTACTCAATTCCTCAAGTTGTTTCTTTAGATCCACTAATTCCAGAGTGTCCATTCTATAAGTGGTCTTCGATATGGGCCTTGAACTAAGAATTAAATCAATGGAAAACTCAATTTCTCATTCTTGAGGATGTCCATGTAAATCAACTGTAAAAACATCTACGTATTATTTCACAATAGGTACATCCTCTTTTCGAACATTCCATTCCTTACCAACAATAATTTCTTTCTCTTGCCCCAAAATAATTTAATTTAGTTAAGCTAATGGGGGTGGACCTAGATAAGAATTATGTGGCGACATTTCTTCTCTAATGATAAGGTACTCCATATCATTATCAAAAATTGTAACCTTCTTCCTCATACAATAAATTTTTGCGCCGTGGTCTGAAAGCCAATCCATGCCGAGAATTATATCAAATTAAATCATGTGTATGATGATGATATCAGCAGACAAAGAACACTTATATGTCCTAATGGGAACTAATTCACAAAAAAGCGTTGAAATGATAATTCCCTTAGGTGTTTGACTGAAAATTCCCTTATTATATCAAATTGGAAATATCTAATTTTCCTAGAAAACTAGGAATATATGAAATAATGCGATGATCCCAAATCAAATAAAGTATTGGAAAAACATGAGGAAACCATTAAATTACCTTCCACTATGTCTTTTAGAGCATCCACCTAAACAATAGTGATAGAATAATCTTGCACTTGATCACATGGCCTCATCTGATGTAAGTTTCCTTGATGCTTATGACATTCATTTCAATAATATCCCATCTCTCTGTAACTGTAGCATTGAACTTCAGTAGCTTCTATCATCCCCTTTTAATCACGATCTTGGTTGCCTTATTTACCACACTTATAAAAGACTGTCATTCCCTTAAAGAAAGTACCATGTTGGTTTTTTCCACATTTACTGCAGAATGGATATTCAACTTTTCCCTTGTTCCCCTTCTTTTCGTTTCTAGAGGGATCAACAGATCTTTTCTTCTCCTGCTTTTCTTTACAGTCATAAGACATAGAGAATTCCTTCTATGTATTGATAGCACATGAGGCAATATCTTCGTATGATGAGAAGGATAGTGAGGACAATGCTTGACGTATAAATGGTTTTAACCCATCAATGAAACAATTAATATTACTTATCGGGTTACGTATATAATTTTCAGTATGCCTTGAGAACCTTGTAATGTTAACCTCATACTTTGCAACATTCTCATTATTCTTTTACCTCAGACTGAGAAATTTTCTATCCATATTTGCTCGATGGTCATGAGGAAATTATTTTTCTAAGAAAATTTCATTAAATTACCTCCATTAAGTACTTGATACTTCTTCATCTTCCTTTGTTTTTTGAATCAATGTCCACCATTGATCAGCATCTCCAGTAAGGCGGTAAACTGCCATGACAACTTTTTTTCATTCAGAACTCCCTAGAGCTTAAAATATTTACTCTAGGGAACTTATCCATTTCTCAGCTACCAATTGATTTGTACTACCATTGAATGTTGGTGGTTTTTGCCTCATGAAGCGATCTAACATTGATCCTCCACGCAATGGATCAGGGTCTCCATACAAGTAAGGTTATTATTCATAACCTGGGTGACTTTTTCCAGTATAGTGATAAGATGACCAGCACCAGTTGTATCACCAGCTCTACTATAATTATCATGAGCAGGATGGAAATCCCGATATGGAGTGTGTACATTGATGCAGTTTCAATTCCTTCCACTAGGCACAATTTCTAAACAATGTCATAAACTAAATTATTTAGGAATTGAAATACATAATTCCATAATTGTAAAATAGTAAACATAAATTGAACAGTTTATGGATATAATCCATAATCATAAAATTGTTTTCATTGAGGAAGTATATACATTAAAACCCTTCATAATGGTTTGTAATGAAAATGAGAATTATCCTAAGCATATCCCCTGGGTGTGTCATAACCAAGAGTGCAACAAGCCCTATTGACGTGGACCTATTCCCGGAAGAGTCTAGGTCAAATTGGCGTTTTCGTGTTTTACCCCCAGGTACATCTATTCCAGTGCCACCTCTACATTATCGTATATAGACAGTGATGTATTTCTCGGAAAATTCACAAAATCTCTACAATAACAAAATTCTAGGATGTTCTTCTATACTAATCATCAATGTCTATCATAGGGCTATGTGATCTAATCCGATTTTATTTAAATCTAGCTTCCAATGTTTTTAATAATCCTCCCTTTGATACCAACTATAATTCCTCAACCCCAGTTACCCAGAGTCAATGAATTATTACATAACATTGGCATGATCACATGAGATCAAATCTCGTATGACCGATCAGTTTAGTAGCCTTGGAAACACTATATATATTCATAAGTATTACATTAGATCATAAAGTGAAAACTAAAAAACATATTGTATCCATATACCACACTCATATTCCCTCAGACCATCCCTATAGGTCAATCCTAAAATACTTCATAACATCTTGGGAAAAATAAAACATAGAAAGGGCTGAGCTCAGATTCTCAGTAAATATAACAATATAATAAAAACTTCCATAAATAAGCATAAACATTTAAGGAAATGTATATGTAAAATAAAAGAATTTTAATATTTAAATTCAGTAATATATGGAAAAGATAAAATCAAACAATTCCATTTACTTATTCACAAGGATATTCTACTAATCGAATAATCACATTAAATATCAATAACCACTTTCATAATAATGGATTGCATTATCCCAGACTATCATAACCACATATTTAAGGCCTTGTGAAAATAATACAAAGAATTTTTTGTTAAATCCTTGTTCCAAGAAACTAGTTTGTCTCATGAGACCTACTGATGCATCGAGGATCTATAGAGGGCTCAACCTATCACTTTCTAAGTCCTATTCATTCCACATATGAAAAGGTTTAATCATAACATAAAAATTCGTATTAAAACTAAAATATGAAATGTCAATACATTATCTAGAAACCATGAAAGGTATTAAAATAACACATCCACAGTCAAACATATCACAAAACCATCAATACAATATGGAAGTTTTGTATCATAATAAATCATCTTCAAATAAGCTCAATGTTCGTTAGAGGATGTTGACATAGATGAAATAAATATCTATTTGAGAGAAATATCTCTTTTTTGAAATCATATAAAAGTCTCATAATTATAAAACTAAACCTTTACTTTGAAAATATTCTTATAAGCTTGTTTGGGAAGTTTCAACAATGTTATAGCAGTGAAAAATAGCTGCACCTGCTATATATGTTAAAAAAACATTCCTACCTTAATTTTGTCGAAAAGGTGAAAAAGGACCTTATTAGGAAAATCAAGGAAAGATTCTTTTAAAAAAATATAAGTTCAAATAAGGGGGTAAATGACCTTAAACCATTTTATATTTAATGGGAAAAATGTATTCAAATACCTCATTAAGAAACATGGATATGGATGATAAAGAGGTCCCTAGAGATAATTACGTATAAACAACCTCGGATAATGAAGAGATTATGCAATAAACCCTTACCGTGTACTATTAATTGGTCGAAGGTAGGTTATCCTCCAGTATAATTGTGAAATAATTTTTTTTAAAACATAAAATAATCATATACATTAATATGATATCATATATGATCTTTTAACATAGTTTTGTTAATAATATCATAGTATTATCGTCATTTCGGGTGTTAACTGATTCATTTTCCTTAATATGATTTGTTACATAAGAAATTTTTTTATGGATAGGTTGTAACTTATTATTATATATAATGATATTAAGTATTTAAAAATTATTTTTAACCATATAATGAAAATTATTCTTGATTGGATACGATGGGGAATGAATCTCATCGCGTTCGTGGAGACGGTAGTCCATACGTATGCACGAGAAACAATATCATTATTTTAAAAATAAAATAATATATAATTGGATGGTATATAATATATAAATAATCATTATCATGTTATATTTATTATTTACATCAATCACTCATCATTATCACACCCATCCAAATAATAATGTATTGAATAACAATTACACCACGATGTGGAGATGGTATGTCGGATGTAAGCACGTATGGTGAAATATTATTCAAAGGATGGATAGAATAATGAATATGGTTGTACCATATTAATAATAACATCACAGTTTATAGAAGATACTAGAGTTATTATTTAATAATGGAAATAACAATGATAGAAGAAGTGGAAGAAGAACGGAATTTGGAAGAGGGTGGTGAAATCATTACCTCTTTTTCAGGTTCGCCCTTTTGATTTCATAAAAAGGGATCCATAGGATGGCTTTATGACTAAAGGAGGGAATCTAGGATTAAGGGAGTACAATTAAGAGGGTATTTGGGTAGGGGTTGGTGGAGAAAAATGGGTTTTATGGTGTGAAATTTAGAGAAGGGAGAGTTCCCATTTACAAGAGGGGTGAGGGGTACCTTAGGAAAAGAGTGAAATATTATTTTATAATAAAAATAATTTTATTTTTATAATGGATCCAAAATGATTTATTTCTAGGATTAGGTGGTTATGGGTCGAATCCTCTCAAAAAATAGGTTTTAGACAAATGTATGTTATCATTTTAACCTTATCTTTTAGATTTTACTCTTAGTTAAATAGTTTAACTTTTACTGTGTCTTTTTGTATTCTTACACTATATGGATAATAAATTTACAATAAAAGGTAAATAGAACCCAAATTTGTTTATAAATGTCATATATATTATTATATAAGACTTTTGGCCAATCTGTATATTTTTAGGACCAATATATCAATTATTATTATAATATTTGTTTTTAAAAATGTTTTATATCAATTTTTGACACTATTTGATAATTCATTTTTGTTAAAGTCTTAACGATTTTATTAATTCTAACTAAATTCATTTATGATATGATTTATTTGAATATTTCATTAATAAGGAAAACAATGCATTATTATTGTGCCATAAATAAATTTAATTATTCATGGTCTAAAATTTATAAATAAAGTGAAATTATTTAGGAAATATATTTAGCTTTATAATTAATATTTTTAGTTGAAGAGATAACATATATAACACTATTTAAAGTTTTTTTACTAAAAGATATATGCTTATGTTAATTTTGTATTTACTTTAACATAATTAATATAAATTGTCATTTTCACTTACAAGTGGCTCCATGGGGTCCCAAAATCGACCCATGGATTTCCATGGTCGGACATGTATCATTAAATAGGGCTAGGACATGTGTTAGGGTAATTATTATTATTATATTATTATTTTGTTACCCTTCCTTAATAGATTTACCCTTTAACCTTGGAAAATAAAATATTTACCGAAGTAATTATTCAAAATGTCTAAAAATAAAATTTATCTATTTACACAATTTGGACATACTGAATCCAATTATGGAATCCAATTTTTCAAATTCAAAACACATAAGTGGGAGAAATTAATTTAAAATTAATTCCCGCTGTCAAAACAAAAATTGTGTAATTAAGAAATAGTCACCATTAAAAGATAGACACTTGTTTATGTACAGTTTAAATGTGAAATTATGTCTAATGACTAAATTTTGATTACATGGTAAAAATATATTCTAATAATAGTTTAAAACCTCAAAATAGTATCATTTATCACAATAAATTTTTTATATTAAAAAGGTTGTTTTTAATTAATATTTATGATTTTTCACTATTCATCAAAAATTAGAAGTTCTTGGAAAAATAACAAAAATTCACCCTATGATAATTTCGAAATTCCGAATCCAAAAATGACCTCCATTTTAAAAAATAAAATTTATAAAATTTCAAAAAGTTGGTATTACTATTCATAATGGCTAGTTTGATTGGTTTTAGTGTGTTAGAATCTCAAAGTTGCATACAATGCAAGCTTGTATTATTCAAAGGGAAACGTACCATGGATGCTCGAGGTGTAACATAATTAACAGAAAACATGATAGAGAACATACCCATGAGAATGATAGTGGCCACAAAACCATAATTAATTAAGTGGGGAAACCATCTATAAATTCATTATAAGTAACAATAAAAATGAATATAAATTTATTTTCAAGTAATTTTATCTAGGGATTGATGATTTATTTGACCTTTGAATATGAGAAAATAAACCTAATTTATTCTTATGGTTATTTGTTTCATTTAGTATCCACCTACATTCATTCCATATTCCAATAATGAATGAATATAATGAATTTTTCATGATTAATAAAATAAAATAAAATATTCCGAGATCATATGGTCTATAAAATGTTGAAAATTTATTGCCCTTTTCACTATTCAGTTATCGAAACAAAAATGACTAGTACATTCTATCATAACTAATATGAATAAACTACTTCTTGAAATATTAATGTCAATGATTTTAAAAAAATTAACCAATGATCTAATTAATTATTTTAACAAATAGATAAATTTAAAAAAATATAAAATTATGAAATAACTACAATTAGGAACGAAATAATATTGATTTTTTTTCATGATTTCAAAAATCAAAATAATAACAATATCAAAAAAAATAACTCTTAATGTCCCATACTGAACCCCTAAATACCTTGATCATATACTATCATAATATAATCTAATAAGATAATTCACTATAAATACATAATGAAATCTTATATGCTTCTGTAAATTAAATATCTTCATATTCATAAAATATAATCATCGACTATGAAATATAATCTATAAATCAAAAAAAGAAATAAAAATCATCAATGAAAAAATAAATCAATTTTTATCAGATAACTAGTCATATTTGAGGTAAAAAATATTATCCAATTTAATTTATCAATAGAAACCCTATATTAATCCCATGTAATTTTTTAGTAATTATCATAAATATATTAATGGTTATCTATTTTTCAATCATTTTTTTCCAAAAATGTCACATTACCACAAAATTAGTATTTTAGGTTATCAGTACCATTTAATATATTCTTTAAAATAATGAAATAAAAAATACTGTAAATCAATCGCTATATGAATCATGATTCATATAACTAAAAGGTTGTCGATAAAACACTACTATAAAATGATTCTAAAATATTATTAATTACGGACTTCAATCCTTCCACTTTAATGATTCTGATTTCATAGTCCCATATTGGTATTATGATTTAACCCTTAAATTGGATAATTCACCAATTCCCCAATAGTATTATATTGAAATATAAATGTCTCCATATGATTAACTTTATTTATCAGCACTAAAATATTCATTTTTCTTGCCTTATACCCTTCATTTCAACACATAAAACATCTTCCTGTTCAATTATGACATTTTCGTTATTATTTTTCCCACATTCATGATATATATGAATCTAAATCTTCTTTCCACTATGGTGTCAATTAAATTCCATTTTCACTTATATAAATCCATCCCAAACTAAGATTGTTTAGGTTTTTAATAATATATAACTATATAATGTTAGGAAAATCACATGCATTCTCATTCCATATCCCATTATATTTGGTTTCTAATGAGAAAAATCACTACATGATCCATCACATTAAATTTTAACATGATTCATCAAAGTTCCAATCATTATCTAAAACAAAATATTATAGTGTGAGAAATTATAATCATAATGAGAAATCTTGTAGCTTTAAAAAATTATTCATATGATGTATAAATCAGGACATCTTATTTTCAATTACATACGCTTTGGGTTTAACCATGTACATCATGGGGCATTAGCAACTCAAATACTTCATAATTATTCTTAATGAATATTAAAATTATCTCATTCATATCAACCATGATTGACTAGATAGGTGTGTAGTCTTAAACCTAATCAAAGTTCAACAAGAAAAGACGATGTTAACACATAAAAATTAATTTTAATGATGTCTTACCCTTGTTTGATCTATTCCACATCAACAACCACTATCTAACATATTGTATGGCATTCATTAATGGAAACCACATTATATCTATATCACAAGACCTTCATAATGATATCCTGTATATAGACAAATCCATAGGGTTATCACCAAATTTCCCAAATTCAAATATCTAAATATAACTAAAAAATTCAATTACATTGTTTCAGTAAATACATACATAAAATATATAATTAATAAATAATTTCAGATGAAAATTCAATACATCTCAAAATAATAAATTCCATATAACTGAAATTTTTTAACGTATTTGTAATTAACATATCTAAAAAAAATAATATTACACGAATGATATTCAAAAATATCCCAATGATTCGTCCTCAAAAACTAAAATTAAAATTAATAAACTACATAAAACCATTCATTATATCTAGGGGAAATGATACGTAAAAAGTGTGCACTCTGATTATCAATAAGGGTAAACATCGAAAATTTAAATAATAATAGAGAATAAAATGATCATAAATTTATTATAACATAATAAAATTAATTATCTCAATTTAAAAGATTCATAACTATATAAGAATATATCATAAATTAAAAAATCATGTAATATCCAAAATAATTATTAATATGAATGTTAAAATATAAATTATCATTCAAGAGTAGTAGAATAGGACTGTGGAATTATAAGTTCGACAACTGAGACTTTCTAACTACATAGGCACCATGGTTTAACATGTTTGTCGGGTCCTAGCCCACAAGATAACACAAGTTTCCCTTCTGACATGCGCTCCCGACCATAGGGCCCAACTATATGGCCAAACATGTCATCTAACTAATGATTTTACCCATAGGATAATACATTTCCTTTCCATTTTCCTTTATCCTCACTCACACACACCATGGTAAACATCCTAAAAGTTCACCCATGCTAATCATTACTCCAAGCTAAGAATGATTAACTCTAATGTTCTAATCAGGTTGGCATCCAAAAACGAATGTTCATGTTGTTTACATAAGTAATATAATTTACTCTTTTATACCTTTTCCTTTTTGGGGTCTAACATACCCCCCCCCCCTCCATTAGAGCACAAGGTCCTCATTGTGGGCCCTACATCTAAACCCAGTCAGTGCACCAAACTAATGGTTGGTTACAACCTCTAATACGAAATTTGACAACTGGGTCATGCTAATAGCACAGAAACCACACCTAAAAATGGACATTGGGTCAATTCCCACCTGGTTCTCACGATTGTGTCATAGACACATGGTCCCCTCCATAAGGCCTACCCATTTGCCCAAAAAGGTCATCTAACAAATGAAAATCCCCACAGTCCAACACATATCCTATCTACTGTGCTTTTTCCTCATATACACACCATGAAAAACATCATAGAAGTTCACCCATTCTGATCACTACTTCAAGGAAAGTATGTGTATATCTGGATTTATAATCAAGTTGTCTCCCTAAATGGAATGCCAACTTCATTGACATGAGTTATCTCATTTAGGGATTTAACCCTTTATCATTCTAGGGTGTTACTATAAGAATAGAAAGTCATAATATTCTGAATGAGTCAATATGAAATCATGTCCATGTATAATAATGTGAGAATATCTAGAATAAATCATATTCACACATAAAAATGTTAACAGTGCTATCTACAATCATATACATGCATTTTCTTCGATGCATATCTAGGATCCATAAAAATTGTACATGAAAATGTGAATGTATATATTGACATTTATGTCACGGGTTTCCATCATCATATCATGAGATATCTATAAAACAATACACAATTACACAGATATATATAATAGGACCACCCATTAAATAATCATAATTTATTCATATGTCTTCTATATGATAATTAACATGTGTATCATTTCATCACAACATAACCCATTGAAAAGAAAATTGGGATCATTAATATTTCATAATCATAATGAATAACCATAAAATGAAATAATAAGGATGATATAATTGGATCATATCCCTATTGAAGTATATATAACATCAATTTTTATTTTCATCAATGAAAATACCCTTAAAATATCAATATAATATTACTTGTGGAAATTTATTTTCATTTTCAAATCACTTAATTGAAATAAAAATATTATGTAATAATATTGAAAATAATTTCCATTAAAATTACCATTTAAATATTTAATGTAATTTTTAATAAATGGAGTGTTCATGAATGAGGAAATTTCATTCATGCAATATACGTTAATACCAATATTAAGTTCACTAGTTTGTTATTAATTATTAAATTCATAAAATAACAAAAATATTGTCTGTATTAATTTTATTGATATTAAAATATTTATGGAAATTAAATAAAATAAATTGTAAGAAAATAGTAAAAAAAATATTGAAAATAATATAATTAAAATATAGGAATTTACGGAAATGTTTGATAACCAATTTGGAGGTATGTTCTAGATTTCTCCAAAACATTTCTCAATCATTTTTTTACTGAAGAAATTATTGTTTAATTATTATGAAAAAATTCATGGAACAACTAGATTAGAATAAAATATATTGGGGTTTAATGAAGAGGTCAATATAATTTCCATCCAATGTAATTTATCATATAAAGATATTAAATGAAATGAGATTTCAATAAAAAACCTTACCACATTAGTAAAATTATAAACAAAATACCCTTGAAACGATTAACAATAAATAAAATTATAAACAATATATATTTATAAATATTCCTTATATATCATATTGAATTGTTATTCCATACCTCTATAATAAAAAATCAAGAGGTTAATGTGGCATCTTGATCAAAATAAACAAAAGTGAGCTGATAAACTCTTAGAGAGAGTCATGTTTTTTTGCTTACATGTGAAAAAATCATATATAATAATTACATATTTACTTTAAATATAATATATAATAGTATTCACACATTTAATAACATATATTATATTATTATAACATCTTACCACTGGTATATAAATAATTATTTATTAAAACCACGTTTTTAGGTGATAACTGTTTCCTTTTCCAAGAATGTTTCAGTTTAGTAGTCACATTCCTTGTACATCGGTTATGGTTCCACCATATCCATATTTTAAATCAACTATAATGCCCTGACCCCAGTTACCCAGAGTAGGTGCGTTATTACATAACGTTGGAATGATCACAAGGGATCAAATCTGAAGTGACCGATCAGTTTAGTAGCCTTGAAACACTAGATATATTTATATTTCTTACACTACATCATAATGTGAAAACTAAAAAAAACATCTGGTCTACATAGACCACGCACTACTAGAAAACCAACCTATACCCACGGTTCAAAACTGTGGGTATAGCCCATAAAACCTTAGGGATAGCCTATACCCATGGTTTTGGGAACCGTGGGGCTGAGTGGCGTCGGTATAGTGGGATTATGCTATCCCCACAGTTTGAAAAACTGTGGGTATTTTTTTCCATGGTGTCACAACATTATCGAAGCTGTCAAAACTATTCTCCCCATGGTTTAGAAACTGTGGGTACAAAAATTCAAAATACGAGGCTGCAAGGACTTGATCTTGTGCCAGCTATGACCTGACAATTTCTTCCACCATACTTCACCACTTCAGCCAACATATTTATATGAATATATATCTATATTTCAAAATATATATTATATAATTGACCATATTGTGAAAAATAGTAGCCAGCGGGTTTTGAACCCGCGTCTGCAGCAGATCTCTTACAGCGCTTAACAAACTAAGCTGACTCAACTATGACAATTCAAATCTGTATTTATAATAAAATAATAATCCTCTTGTTTGCATAAAAAAATGTAGCCAGTGGGATTCGATACCACAACCACTATAATATAAGTGTAACACCTGACCAACCAAGCCGCAGAATTCATTAGTTAATAAATTTCTATCAATTTAAATATATTAGTTTAAATCGTGGGTAAAATTTTTCCCGCCAAATTGTTTTTGTTTTCCCACGTATTTTTTTGCCGCCATAATGTGGGTGAGCTATCCCCATGGTTCTAAAAAAACGTGGGGATAGGCCTTCGAAAAAAATATTTATCCCCCCGGTTTTCAAATACTGTGGGGATATGCCTTCATATAGATACCTATCCCGACGGTTTTACAAAACTGTGGGTATAGGCCTTCGAAAATAACTCTATACCCATGGTTTTTCTAAAATCGTGGGTATAGGTGACCAATACCCACAGTTTTCCAGAAACATGGGTATAGGTTCCCACACTGTATATATACCCACGGTTTACGAAAACCGTGGGTATATGGCACCCCTATACCCACAGTTTTTCCCAAAACCGTGGGTATAGGTCTATTTTCTAGTATTGACACTCATATCCCCCCAGACTATCCCGAAAGGTTAATCATAAAAAACTTCTTCACATTCTGGAAAAAATAAAACATAGAAAGGTGTGAGCTCAAATACTTAGTAAGGATAAAAAAATAACAGAAACATTCATAAATAAGAATAAACATTTAAGGAAATGTATAACTCAAACATAATCCTTTTTAACTTGTACATCAATAATACATGGAAATGATAAAATCATATAATTCAATTGACTTTTTCACAAGGATATTCTACTAATCGAATAATCACATGCAATATCAATAACCACTTTCATAATAATGGATTGCATAATTTCAGACTATCATAACCACTTAGTCAAGGCCTTCTTTCAAGACTAAAAATATGTTTTTGTCACATCCTTGTGTGAAAACACTAGTTCACCTCATGAGACATACCGATGCATCGAGGAGCAATAGCGGGCTCAACCCGTCACTTACTAAGTCCAATGCGTTCCTCAAATGAAAAGGTTTAATCATAACATAAACATTCGTATTAAAAGTAAAATACGAAAGGCCAATACATTATCCATAAACCATGAATGGTAGAAAGATAACACATCCACAGTCAAACCTTTTTCAAAACCTTCAATACAATATAAAATTTTCGTATCATAATAATTCAACTTCAAATAATCTCAAAGTTCATTAGATGATGTTGACATAGATGAAATCAAAACTATTTGTGAGAAATATCACTTTTTTGAAATCATTTAAAAGTTACATAATTATAAAATGAAACCTTTACCATGAAAATATTATTATAATCTTGTAAGGGAAGTTTCAACAATGTTATAATAGTGGAAAATAGCTGCACATTCCGTATATGTTAAAAAAACATTCTTAACATAATTTTGTCGAAAAGGTTAAAAATGACCCTGTTTGGAAAACGATGGAAAGTTTCTTTTCAAAAACATATAAGGAAAAATAATGTTGTAAATTACTTTAACCCATTGTATATATAATGGTAAAAATGTTTTGAAATACATTTTTAAGAAACATGGATGTGGATGACAAAGAGGTCCCTGCAGATAATTACGTATAAACAACCTCAAATAATGAAGTTATAGTGAAATAAACTCGTACCTTGTACTTTTACTTGGTCGAAGATAGTTTATCATCTTGTATAATAGTGAAATAATTTTTTTTAATTATACAATAGTCATATACATTAATATGATATCATATATTATCTTTTAGCATTGTTTTGTTAATAATATATTAGTATTATAGTTGTTTCAGGTGTTAACTGATTCGTTTTATTTTATATGCTTTGTTACGTAAGTTGTATTTGTTAAGGATAGGTTGTAACTTATTCTTATCCAAAATTATATTATGTCATTAAACATTATTTTGAACCATAAAATGAAAATTAGTATTGAATGGATTCGATGGGGAATTAATCTCATCAAATTCATGGAGATTGTAGTCTGTACGTACGCACGAGCAACAATATCATTATTTCGATATTAAAATATTATATAATTGGATGGTATATCATATATATACAGAATCATTATCATGTTATTTTTATTATTTACATCAATTAAACATCATTATCATACCCATCCAAATAATAATGTATTTAATAACAATTACACCACGATGTGTAGACGGTAAGCCGTACATACGCATGTATGGTGACTTGTTATTCAATGGATGAAAAGAATACTGAATATGGTTGTACCATATTTATAATAACATCACAGTATATATAATATACTAGATTTATTATTTTATAATGAAAATAACAAGGAACGAAGACTTGTAAGAAGAAAAAAACTTGAAAGAGGGTGGTGAAATCATTACCTCTTCTTCGGGTTCTTCATTTTTATTTTATCAGAAGGGATCCTTAGGTTGGATTTATAAATAATGGAGGACCTATAGGATGAAGGAAGGATATTTGAGAGGGTATTTGGGTGGGTTTGGAAGAGCCAAATGGCTTTGAAGTTGTGAAATTGAGAGAATGGTGAGTGCCTTTTTATAAGAGGGGTGAGGGGTACCTATGGAAAAGAGTGAAATATTATTTTATAATAAATTAATTTTCGCTTTATAATGGTTCCAAAGTGATTTATTTTGATGATAATGTTGTTATGGGTCGAATGATCTCAACCAATATGTTTTAGGGAAGTTTAGGTTACCATTTTAACCTTATCTTTTAGATTTAACTCTAAGTTAAATAGTTTAGCTTTTACCGTGTCTTCTAGAATTCATACAATATATGGTTAATAAATGTACTATAAAATTCCAATAAAACCCCAATTGGTTCATTAATGTCATATATATTATTATATAAGTCTTTTGGTTGATCCTTGGATTTTTAGGTCCATTATATCAATTAATAATAAAATATTTGTTTTAAAAACTCTTTTATGTCAATTTTGACACTATTTAATAATTGATTTCTGTTAAAGCAATAACACCATTATTAATTCGAACTAAATTCATTTAATCAATACTAACTTGTCATATTAACCTATAAAATGATTTTATGGTATCAAAACTTTCATATTATATTTATTTTAACTTTTATAATACCATTTATTTGATTATTTCATTAATAAGGAAAATATTGCATCATTATTTTGTCATAAATAAATTTAATTATTCAATGTATAAAAATTATAAATAAAATACCAAAAATTCACCCTATGCTAATTATTATATTCCAAATAAAAAAATGAAGTCCATTTCAAAAAATTAAATTTATAAAATTTCAAAAAGTGGGTATTACTATTCATTACGACTAGTTTGATTGGATGTGGTGTGTTAGAATACAAAGTTGCATACAACACACGCTATTGTATTATTCAACGTGAAGCATACCAAGGAAGCTTGGGGTGATAAATTCTCTCCTCCTTTAAATAATTTCATCTTCAAAACTTCTAGAATATTTCTACATAAAAATACTCGAGTGGTTCTTCATCATAAGTTCCTTGAGTTCCCATGTCGCATCTTCCATCTTATGTTTTTTCCATAGAACATTTACAAGAAAAGTCATCCGGTTTCTCAGCACTTGTTCTCTGGTATTAAAAATCCTGATGGACTATTCGCAAAAAGATAGATTGGGTACCATTTCTAATTTTTCATAGGTGATTACATGCATTGGGTCGGGGATGTATTTTCTCAACAGTGATATGTGGAATACATCGTGAACTTTAGAGAGGCTTGGAGGCATTGCCAAATAGTAAGCTACAACCACAATTTGTTCTAGAATTTTGAAAGGTCCGATGTACCTAGGACTGAATTTACGTTTCTTACTAAAATGTATAACTCTCTTCCATTGAGATACCTTCAAGAAAACATGATCACAAACATGAAATTCCAAATCCTTCCTTCAATTATCACCATGTCTCTTCTTCCTAGTTTGATCTGCATTGATGTAGGTTTGTATTACCTTCCCCTTTTCCATTGTTTCCTACACATGTTCTGGGCCTACGAGTTTTCTTTCACCAACATCATCCCACCAGGTTGGTGTGTGACATCTCTTTCCGTATAACGCCTCATAAGGTTCCGTCTGAATACTTGAATGGAATCTATTATTATAGGAAAATTCTACAAGAGGTAAATATTGATCCCACATACAATGAAAGTCATGTGAGTAGGATCTCAACATATCTTTTATGGTTTGAATTTTTCATTATCATTGTACATCTGTTTGAGGGTGGTAGGTAGTGCTCAAACAAAGTTTAGTATCAAAAGCCTTCTCAAGATATTTCCTGAATCATGATGTGAAATGGGGATCATGATCAGAAAAAATCGATAGGGGTACTCAATGAAGTCTCACAACTTCATTAATATATATTCTTGCTAGACTTTCAAGTGATATATCTTCTCTTATATCATGAAAATGTCTTGACTTGGTAAGAAGATCAACAATGACCCATATTGCATCGTTACTTCTTGGAGTCTTTGGTAGTCCCATGACAAATTCCATTGTAATATTATCCCATTTCCACTCAAGTATGGAAAGAGGTCGCAATGCAACTCCAAGATATTTCCATTGAGATTTCACTTGTTGACAATCCTTACATCTTGACACAAAATCAGAAATCTCCCTCTTCATGTTGTCCCACCAAAAATATTGCTTCAAATATCTATAGATCTTAGTTCTACCCTGGTGTATAAAGAAATTGTAACTATGAGCATCATCCAAGAATTCCCAATTTAGATCAGGTATATCGAGAACACAAAGTCTCTTCCCAAATTTCAAAATTCCATCTTCATACACATAGTCACTCAATCTCCCATCATTCACAACTTTAATTTTCTTTTGAAACTCTTCATCATCAGTCTGAGAACTCATTATCCTTTCTAGTAAAGATGGTTTGGCATCCATTTGAAAAAGATTTGATGTTTCACCTTCTATGGTTATTCCCATATCCAACATTACTAGATCCTTGTATATTGGATCCTTTTCAACTATCATCATGTTCAAAACTCCATGATCTTTTCTTCTCACAGCATCTGCCACTCTATTTGCCTTCCCCAGGTGGTAGTTTATAATGCAAGACTCATGTTGAGTTCCTTATGTGAGAAAATATAATTTAATCTCTTGTGATCAGTATATATCTCACATTTTTCACCATAGAGATAGTGCCTCCATATTTTCAAAGAAAAGATTACAACTGATAACTCAAGATCATGAATGGTATTGTTTTGATCATTAATTTTTAACTGTCGTGATGCATAGGCAATAACCCTGTCATTTTTCATGAGGACACAACCATGTCCTTTCTTTGAGGCGTCAATATGAAAAACAAACCCATCATTCCTCGATGGTAGAGTCAAGATAATAGAATTGAATAATCTTTTCATCAGTTATTCAAAACATTCTTTACACTCTTTTGTCCAAACAAATTTAACCCCTTTATGTGTGATCTAGGTTAATGGGTTAGCCAATCGGGAAACATTATGGACGAAATGCTGATAATAACCTGCTAAACCAATAAAACAGCGTACCTCAGTTATACTCTTCAGTGATGGCCATTCATGGATTGCCCTTGTCTTAGAAGGATCAATAGAGATTCAATCCTTAGAGAAAATATGTCCAAGAAAAGAAATCTCATGAATCTAGAATTCACATTTTCTAAACTGCCCATATAATTCATGTCTTGAAAGAGTATTCAGGATACTGCGCAAGTGATTTTCATGTTCTTCATAGATTTTGTAGTATACCAAGATATCATTAATAAATACCACTTCAATGTTATCAAGATATACTTTGAAAACTCTATTCATTAGATCCATGAAGACATATGTTGCATTAGTCAATCCATAATGCATTACTGTAATCTCATAATGCCCATACCTCGTTCAAAATGCTATTTTTGAATGTCTTCCTTCTCTACACACAACTAATGATATCCAGATCGAAGGATATTCTTTGAAAAGTATTGATATCTATGCAGTGGGTCAAAGAAGTCATAAATGAGAGGTAGGGGATACTTTTTCATTATTTTCATAGCATTGATCTTCATGTAGTCTATGCACAACCTCATAGATCCATCTTTCTACTTGACAAAATGAACATGGGATCCCCATGGAAAAACACTAGGGTGAATAATTCCCTTATTACTCAATTCCTCTACTTGTTTCTTTAGTTCAACTAATTCCACAGTGGCCATTCTATAAGGGGTCATTGATATGGGCATTGAACTATGAATTAAATCAATGGAAAACTCAATTTCTCGTTCTAGAGGATGTCTAGGTTAATCCTCTTGAAAAACATCAACTTATTATTTCAAAATAGGTACATCTTCTATTCGAACATTCCATTCCTTGCCCATAATAATTTCTTTCACTTTATCCCCAATAAATGAATTTAGTTGATCTCATGGGGGTAGATTTTGATGAGAATTAGGTGGGGATGTTTCTCCTCTAAAGATAAGCTACTCTTTGTCATCATCAAAAATTGTAACATTCATTATCATACAATAAAACATTGCATCAGGGTCTAAATACCAATCCATACAAAGGATTATATCAAATTAAATATGGGGTATGATGATGAGATCATGAGATAAATAAAATTTATATTCCCTAATGGGAACTAATTCACAAAACATTGTGGAAATGATAATTTCCTTAGGAGTTTTACTGACAACTCCCATGATAAATCAAATTGGAAATATCTAATTTTCCTAGAAAACTGGGAAGATATGAAACAATGTGATAATCCCGAATCAAATAACGCATTGGCTAAACTTGATGAAACCATTAAATTACCTGCCAATATGTCTTTTGGATCTTCCACCTCAATACTAGTGCTAAAATAATGTTGGACTTGATCATGTGGCCTCCTATGAGTTATGTTTCCCTGACGCTTTGGACATTCATTTGCATAATGTCACATCTCCCTGTAATTGCAGCATTGAACATCATTAGCTTCTTCCATCCCCTTTCAATCATGATCTTGGTTCCCTTTTTCACCACACTTGTAACAGGCTCTCATTCCCTTCATGAAAGTAACAAGGTGTTTCTCTCCACATTTACATATAGATGGATATTAAACTATTCTCTTCTTCCCCTTATTTCTGTTTCCAGAGTGATCAACAGATCTCTTCTTCTCTTGCTTTGCTTTATAGTCATATGACATAGATAATTCCTTCTATGTCTTGATATCACATGTGCCAATATCTTTGTATGATGGGAAGGATTGTGACACAGATTCTTGACATTGAAATTGTTTTAACCCATCAAAGAAACGTTCAATGATACTTCGTGGGATACGTATATAATCTGCAGCATGGCTTGAGAACCTTGTAATGTTAGACTCATACTTTGCAACATTCTCATTATCCTTTTAACTCATACTGAGAAACTGTCTATCCATATCCGCTCGATGGTCACGATGAAATTATTTTTCTAGGACAATTTCTTCAAACTCCCTCGATTCCATACTTGATACTTCTTCAACTTACTTTGTATATTGAATCAATGACCACCATTGATCATCATCACCAGTGAGGCAGTAAACTTCCATGACAACTTTTTCTCATTCACTAATCCCTAAAGCCTAAAATGTTTTCTCTAGTGAACTTATCCATTACTCAGCTACAAATGGATTTCTACTACCATTGATTGTTTGTGGTTGTGGGAACATAAAGTGATCAAACATTGATCCTCCAAGTATCAGCTCAGGGTGGTCCATACAAGTAAGGTAATTATTCATAACCTGAGTGAGTTGTCCCAGAATAGTGATAATCTGATCATCACCAGTTGTATCACCTGCTCCACTATAATTATCTTGAGCAGGAGGGAAATCCCTATGTGGAGTGTGTGAGTCGATATAGTATCCATTCCTTCCACTATATTCCATTTATAAACAATGGAATAAACTAAATTAGTTTATGAATTGAAATACATAATTCCATAATTGTAAAACACATAACATAAATTGAACTGTTTATGGATATAATCCATAATCATAAAAAAATTTCATTGAGGATGTATATACATAGAAACCCTTCATAATGGTTTGTAAAGAAAATGAGTATTATCCTATGCATATCCTCTGGGAGTGTCGTAACCAAGAGTGCAGCAAGGCCCGTTGATGTGCACCCTTTCCCGATCGAGTCTAGTTCAATGCAGTGTTTTTGGGTTTTACGCCTAGGTACATTTCTGCCAGCACCGCCCCTACATTCTCGTATCCAGACAGGGATTTATTGCTATGAAAATTAAAAAAATATCTATAATACAAAAATTCTAGGATGTTCTTCTATACTAATGTTCATTTTATATCATAGGGCTATGTGATCTAATCAGAGTTTATAAAAATGTAGCTTCCAAGGTTTGTACAAAACCTCCCTCTAATACCAATTATAATGCCCCGACCCAGTAACCCAGAGTCGGTTCCTTAATATATAACATTGGCGAGATCACAAGGGATAAAATCTCGAAAGACCAATCGGTTTAGTAGCCTTGGAAACACTACACATATTCATAAGTATTACATTACATCATAATGTGAAGACTACAAAAACATCTTGTCTCCATATAACACACTCATATCCCCATAGACTATCCCTGTAGGTCAGTCAGAAAATACTTCTTCACATATTGGAAAAAATAAAACATAGAAAGGGGTGAGCTCAGATTCTCCGTAAAGATAACAATATAACAAAAACTTTCATAAATAATCATAAACATTTAAGGAAATTTATAAGTAAATCAAAATAATTTTAAACATTAAGTTCAGAAATATATGTAAAAGATAAAATCAAATAATTTCATTTACTTATTAACATGGATATTCTACTAATTGAATAATCACATTCAATATCAATAACCACATTCATAATAATGGATTTCATAATCCCAGACTATCATAACCACTTTGTCATGGCCTTGTGCAAATACTAAAAATAAGTATTTGTCAAGTCCTCGTTCCAAGACACTAGTTTGTCTCATGAGACCTACTGATACATCGAGGAGCTATAGTGGGCTCAACTCGTCACTTAATAAGTCCAATGCATTCCTCATATGAAAAGGATAAATCATAACGTAAACATTCTTATTAATACTAAAATACGAAATGCCTATCCATTATCCATAAACCATGAATGGTATAAAAAAACCACATCCATAGTTAAAAATTTCACAAAACCTTCAATACCATATGAATGTTTTGTATCATAATAAATCAACTTCAAATAAGGTCAAAGTCTGTTAGAGGAAGTTGACATAGATGGAATCAAAACTATTTGAGAGAAATATCTCTTTTTTGAAATCATTTAAAAGTCACATAATTATAAACGGAATCATTTACATTAAAAATATTCTTATAATCTTGTAAGTGAAGTTTCAACAATGTTATAACAGTGTAAAATAGCTGCACCTTCCTTATATGTTAAAAAAAATTCTTACCTTAATTTTGTCGAAAAGGTTAAAAAAGGCCTTGTTTGGAAATCGATGGAATAATTCTTTTCAAAAACATATAAGGAAAATAAGGGTGTAAATAACTTTAACCCATTGTATATATAAAGGTTAAAATTTTGTGAAATACTTTTTTAAGAAACATGGATGTGGATGATAAAGAGGTCCCTATAGATAATTACCTATAAACTACCTTAGATAATGAAGAGATAGTAAAATAAACCCTTACCGTGTACTTTTACTTGGTCGAAGGTAGGTTATCCTCTAGTATAATAGTGAAATATTTTTTTTTAAATTATACTGGAATCATATACATTAATATGATATCATATATGGTCCTTTAACATAGTTTTGTTAATAATATCTTAGTATTTTCGTCGTTTCTGGTGTTTATTGATTCAATTTCATGTATATACTTTGTTACATAAACCATATTTATTATGGGTAGGTTGTATATTATTCTTATCCAGAATGATATTATGTCTTTAAACATTAATTTTAACCATCATATGAATATTATTCATGAATGGATATGATGGGGTTTGAATATTATCGTATTTGTGGAGACGGTAGTCCGTACGCACACAAGAGCCACAATATCATTATTTTAATATTAAAATAATATATAATTGGATGATATATCATATATACATAACAATAATCATGTAATATTTATTATTTACATAAATTACACATCATTATCATACGCATCCAAATATTAATGTTTTGAATAACAATTGCACCACGATGTGGAGAAGGTAAGCCGTACGTACGCATGTATGGTGACATGTTATTCAAAAGATGGATATAATACTGAATATGTTTTTACCATATTTATAATAAAATAAAATTTTATATAAGATACTGGGGTTATTATTTAATAATTGAAATAAAAAGTAAAGAAGAAGTGGAAGAAGAAAGGACATTGAAAGAGGGTGGTGAAATCATTACATCTTATTCAGGTTCTTCCTTTTGATTTCCTAAAAAGGGATCCTTAGGATGGATTTATGACTAAAGGAGGGCCTCAAGGATGAATGGAGTATAGTTAAGAGGGTATTTGGGTAGGGGTTGGCTGATAAAAATGGTTTTTAAGGTGTCAAATTGAGAGAAGTGGGAGTGCCCTGTTATAAGAGGGGTGAGGGGTACCTTATGAAAAGAGTGAAATATTATTTTATAATAAAACTCTTTTTCATTTTATAATGGATCCAAACTGATTTATTATGAGGCTAAAGTGTTTATGGGTCGAAGTCTCTCAAACAATAGGTTTTAGAAAAATTTATGTTACCATTTTAACGTTATCTTTTAGATTTAACTCTTAGTTAAATAGTTTAACTTTAACTGTGTCTTCTTGTATTCTTACACTATATGGTTAATAAATTTACTATATAATACCAATAGAACCCCAATTGGTTCATTAATGTCATATATAATATTATATAAGTCTTTTGGCCAAACCTTAGATTTTTAAGAACATCATATCAAATAATAATATAATATTTTATTTGAAAACTCTTTTATGTCAAATTTGACACTATTTAATAAATAATTTCTATTAAAGTATTAACAACTTTATTAATTCGAAAACATTTAATATAAACAATCCTAAAATGTCATATTAACCTATAAAATTAGTGGATGACATCAAAAATTTCATATAATATTTATTTTTACATTTATAGTACCTTTTATTTGATTCGTTCATAAATAAGTAAAATAATACATCATTAATGTGGGATAAATAAATTTCATTATTCAGTGTCTAAAAATTATAAATAAAATACCATAAATTCCCAATAGTCTATCTTTGAAAATAAAAATCAAAAAATGACGTCCATTTTGAAAAATAAAATTTATAAAATTTCAAAAAGTGGGTATTACTATTCATAATGGCTAGTTTGATTGGTTGTGGGGTGTTAGAACTCTAAGTTGCGTACAACAAAAACTATTGTATCATCCAAATAGAATCATACTGTTGAATCTTTGGGTGTTACATTATCTCCATATTATGTTTATTTTCTTTTTAAAAATTTATATCTATTTATATAATCAAGTGACAAAAAATAAATAACATCACATCATGGAGATATTAAATTGAACATATACAGTAGTGATGTTTCCTCTTCTCTAAATACAGAACTAAAGAAAGGTAAATTATAATTAAATATTATAGAATAATTATTATATAAAAAATATGATATATATATTTATTTAATATATCCTTATCATATACCATATAAATAATAAATGTAAAATTCATCACATCGCTTCATGAATCTGGTTATCAACACGTATAAAAGAAAAATTATATTATTTTCCAATATATTGGAAGGAAAATACGTTTATAAGATCATAAAATCCTATAATTAAAATTATTCAATATATTTTATATATAATTATTTAATAAATCATTGTAATCAACCATGAATAATGGTTACGTCAATTGAATCATTTCACTACATGGAGGCGATCATCCATACATACACAGGAGTGATACCTTCATTTCTAATTTGAGGGAAAGTTTATTACATATAGCTACAACATATCTACAATATCACATATGTATACTAATTATGTTTTAATTATAATTTCTGGATGAAAAAACTATTTTTATTGGATATAAAATAATAAATAATCTATCAATGATTTGTGTAAGACCTCTTTGTTGAGAGACAACATTTGTATTACACTAGAAACTATTTTTGGATGGTCTTAGGGGATAAAAAGAAGATCTAGGGATATTTTAAAGATGAATGGATGTAATTAAGGTAGGTACAAGTTTATAAATACTGTCTGGTCAATTTAAATAATAGATAAGAGGAGGTTACATTTAAAAGTGAGGGAAAGGTCACACTTGGAATGAAATAAATGAGTTAAATATAATATATATCATAATTATCTAAAGTGGAACAAAAAATATATAATGTTTGTCATAGGAAATTATATGGTTTAGTTAAAATAAACAATAATATTTTGAGACATTTTAGTTTCATTTTAAACATTATCTTTATGTTTAACCCCCTCATTTACCATTTTAATCCATAATATTGGAAACATATTTTATGAGATTTTATAGAACATAAATTTTTTCATAACATAAATGCACTGATAAAATGTGCCATAGATGATATTTTATATCATATTCCATGATTATTTTCCATTTTAAAACTATTATTTATTTTAATTCATTCAATAAAATATTAGTTATCTTAAAATTTTGTATATGATTTTTGAAATCATTTACCTTGATTTTTCTACTACATGGGAAATCAGTGTATCAATGATGTGTATGAATTTTTGTTTGTTATGTCATCACTAAAAATAAAAAATAATTAATATCATAAAAATATAGTTTTTATATTCAAAATATCAATTTCATTCATTCATATATACTTTTTATTCCTATTAAAACAAAAAATTTAAATTAAAATAAATAAAATGAAATTTTCTATTTATCCTTTCCTTAAAAGAATAAAAATACTTTAAAGAAAGGAATGTTGAACAAAATTTCAATATCTTCACATTTTTTCATGAAATTAGTCTAAGATTACTCATAAAATAGCAAAGAAGAATGTGTTACGGCTGTTTTAGGACTTAACTCATAGTTTTTAACACATTTTGCATCTTTACACATAGCATGGTGTCAAAATTTATCATGTTCAATATTTTTAATGAAAATTAATAAAAGGTTCATAGATACCAAATTCAAATTATTAAATTAGAAATATTTAATCCCTTTTTAATGAATAAATTTCTATATTTCAGGGAAATAAATGTTAATATAATATCGTAACACTAAATGGAAAACTATTTCTAAGAAATGACTTTTTTAGTATAATAGTAATCCTATAACAAATGAAGGTATAATTATGATTCCTATATAACAAATTATATTATAAATAATTTAATGTTTTTATTTTACTTTAATATCAAACATGAAATATCATCTACTATTTTAATTACTCAATTTGATGAAAATAAATGATAGATTTAATTATTTAGAACTTTAAAATATTCACATAAAAATAAATCATATCAAAAAATATATAAAAACAAACATTATGATAATATTGAAAATAATAAGTAAAAAATTAATCTTACTTGTAATAATATAATACACTATATTACTATTCATAAAATGTGGTGATGATAAATAAATTACATAACCACATGGAGAGGGAAATCCATAAGTACACACGACTGATGTTTCTTGTTTATGACGGATGAAACCAAATAATTGTAAATAATAATTCACTATTAAAGAAAAATTATAATATAAAAAATGTTATATATTTATATATTAATTAAATTTATCCTTATTTTAATCCATTTATAGCATAGATAAAAAATGAATCGCATCACATCATGAGGTTGTAGTCCACACATACGGATGAGAAACATTATTATTTTCAATGTATAGGAGGGTTTGAAGGTACATACGAAATTAAAATTATAGATGAATAAATATGTTGTAAATTTCATCTATATAAACTGTATCCACAATTAATCCCAATCGTTAATTTTGGTGATAAAAAATCCATTACCTCTCAATGTGGAAGCGGTCTTCCACACAAATGCATGAGTGATACATTCATATAACATTTGATGAAAATAATGGTGATACATGGTATTCCCATAATCATAATTGAATATTAGTATATTTATTATACATAAATAAAACTTTTTTATAAATATATTAGTTTTAGAGGATGTAGATGAATTAATATTATTTTATAGAGTTTGATAATATTGTTAAATCCATATTGAGAGACCTCCATAGGAATAGACCGTAATCATTTTTAGGATTGTATCACGGGAAGACAAATATATTTAGGTGTATTGGAATTAATATGGTATGTTATGATGGAAGGTCATGTATGAGATAGAGTTATAAAACATTATGAATATAGGATAAGTATATGTTCTGTTTTATAAATTAGGTAAATTACACACTTGTAATTACATAAAATACTTAAATATAATATGTATCAATAACATGTTAAGTGTAACAAAATGGAAAAAATATATATGGTCTGATGTGATAAGGACTGAATGACTTAAAAAATAAAACATAGCCATGTTTAGGTGGAATTTAAAACCTCAACTTATGGACTAAATTGGTCATTATCAATTTATTTCTTTATCCATGAATTTTATTATCCATTGAGGCTGATAAATTTTCTTGCACATTTACAAGTTGTTCAAATATGGTCCATGGATGAAATGTTTTACAATTTTACTTTGCAATTATCATATTCAAATGTTTTATTGATATTTAAATAATTTAATAAAATTTTAGTTATAATAAAATATCAATAATGACATGTTTCAGAAAATTAATCTAATTTTACTTAAATTTCATCAAGTAAAAAATGTAATTTCTATATATAAACATATAACATAATTATTATTTACAATTTCATCTTAAATTCCATGCGAAACTATAATAACATGAATATAAGAATTACATATTCTAGTGACATGAAACTAAAATACACTATATTACATTCCAAAGATCATTTATGTTTATATTTATTGAGAGTTAGATCATTAATCGTACATATAAAAACCATATATTTCTATGTGGAATCTTCTAATCAATATCAATTTTTACCATAATATAATACATTTAAATTGAAAAATGTTTTATTTTCATGAAAAATTATGATGAATATGAAATTAACTTCTTATTTTCCATTAAATATCCTTAAACGATATGAAAAACATTTTAAAAAATGGTATGAGTATAAAAATATCAGTAAAATTACTAAATAGAAACAATGAAACCATTAGTACATTATCAAAAATAAAAAATTTTCTTTTTCAAAATTAACATTGGTTTTATAAATGATAGTTTCTTACCTATTAAATCAACTTCTATGACCAAAAAATTTTGTGTAAAATTCTCATAAAAAATCATTAGAGAAAAAGCTCATAATGGTTTCATTAAAATCATGACAAACCCATAATGACACGTTGACAATATTGTACTATTCGAACATCCAATGTAGCATGTAATTTCTGTAATTTTTTAAATCATTATATATACATAAAAATGAATATAAATTATAGAAAAATTATATAGGTAACATGAAACGTCATTACCATCTCTCTCTTACTTATAGAGTTTCCTGAATAGTTACACATGGAATAACTATAATGGTTTTACACTGATTAACCATATTAGTTACCCTTGAATAATTCGTCCCAATAATACTTGTAAAAACCATAATAGAATAATCTCTTAATCCCTTAGGAAAATCTTAATCAGTTAACTATGTTTTAGTACCTAATGTAATAGAGAGATATAAAGGGATCAACCGATATTGGATTACCATAGAGCCACCCTTTATTGGTTAATAACATTACAGAATGTTATTTTTTTTTCTAACAGAACGATACATAATATATTAATAAAAGAAGAAAAAATAACCAAAATATATTAAGAAGAACCATATCATAATCATTTCACATGAAATCATTCATCCTAATGATAATATATTCACGTATAAGAAAAAATTTATAGATAATGATATATCCCTTCTCTATAGAACTCAATTTTGAAAAATAAAATTCCCATAATAATGTGAAAGAGGGGTTTCTATTTGAATAAAACATAGACTCTTATAATAGAATCAATATATAGAATAACTATAATAGTGTATGGAAATTTGTTTGTCACCGTATTCCTTAAAATAGAGTAGTGCTTTTGACTTTTATAATGAATTTGAAAACATTCCATAAAAATATTACCTTTAAAATAACTTTTTAAAATGACTTGAAATTTATTTTATAATTAAATTATATATTTATAAACAAATTCATTTTTTTTATGAATATATGAATATGGAAGAAAAAGGGGGTCAAGTGAAACATTGAAGGGGTATTTTTAATAGAAAGTTACTTCCCTTTAGTCTGAGTCACCACATACAATTATTCTCATTCAAAATAATAAAATTATTAAAGATTTAACTTTTTTGAACCATTATCACCTTTATTATTCCTTTTATATAACTATTTTACTATGGTAAAACAATTACATATTCAATTTTTTTCATATTGGATGTTTGAAGATATTCCTTTTATAAGTTGAAAACGACATCGATAGGTTGACTATTTTCATAGTACCATTATTCCATAATATCTTGAGTAATAATAATGAAATAATTATCATTTTTATAACCCAATTAAAAATTTAAAAATAGGAATTAAATATAGTCTTGAAAAAATAACTATGTTATAAGCAGGGAGATGGTTGGTTGTACATATGAGTAAGTAATGTTTCCATTATTTGATGATTATTTTTGAAAAAAGGTACGCATTATTTTATATTTATATAATTTTCATAAAATAATAAATATAATAGTACCTCTTTAAATATTATTATATATATCTTCCATTATATGTTTTGATGAAAAATGAGTCACAATGCTTCATGGTGGTGGTAGTCCACACATACACATGAATGACGTTATCAAAATTCAATGAATTAAAATGTATGATGGAAAAAGATATATTCAGATTTAACTTGAAAAAATGTTTCTTGAATATAATATATAAAAATTAACTCCATTATTATTATCATTCCAAGATATATAATGATGAAAAATGAATTATATCCATTCATGAAGATGTAGTCTGTCGTACAGAAGAATGGTCGATTCTTTTCCAATTTCATGGAATTTTATATGGATATATGTTATGAAATTTACATAATTTAATTCATGTATATATAAGATTAATTAATTATTAATTTACAATGGATGGATTTTATATTAAGGAGGTGTATGATGAAATAAAACAAAAATGTGTCTTTAAAAGTACACATATTGTTTGGAAAGTACTCATTAAATAAACTCATACAACCACCAATATTTTTATTCTACATAAAAAATGGTCTATATAATATGGGAAGTGATTATAGTTATGAATTTTTTTAGTTTATTGATGAAAAATTGTGGTTTTTATTATTAAAAAATTGGAATATGTTGTTCCCTTTTATTAGTGAGTGGATAGACACTCCTTGATTTTCATTAAATATTAATTTAATGTAAGTTAATTTTGATGACAAAATCACTAAAAATTTAATATATTTTATGAATAGTTGAAAATTAGTATAAATAATAAAATCCAATAAATTTTTGACATGTTTGGACCAAAATATAGCCCTTTATTTTTTTAACCCCCATTAATAGTGTTCATGATTTCTAGGACAACAAGAGTTTTTACTCATATATAGTGATTATATTTACTATAAATACACAACAACCCATAAATGTACATTGGTTGATATTTCTAACCATATCCTAACCAATTTTCCAAATATATTATTTCTATTTCATTTAATAAAATATTATTTTCATAATACATCAATAATGTCAATTTTAAGAAAATTCATTTACATGGACATTTATAACATCAATTAAATAAATTGAATTTTAATAAAATATTTTAATACAATAATAAAATATTATAGTTATATATCATATTAATGGTCACATTAATTATTGAAAATTATAATACATTTATTAATTTTAATTTCATTTATTATATTCTTCCATTAATTGAAAAATTACTGTGTCAACATTATGTTATCATATAAGCTAATTATTTATTCTATAAAAATTTTGAATTAAATTTCCATAATTAATATTAAACATTTATATATAAAAATAATATCTATAACATAAAATATCCTCGGGCTATCCCCATGTTAAAAATATTATCATCATTAAAATCATGAAAGTGGAAATTATTTGAGTTTTCATTACATAAATGATAATAAATGTTATAACCACATCCTAATGGAAAAAAATTTCATATAACTAATTTATGATATATTTGATGAAATTGAATGATCTAATAAAATTAATTTATTTTTTAGGGTTAATGTTTAGTTCTTACCATATTATATTTGTCCGTAATTACTCGATTTACCATTACAAAATTAAGAAAAACTGAAAATTTTACCATTCCCAAAGTCCATATATAAAAGGAAAATATTAATTAAATTCTGAAGCAATGATAAAAAATATTTAATTTTTTTTTTGTAATTCATAACGATAAATTTGATCAATTTAATTTAAAATCAAATTTGAAAAAGGTGATGGAAATTGGTTTCTAATAAAAATATCCTTTTTAAATATAAATATTTTTATACTAAATTCAAGTATAAAATAATTTTCAAAAACCATAATTGGATTATTAAAAAACCTTACTAATTAAAATATCAAAATAATTGGATATATAATTTTACATTGTAAATACATTAAAAGAAAATATGGGTTTCAATAATAAGAATTATTTATACTATTCATTAAAAGACCGGTCTTTTTAAAAAAAATCAAAATACCTCCATAGGCCAATTATGAAATTATTATTTAAAAATTGAACTTATTTTACTATGAAAAATTTATTTATATAAAATTAATTGAATATATACTATAATTGTATCATCCATGAATTCAGAAGCCCAATCCCATAACCCCAAAAACATATTAAAAAAATGTAGAGGTATAAAAGACTTGAGGAAATACTTAAATGTGAAGTACCACACCAAGATATAAAACTAAAGAAACACATCAGAAACCTAATTATTACCTTTTTCTAGGCCTTCCTCAACCCCAAGTTCCTCCCCAATTAGCTGGATGGTGACCTCTTCCCCTCTTCATCATTGTTTCATTCTCCATCGCTAGAACCTCAATAGTGGGAAATCCAGATTCATCAAGTGATGCTTCCCCAAGAATTATTGAATGCACAACCTCAATTGAGGAGAGACAATCCTGGTGGGCATTACCTTGAGGAGACTCCTCATGCAAGTCTTGAGGATCCTCTTATATATCCATTGTATCATGCCCAACCACACAAGAACGTGAAGCATTCCAAACAGGTTGTTCCATCTTATTTGGGGACTCCAAACCCTCAAAAACAGTAGGTGTTGAGGAAGAGCACATTCAGTTACGACATCCGAAATTCTTGAGTCCTTCATGATAAATAAAATCAAACTCACGAGTATAAATATATTATAACATTTAAAATAAATTGAAAGATGTATTTATAAGTCCTTTCAACGACACATTACTTAATGCAACCATTGAAACAACATCCAGATTAGGCCCCATCTGATCAGTAACTATTGGAGGAGATCGTACATGGCCCCACACATGACTATTGCAGTAACATCCTCCAATGTTTATGGGGATATCCCACCATAATATCACCATGCTTAGATGCAGATAATCGGAGAAGACCCTCCCCCCTTGGATTAACTTGCAGACCACTACGCTTCTCAACAAAAGAATTTCCATCCACATGTATGCCCTCTTAAATCCCCTTTTGTACAGAAACATCTCCTAAAGCAGCATTGTCCACAAACAGATCCTCTTCCTTCTTAGTGTCCACATTGTCCACCTGTACCTCTTCATGAATAATTAGACATTCCCTCAACTTCTTAGGCATCACCAAATGGAATCCATAATTATCCAAAATATTTATATTACCCTTCCTACAAGTGAAGGCTAGTGCATCATGGTCTAACTCTAGATTTACTCCATTTTGGATAGTAGCCTCATGCTCATATTGATTCCCTTTCTCCTCCCCGGCCACATCAGCCCAGGAACTGTTATCTAGACCCCTAATGACTCGAATGGTAGCCTAATCCAATGATCCACCATTCATCGGCACAACAACATCATTATCAGGTTGTTGAAACTCATCATACTTTGACAGACCCTGTTGGACAGCTTCAACAAATGAGAAAATACCAAAATTGTATGGATCTTTCCTCCTAAACACATGCTTACTACCATTATAGTCAATTTATTTCTTCTTGCAATGATCTAGGTCATGACCCATTGATTTAAATAGTGAACATTTAATATTCCTACGATATTGCACAAGATCATGGCCAATGCATATAAAGACTTACAGAAAATAGGTAACCACTCATATTGTATAGCTAGCTCTAAATTTATCTCACCCGAAATAAGGAAAATTGAGTCAATTAGATCTTGAGCTAAATCAATTTCTACCAATACAAGAGAAGATTGACCATACATTGGATGCTATGTTTCCTTTTCAACCTTAATCGGAAAACCAATAGAATAGGTGAATTCCCACAAAACTGATGGATCCTAGATAAACCAATATATAAAACTAATTCGAATCTATGTTTTAGTGGAGGAATTCTTAATTGCAAGAGGACTTTATAAAGGATCCCACTATTGAACCATGATGTAAATATTTTTCACCGAAACACGTCAAAAAATCCAGGCAACATTTTGTAGTTCCTTCGATGGAAAACAATTTTTAATGTACCTCTCCCAATTGGGATCAACGTCCTGTCAGTGAAGCCCCTTCTCTTAGATAAAGGATCCCACACTTAATCTACCCACAAAGGGGTATCACACCATGTTCCCAGTAAACTTGTGAGGAGGGAGAATCGACCTAAATCAAGGTGGGATTCCAAAATTGTCATACTCGCATCAACAAATTCAATAGGGAGATTCTAGGTAATTCGTTTATGTAAAGAAGTAGATTCATCCAAGGATTTAGAAAAAAAACCTATTCTGGGAATCAGAACCCTTGGACATCCACTTAGGGTTCATCGAATATTCATCCACCGTATCCACAGGATTCAATGAAATCCCACCACCCATCTCTACCTCCTTTGAGGGGGGAATAAAGACATCATTAGGATCAAAGTAACATTCTAGTGGATTTCCCATTGATCGCCAGCTCAAGGATTGCCTGAGAGTCATCGCGTGAGATGTCTCCCGCTTTTCCCCTCCTATAATTGAATATGTTTTTTTCTAAAAAAATAAATTAAAACCATTTTTTAGGAAAACATATTTTTGAAGAGTAAATTTAGTTACTAAAAATTTAGTTCTTATTTATTAAAAAATAATCAATAAATTCATTTTGATTATACAAAATATATATATATATATATAAAATATTAATCATATTCAAACCCTCCAATTTAATGTCTAGGTTATAATGGAGAAATTGTAATTATAGTATTTCACTATTTGATTACTCTTAATGATTTGTATTTTGTATGATATCAAAGATATTCAATATGATAAATTCTTGGGATATTTCATTCCCCTTAATTTATGAAATTTTGTGCTCATAATTTATAAATTTATCACAGTAATAATTGTTGATATTTTAAATCACCTTTAATGAAATCCCACATAGTAAGAAGGTCTATTAAAAAATCCTATAGAAATATGGGAAGGAGAAGTTCAATGGTCATTTGAGATAACACGTACGAGGTTTAAAAAGTTGAAAAAATAATTGTAAAGTGAAAATATAGGCATTTAAGAGAAAATAATTCCCAAGGATTAATAAAGAGTGATAAAGTAAAAGGTCATTATAATGTTAAACTTTTCAAAAATAAAAATATATGATGGGATAAACAGCCATTGATTTATTAAGAAGAAAAGACAAAATATAAATTTTTTGTTTAAATATCCATTTCTCGATTGTGAGAAATTATTTTTCCATCTAGACTAAGTAAATAATGATAAAATTTCATTCATCATATCATTCCATATTTTTCTTGAAAAAAAATTTAACCGGATAATATAACTCCATAAATTAATAAACATTAAAATAAATAAATACAACAATAATCTTCAAAATTCAACAGTAATACAGAATTTTGAAATGTAATCATTCTTTATATAACTATCCGAAAAATATTCATAATATTCGTAACCAATCATGAAACCCAAATATTTTAATTATTGTATCACATATTATTTTATGATATTTAAAAAAATTATCTCTAAATAACAATAATAACGTCTAAATTCTCAGACCAAGATGTTATTTTACATAGTCATATAATCAAAATGAAATTAAAATGTTTACAAAAATGAACTGAATCACTATAACTCCACAGTAAAAACATATCTTCCCCCAATGTAATAATCAACCGATAATCCTCTAATAAAATCCCATAATTTTATATTTACCACAGTCAAATAATATTATCAAATAATAATCATCCCCAAAAATGTGATTAAGAACCCAATCACCAAAACACTTTTCTACAAGATATGTATCTATATGATAGAACATATGTTACCAATATTATATTAATATTTTTGTTTCAAACTTTTTATGATAAAAAATAATGATTTTATATTATATAGGACATCACATTGAAGAGTAGTAAGAGAATACACTTATCTCCCTTTGGTTCTGGTTTCAAGACCTACAACAATTCCAGGTTTGAGGGGTTGACTCATGTCTTACGGGTAGTCCTTTACTAATAGTATAACAAAATTATTCATATAATGTTTAAAAAAAATTAAAGACATACTCAAAAATATTGACAATCATAATGTAAAATATAAACCCTAATTTTTATCAATACATTTAAACATATGTTCAAAAAATGAAAAGTTCTTTCATCCTTAACTAATTTTTTATACTTTTAAAATTTAGTGTTATATATACCAAAAACATTTATAAAAAATTAATAAATTTTTCCTAATGAATTAAAATCACATATATCCTAAAAAGGGATGTCTATACATTTGAAATTATTATCAAAAATAAATATACTAGTAAAATATAACTCTATAAACCCAAAATTTATATACTAGAATCATTCAAAATAATTTATTAACCATTATTTTCTAACTTACCCTCAGTAATTCCATCTTAAAAAAATATGTACCATACCTCGAGATTCAACAATTTGAAAACATTGGAAAATATATAATAAATATATTTGTAATGTAATTTCATTTTCTTCATATTCAATAATAATTGACATAGGAATTTCTAAAAAATATATTCTTGTTATTTTAATAAAATTTTCTATGTGATTCATCAAAAATTATTGACCCAATTTTGATTTAAATACATTTACCTTTGTGGCATTTATCACATTACAATCCAAGGATCAACATGTTTATATGATATAATGAGTTGGGAAAAAACATAGATTCATGTTGTCTATCATAACTTTTTGTATTTTGTTAGAAATAACCACAACCTCTTTCACCACATATCCCATTTTATTTAGCGTCTCATTTACAAAACAACCTTATTTTCTTTAATATATATTATTAATTTGGATCCTATTGGATCCATAAATCTAATAAACCAAAAATGTTATTGTAATAATATAAATAAAATCACAATAAACTATATTATATGGATGATAAAAAATTAATATATTGTTAATAATTATATATTTAACTCTTTTAAATTATCTGAACTGACAATAAATGTCTATATGAAACAATCATTTGTCGGTATAGAAGAATTTTAAATTATGATCATATAAATTACTAAAAAATGAATTCATTTTAAAAATTCTCTTACACCAGCAGTAAGGTGAAAACCATAAATATTAAACAATTTAGTGACTTTAAACTAGATCTCACTTTTTTACATTCAAATTATATTTTAGGATGATATTTTCCTATATTTAGATCAAAACCCACAGATAAAAAATCCATATTTTACAATGTTGAAAAATATGACCAGTATTTTTAAACAATAGTATAAAAAATTTAAAATACAAAAATGTATTCTTTCTATTAAAATAGATACACCCTTTTCATATCACCGTTCAATATTTATTAACCCTTATTTTTATACAAAAAATATCCATCATTGTTATATATTGATTAACCATCATAAATACACTTGAAATAAACATCATGGTTATACATAGAGTAACCATGTAAATATATTACCATTATTTCATAGTATAATCATATTTTTTTGACTCCTTCTCTTTACTAAATGTATTTAAGAGCTATACCAGGCTCACTTTACCCTAGTTTATCACAGGACAACCCTCTATTGGTTAATAAAGTGACATGATATCCTTGTTTTATAACATATCACCCCATACATGTTTTATAATATAACCCATAGTCATTATAAACAATGAAAAATAATATTAAAATAATAACAACACAAAAACTATCATCATTTAAACAATATTTTCCCCCTATAGGGAACATTTTCATATATAATTTTATATCCTATTTTTAAAACACAATTTTTAAATATAAAATTTATATTTTAAAAGGAACGGGTTTTTTTAAAAATGTATTGATATAAAAGACTAAAAATTTTAATTAATTTTTGTGGATGTTGGAAATTTTGTTTTCATCATATACATTAAAATAGAACATTCTTTTTTGCATCACATAAAGAAGGACTAAATGTAACATAAAATGATTCATTTTGAAAAACCATTGAAAGATACATTAAATGTAATTTAAAAAAAATCCACATAAATATATCAATATGATCATGTTTAAAAACTACTTGTATAAAAAAGAGTTTTATATGAATATTTAAAACTGTTTTCATAAAATAAAATCCCATACCTTGAGTCCAAATCATCATATATATAATTTATAATCATGAAAATTATAATTAGGTTAATTATTTACAATAATTATTTTTATTTTTATTTTTATTATTCCTTTTATAATACCTATTTATATGATAAAATAATTAATAAATCATATATGTTCACATCGTATGTTTTGAAGATATTCTGTTTATAAGACCAAAATGAATTTGGTTGGAATAAAATTATAAGTGAGGCCATTCTAAAATCATCTATAGAATAATAATAAGGAAATAATTATAATATTTTTTGAATAAATTATTAATTTAAATCTAATCATTAAATAAGGATACATAAAATGTACTATGTTACAATCATGGAGATCGTATGTCATACATATGGATGAGTAACATTTCCATTTTTCAATGATAATAATTGAAATAAGGTATGTATTATTTTATATTTATATAATTATTATAAAATCATAACTCTATGTTTAAGTCATTAAATATACTCATAAATTTCATACATATTGTGTGGTCATGAAAAAAGAATCACATGTTTTTGTGAAGGTTGTTGTCCACATGTACAGACACACACACACATGATGTCTTCAATTTTCAAGGAATTGGAAGTTAAGAAGTTAAATGATATATTATATTTTTATAATGTAAATATTTAGTTAATATATTATCTAATCATTATTTACATTATTGTAATATATCTATGATGTAAGGTGATTGAAAATTAATTTCATTGGTTCAGGAGGCGGTATTTTTCCGTACACAAGAATTTTGGTTTCGTTTCTCATTTGATAGAAGTGGATATGGATATTGGTTATTATATTAAAATAAAATTATATAATCCTAATGATTAATGTTTCATACACAATTCATCATGGATGAATAATATTTTAATGAGGTGGATGAAAAAATATGCTGATTAAAATATATCTCCTCCTTGTGAAATATAAATTTCTAAACAAACTAAGTCCTCTATGAATGATCTTATTAAAAAACTATTTATTCAAGAAAATGTTTAATGATATTGTTAATGTATTTGGGAATTTAATTTCTAATAAAATTTACTTGTTACTTGTGATGAAACGAGATGAAGTGGCTCCCTTTTATAATAGAGGTGTGGGGGCACTATTGGTATTTTTTAAAAATATTAATTTAATATATTTGTTTTGGAAATAATGACTTTGAATTGATAATATTCAATTATAATATAATGATGTTTCTAAATAAAATCATATAATAAAATTGGTGTATACCTGGACAACATTTTTACCCAATGTTGTTTTTTTGTGCCTTATTAATCCTTTTCATACCTACCATAATAACAAGGTTTTATTTACTATTTGAGGGTTATAGTAGTTACTATAAATGAAAAAATATTATACATCGAACATGGATGAAATTTTAAATCACATAAAAATCTATTATCTAAATATCAATTTTATATAATTTTATAAAATATTATTTTCTTAAAATATCAATAATGAATATTTTTGAAAAAACCATTCACAATGAATTTTATAACATCAAGGAAAAAATGTAATTCAAATCAAAAAAATTTTATGAACCCATAACATTAAATTCTATTCTTATAAACTGTTGGGTAACATGAATTCTTTCAATTTACAGTACTTGTAATTTTTTTTCATATCATTCATTTTATTTTTCAAAAAAATCAATAATTACTATATTAGAATATGTATGTATTTAAATTAAATATTTATTCTATAGAAAATTATTTCTATATTACAATGATTATAATAAAACATTTATATATAAAGATATTACTTATAACAAAAAATATTCATTGGTTATTTCTATGTTAAAAAATTATTATTATTAAAAACAAGTGTGTCGCATTTCTTACTTTTACATACATAAAATATTATATAGTTTATAATCCAAAAAAATGGTAACTAGAAGACATATACGTGAATATTGGATGAGTATGGATGTAATTTGGTCATAAAATGAATTAAAAGAATGTTTTAGTGTCATTTTTAATAACTTATTATAAATATTTTAACTCTTAATTACTTGATTTATGCTTATAATGGAAACACAAATTATTAATGTCACTATAAATGTTGTCCAAAAATAAAGGAAGAATTTTTATTAAATATGCACCCATTGATTCCAAACATGATTTCCATTTGTTTTTATAATTTTAGTAACTAATGTGATAGAATTTAATTTACAAATAATCAAGAAAAATGCGATGAAAAATGGGAGTTTTGAAAAATTCACTTTTTAAACCAATAATGTTTTTATACTAAATTCAATTAGAAAATTAATTTCAAAAACCATAATTGTAATATTTTAAATAAAAATGAAATAATGAAATTTTAGAACAAATCAAAAATATAATTTGACATTCTTTGTACTTTAAATGAATGTATTATTTTGAATACAAATTAGTAATTTAATTATTCATTGAATAATAAATCATTTAAAAAATCTCAAACTCACACCATAGGATAATATTTATATGATGATTTAAATGAGGATAATTATATTATTAGTTATAATTTATAAATTTTCTATAAATTTAATATAAAATTCACTCACAAAAGTAATAAAATTCAGTCTTAAGGAAAATGTGTATTTGATGAGATTTATGGTTTTTCTATAATGTGACTTCTTATTTCATAAGTATTAATAAATAATTTTTTATTTATACCATTATACATTTAAATATATTAAAAAATGCACCACATCTTATTCATGCCCTCCAATTTAACAACATATAGGTTATGGAATTCAAATTTAAATAATAATATGATACGGTTCGATTACACTCGGTGTTGCATATTCTGTATTATATAAATCATAATTGTTATTTTAAAATATTTTATTATAACCAATACCCATTGAATCCAGAACATGTTAATTTTATTATTTTCAAAATCATTTACCTTTATGTTTCTATTGCATACAATATCATTATATCGATACTGCATAATAGATTATGGTAAATAAATCCATACTAAAATTTATAATAAATAAATATCAAAAAATAGATATTATTTTTGTTTAATGTATGATTTTATATTTATCAAAATAATTATCCCTGTGACAACCAATAATTATATTTTAAATAGATAAAGTGACTTTTTCTATTTATACGTTTTATTAACATCATATACTGTTATAATCAAGGGAGAGTGAAAATTTATTATTATATAATAAAATAGAGGATGATTTTATTACGAAATCAATGAAAAATATGACGAATTAATGTGTTAGTTAGTTTTTTATGCCTTAACTCATAGTTTTAACCCTATTTTCCCTTCATCGAGGTGGAAAATATTTTCGAAGGATACGATTATTAATGATTAAACAAGGGACCTATCTACTAAAATATAACAACATAATTGAAAATATAGAATATATTTTTCATGAATAAATTTATATAATAGGTTAAAATTAATTTTAATATAAATGAATAAAATTAAAAAAAGAGTTTAAAAAATTTATTTTGATGATTAAAAATGAACGTAAGCCTAAATCATGTATAATTATTATTCCAATAAATTTAATTATGTTATACTAATTAAATAATAATTATATTATTTTATGATTAATGTCAAAACATAATATGAAATTTAAATTATATTATTTATTTAACAGAAATTATTGAAAAATAAATATTTTTTACTATTCATCGAAAAATAAATGTTTAATAAAAAATTCACCATAATATAATATTAAATTAATTATTTTAAACTTGTAAATAATTTATTAAAATAAAATATATAAAATTGTAAGAAATTAATTATAATGTCCACACATAGAATACAATAAAATCCATTATTAATGAAAATATAATTTCTATGGGTAAAATGACTATTAAAAAATGAATAATTACTAATTAGGAATTAATCAAAAACTTTAAATTAATTGAAAACATTATATATATATATATATATATATTGTAATTTGGTAATCAATATTACTATTTTCGAATATAGTGATTAAGTTTTGAGAGTCAAATTTAAATAATAATATTTTCATAATTTGTCATAATGCAATTAAATATTATTTATGTGTGTTAATAAATCTATCTAGTACAATGGTATTTTTAAAAGAAAATTGGCTTCTTTCATTCTCTCCTGAAATAAATTTCATGCTCATAAATTTTTTTGACTAACAATTGCTTTAATATTTTGTAATACCTTCGGTGAAACCCCAGATATAATAAAGGGATAATAAAAGTTATTTTAAAATGGGGGATTCAGAAACATAATGGACTACCATGATAGAAACATAATTGGATTAACATATAAGGGTAACCTTTTGGGAGGTGAACACATGGATGTAGAGGAGAAAGATAATTACCAATGATTTATAGAGAGTGAATGATAATATGCTCATGATAATGATAATGACCACCAAACCAACATTTAATGTGGGGTGAAAATTACTATCAATTATTTAGAAATAACTATAAAAAGAAAATAATTGTAATTCCCATGGCCTTTTACTAATATTTTAGATTTTCTACCATTAAATATAAGAAAATAAACATAATTTCAACCTTTGGATACAATTTTCATTAGTTTTATCCCATTTTAGTTCAATATTATGATAATGGATAAATACTATTAATTTTTCATCCATGCAGCACTAGAATATACATCCTATAGATCATAATATAGATAAAAAAGTTAAAATATAGTCATCCTATCAGAATTTTCATAATGAAATAAAAAATTTATATTACACGTTATGATGACTAAAATGAATAACTATCATTTGAATGATAAATCTAAAAGATTTCAATAATATTACAAAAATATCTACATAATTATTTATAAAAATAGAAAAATTTCACAACACCTCAATTCATTAATAACTCATTTATCAAAACAGAAATTTAGAGATATAATGTCACACAATTTAAAAAAGAAACATAACAGTAATCCCCACACTGTATAATGTCCTTATTATGGGGAAATACCAATTACATGAATAAATTGATCATATATTCTCCAAAAATAAAATTATAATCTTCATCATTATATAACATCAATTTTAAAAAATAATTTATCAAACTAGTTAAATCTATACATATTCAAATAAAAAAATAATAATTAAATAAATATATTACATAAATTATTAAATTAAATAAGCTTCATCAATGAAACCATAAATCACATTTAATCGAATTACTAAAAAATTTAACTATCACAGTTACTATCCAATTTACATTATTGACATCAATAATTTAATTATCCCAAATAAACCATATTTTCACAACATTAGGAATATGTTAGTGGCTATATATATCCCAAAATCATGGGTCCTCCAAAATTATCAACTTATAATGAAATTATGTTTATATGTTATGTATACTATTCAATATATTATTTTAAATACTTATAAAAACTATTTCATAATAATCCATATCTGTTTCATGATTATTATGACTAGAATATAATTGATAAAACACTTCCACAGAATTGTTATTGAATCATAATATTTAAACAATACATTGGTACATCTTTAATTATTGGCATACAGTATTACCTACCTTGGTCTATGAGTTATCCATTGGATTTGGGAATTGACTCAAATAATTCCTATATTCCCCATCCATAATACATTTAACTATAAATGGTACCTTATTATGTAATTTATTTTCCTATATTGAACTCATCCTTTTTCATTATCAATTATTTACTTTTCCCTTCTTTTCCACAAAAAAACAGATTCTCATCACATTGAGGTATTTTCATAGGTGATTTTTCCAACATTAATGACTTGTAAGACAATGAATCTTCTTTATAAAATGGTATACATGAAAATATATTTTTCACATATTATTTCATCAGGATACTCAACTATATTTTTGTTTTTTATTCTATATTTATAAATACGGAATGGAATAGTCATAATCATTCACATTTTATCTCATACTTGTCATGGATTCTCATGAAAAAAATGACTACATCATCCATCACATTCAAAATTAACATGATTCTTCATAGATCCCACCATTTTCTAAAACCAAATATAATATATTGAGAAATAATAATCATAGTCAGAAATCATATAATCATCAATAATCAATCATTGGATGTCTAAATAATGACACCTGCTTTTAAAAAACAAAAAAAATGTTTTAACAAAAGTCATCTATTTTTGTTCAATATTATAATAATTCATAATATTTTATAAAGAAAATATTATTTATCCCAGGAATACCTCATAGATTTTATAAATGGTGTGAAGCTTTATATTCACTCATTGTTCACATAATGTATATCAATTTGTTACACAACTGAAATTTTCAGGTTGATTTCCCCTAGGGGAATCTCTCCCACATACATATCGTCTTTCCAGTATCCATATAGGTATTTCACTGCTAGGAAAACCATACAATATATACATCATCAAAACATCATTATTTTATCTTATACATAGACTAATCCATAGGGTATTCTCTAACATTCAATAATATTATTCTCTATAAATAATTAAACCCTTCTCTGACAGCGAAAAAGGAATCTCATGTATAATATATATTAATATTAAATCAATTTATATATAATGTCAATATGTATCATAACAACACATTTCATTAAACCTAAAAAGATTAGTGTCTTTGGATAATAGAAACATAAAAAACATATCTTTTGAAATATCGTAAACATCCCCTAAAATGTCCTCCTAATAAAAAATAATTATTAATAAAATTACCAATTAAAAAAATTATTAATAACATTTGAAAATGTGACATATGGATGGTTTTGATCAAATTCTCATGAAGGATAATCATGGTAGATAAAAATCATTAGAAAAAATAAGCTATAAAATTAGCTACAATAACATAATAATTTCCATATAATTTAGGTCAAATATTCATACCTAGAAAAGAATATATCTTAAAATTATAAATCACTTGAAATCTAGGTGCATGATAAATAAGGGATTGAAATAAGAAATCATTATTATGTAGTCATAACACATGACTTTGTAATCACAATTAATGAAAATAATCATCAAATTAACAAAAAAATATAAAACCAATGAAACATATAATATTGTGATCATAGGGATAATTAATCATGCTCACACTTCATAATTTTAACATTGTTTTTCTCAATCCTGTCAATAAATATTATTCTAAGAGTAACAGATATAAATAATATTGATAGATCAAAAACTAAACATATATTTTTACAATCATTTAAAACCCATCATCATCATCTCATGAGATATTTATAACAAATTATCTAATAAATTATATGTATAGAAAAAACCATCCATTAGATAATTGTAATCCATTAATATATATTCCACATGATCATATTTTTTTCATTTAATCATACCTTAATAAGGGGAAAGAAAAATAGATTTCCATAAGATTTTATCATTATAATTAACAACCATATGTAAAAATATTATGGATTGTATCATTTATTCATATAACCATGGATGAAAATGGTATTTCAATGGATTTTTTCATAGATAAAAATTTCATTACAGATCATAAGAGCATTTATTGAGCGAAAATACCCATTTTATTTTGAAAAAAATTGTTTAAAATCTACAAAAATTTAATATGTTAGGAAAATAATTATCCATGAAAAGGAATATAAACAATTGTAATAAAAATTTCAATTTTAAGATTATTCATTATGGTGGGAAAAGTTATTCACGCATTATACATTGATACAATTTTTTTTTGCACATACGGTAAAAAGTACCTCATTCAGAAAATAAAATAATAATATTTATTAATATTTTAGTTTAAATTAAATCATGGGTAAAAATGAATTAAATAAATCATTAGAGAATAATGAAAAATTTAAGGAAAATATTTTATAGAATATATGGTCATAGAAGATATATTTCTACAAGCATAGATGAAATATGGTCAGTGATTTATAATATTTTCTTGATCATTTTGATACCAATGATAGGAAAATTGAAATATTACATGAAATTTCTAGGAATAAATAGTTTATAGGAATATATTTAGGTTTTATTAGATATTATATATATAATTCCCCTTAATGTGGATTTAGTATTGATAATCTCAATAAGAAATAATTTTATAATAGAATCCTTTTCCCTGTTGTTAACTCTTGTATAAAAACACCATGAAAGAAATAAAACATAATAAAATATTAAGTAAAATAAATTTATATATATTTTTTATATATCATATAATATGGGAACTATATAAACAAAATGACTGAAGAAATTGGTTGATATTGTATTTTTCTCACATAAACATAACTGAAATGAAAAATCTTTATCTGAAGTCTTGTTATTATTCGTATGGGTTCCAAACTTTATTATAATAAATATATATACATTATAAATATATTATAGAATCATGTTCGTATATATCAGAAAATATAGAATTTTATTATAACATATTATCACAGATTAATAATAACAATGTACTAGAATCACTATTTTAGGGGATAATTATTTAGTTTCCCTTCCATGTTTTAGTTTGGAAGGTATAGTACATCAACATTATCTGTGGATCCATATTATCTATAATTTTAATCATGTATTAATAATAATAAATAATAATTATATATAATTTTATATATATTAATATAAATTGTAGATGAACAATAAATTCCATCACATAATAGGGATAGAAATCAGTATGTAGACATGAGTGATGTTTTAACTTTATAGTTAATAGAACAAAAGAAATGTTAATAATAAATTGAATTTCCATAATTATTATTATATAATTATATCAAAAATATTAATTAAATATATAATTATTAGAATCCCTGAATAAATTAAATGTAGAACAGAACACATCTCTTCATTGAGGTGGTAGTGCGCATATACACATGAGGGATGTTTTGGTTCTCCAATGGATGGGAAGGATAAAAGTTAGACAGGATAATATACATTTGGAATATTAATTATTTAATAAAATTTAATTTATAAACATTTAATGCCTCATATAAAAAAGGATAGATAGTTATTGAAAATGAATCATATATCAACACAGAGGTAGTAATCCACATGTATTCTTGGAAAATAGTTACATTTCCCATTTTATGGAAATGATATGAAATTGGTTATTTAATAATCATAATAAAATATCATTATAATTATGATACCATATAAATATTTTTATAATGGATACAATTTTTTATAGTAATTATATTGTGAAATAAATTTTGAAAGAGTTGGGTAATATGATTACTTGATCATTTAGAGACCTCCTTTGACATACACCTAGAGGTGTTAAAGTATTTTATGGGGATACGAATAGAATAAATATTGATACTTTATAGAATAATTAAAGCAATTATGGGATAAATTCATTTATCTAGAGAGTTAAAACATTATTAATAGAGGGGAATTTGAGGTTCCCAATTATAAGTGAAAATAAAAGAAACACGTTGATTTAAATAAAATAATTAAATACAATATGTATCATAATAAAATAAACTAGAATAAATTAACCATATTGTATAAGGTATTAAATTAAGTAGTCTAAATCACTTAAACCTATAAATTTTGGACATTTTTTAGCATCATTTCGAACCTTATCTTTTGGTTGAACCATATCATTGACACGTTTTACCCTTAAATGTGATATCAAATTGTATTAGACTTTATGTGAAATAAATTTAATCTAATGTATACAAGTGGTTAAAAAGAGTTACATTTATGAAATATTATTTCATTTGCAATAACATTTTCCATTTTGAAATATTTATGTGATATGAAATCATTTAATAAAATACTAGTTAACAAAAAATATTATTAATGTAAATTTTGATACTAATCATTAAAGTTGACTTCGAGGAAAACAATATTGTTATTTAATTTGGATATAAATAAAATTCAGTTAATATATAAATTATAATTACCTATGAAACAAGTTTCATATGAAAATTGATGGAAAACATAAAAATTTTATTGTTTTTAAAATCAATTACAATGTCTTTTAAATGAATTCCATAAGTTTTGTACCAGTTCTACATAATAGTTTAAGATAATTATTTGATAAAAAAATTAATATCATAATAATATTGTATATATATTGAATCAAATCTTATATATTTATTCATATCTTCTATTTATACCCATTAAAATATATATGATAAATTTTAATAAAAAAGGAATTTTTTTATTTATATATTCATTAAAACAATATAAATATTATAATCAATGGGATATAGAAATAAATTTCAATGTTATTAATTATATGACTTATTTGTTCTAAAAAGCTCATCCTATAGGAAAAATATGTGTTTTAAGGTGTTTGATGGCCTTTTCTTATAATTTGACCAAGTTTTATGCCTTTTAAACAATCTAAGGTGGCAAATATTTTCCTTAGTATCTATGAATAATGAAAAAACTAAAAGGGTCCAATTTGTAAAATTTTAAATTCATTATTCCAAAATTGGAATCCATTTTTCATGATTAAATATTTTTATGTTACAGAAATAAATTTAAATATAAATTGATAAAATGCAATGAAAACTATTTTTATAAAAAAAAGTTTAAAAATGATCCGATAGAAAAATAGATTATAGGGATGATTAATATAAAATTAATTATATTATATATTATTATAAGATAATTATTTTACATTAATATAAAATTTAAAAATAATGTTACTCTTAATTTACATAATTTATGCTATATAAATGATGGTTTTATGAAAAACATTATTTCTCACTCTTCATTTAAAAATAAACATTTTCCGAAAAATATATAAAATAAAATAAATATAATATTTAAATGATGATTAAAATATAATTTTATAAAGTGGTTCGATATAATTAAAATATATGTTCACCAAATTAAATATAAACTATTTTTGTAGAAAATATTATATTGAAATATAAAATGAATTTACTGTCAATTAATTACATATTTATTAATTTGTAATCAATATATTTTAGTAATATTAAACTTCTATATTTTTATAATTTTATTTATAGAATTAATACCATTAAATTTAATGGGTATGTTATAATAGTTTCATTTAAATAATAATATTTTTATAGTATATCATAATTTTTGTAATGATGGGTGTTGCAAGTCAAGAAATATATCAGCCATTGTGTTCTTGAAAATACCTTTTTGGTGTCACATTATAAAAAAATAAAATAAATTGATTCCCCAATCATTTTATCTGAATAATCAATGGTTCCATATTGTTACATACTTTTGTTTGAAATATACAAAATATAAATGTATAATAAAACACCATTTGAATCTATGAAGTAGGAGATATAGTGGTTAAATGAAATAATACATTTTTTGGTTAGTTGATAATCTTTAAATTAGTATAAAGGGGTAGTATATACATAGAGTAGAAAGATAATTTCCATGTAGTAATAGATAGTGATAGAGAACATGTTAATGTTAAATACAATGACCAAAAAAAATTCAGTGGGGTGAAAACATTAATCAGTTCATCATTACAGAAATTCCCAGACCCCAAAAATACTATCCATTTCCTGCATTTTATTAAATAATAAAGAGTATACATTATAATGGAATATAGGAAAATAAATAATAATTTCAACCATTGGTTTTTTGTTTGAATTATTTTCTTCCTATTTTCATCTAATAATCCAATGATTAATGAATAATGATAATTTTTCATGACTTATGAATAAATATTAACATGTAATATATGATATGATTTATAAAAAGTTGAGATGAAATTACACTTACTACTATTTATTTAATAGAAATGGGATAAAACTGGATAAGTTAAATTAATTGAATAATAATCATAATGATTTCAATAATACTTGATAGTGATCTACTTAATTATTTCAACAAATATCTAAATTCAAAAACTCTTCAAAGTATGTTTAACTAGTATTAACAACCAAAAAAATTAGAAACAACACCACAAAATAAACAAAATAAAATTCTATTTATTCCCCAAATAACCTAAACTACAACATAATGTCACATTCCTATCATGTGAATAGATTGATCACTTATTCTCTTAAACCAAGCTAATAACTTGAATCACCATAAAACCTCAATGAAAAAATATATGGTTTTGATATTTTCCTCTACCCTTTTTCCACAAAAAATAATAGACTATCCAATATGTAACACCACTAACTTAGTCACATTAGTATTTTATTTTTTATTATGTTGTTATATAAAATTTGGATTATGTATTAGGATTTTATGAATGATTTTTCAGTGTTTTAGATGTCATTTATGTTGAAAATAGTTTACTAATGGTTTGTTGAAACTATGAACAGTCTATAGAAAATTTTAAATATTGATTCAAAGTGTGACAGTATAGGTACATATTTTGGGTCATGGTTTGTCCAAAATATGTGAATGTAAGGATATATAATGTGACATGAGATAGTTGGAGAAATACAGTTTGCACATGGTTTGTAAAACCATGGGCTCCAACCATGTGAGTGGGATGGACTTGAGATAGTTTCTACACATAGTTGGAATAGGGTTTTCAAATCCATTTGGCACAAACTATTAGGATTCTTGGGTTATTTCTAGTATCATGCACATAGATGGTACATAGTTTGAAAAAACATCTCAAATAATTTTACAACATGCATTCAATTCATTGTAAATTTGTCTTTAACTCGTATTAATGCACCTGAAATATCATTTTATTCTCCATTACTAACTTTCAACCTCCTCTCATTACCAAGGATCTCATAGTGAATTTTTTATTTTATGAAAATTTTGGAAAATCAAATTCTATATATTCTCTGGAATTCATAGTAAGTCCTAATTATTTCAATTTCTATTTAAACATACTCTTCTTCTCTATATGAGAACGATAGATATATTCTATAATTTGTCAGTAAATATGAATTCTATTGTGTCATGATGAGATCTAATAGGGTATTTTTAATAAAAGATATATTAAGGTAGGATATAGGTTTATTTTTATGTCTTTCCCAATTTAAAAAACCCATTGAGTAGTAGGTTGGTTCTCTATCATTTTAATTATTTTAAAAAATTAAGAATTATTTTTTTAAATTATATGTATTTAATTTTCTATGAAACAGTTGTGTGATTTATTTAAGGATAAATATTCGGATTTTTTTGGGATTAGTGTAATTTGGATTGATTTTTAATAAATCATTTATTTTATATTTTAAATAATGATTTAAATCGTATATAATTTTTTTATGAATGAAATTATTTTTATTGGATATTTTAAATTTAATTAATTTTTTTATATTGAATTAATTGTTATGAAACATGGTATATCTGTTTTTCATTTTTTAAAAGGATATAGAACCACCATGATGTACCACAATCAATATTGGGTGATGTAAGGAGATGTGGTTCTAAATTCAATGTCAGACAAAAAAAATGACTGTGTTTTTGGGTGTTCATGTTGTTGAATGTGAGAATGGTTATAAAAGGTAGAATGAAATGGTTATTAATTTTTTATCATTTTTTGTATGTGGTACTTGTTATGAATTTATAATTATCAATATATTTAATTAAATTCCATTTTATATAAAATGTTCTTAAATGTTATTTTCCCAATGGCATGTATTGAGAATACATTTCATTTTATTTAATTAATTATAATCAATACCATCATTGAAAAAATTCTTAATTTGTAGACATTTTATATTGATATTCATTTAAGAGAAATGTATGACATTTATCTAGTGCCACATCAATATGCTTCATCATTTGTTCAATGTTCTATGAAAAGGAGATATTTTTTGTGTAATTAGAGTGTGTCCACCATGGTGTTTCTATTTTTGGTTGTCCCTTGGTTTCCTTTATAATATTTTTTTACATTCTCACTAGTAATCATATATTGTGTATATTTACATCATTTGGAATTTTATATATATTATCCATGAATCATATAGTTGATTTGTTTTTTTTCAGCTCATTAGGTTGTTTTGGTTCCCCATGTAAAATATATCACCAATATCTTGCTAATCCCTTATCATTTATTACCGGCCATTAGTGTGTTTCAAATTTTGTATTAGGTCAGTTGAACCTCCACCTCTTCCCATGCCTGTATGTGTGGGATGGGATGTTCTAAAATATATAACATAAATCCAAAAAGACAATAAACACAATCAAATATATCATAAATCAATTTTTCAATGAATCACTAATCGATTTCAATTTCACCTATACTATTAAATTTTGAATATCTATATTATTGCATTATTTATCACAAATAAACATTATTATCTCATTATCATGATGTATAAACGTTTATCTATCCCTCATACATGTGTATTCAAATAATATAAACATAACACTAAATTAATTTTCTGGTTTATAAGTAATATTCATCAAATTCTTGAAAATCCATAGAAAATGTAGTACAAAGAAGTAAAAAAGTTGATTCATGATTATTATTTCCAAATTATCATTTATAAAACAATTACACCACATAAATCTCAAATTAATATAAATAATAAATTCAATAATTCCACTTTAATGATATATATAGAATATTCCTTTCCTTCGGCTAAGAGATATCCCATAGAATAGGGCATTGAATAAGATAATTCCTATGTTCCCTAACCATAACTCATTGAATAATAAATGTTTTCATTGATATATAATTATTCCATAAATTAAAATATTCATTTTTCATTATAAATTATATTTTTATATCCTTATTTTCAACACATAAAACATCATCCCACTTGTTTGATCCATTTCCCGTAGTCTTTCAACCTACATTAAATATATGTAGAATGAATAATCATATTCCATCTATTGTATTCTTGAAACTACCATTTTCTCTCATTTTGTTCCTTTTGAAACATTCATATCTCTAGGTTGTTAATAATAATTAATGATACAAGCTTAGAAATATTCAAAATCATTCACATTATAACTCTAATTTCATTTTGATTCTCAATAATATAATCCCTTTATCATGCATCACATCTAGAATTACAAAAATTTCTCATAATTTGAACCATTGAGTAAAATAAATAAAATAGTTTGAGAAATTATAATAAATATGAGAAATAATTTTATTAGAAAAAAAAATCATTCATAGAGTGTTTAAATAATGAAATATTATTTTTAACCTATTACACCTTCAGTTAATCCTAGTTCATCTATAGTTATTGTATATTCAAATCATCTCTAATGGGTTTTAATGAAAATTTAAGTTAACTCAATCATATACCCTAGGTGACTTTATCTATTTTTACATTCATAGGACTAATCATTATGCACTGAGTAAATATCCAAATGATACTCATCAATCCATTTTAAGTTTTTTTTACCAAGGTGAATCTATTCATCTATCATACCTAATTAAATGTATTGGAAAGTGATTTTATTTATACGGAAACCAAAAAAATAAATTCTTTACAAAATAATTAATTATTTGTGATATATACATACTTATACATAGTTATTTCTCCCAAAAACACTAATACTAATCAACAAAATAACTAGTTCATACTATAATATAAAATACAGAAATACAACCACAAAATAGATCAATTTTATATCGTTTTATATAAATATTCATTGCATATCATTACAAAAACATCGAAAATACCATAAAGGATTATTGTATTTATATACTAGATACATAAATATTATACTAATGAAAAGTATTCAATACAACACACAATGTACTTCTCACATAGTTCCCTTATTATACATACCCTAGATAAAACCTTTCATCATATCATTGATATGTGAATCCTAAGAAACAATGAGCTCATATGCTTAGAAATGGTAAAAATGGAGATATAAATAATATGAGAGTTTAAGATGATCGTAGTGGTATGAGAACAAGATTAATTTCATATTATCAATTTAAATGATTCATTCATAGAATATATTAGACACTGAACTCCAAAATCATGTCCTATATATAATCCTAAATAATAATAGTGTAAAATAGGATGTCATTATTCAAGTGTCCAAACATATTCATCTGGAATCCAAATAATATGACATAACAATAATTTTAACACATCTATTTTAATCAATTTAAACCTATAATATTCTAATAAAAGATAAATGATATCATAGTGAAAATTTAAAATTTTAACATAGCCATTCATTATCACACTAACACATATTTCACTACACATAGAAAGTATAAATCATACTCATACAACAAAATGTGACCCATGAATTTTTTTAGTCATATCCATGCTTATCATCCACATCCCTTGATTTATCTATGCCACATTACTGAAGGCATTGAAGGTATATAATATACCCACCAATTATATAATAATAATCTATTCACACATATTTCTCAAGATCATGGAAAAATTAAGAATTTCATCACAACATAAGACATGAAAAAAAAAATTTCATTAGGGTTTTATCATTATAATAAATAACCTTCTACATAATGAATAAGGAAAATAACAATGGATCGTTTCCCTAGTGAACAATAATTATCATCAATGGTTGTTCTCATAAACATAATTATTATTAAAATATAAATGGAATATCTCTGGAGTAAAAATATACATTTATTTTGAAATAAAATATTTAATTTAAGAAAATATCCAGAATATTAGGAATTCTATTTCTTTGAATTACAATATGAAAACATAAAAAGTAGTCTTCCATGAAAAGAATAGTCCTAAGGGTGGAAAAATTTAGCCAAGTATTATACGTTAAAATGAACATTTTGTTCACACCTTTGATAAAAGTAACTAATTTAGAAAATGATAAGAAGATTATTTTGACACCTAATATAGGAAAGTAAAATATGGGAAAAAATGAAATTAATAATTCATTATAAAATTTAGAAAACATTATTGATGAAATATTAATTAAAATTTGGACATGGAAGAAAGAATTCTACAACCCAAGTAGAAATACGTTTTTTTATTAAAAGATACCCTGATACATTTAAAAATGGAAAAGTGGAAAATTATAAAATTAAGAAATATTATTTGAATGAAAATAGTATAAAAAATATATAGGGTTTTAATAATATGATCCATATTATTTACCTAAATATAAATGTATCATAGAAAATAACGAAACGAAATGATATGGAAACATAAACACTTACAGTGTGGTAATAATTGAATCAAAATTCCTATGAGAGAAATAACATTGAGTGGATCATTAGAGAAAAAAAAGAAAAACACATTCATGATTTTTCTTATTAGGTGGGTTTTATATGCGCCACAATAATGAATCAAGTGGTGAATATTCCATATATCTCATAAAAACCAATTTGTGATTTGAAACCCTTATCTCAAGTACTATCATGTTGCATACAAGATAATATATTATATATAATAAATATGGATTTATTATAAATAAAATAAAACACCATATTTATATATATAATATAATATATTATTTAATTAAAATACCTTTAAAATTTTTTGCAAACAAATCTTTATTTAAATCTCATTTCCTTTTAATTTTTTTTTCATTTTCCGAACATTTTTTATTTGGCAGTTCCATTCATTGAACTTTTATCATAGGTTCATCATAATTTTAATTTTAATTTTATAATAAATATAATATTTAATTATAATATATATTATTATATTTATTATAATAAATCGGAGATGGAAAATAAATTACATCACATCATGGAGATGATAATCAATTTATAAAAAAGTGACACTTCCACTTTTTCATGGATGTAAAGAATGAAATTTAAATAATATATTAAAATATAAATAAAAAATATGATATCATAAATATTATATGTATTCAATATATATAACCTTATAAAAAGAATCTTATTAATGAAATAAAAAAATCACATCATTTTTGGAGTCAGGTAGTCCAAACGTACACATGGGAGACATTATTATTTTCAATGAATGGCAAGGTAAGAAGGTAGATATAATATTATAATTAGTGGATAATAATTACTATATAAATTTTATTTATAATCATTTAATCCACTATAATATCCTACCAAGAATGATGGTGATTAAAAATGAATCATATATCTATGCAGAGGTGGGATCCCACACATATGCAGGAGAGATACATTCAATTTACCATTTGATTAATAAAAGAAAAAAATGATTCTCGGATTTTTAAAATAGACTATTTTTATATTTATGATACTAGAATCAACTTTTCATTCTGTATACAATAGTTTTATAGTTTTTAAAATAAATAATAATCTTTAAAAGGGTAGTGTAAGGTAATTACCACTTCATTGGGAAACTACCATTGGCATACAACTTTTGTATTTATAGGATTGTATTATTGGAATAAAACATGTTCTTGGATAGAGGTATTTAAACTAAAAAGGTGTTAATGTATTTATTTTAGGAGATAGAACGCTGAAACACCATTAGTAAAGTATAAGATGAGTTTCCTTTTATATATTATGGAACCGAAATACATGGATTTACATAAATGATTAAATTATGATATACTTCATAATAATTTAATATAACCAAAAAAATTAATTATATTCATGTTTGGATATAATTATATTGAAATCCTTTTGTCCAATAAAATCTATGCATGTATAGTTTAAATATTAAACATTATCGTTTGGTTTAACCCCCCGTTAAACATTCTTAACCATAAATGTTGTAACACATTTATTAGACATCAAGAGTCATATATTTACTAGTATGGTTTCATGTTGTTTATAAATGATACACGTATGATATTTTTTTAACATTTTCCATCATGAGTTCCCCATTTATGTGGTGTTTTTAAGAAGCTGAGAGAATGATGGGATGTCTTTTTGAATAGGAATCTGTATGTAGAATAAATTCATGATGTGATCTATAGTTTAGGAGGTGAGTGTTGTGTTTAATGGACAGGACTAGATCATCATTATGGGGGCTCACCATTATTCTTCAAATATTATAGTTATGGTACAAGGTTCTTAGTTACCTAGACATAATATCGTATGGACAACCATTGGTGGCCACAACACTTATCATCTTGATTATGTAGGTATTAATAATATCAGACCCCTTCTAAGGATTAATCTGCATATATTTCTTGTGGTGGCTGAGGTCATTATTGGTGATAATTATTTAACCAATAAGTTTTAAACATAAATTTACATTATTTCGGTCATTTTAGCTATGGATTGAATAATAGAGTTCTAAATATTAGTATTTGTAGAGAGGAGACAAGGTAGATAGAGAAAAACTCTAAGATGCATCCCATTCTCAAAGACTACAGCACAACTATGGTAGTGGTCCCTATCTGATTGATATGTTATATAGCAAGATTCATTCTCTAGAGTTTCCATCATTAGGAAATATTAAAATCATTTGGGTTACCATTTTTATATTTTATATATTAAGGAACACTTTTTTTTATTCAGGTAATACACACTGCTTTATATCACCTACCCTTGTCCAAAAAATTGAAATAAAGGTGGATATGCTTCCAATTCCATTGAAATTGGCTATAATAGTTTGAGGTTGAGCTAATCTGTATAATTTTTAATGTATTTGATGTAATACAGGTGAACCAAATCTATATTGGATACTTCATATTTCCAAAAATAAATCCAAATGAGATATTTATATACCTGGAATGGTTAGATTTGGTGTAGGATATTTTGTATTTCAATTGGAGTAGAACCTTTGGTTCATACCATTTCGTATCGCAGTTTCATATAGAAGATCTCATAGTAATGAGTCTCTCAAATGCATGCATACTGTTTTGAGATGATTCATTTTTATACTATCTATTTTATTTTTGGTAATTTTGTGGTTGTTAATACTTTTCATGTTTTTTAGAATGATTTCTCTATAATGATTACTTTATTTAGCATTGGTATTATTTAAGAGATATATCGCACCAGGGTAGTGATTATGAGTTTGAAGTTAGTGTTTCATAGTTTTTTTGGTTCCGTGAAGTAACATGTTTGATCTCTTTTGATGGAGATTCTTGAGAGGTATCTTCTTGTCTGTTTTCCTAAACAACCACTTTTCTTTTCATTATCATGATATTTATATTAAATTCTCAAATATGATAGCATTTTCAGAGGTATATGATGTAAGTGAAATGATCTGTTCATATTGTCCCTTCACATGTTTCTGATGTACTTGGTTCAGGGAGGAACCCTATCACTAGGTCGGTGGAGTTTGGGGGCCGAAATCATGAATTAGGAAAGGCTCACAATTTGATCAATTTTTCAAAAACAAGAGTCTGATTCATGACATGTATAAGAATCCATTCCCTAATAAGGGAAATTCATATGGTTTGAATAAGGACAAGAATGATTTGTTCAATAATTAATGGTGTGGAGGACCATATTTGATGAATATTTCCCTAATAACTCATTATGTGATCATAAATTTCATCACATGACATGATCCAGGGTGATTGGATTTATGTGATTAAAAATGTTGATGATTTTTTTAAATGAAACATTCTTGAAGTGAATTACCCAATCACGTAATGAATCATCAAGTAGATTTATACCTATAAATCTAATCAATCCATTCTTTTAACCAAGATACCCCATTTTCTATCCCAAACCTAGGTATTAATAAGTTCTTTTTATTATTTGATGGATCACATTAGAAATGGATTGATCCATGACTTCCATTAATCTATATGTGGTGATCTACGAATAGTTTCACTGCTTCCATTGATTTTTTTTCCCTAACTATTCTTCCTCGTATTGTTTCTGGTAATTTTTTGAAATATGTTCTATTTTTTATAATGGAGTTCATTTTTTATTTTTGGTGTGGTTGTGGTGTGGAATTCTTGGAAGGTTAAATTTTCCTATCAATAGGTGTAGTTATAGTTTTAATTTTTTATACGTCATGATCAAAGAATGTTGAAAGTCTCTAGTTGGGGATTCTTTTACACTTCTATTATTTATGTTATATCTTAAAGTAGTCATTCTTGGTTCATTTGGGTGATGATGAAATTAACATTAACAAAGAATAACTTTTATTTTTTAATGTAATGCTTTATGGATTTAATAATCAAATGTTTTTACAATGTATTAATAGTTTTTCAATTTATTTTTAAGATAGTGTTACATCTGTGATATTTCCTTAGTTTTCATGTTTTTTATGATTTTATTTAGAATATTTAATTTTATGAAAGTGGTTAATGAAAATATTTTCAATATTATTAATTGTGTAATGAATTAATGAGGAATATTTATTGAATCGTTTGGTTAATATTTTTTTTAGAAACAAAGTTCTCTTGAAGGGTTGTTTAATTGAAAATTCTCCACTATATGATATTTTAATTAGATGATGACAATGAATATAAAAATTCTTGTTGTTTAAGATAATAAATAGTCATGTTAATGGATTTTAAATCCCTTATGGTTTTCTAAAACTGTATACTATGATGTTGATCATGACAAATAATTTATTTCATATAATAGTTGATGACGTGGGATTATAATAGTTGTAACATAGGTTAATTTAATTGGTTAACCAATGATGGTAATGAAATATATTTTTTGATAAAGAAAAATTTTTGGATCTAGGAGAGGATGTATAATTGTGAAATCCAGATACCATGGATTTTGGGGAATACATTCTCTATAGAATTACATTATTTTTTATTTCCTTTTATGTTTTCTATATATATGATCTTTACTATATGATGTGATGTGATCATGGGATTGAAAATGGAATTTTTAGATATGGGATGGAGGGGACCAGGTGTGGGTAATATCAAATGCATGTGTCGAATAGATGCATTATTATATTCAAGGTCATGTTGGTAATGGATCCATGATTGATAGAATGGGATGAAATTAATAATTAAAATTGATTTTGTAAATTATGGGATGTTTTATTGTTAATAAATATTTCTAAAGGTTTCATGTACTAGTTTATTTTTATTTCATTCATTCCCTATTTAATTAGGTAGCTGGTCGTGCTAGGATAATGCATTAATTTAATGGTATATTATGATGTTTCATAGAGTAAAAGGAATTAGTGATTGGAATGAATAATATTTTTTTATCACATGAATTTATTTCATTAATAAAATAAAAATGTTGGTAATGTTGTGGAATTATAGAATCAGTACGATTAGAATTGGAGGGCATGTACATCAAATGGATGTTTTTGTAATGAAAAAAAGTGATAATAAATTGTAAATGTCTTAATTAACAAAAAATAAAATCATAAAATGAAATAACTATTTAAATGATGATCCTTGAATTCATTCATACATATAGTATAACAAATTATTCATGGTGGTAGTTTGGTTTCAATGTGATGATAGTTATACATTGGCCTAAGACTTTGATGACACCGATATTGTGTTTTTGAGATATATTTTATATAGAATGTTTTAAAATTTAATATGAAACCCAAACCATTTTGATAAAGAAACTAACACCTAGTAGATTCTATAAATGTTCTTTCCCAATCACCCATTTTGGTGAGGGAAAAAAGGTGACTAACCCCTATAGCCCATTCTCTTTTACTAGGTGTAGTATATCTGGGTATTCATGGTCGTTATAATTCCACATATATACTTGTATAGATATGTAATGTGTTTTTGTTTTTTTCACACATTTTTATTAAAAAATATAACATTATGTGGATTATTATAGGTATGATATTAGTGACATGTGATGGTTTGTGGTATAATACATGACATACGTGATGTGGTGGCCCTAAAAAGCTAATCACGAATAATATATAGTTATGGAATGGTATGATGAGAGGATTTATTTCATGTAGTTAATGGTATGTGATGAGGAGATTATTTTTTCACCATATTCATTTTATTATGCATTATCCCATGTGTCTTATTTTAGTCTTACCATTTTAGTGATATTGATTAAGGAATGCAACATTGGGGTAGAGTTAAAAACCAGTGCGGAAGTGGTAGTGTGGTATTTTATTTTTATATTACATTATATGTTCCTTTTTATATAATACATTGTTTGAGGTATCCACTATGAGGATATGAACATAGAAAACATGTTTAAGTGATTAGTTAGATTCTCACTTGGTTTAAATGGGATTTAACATTCATTATTTATCATTTTCACAAGTGGCTCTAGGGAAGATACTATAAAGTAATCATTTTACTATCACCCAAGGTCTATATTAAAAGATTTTAGGTTACAATGATATGCTTGAAGAATGGTATGGACATTAGTAGATCATTGCTGATCATGATTTGTTTTGTTTAATGGTCACTAATAATATTATGTTTTGGTTCTTGTAGTTTTCTTACTATTGTCATATTAAATAAATTTCCATGCATGTATTTTGATTTCTCCGTACATATAATATGGGCATGAGATGTCTAGTGTTTCTCTCTTATCTACCATTTCTCATGAGATAGAGAATAATTCAAAACATTTGTTTATATAATATATCCATAATGCTTGTCTCTAACCCATGTTACAAATATAATACAAATATAAAGATTATAATTTCATGTTAAATTTAAAATTCTCATCCACATGATAGAAATATTGGAAAATGATGTTGAACCTGGATATTCATATTGTTAATAATAATGGAGAGAAATGATAATTGAATTATTCATCATTAATGGTGTTTAAAATGGATGTTATGATTTAAATTAGGTAAAATTATTAATTTTTTTAAATATGATGTAATAAATTGACAATGGTTGTGAAATTTTATCAATTAATCAGTTATTTCATGAATGTAACTAGATATTTGAAAAGATAAATATTTTTTTCTAAGTGAGGCAGGTTTCAGGTGAAGATTAGATGATATTTTTTAGGCTCTAGATTAAAAATTGATTAAATTTTTTTTTACATCTCTTTGTGTTTTCTCTAGATGAGATCCTTTCAATTTGACATGATATAACCCTACGGGGTTTGTGGATTTTTGTGATATGAGTAGGGAGTCCCATGTTCGCAGAATTAGTTTTCACATGAGATAGTGATATTGATGGTGTTCTCAGTGCTTCAAATATATTTAATAGAATGTGATGAAACTAGTCATTCCCATTATTGTGTTTGTAGTGAGATTAATTCTTGAGAATGTTCTCAGATACTAGAAGCTACGACTTTTGTTTACCATTATTTCATTACCCAATACTCTAAATGTCATGATATGCATATTTATTTAACTATTTTATGGTATCCTGTGATGTTTACTAGGGATATAAGAATTATAAAATTTTATTTATTCAAAATTAGTTTATTCTAAGAGGTTGGTGCTTGTGTTAGGACTCGTCCCATTGGGGCACATGTCACGATACCACATGTCTACCTCCAATAGGATAAGGCCTGGTGACAACCATCGAGTTTGCATATAACAGACATTATTGGACATAGAATAAGTAAATATAAAAAGGCGTACACTAGTGCAGAAAACGTTTTTTACGTCACCATTTTTTACGTCGGTTATATAAAACTGACGTCATAATATGTAAAACGAGGTTTTTTACGTCGGTTACTTAATAACCGATGTAAAAACCTGTGTTCAGTACACCTTTAAGGTCGGTTATAAAAATAACCGACGTTATTAATCGCGCGGCTTCGTTTTTTACGTCGGTTATTTTTATAACCGACGTTAAAAACGCGGTTTTCGAAGTCCTTTTTACGTCGGTTATTTTATAACCGACGTAAAAAAAGAATTCGCAGAGGTTTTTGGCGTCGGTTATGGAAGAACCGACGTAAAAAAACGCAGATTTTGAGCCCTTTATAACGTCGGTTATAAAATAACCGACGTAAAAAAGGAATCGGGAGAAGGTTTTTACGTCGGTTATTGAAATAACCGACGTTAAAAATGTTTTAAAACAATTATCACGTCGGTTATTGAATAACCGACGTGATAACTCATTTAAAAATTTACCCAGACCCGTGGATTGTCATTTGCGAGTTTACCTTCGACAGTCACGACTCGTCTCTCTCGCGCGTAAACCCGAATCGGCTCGTCCATTTCATTGGTTTAGATTCGTTTTGCGATCATCGTTTCTCATATTTAATCTCCTCGGATCAATCATCTAAACTCGCAGCACTCAGGTTATCCTCCCACTCGTTCGTTTTTTTTTCGCGGATAGTATATATATATATGTGTTGTGATTTTTTTGTTGAAACTAGCTAAGATTCTTCGATTGCGAACCCTTTTAACTCGTTTTGGAACCATAATCTTATTTATCATCCCTAGATCTATTTGTTCGACTTACAATATTGATTAATTTTATGATTTCACTAATTTTTCATCGTTTTCTATAAATCTTCGAGAGGGTTGGGGCGTGTCCATTTGGATGGGTTTCCCTTTTACAGTTGTTACTACTTTATTCACAAACAACCATGGCATAAGTGCATGGATTTGGGGTCGGGGGGTGTCCAGGGGGGTTTACAAGGGGGTGGGTGGGTGTGGGGGGCTGTCCAAGGGTGTGGGTGGGTGTTGGGGGGTGTCCAGGGGGGTGTCCAAGGGGGTAGGGGGTGGGGGGGCTGTCCAGAGGGTTGGGGGTGTCCAGGGGGGTGTCCAAGCAGGTCGGGGGTGGGGGGTTGTGTCCAGGAGGGGTGGGGGTGCTTTCTAGAGAGGTCGGGGGCTATCCAGAGGGGTCGGGGGGTGTCCAGGGTGGTGTCCAAGGGGATGGGTGGGTGTGGGGGGCTGTCCAAGGGGGTGGCGGCCTATCCAGAGGGGTCGGTGGGCTATCCAGGGGGGTGTCTAAGGGGGTGGATGGGTGTGGGGGGCTGTCCAAGTGGGTGGCGGCCTCTCCAGAGGGTATTTGGGGTTGTCCGGGTGGGTGGGGGGGCTGTCCAGAGGGTTGGGGGATGTCCAGGGGGAGTCCAAGGGGGTAGGGGGTTGGGGGTGGTGTCCAGGAGGGGCGGGGGGCTGTCCATAGGGGTCGGGGGGTGTCCATGGGGGTTTACAAGTGGGTGGGTGGGTGTGGGGGGCTTTCCAAGGGTGTGGGTGGGTGTTGGGGGGGTGTCCAGGGGGGTGTCCAAGGGGGTAGGGGGTGGGTGGTGGTGTTTAGGAGGGGTGGGGGGGCTGTCCAGAGGGTTGGGGGGTGTCCAGGGGGGTGTCCAAGCAGGTCGGGGGTGGGGGGTTGTGTCCAGGAGGGGTGGGGGTGCTTTCTAGAGGGGTCGGGGGCTGTCCATAGGGGTCGGGGGTGTCCAGGGTGGTGTCCAAGGGGATGGGTGGGTGTGGGGGGCTGTCCAAGGGGGTGGCGGCCTGTCCAGAGGGGTCGGTGGGGTGTCCAGGGGGGTTTCCAAGGGGGTGGATGGGTGTGGGGGGCTGTCCAAGGGGGTGGATGGGTGTGGGGGGTTGTCCAAGTGGGTGGCGGCCTCTCCAGAGGGTATTTGGGGTTGTCCGGGTGGGTGTGGGGGCTGCCCAGAGGGTTGGGGGATGTCCAGGGGGGTGTCCAAGGGGGTAGGGGGTGGGGGGTGGTGTCCAGGAGGGGTGGGGGACTGTCCAGAGGGGTCGGGGGGTGTCCAGGGGGGTTTACAAGGGGGTGGGTGGGTGTGGGGGGGCTGTCCAAGGGTGTGGGTGGGTGTTGGGGGGTGTCCAGGGGGGTGTCCAAGGGGGTAGGGGGTGGGGGGGTGGTGTTTAGGAGGGGTGGGGGGCTGTCCAGAGGGTTGGGGGGTGTCCAGGGGGGTGTCCAAGCAGGTCGGGGGTGGGGGGTTGTGTCCAGGAGGGGTGGGGGGCTGTCCAGAGGGGTCGGGGGGTGTCCAGGGGGGGTTTACACATCGATTTGTTTTATATTTCAAAATTGTTTACATTCAAATTATGATTTTTTTCATATAAACTTATATTTGTCTTATCTAAAAAATATATATATTTTTGCTATTTGATATAGGAAATAATGAGTCGAAGTTCGATTACGGCACATCGAATGAGCAATGAATATGAGGAAGGTGTTGATGCCTTTTTGGAATTTGCTAAACGAAATGTTCCAAGTAGTGACATTTTTTCTGTCCATGCCTGAAATGTCTGAATATGAAGAAGTTGAAAAATCGAGAGATAAAAGATCATCTGATTTGTCATGGTTTCAATCCGAGTTACAACCCTTGGATTTGGCATGGCGAAACTGGACAGAATTTCACTGATGATAATGAATCGCAAGATGGTAACTCCGATGGAATTGAAGAAATGATTCGCGATATTGTAGCAGAACAAATTGAGATAGAACCGACAGTTTCACGTCTATATGGTGATGCCGAAAAACCATTATATCCTGGTTGTACAGATTTTACGGTTTTGTCGGCGGTGTTAAGATTGATTAACCTGAAGGCGAAACATGGATGGAGTGACAGAAGTTTTACAGAGCTGCTGCAATTGATGAAAGACATTCTTCCAAAAGATAACGATCTTCCAGATTCACATTATAAGGCCAAAAAAATATTATGCCCGATGGGATTGGGATACAGGAAAATACATGCCTGTCCGAATGACTGCATTATATATAGGAAGGAATATGAATTTCTGAAAGAGTGTCCTAAATGTGGGACATCACGGTATAAGGTGAAAGAAAAATCACAAGCTGATGTAGAGATTACAAAGCTCCCTTCAAAGGTATTTTGGTATCTTTCTATAATTCCTCGTTTCAAACGTTTATTTGCTAATTCACATGATGCAAAAAGGTTAAGATGGCATGCTGATGAGCGGGTATGTGATGGAAAAATACGTCATCCAGCTGATTGTCCACAATGGAAGAAAATTGATGCCCAGTACCCTACATTTGGAAATGAAATTAGAAATCTGAGACTAGGCTTGTGCACAGATGGAATGAATCCATACCGAACCCTCAGTAGCACACATAGTTCATGGCCTGTTTTATTGGTAATTTACAACCTCTCTCCTGAAGATTGTATGAAGCGAAAATATGTCATGTTGAGTATCATTATCTCTGGTCCAAAGCAACCCGGCAATGATATTGATGTATACTTGTCACCGCTGATTGATGATTTGAAACTGTTATGGGCTGATGGTATTAGGGTGTATGATTCTTATAAAATGGAATATTTTCAACTGCATGCAGTGCTTCTATTCACTATAAATGACTTCCCAGCATATGGAAATTTGTCTGGATACAGTGTTAAAGGGCATAAAGCATGTCCAATTTGCGAACAACAGACGTCATATTATCAATTGCATCATGGGAGGAAAACAGTGTACATGGGTCATCGAAAGTTTTTTCCAATGGATCACCCTTATAGAAGACTAAAAAAGGCATTCAATGGCTCACAAGAATTTGATACTGCTCCAAAACCTTTATCCCCAGAATTGTATTTTGAGAGGGTGAAAAACCTTGATGTGACATTGGGAAAGACACAGAAATCTGGTAATGATAGACATATTTGGAAGAAAAGGTCAATATTTTTTAGCTACCATATTGGAGGTATCATGAAGTCAAGAATAATATTGATGTCATGCACGTGGAGAAGAATATTTGTGATTCTTTGATTGGAACATTGCTAGATATTAAAGGAAAGACAAAAGATGGGTTGAATGCAAGGTTAGACCTACTATCAATGGGAATACGTTTTGAGTTAGCTCCCACTCCTAAAGGAAGACGAACATTTCTTCCCCCTGCTTGTCATACATTATTGAAGAGGGAGAAAAGTAGCTTCTGTCAGTGTCTTCATGATATCAAAGTGCCTCAAGGTTATTCTTCAAATGTAAAAAATTTTGTCTCATTGAAATACTTGAAGATGATAGGTATGAAATCACATGATTGTCACGTCATGATGCAACAAATTCTACCAGTTGCACTACGTGGAATATTGCCCATCCGTGTCAGAAAGACTATAATGAGGTTGTGTTATTTTTTCAATTCAATTTGTAACAAGGCGATTGATGTGAATGCTTTGAACATTTTGGAAAAGGATGCAATTTTTATACTTTGTCATTTGGAAATGTATTTTCCTCCAACTTTTTTTGATATGATGGTGCATTTAATGATTCATCTGGTTCGAGAAATAAAGCTTTTTGGGCCTGTATATCTTCGTTGGATGTATCCTTTTGAAAGGTATATGAAAATATTAAAGGGATATGTTAAAAATCCATATCGACCTGAAGCCTCCATTATTGAAAAGTATTTTTCTGAGGAGGTAGCAGAGTTTTGTACGCGCTACTTGGCTACATCGCAACACATAGGTTTGCCTCCATCTCAACATGAATGGGTTAATAATGAGGGAAAGGGGATTCGTGGATTGAAAGTCAAATCACTGTCAGCTGAACAGATGAAGAAGTTAGAATCATACATCTTGAATAACATAGTTGACGTTCAACTGTATATCACATTGCATATTAATGAGTTGAAACAATGTCATCCAAAGAAGAAAGAAATGTGGATTTTGAATGAGCACAACAAAACTTTTTATCCATGGTTTAAAAAGACCTTGCTTGGTAGATCAGATGTATCAGAGACATTAAAATGGATAGTGGGTGGTCCATCTTTAAATGTGATAACATGGTCCGCTTATGACATTAATGGCTATACATTTCATACGAAAGCTCAGGACAACAGAAGTGCAGTTCAGAATAGTGGTGTATTGGTGTTTGCAGAAGCAATGCATTTTTCGAGTGCTAAGGACAGAAACCCAATTTCGGCATCAAGTGCATATTATGGAGTGATTGCAGACATATGGGAGGCTGATTACTTTAAAATTAAAGTTCCTATTTTTAACTGTAAATGGTCTATCGGTAACAACAGTGTCAGACACGATGAATTTGGAATGACACTTGTTAATCTGAATAGATTGGAAGACATAGCTGATTCTTTTATAATGGAAACACATCCCAAACAAATTTTCTATGTAGTAGATCAATCAGATATGCAGTGGGCTGTTGTTTTACAAGGGAAAAAACAATATGTTGGTGAGGATGAATTTGATGAAGATGCTGATTTATGTGAGATCAATACTTCGATGGAAAGATTAACAGAACATAATGATGAGTATGTTGAAGACATGGTTTGTGCCATAAGGAACGATCACGACGAAGGAATTTGGGAAAACAATCCAACTGTACATTCCTAAAATTACAGGTAACACATGTTTATTTCTTTTTAACATTTAGTTTTTTCATATAATGTTAGATATTGTAAATTTTTTACTTAATAAAACATGTAGCAAACCAAAACGATAAAACAATAAAAACCTTAAAGAAGAGAAGTCCTGGGCGCACCGGCTGGCCGGTGGTGGATCACCGTTTGGCCGGTGGTCCAGAGAAATGCTCTGTATGGTCCACCGGTCGGCCGGTGATGAGCCAGCGGCCGGCCGGTGGTCCAGACAGAGAGGAAGTCTCTCTGTCTGGTCCACCGGCAGGCCGGGGGTGATCCAGCGGCCGGCCGGTGGTCCAGACAGAGAGGAAGGCTCTCTGTCTGGTCCACCGGCCGGCCGGTGGTGATCCAGCGGCCGACCGGTGGTCCAGACAGAGAGGAAGGCTCTGTCTGGTCCACTGGTCGGCTAGTGGTGATCCAGCGGCCGGCCGGTGGTCCAGACAGAGCAAGGCTGTCTGGTCCACCGGCCGGCCGGTGGTGATCCAGCGGCCGGCCGGTGGTGAGCCAGCGGCCGGCCGGTGGCACCAGGCAGTGGGCAAGTCTACTGCCTGGGTCCTCTGGCTGGCCGGTGATCTCACACCGGCTGACTGGTGGACTCAGTGAGTCCACTTTTCAGCTTTCTTGGGCCAACTCCTTGGCAACCTTTTTCCTGTGTTTACCATGTTTATCATCGTTTCACATGCTTACCATATTACCAATGTTTACTATTATGTAATTTAGTACACTTTTCTATTTTATGATTAAGTATTACTACAATATTTGAATTTGTATATTTGTGAACTAATGTTTGTTTTTTTGATTTGAAGGAAAATGACAGATCAATCAGTTGATCAGACACATGATTCTGGAGATGAGCATATTGGTCATACATCTGGGGAAGAACATTCACATGCTCCTATTACGAAAAAGAGTTCAAAGGTTGGTAAGTGTGGGTGCACACGTTTACCAAAATTATCACTTTCCCGTATGAAGGAGGAGAGGATAGTCGTGGAGTTTGATGATGATGATCTTCCTAGAGGTCCAAATGCTAAAGATTTTAAGGGTTTTGTAACAACTCAGGCTAAGAGCAAAGTAAGCATTCTCTATGATGATTGGAGAAGTGTGGATAAGGCAATAATTTCTCAGCTGTGGGAGACCATTTTGGTAAGATCTTTTGTTATTGTTTGATTGTTATTTAAATTTTTCTAGTATATATAATATTTTTAACCTCTTTTTTATCAGATGACATTTGATATTCCTGACACTGGAGGAGTCAGGAAGAAATGCTTATCGTTGGCTGCTAGGAGATGGAGGGATTTCAAATCAACCCTCTCATCTGTTTTCATTTATGGTCATAGGAGTCGTGAGAATACATGTCGTATATATCCTTTTATAGATGAAGACACATGGAGACAATTTTTTGAAAGTAGAAGAAAAGAATCATTTTTGGTAAGGGAAATGTAAACTTTTATAAGCTTTCTTATATAAATGATCTTATTATTGTTTTGTTAATGATTTCATATTCTTAATTTACAGCAAACAAGGAAAGCTCATCAAGAGATCCAATCTAAAAATGTATACCCTCATAGTTTATCTCGGGGAGGGTATGCATTATTGGAAGAACAAATGATGGCAGAAAAATTTCAACAACTAAGAGCTGAGTCTTCAAGCATTGGAGAGGTGGCCCCTCCATCCCCTCCATCTAGACATGAAAAACGGAAAAGAGCTCGGAAGGGCAAAAAAGGACAATATCTTTCAGAAGAATCGAGACTCGTAGTTGAGAGGATTGTAAGATATCTATTTTATTTATTTATGTTTACTATTTTCGTCATATATTTCCAATCATTATAGAAATGTTCAATTAATTATTACAGGACTCTCTTGAGGAGCTGAGTTCACAGGGGACATTTACACCATCTGGGAGGGAAGATATTTTATCTGTGGCATTGGGAAAGCTCGAACATCCTGGCCGTGTAAGAGGATATCTGGCAGGTGTATCGGTAAGAAAAGTGTTGCCACGTTCCTCAACTTCTAGCGTTGAGGGAGTTTATAAAAAAATAGAATCCTTGGAGGCTGAAGTCCATAATATTAATGCGACAATGGAGGAAAAGATTAGAGCATCGGTGTAGTTTATGTTTGCAGACTTGCAAAGACAATTTCAGGGTGCAGCTCCCACTCCACCTCTCCCAGTAGCTCCCACTCCCCCACCTCAGCCGGCGGACCCCATTTTTGATCCTCCTCCTCCGCCGCAGCTACCTACTTCTTGTGAGTTGTATGTTGATGATCCTCAACATCATATAGTTGCATATGGGATGGTATATTGTATAGGAGATACAGTTCATCATCAACAGTTAGAGGTAGAGAATTAGAGGGTCACTGTACAGGATATTAAAGATTGATCAGCTCAGATACCATTACCTACAGATGAGGTGACGACAGTTGGACATAGTATCGGCCATTTTTAACTTTGGCCATCCAGACTTCTTCGACTCATTACCATAGAGGTATGGATGTTATATCTTTTATTTTATATTTTTATTAATATTTTATCATTTGAAAACTAATATATTTTTCAATTTATTTTTACCGGAATACTTCAAAGGTAAAGAAATACTGTATAGACAACAACAAAGAAAGATAGCTATGACATCAGATGCAGATACTAGCAGTCTTGACAAATTGTCAAGATATTCAAATTTGTTGTTGGATCATTATGACTTTACAATGGAAGCTCATGTCTGTGGACGCGAACTAAGTGTGGGGATTATGAAAACTGATATCATGGAGTTTGTCACTGGAGATAAGTTGGGCATCAACGTGGTGCAAATTTTTATCATGTAAGTCTTAACACCTTTTCCTTGAGTTAAATTTATTAAAAATGTTTACTTATGTCTGCTTTGTATTAGGTATCTGTATAAAATTTGGGAGAGGAATGAGCTGACAGATGTATATGGATTCGTGGACCCACAATTGATTTCCCCTGAAGCATGTGAATTGGATGAGGAACAAACAATGCTTTATATTGCTGATAGATTTGAAAAGAATGTAATCACACAGTGTTGGATGATGCCTTTTTGTGAGAGGTATGAAACACATCCCTCTCAAAGAGTTAATTATCTTTTAACATAAAAAACCACTAACGTTAAATTTCCTTTTATCAGTGATCATTGGATGTTAGGGGTTTTTTCCCTAGGGAGAAAACACTTTATTGGATTTGCTCTCTCCATGATGATGTGCGAGAAAGTTTTAAGAATATATTGGAAACGTAAGTTTCAATTTCACAATAGTTTTATATATTATAATGAATTTTAAATTTACCCCATTCGTATTATTTTCTAACAGGGCATGGGTCCACTTTCGAAAAAGCGCAAAGAAAAGGAATTTCAAGATCAAATATGTACATGCGAAGGTAAATATCCATTTATAATTTGTACATTTTGATTTATTACATAAAAATAATATATTGAATTTACACTCATTCCAACATAAATTTCATGAGGAACAAGGCATCATCGAATGCGGATATTACATGTTAAGATTTATGTATGAAATAATAACAACTGGGACAGTTCTGAGTTTTGACCTGGTAAGATTTCCTCTTTCTCATAATATTTCAATTTGATTTATTCATTATACACGTTGACTACTATCCTTTTCCTTTGTAGCTTTTTGATGACCCTCAACCCTTTACTGCTGAAGATATCAAACAGTTACAAGTGGAGTGGTCAAATTATTTTACAGGTTTGATTGACTTTTAGTTGTTTGTAATGTAAAATGTAATTTTGAATATTGTCAATGTAATTGTGTATTTCGTAGTCGTTTAGGTTGGATTTAGTTTTTTTTGAAGTTGACAGTGTATGTTTTGAATGTTATATAAGTGAATGTTTAATTTTTCTCTACTTCTTGTTTTGGTCTACTGTTGATGGTTTTTCTGGTCTGGATTTTGGTATGGGGGGAGAGGTTCCAAGGGGGTGGGTGGGTGTTTGGGGGGTGTCCAAGGTATATGGGAGGGGTGTACAAGGTGTGTTTGGGGCTGTCCTAGGGGTCGGGGGGGTGTAAATGAGGGTGGGGGGTGTCCAAGGGATATGGGAGGGGTGTCCAAGGTGTGTTTGGGGATGTCCAAGGGGTCGGTTGGGTGTAAATGAGGGTGGGGGGGGCTGTCCAATGGGTGGGGGGGTGTCCAAGTGGTGGGGGGGTGTCCAAGGGATATAGGAGGGGTGTCCAAGGGGTGTTTGGGGCTGTCCAAGGGGATGGGGGGGGGGGGGTTTCCAAGGGGTCGGGGGGGGGGGGGGGTTTCCAAGGGGTCGGGGGGTGTCCAAGGGATGGGGGGGGGTGTCCAAGGGATATGGGAGGGGTGTCCAAGGGGTGTTTGGGGCTGTCCTAGTGTTCGGGGGTTGTAAATGAGGGTGGGGGGCTGTCGAAGGGGTGGGGGTGTCCAAGGGGTGGGGGTGTCCAAGGGATAGGGGAGTGGTGTCCAAGGTGTCTGGGAGTTCTGTCCAAGGGGCCGGTTGGGTGTAAATGAGGGTGGGGGGGCTGTCCAAGGGGTGGGGGTGTCCAAGGGGTGGGGGGTGTCCAAGGGATATGGGAGGGGTGTCCATGTAGAGACCCGAAGCTTGACGTACATTGACATTACATTACATTTTCGGAATACTTAGTACATAACAAAAACACACACTAAAGGATCGTAATAGTTTAGTGTCTTTGGAAACTCGGAACGTAATCTTCTAATCGTGGTGAAAGTTCTTCAATATCTCCCATAAAGGTCAGCCCCTTTTTTTTACCTAAAACCTTTCTTTGTATCCTGGGGAAAAGAAAACATAAGAGGGTGAGCTCAAATGCTCAGTAAGGGTAAACAAAAGGAATATCAATCACATCATATATATAAGAACATAGCTTTTGGAAATCTTAACCTGCAAAAAAAACTCATAATATCATAACATGGGATAAATCATAGAAGTGAAATGTAATCCCAATAATCATAACTTAAAACATGAAACTTTGTGGAATACACACATAATCATAGAGAATCATTTCTTGTTAGTCAAGACGCAATGCCAAGACTATCTTAGTGGACAAAGTCCCTTTCTGAATCGAGTCAACCTCGTTTCAGTCCTGTTTTACTGAACCGGTATAACCTACCATTCCAGCCATGTCTATCTCATGAGATATAAAATCTTTACCCAATGCATTGGAGGGAGATATAGGTCCCACCCATCTTATAATGAATCCTTTCTTATGTGTGCCACATAATCATAAACCATACATCATAGCGTAACCCATGTAATAAAAATGAGATTCTTAAACAACATGACATCATAAAACAATTCATATAAGACAAAGGAATTCATAAAAATATTTCCATCAGAACATAATAAAATCCATGTAATAATAGGGATAAAAACAGAACCCTTTTTATTATCTTAGATGGAAAATAATTCTGATAAAATACTTGAACTTCATTCTTGAGGAAAATATCCTTTCTACTTCAAAAACACTTTTCCTTTCTTAACATGTCATACAATTTTAAACTAAAAGAAGTTGATTAAAAATAAACTTGAAAACTTGTAAAGGAAGCTTCTTGGAAATAATGTTTTATAAATCCATTCATGCCGTATAAGTTAAAAAAAACATTCTTCATACTTTTGTCAGAAAAGTCAAAAAGTACCTCGTACGAAAAAACGACAAACGATTCCTTTCATATTCTTTACTAAAAACTCACAGAAGGGTAAAATTGGATTTAAACTAGTGTAAGTGGATGGAAAAAATATTACATATTTAGGGAACATGGATGTGGATGATAAAATACACCCCAGTAAATACTTACGAATAAACAATCTCGGATAAAAATGAGATTGTGATATTTCCCTTACCTTAGGTCCAATTTGCTTCGTATGTGTCCGAACCTCCTGTATGATGATTTAAATAATGTCATTGACTTATTACAGAATCATATTCATTGTTATTATATCATATATGGTTCACTTATGACATTATATTACCCATTCTTTTGTAAATTCCATGTTAAAGAAGCGTTTTCGGTAAAATCGTTTCATTTATCGTAGGTGTTTTGACTTGTTGTTCTTGACATCATTATTACTTATATCATGATTTAATTACTTCCAGAATATAAAATATGATTTATATATCATATATATTCAGTATATATATATATAATAGGTAGATAAATAAAATGAAAAACACCGTTCATGGAGACGGTAGTTCGTACGTACGCATGAACGCTGTTTTCCTTTCCTTATTGTCTTGAAATGGAAGTAAGTAGATGACATACATATGTATATATATATACATAAATCCAGTAGCTTTATAAGGTCATATATTTCATTATTATTTCTTATATATACTTTATAATCATTCTTAAATGGTTAACATGGAGAATGAATCTCATCGCGTCGTGGAGACGGTAGTCCGTACGTACGCACGAGCGATTATATCATTTCTATAAATATTGAATTGAATTGGAGTGGATTATACAATATATAAGAATCAATATTATGTTTTAATAACTTTGTATAGTTATTCTTTACACCATTATACCCATCCATGTAAGGTGGTGGTGGAAAAATAGATTACACCACGGCGTGGAGACGGTATTCCGTACGTACGCACGCACGGTGTTTTCTTTTTCCGTAGGATGGATAGATGGTGAAATAGGGTTGTTTCATACTTATAATAACATATCAGTATATGAGTGATACTGATGTTATTACTTCATAATGAAACAACCTAAGAAGAAGAAGTGGAAGAAGAAATAAAGATGAAAGAATTGGTAACGGTAATTACCTCTTCTTTGAAGTGCCTCTTTGAGACCTCCTCTTAGGGCACTAAAATTGGTCTTTGAGGAAGACCAGAACCTCTAGGATGTTGCTAGGGAAGTTGAGAAGAGATTTTGTCAGGGTTTTTCCGAGCTTGAGTGCTCAAATTGGTGTGAGGAGGAGGGGGAGGAGGTGTCCTTTTATAGGGGAGGAGAGGGGCACCTTAGGAATATCTTAAAATATTATTTTATATTAAAGTCAAAATCGGTTTATAATGGTTCCAAAGGGTCTTATTTCGAAGATAAAGTGGGTAAGGGTCGAAATCCTATCAACCAATAAGATTTAGACAAGTTTAGGGTATTATTTTAACCTTATCAATTAGATTTAACTCTATGTTAAATAATTTTTACTTTTACCGTGTCTTTTTGTTTTCTTTCACTATATGGTTAATATACTTACTATAACATGCCAAACGAACCCCAAATTGTTTATTATTAAAATATATATCCTTATATAAGTCATTTGGCCGAACCTTAGATTTTTAGGAATAAAATAACAATAAATAATATAATATTTGATTTAAAAACTATTTTGTGTCAATTTTGACACTATTTGATATATGATTTTTGTGAAAGTCATAAAAGAATTATATGTTCGAACCAAGTTGATTAAATCAACACTAATATAACATAGTGACCTAGAAAATTAGTGGAATTCATAAAAAGTCTCAAATTACATTCATTTGAGCATTTATAACATCAATTATGTTAATATTTCCTTAAAAAGGGTAATTACTGCATCATCGTTGTGTCATAAATAAATTAATTTATATAAAGTCTAAAAATTATAAATAAAATATCATTATGTAGGAAATCTTTTTATCTTTCTAATTAATATTTGCAATCGAATTTATATTATGTATAACCCTATATTAAAAATGTTTTAGTAAATAAACTTTGATTTTGTCTTTTTTAACTCTTCTTTGAATTAAATAATAATAAATGTCCTAATCTAATCCAAGTGGGCCTAAATGGTCATATTTTATTCATAAGGTTGTTTTTGGTCGAATTACACATATCCAATAGAATTAGGACATGTGTTAGGGTAATAGTAATATCATATTTACCCTTAGTTACCCTATTTACTATTAACCGCAGTAAAAAAAGTAAAAAGTTACTATTCACCAAAAAATTATTTTTATCTCATTGAACTACATTTTACTTACTGATATCAACCGTGTCTGTCGGATTTTCGAAATTCCATTCACAGAAGCGGTAAAATTAAGTTTTATGCAAAATTCAGTTTTTAACCTACCACTTAGTAGTTTCACTATTCATCAAAAATTGATGTTTTTCAGAACAATGCCAAAATTTCATCCTAAGCTATATTTTATATTCCGAATTCAAAAATGAAATCTATTTTACCAAATTCATAACATAGAAGTTGCATTAATTAATTTTATAATTAAATCCCGCTGTTAAAACAAATAGCGTGATTTTAAGAAACAATATCTATCAAAAGATTGACATTTGTTTATGTCTAGTTTAAATGTGAAATTACGTCCAATGAACAACATTGTATTAAATTGTAAAAATATATTCTAAATATACTTTAGAACCACTCAAATTAATAATTTATCACTATTAATTATTTCGATTGAAAAAGTTGTTTTTAACTAAAATTTAGTAATTTTCACTATTCATCAAAATATGAAAGTTATCCGAAAATCACCAAAATTTCACCTTAAGCTAATTTCGATATTCCGAATCCAAAAATGAAGTCCATTAAGATTTACAAAATTTCAAAAAGTGTTTATTACTATTCATAATTGCTAGTTTTAAATAATATTTTAATAGCATATCGTTGTTTCGTGAAACTCAGTATTGCGTACTACACACGCTATCGAGGAAGGTTGTGATTGCGTGTAATGCAAGGCAAGTCAAGGATGCGTGTTGTGCAATCTCCTTTTGGTTTAGCATACAACACAAGACATTAGTGAAATAAAAAAGAATATTTTTCATAAAATCTCGGGCTGTTACATTCTACCCCCCTTAAAATGAATTTCGCCCTCGAAATTCGTCGGGGTTATAAATGGTTTACTATTCGAAAGTTTCTTTAATAGAAACCACATCGTAAAAAGGAATACCAAAACTTGGCTTTAAAAACTAAAGTATGAAATGTAACGATTACCCAAATAAACTAATCAATGGGTTTCCACATAGGTGAGAATATGGATATGGAAGAGAAATCTAACCATCATGTTCTGATGGAGAGTGGTAGAGAACATGGCTATGGAAAAGCCAGTAATCACAAATCCATAAATTTGTGACGATCTAAGGTACTATCTGATTCATCAGGTATAAGAGAACTAGGACAACATTTTTGGTTTCCAAGATCATTTCCCTAATGTTAAAGAATTTGAATTAGAATAAATACTTACTTTATTTTGGTACAATCTCACTGTTGTTCGCGCCTTTAACAATTTCCACTTCATCTCTTAAATAAATGAAGTTGGATTTGTTATTCGTGATGTGTTAGCAGATCATGTGATAGAAGGATGGGTCATTCCATCTATTTCAAACAAAGGGTTAGCAAAAGTTATAAGTCCATCTTATAGTGAGATTAATCGTATATGGTTCCAAAAATGAACTTATACTTCATATATCATACCGCTTAATAAAATAAAACTAGTTTCTACTAAACGGGGACTTCCTGTAGGCCAGTGGTAGGCGATAAAGGCCAGTCGCACTTCGGTTGTGGGTTCGATTCCCACAGCCTTGTCCGAAGCGATGGGCTGTCGCCCGTCCTGCAGGTTGTCCTTTTTCTAAAACTATATTACTATAACATCCCATCGATAATATCGAAAAACAGAAAATAATCCATTCCAATCTTTAGGCTTATCCATAATACTGGAGTCCACTCTCATAGTGAAAACGATTACCAGAGATTTAATACCATCGTTGAACCCCATATATCATAAGATATGTTTTGTTGGTCACATTCCAAACATTCAAAGTCCTTAATCATGTATTCTCTTGAATACCCATTGAACCTTAGTGAAAACTTGAATGCAGTTAAAAGTTAACACCTTCCACATACCAAAATCCTCAAAATTCTATATACTCAAACCATGATATCACTTAGTCCTTATATCAATCATGAGCTCATGAATACTGTTAAACATTTTGTTTTCTCGTTTTCCCTTCATTATGCGCGTAATATCTCAATCACTTTGAATACCACATTAGACCAATACATAAATATTCCAATAATCCATGATACAACATTATTTTTGAATCCCATTACATAAACACTTAATCATTCCACCACATCGTTATCATATTCAACATCGCCAATGGTGATCGCATGTGACTTCCCTTTGTCCTTTGCCTTAAGCGGTTGCTCATGTCGATCATCACTGACCCTTGGATTAGGGCAATTATTAGCATAATGCCCCATTTCCTTGCACTTGAAGCATTGAAGTGTTGGTGGTGCGTTCTCTGCAGTGTTTGCTTTATTCACATCATTAGAAACCCTTTTTCCATTACTTCGACACTCAGCTGCTCGATGACCTTCTTTTCCACACTTAAAACATTTTCTAGTCCCTTTAAGACAATCTCCACCATGCTTCTTTCCACACTTTGTGCATAAGGAAACATTCATCTTCTTTTCACCATTATTCTGAGATTTCTCCTTGAACTCCATCTTTCGTTTCTTGTCAAAACCATGAGATGGATATGTAACACCAACTTCCATTTCTACCTTGATAGCACAACGCACAATTTCTTCATAGCTACTGAAGTCTCTTATAGCTAATGCCCTTCGAAGACTTGGTTTTAAGCCACTGAAAAATCGATCAACATTACTTTCAGGTTGGATGATAATACCAGAAGCATACCTTGCAAGTCTTGTAAAATTTTCTTCATAGGTACCAACAGATTCATCGTCCCTTTGCTTCAGTTCAAGAAACTCTTTCTCCATCTTTGTTCGAAGAATACGAGGGAAGTACTTACTGAAAAACAAGTTCTTGAACTCGTCCCATTCCATGGACTCAATTTCATCTCTTGGCCTCGTATTCTTGATAAGATTCCACCATTGATCAGCTTCACCTTCCAAACGATATACTGCTAAGATGACTTTATCATGTTCAGAACATTGAAGAACTGAAAATATCTTTTCAGTAGTACTAATCCATTGTTCAGCCACAAGTGGATCAGAAGACCCACTGAAAGAAGGTGGACGTTGCCTCATGAAGGACTCAATAGAATATGGTTCCCTTCTCTGCTCATTTGGAAGTCCAGAATGGTTCATAGCTTGTGTAAGTATTGCAATAAGATTTTGCACTCCATCTCCCATAACATTTGTTTGCTCAGGAGGGCAATCATTGCATTGTCCATTGCATTGATCAACACGGTTCCTTCGGGTTCCAGTCATCGTCTAAAACCCAAAAATAATAGTGTGAGAGGCAAAAATCATGCTAGGGAAAACAACATAATAAAGGGGGAGTACCTTCAATATCCAACATCCTAGGTTTAATTCTATGATCGTTAGCGTAATTCTATTTCTATTACCTATTCGTATACTTATCCCTAGGGACATCCCTAGACATACCTTAGAAATATCTCTAGGGATCTCACTAACATTTTCGCATCCTAGTTTCCAAAGGTTGACTAAACCTTTCCTCTGATACCAACTGTAGAGACCCGAAGCTTGACGTACATTGACATTACATTACATTTGCGGAATACTTAGTACATAACAAAAACACACACTAAAGGATCGTAATAGTTTAGTGTCTTTGGAAACTCGGAACGTAATCTTCTAATCGTGGTGAAAGTTCTTCAATATCTCCCATAAAGGTCATCCCCTTTTTTTTACCTAAAACCTTTCTTTGTATCCTGGGGAAAAGAAAACATAAGAGGGTGAGCTCAAATGCTCAGTAAGGGTAAACAAAAGGAATATCAATCACATCATATATATAAGAACATAGCTTTTGGAAATCTTAACCTGCAAAAAAAACTCATAATATCATAACATGGGATAAATCATAGAAGTGAAATGTAATCCCAATAATCATAACTTAAAACATGAAACTTTGTGGCATACACACATAATCATAGAGAATCATTTCTTGTTAGTCAAGACGCAATGCCAAGACTATATTAGTGGACAAAGTCCCTTTCTGAATCGAGTCAACCTCGTTTCAGTCCTGTTTTACTGAACCGGTATAACCTACCATTCCAGCCATGTCTATCTCATGAGATATAAAATCTTTACCCAATGAATTGGAGGGAGATATAGGTCCCACCCATCTTATAATGAATCCTTTCTTATGTGTGCCACATAATCATAAACCATACATCATAGCGTAACCCATGTAATAAAAATGAGATTCTTAAACAACATGACATCATAAAACAATTCATATAAGATAAAGGAATTCATAAAAATATTTCCATCAGAACATAATAAAATCCATGTAATAATAGGGATAAAAACAGAACCCTTTGTATTATCTTAGATGGAAAATAATTCTGATAAAATACTTGAACTTCATTCTTGAGGAAAATATCCTTTCTACTTCAAAAACACTTTTCCTTTCTTAACATGTCATACAATTTTAAACTAAAAGAAGTTGATTAAAAATAAACTTGAAAACTTGTAAAGGAAGCTTCTTGGAAATAATGTTTTAGAAATCCATTCATGCCGTATAAGTTAAAAAAAACATTCTTCATACTTTTGTCGGAAAAGTCAAAAAGTACCTCGTACGAAAAAACGACAAACGATTCCTTTCATATTCTTTACTAAAAACTCACCGAAGGGTAAAATTGGATTTAAAATAGTGTAAGTGGATGGAAAAAATATTACATATTTAGGGAACATGGATGTGGATGATAAAATACACCCCAGTAAATACTTACGAATAAACAATCTCGGATAAAAATGAGATTGTGATATTTCCCTTACCTTAGGTCCAATTTGCTTCGTATGTGTCCGAACCTCCTGTATGATGATTTAAATAATGTCATTGACTTATTACAGAATCATATTCATTGTTATTATATCATATATGGTTCACTTATGACATTATATTACCCGTTCTTTTGTAAATTCCATGTTAAAGAAGCGTTTTCGGTAAAATCGTTTCATTTATCGTAGGTGTTTTGACTTGTTGTTCTTGACATCATTATTACTTATATCATGATTTAATTACTTCCAGAATATAAAATATGATTTATATATCATATATATTCAGTATATATATATAATAGGTAGATAAATAAAATGAAAAACACCGTTCATGGAGACGGTAGTCCGTACGTACGCATGAACGCTGTTTTCCTTTCCTTATTGTCTTGAAATGGAAGTAAGTAGATGACATACATATGTATATATATATACATAAATCCAGTAGCTTTATAAGGTCATATATTTCATTATTATTTCTTATATATACTTTATAATCATTCTTAAATGGTTAACATGGAGAATGAATCTCATCGCGTCGTGGAGACGGTAGTCCGTACGTACGCACGAGCGATTATATCATTTCTATAAATATTGAATTGAATTGGAGTGGATTATACAATATATCAGAATCAATATTATGTTGTAATAACTTTGTATAGTTATTCTTTACACCATTATACCCATCCATGTAAGGTGGTGGTGGAAAAATAGATTACACCACGGCGTGGAGACGGTATTCCGTACGTACGCACGCGCGGTGTTTTCTTTTTCCGTAGGATGGATAGATGGTGAAATAGGGTTGATTCATACTTATAATAACATATCAGTATATTAGTGATACTGATGTTATTACTTCATAATGAAACAACCTAAGAAGAAGAAGTGGAAGAAGAAATAAAGATGAAAGAATTGGTAACGGTAATTACCTCTTCTTTGAAGTGCCTCTTCGAGACCTCCTCTTAGGGCACTAAAATTGGTCTTTGAGGAAGACCAGAACCTCTAGGATGTTGCTAGGGAAGTGGAGAAGAGATTTTGGCAGGGTTTGGCCGAGCATGAGTGCTCAAATTGGTGTGAGGAGGAGGGGGAGGAGGTGTCCTTTTATAGGGGAGGAGAGGGGCACCTTAGGAATATCTTAAAATATTATTTTATATTAAAGTCAAAATCGGTTTATAATGGTTCCAAAGGGTCTTATTTCGAAGATAAAGTGGGGAAGGGTCGAAATCCTATCAACCAATAAGATTTAGACAAGTTTAGGGTATTATTTTAACCTTATCAATTAGATTTAACTCTATGTTAAATAATTTTACTTTTACCGTGTCTTTTTGTTTTCTTTCACTATATGGTTAATATACTTACTATAACATGCCAAAAAAACCCCAAATTGTTTATTAATAAAATATATATCCTTATATAAGTCATTTGGCCGAACCTTAGATTTTTAGGAATAAAATAAGAATTAATAATATAATATTTGATTTAAAAACTATTTTGTGTCAATTTTGACACTATTTGATATATGATTTTTGTGAAAGTCATAACAGAATTATATGTTCGAACCAAGTTGATTAAATCAACACTAATATATCATAGTGACCTAGAAAATTAGTGTAATTCATAAAAAGTCTCAAATTACATTCATTTGAGCATTTATAACATCAATTATGTTAATATTTCCTTAAAAAGGGTAATTACTGCATCATCGTTGTGTCATAAATAAATTAATCTATATAAAGTCTGAAAATTATAAATAAAATATCATTATGTAGGAAATCTTTTTAGCTTTCTAATTAATATTTGAAATGGAATTTATATTATGTATAACCCTATATTAAAAATGTTTTAGTAAATAAACTTTGATTTTGTCTCTTTTAACTCTTCTTTGAATTAAATAATAATAAATGTCCTAATCTAATCCAAGTGGGCCTAAATGGTCATATTTTATTCATAAGGTTGTTTTTGGTCGAATTACACATATCCAATAGAATTAGGACATGTGTTAGGGTAATAGTAATATCATATTTACCCTTAGTTACCCTATTTACTATTAACCGCGGTAAAAAAAGTAAAAAGTTACTATTCACCAAAAAATTATTTTTATCTCATTGAACTACATTTTACTTACTGATATCAACCGTGTCTGTCGGATTTTCGAAATTCCATTCACAGAAGCGGTAAAATTAAGTTTTATGCAAAATTCAGTTTTTAACCTACCACTTAGTAGTTTCACTATTCATCAAAAATTGATGTTTTTCAGAACAATGCCAAAATTTCATCCTAAGCTATATTTTATATTCCGAATTCAAAAATGAAATCTATTTTACCAAATTCATTACATAGAAGTTGCATTAATTAATTTTATAATTAAATCCCGCTGTTAAAACAAATAGCGTGATTTTAAGAAACAATATCTATCAAAAGATTGACACTTGTTTATGTCTAGTTTAAATGTGAAATTACGTCCAATGACCAACATTGTATTAAATTGTAAAAATATATTTTAAATATACTTTAGAACCACTCAAATTAATAATTTATCACTATTAATTATTTCGATTGAAAAAGTTGTTTTTAACTAAAATTTAGTAATTTTCACTATTCATCAAAATATGAAAGTTATCCGAAAATCACCAAAATTTCACCTTAAGCTAATTTCGATATTCCGAATCCAAAAATGAAGTCCATTAAGATTTACAAAATTTCAAAAAGTGGTTATTACTATTCATAATTGCTAGTTTTAAATAATATTTTAATAGCATATCGTTGTTTCGTGAAACTCAGTATTGCGTACTACACACGCTATCGAGGAAGGTTGCGATTGCGTGTAATGCAAGGCAAGTCAAGGATGCGTGTTGTGCAATCTCCTTTTGGTTTAGCATACAACCCAAGACATTAGTGAAATAAAAAAGAATATTTTTCATAAAATCTCGGGCTGTTACAGTCCAAGGGGTGTTGGGGGCTGTCCAAGGGCTCGGGGGGGTGTCCAGGGGTCGGGGGGTGTCCAAGGGGTCTGGGAGGGCTGTCAAGGTGTGGGGGGGTGTCCAATGGGTGTTTGAGGCAGTACTAGGGGTCATGGGGGTGTAAATGAGGGTGGGGGGCTGTCCAAGGGGTGGGGGGTGTCCAAAGGGTGGGGGGTGTCCAAGGGATATGGGAGGGGTGTCCAATGGGTGTTTGAGGCTGTACTAGGGGTCGTGGGGGTGTAAATGAGGGTGGGGGGGGGGGCTGTCCAAGGGGTGGGGGGTTGTCCAAGGGTTGTGGTGGGGCTCCAATGTGGTGGGGGAGGGCTGGCCAGGTTGTTAGGTGGGTATAGATGAGGGTGGGGTTTAGTTGGGGCTTGGGGGAGGTCTGGCATGGTTATTTTTGTTGTTTGGTTTCTGGTTGCTTTTTGGTGAGAGCAGTGCAATTATTTTAAAAAAAAAATATATCGCTATCACGTCGGTTATAAAATAACCGACGTGGTAAATAATCGGTAGGGGTTTATCACGTCGGTTTTTTCGAGAACCGACGTCTTAACCGTTCCCGGGCCTTTTATCACGTCGGTTCTTAATATAACCGACGTGCTAAAAGGCCTGGGAATCGATTTACCACGTCGGTTATTGGATAACCGACGTGCTAAAACGTTTCCCAGGCCTTTTTATCACGTCGTTTATCTAAGAAACCGACGTGATAATAGGCCAGGGGAAGGGTTAATCACGTCGGTTATGTCATAACTGACGTGATAAACGATATCCCAGGCGTTTTATCACGTCGTTTTAGGAAATAACCAACGTGATAACCCCCCCCCCCCCCCCCCCCCCGTGCATATTTATCACGTCGGATATTATATGAACCAATGTGATAACCACCGTGATGTTAGGGATGTTACGTCGGGTTTTAAATAACCGACGTAAAAAAAACGTTATTTATAACGTCGTCCGTATTAACGTCGCCTAAAAACCGATGTAAATAATAAAAAATAACCGACGTAAAAACTGTTTTCTGCACTAGTGGTACATGTACAGGCCTATAAAATTTTTAAATTTAAAACCAAATAATCTATGATGCATAAATACATCTACATCAAGTAACATGAGTAAGAAAATAAGTAATAAAAAGTAAACAAATCCAAATACAATCACACCACAAAGAGATTTAAATGAAAGACCAACCTAATAATAAGAACTGTTACTAATTTCAAAAGGTTGTGGTGACACACCTCGGTCTATCCGGTCACACTAAGCATAGTTTAGTCCTAGTTCAATGAGGAATCTGTCAAAAAGTCAATCATCTACAAAAGACACAACACATGGGAAAATATGATGTAGATAATACGCAGTAGGATACCCCAAAACGATAAATCATACATAAAAGTAGAATATAGTTAGATCAGAAAAGGTATATGAATACAACACATATGATATGAATATCATGATATTCTAAACAAAGACACAAAATCTTGAGGTATGTCACAACAATATTGTACCATCATAGGATTCCAACTAAATTATTGTGTTTGAAGTGAGATTAATAATCATCATGTCTTGTCAGGAGAACAACCTGCTAATATATTGAAGAGAATACATTACACAAATTATTATAACTACCAAGGTGATAGGGTGATACAAAAAACTAAATCTTGATGAACCCTCTATTTAGAGGATCAACACTGGCATATTTTTGGTCATGGAGATACCAAGAACTCCACACAGGGAATAAAGATGAATATAGTATCTCACTCCAGACCTCTCAGAGGGATTCCAATTAGTCTATTGAGTAAGTCATACTGAATGGACCATAGTCACAGGAGTATGAAATGATTCCATACTTTCACTTAGGGAAAGGATCATGTTCACAAAACCAAATGATAGTATTCCAATATATGGAGGAACATTTATCCAAGGCATGTATACAATAGTACACACCATGTTGTAGGTGTTATATCTCGTGTCACTAGGCCACATGATCTGCTAATGTAATTGACGAATGTCAGCAAGTCGTGTCTATGCAGGGGAGTAAAAATTTGATAGAAAACCTATGTACTATACCCGATATATTTTTACCTTCAAAATTACATGATATGTTCCCCTTTGAGTTACCACATTCCATGTGACAAGGGTCACATGCCATATACTGAATATTATTTTTTTTTCATGATAACCATATTAAGGGAAATAGGTAACCACATACATAACGCGGGAATCCAAATACAAGATGCTTAAATTAAATTTTAAATTCAAAACCAATGTCAATCCTGAGGTGGCTTTGATCCAAGAGTCACCGTGTCAGCTGGAGTTATGTCGCTGCCATCCGTCTTCATCAACATGGTACACCATTGTCGACTCAACATGCATAAACTGCCAGAGCTACTGATCGGAGTGAACAAAACCAACGAGAAATCATCATAACCAGAACACTAGCATTCACATACAAACCATAACAAACCTTAATGGAGGATTTGAGTAAGAAACACGAAGAAGATAACTCATCATTCTTCACCCATAACACCACATTTAGGAAGAAATATGAACAATCAAGATTAAAATAAACAAAAAAATTTCCTTCGAATTTGTTAAAGAAAACATCGAACATCACAACAAGCATCAATTTAGGACCACCGCATCTCCGAAGAAAGAATGCTTAGACATGCCTCCTGGAACATGGATAAATGAACAACCCACACATCCCAAAGACTACAAGAATCCACTGTAGCCAACCAATAAAGAGAGCAATGGACGAACCAGAAGCCATAGAAGTAATTGAATCAAGCATGATGATACCAGAGAATCTCACGTCAGTTGTTCCATCAAACTCATGGTGTCTAAGCCATCGTCGTGCGAAAAAAAACACCAGGGAAAGAAAGAATTGGGGAGGAGAAGGATAAATGGAGTAAAGGGGGGAGATGATGCGGAAGTTGCATCGCCCTCCCCCCAACAATGAATCACTTAGATAACCTAGTGGTACGTGATGAGGGAGAGATCGCTCCCTGGTCACATGACATATGAATCTTCACTTCCACCAGATATCGTAGCCCCCACTCAATGGGACCACACATCATGAAATACCCAAGTTCACACTATACTGATCTGTTTTTTAGAAATAGTTTGTTTTCATTCTGCACTGATTCCACCATGGAATATGACATCAATATCACTGGGATTCTAGCATCTACCTCATTTGGACATCATTGTCTCCTTCCATCGGATACCAGCCATCTGATTCATCTATAAAACTGATCAGATCAAATCATTGATCCTGAAAAGATTCATCCATAAACCTAAAATAATCTTGATTTATTTCAAGAATTATACATTGAGGATCCCATTAGGTTTAGAGTTTTAGATAATAAGTACATAATTATTACACTACTTATCAAAAATTAAAATGTAGACACTTATACTCTGTCCAATTTTTTCATAATAATAAAACTCATTAACTAAAAGAACAATTATTTTCTTGAAAAAAATAATCTTTAGTTATTAATTTCTATTACCATTCTATATACCTTTTGATAAAATTTCAAAAACATGGGATGAGCATAAAATTCTCAATAAGGGTAATAAAATGTAGAAAGAAAACATTAGTCCATAAATACAAACAGATTAATGAAATCATACTTTTAAATCATAAAAGATAAGCCCTTTAGATTATTTAATTAAATCCTATGATTTATGAATAACACATAGATATTATAAATCATAAAGGAAACTTGTGGAATCCATTACATAATTACATTGCAGCATTCACATCAATGTTGGGAGATACATTTGGAATTCTCATCAAAATATATTAACTTACTATCATAAGAGAAGAAATAATGTTTACCTCCATCACATTACCCAATGAATTGGAGAGCTATATCGGTCTCCCACACCCATTGTTTTTTATAGAATCAACCATATAATTAAATAGTTCCCATGAACCATAACATAATCATGACACATAAAACAAGTATAAAAGAAAAGATAAAATTTCTACTTTGTAATCACAAGATACCATTTTCAGATATTGAAATAATCAATGATTTCTCAACACCATTTTCAATAACAATATACATAAAAATGGTAAATGGTAATTATTTTTCTTTTAAAAAAATTACTACTTGTTGAGGAATCTATATATCAAATAATACATGTGGCGGCAGAATGGCCATTGTCACCACACATGTTAAAAAAGAAATATTCCATTTTTCGTTCAGAAAAATGCTTCGTAAATCATAAGATTAATTTTTAAAATAGATGAATGAAAATAGAAGAAAAATTCTATAATTATATACTTTATAAAATAAGGTCATGTATAAAAAAAATATGCCTCAATTAAAGGAGATTGAGACGATGTCCCTAACCATGAGTCTGACATGTCTCGTTCATTATTTATATTGCTGAATAAAAAAATTAGGTTAATTCTCCATTATTTAGAACCTTTTTCATGTTTCTTATTCAGTTTATATTATTTATTTTCATTTAATAAAAATTACATAATTAATTATGTTCATATCAGTTGGTTTGTCGATATTCGCTACATGAGTTGAAAATGTACTTCATTTAATGTAAAGTGTATGTGTATTCAAATGTACATAACCACTAGAATGTTATTCCTGATGTAAGTATCATATATATCAATTATATATGTATTTATATCTAGTATATATATATATATTTAGAATAGTCCATAACATTTTTAGATATGAAATGAAATGTATCGTTAATGGAGACGACAACCCGTACATACGCATGAACATTACATTCATTTATTTTTTCATATTTAATGGAATGAAAACTATATGATATATAGGTATATTATAATTATATTATAATATAATAATTCATATTCGTTATACATTTTCAACCACTCCATCCTTTATATGTTACATGTATGTCATGACCGAGTCATATCACTTTGAGGGGGAGGTAGTCCTCACTTTCTCAAACGAAATTATCGTATTTACACATTATAGAAAGCATAATTGTATTATTTAAATAAAAAACATAATCATATAGATAATATAAATAATATATATATATTATATGTAAATATATTTCCATCATAATGGACACTATTAGAGGTTGTAGGACAGAATTGAACATTCATTGTTTCGTTAGGCAGTACTTCATCGAACACATAAACCTTATGTTCGTATCAATTAACTGGAGGTGTGTGTAAGTTTAGTTTGAATCCATATCATAAATAATTGTATTATATTGAGTATAGTTTTGTTGTTTTGCAATAAAATAATAAAAATATCATAGGGAGTTGAGAAGTAATATTATGGAAAGGAACTTGAGAGAAGATATTACCTCTAAAGCGTGTAACTTCTTTTAATTTGAGCCAAAAGGCTTCCTTGAATTACCTTCCCCAAAAGGTAAGGCCATTAAGAGGAAATTAGGGATGTTGTGAGGGTTTTTTTAGAAATTGGTTAATCCAAGCTCTTGAGAGGTGTGAGTAAATGGGTTGAGGTGATTCCCTTTTATAAGAGGGAGGAGAGGCACTTTTGGAATGTTTTGAAGTACTATTATTTTTAACATCATTTTTAGTTTAGAATGGTCCAAAACAAATTTATTTCAAATATAATATGAATTTTTGTTGGAAAAATCTAAACCAATAGTTTTAGACAAGTTTAGGTCACTAAATTAACCTTATCATTTAGCATTTACCCTTAGTAAAAACATTAAATATTTTCATGTCTTCATGCATTTTCAAAATATATGGTTACTATAGTTACTATAAAATAACAAGAGAACCATAATTGGATAATTAATGACATATCAATCATTATAAAATTTATTGGGACGAATCATTGATTTTTAGGACTATTATATCATTTAATAAAATATTATTTGTTTTAAAAACTTATTTTTGTAAATTTTGACACTATAAAGTAATTGTTTTTTGTTAATGTAAAAAAAACTTCATTACTTGGAAAAAAAGAACTAAATCAAATCTAATTTATCAATATCATAAATAAATTTCGTTTATTTCATCCAAATAATGAAATTACATTTATTTTAATATTTATAATATTATTTATTTGAATATGTTTTTATTTTTTCAATCACTACATCATCATTGTGTCATAATTAAATTCCATTATTTATTGTCTGCAAATTATAAATAAAAGATAAGGATGTAAGAAATAGTTTAGGATTTTTTAAGAATCTTTATCGTTGAATATATTACTTATATGACCCCATAAAAAAATAGTTAAAAAATACATGTTTATGTAATTTTTATCTTTATTTTAAATTAATTATTATAAAATGTCAATATCACTCCCAAGTGGATCCATAGGGTCAAAACATCTATCTAAGGATTCCCTTGGTCGGAAATATCTTAATCAATATTATAATTATATTTTTACGGCATTTTTATATTATTATAATATTATTTTTACCCTTATTTTCCAGATTTACCCAATAACCTTGGTAAATAAAATAATTACTGAAGTTACTAGTCATAATTTTAAAAATAAAATGTACATATTTAAATAATTTGGACCTCATGATTAAAAATATTGAATCCATTTTTCCAAATTAATTTTCATTATATAATTTAAAATTAATTCTCTATAAAAAACCATAAAATGGGTTTCTAAGAAGTAATAACTATCAAAATATTGAAATGTGTTATATCCAATATAAAATTGAAATTAAAAAAATAAACATAATTGGATTAAATTATAAAACATAATCCAATTACAATTTAAAAGAAATTAAAATTGTAATCAAACTATATAAATAAATTATATTAAATTTTTGTTTTGAATTAAAATACAAATTTTTTCACTATTCATTAAATAATTAACATTATGAGAAAAATAGCAAACTTTCGTCCAATGTAAATTTTTACGTCCCACTTCTAAAAAGAATTTTATTTTTTCATATATAACATATAAGTATGATTAATAATATATTTAAAAAGGATTCGAACTCAAAATGCGGTAAAATGACTTTAAAAAAATATTAGAGTATTTCACGCATAAAATTGGATTCATTCTTATTTTAAGACTATGCAATATATTGGATAAATGTAAAGACATTTAAAAACATGTATAATAATATTTTAGTTAGTTCTGTTCTTTCCCACAAATACAACAACTTGGTATTAATTAACATTAAATATAGTAATATTATTATATTATTTTTCGATATAAATCTAAGTAGTGTGGGACGTATGATTTCTAAGAAACATGTTGTTGCGTGTCTAGTATGAAATACGAAAAATAATACCCATTAATTTAAAAATAATATCATATTCATAAATTTTAATAGAAATGAAAATGTATTATTTCATAAATATCTGACATCCTACATCATTCTCCCACTTTTGGGAACTACGTCCTCGCAATTCCATTCACTTATCAAATAAGTGAGGGTATTTTTTTTCATATCATTTTTTGATTTTCATGTTGCCTCTTCGACCATATGGTTTTTAGAAAAAACCATTACATGATGGATTAACTTATTCCCTAAAACATTCTCTCCATGGTCATGAACCTAGATTGTAACACCCCAATATTTTATAGTATTTTATTTCATCCATGTAATTCAATAAGTTCCACTACATGCAATACCGATTTAAAGCGCATCAGGACTTACCTAGCCGTTCAAAAGTTATTATGAATAGTATTACGTAAAATTGGAATTTTATATTATCTGTATAATTTTATAATCTCTATTATGAGTTTTTTAGACATAATATAATAACAAATTCTTTTTTCCAGATAAAAGAAGTATTTTTCAAAAAAAAAATTACCACCTATTAATGGGGAACCATTTTTAAATCCAATATTTGAAACTTTTATATATTCATTTTGACAAAATAAAATTCTTCTTTAGAATCTGGACATCAAAATTTACTTTGGGTAAAATTTTGTTATTTTTCTGACAAAAAATCAATTTTTGATGAATAGTTAAAAATACAGTATTTTAATTCAAAACTCCCTTTTAATATAATGTATTTTTATGGATAATTAATCTTTCTAAATGGTTTCAAAGTTTAATTATATTATATTTTTACCATTTAAACTAATTATGCTCATTATAAGAAATTTCACTTTGAAATTGGGCATAAACAAATGTCAAACTTTTAGCAGATATTGTTTCCTAAAAACCCAATATTTGTTTTGACAACGAGAATTACTTTAAAATTAATTAATGTAACTTATATGTTTTTTATATTGTAAAATAAAAATACTTTTTTAATTCAGAATATCAAATATATCTTAGACTGATTTTTTGGTATTTTTCTGAAAAACATCGATTTTTTGTGAAGAGTAAAACCACTATGTAGTAGTGAAAAAATGAATTTTTCATTAAAATGAAATTTTACAGCTTCTGTGAATTTAATTTCAAAAATCCAACATACATGGTTGTTATTAGTAAATAAAATGTTGTTCTATAAGATTAAAATACTTTTTGGTGAATTGTATCTTTTGGCTTTTATTTACCGCTGTTAAAGGTAAATAGGGTAGTTTATGGTTAAAAGAATACTATAATTATTCAAAATTACCTTATCTATTGTAATAACATTATTTTAGGAGTCATGACCAACTATGGTCATATCTGGGTCAATTTGGGGACCCCATGGAGCCACTTAAGATGGATAACGACACTTTATTTTAATTAACGTAAAGTAAAGGAAAAAAATGAAATAAGCCAATATCATTTATAAAATAAATTTCTACATGGGGTTATATAAGATATCTTTCAACTATAAATAATAATTAGAAAAATAAAAATATTTCCTAAATCATGGTAATTGTTTTATAATTTTTACAAACCATATAAATTAATTTATTTATGACACAATAATAATGAAGTAATTACCGTATTAATGAAATATTAAAATAATTGATATTTTAAATAGCCAAATAAATGTAATTTGAGACTTTTTATGAATTAAACTAATTTTATAGGTTAATATTACATGTTATTATTGATTTAATTTACGTTTTTTAAAGTAATCATGCTGTTATTATTTTCAAAAAAGTCAAATTCCAAATTGAGTAAAAATTGACATAATAAGGTTTTTAAAAAATATATTATATTATTAATTGATATTATATTCCTAAAAATTTATATATTGTTCAAAAGACTTGTATAATGATATGTGTATCATTAATGAACCACTTGGGGATCTCTAAGAAGTTTATAATAAGTTTATAATCCATATAATATAAAAATACAAAGAGACATAGTAAATGTCAAACTAATTAACTTAGAGTGAAATCTAGATAATAAAGTTAATATAGTGGCCCAAACCATTATAAAACTTATTGATTGAGTGGTTTTTGAACCATCTCTATGTTAGACTCGAAAATAATCACTTTGGAGCAATTAAAATGTCACAAACTGACCCAACGGGGCTCGATCCATGACACCCCATGCCCGCCTCCAATAGGCTAGGGGCTAGCGACTAGCACCGTGTTGGCTATCACACACAAGGGAGGCATTAGCCTAAGGTACGTGTACACACACACCTAGATACACCTCCATGAAACAGTGCATATATTAATAAAAATGGAAATTAAAAAGGCATGAATACACTATCCCACAACCAGAGTACAACAGAAGTACAAAAATGGAAAAACAGGGCCCACGAAAAGAAATCTACAAAAGCGTGTTCAACCTACTCTGAAGAAGGGGAACTCTGCCACAAACACCCACTGGAAATCTTTCTCTGCACCGCACCAGCAAACACCCCAGTCAGTCTCGCTCACTCAGCTCCGCCTGCGCCGGGTCCTCCTGGGACTTCGTCGAAAAGCCTGTGGTCTGCACAAGACACAAACATGTATGGGCAAAGCCCGTGCAAGGGTGAGTATTAACATACTCAGTAGGCACCACAAAAAGTCTAATCAAAAGAGAGAAATAGAAAGGCAATAGTCCGCTCATCCCAGCCAGAGGGAACCCAAATGAGAGAGAAACTCCATCTCGTGAACATCCTTGGATAAACACAACTAGTAAGCTCAGCTCAGGTGTATTCCCATACAAACACCTTGAACAATCCAGATCAACTCAGCTCACGCCACAAAGCCACAGGAGGTACCCAACTCATCACCAGCTACTGTCCACAACCAGGAGAGCACACTCCATGATCACTGTCACCCCAGATGACACTCATCCAAGAGATACACTCCATCGGGTTTCTCACAAACCTCTCAGAAGCTCACCTGAGAGATCACGCTCATCGGTTGGCGTCACTGAGGATAACTCACCGAAACAACATAACCACCAAACTCCTCGTATAGGGGATCCTCGCTAGGGTCCTCTAAGGGATACCAAAACCCACTCCGATATATGAAGAACTCACAGATAGAGGATCACTCCCAGGGTCCGCTGGGGGATACCACGACCCGATCTGGCATACACAGTTCTCATAGATAGGGGATCACACCCAGGATCCGCTGGGGGATACCACAACCCGATCTGGCACTTGATAGAAGCACATCACTCAGATAGAGGATCATCACCCATAGAAAGATGGTCACGATGATACCGATACCATATCTGGTATAACTCGAGTTGTAGGGGATTGAACCGACGATGCCACAAACCTACAGAAACCCCACACTGAGTAGGGGATCACATAACCAACGATACTGCAACCCTAATATACACCTCATGCTAAGTCGGGGATCATATACCCGACGATGCCACAGCCCTACTATGTACGGACCACCACGTAGGGGATCATAATACTGATGATGCCACAAACCCTATGGGGTTAACCTGCTAGATAGGGGATCACCACCCGTGAATAAGAGGTCACATCGATACCAAGAACCCGATCTAGGAAATAGATGCTAGAGGATCCAACTCCAGGACCACCAGAGGGATGGCACAACTCTAACAGTTTAAACATCCCATCGAGAGGATCACAAACCTATACGAAGGTTGTGATGCCACATGAACCTTCGTGGTAATGAACCAAGGAGTACCCTCAACCAATGCTGGTCTAAAACATCGCTAACCCGAGCGACCCAAAACAATGCCACATTGCGCACCTCTAAGGCCAAAAATGAGGCCACTATCGCTTTCCACACAGAAAAACACACAGAATAGGCTATCTACTTGCACATAACTGAGCACTGGTGAAAATGGAACTATTCACCGTAGCTAGCTCGTGTGGGGCCCACACAGTGATCCCTAAACCCATCGAGCGGATCATACCATGGCGATCCCCTTCCGAAAACAAGCGGAATCGACTACTCGCTTGTCTGAAACGGACATCTGGTGAAAATAGTACTATTCACCGAAGCCAGCTCGGGTGGGGCCCACACCTCGACCCCGAAACACATCGAACAGATCAAACGATTGTGATCATCTTGGAAAACCACATAGGATCAACTAATCAACCGCCAATATCGGACTCCTGGTGCGAAAGCTGTGTTTCTCTGCAAACGCCAAAGCCCGGCCTCGTGAGGCCCACGCCCAGTTCTAAGTCCCAACAGCCGGAAACAATCTCAAAAAGTCCATCGTACCACCAGGGTCACAAATGCCACTGACGAAACTTCAAACAAACATTGCAGGAAAATGTTACAGCTAGTCAAAGTCGAATAATAATTAAAATATTATTATTATTCGATGTTTCATGACCCCGATTCACGGACCCAGCCCGAAAAAAACCCGAACCAATCCCAATAGGTCCGTCTCAATTCCAGGGTCACGTAACCACAGACGGCGTGCGAATCAGAACTTTGGATTACAAAAAATGGGGGTTTTTAGAACCCTAGTCAAAATTTGACCGGACCGGCCCCACTTGGCCGGTCCGGCCACCGTCGCCGCGGGACCGACTCGCCGCCATGCTAGGCGGCGTGCTGCCGCACACCGGGCCGCCGCCGCCTCCTCAGTGCTTCATCCCGCTGTCTGCCAGTACCGGCGCCGCCGCACCGGAGCCGCACCGATGGATCTTATGCGGACTACCAGGAGCTCTCCAGTGGTCCGTTTTGCGATTTGGAGGCGTATGCGCTACCCTCGAGACCCGATATACACTGATATGACTTCAATTTGAAATATAATGCAGCATAAATGGGATCAAGGGTTAAAACTCAAATCCGCCTACATCCCGGGCGAAACGCCGACGTTCTGCCTTAGATCCATGCTCTAGAGCTTCCACTACATGCTCCTAGAGAATTCTTCATCGAAATCCGAACTCGTAGGCACATTGTTTGCTCGATTTGGCGGATTGGCGGCGAAGAACGCCGAAGAATTCCGAGAGGAACGATAAGGGGGGGTGCTGATATTTATAACAGCTGCCCGCTGGCGCCAAACCAGCCTTAGACCCGATGCCTGACGCGAACAATGGTAAGGTAACCTCTAGGGTAAACGCATCGTTCTGAATGCAATGACAGACTCAAATTTTCAATCTGAGACACCGTTCAGAAGTTATTGTAGCCGACGCTCGCACAGTAACTTCTCCATTTAATTACGAAAATGACCCTGGTGGCGTTTCTCACCGCAGGCCTGCGCCAGCAAAGTTTATAGCTCGCCTAGGGAAGACGGCCCATTCCGGACGCAACCGTGCACTCGGATTCCCGATATGAGGTACCGTTTAGGAGATATAACACCACCAAAATTTTCATAGTATAAAAAAACTTAATATTTTTATAAAATTAATTTCGGGTGCACTTGGCCTCGGAATCGCACGCCGTCTTCGATCCTAGCTCTGTAATTATTCTTAGAAATATTCCAATGTCTGACAGGGCCAAAAACCTGAGTCACTACATCTTCCCCCGTAGAAACTTTTGTCCCTGAAAAGACATAAGTTCATGGGAAGCGACTAGACTCTCAACTGAGTCTTGCACACCAGCGAGTTCGACCACAAACACCCATGCCCGAACACATATGTCAGAGGGACTCATCCACCACACCTCGATTCTATCCGCTTTGGGTGGCACTGACTCGTCCGCACGGTTTTAATCGTGTCGGGAAAAACGTATCTCGGTGGGAGAATGATCCCTCTTCCTCACGCATTCAATGCATACCGATCAACAGCCACACATGGTCTTACCAACGCCCTGAACAAAACTTGAGCAAACAACGGAAAGGGAAGGGTAGCGCAAAACACTGTCTAACAAACTACTGCAGTAAGTATAAAAGACACAAGGAATTCCCCTATCAATTCGAGGTACCTCTGGGTCAACAACCTCTAGGGAATGCAACTGTCATCACCCTCATCCACTAGCTCCACAAGCATTGTGTGGACTACCTTAGGGTGGGGGTGGTGGCAACTGGTACTGCGCACCACCTCCTCCCACTCCACCCGCTCCGCCGCCACGTCTGCTACACTGTGAACATCCATGTTTGAGAATCTGCCTCTACCTAGGCGGTCCATCGACCAGCTCCCTCTCAACTGCACGTCGGGTCAAACAATCTCTAGCAAGATGTCCCCGACTGTGGGAAGCGTAACACCACCACTCCTGTGGCTGAAGAAAATTGGCATGCGAGCCCTGAGCCTCAGATCCTCCATCCTGGGGTCGCCTCTTGAAATGTCACCCACGCCCAGTCCCCTATCTTTATCGTCGGCTACCAGATGTCGACGTCTCTTCTCTCTCGTGCCCAGCAATAATAGGGGGAATCTTCTCAGCCATAAAGCTCTCAACCACCAACGCTCACTCCAGCACTCCAGCATAGGTGGGCAGTTACAAGGAAAAAACACCTACACGGATTTCCCTACGCAAGCCCTTATAGAAGGTCAGATCCCTAATGAATGGGTCTCGAACCATATCCAGGGAGTAGAACGACAGTTCTGTAACATCACTGAGTACTCCAACACAGTTAGGCCCTCCTGCTGAAGCTGCAGTAGCTCCTGAATCCACACTAACATCAACATCACTGGATAGAACTATTCCATGAAGAGCCGCTCAAACTCTTCCAACGTGAGTGTCTCCTCGTCGTGGGCCTGCATCACCAGGCTCCACCATGGCCTGGAAGAACCATGCAGACGGATCACCGCTAGGACCACCATATGATTTAGAGGTGTCCTCACAAGGCCGAAAACTCCGGTGACTGCCATAAGCCAGTCATCCGCTACCTGGGGGTCTGGATCAACCTAGAACCTCAGAGGTCGCTGCCTCTGGAACTCGTGCAGAACACTTAGCCTACACGCAACCTCATCCTACACCGCCGGTACAACCAGCTTCTTGACAGGTGGTGGCTCAACGGGTGGACCACATGGTGGTGCACCCTCATAACCTGCGCCCGGCTCCATAGCCTCTACACGGGGCGGGTCATCACCACAATCCTTCTGTGGAACCCTATTTGGCTGTCATCGTGGAGCCATCCTGAGATACATTCAAGACATACCACATTCAATGAGTATATCTGGAGAGATGACTCAAGAAGGACAAGTAAAACCCAAAAAACCAGTCCTATATGATCCATATACCGTTATGTCCATGCGACAAGTGTAAAAAGGTCCCGAGTCGAACGGTAGGTTATCAAAGTCCTGGTGTATGTATATGTCAGCCGCCGCACAAACACTGGAGTCCATGGCCTGACATCCAAACTCGAAACATCTTAACACTACCTCTATGCAACCCAAACCAAACTCACAGCTAAACCAGCTATGTTGTGAGATCCCAAAGGTGGAACCTCCTCGGATACCACTCTGTCACAACCTAACCCAACAGGGATTGAGCCAAGACTCCCCAAGCCCACCTCCAATAGGCTAGGGGCTGGTGACTAGCGTCGGGTAGGCTATCACACACAAGGGAGGAATTAGCCTAAGGTACCTGTACACATGCACCCACATACACCTCCATGCAACAGTGTAGATATATGTAAAATTGAAAAGTAAAAGTGCATGCACACCTTATCCCACAACCAGAGTACCGCAGATGTACAAAAAATGAAAAATAGGGCCCACAAAAAATAAATCTACAAAAGTGAGTACAACTTGCTCTGAAGAAGGGGAACACTGCCACAAACAGCTGCTAGAAAGCTCCCTCGACACCGCACCGACAAACACCACGGTCAGCCTCACTCACTCAGTTTCTCCTGCTCTAGGTCCTCCAAGGACTCCGTCGAAAGGCATGTGGTATACAGAAGACATAAAAATGTGAAGGTAAAGCCCATGCAAGGGTGAGTATAAACATACTAAATAAGCACCCCAAAAAACCAAAGAAAATGAGAAAAACTGAAAGGAAACAATCTGCTCATCCAAGCCAATGGGAACCCAGACGAGAGAGAAACTCCATATCCTGAACATCCTCGGCTAAACACAACTAGTCATCTCAGCTCACCTGTATGCCCATATATACACTTTGAATAATCCAGATAAACTCAGGTCACGCCACAATGCCAGAAGAGGTACCGACCTTATCGCCGGCAACATTCCACAACCAGGAGAGCACACTCCATGATCACTATCATCCTAGATGACACTCATCTGAGAGATACACTCCATCAGGTTTCTCACAAACCTCTCAGATGCTCACATGAGAGATCACGCTCTTCGGTTGGCATCACCAAGGATAACTCACCAAACAACATAACCACCAAACTCCTCGGATAGGGGATACCCGCTAGGGTCCACTAGGGGATACCAAACCCCACTCCGGTATATGAAGAACTCACTAATAGGGGATCACTACCAGGGTCCACTAGGGGATACCACGACTTGATCTGGCATACACAGTTCTCACAGATTGGGGATCACACCCAGGATCTGCTGGGGGATACCACAACCCGATCTAGCGCTCAACAAAAGCACATCACTGAGATAGAGGATCATCGCCCATATAATGGTGGTCACGATGATACCGGACCCCTATCTGGTATAACTTGTGGTGTAGGGGATCAAATCGATGATGCCGCAACCCTATAGAAACCACGCACCGAGTAGGGGATCACATAACCAACGATACTGCAACCCTACTATACACCTCATTGTGAGTAGGGGATCGTATACCCGACGATGCCACAACCCTACTAAGTACATCCCACCACATAGGGGATCATAATACTGATGATATCACAAACCCAACCCTGTTAACCTTATAGATAGGGGATCACCGCCCATGAATCAGCGGTCACAGCGATACCAAGAACCCGATCTAGGAAATAGATGCAAGAGGATCCCACTACGGGCCCACTAGAGGGATGCCACAACTCTAACTATTTAATTATCATATCAAGAGGATCAGGAACCTATATGAAGGTAGTGATGCCACATGAACCCTCGTGAGAACGAACCAAGGGAGTACCCTCAACCACTGCTGGTCCAAAACGTCGCTAACCCGATCATCCCACAACAATGCCAAAATGCACACCTCTAAGGCCAAAACCAAGGGCACCATCATGTTCTAAGTGGAAAAACACGCAAGATAGGCTGTTTACTCGCCCAAAACTAAGCACCAGTGAAAAAGTAACTATTTACTGTAGCTGGCTCGTGCGGGGCCCACACAACGATCCTGAAACCCATCGAGCAGATCATAACACAACGACCCCCTCGGAAAAACAAGCGGAATCGACTACTCGCTCATCCGGAACGGACACCCGGTGAAAACAGTACTATTCACCAAATCCATCTCGGGTGGGGCCCACACCTCGATCTCGAAACACATCGAACAGATCACACCATTGCAATCCTCTATGAAAAACACACAGGATCAACTAATCAACTGCCAAAATCGGACTCCTGGTGCTCCAGCTGCGTTTCTCCACAAATGTCAAAACACGGCCCCGTGGGGCCTGCACCCCGTTCATAGTCCCTACACCCAGAAACCATCTCAAAAAGTCCATAGTACTATTAGGGTCACAATACCACTGACGACATGTAAAATAGACCTTCCCGGCAAAAGTTACGGCCAGTCAAAGTCGAATTATAATTAAAATATTTTTATTATTCGACGTTTTGTGACCCCGGGTCATGGACCCAACATGAAAAAAACGCGAACCAATCCAAATAGGTTCGTCTCAATCCTAGGGTCGCGTCCCCGTAGACTTTGCATGAATCAACCATTTGGATTACAGAAAACGGGGGTTTTTAGAACCCTAGTAATAATTGGACCAGTCCGGCCCCACCTGGCCGGTCCGGCCGTCGCCGCCACCGGCCAGTACCGGGCGGTGCCCCACCACCGCACTTCGGCCCATGCCTCCATACTGGGTACTGCGCCGCCACACACCGGGTAGCTGCCACCGCCTCACCGGGTCGGCCACCATCCGCCTACGCCGGCGGATCTTTCGCGGACTGTCTGGGGCTCCGTAGTGGTCCGTTTTGTGATTCAGTGGCGTCCGCGCGACCTTTGGGACCCGATCTACAATGATACAACATGAATTTTCAAGAAAAAAAATAAACAACAGGATCATGGGTTAAAACTCAAATCCGTCTACATTGCAGTCGAAACACCGACATTTTGCTTTAGATCTGCACTCTATAGCTTTCGTTGCATGCTCCTGGAACGTCCGCCATCGCAATCCGAGCTCATGGGCGCTTCGTTTGCTCGATTCGGTGGATTTGTGTTGAAGAATGGTGATGAACAGTGCGAGGAATGATAAAGGGGGGGGGGGTACTGATATTTATAACAGCCGCCTGCTGGCGCCAAACCCGCCTCGAACACGATGCTCGATGCGAACAAAGGTAAGGTCACCCCTAGGGTAAACACATCATTCTGAACCCAGCGGAGGACTCATATATTCAATCCAATACTTTGTTCAGATGTTATTCGAGCTGACACTAGCACACTAACTTCTCCATTTAATTACGAAAATACCCCTGGTGGCCTTTCTCACCGCAGGCCCGCACCAACAATGTTTACACCTCAGCATGGGTAAATGGCACATTCCAGACGCAATTGTGCCCTCAGATTCCCGATCTGAGCTACCGTATAGGGGATATCACACCCCCGCAAGGTGCATAGTATAAAAATACTTAATATTTTTATAAAATTAATTCCGAGAACACCGGGCCTCGGAATCGTACGACGTCTTCGTGCCTAGCTCTGGAATTATTCTTAGAAATATTCCAAAGTCTGACATGGCGAAAAACCCATGTTTCTATATAGAAAACGAATATGAATTTATTATAAAATAATATTTTTATATTTTCGTATGGTGCCCCTCACGCCTATTATAAAAGGAAACTCCCCCTCTTTTTAATTCACAACTTAAAATTTATTTGGATTAGCCAACCCCAGACCAAATTCCCTCTCCACTATCCTCAATTTATCCTGTAGGCCTTAGTTTGATTATAAATCCATCCAAAGGAGTCCTTTTGATCAAATCAAAAGAAAAATCCTGAAGAGGAGGTAATGTTTTCACCACGCTCTTTCAAGTTCCATTCTTATTCCACTTCTTTTTTAAATTATAAAATAATAAATATTGTATCTTATATATACTGTGATATTATTATAAATATGGTGAAACCATATTCGGTGTTCTATCCATCCTTTTAATGACATGTCACTATACGTGCTTACTTACGGATTACCGTCTCCACGTCGTGGTGTAATTGTTATTCAATACATTATTATTTGGATGTGTATAATAATGAGTATTAATGATGTAAATAATAAATATAAAATGATAATTAATCTTTATATATGATATATCATCAAATTATATATGATTTTAGTCTCAGAAGAATGATGTTGTTGCTTGTACGTACACACGAAATACCGTCTCCACGAATGTGATAAGATTCATTGCCCATCATATCCATTCAAGTATAATTTTTATTAGATGACCAAAAATAATGTTTAAAGAATTAATATCATTCTATATATGAATAAGATACAACCTATACATAAAAAAATGGCTTATGTAACCAAATATATAAGGATAACAAATCAATTATCACCAGAAGTGATGATAGTAGTAAAATATTATAAAAAAAGCATTATAAAAATATCATATATGATATTATAATTATGTATATATTTATTGTATAATTAAATAACAATTGTTTAACTATTATACATGATTTTAACATAACATCGACTGAGTAAAAGTACAAGGAAAGGGTTAATTCAAAATCTCTTTATTATCTGATGTTTTTTATGTAAGTATCTACTGAGAACTCTTTATCATCCACATCCAAGTTTCATAAAAATGTGTTTCATAACATTTTTAATATTTAGTAGAAAACTGGTTAATGTCATTTATACCTTTGTTTAACCTTATATATTTATTAAAGGAATCATTCCATCAATTTCCAAATAAGGTACTTTTTGACCTTTTCGACAAATTTATGGTTAGAATTTTTTTCACATATACAGAGGGCATGGCTATTTTCCACCGTTATAACATCGTCAAAGCTTACTTTAAAATATTATAATATTATTTTCTAAATAATGGTTTTATTTTATAATTTTGTGATTTTAAATGATTTCAAAAAGGTGATATTTCTCTCAAATAGTTTAGATTTCATCCATGTCAACATCCTGTGATGGATTTTAAGCTTATTTGAAGATTATTTATTATAATACAAAACATCCATATTGTATTAATGTTTTTTTGATATGTTTTACAGTGGATGTGTTATTATTATAAAATTCATGGTTTATAGATAATGTAATGAAATTTCATATTATAGTTTTAATACGAATGTTTATGTTATGTTTAAACCTTTTTATATGAGGAATGCATTGGACTTAGTAAGTGATGGGTGGAGCCCAATATAGCTCCTCGATGCTTCAGTATGTCTCATGAGGAAAACTAGTTTTTTGGAAAAAGGCCTTGACAAAATCTTATTTGTAGTCTTGGCACAAGGCCTTGACTATGATGTTATGATAGTCTGGCATTATGCATTCCATCATTATGAAAGTGGCTTATTGATATTTCATTTGATTATTCGACTAGTAGAATATCCATGTGAATAATTAAATGGAATTATTTCATTTTATCTTTTCCATATTATGCTAAAGTTCAAGTTTAAAAGGCTTTTGTTTAAGTTATACGTTTCTTTAAATGTTTATGATTATTTATGAATTTTTTCGCTATATTGTTATTCTTACTGAGCATCTGAGCTCACCCCATTAAATGATTAATTTTTCCCAAGATATGAAGAAGTATTTTATGAATGACCAGCAGGGATAGTATGGGGGGAATTGAATACAAGATGTTATTGTAGTTTTTTACTTTATGATGTAATGTATTTCTTATGAATATATCTAGTGTTTCCAAGGCTAATTATTTAATTAGTCTTTCGAGACCTGATGTTTTTTGATCATGCTAATGTTATGTAATAATGCATCGACTCTATGTAACTGGGGTCGCGGCGTAAATGTTAGTATTAGAGGAAGTTTAGTTATATTACATGGAAGCTAGATTTAGATAAACTCTTATTATATCACATAGACCTAAGATAGAATTTGAGGTTTAATGTAGAAGAACTTCGATGAATTTTTTTATTGTATATATTTTGGTTGTTTTCCAAGAAATACATCTCTATCTGGATACGAGAGGGTAGAGGAAGATCTGGCGCAGATGTACCTTGGGGTGAAACACTAAAACATCACTTTGAGTTAAACTTGAATTGGAACTGGTGCATGACAATGGGCCTCACTGCACTCTTGGTTAAAACACTCCCTGGGGATATGAATAAAATAATTCTCATTTTCTTTACAAACCATTATGAAGTATTTATTAGTATATACTTTCTCATTGAAAACATTTACATGATTATGGATTATATTAATAAACTGTTCATTGTATGTTAGGTATTTTAGAAATTTGGAATTATTCATTGCAATTCATAAACTGACATAGTGTATGTCATTGTTTTGAAATGGCACCCAGTAAAAGGAATGAGAACGTGAGAAATATGTATGATCCAATGTGTCAGAAGTTTCATATATTTCATGGTATTCAGCCAACATTTAGAAGGAAAATAGTATCCCATGTATTATCATCATATGAATAAATAGTATCATGTGTTAATAAGATAAGTAAATAATTCTCTGAGTCCAATGGATTTGAAGGGAAGCAAGAGAAGGAATGGATGGAAGAGAGAAGGATGTATAAAGGGAAGAAGGGAAAGAAGTATTTTAACATATGTGATAACTGTGGGTAGAAATGCCCAGGAACATTCCTGAAGGGAATTAGAGTTTTTTATAAGTGTGGAGAAAAAGGACACCATGTACGTGACTACAAGGGTAAGAAAAAGGTTTCAAATGTACAATACTTCATCTACAAGGAGTTGGGACACTACGCGAATCAATGTCCAAATTGTCAGAGTATACCTTGAATGTTATTGTGGGATAATAATCATGTTATTATACTACTGATGATAAAGATGAATCATTATATTTCTTATGATGTTATAAAAGTATTATGTCATTTGAGTATTGTATTAATGATGTACATGTTATAGGAATTATGGAAATAAATAAGGATTGTACTATAGTACTATTACATTGAGGATTTGAGATTTTATGGTACTAAGAAAAGTTACTCTACAGTGAGTTAACCATTTTGGAAATCACATGGTTGAAAAAAAGATAATCATTAATTTGGTCTTAATAATGAGTTACTGATTTTGGAATAAGAGATGGTTGATTCGGATAAATTATATTGCATATTCTTTACTACCTTGAAACTGATTAATGATTTGTATATTCCATCATTATTGGAGTTTACAACATTTTTGGATGGATGAAGTATATCAAGTATTCTATAAGAAAAAAGTGATCATGAATGTAATCAATAATGTTTTCTGGTAATTCTGGATGATTCCGTGTTTCAGAAGAATACATGATGAATGTGTTCCCATGATTTTTGTGAAAAAAAAGATCTTCTTTTGTTTACCTTCTTTATAATTTTTTTGGACTATGAGTTTGGATAGAAGAATATTGGATAAGTATAAAAGTTGTAATCTATTAATTTTAACCTTTCATACTATTTTAAGGTTAAATAATTTCCAGATTTAATTTTTGGATTGTCATAAAAAGGACAACTCAGAGGTTGGGTGATAATTTGTCACGTCTTGAAAGACCACGAGACCTGAACCCTCAACCGAAGGGTGAAAATGGTGTATCAACTACCACTAGCCTATGTGATGTCTCCAATTGTATAATGTAGTTTTTTTAAAAGTTCTAATAGATGAATTATAAATTCATTTTTTTGGAACCCTATACGATTAGGATAAATAGATTATTTTTATGTTCTATTATTTTCTAGTGTGAATGTTGAATTTTTGGTAGAAATTAGTTAAAGGATGTAACTCTTCTTGTCAAGTATGCGTATTTTTCACTTATTCTATGAAGAAATTAATCCTTAATCTTTATGTAAGGGAACATAATACAAAAATTGTGTTATCCTAATACCCTATGTTTTGTTGAACTGATGATATTTTAAATCATCATAGATTGATGGATTTAAGGCCATCAATGTTACACTAGTTTGTGATTGATAACCTCAATCACTCCCTATAAATATTTACGCTTTCCTCTAATAATGTGTCTATAATTTCCACCAATGTTCACTTATGTGAGATCATAATTTGGTGGTAACTTTTCATTTCCCTTTCCCTCTTATTAAATGTAAATTTTATTATCACAATTTACGATGTGGATTACCCACAAAGCTATATTCTATTTTTAACCATTTATATTCGAAGTACAATTTCAAATTGAGAGGATGAAATTTATTGAAGTAGGGGAGAATTTAACACCCCAAGATTTCATAGTACGTAATTTCTTCAAAGTATTTCAATAACTTCCACTACACGCAACAACGAGTTCACGTGCATCACGACTTACACAGCCATTGAAAAGTGGTTAAGAATAGTATTAACTAAAATTTGAATTTTATAAAATACTTATAATTTTAGAATCCATATTATGAGTTTCTTAGACATAATATAAGAACAAATTCATTTTTTCAGATAAATGATGTATTTTTCAAAAAATGCAAATTTACCGTCTTTTAATGGTGATCCCTTTTTAAATACAATATTTGAAACTTTTATATATTCAATTTGAAAAAATAAAATTCTTCTTTTGAATCCTGTGTTTAAATTTTATATTTGGTAAAATGTTGTTATTTTTCTGATAAAAATTCATTTTTTGATGAATAGTGAAAATTAATGTACTTTAATTCAAAACTACAATTTAATATAATTTTTTTAATGGTTAGATTATCTTTTAAAATGGGTTAAATGTGTAATTAGATTATATTTTTACCATTTGAACCAATTATTTTCATTGGATGAAATTTCACTTTGAAACTGGGCATAAACAAGTGTCAATATTTTAACAGATATTGTTTCTTAAAAGCTCGGTATATGTTTTGACAACATGAATTAATTTTAAATTAATTAATGAAACATCTATGTATTGAATTTTGTAAAATAGAAATAATTTTTTAATTCATAATATCAAATATATCTTAAACTTATTTTTTGGTCTTTTTCTGGAAATCATAAATTTTTGATGAATAGTGAAACCACTAAGTAGTTGTTAGAAAACTGAATTTTTCATTAAAATGAAATTTTACCACTTCTGTAAATTTAATTTAAAAAATATGACATACATGGTTTTTATTAGTATGTCTAATTTGGTTCAATACGATGAAAATAATTTTTGGTGAATAGTAAATTTTAACTTTTATTTATCGTGGTTACAAGTAAATAGGGTAGTTTAAGGTTAAAAGGATATTATAATAAATAAAAATTACCTTAACTTTTGTCCTAACCTTATTGGATGAGTCATGGCTGACCATGGGAATTTTTGGGTCAATTTGGGGACCCCATGGAGCCACATAAGAGGGATAATGAAACTTTATTTTAATTTAATAAAGTAAAGGAAAAAATGTAAAAAGCCAATATCATTTAGAAAATTAATTTTTACATGGGGTTATATAAGTTAATATTACTACAATAAATATTAATTGGAAATATAAAAAAATTTCCTAAATTATGGTAGTTTTATTTATAATTTTTAGGAACCATATAAATAAATTTCTTTGTGACACAATAATGATGCATTAATTACCATATTAATGAAATATTAAAATAATTGTTATTATAAATACCTTAATAAATGTAATTTGAGACTTTATATGAATTAAACTAATTTCATAGGTTTATATGAAATTTTAGTATTTATTTAATTAATATTTTTCGATGTAATAATGATTTTAGGATTTTCAAAAAAATTTAATTCAAAATAGTGTCAAAATTGACATAAAAGTGTTCTTAAAACAAATATTATATTATTAATTGATATTATATTCCTAAATATCTAAAGATCTGAAAAAAGACTTATATAATGATATTTGTATCACTAATTAACCAATTGGGGTTCTCTTGGAAGTTTATAGTAAGCTTATTAAACATATAATATAATAATACAAAGAGACATGGAAAATGTCAAACTATTTAACGAATAGTTAAATCTAAACTATAAGGTTAATATAGTGACCCAAACCTGTCTAAAACCGATTGGTTGAGTGGTGTTCGACCCATACCCACCATAGACTCCAAATAAATCACTTTGGATGCATTAGAAACAGAATATGAATTTATTATAAAATAAAATTTCTAACATTTCCTATGGTTCCCCACACCCCTCTTATAAAAGGGAACTCCCCCTTCTCTTTAATTAACACCTTCAAAGAAAATTGGATCGGCCAACCCATGCCCAAATACCCTCTTCAGTGTTCTCAATTCATCCTAGAGGCCTCATTTTGATCAGAAATCCAACCTAAGGAGTTATTTTGAACAAATCAAAAGGAAGATCTCGAAGAAGAGGTAATGTTTTCACCACCCTCTTTCAAGTTCCTTTCTTCTTCCACTTCATCTTTCTTTTTTATTTCCATTCTAAAATAATAACTCAGGTATCTTATATATAATGTTATGTTATTTTAAATATGGTACCACCATATTAAGTATTCTATCCATCCTTTGAATGACATCTCACCATACGTGCGTACGTACGGCTTACCGTCTCCACGTCGATGTGTAATTGTTATTCAATACATTATTATTTGGATGGGTATAATAATGAATATAAATTATGTAAATAATAAATATAACATGATAATGATTTGTTATATATGATATACCATTCAATTATATACAATTTTAATATCAAAAAAATGATATTGTCGCTCGTGCGTACGTAGGGAATACCGTCTCCGTAAACGCGAGGAGATTCATTTCCCATCGTATCCATTCAAGACTAATTCTCATTAGATGACTAAAAATAATGTTTAATGAATTAATATCATTATGAATATGAATAAGATACAATATATAGATATAAAATATGGCTTACATAACAAAATATATAAGGATAATGATTCAGTTATCACCCGAAACGACGATAATACTAAAATATTAAATACAAAACATTATTAAAAGAACATATTTGATATCATAATTACGTATATGATTTATATATAATTTAATAAAAATATTTTAATTATTATAAAGGAGTTTAACATACCATCAACTATGTAAATGTACAACGTAATGGTTCATTCACAATCTCTTTATTATCCGAGATTATTTTTACATAGGTATCTACTGGGACCCCTTTATCATTCACATCCATGTTTCATAAAAATTTCTTTCAAAACATTTTTAAAATCTAATATACAATGGGTTAAATTAATTTATACCCTTATTTTACAATATATTTTTTTTAATGGAATCATTCTGTCAGTTTCCAAACAATGTAATTTTTGACCTTTTCGCCAAATTTAAGGAAAGAATGTTTTATTAACTTATACGGACGGTGCATCTATTTTCCACCATTATAATATCTTCGAAGCATCCATTACAAGATTATAAAAGTATTTTCAAAATAATGGGTTTATTTTTTATTAATTTTACTTTTAAATGATTTCAAAATAGAGATATTTCTATCAAATAGTTTTGATTTCATCCATGTCAACATACATTGATGGATTTTAAGATGATTTTAAGTTGATTAAATATGATACAAAACATCCATATTGTATTAATGGTTTCGTGATATGTTTTACTGTGGATGTGTTATTTTTATTCCATTCATGGTATATGGATAATGTACTGACATTTCTTATGCTAGTTTTAATACGAATGTTTGTGTTATATTTAAACCTTTTCATATGAGGAATACGTTGGACTTAGTAAGTAACGAGTGGAGCCCGCTATAGCTGCTCGATGCATCGATAGGTATCATGAGAAAAACTAGTGTCTTGGAATAAGGCCTTGAAAAAATCTTATTTGTAGTCTAGGAACAAGGACTTGACTATGTGGTTATTATAGTCTGACATTATACATTCCATCATTATGAAAGTGGTGTAATGATATTGCATGTGATTATTCAACTAGTAGAATGTCCATGTGAATATGTAAATGACATTATTTTATTTTATCATTTCCATATTATTCTAAAGTTCATGTTTAAAAGTCTATTGTTTTAGTTATACATTGCCTTAAATGTTTATGCTTATTTATGAAAGTTTCCACTATATTGTTATCCTTACTATGCACTGGAGATCACCCCTTTCAATGATTTTTTCCCAAAATGTGAAGAAGTATTTTATGAATGACCTCCAAAGATAGTATGATGGGATATGAAGTCAATATTGTTGTTGTAGTTTTATTTACATTATGATGTAATTTAAAACTTATGAATATATCTAGTGTTTCCAAGAATATTAAACTAATCGTTCTATCAAGACATGATTTTTTGTGATCATGAAAATGTTATGTAATAATGCACTGACTCTAGCTAACTAGGGTCAGGGCATTACATAGATTGGATGATCCTCATAAGAATGATTCTCTTCTAACTGGACTACCTTTGGACTCAAAACATGAGATAGATCTGACATATACATTCCCAACATTGAAACCTGAAATTTATTGTGTAATTGGGATAAACATGGAGTTAAATCCACTCTATAGGAAAATGATCCAACACTATTTAGGATTTAATAGGGTCCAATGAACCCCAGACTGAGCTTTCCCTTCTTACCAAAACGTGTCAAACTTTTCTATATAGAAACATTGAAAATGGCATGGTAACTTATCTATAAAGAAAGATCCTTCCTCTAGTTATCCGCACAACATTTCATCCTACTCTAATTTATTCTCATGTTCGTCAGAATTTTGTGAACTTTTTATAACATCTATTCTTCCAATCTGGTCCCATATACATACTTCCACCAACTTCATCCCAAAAAGATGGAGTTCAACACCACTTTCCATATAATCTCTCAAATGGAGCCATTTTTATACTATAATGAAAATTTTTATTATAATAAAACTCAACTAAAGAGTGATTTTGGTCCCCACTACACTGGTAATTCAATGAAAAAGAACATTTCATATCTTCCAAGGTCTGAATTGTTTGTTATGACTACCAATCTAATTGAGGATGAAAAATTGTAATAAAATTATATTAAGTTCCCAATAATTTCTAATGGCCCTTAAAAAGTTGTAAATGAACCAAGGATCATGATAATTTACAATGTAGATTGGAACACCATGTAACCTACCAATCTATTTTAATATACAATAGAGAAATTTTATCTAGAGGCAGTATATATTTAATAATAATAAAAATAAAAAATTTAGTGAATCAATCAACAATAAACCAGATTACACTGTTAAGTCGATAAGTATTAGGTAATCCCACTACAAAATACATGGATACAATTTACCATTTCAAATATAGCATTGGAAAAGGATAAAGCATCACTTTCTATAACTTCCATTCTTCTTTCCCTGTTTGACAAGTTAAACACATCATAGTAAAGTCAGCAATATCTCTTTTCATTCCGTCTCTAGAAATACTCCTGAAGATCTCGGTATATTTTTGTACTTATCTTCATAACATAAAATGGAGAACTATATGCTTCATATAAAAACTCTTTCCTAAAATTTGAATCAAAATTCACACATACACTCATTCCAATCCCAAAATACAATCTCTATCAATGTTAAAATTTATGCATCTTACCCTTCTGAATCAATTTTAACTTTTTCGGCATCTCACTGTCTTCTTTATGCACATTCATAATTATGTCTGATAGAGATGATTTCACGAAAAAACATAAACAAAATAGAGTAATTCCCTACACCAATAACTTCCAATCCAAAATTCAAGAAATCAAAAACCAAAGGATCTAATTCCAAACAGAGCATGATTAATGTTGAATTTTTTTGACTCAAAGCATTATTCAAATTATTTTCCTTTCCTAGATGGTAATGAATTATGAAATCATAATCATAGATTAATTCCAAGAATTTTCTCACTCTCATGTTCAATTATTTCTTAGATAATATATATACTTCATGATTTTGTGATCGGTATATATTTCATACTTTAGACCATACAATTGATGCCTCCAAATTTTAAAAAAAAAACAATAACTAATTCCAAATCACGTGTAGGGTAATTTAACTCAGGAGTTTTCAACTTAGGTGAAGCATACTCAATTACCTAATAATTATGCATTAGGACATAACCAAGTCCTTTCAAAATATCATCAATATAGATAACAAATTTACCATTTATAGAAGGCAGTTCCATAACTGGATTATTCACCAACATTATTTTCAATTCTTTAAAAAATTAATCATATTTTCTTGTCCAAATGAACATAAAATGTTTTCGAGTTAACATTGTCCGTGGAATATATAGCTGTGAATTTTTTTCAACAATCATATAATAAAAAACTACTAAAACAAGAACACTACAAATCTAGATTATATTTTTGAGTATTGGAAATTCTTCAACAACTTTTTTTTAGTCGGATCAAAAAATATTCCATCTTTAGAAACAATATTCCCAAAGAATAAAATTTGATGTCACCAAAACCCACACATTTTTAATTTCCCATATAGTTTCAATTCATTTAAGGTTTTAAAAACAAACCATAATTTAATTTAATGCTCCTATTTAATTTTAGAGTATTCCAAAATATAACTTATAAATTCAACCACCATTTACCACCTGAGTCAACTGAGGCATCACTATAACAACTATTCAATTATAATTGAACATCTCAAGATGATGATTTGGAAGGTCATTTCCATCTGTATGACTTAATAGAAAATATTACATGGTTCTTATTAGAAAACCCATTCTGAACAAACATTGCTTAGATGAAGCAAAATGGAAATCTTCAAAAGATATATCACTTCAATCGTACCATAAATAAAAATAATTTATGGATTTTAATTTAACAATATACTAACTCTGAATGATGTAAAAATTGACATTTTATTCTAAATATATGGCCTCAAACTTTCACATTACATAGTCTTGAGTTAATTCAACAATTACACATTGATGATCTTTTTAGTTTTATAGTTTTAAAAAATTATTCCATGACTATTAAATTAAATCTCAAAAATTAAAAAGTAGACACTTATACTCTATCCAATTTTTCACAATAATAAAAATCATTAAATTAAAAAATAATTCATTTCTTAATAAAAATATTGTTGAATTCATCCATTCTCTTACAAAGCCTTCTAAAATGTGTAATTTTTTTGAAAAAATGGGATGAGCATAAAAATCTCCATATGTTGTATAAAATAAGGAATGCAAACATTAGTCTATCAATACATATAAATTCATGAAATAATACTTATCACTCATAAAAAATTAGATCCTTAACATTCTCATGAAATAATAATTTTTATGAATAACACATAGAAATCAATAAATGTATTGGTAACTTTTGTTATCCATATCATAAATACATTGTAGCTTTCAAAACTATCTAGGGAGTTACGTTTGGAATTCGAATCACAATATATTCCATTAATATCTTAGGATAAACATTAATGTTTACCTCCATTAAATAAAATAATGCATTGGAGAGCTATCTCAGGCTCACCCACCCTTGTATTATCACAGAACCACCCGTATACGTAATACATTCCCATGAACAAGGGATAATCATAACACATAAAACAAACATAAAGGAAAGATAAAATTTACACATTGAAAAAAAAATATCATTTCAAGATATTAAAATAATCAATGCTTTTTAAAAAAATAATTTTCAAAACCAAAATACATAAAAGGTTATATGGTAATTTTTTTCCTTTTCAAAACAATACATCTTGTTAATAACTGAAATATCAAATAATACTCATAGCAGTGGAATGGTCATTACCACTGTGTACGTTAAAAAAAATTCCATTTGTCATATAGTAAAAAAAATATAAAAAAAATATTCCCATTGAAAAACATTGAATTAAATTGAAATAAAAATGGAATAATTATACACTATATAAAAGAAGGTCATGTATAATCCAAAAAAATCTTCAATGATTGGAGGTTGAGATGAAGTCCCTTACCTTGAATCGAATTTTCCTGTTTTTTCTTTATATTCCTGAAAATATAGGTCAATTTCTAATTTCTTCAGAAAATTTTTCATGTTAATTATTCATTTTATATTACTTATTATCATGTTTTGAAAATTACATAATTATTTATGTTCATATCTGTCTTTTTGTTGATATTTTGTACTTTAGTTTCAAATGAACATGTGCTGATATAAATTGTCCATGTAGTCAAAATACCATCATCACTAGAATATCATTCCTGATTTAAATATCATACATATCTAGGATATATGTATTTATATCTGGTATATAATTATTTAGAATATTCCATAACATTTAGAGATAAGAAATGAAATGCACCGTTCATGGATACGATAACTTGTACGTACGTGTGAACGCTACTTTCAGTTCTTTATCATATTTAAGGGAATGAAAACTAAATGACACATAGGTATATTATAATTCTAGTATAATATAATATTTTATATATGTTACAAAATTTTATCAACACCATCCTTTATATGTTCCGTGTATGGCATGAACAAGGCATTTCACATTGAGTGGGTGGTAGTCCGCACTTCCTAAAATGAAATTATAATATTGACACATTATGGAAAGAATAAAGGTGTGATTTAAATATAAAATGAAAAATATAGAAAATTTAAATATAATATATATCATATATAAATATTGTTCTGTCATAATGTCCACCATGAGAGGTGGTAAGAGAAAATTGAACAATCATCCTTTCAGGAGGCAATAGTTTTCTATTAACAGAAATTGTGTGTTAGTATCCATTAGATGTAGGTGTTTGTAAGTGTAGTTATAATACATATCATAATGACATCCTAGTATATTTAGTATACTGTTGTTTGTATGTAAATAATTAATAAGAATAAAATAGGTATTGAGGAAGGAAAATAATGAAATGGAACTTGAGAGAAGATGTTTCCTCAATATAAGGTAACTTTTTTCTATTTTAGCCGAAAGGCTTTCATTAATTACACTATTCCCAACTTAAATACTATAGGAGTAAATAATGGATTTTGGTATCTTATTTTAGTATAAATTGTATGAGACATGGGTCTTTAGATGTGTGAGTAAATGGGTAGAGGTTATGCCCTTTCCTTCAGTCTGGCTTATCTCGTTCATTATTTATATTCCAGAATAAAAAACCAAGGTTAATTTATACTTGCATCAGAACAATTTTCAACTTTCTTATTTATTTTATAATAATTATTATAATTTTATTAAAATTACATCACTATTTATGTTCATAAGAATCATTTTATCGATATTCAGTACTTGTGTCAAAAATGAACTTGTTTTGATGTAAATTATCCATGTATTCAAACATCCATCATCAGTAGAATATTATTAATGAATTAAGTATCATATATATAAATTATATATTTATTTTATTGTAATATATATTTATTTTGAATATTCCATAACATTTGGAGATATGAAATGAAATTCACCATTCATATACAGGGTAAGCCGTACGTACGCATAAACACTAATTTCATTTCATTTTCATAGTTAAAAGAATGAAAACTAAATGATACAATGGTATATTATAATTAAATTATAATATAATATTTTATATAAAATACATATGATCATTAATTCCATCCATTATATGTTCCATGTAAGGAATGAACGAGTTATATTACTTTGAGGGGGCAGTAGTCCACACATGCTCAAATGAAATTATCATATTTACACATTGTAGAATGAATGAAGGTATGATTTAAAAAATAAATAGAATCATAGAGACAATATAAATATAATAAATTTAAAATGTAATTAATCTTCCATTGTAATGGACTCAATGATAGGTGGTAGGATAAAATTTAACAATCATCATTTCGTGTGGAAATTGTTCACCGTACACTGAAACAATATGTTTGTATCAATTAGATAGAGGTGTGTGTTAGTGTAGGTAGAATAATTCTCAAAAAAACATCCTAATATATTTATTATAATGGTTTTTTATATAATAAAATAATAATAATATAATAATGAGAGGATAAGGAAGATAAATGAAAAGAACTTAAGAGATATGTTACCTCTAAATGGAGTACCTTATTTTGATTTGAGGTAAAAGACATTCATGAATTACCTTATTAATAATGTAATGATTCTAGGTGTAAATGAAGGGTGTTAGAAGATTATATTATTATAAATTTTACTAGGAAATGGGAAATAGAGGTTTGAGTATATTTTTATACGTGATTCCCATTTATAAGAGGGAAGAGGGGCACTTTAGGAATGGTTTGAAGTATTATTTTATAATAAAATGATTTTCAGTTCCAAAAGTTCGCAAACAAATATATTTCAAAGATAAGTTTATTTTGGGTAAGAAAAATCTAAACCAACATGTTTTAGAAAATTTTATGTCCCAAAATTAACCTTATAATTTAGCATTAACCTTTAGTTAAAAACATTAATTATTACCATGTCTTCTTAAATTTTGAAAAGATATGGTTACTATTGTTTCAATAAAATTCCAATAGAACCATAATTAGATTATGAATGAACTTTTTAACATTACATAAGTTATTTTTTCAAAATATTAGTTTTTAAGACTATTAAATCATTTAATAAAATATTAATTGTTTTAAAAACATATTAATGTCAATTTTGACCCAATAAAGTAATCGATTTTTGTTAAATTCATAAAAACATGATTCCTTAAAAATGATTAAATATAATATAATATGTCAATATAATCCAATAAATTCGTGAATGGAATCATAATAATTAAATAAAATTTATTATAATATTTATAATATCATTTATTTAAATATGTTATTAATGAAGCAATCACCTCATCAACATTGTGTCATAATACAATTTATTTATATAATTTTTAAAAATTATAAATTTAATATAATGATGTAGGAAATAGTTTTATCATTATAATTAATATTTATTGTTTAATATATCACTTATTTAACCCAATATACAAGTTTTTTTATTAAAAAAATACATCATTATTTATTTGTTCTCTTTATTTTAAATTATTTATTATAAAATGTCTTTATTAATCCCAAGTGGAACCATGGGGTCCCCAAATCGACAGAGAGACTAAATTAGTCAGAAATATCTCACTCAATAGGATTATGACATGTGTTATGTTAGTTTTAATTTATTATAATATTATTTTTACCCTAATTTACCTGATTTACCGTATAACAATGAAAAATAAAATAATTTCTGAAGTCAATAATCATAATGTTCAAAAACAAAAAAGTATATATTTATAAAATATGGACCCCTAGATTCAGAATAAGTAATAAAATTTTCAAAATTAAAAATATAATACATTACAGTAATTAATTTAAAATTAATTCCCAATGTCAAAACCAAAAAGCGTGTTTTTAAAAAGTAATAACTATCAAAATATTCTCAAATGTTTATACCCAATATAAAAGTGAAATTACTAAAAATTACCACAATTGGATTGAATGGTAAAAATAAAATATAATTAAACATTAAAAAAATTAAAAGAACAATAAATATTTAAAATAAATTATATTAAAAGGGAGTTTTGAATTAAAATATTGTGTTTTCACTATTCATTAAAAAACAAACTTTATCAGAAAAATACCGAAAATTCATCCAAAGTAAATTTTCATGATATTATTATTAAAATTAATTTTATTTTGTCAATTATAACATATAAAGGTGGAAAAACAATATTTAATAGGGGTTCATCTTCAAAAGATAATAAAACAAAATTTTAAAAATAATAGTGTATTTTATGCTTAAAATTGAATTCATTCTTATTATAAGCCTCTAAAATTTATTGGATAAGTGTAAAGACATTTAAAAAACTTGTATAATAATATTTTAGTTAGTTATGCTCTTCCCTCCAATACAATGGCTAGGCATTTACTACCAATTAAAATAAGAATATTGTAGTATTATTTTTCAGTATAACTAAAAGTTGTGCACAACATAAGATTTCAATGATTCCCATCGTTTCATGTTTAGTACACTGTTAGAAAAAGTATCCCCTTTAATGTAAAAATAATATCATATTAATAAAAGTTAATATAAATGATGAATTAATATTCCATAAATACCTGGGATCTTACATCATTCCCCCTTTTGGGAATTGTGTCTATGTAATTATATTAACATATCAAATAAGTTGGGGTATTTATATCTAATAGAATTGTTATATTCCCATGTTACCTCTTCAAACATATGTTTTTACACAAAACCCTTACTTGATTAAACACCTTATTTTACAAAAATATCTCTCTACAGTGAAGAATCTTGATTTGTTGTTCCTTGTAATAAATATTCTCTCACAATTGAACTACCTCATGACTCGAAACATGAGATGGATCAGACATATACTTTCTATAAATTGAAACATGAAAAATCTTTTATACCTACAATAAACATGGTGGTATTTCCACACTATAGGAAATTGATCCAACTTTCTCTAGGATATAATGGGGTAAAATGAACCCTGGACTCAGATTTCCATTCTTAACAAAACCCATCACAATTTTCAATAGAGAAAATTTGAGAAAGACATGATCACCTATCTAACAAGAAATATCATTCCTCTTGTTATCCACAAAACATTTCTTCATTTTTTGTGCTATTCTCATGTGATTCTGAATCACATGATGATTTTATACCCTCTCTTCTATGAATTCTGCTCCGATCGACTTCATTTCAGCCACTTAATCACAAAAAGCTATTTTTTGACACCGACTTCTATATAATGCTCTAAATGGTGCCATCTGTATACTGGAATGAAAATTGTTACTATAAGAAAACTCAACCAAATAAAGATATTGGTCCAAAATTCATTGGTAATCCATTGAACAAGCAAGTAACATATCTTCCATGTTCGGAATTGTTCGTTCTAACTACCCATATGATTGATGATGAAAATTTGTACTGATATTTAATTCAGTTCCAAATGACTTATGAACTCCCTTCAAATATTTATATGTTATCATGTGATCATGATTAGATACAATGGAGAGGGGAAATCCAAGAATCCTATATCTCTCTTTAATATACACTATAGAATTTTAATATAGAGATTGAGTATCTTGAATACAATGAAAATGAGCATATTTAGTCAATCGATCAACAATAACCTAGACTCCATTATTGCATTGAGATGTCATTGGTAATCCCACTACAATAGTCATGAATACATTTTTTCATTTTATCTCTGGAATTGAAAAAGGATGAAGAATCCCTTTTGATAACTATCATTCAACTTTAACATATTGAAAAGTAATAGACTTCATAGTAAGGTCATCACTAATTTTTTTTATTCAATCACACTAGTAATACTACTGAAGATCTCTGTACATTTTTTTACTTCCAAAAATAAACTGAAAATAGAGAACTATGAGCTTCACATAACAACTCTTTCTTCAAATATGAATGACAAGACACAAATACCCTCTGTCCAAACCACAAAATACAATCATTATCAATTTTAAATTCAAGAAACATACCATTATGAACAATTTCTACCATTTTATTCAAAAAAATGTCTTCTTTCTAAGATCTCATAATTCTTTTTGATTGAGAATATTTCATTGCTAACTAAAACAAAACAGACAAAATCCCTGCACTAAAACTTCCAATAAAAAATAATCAAATCAATAACCAAAGGATGTCATTCCAAACGTATCATCATTAATGTAAAATTAATTTTTTGACTCAAATAATAATCCACTTTATTTTCCTTTCTAGTATGGTATTGAATTGTGCAATAATAATCATTGATTAATTCCATCCATCTTCTCAATCTCATGTTAAATTATTTTTGATTGAATATATACTTCAATCTTTTTGGGGTAGTATATGTTACACACATTACACCATAAAAACTTTTCCTCAAAATTTATGAATAAAAAATAACAACATCTAATTCCAAATCATATGTAGGGTAATTTAATTAATGATTATTGAATTGACGTCAACAATAAGAAATTACCTAATCATTCTGCACTAATTAACAACCATGTCTATTCAATGAAGAATCAATATAGATAAATATTTTACCATTTCTAGGAGTCAGTTACATATCTAGTGCATTCATCAATAATTTAATAAATTCCTAAAAACATTCATCAATTCTTCTTTTATCGATGAACTTAACACATTTTTTAGTTAACACAGTCAGTGGACTAGATAATTGTGCAAAATTTTCTACAAACCTCCAGTAATAACATTCTAAACCAAGAAAACTACAAATAATGGTTATATTTATGGGTCTTGGCCATGGATCAACAAATATTCTATTATTATGATCAACAATTATTCCATCATTAGAAACAATATTACCAAAGAATAAAATTTGTTGTAACCAAAACTCAAAATTGCTAAAATTCCCATACAATTTTATACCATTTAATGTTTACAAGACAACCCTTTAATGAATTTTATGTTCCTATTTACTTTTATAATATACCAAAATAAAATATATAAACACAACACCCATTTATCAACTGAGTCAACTAAGATATCACAACAACAAATATAAAAATTATGATTTTGACCATTTTAGGATGCAGATATGGAAGGTTATTTCCCTCTGTATGGCTTCTTAGAATAGTTTCCCTATTTCCTATACAAAAGAACATTAGGATAAAAAATAATATATTAAATCAAAATGGAAATAATCAAATTCTATATCATTTAAATTTTATGATAAATTAAAAATAATTTTTGTATATTAATTCAACAATTTCCTAACTCCTAAATTTTTATATACTGACCTTTGATACTAGATATAAGGCCCCAAACATAAAAAATACATATTCTTGTGTTAATTCAATAATTACTCATTGATGATCTTTTTGGGATTATAATTTTAGAAAATTAGGCTATAACTATTACATTACATCTCAAAAATTACAATGTAGACACTTCACTCTATCCAATTTTTTCAATATAATAAATACCATAAAATAAAACAATAATTATTTTCATGATAAAAATATTCTTTAATTATTACTTTCTCTTACCCTTCCTTATAATCTATGAAAAATGTTTCAGATGACATGGGATGTGCATAAAAAACTCATTAATTATTATAAAATAAGGGAAAGAATCATTAGTCCATCATTACATAAAAATCAATAAAATCATTATTTTCCATCATAAAACATAATCTCTTTAACATATCTCATGAAATAATAATATTATGAATAACACCTAGAAAAAATAAATCATAGAGTTATCTTATGGAATCCACTACATACTTACATTGTAGCTTTCATAATTACGTAGGAAGTAACCTTTGGAATACCCATCATAGTATATTCCCTAAATCTCTTAGGAGAAACAATAATGTATCCTCCATCACATTACCCACTGCATTGGAGAGCTATATTTGGCTCACCATTCCTTGGTTTCTCACAGTATAACCCATGTACATAAATAATTACCAGGAACCATAACATAATAATGACACATAAAACAAGCATAATGGAAAGATTAAATTTCTACATTGTAATCAAAATATATCATTTCAAGATATTGACATAATAAATGCTCTCTCAAATCCATTTTCAAAAAGAAAAAACATAAAAAATGTTATATGGTATTAATTTAACTTTTAAAAATGCTAAGACTTGTTAAGGAAGCCAAATATCAAATAACACTCGCGGTGACGAAAGGTCATTGGCATTGTGTACGTTAAAAACATCCATTCAATTTCTCTTATAGTAAAATAATTCTTAAAAAATGATTCTGAATGAAATTAAAAGAAAAATGGTATTGTTATACATTGTATAAAACAATGTCATGTATACACCCAAATATGCTTCAATGAAAGGAGATTGAGATGTTGTCCCTAACTTTGATTCTGAATTGTCTTGTTCATCATTTATATTCCTAAATAAAAAATGTAGAATAATATATACATTATTCAGAACCATTTTCAAGTTTATTATTATTTTCATATGACTTATTATCATGTTATTATCATTACATAATCATCTAAGTTTATATCGGTTGTTTTGTTGATATTTGGTACGTGAGTCGAAAGTGAACTTGTTTTGATGTAAATTGTCCATGTAGTAAAAATTATATCATCACTAGAACATTATTAATAATTTATAATGTCATATTTTATATCCATTACATAATTTCATTAATTAAATCCTTTATATGTTCCATGTATGGCATGAACGAGTCATATCACTTTGAGGGGGCGGTAGTCCGCACATCCTCAAATAATATTATCGTATTTACAAATTATGGAAATCATAAAGGTTTAATTTATATAAAAAAATAAGAATAGATAAAATATAAATATAATATATATATCATATATAAATATAGTTCCATCATAATGGCCACTCTTAAAGGTGGTAGGAGAAAACTGAACAATCCTATTTTTGTAGGGAAGTAGTTCGTTGTACAAAGAAACAATATGTTCATATACATTAGATTAAGGTGACTGTAAGTGTAGTTATAATCATTTCATTACAACATAATAGTATATAAAGGGTGTTGGTTTTGTTATGTTATCAAATAATTACAATATAATATGGAGTGGATGAGGAAAATAACACAAATGAACTTGAGAGAAGACGTTACCTCTAAATCGGGTAACTTCTACTAATTTGAGCCAAAATTCATTATTGAATATCCATATACCAAATTTAATGATTATATTAATAAATGATGTATTTTATTATCAACTTTAAGTAGGAATTGGATGATATAAGTGGCTTTAGTGGTGTGAGTAAATAGTTAGAGGTGATGCCCTTGCATTGAGTCCGACTTGTCTCGTTTGTTCTTTATATTCCTAAGTAACAAACATAGGTTAATTTATAATTAATTAAAATAATTTTATGATGATTATTATTCATTTTAAAAAAGTTATTATCATGTTATTAATATCATATAATTATTTATTATTATATTGGTAATTTTTTGTGATATTATTTATTTAATTAAAAACTGAGCTTGTTTGGATGTAAATTGTCCATGTAGAAATAAGTCCATCATCAATAGAATATTATTCATGATTTTAGTATAATATATTTCTAGTATATACATATTGACATCCAGTATACATGTATTAGGAATATTCAACAACATTTGGATATAAGAAATGAAATTCACCTTCTATAGAGATGGTAAGGTGTACGTATGCATGAATGATACTTTCATTTCTTTTTCATATTTTAATGAATGAAATCTAAATGATTCATAGTTATATTATAATTTAAATAAAATATGATATTGTAATTATTTTACATAAGTTAATTAAAACAATATTTTATACGTTCAATTAATGGAATGAACAATTCATATCACTTTGAGTGGGCGGTAGTCCTCACACGCTCAAATGAAATTATCATATTTACACATTATAAAATGTATAATGTTATGATTTAAATAAAAATAAAAGGATATAGACAATATAAATATAATTTATATCATATATAAATATAGTTTCATCATAATGGACACTATGAGAGGTGGTAGGAGAAAATTAAACAATCAATGTTTCGTGAGACGGTGGTTTTCCGTACACAAAAATTGTATGTTCATATCTAGAAAATTGAGGTGTGTGTATGTGTAGTCTGAACCATTATCGTAGAAAAATAATTGATTAATTAGGATATTATTTCTATCACATTATCATAGAATAATAATATAATAGGGAGTGTAGACAAAAGATAACATAATGGAATTTTTGAGAAGATGTTACCTCTAAATTGGGTAATTTTTTTTATTTATTCCTAATGAATTCATTTAATTTACTTATGCCAAATGTAAGGCTTATAAGAGTAAAGTAGAGATGTTGTGAGCTAATTTTAGTATAAATTGGATGATCTAAGTGGCTTGAGAGGTGTGAGCATATCGGTAGAGGTGATTTCCCCTAATTAGTGGGAGGAGGGTCACGTTAGGAAAGTTTTGAAGTATTAATTTTTTATAAAATGGTTTTATGTTTAAAATAGTACCAAACCCATTTATTTCAAAAAATTATTATATGGGATCAAAATATTGAAATATAAATTTGTTTAATATTGATAATATCATTTATTTAAATCTATTATTAATTAAGCAATCGCTACTTTATCATTATGACAAAATTGAATTTATTTATTTAATTTATAAAAATTATAAATAAAATATCAGGATTTAGTAAATAGTTTTATATTTTATATTTATATTTATCATTTAATATATCACTTATATAACCCTATATAAAACTTTTATTAGTAAAGAATACATGTTTATGTTATAATTCTCATTATTTTAAATTAATTATTATAAAATGCCATTATCACTCCCCAGTAGATCCATGGGGTAAAAAATATTACCCAATGAATCCCTTGGTCATAAATATCTCACAAAATAGAATTAGGAATTGTTTTATGGTAGTTTTATATTATTATAATATTATTTTTTACCCTTATTTTCTAGATTAACCCTTTTACCATAGTAAATAAAATATTTACTAATTTTACTAATCATAATTGACTAAATTAAATGGTACCTATTTATTCGATTTTAACCTCTTGATTCTAAATATGGAATATAATTTTCCAAATTCAAATCAAATAATTTTGAGTAATTTATTTAAAATTAATTTCTGATGCCAAAAAAAAATTAGGTTTTTAAGAAATAATAACTATCCAAAAATTAGTAGATGTTTATGTCAAATTTTAATGGGAACTTTAATAAAATGACCATAATTGGATTAAAGGATAAAAATATAATACATTTAACAATTAAAAACAATAGAAATTACAATCAATATATAAAATTAAATTATAGTAAACGGATGTTCTGAATTAAAATATAGTATTTCTAACTATTCCATAAAAAATGAACATTATTAGGAAATATAAAACAATTATCCATAGTAAATTTTGATGTCCGGATTCTAAATAATAATTTTATTTTGTAAGATTGAAAATATAAAGGATAAAAAAACTAGATTTAAGAATGTTTTTCCTTCAAAAGGCAGTAAAATAACCTTTTAAAAATATTAGAGTATTTCATGCTTAAAATAAGATTTATTCTTTTTTCAAGCCTCTAAAATTTATTGAATAAATGTAAAGACATTTAACAAACATATATTATCATATTTTAGTTATTTATATTTTTTCATAACAATACAAGGACTATTCATTAACAACCACTTCAAATAACAATATAATTATATTATTTATCGGTATAACACAATGTTGTTTGATACGTCGGATATCAAAGAGGCCCCATATTGTGTGTGGAGTATGCTATCAGAAAAATAATCCCCTTTAATTTAAAAATAATATCTCATTCATATATAATAATAGAAATGAAATGGTATTATTACATAAATAACTAGGATCTTACATCATTCCCCCTTTAAGGAATTGTGTCCTCACAATTATATTCACTTATCATATAAGTGGGGGAAATTATCCATCATTGCATTTTTAGATTCCAATATTTCATCCTCTACAATAGGGATTTTTCACAAAACCTTTACCTAATGAATTAATATACTCTCTAAAAATTTCTATCTACTGTAAAAAATAAGGACTGGTTGTTCCTCTATGAAAGATTATTTTCCTGCTGAACTACCTAAGGGCTCAAAACATGAGATGGATCGGGCATATACATCCTCAACAATGATGCATGAAAAACATTTTGTACCAAGGATAAAATTTGAGTTAAAGACACTGTGTAGGCAACTGATCCAACATTTTCTTGGATTTCACAGGGTCCCATGAACCTCAGACTCAATTTTGACTTTTTACCAAAACGCATCACACTTTTCCAAGGAGAAACATTGAAAAAGAAATTATTACCTTCCTAGAAATAATGATCCATACTTTGGTAATCTGCATAAATTTAATTCATACTCTGAGCTATTCTTATGTTCTTATGAATCAACTGAACTTTTTCTGCCATCTCTTTTACCAATTCTAGTAACATCAACTTCCTATCACCCACATTATATAAAATGCTGGAGATCGACACCACATTATATATAATGACTAAAATGGTTCCATTTTTATGCTGGAATGAAAACGATTATTATAAGAAAAATCATCCAAAGAAATATTTTGGTCCTAACATCCATTATAATCTATTGAAAAAGAATGTATCTTATATTCCAAGATCTAAATTGTTTGTTTAAACTGGCCGTCTGATTGAGGATAAAAAACATTACTAAAATTTAATTCACTTCCCAAAAACTTCTGAGGAGCCTACCAAAAGTTATAAGTGAACATGGGATAATGATCTGTTCAAATTTATAGTGGAAATACATGTAACCTACCATTCAATTTAATATACAATCGAGAAATTTGTTCTAGAGAACGAGTATCTATAATAGGGAAAAAATGAGAAGATTTAGTCAGTAAGTCGACAATAACCCAGATTTCATTGTTACATCAAGAAGTATTTGGTAGTCCCATTACGAAATCCATTGACACATATTACCACATACACTCTGGCATTGGAAAATACTGAAACAAACATTTTGGAATATACTATTATATATTAACCTATTTATAAGTGAAACATTTCATAGTAAATTAAAAAATATCCCTTTTAACTTAATCCCACCATTAATACATCCAAACTACTCTGTAGATTTCATTACTGCCAGGATGAACTGAAATCAGAACTATGAGTTTCACATATAAACACTTGCCTCAATAATGAATTAAAAGACACACATAATTTCCTTCCAAACCATAAAATACAATAATTTTCAATGTAAAATTCGGGTAACATACCCTTCTGAACCAATTATTCCTTTTTCTACAACATAATAATTTTTTTCTATGATTTATTAATTCTTTATGATAATGATGATTTAATTTCAACCTAATAAAAATATAGGAATTCCATACAACAACAAATAACCTGACATAATTAATAAAATCAAAAAACCAAAGGATGTCATTCCAAATGATTCATGGTTAATGTAGAAATACTATTTTTACTCAAAGAATCACCCAGTTTATTTGCGTTTCCTGGATGGTAATGTATTGTGAAATCATAATACTTAATAAATTCCATCCATATTCTATATCTCATAATAAATTCATTCAGAGTGAATATATACTTAAAATTGTGTGATCATTATATGTTTCACAATTTACATAAAACAAATTATTCCACAAAATTTTTAAAGCAAAAACAACAACAGCTAATTCCAAATCATGTGGAGGGTAATTTAACTCGTGAGTTTTCAACTGACGCGAAGCATAAGAAATTACCTGATCATTCTTTATTAGGACACAATAAATTCTATTCAATGAAGGATCACTATATATACCCTTCTAAACATGGAAAACTATGCATCTCAGTTATATTTGTGGGTCTTTTCCATTATTTAACAACTGTTGTTTTAGTAGGATAAACATTGATGCAATATTTTTATACAATATGACCAAGGAATGGTTTTTTTTTGTAACCAAATCTCTCACATACTGAATTTCCCATACAGTTAATTTTATTTTAATGTTTTAAATACAATCCTTAAATGAAATTAATTATCCTATTTAGTTTTAGAATATATGAAAATATCATATATTAATAGAAACACCATTTATAACCCGAGTCAGTTGAGTTATCCCCACAAAAACTATTCAATTCTGATTCTGACCATCTTAGGATGTTGATTTGGAAGATTATTTCCCCCTATATACCATCCTAGCTCAAAAACGTTGTTTCCTCTATGAAAAATCATTTTGAACAAATGTATCCTTGATGATGAAATATGATAATCTTCAAATTATAGGTCATTTCATTTGTTCCATGAAGTAAAAATAATTTATTGATTTTAATTTAATAATATCCAAACTCTTAATGTTTTCTAAACCAACCTATAAAACCAACTATAAGGCCCCAGCCTTAAACATTACATATTATTGAGCTAAATTAAGAATTTCACATTGAGGATCTTTTTCAGGTTTAGTGTTTTAAAAAATTAGGCCATAACTCTTGCATTACATCTAAAAAATATCAAAGTGGATACTTTTATCCAAAATAATAAAACACATTAAATAAAACAAAAATTCATGTTTTCATAAAAATATTCTTGAATTATTTCTTTCTATTACCCTTCCTTATACCCTATGAAAAACATTTCAAAAACACCAGATAGGCATAAAAATCTCATTATGGGTTATAAAATAAATAAAGAAAACATCAGTCCATCAATACATAAAAATCATCGATATCATACATTTCACTCATAAAACATAATATCTTTAACTTATCTCATGACGTAATAATATTTTTGAATGAAATATAGAAATAATAAATCATAAAGTTAAATTGTTTCATCCATAACTTACTTACATTGTGTCCATTATAGCTCTGTAGGAAGTTACATTGGGAATACCCATCATAATATATTCCAAAAATCTCTTAGGAGAAACATTTATGCTTACATCTATCACATTACCCAATGCATTGGAGATATATCTCGGGAACACCTGCCCTAAGTTTATCATAGAACCACCCATATAAATATATAATTCCTAAGAACTATAACATAATCATAACAGAAAAACAATCATAATGGAATGATAAAATTTCCACATTGCAATCACAATATATCATTTCACGATATTGAAATAATGAATGGTTTTTTCAAAAAAAAAATTCAATAACAATATATGTAAAAGTGTATATGTTATTTATTTTCTTTTTAAAAAAATTATGAATTGTTATTGAATACAAATATGTAATAATACTCAGGGCGGTGGAATGGTCATTGTTACCCCGTAGGTTAAAAAGATATATTCCCTTTATTGTCTTATAAAATTATTTGTAAAAAAAAATTACTTTTGAAAGAAATTGAATTAAATTTTAAAAAAAAATTATAATTATACAACGTACAAGATAAGATCATGTATAAACCAAAATATTCCTCAACAAAAGGATATTGAGACGATGTCCCTTACCTTGTGTCTAATAAGCCTCATTCCTTTATCATATTATTGAATAAAAACATAATTTAATTTATACTTTCTTAGGAACCTTTTTTTAGTTTATAATTTATTTTATATTACTTATTATAATTTTATAAAAAATACTTATTTACTTATGTTCATATCGGTTGTTTTTTCGATATTCGGTACTTGAGTCAAAAATTAACTTTTTTTATGTAAATTGTACCTGTAGTCAAAATTACAACATCAGTAGAATTTTATTCACAATTTACGTGACATATATATTCATAATAAATTTATTTTTATCCATTATATATGTATTTAGAGTATTCAATAACATTTGGAGATTAGAAATGAAATAAACCGTTCATGGAGACGATAATCTGTACGTTTGCATGAACTCTATATTCATTTATGTTTCATATTTAAAAGAATGAAAAATAAATGAAACATAGGTATAATGTAATTCCAATATAATGTCATAATTTATATACATTACATATGTTCGTTAATTTCATCATTTATATGTTCCATGTATTCCTGGCTCGAGTAATTTCACTTTGAGGGTGCGGTAGTGTACACTTCCTCAAATGAAATTATCATTTTTACACATTATGGAATTAATAATGGTATGATTTAAATAAAAACACATAATAATAGAGAAAATATAAATATAAGTTATATTATATTTAAATTTGTTTCCATCATAATGTCCACCATGATAGATTGTATGAGAAAATTTAACAATTGACATTTTGTGAGGCAGTAGTTCGACATACACAATAACTATATGTTCGTATCTATTAGATTGAGGTTTGTGTAAGAATATTTTGACATGAAATCATAATAAAATCCTATTATATTTTTGATGGTGTTGTTATGTAATCAATGAACAATAATATAATAGGTAGTAGAGAAGAAAAATAAATGAAAGAAACTTGGGATAAGACCTTACCTCTAAATCAGGTAACTTTTTTTGTTCTGAGCTGAAAGACTTTCTTGAATTTACCTATTACGACGTTATGGATTCTATGAGTAAATAATGGGTTTTATAATCTTATTTTATAAGAAATTGGATGAGATAAAGGGCTTGATAGGTGTGAGTAAATTGGTAGATGTGATGCCCTTTACTTAAGTCCGACATGTCCCGTTCAATATTTATATTCCTGAATAACAAACATAGGTTAATTTATACATGAATAAGAAAATTTTTCATTTTTATAATTAATTTTATAATACTTATTATCATGATATGAAAATTATATAACTATTTATGTTCACATCGGTCATTTGGTTGATATTCGATACTTGAGTTGAAAATGAACCAGTTTTGATGTAAATTTTCCATATTGTCAAATGTCCATCATCAGTAGAATAGTATTCATGATTTAAGTATCATATATATCAAGTATATATATATATATATATATTCATTATATATGTATTTGGAATATTACTTAACATTTGGATATAATACATGGAATGCACCGTTAATGGAGATGGTATGTCGTACGTATGCATTAATGCTACTTTCATTTCTTTTCCATATTTTTTGGAATGAAAAATATATGATACCTGAGTATATTATAATTCAATTATAATATCATATTTCATATAAATTACATTATTTCATTATCTTAATCCATTATACATTCCATTTATGGTATAAATGAGTCATATTAGTTTGAGGGGGTGGTAGTCCACAATTCCTCAAATGAAATTATCATATGTACACATTATGGAAAGCATAAGGGTATGAATTAAATTAAATAAAATAAGAATAGAGAAAATATAAATATATTATATCTCATATGTATATATATATATATATTTCCATCATAATTTTCACCATGATAAGTGGTTGGAGAAAATTTAACAATCATCATTTCGTGATGTAGTAGTTCGTCGTACAGAGAAACAATATGTCTGTATCCATTATATGGAGGTGTGTGTATGAGTAGTTTAAATCCTTATCATAAAAAAATCTTATTATATTTAAGATAATGGTTTTTTATGTAATCATAGAATAAGAATATAAAAGGGAGTGTATAAGTAAAATAAAGGAATATAACTTGATAGAAGATGTTAAATCTAAATCGGGTAACATCTTTTGATTTGGGACAAATGGATTTCTTGAATTTCCATTGGCAAAATATAATTCTTCAAAGAGTAAATAAGGTTTGTTGGGAGATTATTTTAAAAAAAATGGATTAGCCAACGGCCTTGAGAGTTGTGAGTAAATGGATAGAGGCGATTCTAGTTTATAAGAGGGATGAGGGGCAATTTAGTAATGTTTTGAAGTATTATTTTATTATAAAATTATTTTCAGTTACAAATGGTCTGAAACTAATTTTTTTTAAATTATAAGATGCATTCGGGTCAAATAAATCTCAATAAATATGTTTTTGAAAAGTTTACATGACAAAATAAACCTTATATTTTATCTTTAACAATTAGTTGAAACCAATAACCCATACTATGTCTTCATGAATTTTCAAAATATATGGTTACTATAGTTACTATAAAATTCCAAGAGAACCAAAATTGGAACATGAATGACATTTTTAACATTATATAAGTTATTTGGGAATTTTGTTTATTTTTATGACTATTATATCAGTTAATAAAATTGTATTCGATTGAAAAACATATTTATGTCAATTTTGAAACTATAATGTAATTGATTTTATTTTAAATTCATAAAAACATGATTTATTCCAACAAAAAAAATTAAATCAAATATAATATTTAAATAAAATTCATAAAAATAATGGATGAAAATTAAAATAATAAAATTATATTTATATTTATATTTATAAGATAACTTATTTGAATCCATTAATAATGAAGCAAGCATTACATCATCTTCATGTCATAATTATATTTTTTATTCAATGTATAAAAATTAAAAATAAAATATAATGATTTAAAAAACATTTTATATTTCTAATGAATATTTAAAGATGAATATATCACTTATATTACCCCATAGAAAAATGGTTTTTCTAAAAAATACAAGTTTATTTTATTTTTTACTTTATTTTAAATTATTTATTATAAAATGTCATTATCACTCCCCAGTGGATCCATCAGGTCCCAAAATCAACTCAAGGATTACATTGGTATTATATAAATCATCCAATCGTATTTGGAAATGTCTTAGGGTAGTTTTATGTTATTATAATATAATTTTTTATCCTTCTTTACAAGATTTACCATTTAACCATGGTAAATAAAATAATTTCTCATGTTAATATTCATAAAGTACAAAAATGAAATTTACCTATTTACATTATCTGGTCCTCCTCATTCAGAATATTGAATCCAATTTTAAAAATTCACGACACAGAAGTTGCGATAACTAATTTATTATTATTTCTTGTTGTCAAAATCAGAAAAAATGGGTTTTTAAGAAGTAATAACAATCAAAAAATTGACATGTGTTTATGTAAAATTTAATAGTGAAATAAATTCCAATGATAAAAATTGGATTATATTATAAATATATAATCCAATTACACATTTTTACAAATTAAACATACAATATAAATATATAAATAATTTAGATTAAAAAGAATTATTTTTTAGTATTAATATAACAATGAGATTTATCAAAAAAACACAAAAATATCATCCAATGAAAATTTTGATGTCCTTATTATATAGAAAAATTTTATTCTATCAAATTGAACATATAAACGTGAAAAAAACTATATTTAAAAAGGGTTTCCCTTCAAATTTTGGTAATACAAATAGTTTAAAATATTAGAGTATTTCATGCTTAAAATCAGATTAATTACTATTCTAATATTATAAAATTGATTCGATAAATATAAATACATTTAAAAAAAATGTATAATAATATTTTAGTTAGTTCTGTTCTTTCTCACTAATACAATGGCTATGCGTTTACTACTATTTAGCATAATAATAATAATATATTATTTTTTGGTATAACTCAATGTTGTCTACTACGTAAGATTTCTAAGAAACATGTTGTTGCGTGCTGAGTATGTTATCTAAAAAATAATCCCCCTCAATGAAAAAATAATATCTTATTCATAAATATTAATAGAAATGAAAAATTATTATTGTATAAACACCTAAAATCCTACTGTTCATTATTTAATGCTGGTGAAAAAAATATGGTATCCATCATTTTCGGAATCACTATATCTATTTTGTATAACCTCCAACATGTCCTGACGAACCTAGATCTATGATATCAGATTATATCTCCATGAAATGGGTGCATAATGATCTATCGATCAAGGTGCGTGATGCTACGGGCCAAACAAAGAATGCTCGCATTGTATATTGATCAAGGGGAGAAAAGAAAAAATCAATTAAGATAAATAGACATAGATCAATATTTTTGGAAATATCAGTTCATTTATGATAGAAATAATAATAATCATCAATTTTCATAGATAAATTTATCTTTCTAAAACCCCATAAATATTCCCATCCTATAAGATAATCGAACCATAGATGAATATGTTCATTGATTGATTCACATTCATAGTATAAATAAAGATCAAGGAAGAATAATATCCAAACACACAACCTAACTTGAATCAGACTGATCATTGATTAATAATGATGTTTTAATGCATTCAACGATGAGATCCCCTCAAATTTGAGGTACCTGGATCATCGATCCAAGATCTTATCATCATTCGTATGAGATAATTCCATGAATATTTCTCCAATGTGTCTTTGGTTATACAGAAAACCTTATAATTATAACATGACTAAATATTTGAAAATTCATTATTTTATTCATAAATATAAACTGAAATAAAATATGTTTTTTGATTTTTTTATTCATCTATGTGCTTGCGATGGATTTTTCCAAATGACATATTCTGACTAATTTTAACTCAATCAAAGGGTAATCCGAATATTTTTGAATTCAACGATTCCCTATGATTTTTGATACATGAATTTTTTTAGATGTTATTCTACATTATCAAAAAATTATGTAGATGTTCTATTTAATAAATTTACTATATTTCAATCATTCATTCTGGGAAAATCAGTCATTTTAATCACACGCCATCTCGAATGTTGATCTCAAAAATAATACATATATAATCAAAAAATTAATAATACCATGAATATTTGATACATTAAATTATATTCACCATGGTGATTCATGTCCCTAACAATCCAAACTAATGGCTACAGAAAAAGATGATGGTAATGAGGATGATATGAATCTCCTGATCCCATGTTCTATTTTGATGACTCATGTGCTGACAACAGATAATTTCTAAAGGAATCAATTTCCCACCTAGGATCCTCTCCTGATTACCCACAATCTCTACCAGGTACTCAATAATGTTCTCTCCATCTTTGATGTCCAGATCACCCAAATAGATAACATGTGATAGGTGATGCACATTCCTCCTTATCTATGACATGATGACGACTTCTTGTACTCAGTCTAACAACATAGGTAGAGCTAAGTCTCACCAAGTCTCTGTAATACATAACATGAGGAAACCCATAGGAACACATCATCTCCATACATGAACTCCAATGGCCTTTTTCGTCTATCAATATAAGAATTATGTGGGCTCTATAGAGTCTCCATATTCTCCTAGATGATCTACACATTCCTTACTATAACTCACATGAACCCCATTCCCATTAGATCTAACTATCCTAGGTTAGTTCAACAAGGGGGAGCCCTACATGGTTTCTTGAACAAATCCACCAATTGATCCATACAAATGGTGGAATAATATCTATTAATTAAGAAAAATAAATTAGTGGTAGGTAATTCTCCCAACTACGGATAAATACAAACATTAAGGAATGTAGTATGTCCTCCAAAACCTTTATGTTATTCTATAGAACCATAAGGTGTTGAGAATAACATATTGGAACTTAGTACCAATTTTTAAATTACTAAAAATTAAGTCATTTAGAGTCAAAATGTTCAACTTCATTCTTAATCCCTTACCAAAAAAACTGATTTTAGAGGACCTGTTACATTTTCACCACACATTGATGTACCGCCAAAGGGGATGTATGGAACCCTATTAGAACCTCATCCCATAAAATCACTGGTACCATCATGTGTCCTCTGATATGAATGAAATACTCCCCACATTTTGTAAATACTAATGAGAATTCATTTTAGATATCAGAGTATGTGGGGTCATGGTGTTAGTATCCCCATGTTGTGCCTCCCTTACTCAATGAAAGAGAAGATGGGTGAAGACCATATACTCAAGAGGAGATTAGACATCTCCATACACAAAGGATAATTGCAATGATGCCAACTGCTCTAATGCCTCATTCAATATCTATGTGCAATATCTCATGCTGAGAGCATCTCCTACCACATTCTGCTTCCCCAAACTATAGATACATTCAAAATCAGAATCCTAGTGGAAAACAAGTTAACAACTCTACCTCATGTTATGATACTTATAAGAGATGATATAATTTAGAATCATGTATTCTGAGTAGAGGATATACTGCCCGTCCATCAGGTAGTGTCCTCACCTCATCAATGTGATGACATCCACTACTATCTCAAGATCATCGGCCATCTATTAATTATCATGTGGTTTAAAATGGAATTAAACATTGCAAATAACTTCTTGATTATGCATCATAACACAACCATTTCACATTACTAATTCACCTCAAAACACTATGTACTCAACACCCTCCTTTGGAAGTCTCGTGATGGGAGAACACATATAAAATTTCTTCAACTAATAAGACGCTCACTGGAACCTCATCATCAACATAAATGGATTCCACTTCTGAGTGAATGATGTTAGGGCTGGGATATCCTGGAAAAATCAGTGATGAATCTCTGATAATAGCCTACCAAACCATGGAATATTTTCACATCTATCACACTCTTTGGTGGACCCCATGATAACAAATCATCATCCTTGGATGGATCCAATATCACTTCATTTGTTGAGATAACATGTCCAATAAAGTGTATGGCCAAAATCTTAAACTATCACTTAGAGAGATTTCTACAAAGCTGGTGCTCTTAGAGTATATCTATAACTATCCATAATTATTTCAGATTCTCCACTTTGGATTAAAGTACAGAAGGATATTATTAATAAATAATTCCCCAAACCGGTCTATATAATATTATAAGATATAGTTCATTATTCACATGAATGTTTTTAGGGGTGTACTTTACTTCTGACAGTATCCCCATGTACTCATATTGACTATAGCAACATCTGAATGCCACATTTGGTGTATCCACATCCCATAGTCGTAACAAGTGATCACTTGATCTATGGTCTACCATGAAGAGCCATCAATCCCCAATTAGATAATCAAATTGGTCATTAATGTCAGTAGTGGGTACATGTTATTCACAGTCACCTATTTCAAGATCCGATTGTCCATACACAGCCACATGCTCTCATACGTCTTCTTGGAAAATATAAATGGGTATGATCAAGGTGAAATCATGGGTCAATAAAATATTATAGTTTCTCCAAATTCCCATACATTACTATTACATCATTGTAAATAGAATAAACATAACAATATAACACAGTGAGTAACCAAATATTTAGTGTCTAGGGAAAATTAGGACCGTACTTTACATTTACAGATAAAATGTAAATATTTATTTATTTTCTTTTTCTCTTTCTTCTCATTGGACACCGAATTCTACATAGTATTTGTAATCACTAGAGAATATACATCAATTTGGTGTTAGTGAAAATACCTATAAGACGATAGATTATGGAATGAAACAATATAATATGGGAGGAGCATAATCATAAAATCGTCGTCATATTCCTGAGAGTAAGCATTAGATAAAGGCATGGAATGTCAAAATAAATAAGTATAAAACATCATGTCTTAGTGGCCAACTACCTCACATATTTTTTAAAAAATATTGCACCATTTCCGTGCATATATTACATTTACTCATGAGATACTTCACATTACCCAATGAATTGACGTGCTATATATTTCCAGACACACCTGTCACATCATATCATTTTGATAATAATGAATTCTTAATAGAAAATATGTCAATCATGGATATAAATTATCCCATAGAATTGAATGAGTTTCACATTATAAAGAATATGGACATAATATTTGGGTTCCCAAAAAAATAGGGAATAACATTCTAGATATAAGAATTACCAACGTTGAGTAAAGAAGAAACAATCTCATGAAGTGCATTTTTTAAGGAAGAGTTATTTTAGATGACATTGTTTTTGTTATAAATTCTTGTAAAAAACATTTATATCCTAGAAAATGTATGATAATTATGGAGGAATTATTTATATGGAATATACATACTAAAAATGGATTTTAATAAGTAAAACCCAATAAAAGAGTGTTGTGTTTTAGAATTCCCCTTACCTTGTGTCTGAAAGATTCGTTCACATTAATATCATCTATAACCATATTATATTATTTAAATAACAATTATAGAACCCTTTATAAATGAATATGATTCCTTATGGTTTTATTATATTCTTTTATGGTACTTTTTATGAGTTATAGAGTATAATCCAATCATTAAGGTATGTTCTTATTCTTAGTTTTCATGACCAATTCACTATTTATAAATTAATGTAGGTTTGTTTAAAAAGTGAATAAATATATAGAAATGTCATTATATATTATTAATGTTCCTTCAGAATCATAAAAGATCTTACAATGGATTTGGTTATGTAAATACTGGGAAATTACGTGGACATTATTTTCTTAAATACATGGGAATTTTATAGGTCCATGCAAATTTACGGCACATGATTCCAAGTACTGGTGTTCCCATAATGAATTTCAAATGTTTTTTCGGTTACATTTAGAAAACATTCACGCAGGATTTTAGAACTTTTGAACCGGTTCATAGAACTGAAATCTGAGGGCATCGTTGAAGTCGCAGCGCCAGTATTCTCCTAAGGAGACTTTCTCCTCGACGGTAGTTGTTTGAGAGTAAATGTTAGATTTTGGGTTTTTATAAAAAAATTATTAAAATAAAGTGAGATAACACTTTATTTTATTTTATCCTGCATGTGGAGGATGAGTGGTTAAAACCTCCCCAAAGGAGTTAGAGGTAGGGACACCACACCTTAACCTCCCATGAGAGGTTATGGTGGTGGGCCCACCCAAACAAAACTTCTCATGAGGGTATTAATGTGGGGGGACCATCCGAGCTCTTAACCCCTTAAACAACACATTAATGTAGAGAAAACCTCTCAACTCTCCCTCATTAATAAGGCAGATCCTCTTCACATCCCCTAGATTTTAATTGTGCCAATCTCTACTAATTAATTCATTACAAATCTTATAAATTAATTAGGGGGAGTCGTATTGAGTAATAAATTCCAATTTGAATTGGGTTGCCATCAAAATAATAGACAAACCATTCCTCTATTATTTTAATTTGGAATTTGGTGGAGCTTGGGTGATGGAATGCTTGGTAGAAAATCTCCCAATGAAGAACAATGAATGCTCCACCAATGAAGAACACTGATTCTCTTTGACATCTTCCCGGGACATCTACTGACTTGGAACAACTTCTACAACCGTTATGAGAATTTGGGAGTAAAAGAGTGCTTGGCGTACGTGCTGCCAATGAAATTATTTTTTCTTATCTCCTTCAATGATTAGAGAGGAACTGTTGCGGGTGAATTGTTGACCATCTTCTCTCTTGATGAACCCTTTTCTATCACCTCTAAACGCGGAGGGTGTGTGCCAAACCAACATGGCCCAAATACCTCTACCGATATTTTGTGATGACTTTTCGACATGGCGATGAGGTGATGACGATGAAGGTGGAAACGATGAAGGCTTTTCTACTAATGACCTCCGTGAATAGCGTTGCCCCCGCGTCGCAGTGATTCTCCCGACCAAATACTACTAGCCAGAGCCGCACCAAACAAGCCTACCCGCGGCCTACCCGGAAACCTCCCAGATCCCGGCCTCTATGCCACCGTGTCTAGCGCCACCTACTCGTGGCATGCACGTGCGTCGTCCTGCCCCACAACACCTTCCTGTTGCCTGCCCGCGAACCGCTGCGCCCCGTGCCGCCTACCCCTAGTCCGTCGACGCCCTACCTGCGACCTCCTGCTTGCCCCACGTGCTGCCCGACTCCCCATGTTCCCTTCCCGGCATCTAGTCGCTCTTACCATCGCCCCGCTGGCCTGCACGCCACCTGGCTGGCACTCGTGCGCCCTGCCCGGCATCCAGCCGACCCGTCTGGTGCCCTACGAGCCTGCCCGCACCCCGTGCACCCTGCCTGCTCAGTGCCCTTACCCTACGCAACCTACCCATAGACCTTCTGAACTGAGTCGTTCCCTCCCGATCAGAGTCTTGAATCCGCGTCCCTCTCGGAGCTGGCTGCACCAACCCTGGCCTTCGGTCCGAGCCGCCCACACGACGACCAGTAGGCTGAACTGCCTTCGCAATCCGCTTGGCCGGGCCCAGAAGACCGATTTGAACCTAACGGACTGCCCTGCCCAACGGGCTGGGTCAGACCAACCAGGTCTGTCCGGGTTGACTCAGACCTTGACGGCCCAGTCTAGGTTGGGTCGAGTCGGTCTGACTGGGTCCGGCCTGGCCCAGTCCCATTACCGACCCTTTACTTCTATTGGCCATAACATTGGCACCGAATTCCCATTTGGAGAAACATCATTGGTGCATGTATTCTTGAATAGAGGCGGTCCCTTTTAGGATACCCCACTAGAGTTTGGGGTATATTTGAGATGCAGTCAGGTTGGAACATACACAAATCCAACGAGGCCCCCGGATATAAAAGGATAATAACTCACAAACTGTGCATCTAATCGACATGCCCTCTTTTGCATTGAGACCACTATGAAATGGAGGACCTTTGGGATGCTTCTTCATGGGACACTGTGGCAGTTAAAGTATCAGCTCTTGGCATGAGTAGAGGACCCTCCTGGAATCAAGCATGCATTGTGGAAACCATTTGGCAGGCTAGGCATCAACTACTATTCCTGGAGCATCTGTTCGGTCAGATAGTTCTATCATCTAGTCCTAGATCATGTGTGGATTTAATAGCTTTGACTACTGTTCTTGGATAATGTGTTGGTTTGAGAGTTCTATCTGCTAATCCTGAATCCTGTGTGGGTCTGACAGCTTCAACTACTATTCCTGGATAATGTTTTGGTCTGATATTTCTATCACCTGGTCCTGGATCTTGGGTGTGTGCGACAACCTATATGACTCTGTGGCTACATCAAATCATCTCTATATCTCTCATAAGTTGTACACCTATTGTGTTGAGTCAATAAAATTTGAGTTTACCTCATGATTTTGATGGGTTACTTGATAACATAGGTATATGTATGGTCATATACCTATATATTAGTTATCCGTTGATTTAATACTTGAGGATTATCCATGTTGGTTTTTTCATGACCTTGAGGGTCTCGGGGTATCTACTGAGTATCATTATAATCACCCCTACATAGGATATTCCCGCAACTCATTGTGTTGGTTGTAGACGACGGAAAATGCTGACTGAGAATTATAGTAGCAGTACTGGATGGTACCTGGAGGTGGACCTTACAACGAGTCAGTACACGGAGGAGACTGACGAATGTAGAGTTCTGAGGAGACTATATATACCTACCCTTCAGGTAGGAACCCCAGAGGACAGCCCAGTAGCTATTTTACTTTTCTTCAGTTATACTTGTTTTCTTCAATTTTACTTGTTCTTTACAGTTGGGCTTGTATTTCTGGCCCCTTTACTTTTTAGCACTCCTTTTTGTATACTGTTTTACTTAGTGTTTTCCTAAAAAAATGTACTCTATTGTGTTTTTTTACTATTATAATGGTAATTCCATCACAGTTTTAGGGAATTATGCCTTTGGTGATAGTCTCCAGCCCCTGGACTATGGAAGACATGATTGGGGTAGTTACGGTATGGGCTATGGGGGACATATCATGACAAATTGATATCAGAGGAGTCGGTTTTACAGAATATCTCAGGACTCTGATCTTAAATTTCTTGTTAAGCAATAGTATTAAGTGTACTAAGTCTGGGTTTTAGTTCATGGAATCCATTGTTGGTGTGGTGGCCGACGTATCAATACACTAGGACCCTAACTTCTATTTTCCAACTCACCACACGAAAACATTGATTTCATGTGTGTTTTCAAGAGTTTTCATTGTGATATCTTGAGTCAGCTCAGTAGGCATAACTTATTGACCACGGAGCAACTGTATCATTTCAGGTTGGCCCCACAAAGACATCCAACTAGGGTTTCGAGATTTTTACGAGATGGAAACCCACCGAGTGAGGAGGCCTCAGTGTAGGGCCCCATCACATCGAATGCATCAGCGCTACCACTTACCGTTAGGGCCACTGCTGCCACCAACCCTAGCAGCAGAAAACACACGCCTCTTGAGTGCATTTCACGAGTACAAGTGGCATAGGCTGCCTAGGTTCAGGGGTGAGACGGACCTGCAAGCAGTTGATGATTGGTTTGAGGTTGTGGTGAGGGTCTTCATACTAGTAGGGACACCATCAGACTTCATGGTGATTCTTACGACTAGCATTCTACAGACAGTAGAAGGAAGACATTGGAACCTGATGCTACAGGTGCATGATGAGGTGACACATCTCTGGATAGACGTTGAGATCCTGTTTTGGGTGGAGTTTGTTCTAGCGACTATTCGCGTACTGCGGATACAGGAGCTACTACCTCTACAATAGGGTAGAATGAAGGTGGGGCGGTACTCATCAAGGTTCATAGACCTCTTGCGCTACACCACATATATGGTACGTGACATTTTCATCTGGGCCATGATGTTCGAGCAGGGACTCAGTCAAGAGATCAGGGCTTCAATGATCTCCCTCAGCATCCTGAAAAAAATTGGGGTGTTAGGCATATCCCTCCTAATGGAGTGTTTCCTTAATGAGAAGTCACCACCAGCAAGGCCCATCCCTATTCGACATGCATCAGAGTATTATGCAGCTGACATAAAATAGATGTAACAGAGGTCCAAGTGGACCAGACCATCTGGTGGATGCCCTTAGGATACGGGTTCAATTGTGTGGGGAACACGGGACATATCCAGTCATTCCTGGAGAGACAGTGTAACTTATGTGGAATGCATGTTCACATGGCTCGTGACTATCCAACAAGTCGTACATACATTTAGCAGATGGTTGAAGGATCTCCCACGCATTGACATAAATTTGATCAAGGCGGTATGCAGGTAGCCGGAAGACGTGGCAGAGGAGATGGTCGTGTAGCAGGTGATGGATGATGTTTAGAGGTGTTTCCACCACCACCACTAGGAGGTCCACCCTAACCATAATGAGCAGGTGGATAGGGGAGATCTCAGCTTAAAGCAAATGAGGCCTATGATAATGGTACTCTAGAGATGATACGAGGTATGATATATGTCTATTCCACCTTAGCTATAGTTTTTATAGACACAGGTTCCCATCACTTATTCATTTTCACTTCGGTTGATCAGAGCTATGAGATTCCAAAGGGGTAGTTAGTTTGATCCTTACAGCTTGGAACTCCTATAATTGCTGATTAGACGATTACACATTGGTGAAGGTAGTGTGATATTACTCTAGGAGGCATGATATTCATCTGGGATATCCTAGTAGCAGCGTCGAGGCCATACGACGTCATTTTTGGTATGGACTTTTTATCTACAGTCCATTCATAGATAGACTGTATTAGGTGAAAAGTGTGATGTGTTCGCACGGATGGGTCTAGGTTCTCCTTCATTGGAAAGAAGGGATCCTTTGTAGCATAGGACAGACTTACTCGGAGGAGGTTGTAGCCGATCACTCATTAGCTGGCTTTCCTTACCCTCGGAGGAGTGGCTGTGGAGAGACCGACCAATCCTGTAGTGTTTGACCAGTACATGGATGATTTCCCTTATGATGTCCCAGGTCTAACTCCTCATAGAGATGTGGACTTCTAAATTTAATTTTACCCTAGGATGACATCGATATCTACTCCAGCATATCGGATTGCTCCCACTGAGCATCGTGAGCTGCAGGTACAGCTGGAGGTCTTTCAGGGGATGGGATTCATATGGCCCAGTGTTTCTTCCTGGGTAGCATCGATTCAGTTTGCTAAGAAGTTGGATGTTAGCATGAGTCTTTGTTTTTACTATCGTCACCTGAACCAGGTGACCGTGAAGAACATGTAACCACTCTCGAGGATTGATGTCTACTTTGATCAGCTAAATGGAGCTAGATGGTTCTCGAAAATAGACCTTAGATCAGGCTATCACCATATCAAAGTTCAAGATGAGGATGTGCAGAAGACGGCCTTCCGATGTTGGTATGGACACTATGAATTCTTCGTTATTCCATTCGGTGTAACCAATTCTCTAGCAGTGTTCATGGGACTCATAAACGAGATCTTCATGCCTTACCTCGATGACTTTGTCTTAGTCTTCATCGATGACATACTGATCCACTCGACTATCGAGGAGGAGGATGCCTACCACTTGTAGGTAGTACTGGACACACTCCGAGAGCAATAGCTTTATGGTAAGCTCTTGATGTGCCAGTTCTTGATCTGTGATGTTCACATTCTCAGTCATGTCATCTTGGAGGCCGGAATTGCAATGGATCTAGTGAATATTGAGGTGTTACTTTCTTGGCAGCCACCTGAGTGTGTGATAGAGGTATGGAGTTTCCTAGGTGTTTCTAGATACTATTAGCGGTTCGTTACAGACTTCTCCAGGGTTTCAGCACCACTATCAAACTTGAAGAAGAAGGGGAAACCCTTTGTAAGGCCGGAAAGATGCTAGTAGGGATTTTACGAGCTAAGGAAAAGGCTGAGAAGTTCCCCAATATTGAGGCTTCCAGAGGAAGGCGTAGGGTACGTAGTTTACTGCGACACATCAGGGACATGGCTAGGTTGTGTCTTGATGTAGGAGTAAGTGGTGATCGCTTATGGTTCTCACTAGCTAAGACAACATGTGATGAACTATGCTACCCATTACCTAGAGTTAGTAGCAATGGTCTTCGCCTTGATGATGCGGTGACACTATCTGATGGGTGAGCATTTCGTAGCTTGATCGGATCACAAGATTCTCAGGTATATATTCTCTCATATGGACATAATCCAAAGACAACAGTTATCGCTTGATTTCCGCAAGGACTATTACTTCGAGATATTATATACTCCTAGGAAGGGGAACATTGTTGTGAATGCCCTCAGCAGGATCACTAGTATACAGCTCCGAGGAGAGGTGACAGAGTAGATGGACGATTTATATATATCCTTTGTGGCTATATATGGAGATTAATTCCTATAGTCTCTTATGGTCACCCCTACTCCTTCGGATATTCAGGGAAGCACAGCATGGAGACGCTAACTATGAGACAAGACGTGCTCAGATATCCACGGGTTAGTCACCTGATATAATTTTTTGAAGGTGGGGAGAACTTTATCCTCTTTAGAGTATGTTCCATGGAATCATTGTCAGACCATGAGGATGTGTTGAAGGAGTTCCACACATATCCTCTAGCAGTACATCCAGGAGTTGTGAAGATGTTCCATGAATTTTGACGACAGTACTGGTGCCCAGGTATGAAGAAGTCAGTAGCATAGTTTGTCTCACAATTCCTCACTTTTCAGGAATTGAAGGTGGAGCACCAGGTACCACCATGCTTGGTTCATCCCTTAGAGGTCACAGATTGGAAGTGGGATGGGATATCCATGGATTTTGGGATGGGGCATCCACGTACATTCAGGGGTCAGGACTCTATTTGGGTGATTGTCGACCATCTGACCAAGTCAGCCCACGTTCTACCGATCAAAGAGTAGGGCTCAGTAGAGAGCTTGTGACACCTCTATGTGCATCAGATTATGTGGCTACATGGTGTACCTTCTTCTGTTTTATCCGATCATGATGCATGGTTTACTTCCAATCTATGGAGGGGGTTACGGGAAGCTTTCGGGATGCAGCTTTGCCTGAGCTCCACCTGCCATCCATAGATGGATGGCCAGACTGAGAGGATCATACAGACCCTCGAGGAAATGATGTGTGCTTGTGTCCTTGATTTCGTTCATATCTAGTAGGATCTCTTACATTTGGTGGAATTTTCCTACAACAAAAGTTATCACTCCACCATAGGGATGACACCTTTTGAAGCGTTATACGAACGACCATATAGATCACCCTTATACGAGAATGACTCAGGTGAGTCAGCACTAGTGGGACCTGAGATAGTACGAGATACCACAGAGAAGGTTCAGATAATCTAGGAATGGATGAAGACTGCACAGAGCAGAAAGAAGTCGTATGCGGACATGAGAGAAAGACCTATGGAGTTTGAGGATGGTGACCACATCTTTCTACAGGTCTCAACTCGACGAGGTATATGGAGATTTTGCTGAGGCGACAAGCTATCATTGAGATTCATCGAACATTTTCAGTTCCTCAATAGAGTTAACGAGGTGGCTTACCACTTAGCTCTTTAATTTCATTTGTATCAGATGCACGACGTCTTCCACATATCCCAGCTTGGTAGATATATGCGCGACCAATCCCACAACATCAACCATAAAGAGCTGGACGACGATGATGGGGAGACATTCACGGGGGTTCTAGGGGATATTGAGGATCGACAAGAGCAGGTCCTACGTGGATGGTTGATACCTCTAGTGAGTGTTCGCTGGCAGTATGGGATCCTCCAAAAGATCACCTAGGTGCGGGGGTCTCAGATTCGTGCTCAGTATCCCAATTTGATCCCTCATTTCGATTTGTAGCGTATAGGGGTGTAAATACCTAAGGTGTGGAGAATGTAATGACATGTAAATTCCATGGAATTTTTTTTCTTAAATACATATGTATTTTATGAGTCCACCGAAGTTTACGGCACATGATTTCGGGGCCCGTTGTTCCCGGAATCAATTTCTAATGTTTTGTTTCGGTATGCTCTATAAATGTACGAGCGAGATTTTATAACTTTTGAACTGTTGCTCAGAACGGAAATCCAAGGGCACCGTTGAACTCGTAGCGCCGATATTCTCTTAAGGAGTTATTCACCTTAACGGCAGTTGGTCGATAGTAAATGTTAGATTTTGGGTTTTTATAAAAAAATTAATAAAATAAAGTGAGCAAACAGTTTATTTTATTTTAGCCGCCATGTGGAGGATGGGTGGTTAATACCTCCTCAAGGGAGTTTGAGGTGGGGCACCACACCTTAACCTCACATTAGAGGTTATAGTGGTGGGGGCCACACGAACTCGACCACTAATGAGAGGATTAATGTGATGGGGACCACCCGAGCTCTTAACAACTTAAACTCCCAATTAAAGTGGAGAAACCTCTCAACTCTGCATCCTTAATGAGGGAGTGCCACATCACCCCCCCTATCATTTAATGTGTCCAATATCTCCTAATTAATACATGATAACTCTCGTGAATTAATTAGGGGGAGCCACATTGAATAATTAATTCTGATTTGAATTTTTGTGCCAACAAAATAATAGACAATCCATTCCTCTATTATTTCCATTTGGCATCTGGTGGATCTTGGGAGGAGGAACTCTAGGGACAAAATCACCCAACAATGATTTAATAATGATCCGCCATCAAATAACACTGATTATCTTCGACTTCTTTCCCGAGCATCTACAGACGTGGAACCACATCCACAACCATCGTGTGAATTAGAGAGTGGAAGAGTGATTTGCGTATGTGACGAATGAAGACCTTATTCATCTTCTTCCGCAATAATATAAAAAATGACGAAAGACCGATAATCAAAACTTAGGGGGCTAATTACATGTTGATATTCCATTTACATATCTCCTTCAATGGTTGGAAAGGAATTGTTGTAGGTGAATTGTTGACCATCTCTTGTCTTGATGAGAATGTTTCTATCACCTCTAAAAACGGAGGGTGTAGGGGAAACTAACATGTCCTGACCCCCTTCACCGATCATTCATGATGTTTATTCAACATGGAGATGAAGAGATGACAACAAAGGAGGAATCAGCGAAGGCCATGCTACCCACGGCCTCCGCGAATCGCGCCACCCCAACGGTGCATCGATGCTCCCAACCGAACACCACCGACCTGAGCTGGGCCAAACCGGCCTTCCAGCGGCTTACCTGTGCACTGCCCTGTGGCCAGCCCGGTGCCCTCTAGGCACCCTACCCGCACACCGCTGCGCCCCGAACCGCCTGACCATGACTTGTCCTCGTGCGGCCTGCTTGGGCCCATCGGGGCCCTGCCCACGGCCTCCCCCACGCCCCACACACTGCTCGACACCCCACTCGCCCTGCCTAGCTCCCAGTTGGCCTGCCCATCCCCTGACCAGCATGCGCGCACCCTGCCCGGCGTCCATCCAAGGTGCCTGCACCCCGCACACCCTGCTCGCGGCCTGCACGTTCCCTGCGCGGCATGGCCGTCGACCTCCCGAATTGAGGCACACCCTACTAGGCCGAGTCGCTGATCCATGCCCTCCCTGTATGAGTTTCCAAGCTTCACCCCATGAGGCCCTTATCGAACCAGAATTTCACATCGGGTCGAGCCTAGTGGACCGGGTTGAACCTAATGGATTGACCCACAAAACGTCCTATATCAGACCCACCGGGTTGGTCTAGGTTTACCCAGACCAAGACGGTTCAGTTTGGATTGGGCCGAGTCAGTCTGACCAGGTCAGACAGGGCCCATGCCCATTACTGAAACTTTACTTTCTTTGGCCATAACATTGGCAGCATATGTCTGTTTGACACACCATCAGTGTCGCTGGTATTATTTGAAAAGTGATGGTGCCTTTGATCATACCCCACATGAGTTAGTGTTATATTTGAGATACATCCAGTTTGGAGCATACACAAATCAAACATGTCTCTCGAGACTAAAAGGTTAAAAATCACAGACCAGGTGTCTGATTGATGGGCCGTCTCTTAAGTAGATACCCTTATGACGTGGCGAACCATTGGGATACTTCTTCATGGAAAATTGTGGTATTTGATGTATCGATTCTTGGATTGAGTGCAGAACCTCCTGGAACTAAGTATTAATTGTGGAATCCATGTGGCCAGATTTTCTTCGACAACTATTCCTAGATCATGTGTTGGTATTATAATTCTATCTGCTAGTACTGGATCTTGTGCGGGTCAGACAGCTTCGACTACTTTTACTAGATCACGTGTTGGTCAGATAGTCTTATCTGCTAGTCATAGATCCTGTGTGGTTTTGATAGCTTTGACTTCTGTTCCGAGATCATGTGTTGGTCCAACAGTTCTATATGCTAGTCCTGGATCCTGTGTTGTTCTGACATCTTAGATGATTTAGTGGCTACTTCTGATTATATCTATCCCTCTACAAAAGTTTTATACCTGTTTGATTTGAGTAAGTAACTATTGATAATACCTCATGATTGAGATGAGTTAATTCATAACATAGGTATATGTATGGGCGTATACCTATGTATTGGTTATATGTTGATTTCGTTCCAGTGGTTTATCCTTGTTGGTTTTATGTGTGAGCATGAGGGTCTCATGGTCCCCACTGAGTATCATTATACACTCCTTTGCACGGGCCATGTCCGCAACTTGTTGTGGTGGTTACAGACGACAGATATCACTAAATGAGGACCCGAGTAGCAGTACTGGACGGTACCCGGAGGTGGACCATACGATGTGTCAGTACACGAAGGAGACTGATCAATGTGGAGTTCTGAGGAGACTATCTATACCTACCTTCAGGTAGGAACCATTGAGGATGACCCATTAGCTATTTTAATTTTCATCATTTATACTTGTTTTCTTTATTTTTACTTGTACTTTATAGTTGGGCTTGTATTTCTAGCCCCTTTACTTTTCAGCACCCATTTTTTTATACAGTTTTACTTATTGTTTTTCTTCCATCTTGTACTCTTTTGTGTTTGTTTACGGTTATAAAGGAAATACCTCCCTAGTTTTTGGGAATTCCGCCTTTGTTTGTAGTCACCAGCCGCTGGCTTATGGAAGGCGGGCTTGGTTTAGTTACGGCACAGGCTCCGGGGGACGGGTCCTGACAGGTTATATCTCTGGAGGATGATTCAATAGATAAAAGTTAATGATGATCATTTTCAATTAATTTTGGTGTGTTTTTTCCATCACAATGAACTTGTTTTTTTATCATTTTTAGTAATGTCTATAAATTATTTCCAAAACATAAAAAGGGATATTACATTAAATTTAAAAACAATTTTAATCCATTTAATGGGGTTATTAACATCATTGGTGGTTTTTATATAAAACCAATGTGTATTGCACATGATGTCGATTAATTCACACATCATGAGCCACGATTTCATTTTTAGAATAATAGATAGAGAGGGAGGGTATTATTGATGGATCTTACATTAGAATAATATAATTTTATTATATGTAAGGTGTTTCAGATATCATTAAATTTGGATTAATGGTGTTGAGTAGAGATTAATAAATCAAAACGGAATTAAATGAAATTAAAAGAAAAAGGAAGAAGATTTTACCTTTTAAATATATCAACCTTAAGAACCTTATAATGGAAGAAGTTATAGAATTTTTATGAGACAAAGAGCTCCTTAATGTGGGGGGGGGTACTAAGGAAGACTATTGGGTAGAATTTAGTGTGGGGTCAATGCTTTTGAGGTGTGAGGAGAAGAGGGGGTGAGGTTGGTGTTTATATTGTAGGACATGTCTGTTTTTTCAGTATTTTAATCATTATCTTGTTATTTTGGATTAAAATAATGAATACTTTGAGAATTATCATCATATATAAAAATAATGAAGGATAGTTCAAGATTTTGGTTCTCACATCAATGATGTCTCAGTGAATTGTTATATTTTATAATGTGTATATATCGTAAATTATTGTATTTCACTATTCACAATAAATTCATGTACTTCACAAAAAAATTCATATATTCTCCCTAACCATTTCATAACATGTAGAATTTGAAAATGAGCAAAATTTTTCGAAAATAATTTTCTAAATATGATTAATTTAATTTTTAATTGAAATCAACATTTTCTTGTAGAATTCAAATTGTAAAATTATATCTGATTTTATAACACTTTTAAAAATTACTTAAGGTCTCATAAAATATTATTAAATTCATAATACAAAAAATTATTAATTATTGATTACATGTTTTGAAAAAAAAATAATTTTAATTATTAAATTATTCATAAAATTTTATTTATATATTTATGACTTCCAAAAAATACCAACCCTAAATTAATAATTTTTAAAATATTTACTTGCTTATAATATGATATAATTATATCAATTTTTTTTCATATAATAGGAATAAATATTATTATTACTTTTAATGGTTATTTTACTCTTCTATTGGACTTATTACTATTCATAAGGGTTAGAAAACTATTTCTATGGTTAGGTTACTATTTCATCGGTATTGGTTCCTTATAATCTATAAATAATTCTTAATTAACTAATTAATAATTTATAATCCTTTTATTATGGAATATATGAGATTTTATGTGATATATACTATACGAAATTGGAATAATAGTGGATAAATTTATATTAATAAAATTTTGGGTAATAAATTCATCCCCATTTGAAATTATACCCTTTAAATTTCGTTTTACATAAACAGGTCTGGGTAATTCACTTTAATTTCTTCCTATGGATCCTAAGATCCTTAATCATACTCGTTATTCCTACAAAACACTTTTAAATTGTGGGTTATCTTATTGGTATAACCTTGTCTCTTTAGTCCAGAATCATTACTGGTTTCTCTTTATATGAGAGATCATCCTATAGTTGTTCCACCTTTGTGTTTAGTACACTTGAGGGACCAAGGAAATACATCATCATGAGTGATATGTTTAAAAAATGATGAGTAGGATCCATATTCAATGAATTTGATTTTTGATAGTCACTTATCCTATAAGATCAAGGATATCAAATGGGAAAATTTACATTGTTCACAAAATCTCTTTATTTCCAAAACACATTAATATATTTCATTGTGATATTTTAAGAATTAATTTATCTCCAATGTATAACTCTATGTATCTATGATGTTTGTCAATATAGATATTCATGATGTCTTGGACCTTCTATACCATCCCTTTCACCAGATCAAGTCCAAATAGCTTAGTTTATCCAACATCATCCCAACCGGTTGGAGTTTTACATCTCATTCAATACAAATACTAATATGGAGACAGGATAATACTTGAGTGGAAGATATTTATTTACATGAACTCAAAAAATAGTATAGGTTAATCTCATACACCTTGAAATTCATATTAATAGGATCATAACATATCTCTAAGCATGTGAATAGTCATTTCATATAGGGAAGAAGTTTGGGGGGTGATTGGTCAATTAGAAATTTAACTCTATACTTAAATAATATTGTAAACTCCTCCTGAATTTATATGTGAACCTATGATCATTATTAGAGACCGTTCAGAGTGGTACCCCTTGTAGTCCCACCAATTCCTCTCCATATATCATTGAATGTTGTTCAAGTGATAAATCATTATGGATTGAGATATAGTGGGTAGTCTAGGTGATTCATCCCACCACAACACATATGTCATTGTTTCCTTTTGATGTCTTCAAGAGATAGTTGAAAAATTCCATGGTGACATTATCCCATTTCCACATCGATGTATGTGAGGGTTTCATCATCCCTTTGGACTTATTTTTCATTTCATTAACTTGATGACAACTCACAAACCATGTTATATACTCAAAAATTTCCTTCTTCATGGTGTCCCAACAGTAGGGTTCTTTGAGATCATGGCACATCTTGGTACTCCAATGATGGATAGAGAATTTTGAGCTATGTGAATTCTGTAATTGATAATTCTTTATCTCGGGTGATTAATGAAAACAAAGTCTGTTTTCCAAATAGAATCACACCATCATCATAGATATGGAATTAGGACATATTATATTTTTTTGATTCATTCACTATATTTTCAAACTCCTTATCATACATTTTGACCCCCCAAATCTTTTCTAGGATAGATGGTTAGAAAAACATTTTGGAAAGATACGAAGTTTTCCCTACCATTATGGTTTCCAAATCCATCCTTTTCATATCCATGATGATAAAATGATTCTCAATCCACAACATGTATAAAGAACCAAGTTCATTTATATTGAGAGCAACATCTACCATGTTTGTATTTCTAGGATGATGGTGAATAGAGATATTGTATCCTGTAATAATATCTAACCATCTTCATTGGTGCATATTGATCTCATATTCTATGAATATACAATTTAGGATTTCTTAATCAGTATATATGTCACACTTATCACTATAGAGGTATTGAAGAAATATTTTCAAGGTAAGAATCATAGATATACTCTAATGGACTCATATAATATTGTATTAAATGTGCATATTATGAAGTAGGACAGGTATTGTTTTATGTTATAGTATATTCTATGATAAATGCATATCATAAAGAATGTATATATTAATATCATATCAATACTAGATTAATATGAGAATTTTAATATTCATTTCGTTCTTCCTTATAATATCTCATTATGATTTTACGAATTAATTCATATAAGCACTCTGTACAAGGCCAATGGGTTAGAATGCATTGTAAACATATGGAATTTAGTCATGGTTAAGTAACATATGTGTAAATTTTTTTCTAGACTGTGAATTCTACAAGGTCTACATAAAGAGGATAATCACATTTTTATGGGTCACTGAAGTGAGTTTCCTTCTCATGTGAGTTACTCTAAATTTTTATCCTCATTATCGTAGCCTATCTTCTTTATACTCAATTTTCCAAATCATATTATACATTATAGGGTAAAATGAGTGAGTCATTACCCTTCCTTTGGTAATTCCTTAGTTCAATGGATGTTTCATGGATGGGGGATATCATTTGGATGTCTGTAACATATTTTCATAAACATAAAATTTATGAAGATAAATATGGTAGCTCATTGATGTAAGGCAATAAATATTATTAATTTACATCTAACTTAGTTTTAGTTAAAAGTATGATGTTCTTGTTTTATAGGAATATATTTTTTCATCCTTGAATGATTTTCTTTATCCCTAATAACCTAATAATGGTATCAATATTGTTCTACACCAAAAATTTTTAGTAATAATATTGATAAAAATGTAATTCATCTTGCTATTGAAAAATATAGAATCATATCAACATAAGAGGGTGTGTTTCATTATATATTACTATAGGGTATAAGAGTTGGTATAGAGACATTACATTATGTGATGAATTATTCTTACACTTTCCTCAACCACTAATTTGGAATCACAAAACTCCATGTATGTCCTATTTTTTATATAGTGATATATTTTATATCTTATGATCATATGGATATGGTTTTAATCTTATCTAGGATATTGTGGCATTAAGTTAATATAAAACCATAGGTTTTTGTTTGTCATGGTATTGTATCGAAATTTTTATATCCAATGCAATCCACATGCACCAATTTTATCTCAAACAATTATGGTTTATCACTAATTATGGATGATTAATAACACAGGGAAAAGTCTATAAAATTTACTTAGAATAAAATTTCCATTTTAATAACATTTAACTGTATAAATTATAGAATATTTTTATTTAGTGAGAAAATATATAGTGAAATATTTATTTATTTATTTATGACATTACAAAATATGTATTTGAAATTTTATTATATTTATATAATTAAATTAATGTGAAAATTTTATTAAATAATTACCCATAGTATTATTTCATGATACAATATATTATTTTTTTACGGTTATATATAATGAATTATAATATATATATATGATTTTATAGAGTAATAAGAATATAATTTATTAATGGATATTAAATTAAAATATAAGGAAAAATATTTCGAAATATTGTTTTTAAAATATGGATTTTTCATAATTTAAATTTCATTTTTTGAAATAAATTTACGTATTTGAAGAAATTATTTAAAAATAAAGGATTGGATTGTTTATAATTGATATTATTAAGGATTATACAGTAATAAATAATTTATATATAAAATATTATAATTAATTACTTAAATGAATTGGAACATAAAATTTTAATATTTCATTAAATATAATATATTCAACGTTACTTCCATAAAATGAAATATATAACATATTTTATATAGAAACTCATTATAATGAGTTAAAAAGAATTTTTGACTTCTTTGAGAGTTTTAAAATGTATTACACATTAATGTTGTTTTTTATATTGATATGATGTAATATTATTATAAATTAAATTATTGAAATAATTCATACATAAAGGGAATTACATGAGATAATTTTGATTCCTTAAATGAAACATAAACATATTAAGTTATAAATTCTTACCAAAATGTACACTTTTAAAGATGTTGTACATCCAAAAGGGGTGTTCATGATAGATTTGGGTTCCACTAGACTATGTTGTGTTTGTAAATTATGAAATATGTTACCATAAGAGTATTGGGTTCCCATAATTGATATTTTAATTATTTAACACTTATCCCAGATACTGTAATAGGATTTTTTTAATGATGGAGTAGAGTTTAGTTTGTCGATATTGTTGGATTTGATAAATTGTAATCCGCTCAAATATCCTTGTTTCAAATATTATATGACAGGGATAAGAGATTACCTCCATTTGATAACTTAAGGGAGATATTCTTATGGGACCTTAATATTTATAATATATGGGTCCTTTTCTGTTAACTAATTAGGAGATTTTCAATATAGTCATAATTTTAGTGGGATACCATGTAATATAAATCCTTATTAAAACCCTTGAAAACATGATAATCATTAGATTGAATCATATTATATATATAAATTAATATAATATAATCAAACCAAAAATTGTGATATATTATGGAATAGAAGTGTATATATGTAACTAAATTATTAGACTCATATAAAGAATCCAAAAATGTTCTTAAATAAAAAAGGTGATTTTATATTATTTAATATACCCCTAGTGAGTAACAAACACTTATAGTTAAATCTTTGGATTTTTATGTTTCTACAAATCATTCTCCATTGGATTAATTATGTAACATTATGGTTATGGAATTTATTCTTGTTTCATTATTGGATCTGATCAAATAATATGAATATATCAATTAAACATTTTCCTAGTGTTATTAGTTTTTAGATAAATTATTATTTTGGTATGTGATGGTAATGTTTTGAGGTGACATAGATATTACAAAAGGGTAAATATTAAAATAAGAATAAAAAAAGTCAATTTAATTGTTCAACACTATTCCTTTTATTTTTTATCCAATGTTAACAAATCCAAATGGTGAAATAAAAAAAGGAGGGTTATGATTTCATAATATGGGATTTCATTGAATATATATATAGATTTTGAAAATACTAAGGAATATCCAGGTCATGTATCATTATAGTGAGGACCAATGCTTTGGTTTTTATTGGTATTTGATACCTTTTGTATATTTTAAAAATTCTATAAGTATACATGAGTTCATGATCATTGATATAATTGAAAATAATGTATTTTTCATTAAATTGAATAAACTAGGAATAAATTCATCATAAATTAAAATTTGAAATAATATATATAATGCTTACAATAATAAAATTAAATTATTATGTATAATATACTATTTTCACTTATATTATATATTAATTTTCTCATTAATGATTAGCTATCAATAGAAATAAGATATGATGGTTTGAATAAATTTTTTTTGCTTCATCATGTTCTAAAACATGTTTAAAGCCAAATAATTGATTAAAAAGTTCTTATAATATACATGTTTTAATACACATATCTATTAATATATTCAGAGTTTTTATTCCACCACACACTAATGTAATATTTTTAATAATAATATTTTCCCCTAAAACTATTGACATTCATATAATACCATACCATATGTGATATAGTCATACTTGTTTATTGTTAAATACAACCATTAAGAAAATAATAGGTATTTCTTAAACAAGAAAGAGCTTGTGTTTCATAGAAATATTTTGTTGAAATAATATAGTCTCTAAGAGACTTTTACGAGTATGTATTAAAATATGAGTAGTTTAAACGTAAAAAATAAAAAATTATTCTAGTAATAATTCATTGTGATTGAAATATAATGTCCAAAAGTGTTTTAGGATGTGTTGGAAAACAGAAATGTTGACTAGTTACATAATTATAAACATTTTTTTCTATGGAAAAAATCTATTTGGAATTTTTCGCACAACTGATAATGATGATAAACATAAAAATAAATTTTTATAGATAATAAAATTTATTTAAATTGAAACATTTGATTTTGTGCAGTTACGAAATTTGAATAATTTGTTCAAAGAGTTGAGAATTTGGATTAAATTTCTCATTTATTTTTATTATTCAAAATTTCATTCTTTTTAGATGGCTTTCTCAAATGATATTTTGGGAGTGTATTTCGATTTTCACATGGATATGTGATTGGAATTTCCTAAATTTATAATGAGCATAAAAATGCCTTAAATGTGATAAAAACATAAGGATGGACTATATGTTTATGTAATATGATATCACAAGCCTACTGCTTATTTATGCTTTTCATAAAAACATTCATATAAATAAATAATATAAAATTATTCATGTTATAAGAAATAAAATCCCCACATTATAATAAATTAATAGGAAATTAGTATTTATAAAAATTGATATGTATGATGAATTTATATGATAATTGACATATCAAAATATGACTTTTAGTTATGTATATCTTATTTTCATCATAGGATTTTAAATGTTTTGATGAAATGTTATGGTTATTATGAGTAGGATTATTTAATATAGTTATGAAATAAACAATTATTTTATAAATTTATTTTTCTATACTATATAACCCACTAATTATATTCTTCTAGAGTGTCATACACTATGAAATAGGTATATTATTGGGAAATTTTTCTTATTTGATATTTACCTTACATCAGATTATAGGGATACCTATCATGAGATAATTAATATATTAACAATAATGATACATAATAATTAATGAAAATATAATTTTTTGTGGTTGGGTATGAATTTTGTTATGTTGTCCATTAGAGATTAATTAGGACGATAGTTTTAATCTTGTATAATGGATATAATATACAAGCCATCAATATATATAAATTGAGGATGTGTACACCCATTCCAATATAGTAGTAATGATATGATATTGTCTCCGGGTGGGAAATGTGAACTTATCACCCAAAATGAACAAATATATGTGATATAGTCACTATCCCAATAATTCTACACATGGAATAATTCAGAACATATGTAGATATTATATGGGATTGAAATACTCCATGTCTCATTCAAACTCATTTTCATTAAAAATGGATCATAAGAAACAACATGATTTCATATTATAAAATAGTTGAAAATATGTGTAGAGGTGCATGTGGTTGATGAAGATCATGAATGACACATTTTATAGGTTGAATAACCATAATTATTTTCTAGAATAATATCTTTTCATATATTATTGAATTCCATTTAATGGAAAATGTTACAAAGTACCATGGAGTTTCATATTTTAATTGATATATTTGAGAATTTAGTCTTACATAACAAGAAAGTGTGAATTTCTTTAAATTTTATTCAAAATAAATTTTTTATTAGTATTGACAAGGAATTTCATTAGATGTTTTACACCATGATGTTAAATATTTATATCAAATAGTTTTTAATAAATTAAAAGAATAAGATTTAGTATTTGGTTACCGATTTTGTTTAATATAATATAATATAATTTGAATTTTTAATAATTATATATGGGTTTAGTGAAAGAGGGATATTAACGATGTTATTCAATAAAATACACATATTGTATTGTATGATATAAACATTTGATATAGTACAAAATGATTTATTTTATGCCATATTTTTTCCTTGATAAATGAATATCATAATTCATGGATACATTTGAATCCTGGTACATCCAATCAAATATTATCATTTTAATATTAAGATTAGTCTTATGCATAAACCTTCATTATCACATTGAGAATCGATGTAATGATGTGTTATGTGATTAGATGATTGATTAAAATCCATTGAAACCTTATAGTGTTTACTCATGAGTTAAGTTACACATGATTAGATGAATAGTTACCTAATAATTTCTTGAGGACTATATTAAAAGGCCCTAACCCTTCTGATGTGGAATAAAATGGGTTTTCTTGTGTTATTTCCTCCTATAAATTCTCCTCCTATAAATAATCTTTCTTCCCCCATATCAATTTTCATAGTGTGAAACTAGTATATTTATGTGAGAGGAGAGAGTCATGAACAAGTGATTGATGATTATTTTAATCCATAGATATACCATATATGATGGATTTTGTTGGGTTATATCTTTTTTATCTTAATGAATATTTTATGAATGAAGGAAGATGTGGCATCTCATTACTATGAAGTACAAAACATTAATTATTTAAAAACACTGATTTTTTCAAATCAATGTATTCTTGTATTTTTTGTCTATGTTTTCTATTCTTCCTAGAATAAACTCTATAATATCCCATGTAACCTTACATATTTATGACTTATAATTTTTTATTGTTAACGATTGTAATGGTGATAGTCTTGGATATATAGGAAGTTATCATTGGGAATAATATAGATACAAATAATGTGAGATTTCATTGATAATTCACATACAATACATGAAAATAACATCATGGAAAATTAACCTTACCGAATAATATAAATAGATAAATACATCATGACCATGAGAAGATAATTTTGAAATTAAATTTAAAATAAATTTAAATTGAACATAAGAAAAATAAAATTGTCTTGAGATCATTCATGTTCGGGATTGTTCATAATGTAAAATGCTTTTTATTTATCATCATTTGTCTTTTATTATCCTTGAATAGAATACCACTAGAGATGATACATGCCTGATTGTTTTCTCATCAATGAAAATTGATGGATTATATGGTGATAGTTTGGTAGTTCTATCATCTTACATTGTTCATCTGGATCACCACACTATCCCATTTGGTCTTAAAGAGTTGTCCATTCGCTATCATTTTGGAGAGGGTAGAGGAGAGAGGAAAACTCTACAACATTTTTCAGTCATCAAAGAGAGTCCTAGAGATCTTTTTCCAAAAAGATTCTCTATTTTGATCTATAACTACACAAGGTCCATTAGTATCTTTTTATAAAGATAGTGTTGGGATTAAAATATTATTTAATTTAAAAAATGTTCAAAAAATATATAGTAAATACTATATGACCCAATTATATATAATAAAAAAAATATTATAATTTTCACATAGTGTGTTCTAAAAGGAATTGTGCTAAATATTATTTTAATCATATTGATAATTAATATTTATTTTAAAATAAAAATATGGTCCACTAAACATCCATGAAATATTTTAAATACACATATAAATTAAAATTTTATTTATTAAAAAAATTAATAATTAAATATAAAATACTTATTTAATATAGATATATATTTTTAATTTATTCTTTCATAATTCCTAAATAAATTTATTCCATTTTATTAAGAATAATATTTATTCCAATAATAAAACTGAAATATAATTTAATTGAAAATATTTTAACACTTTCTATCTGAAACTATAATATTCCTTCTCATTGTAATTATGATTTATTACATAAAATACATGATTACAATCTATAAATGAGTGAAATAACCCTGATTAAAATAAGTTTATGTCATCCCATCTACAAGCGTATACATGTTATCATGGTATAATATGGAGCATTTTTCTGAATATCTCATCAACCAGGTTAGACAACTCAGTCATCAACCTATATACTATATAATTATTTCATTTACAATACGAAGTAAAATTTCATTTAAAATATGGTAAGGGAATCTACTATGATGGTTCCATTTAAAAAAAATGAATTAAATATTAGATTTCATATATAAAGAAGTGAAAATTAGTCCTCAATATATTTATTTATGACATACCATTAGGGATACACCAAACACACCCTAGTTCCTATGAAAAATATCGAATATTGTTTTGGGTTCATAAAGTGTAGGTGAGTCATGAAAATCCATAATAATAATCTTAGTTGATAATTACCATTACAAACAGTTGCATATAAGAAAACCTGATGAAAAATAAACATGAAGAATATATATAGGATGGATGACTCTCAGAATCCACCAACAGAACGATTATCAAATGTAAGAATAATCACATAAAGTCTCATATACTAATGATTACTCTTACTTTTCATTAAACAAACTATATTAACCATAATATAATGTTATCTAACCATATAAATAGCTCAAAAAAAATATAATTATGGAATTTAACATTACCATCATGGAGGGGAAGTATTATTACCTTTATCAATATGTTATATACTCTATAAAATTATTAAATTAAATTCACGTTGAACTAAAAACGATATGTAATAGATATTTTAATTAATATTCACTTATTTGAATATACATGTAATCTAGAGTACCTATAGTTGGTTATATGACACTAAATCTTGTTGAATATCCCCTGGTGTAGAGAGAACACATAAATAATTTGAGTTTTCTACATCCCAGATGAGAATATTTCCTAAAAATTGTTAAGGGTTTTGTTTAGTGTTCTTCCATGTGGTCTTACAGGGTGACTTAGCTCACTAAAACATCACCACTCAAAACAAAAAAACCCAATAGATAATTATTCTAATGTATTTTCTTTATCCATGCTTTTAACCTTATATCCTTAATAATATACATCACTATAGTTTTTCCACAATTTATTTTGACATGGTCATTACATCTGGGTACCACATCAAGATGTTTGAAAATTATACATATCTAAAATGTTTCTACTGGTACCCCAAAATCCATAATATATTAATACACTTTTGTAGAATTAAAAACCATAACATTATTTCAGAGAATCCATCTCATTTGACATCTATTGGGAGTAAAGATGTACCTCACCATTGATTTCAAATCATCCTAGTATATTTGGATGCTAGTATTTAAATATAGTCTAATGATTATTTCCTCCTCTCCTCCATATTCTTTGAACATGTCCTTATTATGACTCAAATACATAATTATATTATTAACATCCATCCATTAGTAATCACCTAGGTTATAATGATATATTCCAACCAAATTTAAGGAGAATGCAACATATATACTAGTATATAGAATAACGTACATGACTGACACAATGACTGATTCATATCATATTCATTCCGTCCATTTTACATCCTCAAGTTCCAATGGAATATTTTTACCAGGAAGATGAATCCCAGGAGACACTGGAAAAAGAAATCCCCTATTGGATTGCTCATTATTGTCTTTATTATCCTATCAATATTTGTAGTTTGACTTATGTAATGAAGTATCTTGGATCAATCATGATAGGAATATCTTGAATGAATATTTACAATGATTTATTACCAACAAATTATGATTGAAAATATTGGGATTGCATAGATACTTGATGAATATGTATTATTTTCCATGCAATGTAAATAATGGATCAGCATGGGCCCATGTTGATTAATCGTCTGATTAATGCATATCATATAACCCTAAATAAGACTTTTGATCAAATGAACATAGAAGAACCATGAAATGGTGTCATGAAATTCTAGTTATCTATAAATTGATCATGTGAAATAATTATAGAAAGATCTTATGGCCATGAGAAGGACTCCAGATGGACCCTTCTGATCATGTTATACATCGATTGATAAATTCCTAACAATCACCCTAGGGAATAATGAGGTGAATAGAATATAATGATATGATCCTTATGTGAATAGAGATTCACTATTTTGCATGATATGGGGTTGTTCTCTTCACATGAAATTTCTATTAATCATGTGAAGAAAATTTGAAAATTCATATTGATCATTATATGGAATCTATACACGCCCAAATGGTCATACAATGGATTCTAGATGAGTCATTCTGAGTATGCAACATGTTTATCTCAAGACTCCAAACAATATACCACGTTATCATTTGATGGAATAAAAAAATGAATATATCCATATATGAAGGGAGTTACCCTATTTTTCATGAGAATGGTACATGATCTTCATATAATCAATTTATGAATCACATAAAATCCCTCTGTTATTCTAGATTTGATCTCATGAAGGGACTGAGACACACTAGTATGATCTCATGAAGGAACCATTTCATTTATGCATGATATTATGATGTATCCTTAGAATTTCAAACTAAAATTGTGTTGAATTATAGAATATTCCTTCTGATTATTTGACATGTTAATCAAAAAACACCTAAAAATCATACAAGGGGATCATGCTATGAAAAAATTCAAATTATTAGATCCCTAAACGATGTGATTTACATAATATTAAATGATAAGTGGTTATAAACATAACATGATTAGTTCATTGATCATGTGTAGGACATTTTACATGATATGTTAATCTCACAAAGGTTCCTAGAATAGTTGACCCAATCTTGTTAAAGACCAATTGATATGAATCCTTGTCTCACAACGACCGGTAGACATGTCGGCCTGATCATGTGATGTTCCTTTTTCATTTCATCTCAATAATGTATTTTATATAATATATATGGATTAAATTACATGAAATCTAATTTTTAATTCATTATTGATCACATGAAATCCCTTCGAAAATCAATGGGATGATAAAATCTGGTAATGAAAGTGTGATAAAGAAATCATTGTTAATTACGTGACTCAAAGACTACATCATTTTTGATATATAGGGGAGGGGTCATGTGAATCTTGTAATAACTTATGTGAATTATCCCTTAACAAAATCAATCCATTATATGATATCTATGCACCATATAAAGAGGAATAGATTCAGAATGGTGATGCCTATAATATCACCCTTCGACACAAAGAAATAATCCACACTTAGGAGAGATAGATCATACTAGAATGAATGATAATGTGAACATAAGAACATTCCAACAATTAATTTCTGATGAGTAATAGAAGGATTTATGAGATATGTTTATTTTCTTTTTCTGAATATTTTATTTAACACATGATGGATCTCCAGTATGCCAGTGATACCACACAAAGAATTTGTTGAAAATCAGCCAGATCTTGTGAAAGGACTTCGACCCATTATCTCGATCACATGATACCTGTGTATAAGATTACCTAAATATTATTGGTATGTTTATGAAAAGATTTATGAAAATGATAGAAGCTTCATGTAATGGAATTTATTGTGTTTTTTATGAAATGTACTTATTCTATTCACATTATTAGTTACTTGATCATGTGAAGACACCATGAAAATATAAACATCTATTATTCTATGACCGTAAATATGTTATCACGGGTCATGTGATGTCTGAAGACATATTATATTTGATCAGGAGACATAATTCAGGTAAGTTAACTAGATCATGTGACAGTCCTCAATCATTTTTATGAGTTTATGTGATTTCCTCGATCATATTTGTATGATCATGCAGCACACCATAAACATGTCAGCTCAATCATTCAAAACATCATGGACATTTCATCTAGGAACACATGATTCCCTCAAACATGTAATAATATTAATGAAAAATCCTCACGAATGTTTGTAGGTTCATGAGGAATCCATATGCTTATCATACTTGATCGCATGACACTCCCTTGAGATGTCATATGGTTCATGAAATGTAACATCAATTTTCTTCTAGTTTAGTAAAATCACAATAAACATGTAATCCTTGTCATGTGAAGTTCCCCTGACATGTCATAATTGATCATACAAAAGCCCTTGGATGTGTCAAATTTGATCACACAAAGAATCGTAGACATGTCAACCACAGAATTCATAAACACTATGATGTGTCAACCATGTCAGGAATACACCGTATGATATTTCATCCATGTCAGGAACACACCATGTTCATATTAGGAGGACACCTCAGACATGGTGGGAAGAAACCCACATACATGTCATCCTTGCCCTGTGGGAATACTTTTACATGTACCGTAGAACTATGTGATCTCCCAACAACGAGTCTATTTTTGATTATTACACTTTTATATATTATGTTTCTATAATGAACTTGTATTATGCACTAATGAAACCTTACTTGTATTGTGTTATTATAATCTCATCAAAGAATTATAAAATGAACATTCACAGTTACCACTCTTTTTAAATTAGAGGATAAGGGATAAATATCTATAATTTTAACCCAACTCACTATGCGTCCCTTTATATTCCATTTAATCTAGTTTATAGAAACCACCCCTTATGGGTCTACCATTATTATACATCCATTAGTGGATTAGGAAACATTACTGAACTAAGATGTCTCTATTTCTTTCAATAAGAATAATACACGGGAAACCTTCCTGAGGCCCATGATCCATATTAAACACACTATATAGCTTTATTTAGTTGGAAATTCATGTATCCCTATGATATGTTCCTGATCACATAATTTTTATTCTTTCTCATATCACACATGACCCAAATGATATATTTTATTTGAAATGGTAATATCACTAGTATCATAAAATTCACCCAATAAGCGAAACCTTAGTGCATAATCCTTATTAAAAATATGTTTCAAAAGCCTCCGTACCTGGGAATCCACTAGGTATGGGTTTGTAATGCATTACCATAATGATAAACTATGGGGAAGTAACCCTAAGGAGTATTAATTATCTATCCCCACCCATCAGTATGTTAAGGAAAAATATAAATATGAATAATCTAATTCCAATTGTAATAAGGATACATAGGATGAAAAAAAGGCCTAATATACATACCCAATTACAATATTCTCTCATATACGTCAATGTCCCATGACAAAAAACAATATGGTGTTGTCCTATCATAAAACCTAAAACTATGTTAAATAACCTATGTGGGATTTGATTCCTATTCTCACAGGATGCATAGGAATTATAATGGAGGTTTAATACCATTATTAAAACACTAATCATCATCCTTGAGGTTTGTAAACTCTATAGTTCCAAGTTATATGACCTAAAAACACATATAGTCACCCATTGTTAAGAAGTAACATGAACAAAATGGTGAAAATATAATATATATAGATTGTGTCATTATTAGAACTCCCTTTTCCATGTATAGAGATTGAAAACGAGATTGTTTTATTAGAAAAACCAGTACTATATTAGAATTGGGAAATGATTCATGAACATATATTAAATTTATAAGGGAGTACCAACTTGGTAAATACTTCCCCCTAAAAGGGTGTGATGAGACCAACCTCATATCCTCTCAACAAATGTGAGTTCCTATGTGTCGTTGGGTGTGAATCCGAAAATGTTTTCATATCATTGGAAAGAAGGCTCACACATTATTATTAATGTGGTAGCCTTTGGGAGTTTCCATGAATGATAATAAATGTTGAACCTAATTCAAATGGTTATGAAAACTGACTCAATCAGAGAAAATCATGTTTCATTCACTAAACAACATACTTTTTTTCATGAGACCATGATGGAAGTGATGATATGAATTCATCTGATAAATGGATAATAGAGTCAATATAGTCATCTAAACTCATTTTTCCCAAACCGTAATAGACAACATGAATATGGGGGAAACCAATATTTATGATCCCAACATGAACCATGAAACAATAAAATAATAAAAGGATTTACACATGTTAGGCCATTATTAACCACCTTTCAGTATGAAAAATAGTGAAACCAATGTCAATATTTCGTTAATAAATTTTAAGCAAGGGTCCCATTAAATATGTAATTTTTATGTGCCCATTCCACATAATAAAAATTGTTGAACTATAAATAAGAAGAAACAATTCTGTTATCTATTAATAGATAATTATGAATGTTTTATACATTGAATAATGAATATATTAAAGAACATGTTACTTGTTATATTTTTTATTGATGAAACTATTATCAAAACATCAAAATAACACAATATTATTTCATTTTCCACCGAATGTTTTCGAACATTGAATAAAATAAAATCCTATGCATATTACACAAAAAAATCACCCACCCGACACATTCTGCTTCAGGTGGAGAACGCGATAGTCTATAAAACTACTTATGTTATATTATCATTAATGTCATAGAATCATGTAGAGATATCCAAACGATTAATCCTAGGTGTTCACATCATTCTTGGAAGGCAATAATAAAACATGTTTTACCATCTTCCACTACCAATCACTTGGGAAGCCTTTCCTCAAACATGAAAAATATCAAAATACTTACCATAGAAAGGTGGATCAATGAGATAACCATAAACCCATCACATTTTAAGAGCTTTAGTTGAGGGATCATATCCACATCCATCACTAGTACCATCACACCAATGTCCCTTAGTCACTAGTTAAGGTCACTACCTGGAAGGTCACTACCCTGGACACCCATTCTCAGCCTCTAAGGATATATTGCCATATAAATGGTTCCTGATCAATGGGAGTGGTCCAATACTCACAATACCACTAATGATGACATCACCATATTTCAATGTATTCTAATGATAAATACTGTATATATTCTCCCTCAAAACATGTCTATCTGTATATAATTGCAGTAACCATGGGGGGAAGGTATCACCAACCCCACACATGAAGTCTATCACCATATCTTGGTGTCACATTGGGGACAATACTAGAATTATAATCCAATTAAATAGAATTAATATGATGATATATCATAGAGACTTAAATAATGTAGACCTATATTTCTGCACATTCTCTACTAAAGTACAACTCTATTTTAGAAATGAAAAAAAATATAAAAACCATCATATTTTTATAGTAATACATAAACAAGGATACGTTCACATTCCCAACCCAATATCCAAATCATCATACCTCCATTATCAACATTAATAATTGTGTACTATGGAGAATACAAAATTTATTTCTCTATTCTAGGAGGATTATCAATATATTTCAGTATCATAGGAGGCACAATATTGGGTTCATATTCTTGTTCCTACTAGGATCTTCCAATCTAATTCTCCCATCTCCACAAGACAGAAGTACATTCATGTTAATAAAACTGATTGGTATACTCCAAAGGCACTAGTTTAGATTTATATTCAATATCCAATTGGGATCCATCAATGAAACTTTTCAATCACCTTAGGATAGGTGCACATTCCACCATGAATGAAAAAAAACTCTTAAGGCATAGGGTGGGGATTATATACTCACCCCAATTGTGGTTCAACTGAAAAATTTAGAAATATTTTTTACGAAGGCTCAAATACATGAAAATGAAGCTAATTAGCATATCCAAATACAATACAAGAGAACATATCATATCCCTACTTCTTCCATGGAAATACTACACCAGCATTATTCAATGTCTATAAAATATGAGTCCCATACCCTATCTCCCATTCCATAGGCCTTTAATCATAATTAGATGGGGAATGTAAATATGAATCATCCCAACGCTGAAACATTGTCCAATATTGTGTGGAAAATATTTTAACCACCCAAAGAGTGGCTCATATGCCCACTAATGATATATAATCTCTTTATCACACCCCAAATGCTTCTTAGAGTGGGCTCATATTACTGCAATAATAAAATGTAATCATTATATTTTATCTAATGTCATGAAGCAAGCTAATATCCAAACACAACCCCCAATGGAAGGATTTCATATTCATAAAAAGACGTAAAATGAGTCTAATATTCTTCATCTTCTCATTTATAGTTCCCTTAATGATCAATGTTGCATATTTGTAACACCTTATGGGTCCTAGAACTATTTTTCTAAAGAATAGGGTGATAATAACCTCGATAGTCCTCCTCGTTATAGTATCGAGATGGATTATAGAGACTCTACCAATGATATCGTCTATGGAACCCCCACCCATTTTTATATCTTACCCAAAAATAATTAACAACCATTGTCTCGAGACCTTCATATATAGAGATTCTAAAAACATCATGGTTAACCTAATGTACCTCCCTATCAACTGTCACAAACACCTCACCTGAGTTAGCATGATACTAAGGGAAACAACCACTATGATCTAACCAAGTTGATGGATATTGATTTGATGGGGAGAAATCCAACATATACATGTGAATGGACATGTCTATAAAAAAAATTCAAACAATGGTTTTCCCATTGTTACATCTGACTATTAGTTCCTAGTTGATCCAAAGGAGGAGTTGATGCTCTAATTATGATATAATATTTTAGAAAACCATCAAGGATTGAATTATATACACCACACTTATAAAGTATTGGATGGTCACCATATACCATACATACACTCTGTTGTCATCATTTCATGGGAATTCATTCCATGGCATGGGATACAACAAAAAAATAATATAAAATCATGAGTAGTATATTTTCCGCCAAATCATGAAAACTATATGATCACTAATTTTGAAATCCCCATCAGAACATCCTTTTAGGGGATGTGGAATGTATATATTATTTAAACCACTCCATCAATAGGAAGAAATAATAATTTATATGGCCTCCTATAATGTCATAGCCACATGAGAGATCATGGGATACGGTAATGCATGAGCTAGTTAGACAATACAACAAAGATCATCCTTTATGAGGAGAAACAAATTACATTAACAAACGTAAAATAATTCTAATAGACTCATAAGATGATCCTCTCAATAAAATTGGATCAAACATCAAACATGAAAACTAATGTTACGAAATACCCCAAATCTTCTTGAAGGAATTGAATTATATCACATATGGTTGATGAACCTAGCTCATGCCTGAATCAGGTTGCGCCATATTATATATATGATAATATATGATTTCATAAAATAAATCCATGAGAAACACCATGACACTGGGTTGGGTTAATTTTTATCGCCATCACTAATACATTGGTCATCATACCTCAACATGGTCCTAAATAAATCAGTGTTCATTCCATATCAACCATAGTCTATGTGGATGGTGAATGTTTATCTAAATTTTAGTACACAATGTAATCAGATCCTTGATGATAAAATTGAAAAGTTCTTATAGTGGTCCAAAATCTACCCCATCCCACCAAGATTAGAGCAGTATTATTACTATCTTTTCTCCAAAAGGAATAAAAAATTTCAAGGATGTTAGGTAAATAATGATAGTCATTATTACAATAATTACATCTTCCATGAGTTAGACATCATTAATTTACCTATTACTAAGAAATTATGATCTGAAACTCAATTAATGTCACTATTCACAGATGGAGATATTATGTTCATCTAGAAAATAGAATAAATTCCTCGCAAGTTAATAACCTATTATGATCCAAAAAGTCCTCATGTATGAAAAATATCAACGATGAAACACTCAAAAGGGGGGAAACTAGTACAACACTTCACAATTGTGTCGAAATTTATGGGGTAATTATTGAATCATGGAATTCCAAAGGGAACATTGCCACCATCAATCTAGAATACAACAAAAAATAATAACCAAACTCATATGAACACAATTAGGTAACCATACCTCATGAGGTTGGATATCTATACGAAAAAACAATGGTCTCACATACATGGAATCAATGAAGGATGATGAACCTATAACCTCCAAACAATGAGCTTCCACCTCCTTGTTGAAACTATAATAAAGATAATGGGAAATGTGTTTCTACATACCTCTCAACTCATAGAAGTGTACAACTCAACTCTGTAGTGTAATTAATATGAAAAATCAATAATGAGATATAATTCCTTACACATGTTAATAAGGAAATAATGTGCGGTAATGTTCCAACTGGGTATCACTATCAAATAAAATCACATTTCCCTTTGGACACACGTAGGGAGATTGAAAATATACCCACTAGAGTGGAATTAACCCATTTAGATTTCTCTAGATCCTGAAACATGTTCTAAAATAAATGGGTAATTAGTGATGATCATGAATATACTCCATTACAATGATTGTCTCTCCCCCATCTAGGTGATAATCCTTTCCTGGTGCAGATCATGAATCAGCTAGAAATAATATTGGGGAAACCTCATAAATCCTCACCTACTACCTATATAAGAGTGGTGTCATAGAAGGTGATGGATCCATATCTAATCAATATAGAATCCTTAATATATCAAATTGTATACTTGGAGGGGTATCACACAACTATGAAAACCAAAAAAGGTGCATCTGAAATGGGAGGATAAATTTTTCCCCCATTCCAATTTCATCAATCATATTTTTTCAACCTTCGACAATGTGGGAATTAAATAATTTCATGTCACATTGTATGTGTATAATGTGACAATATGATAGGCCCTTGAAATATGGAAGATAAAATAATTGAGTTGCATTGAAAAAAATCCAGTAGAATCATCCTTCCTTTGTCCCAACATCCTTTTGGCATGATCCATTTTCAAATGGGAATACCTTCATCATAAATTTTATTATATATTTAGCTCATTTTCAAGGGATAAATTTTTTTTGAGAGAAAAATAAACATAAGGTGAAAATGAGATGGGTTTTGAAAATATTACTTGATTAAATGGTTTACTGTATTCACCAAGTATCCCTATATGACAATTTAATTTGAAAGAATGTTTTGATGAGAATCATTGAGAAGAGATAAAAAATATATGATCTCAATGAAATAGCCACTTTGATTACATGAGTTATCAGAAATAGATAAAAACCTATAATGACATAAGAAAAAAAATATTATGGTAGAGATGACTTTTGTTACACAAAAACTAGTAGTGCTACCCATCAAGGAACCCATAAAGGACTCGAGTCACCTATTACATCCCACTGACCAATAGTAATAGAGAACTCACCCTTGATCGATGGGGAGGAGAGATTAGGGTGAAGCACGATGTGAGTCAGAAATGAATGATGTGTATTCCTCCCAAAATGATCCAGTTAATGATTATTTCTTCAGAGTTATGGAAAATAACATCCTATAGCTACTAGATCTAGATAAACCCAATGAGGTTATTCTTTTTTACTACCATATCTACTACCCTTTACATAAGATATTGAATCAAACCATCTAAGAATTACTTTTTATCATTTTAATCCTTCAAAATATGGATGATTCTAGAAACATGATATTAGGGAATTCATTGGAATGGGTGAAATTTGGTACAATCAACCAATTCAGAGAGTGTAATTGGAAATAAGTTCCCTCTAGGTGTGAATAAATGTTTGACAACTTGCTGAATCAAAAAAAAGTCGATTAATCTCATGCTATCTTGAGAGAAAATCATCCCAATCATGGAATGATCCTAGAATATATATATATATATATATATATATATATATATATATATATTACATTTAATATGCCTCCCGGAGGTGGCTGTTATCATAAGATAAAGTAACATTCATAAGATAAAGATTCAAACCCTTATCCCAAATAACCTATGACTCATTCATGATTCTGTAGTTTGGAAGTTGGGAAATTAGTAGCTCCCAAGAAATTAGAATCCTAATAAAAAGAAGTTGAATTTTTTTTCATAACTTATTTCACATAATTGATACCTTCTTAAATTATGAATATTTCCCCAAAATGATTTTCGCATAGCTGACAGGGGAGTCATAGGTCGATGATGTAGAAGTTGAGGTTACAGGGGATGATATGGGTGGGTAAAAACACAATATTCATGTCACATCCCTATGGAATAAAATTAAATGGTCAATACATGTAGGGGATAACATCAATAAGAGATCATGAAGGATGGTTATATCTCATATCCATTTAGCGGTCGTTCAAACAAAATAATATTAAATGAATGACTTTTAGGGGTGTTACTGACTAATCAATGCAAACAAAGGGGTATAAAATTATAGATTTTTATATTTAAAATAGATACTACCATGAACCGTTCCTATGTACCAATACCATATACCACAAAACCTCACCTCCTAATACAGATGATACAAAAATACCCCACAATGGGAAGTGTTTATCTCTGGAAAAAAAATCCGATCGTCATAAATAGGTAGTAGTTGTCCCAACCAAGATATCAATTATATATTATCTATTTCATTCAAAATAAACAATAGATGTAATCATTCTCTCCCTCATAGATCCACATGTCTTTGTTATTCAATTCTCTATGTAATAAGTTTATGAATTGGTTACTACAATAGACTAATGTCATACCCACACCCCATTCATGGAGGAGGAATATGAAGAATTTATACAATGATATATTAGAACCCTTCACAATTCAATAAAACATGATAAATTCATCATCCGAATAGATATATTTGACAATATTTCTAGGATCAATATTTTTTTGGTTTGGATCTACTAATGTTTTGGATATAGTGAGGTGTAATTTAGTACAACAAAACTTACCATTCAACGGTATGAAAAGAGTATGAAAAATAATCATTGAAGTATCAAGCATAAGGATCAGTTGGGGATCTCAAATATAATACCATTTTCATGGTTATCCATCAAGACACAACATAAAATTTTCTACATAGAAGTTATGGGAGTCATATCCTTGTGGTGGTGTCATCATCAATTCATCTTTTTCTGGAAGATCCTATCAAAGGAGGGGTCAACAAAATAAATGTTGAATGTTACCCATTTTATTTTTCCAAATATATATACCATGCCGATTATTTATCAATAGGTAAGGAAAAAACCAATGGTGGATGGTGATATGTAGGTTTTAGCTGTAAATGTCTTCGGAACATCCCATGAGAATCCCTAGAGCATGGTAAAAAATATTATGTATTTCCCATTAACTAGATCGAGGTAATAGACTTAGTCCACGTAGAATGTATGGAAGATAAAACATTAGTAACACAAACCCAAATGGTAGAAATCATTCTAGGTAAAGAGGTTTCATATAAGAGAATGCATAATAATGCTATATTGGGATCTGATAATTCTATTACCCCATTTGAAAAAAAATTCAAAATTACCCGATATACATTCATTGAAATTTAATATATCCAGACCAGTCATACCCCTATATCAAAATAAAAAAGGAAAATCATCCCCATAATTACACTTCAATGACATTGTAAATTCAGTATGTCATTATTTCTTATAATGACCATTCTTATCTCACCAGCGATATATAGTCTACTAAATTAACAACTATGAATGAAAATTATCACATGTTCAATTAAATAGAAATTTTTAAGGTTTACCATTGGAACACTACTCCCCCATTTTTTGGAGGCATCTCCACCACCATCAATGTGATCAAGCATTTGAATCTAGGAATATAAGATGGACCACTACCTACTTTTATTAGTTCTTACATGACTCTTGAGGAGAAGGATATGTATATTTAATTTCTAATGTGAAATTGTTTCATGTTCTCCTGGAATTATATAATTATTATTAGGATGTTTCTCTATGTGGAATTTCACCACCTAGGTAAGCCAAATTACCATGCTGGTTTGAATTAATCTTTAAGGAAAATTCAACACTGTCTTTATATTAATGTAGAATTAGAAGTTGAAAAATTGATCAAATATTGTATTATCCAATAGGTGAATTACTCAAAATGTATTTCCAATATCACCACCATGAAGAAAATGAACATCCATATTAGGTGCATAATTTATTTTTAGACCTTAATAAATACTTTCCAAGGTAAAATTTCCTCTTAATAATCAAAAAACTATTGGGTGATGAAGATTTTAGCTTTCCAGCCTGTTATATTATGGATAATAATTATGCGTGTAATCAGATAAATAAGGACCTTGAAGAAGAGAATGCTACAAGCATTAGAGTGACACGGGGGTCCTTTTCAACATCGTCATGCCCTTTGGATTAAAGAAGGATTGAGCTACTTATTAACGTGCCATGAATCATGTCATTAAAACATAATTTTAGATAAATAATGTAATTTAAAATGTATTTCCATGTAATTAAATCATGATATATTTTTACCCTCTCATTGATCTTCATGAAATATTCAATAAATATATAGGTTCACAGTTTGACGAGGATTCTATGATGTGTGATTTCAGAGTAATGTGGAGGAAATTACATGTATTTTTGGCATTCCAATATAACATCGAGGTTGATCTAGAGATTAATTTTAAAATCCAATAAATTCATCCCCTAATTATATAATTAACTAATGGGGATCCAATTGAACCATTATTATATTCAGTTAGTCATAAGCAGCCTACATAGAAAATTTCTTCCCTTAACAATGATAATGTAGAATGAATTCTCCTACCAGTGGGATAATATCATCAAAGAATAATTCAATAACCTCAATTATTAAATTTTACATCTATTTATCATGATGATAATTTTAAGAAAACCACTTATGCAATATAAAAAATTATGTCTTATCTTATAGAAATATCACATCTTTTTAGATGAATATTCAATATATTTCATAAACACAAGCTCAATGATTGTAATTGTTAAGTGTCTTTAGAGGAAAGAGACACAATATTTTTTTTATTAATGATCATAATGATGCACCAAATATTTCATCTCACATTGTACTCTAGAATGGAAATACCTAAGCATTTCTACTTAACATAATAACAAAGCATAAGATATAGTGAACTTTGATACTCAGAATGAGTAATCATCAGAGATATAAATCTACAATTATAGGAAATCATACATTAATCATAATGGTGTTTGATAATGAAAATAAATATAAAAGTAATACCCATACATTCATAGTTCATAAACATGACTCATTTTATAAATCCTCATCATGAAAGAGTACAAGGTTCATAAGATAGATAAATCATCATAAATCAATCATGAACCATAGTGTCATGTCAAACAAATGGGGCACCATATTAAATAAAAAACCCCAGTTCATATGTCATGGTTAACTACCAAAACCTTAATTATAGTGGATGTAAACAAATCACGTGTTTCTCATTTTGGATTAGGATGATCTAGTTTACCATTGGGGGTCATGGCACACTTTTTTCCCACTATGGATCATGATACACCAATTTCAAATAGTGGATCAAGTACAACGACTTCCCATTTTTATATCCTGACTCATAAATATTTCCCCAATCCATTTGAGGGGGATATAAGAACCACTCAACTCATAATTAATATCATAATATTTTCTTCCATAATATCATAAAACATTCATCAGATCATTACATCATAATTCAATTAATGAATATTATTTCCAAAAATAGTTAGTTAATGCACCATAGCATAACCCATGAAAAATAAATGGTTTCAATAAACAATATTGAAAAATATACATTAACCATCTCTAGAAGTAGTAAGGATAGTATCATTCAATATTATCTCATATAAGAATAATGTATCTTCTAGATATTTTATCACCGACAAAAAATGATTTTGAAAGATCACATTGAACATTTCCAAAGTAAAATTAACTTTTCACTTTGAGGAACAATTTTTATATAATAAATGATCAACTAAAATTTGGAAAAAAAATTTATTTGTAAATATATTTTTAATTTTACAAATAATTTTTTAACAAATAGAGTCGTCATGAAAGTAGAACCTTCCACACACATCATATACATTAAAACAAATATTTCATTATCAATTTTTTTTGTAAACATTAAAGAATCATTTTTTTAAAATGACATGGATATTCAATTTAAATAAAAATTGAAAATAAAGATAAAAATAAATAAAATTGTATTTAATAAATAATTATCTATTTGTTAAAAAAAATTAGATTGAAATTTATGATGACATTTTTTGAATAAATGGGTTATTAACTAGAGAGAGAAATAAAATCAGATTTTATAAAAAAATATATTTGAATATTGGTTGCATAATGAGAGAAAAATGATGGGAAAACATGAATTATCATGAAATATATATAGGATAAGTAAATAAATGAGTTTATTATGATATAGATAATATTAATTTTCTATTGGAAGAGTAACCATAGTCAATCATGATAAAATATGAGATTGTCTCAAAAAACCATTACCATAATGGTTGAAAGAAATTATAATCCCCATGAAATAATAAAATTAAATGAAACATAATATGACCTTATAATAAATTTTTTTATGATAAAACATTCCAATAGTAAATTATATACACCTAATGAAATAATATATGTTCATAACACAATATTTTTCTTAATGAAGGAAAATTGGGAAAACAATCCATTACCGCTTTAGTAACTTTTGAACCATAATCCAAATAAATGAGAGATATTAAAATAGATATTTAAATACCAATATTTCTCATGGAGAATAATATTTAAATAAATTATTGGAAATTTTATACATCACATAAAAGAAAACAGGTTGTGAATATGGCTTGTGTCTCGAAAAAGTAAATAGTGAGATGTAAAATCACTTACCGTAAGTTTCAAAACCCTTCATACACATTAAAAACTCATTTATAGTAAATATAATTTTTCTAAATATATATTTAGATCCATGAATATATAAATACACCTTAAAATATATAATTTAATTATGATTTTCTATTACCTATTTAGTAAGAAATCTATGTTATTGTCACAATTTGGGCAATACCTGGTTTTTTCTGTTTGTTTTGATCTGTTATTTTTATCCATAAAACATTTATCATGTTTCCATAGTTTAAATAACATTAAAAATGATTTCTATACCATATAAAATCCGTATATATATATATATTATAAATCACTTAAATTATGATATAGAATGTTAAAAACACTATTCAGGGAGACGATAGGGCGTACGTATACAAGAATATTTTCAATTTACTCATTGGATTTAATGAAAAAAGGTAAATAATATATTACAATTATATAAACCATTTTATATCATATATATCATGTATTATTATTTAATAAAATCAATATTACCTTTTATGTAAGGCATATATGATGAACGAATAGCATCAGTTCATGAGGCGGTAGTCCATCGTACAAACAAACATCGTTATTTTATTACAAAAAATAGAATATAATATGTAATATGTAATATAATATTAAAAAAAATTCAAATTTTTATTATGAATATCATACAAAAAATAAACCATTATATCCAGCTATGTTATGCGGTGATGGAAAACAAAAAACATCAATTCGCTAGGCAGTAGTCAGACCAACAGATTATTGATGATTACATAACTCATTTGATAGAAGTTTGGATGGATATATGTTACACCACTAACAAAAAACATCTAATTACATTGAATATAATGAATTTATTTTATCATTATGTTTTAATAAGAAATTACCAATGTGGAGGAAGAAATAAAATAAAACATTTAGTTTAGGATGTTGCATCTTCTCTAGAGAACGTCTTTTAGTTTAAACCAAAATAATTCATTGGAAGGATTTTATAACAAAATAACTATTATAGGATGAGATGATGGAATTACTGACGTTATTTAATAATTTTTTATAATAAAAAGTGTTTACGAAGTCAAAATTTGACAAGATAAGTGGTGATTAGTTTAAGTGATGTGAGTGGCAGACATGAAATTTTTTTTAAAAAGTTTACCATTGTTTTTCACATTACAAAATGAATAAATTTTTTAAATTTTAGAACCCTAAATATATGTCATTTAACTATGTTAGAAAAAGTATTTTTGAATATTTTTTAGTTATTTAAACCCTTATCATTTAATTTTAACCCCATGTAAACCCATTTTTATCTTAACCACTGTAATTATTTTATGCTTTTTTAAAAAAATTCCCATAGTTAAAAATTAACTTGAGGATATTAGATAATATTATATTTGTTGATAAGAAATATGAAATAAATTTACCGAAATTTTATTAATATAATGGAATTATCTTCTGAAAATTAAACCTATAGATGTGACTACAAATGGAGATTTCAAAGGGAAACTGATCAAATGTTTACAATGGTTTTATGACGATATTCAATATAAAAATGATTGGAATAAACATAGTTATATATATATATACATATAACATAAATTATTTTACTTTAAAACTATTTGTAAACAATATAATATTTTACATTCCTTCAATAAAATTATTATTTTTCAATGTATATTTCACTATTCACAAGATAATTTCACTTTTATGAAATTTTTTAAAAATTCACTCCAAGATAATTTCAAAAAATAGATTTCATAAATTAATTTTTTTATGTTTAATAAATTCTCTATAATATATAAATATGACATTTATTTTCTCTTTACTAAATGAAATAAAATGATTTATTTGAGAAAATAGTATTCTAGAAACAAAGAAAGTGTTTGGGAAAATTAAGGACTTTTTGTCATTATGTTTTCTTTATATAATCCACCATACATACTATTTCAAAAATAGACATTACTATTCATATCACCATGTAACATAGATATGTTATAATGGATATGTTTAAATACAAATATTTACTATATATCAAGGTATGTTAAAACTCAGTGTCCGATGTAATGTAAGATCAACATTGTGTTTCATGCAACATAAGATAAAAAATTATGTTTCTTGAAATTAAATATATCAAATAAATTAATGTCCTTATAAGAATCGTAAAATCTCATGATGATACATTCTACGACCTTAAAATGAATTTCACCCTAAAAAATATTTACCTCTGTATATTCAATGAAGGCTACTTTTTTCTCATTACATTTTCAAGGTACCATGTTTCTTCCTCGTGATATTGGTTTTGAGAAAAATATTTGGCTAGGTGAGTTGTCATTTTTCAAAGAACATTCTATGTATGGTTCAAAATCACCACTTGATATTCAAAATAATAAAGATCATACTCATGTGGTATGATAATAGAGTTTAGTACATGATATGGGTTCAGTATGTACTTCCTAAAGAGAGATACTTACAATACATATTTATCCTAATTGAGGTATAATGGAAGTGATAAGTGATATTATATGGTCTAGATGTGATCAATAATTTCAATGGGACTATTTTACGCATGGCTTATTTTTCCCTTGTTTTGTCAATAGAAAAATTCATAGAAACACCTTCTCAACAACATAGAATTCATCATGATGTGAACTATTTTTAGAAGAACAATTATATAAACTTTCCTTTTTCCCTTACGTATGTCTAAATGGATCTAACCATAATTTCCAAATCATCAAATTTCTCAGAAAACAATATATTATTTTCAGAATCATAATTCTAGTACATTGGGGCCCAAAAATTTATTCCCTAAATGACTTTATAAGGATCCATATAAATTATTTAGTGAAGCTATAATTGTAAGAAAACACAAATAAATGTTTTATCCCAAAAACATTTTATATCCTTAGAAAAAATTATATTAGAATCCTCCAAGGAATGAATTGTTCTCTGAGACCGGAAGTCTATATATGTGTGATATGATGTGCATAAATTATGTCTATATCATGATCTTTTTATAAAAATAAGAAAAACATTGAGGTAATATTCAGATCCTGATCAGTTATAATTGATTGTTGTACTCCATGAATCCTTAAGACATCCTTAATGTATATTTTGTCATTAAGATATAAAGTGATTTTTTTGTGATAGTGAGGAAGTGTGTTGGTATTTAATTTGATCAACTACATCCATTAATTACATCAATATCAAATATAAGATATCCAATAAATTTTAAAATTATAATTAATCACATGTCTACATATTGTAAAGGAATCCCACATAAAATAACATTTTCACTAAAAAATATAAAAAACCATTGGTTTATTTGATAACTGTAACATAAACCCCATAATTATGACAAAATGGAAACACATAATACATCAAACCAGGTTATAATGACTTTTAAATTATGAAAAGACATTAAACTAATAAAACCATGGGGGTATCTATTTCTAATAAGTTAATCATACATTGTAGAATATAATATTCAAAATGTAAATTCACCATTTATTCCATATATATCACTTTTATTATACAAAAAAATTAATTGGAATCTTTTCATAATCCTTATAATGAATGAATAAAAAAATTAATTTTATTATTCTAGAATCCATGTACAGGGAGATAATCACATGAAATTTTAGCACATTATTAATAGTGATATTTTTATTGGGATTATTTAAATAAAATCAAACATGAAATTACCATCAATGGATGGGTGGGTAAGTATTCCCTAGTTATCATGATTAAACATGTCAATTGTAATAGAATAATATTTTGGTTTATCCCTTTATCATTATAGGATTTTATGTATTATCATTTACATTAGTACCTCAATTTGGGAAACCATTAAAATAATGACAAAAGTCCTAGAACATGAAACACTATAGTTTGCGAGGATAATTTGTTGGAATCCTCTTCTCCTTCTTTATAATAACTAGTCCATTGGTTTCATTTCTATAATCACTTGCTTTTTGACTTAACATTCAAAATTTAATTAACTTCATAGTTCGATTCAATTAATTCCCTTGAATTATATTCCCACATTTATTTCATGATACATGATATTTATTTTAATTATAACAAGACTCATTCATCATCTTTTTATTAAAACCTTAGGAATGGTGGAAATTTTCTGTATCAGTTTCTATTATTAGTTGACATCAAATGACTTCATCCTTGATACAAACATCTCTTATAGTGATGGACTTTTAGAGAATCAAATTTTGGACAAGAAAGAATCAATATATTTTTCATTCAAGTCCACCTATTAAAACAGAATCACACATTTAAAGAGTTGTAAAATTATATTGATATGTAGTAATAGATTTATAATATTTTTTTAAGCCCAAGGAATTACCTCCACATCATTTTTCATAGAATAACAGTTAAATAATTACTATGAAATGTTCACATAAACTCACATCATTCAATAGATTCAATTTATTTTTGTTCGTTTATGATCATAATAGGATTCAACCACTTATTTAATGTAACAACTCGAGCTTCCACGATACACTTCTCATTCAATAATGCAATAGCTTTCATTATACGCAACTTCGAGTTCTAAAACACCGCGTCTAATCAAAGTAGCCGTTATGAATAGTAATAACCACTTTTTAAAATTATAGAAATTTTATATTTCAAAATGGATTTTATTTTTGAATTCTGAATATCAATTATAGCTTAGGGTGAAATTTTGGCCTTATTCTGAAAAACTTCAATTTTTGATGAATAGTGAAACCACTAAGTGGTTGTTAAAAACTGATTTTTCGTTAAAATTAAATATTACCACTTCTGTGATTTGATTTTAAAAAATCTGACATACATGGTTTTCATTAAGAAGTAAAATGTGGTTCAATGAGATTAAAATAATTTTTTTGGTGAATAGTAACTTTTAAGTTCTTAATCGCGATTAGAGGTAATTAGTGTAGTTTAAGGTAAAAATAATGTTTTAATAATATGAGATGAGCTTGATACTTTTCCTACTCCTATTGGATGAGTCATGGCCGACCAATACAACCCATGGGTCAACTTGGGGATCCCATGGAGCCACATTGGTTGGAAAATGACATTAATATATATATATATTTAATGTTAAAATTTAATTGACACAAACATGAGTTGTTTTACTAAAACAGTTTTTAAGTGGGGTTAAACAAGTCCAAATTTTGACTATAAATATTCATTAGAAAGATAAAAAGATTTCCTACATCATAGTATTTTTTTTATAATTTTTAGACATTAAATAAATTAAATTATTTATGACTTCATTATAATGCAGTGATGACCTCATTATTTAAAGATTTAAATAAAATGAGAAGATAATGCAAAATCCAAGGCTTACACTTGTCCAAAGCCTATTGGATGAGTATATTTCAAACCCTTATCACCATAGCCACGAATTATATAAGTTTCGGACCTTTAGAATCCGAAAAGCATTGTATAATAATTTATCATTTCAATCATTCCAAAAGAGCCCCTCCTCTCCACTTATAAAAGGCCCCCACCTCTCCCACCTCATTTACACATTCATGACATTTGGCTCAGCCAGCCTCTGCCCAAATACTCTCCCAACTTCCCCATATTACTCCTAGAAGCCTCACTTTGGGCTGAAATCTTCCCAAGGAAGCCTTTGGCTCAAATCAAAAAGAGTTACCCGATTTTGAGGTAATGTCTTCTCTAATGCTGTTTTGTTTTATTTTTCTTCTCCAACCCCCTAAACTCTTTTTATTAATTTATTTTGTAACAACACCAGTATCCTCAATATACTAGGATGTTGTTATAAGAAGTAATCGAGCTACAATTACACACACCTACATATAATGGTTAAATAATGGTTGTGTCAATTCGGACATGAGGTAAGGGAACTTTTTAACCCAACATCCATTCTTTGGGTTAATCTCCTACTTTCAAATTATTTCATGATATTATTATGTCCTATCTTGTATTTTTACATTATTTATGTGTACTTATAGTGAATACAAATTATAGATGTACTTTATTTAAAAAAATTATCTTTTTAAGAACTTCGTCTCAATCCCCTTTCATTGAGGCATATTTGGTTTTATACACAACTTTCTTTTATACGGTGTATAAACCCCTTTGACTTTTAAGTTTATTCAAAAAGGAATCTTTTTATATGAAGCGTTTTGATAAACGACAAAAGGGAATGTTTTTATTTCTGTACTTATGCGGCGACAACGACTTCTCTCCCGCCGTGACTATTATTTGAGTTTCGGCTTCCTCTACAAGCCATCACTTTTTTTAATTAAAAATAAATACAAAGTTTTAATTTTCTTTTATTTTGGTATTGAAAATGGTTTCGAAAGAGTTTTTATTATATAAATGTGTTTTGTTGATATCTTATGATTGAAATGTGGAAATGGTATGTTTCCTTTATGCATGTTTTATGTGATACGATTATGATATGGTTTATGATATGTTTAAACCTTTTCATATGAGGAATGCATTGGACTTAATAAGTGACGGGTGGAACCCGCTATAGCTCCTCGATGCATCGGCAGGTCTCATGAGACAAACTAGTGTCTTGGAACGAGGCCTTGACAAAATCTTATTTGTGGTCTTGGAACGAGGCCTTGGCTACGTGGTTATGATAGTCTGGCATTATGCATTCCATCATTATAAAGGTGGTTATTGATATTGCATGTGATTATTCGACCAGTAGAATATCCATGTGAAAAAGTAAATGTCATTAATTCATTTTACTTTTCCCATATTATGTTGAAGTTCAAGTTTAAAAGGCTTTTGTTTTAGTTATACATTGCCTTAAATGTTAATGTTAATTTATGAAAGCTTCCGTTATATTGTTAACCTTACTGAGCATCTGAGCTCACCACATTCAATGTTTTAATATTTTTCCAGGATGTGAAGAAGTATTTTATGAATGACCTGTAGGGGTAGTCAGAAAGGGATATGAGTGTGGACTATGAATACCATGTTATTGTAGTTTGTTTACTTTTTGATGTAATTAAAGACTTATGAATGTATCTAGTGTTTCCAAGGCTACGAAACTAATCAGTCTTTAGAGACTTGATCTTTTGTGATCATTCCAATGTTACAAAGTAAGGCACCAGCTCTGGGTAGCTGGGGAGGGGGCGTTACAGTTGGTATCAGAGGAAATTTAGTACAAACCTTGGAAGCTAGATTTAGATAAACTCTTATTAGAGAACATAGCCCAAAGATAGACTTTGAGGCTTAGTATAGAAGAACTTCCTAGAATTTTGGTATTATAGAGATGTTATGAGTTTTCCAAGCAATACATCCCTGTCTGGATACGAGCAGGTAGAGGCGGCTTTGGCACAGATGTACCTAGGGGTAAAACCCGAATACACCGCTTTGAGCTAGACTCGAACGGGAACTAGTGCACGACAACGGGCCTTGTAGCACTCTTGGATACGACACTCCCGGGGGATATGCTTAGGATAATTCTCATTTTCTTTACAAAGCACTATGAACGGTTATTAGTATATACTTCCTCAAAGAAAACCTTTTTATGATTATGGATTTTATCCATTAATAGTTCAATTTATGTTAAGTATTTTATAAGTATGGAATTATTTATTTTGATTCATAAACTAATCTAGTTTATGCCATTGTATAGAAATGGTGCCTAGTGGAAGGAATGGAAACCGTATCAATGCATGAACTCCGTGTAAGGATTTCCCTCCTGCTCAAGAAAATTATTGTGGATCTGGAGATACAACTGGTGTTGATCAACTTACTACCATACTGGGACAACTCACTCAGGTTATGAATAATAACCTTACTCGTATGGATCACCCTGATCCACAACGTGGAGGATCATTGTTAGACTGCTTCATGAGGCAACAACCACCATCATTTAATGGGGGTACAAATCCGTTAGTAGCTGAGCAATGGATAAACTCCTTAGAGAAAATATTCCACACCTTGGGGAGTAGTGAAAGGGAGAAGGTTGTCATGGCAGTCTACCGCATCACTGGAGATGCCGATCAGTGGTGGTCGTTGATTCAAAATACAAAGGAAGATGATGACTTATCGAATATGGAATGGAGGGAGTTCAAAGAGCTTTTTTTAGAAAAATACTTTCCTCATGACCATCGAGCAGATATGTAAAGGCAATTTCTGAGTCTGAGACAAAAGGAAGATGAGAATGTCGCAAAGTATGAGGCCAACATTACAAGGTTGGCGAGGTATGATGCAGATTATATACATAACCCAAGAGGTAATATTGATCGTTTCTTTGATGGGTTAAAACCATTTCTCCGTAGAGATTTTGTATCACAATCTTTCTCAACATACGATGATATTGTCTCATGTCCTATCAAGACAGAAAAGGAATTCTCTAAGTCTTATGACAACAAAGTAAAGCAAGAGAAGAAGAGAACGGTGGAACAAGAGACAGATAAAGGGAAAAAGGGAAAGAAGGATTTTCCATTATTTGATAATTGTGGGAAGAATCACCCAGGTACGTGCCTAAAAGGAATGGGAGTTTGTTATAAATGTTGAGAAAAGGGTCACCAGGCTCGTGATTGCAAGGGAAAGAAAGAGGTTGTCAAATTTGAATGCCACAATTGTAGGGAAATGGGACATTATGCAAATGAATGTCCTAATCATCAAGGAAACATACCTCAAAAAAGGCCAAGGGATCAAGGCCAATCATATGTTGTGACTACAGTTGAAGTGGAATAATTATTGTATTTGTGTTTTTGGACTCAAGAACTAGATTATGGTTATAAGAATAATGTGATATATATAAGTATTGTACTGCAGTACATGTTGTTTTCATTAAGGATTTAATATGATGAAGGTAATCATTTTTTTAGCATGTGACAATAAGAGAAACTTTACATTGTTTGGGGAATCTGATAAATTGATTTTGGAATTAAGAGACCTTTTAGAGAAAGTCTGGACAGAGGTATTTTGGATACCTATAAATGTTGGAGTGGATTAATTTGATCTTTGGATAGTATTTTTTATGGTTAAAAAATTTATGAAGATTATTTTTGGAATATTATGATACGATAGTTTTAGGAAAAGGACAACCTGCAGGGTGGGGCATGACCCGTCGCGTCGGACAATGCTGTAGGAATCTAACCCACAACCATAGTGCGACATGCCTTTATTTCCTACCACTAGCCTACAGGAAGTCCCTGGTTATTACAAAATAATTTTACTAATCTAAATGGTATGTGTTAACATTTGGAACCTTATACAATTTGGATAAATAGAATATTTTTGAGTTCTGTTACCATTTAGAGTAAAAGATGGGTTTGTGGTAAAAATTTATTAACGAATGAATGTATACATAACAAGTATGTATATTCCCTTACGTTCTTAGTAAATCTCCTAATTAAATTCCTCAACATTATAAAAGGTAACTTAAAACAAAAATGTTGTCGGTTAACTTTTCCAACTAGGGATTCAATGACCGTTTAACCAATCACAAGTTTGTGATTTTCTTGTAGTTAAACTTTCTCCTAATCCTGTTTTCTAAAACTCTCCATCAGACCATGATGGTTTGTTTCTCCTCCATATCAATATTTTCATAGAATCCTAGAATGGTCTATATCGGTTGACCTTTGTACTTATCTTGCTTTCCATTAATGTTATATATTTATTAAACTTATTTCCGATGGGGGTTTTCCACAAAGGTATTTTATATTTTCAACCTTTTGTTTTCAAAGAAAAATTTCAAATTGCGAGGACGCAATTTATTGAAGGAGGGCAGATTGTAACACCCCGAGCTTCCACGATACACTTCTCATTCAATAATGCAATTGCTTTGATTATACGCAACTTCGAGTTCTAAAACACCGCGACTAATCAAAGTAGCTGTTATGAATAGTAATAACCACTTTTTAAAATTATAGAAATTTTATATTTCAAAATGGACTTCAATTTTGGATTCGGAATATCGAAATTAGCCTATGTTGAATTTTTAGTATTTTTCTGAGAACTTCTAATTTTTTATGAATAGTGAAAAATACTTAAAAACAACATTTTTAATCAAAATAATTTATAGTGATAAATTATACTATTTAGTGGTTTTAAAGTATAATTAGAATATATTTTTACCATTTTATGTAATGGTGGTCATTAGAATTAATTTAACATTGAAATTGGACATAAAAAATTGCCAATCTTTTGATATAAATTGTTTCTTAAAACACACTATTTGTTGTAACAGCGGGAATTAATTATAAAATTAATTAATGAAAATTATATGTTTGGAATTTTGTAAAATAGAAATAATTTTTGAATTCGGAATATCAATTATATCTTAGGGTGAAATTTTGGCCTTATTCTGAAAAACTTCAATTTTTGATGAATAGTGAAACCACTAAGTGGTTGTTAAAAACTGATTTTTCGTTAAAATGAAATATTACCACTTCTGTGATTTGATTTTCAAAAATCCAACATACATGGATGTCATTAAGAAGTAAAATGTTGTAAAATGAGATTAAAATAATTTTTTGGTGAATAGTAACTTTTAAGTTCTTAATCGCGATTAGAGGTAATTAGTGTAGTTTAAGGTAAAAATAATGTTTTAATAATATGAGATGAGCTTGAAACATGTCCTAATCCTATTTGATGAGTCATTTCCGACCAATACAACCCATGGGTCAACTTGGGGACCCCATGGAGACACTTTGGTTGGAAAATGACATTAATATATATATATATATATATTTAATGTTAAAATTAAATTGACACAAACATGAGTTGTTTTACTAAAACAGTTTTTAAGTGGGGTTACAAAAGTCCACATTTTGACTATAAATATTAATTAGAAATATAAAAAGATTTCCTACATCATAGTATTTTTTTTTAAATTTTTAGACATTAAATAAATTAAATTATTTATGACATCATTATGATGCAGCGATGTCCTCATTATTTAACAATTTAAATAAAATGAGAAGATAATGAGAAATACAAGGCTTACACTTGTCCAAAGCCTATTGGATGAGGATATTTCGAACCCTTATCACCTTATCCACGAATTATATAAGTGTGGGACCTTTAGAATCCGAAAATCATTCTATAATAATGTAACATTTCAATCTTTCCAAAAGAGCCCCTCCTCTCCACTTATAAAAGGCCCCCACCTCTCCCACCTCATTTACACTTTCAAGCCATTTGGCTCGGCCAAACTCTGTCCAAATACTCTCCCAACATCCCCCTCTTACTCCTAGAAGCCTCATGTTGGGCAGAACTCTTACCAAGGAAGCCTTTGGCTCAAATCAAAAAGAGTTACCCGAATTTGAGGTAATGTTTTCTCTAATGTTGTTTTGTTTTATTTTTCTTCTCCAACCCCCTAAACTCTTTTTATTAATTTCTTTTCTAACAACACCAGTATCCTCAATATAATAGGATGTTGTTATAAGAAGGATTCGAGCTACAATTACACACACCTACATCTAATGGTTAAAGAACGGTTGTGTCAATTCAGACATGAGGTAAGGGAACTTTTTAACCCAACTTCCATTCTATGGGTTAATCTCCTACTTTCAAATTATGTCATGATATTATTATGTCCTATCTTGTATTTTTACATTATTTATGTGTACTTATAGTGAATACACATTATATATGTACTTTATTTAAAGAAATTATCTTTATAAGGACTTCATCTCAATCCCCTTTCATTGAGGCATATTTGGTTTTATACACAACTTTCTTTTATACGGTGTATAAACCCCTTTCACTTTTAAGTTTATTCAAAAAGGAATCTTTTTATATGAAGCGTTTTGCAAAACGACAAAAGGGATTGTTTTTATTTCCGTACTTATGCGGCGACAACGACTTCTCTGCCGCCGTGACTATTATTTGAGTTTCGGCTTCCTCTACAAGCCATCACTTTTTTTTAATGAAAAATAAATACAAAGTTATAATTTTCTTTTATTTTGGAATTGAAAATGGTTTTGAAAGCGTTTTTATTATATCAATGTTTTATATTGATATCTTATGATTGAAATGTGGAAATGTTATGTTTCCTTTATGCATGTTTTATGTGATATGATTATGTTATGTTTTATGATATGTTTAAACCTATTCATATGAGGAATGCATTGGACATAATAAGTGAAAGGTGGAGCCCGCTATCGCTCCTCGATGCATCGGCAGGTCTCATGAGACAAACTAGTTTCTTGGAACGAGGACTTGACAAAATCTTATTTGTGGTCTTGGCACGAGGCCTTGGCTACGTAGTTATGATAGTCTCGCATTATTCATTCCATCATTATGAAGGTGGTTATTGATATTGCATGTGATTATTCGACCAGTTGAATATCCATGTGAAGAAGTAAATGGCATTATTTCATTTTACTTTTTCCATATTATGTTGAAGTTCAAGTTTAAAAGGATTTTGTTTTAGTTATACATTGCCTTAAATGTTAATGTTTATTTATGAAAGCTTCCTTTATATTGTTAACCTTACTTAGCATCTGAGCTCACCCCTTTCAATGTTTTAATATTTTTCCAGGATGTGAAGAAGTATTTTACGAATGACCTGCAGGGGTAGTCAGAAAGGGATATTACTGTGGACTATGAAGACCATGTTATTGTAGTTTGTTTACTTTTTGATGTAATGAAATACTTATGAATGTATCTAGTGTTTCCAAGGCTACTAAACTAATCGGTCTTTCGAGACTCGATCTTTTGTGATCATGCCAATGTTACAAAGTAACGCACCGGCTCTGGGTAGCTGGGGACGGGGCGTTACATTTGATTCACATTCCAAATGATAGACATCCAAATTGAATTTTTCATGCTTAAAACAATGATATATAGAAATTTTCCTATCATTGGTAATTATATATTTATTAGAAACAAGTTGAAAAGTGGAAAAAATAAACAAAGTTGGGTGCTGCCTTGTGAATGACTCAATAAAAAATCATTCCCTCATTTACTTGTTTTAATATTCATCATGATTCATCTATTGCGAATGTTTATAAAACATAACAATATTATTTTTCATTCCCTACCATAAAATTCTTGTTTTCCATTGGGGAAAATCATTGCATTTTCCATCACACATTGTATTATCATGGCTCCTCATGGTTCCATCCATTGACTAAAACCAGAGAAAATAGGGTGAGAAATACTAATAATAGTAGAAATCTGAAAAATAAAAAAACCATGTTTCGCTCTGGAAATGGGGATGACCTCCTTTGTTTAAGGTTCAAACTTTCCAATCAATTTATAACCGGTTTATTCATAAAACCAAAAACATCACATGATTCTATATCCATTTAGACCTACATTCCAAAGGTAGTTGCTCATTAGTTGTGTACTAATGAGGATTATGAATTTTCATTGGTTGGGAGGATGGGAGGTCAGGCTAATCAAACCTTTTGGAGTAGAATTATGCCTACTCCGGGACTCTCTTATAGATTTATGTTATTTTCAGGAATCCTTATCAATTCACTGAGTATCAAAATGAGTTTTCCTTTAGATTTTGAAATCAATGCTTGATGTGTATGAGATTTAAAGAATATTTTATATATATTTGAGGTTATTCATCGATGGAGAATCATCCATTAGTATTGTCGATTCTTAGTCAATGTTATCCTTCAATACAATATATAAATCTCTCTTGGTCATTGAGAAGACCATACTGGTTTTAAATCTACTTAGTGAAGGACTTGTTGTTTATTGTCATCCAGAAGATATGAATTATTTCATAGTTGGGATCGTACCCACAGATGGGTACCTACATAACCTTATTAGTAAGGAATCAGAACCCACGTTGTTCGGGAATTAAGATATAGTTTACTGTCATATGTGACAGATGAGAATTAAGGGATTATGGGAATGAACATTAGAATGGCTTTCTACGTACTCTATATTTAAGGTAGAGAACTAAGTCCACGTAGTTCTATTAAAGAATTCTGGGGCTTATGTATGATTAATTGCCCCAGAAGATGTGTCGTGGTTACTATAACACTCTAAGATCACATGAGTTATGCTCGGTGTGAGAAACAATAGGTATTAGTAAACCTAATGATTATGCCACGAAATATGTGGTCACAAAGAATGATATGAGGCATATGTAGTATGATGTAACATTATGATGAAGACTATGAATTACTTCAGGAAAGAAGCCTAGGAACATGGTCCATAAAGGTATTTGTGATTTTAAGGAGACTTGGATACTCTAACTTGGGGCTTAATCTTGGAGGGGATGCCCAGATTAGGGGAAACATGGGGTTTATTACTAAGGAGGATTCCCATTAACAAGGTCCATAAAGGTAAATGTGATTTATGTAGATTAAAGGGACTTTGGGATTACTCTTGAGGAGATTGATAGAAATTAAAGAATATTTTAACTTATGATTAGGGCTTACTCCTAAGGAAGTTTCTCAGATCAAAGAAGAGATGACATGGGGCATACTTTTAAAGAGGATGCCCAAATCAACAGAAATTATGGTTGGGGATTACTCTTGAAGAGAATGCCCATAAATAAAGGGAACATATCACCTAGGCATAATCCTAAAAAGGAGGCCCAATGTTAAAGGAAATTATGATTGGTACTTACTCCTGAAAAGGAGGGCAAATGAATTCATATCAAATAAGGAAGACAACAAAGGAACCATGCCATAAATGGATTTAATGAAGGTTTCTAAGGCTAAATCTTGAAGAGGAAAGGTGAATTTGATGAAAGGAGGTTAATAGGAAGAAGTGGCACCCAAAAAATTTCAGGTGCGCAAGTCTTGTTTAGGCGCACATGTCCTGGTCACGCAAGTATACTTGTGTGACATATGAGAACTTGTGTGACAGCAAACCTGTATGGTAATAATTGGGTGACTTTGGACTCAATCCCTTAGTATCATCTCTAGAGACATCCATAATGGTGGTGTGTAAGTTATATTGAAGGGATAAGGCGGCGTGCAAGTGTCTTCACTTCCCATAAGGGATGGACACTTAGGCCCACATGTTTTGGTGGATTCAAACACATGGGCCTTATTATTCTTCCTTAGATCTTCGATTCTAGGTAATGTATTACCTTAGTAGTGTTTGGAATACCTGAAGAAAAGACTTGGGCGACCAGTGCTCAGTATCTGAATTCTGGAAAATCCATCCTCAAATGGTAAGCCCACAGTGTCTATTTATAGGCCACCTGTGTTTGGGAGAAAATCCATTTTTTTCCCAAAAGTGACATGTGTGCCTCATGTCTGGCACACATGAAACTTTCACACTGAAAGGCTAGCATGTAGGTATACGTATTCACCTTAATTTCTTTTCCATTTTCGTAATGAATCCTCCATTTTTTTCTTGATGTACTTACCTATGTTATTCATTGAACTCTGTGACAGAAAGGAGAGTCAAAAAAAATTCCCCCCTCATAGTTCTATCTGAAAAAATGAAAGAGGGTTTAACTATGAGGTGAAAAGAGAAACCGGGGTCCAGTGGCTCGCAGTAATGATGCATCCAGGTACCAGCGCACAGGGTTTGGCGCGTAGGTTTCGGGATCGCCTATAAATATCGGTACCAATCTCACCCAAAGCACTCAACATCTGAACGCTTTAAGCTCTCGTCGCACATGTGTCTTTGTTTTTCACTGTTATCGCTTCTATTCCTTGCGTCGGGCTTCCTCAGCCTATTTCTAACATACATTCCAGTACTAGCGCGATAAATAATGCACGGCTGACCAAGAATTGCATGCCAAAATTATACTCGTTCGCCTTAATGCCTTAGAAATTTTTTAAATTTCTTCTAAAACTTTATGAAAAAAAAACTTAAATAAAATTCAATTATTTGATCTTTTTGTAGATTCAATGGCTCCCAGAAGAATTGGATCAGCTGATGGGTTGGAAAATAAGAGAGTATATGATATGATGAACATCGTCGACCATTAATTTTATGATATCTGTGACATCACTCCCCCATATTTGGCTCATTACATGAATAAATATCATGTCAATTTCCTACGAAGAACCTACTTGCCTTTATATGGCCATGTACATTTACAAGGATTCAATATCCCATAGCCAAAGAACTATCTCCTGCATTCTAGGTTTCAAACTTACACAAATTTTTATTCAGAAAATGTTTTAGTTGCAAGATCATTTTCCTATGCTGGAATAATAGAGAAGGCATACAAAATGATTCGTAGCCCTTGTTCCCCAGATCTGAAGCCCCACACACCCAAGATGCAATCACATTGTTATCCCTCAATCTTCCAAAATTCACAAATGGATCAATCCAAACGCCGGAAGAAGAATTGAGACTTCCATCCTGGAGGAGGTGTTAGGAAAACTTGAATGTTGGCATATTGGGTTTGAAATACTTTTCAAGAGTTTGTTGATGATTTGAAAGTATCTACAATATATGAATCCCTCTGGGCTGGGCAGACATACGTCTATAGGAATGATGAGTTCGTGCCAGAATTGATCATCCATTGGACCCAAGAAACTAAATCTTTCCATTTGACTCATGGAGATGTAGGAATTAGTTTCTGAGATGCCTTCAAGATTTTGGGGGCTCTGATTTTGGGGGACATGTATGATGAGTTCATTCCTCCTATGGTAACTTGTAACAATTCAGAAAAGACTTCGGCTCTACCTCATGAGTTGTTGAAAAGTTTTCACAATGTCAAGAATACCACCTCCACCAAAACCAATTCTAGGAATGATATCCATCCGGGGGAGTGGATGGACATATTTTTGATCAATAAGGGGTAGAATGGGACCATATCTACTCATCATACTATTTGTCCTAGAGTAGAAAAGATGGGTGATTCGGTCACATTTTTTCCAACTCTGGAAGTAGGAGAGTTTGATCGGTGATTGTATGAAGTGAATCAGAGAATTCCAGAGAATACCTATCTAATGGAATTCTTGGACTTGTAGATTAGTGTTTATCTATAGCTATTTTGGAATTCAAATGGATGCATGAGGCCAGGGACCTTTGTTATTGTATCCAATATTGCTGAAAGGACGATGGTTGGGTTGGCCACCCCAATTCTAGCAAAGATTTAATAGATTTTACTCCATGTTTATATGGGTAAATCTCCTCTGAGAATAGTGGGACCATTCCATTTGATATGAGGATGGATATCCACTCACATTAGGACATATTCTGTACAAAGTGGTGTGCATATTCCTTGAGGACCATCATGCCATCTGTTCAGGAATTTTCTGGAGTTTCTCCTTTATCCCTTAACGCCTATGATATCAAGATGAGGATGAGAATGTTTAAGGAATTTCATTTCTTTCGTTATAGAAATCCGCCAATAGGCCGATTCATTGATGATGGAATGACCAGCCTAGGGTTAAGTGCATATTTGCAGGCATGCAGAGATGGTGCATTGGCTACCAAAATTGATGAAGAAATTATATGTGTGGCCTATGCTCCATAAGGATTTTCACCCCAATTCAAATTTCTTCAAAAAATTACCGTATCTCCTCCTGTTAATATCTAGTTAGAGAAGCATCTGATGGTTTCCTGACCACTATGCATGCTGAAATCCCTTGAGATGACTGGGGTGGAATTTTATTTTCCAGTTGTTGAGGCAACAAGTCGATTGAATATTTGGTATGTTAAGAGTTGTATATCATCATACCCTGAAGGGGTATTTAATCAACCAATTCCCTAGGTAGGGATAAAGAAGATATCTACCAAGATAGAAACTCTTCATTTGGTAGCTGATTGTTCATCATCCAGAGCTGATTCACCGGATTCCCAGTATGTGGATGATGAGGCTAGAGATGAATCAAGGCAACCTCATGCAAGATATAGTCTGCCCGCCAGAGTTAAGAGGGACACTCCATCGACTCCTGCTAAGTTACATCATTGAGGTAATTTAGTCAACATTATTCTGAATAGAAACAAGTATCATCTTCTAATATTTCATTTGTGATTGCAGGAGATAGGAAAAAGACAATGTCCCCTGTTGTAGGACCCTCGTCATAGCCTTCTGGTGCACATTCTGAATATCTATGACTAGAGGTTGTCCATACCTGGTGGTGTTTATACTACGATGCTGAAACTGCCAGGATAGACATATGTGAAGGGCTTCATATCCCAGGATTGGGGAATCTCTAGGCTTCTGCTCATATCCTCTTCAAGGATACCCCTGATGAAGTGCGGGATTACATCATTGATCTAGTAATGCTCATATATGCCACTAATGATTCCATTACTATTACTAAGCAGGTGAAGGAAATGATGAATCACAGAACCACTAAAGGGATTAGTGCTTAAGTAGATGAGGAGTGGCAAGATTAGGTGCCTCTTGAAGATGTAATTTTTTTTTCATATTTTATTTGAAACATAATTTTCGTCAATGTTTTGTTACTGAAGGAAATTACATTTTTCATCCTGTAGCTTACTAAGAAATGAACTACTGAGGTCCCTTCACCGCAGTACAACCCTGGTGGCACCACCCTTGGGGCCGCTAAATCCCCTTGTGGGTCGGGAGAGGTGTATCTTGGCTGACAAGCCATGGAAAAGGAATTAGAAAGGTCTTTTCACTCTCCCATACCTATATTTGGAGGTGACGATGTAAACACGACAAGAAGGTCAAATAAGAAAAGGCATCAAATGAAAAATTCAATAGCTAAACACTTCATCAGTAGTGGTATGTCCTTTAGATGGTTATGAATCCTTACTCATGAAAAGATAGCTCATACATCATTGGATTGCAGGGGCTTAATCGATTTACCCTTTGAGGGAGAGGAATGACCGTCCTATGAGGACGACAGAAGGTTCTAGTGAATAGTCGCAAATTAATGCTAACCTGGCTGCTCCTGAAGAAACGAGGAGAGAAGAAGAGCCAGCATTTGTTTCCAATACTTCTCATGTTGAAACTTTAAGGATATAAGATCCTAATTCTAGTAAATTAACAAAACATTATATAATTTTTATTGAATACATTAATTGACATCCATTCTGTGATTTTTTAGGTTCAACACCTACACCAGAACATTTGGTGACTACTGCGACTGATTCCACAACTATTTTTGAAAATGACATATAGGGACGAAGGTTTCCAGATGAATGTCACCAAGAAAACATACTGAGTTCTCCCACTGGTGAGACTAACCTTGGATATGGGACATCATTGGTTGAAATGATGAATCTTGGCACGTACTTTGAAGAAATTTTAGAACCTGTTAATTTACAAATTGATTTAGAATATTTTGGAGACCAATTTATAGAATCAACTGTACATGAGTTTTGTCGTATGTTTTTTTTAACATTCTCATCATTTACACTTCTAATCATGTCTGAAAAAATGTGATGATCCATCCAAATAACCTACTGCTCCAATGACGCTTGAAGAGGGTATGGAAATTGATGTCAACCTTGTCATTGAAGAAACATTATACCAAATGGAACATCACATAGAAGACCCTCCGTAGAACCATCTGGAAAATTTTATTGAATCTAGGAAGGGTGTGGAGGAGTCTACGCAATATTCTGATCTACTGTTAGGTAAAATATGATGATATTTGTGGTTGTATTGAATCTGAAAGAAAACCAGTCAAATTTTATTGTATTTTCAACAAACCATACTTTTAATTGATTAAACATGGTTGTCAACATAAATGGCCAGATCTAGAGGAGAAACCTCAGCCTCTGTCCAAATAGTTGTAGAAGATGAGGCAACCAGGGTTGAGGAAGGAGAGGAACATGGAACGTCTTTAAGTGCATTAATCCCAAAATATGTTTCTCCCTGTGATAGTGATGCTGAATCAGACCTCGAGGGAAAAAATGTGCTCCAATTCTCACATCACAAGGCAAGGTAGAATATATAGAAGATAATATCTTAAGTGCCTCTTGAAGATTTGTATTCGAAGATCCCACAGTTGTCATCCTTGTTTTTCATTCTAGGAATTGGCGGTTTTGGATATCAAGAGAACCATACATTAGTGAAAAAAGATATCCTATGGAGAGAGTAGGAGCAAAAGTTCCTTCAAGATCTGATCAGAGCGAGGCTGCTGACCAATATTTACGAATTTTAGGCTATGGTGTCCTGAATTGAGGCTGATCATGCTGCAAAGCTAATGGTGGTGAAGCATAAAATCATGGAGAAAGTTTTACAGCAAATGCACCTTCATCAACAGTTAGATTCCATAACTGGGGAAATTGATCAGCTCAAAAATTAATTGTACGAAGTCCAAACAAATGGTATGAAAGCCATCAAAGATGCCATAAAAGCACTCCATCTTGCTGAAAAGAGTGAATATGGTCGATTGAATGAACTTCAAGTGGAGGCTGATGAAGCTCGGGATGTCGTAAGGAAAATGAAAAGATATGTTGAAAGCATTTTTTAATTCTTGAAAATTAGAAGAGACTATAGTCTGTGGAAATCCTTCAAACTCTTGTGCATCAATTAAAAACACATTCATCTTCAATTATTCATGCCTATATTATTTTTCTAGCTAATTAAATTTTTACCTACGCCAATGGGCCTAGTTAGTATAGTTTGATTTTTGCTAGGATTATACAACCAACCCAAAAAACATTGAATATTTTAATTTATCTATATTACCTAAATCATGCAAAGTGTATGTTTAGTGAGCAGGAACATGAATTTTTTTTAGAGATCCCTTGACTTTTTTGGGATGTTTAAGGTCATGCACATCATACATAAAAACGATAATGTTTATTGTCTAATAGCTATGACTAAATGGATTAAAATTGACTCAATTCCTTGTAATTTGTTTGAAAACATACTACCACATTCAATTATCGATGGGAAAATTGAAAGCTGTGAGATAAGAAATATTGAATCTAATGAAAGACATGGGAAAAAGACTATAAGGAATTAGATAATATATTTTCTATGAGTGAAGTTAACACTAGTTGACAAACCCGTTAGTTGGTTGAATTATGCAGGTCTGTTTTAGGACATTGGCTGCATAATCAAATAGTCACATCTTTTTGCTGATTGGTATGTTATATAGACTTGTTTATGCAAGGCTGCCTAAGGGAACGTGCTGCATAGTCAAGAAAAAGAACTCTGAGAAATTTTAATTTTCTATTTCTAAAAGCCAGTGGATGTTTATGGAGATTCACATTTTCCAATGAACAGAGTCTGCTGTATGGAGAGAGGTACTTGAATATGGACAGGATATTCCAAATAAAGATTGTTAAAGAATTGGATTAATATCACTCCTATGAAGGTCTAACCCAAACGTAGGTAAGGGAAATATAAACCATAGACTTGAATAATTTCATATCATGAAAAAGATTATGGGACAAATATATAGGTGATGGATTTTTTTGCGGATCCATACATATCATCTTTATGACCAATAATGACAAAATATGTTTCCCCCCATAAGAATGATGTTAAGCCGTATTTGACAAACCCGTTAGGGGGTTTGAATTTTGCAGGGTTGTTTAAGGACATTGGCTGGATGGTCAACTAACAAAATCTTTTGGATGAATGGTCGGTTATGTAAACATGTTTATGAAATGAAGGCTATGGGAACATGCTGCATAATCAAGAAAAAGAATTTTCGGGTATCATACATTTTATCACCAGAAGTCATGAAAAAGGGGTATGGAGAACTGGATGTATTTAATGTTAGGAGTATGGCACATGAAGATAGGAATTGTCCAATGCATGAAGGAAAAAAATAGAACAATGCTGACCATGAACATGTTGTGGCTGGGTTTTGAATTGAGATTATAGGCTTCACTACGTATCATATTAGGATGAGAATCAAGCCATACATATTTTTTGAAATATAGTTTAAATTCATGCATGATTAAAGCATAGAAGATCTTAGTTTTGGGTCGTAGAGCTCAGAACATTATGAGGGAGACATATTGTGTGTTTGTTATAAACCTGATGTGAATAAAGAACCAGATTTTCATACCACATTTGTGTGATCACGAGGGGACTTTTCAGCGAAGGGACTGAAAGTGAAATTTGGAGTTAGGCCCAAAGACTTGGGGGTTGGATTCGAGGGATGCTCGAATGTTCCTACATATAATATAAGGATGGGAATCAAGCCACACATAGTTCTTGAAATACCCTTTGTACAGATTTGGTTCGTACATGTGAAGGGTGAATGGGGACTTTAGTGCAATGATGGTTAGAACCAAGATTAATGATTTGGGCATTGCCATGTATTCACGTAGTCTTTGGCATATTAAATGATTAATGATCAATGTCAATAATGATTCCCTCTCAGGTGAAGGTGGCATAGAATGTTGTAGTTTGTGGTGGTACTAGAAAAAAGTGAGAATAGTTTAAATTCATCTGTATAGACCAGTGCATCACATTTTTTGCATCGTGTAGCTATGTTGTATGGATATGTAGTTTAATGTATTGCAGATAGGAAAATGGGAGACTTTATAGTTTAATGTCATAGAGAAAGGATGAGAGTGATCCAATGTGATGATATTGGTTTTTGGGTATTTCACGGATCAACCTCGTATGAGACAGAAGTGCACTGACCTGAAGAGATTGGTTTTGAGATTTTCACGGATCAACCTCATATGAGATAGAATTGAACCTACGTGAAGAGATTTGTTTTGTGCATGATCCTTGGAAGGTTTCATACATACCCATAGGGGAAGGATATGATGAAAGTCGGTGTAGTTCCATTGAAAAAGATTAGATGATCGAGTTGTACATGAGGACTACCCGAAGATGGTGTCGGGACTTACGCGTGTTTAGTGGCCTAGATAGGATGTTATGGTTGAATCATACTCGAAGCTGATGTGATTCATGCTCAGTGTGAGAAATAAGAGGTGGGAACAACCCTAACGCTGTACAGTTTAATGTCATGTAGGATTTATTATGGTAATTTTTCACATATTAATGTCATGTGGGACAAATGACGGGGACACAGTTTAACACCTTGTTGGATGATATAATGGCTATGAAGTTTAATGTCTTGCATGAAGGACAATAAGGGGACTATGCAGTTTAATGACTTGTAGTGAGGACTAATAGTTTAACATCATGTTGGACGAGTATACAATTTAATGTCAAGTAAAACGATAGAGTTGTATTTGTGTTAAAAAATAATTCTTCAAGAAACATGGAATTGGTTGGAGTCGAGATGAGTTCTCCATCCATTGAAATTATAAAAAATAAGTTCCATTGGTGTATAAATTTTGTATTTAATAAGGTCCATCCAACATTGACTCATGATTTGGAGGATTCATTCCTGGTATCATTGGAGTTCTGAGGACCAATACCATATTCTCCTTGATTGAATGAACGAAGGTAAATTTTTTTTATTGAAATATCGTGATATTCGATTCTAATAGACATCCAAGAGGTACAGGGTTCACAATATTTAGTCATCTAATCATTCCAATTCATTCAATCTCTTTTGATATTTTTCATCTGTAGATGACTGATCACAAATGGATAATCTGAGTGAAGGTAATTGAACCTCAATGGGCAAGACTTCTTATGTTCCATATACCAATGAGTATGGAGTTAACCATGTAGCAGTGTGGGTGGTGGTCCGATAAGCCCATAAAGAACAAATATGATTATCAGTCTATGAATTCATATTGTTATCCAACATCTTTTGTAGTATTATTGAATGATCCTTATTGAAGTATTCTATTTTTCCATTGGTCGGTGCATGATACCGAGATAAATAGTTTGATTTGATGATGTATTCTTGATACAACGTTCTCATCTCGGATGAACAAATGTTTGTGCCATTGTCCGTCAATATGGTATGAGGGACACCAAATATTGTAATAATGTTAGACATGAAAAACTAAAAAATGCCTTTAGAACTAACTTCATTGAGAGGTATTTCCTCTACCCATTTCGAAAAGAAATCAGTAGTAGTAATAATATACTTAAACTACTTAGATGTAGCCGGATGATAATTCCCTACTACATCCATTCCCCATCTTGAAAATGGACTAGAGTATTTAGCTCTATGAATCAACTCTGGGTGTTGATGAATGAAATTGGCATATAATTGGAAATAATGACACATCTTAGTGAAATAAACAAAATCTTGTATCATTAAAGGATAAAGTATCAAAGCCTTCGAATTTGATCTGATAGTCTATGAATAGACTGGGGTGAACCACAAACTTCTGCATGTACATCATTCATGACAGCCATTGTGTCTTCACCATCAATACATCTGAAGAAAATTCCATCAAAACCTCCCTTGTAGAGAATTTTTGGGTTATATGGGCTATCATAAATAGTAAAATTGTCCACACATTTGAATGTATTCCCTAATAGGTGTCATCCATCCTGTAGTATTACCATATGGTTTATAAATGGTACTAATTTCCCTGATTTCCTCAATTCTGATTTTAAAATAAGGTGAAATTTTACGATGGTAGGAAATACTGATGATTGTTTCATCCCGATTTGGATCTTCCAGTGTTGTGGAAAAATTTTCCAGTGCATCAGCTTGGGCATTTTGTGATCGCGAGACATAAGAAAATGTCAGTTCTGAGGGAAATTCCTCCATTAACTCTATGAGGTAATCACACAAAGGGATTAAATCTTCTTTTCTTATGGCATAATCCCCGTTTATTTGTTTGATTACAATATCTGAATCATATTTTACCCTTAAGTGATTCACTTGTGCCTGATGTGCTAATTCCAATCCTATGATGAGAGCTTGATATTCTACATCATAATTTGTACAGCCTTCCAAAAATATGATGAATAGGGTATCACTGCCATTTCTGGGGGTAATAATCATGATTCCAAACCCAACATTGTTGAATTTAGGATCTTCCATTTTCTTCCCGGTTGGAATTTTGGAGGCACTATCAATGTACATCTCCCATGTTTGATGATTATATTGAATAGAGAAGTCATCCTCATTAGGAAGTTCAATATCTAATGATGTATCTTATATTTAAGGGAGTTCAGAAAGGAAATAATATAGGGCTTGGCACGTTATTGCCTTTTGAGACACATACTGGATATCAAACTGCTGCAAAATACCTACCCACCGTGCCAGATTTCTTATTAGCATTGGACAACTAAGGATAAATTTTAGCGGGTTATTGCGAGATACCAGTTGGACCTAATTATGTTTTATGTAGTGTCTCAATTTCTGAACTGCATATATTAATGCCAAGAAACACTTTTCAATACTTTAATATCGAGTTTCTGCCAGATGTTTTTTCCGACTGAGATAGTAAAAGTTTTATTCATTCCCAGCATCATTCTTTTGTGCATGGAAGGCATCCAATGATCATTATAAAGTTGTCACATATAATATAAGTGGTCTTCCTACAATAGTTTGCATTAATATAGGTGGACTAAAGAGATATTTCTTGAGAATATCAAATGTCTCTTGGCAATATTTGGTATATTGGTAGGTGAATCGCTTCTTCATTAACCTAGTGAAGGGTAAACACTTGCCTGTCAGATTGGTGATGAAATGCCAAATATAGGAAAAGTGTCCTTGAAGACCTCTTAATTAGTTCAAATTTCATGGAGGTGACATACCAAGGATTGATTTTTTCTTCTCAGGCTCATCTTTGATACCATTATGGAGTACAAAAACGACGAGAAATTTTCCTGAGGTTACCCTGAAATCAGATTTCATGGGGTTCATTTTCAAATAGTGCTATCGATGTTTGTGGAATATGATTTCTAGATCATCCAGGTGATCAGAACATTGTCTGGATTTATCCACCAAATCATCCACATAACATTAAAAAAATTTCCCTAAAAAGTGTATTAAGATATGGTTCATGGAACATTGATATGTTGAACCAACATTTTTCAGGCTAAAGGGCATCACCCGATAGCAATACACACCTTGAGGTGCTCTGAAAGATATAGACTCTTCATCCTCTAGGGCCATTTGTATTTGGTTGTACCCAAAGTATCCATCCAGGAAGGAAAGTGCTTAATTGCCAGCTGTTGCATCAATTTATAGTTCTGTGATGAGAACTGGAAAATCATCCTTCGTACAATACTGATTCAGATCTCTAAAGTCAGTGAAAACTCTAATTTGTCCATTTTTATTTTTCACGGGGACAATATTAGCCAGCCATTTGGGATATTGTACTTCTCTGATGATGTTATCCTTTATAATCTTATCAAATTCAACATTAATTTTTGAGGTATAAGATGGGTGTGTTGTTCTTGAGGCTTGCTTTAATCTTTTATGTTCTTCTGGAAAACCCAAACGATGAGTAGAAACATCGGGATCTAGACCAAGAATTTCATTATAATTCCATGAAAATACATTACGATTTTGCTTTAGATATGAAGTAAACATTATTTCATATTAAGAGTCATGGACACAATAATTAATGTGGGGAGTGGATCTTCTTTTGTACCCTGATTTATTTCTCTGAGTTCATCCATAGGGATAAAGATACCATCTTCAAATGCTGGAGGAGCATCTCTGAGATCATTGTCTTCTTCTTCAATATGTGTTATTTACATTGTTTTTACATGCATATTAGATGATGAAGCATAATATTTATAACCAGGGGAGAAGTTAAAACTTGAACATCTTGAAGATGAGACTACCATTTCTGAACCTATTGATGATGAAGCGTCTTCCTTGGGTAATAAAGAGGACATGATGGATTGAGAATAGACATCATTGTTCACATCAAACATTTCTATGAATTCATCTGGCCCGGTTGATGAAGTATACAATTGATGGATTTCCGCAGATGAAATGAAGACATCTCCATTTAATCATTCATCATTTCTTAGTGATTCAACAATTTCTCCCATGCTGTTTGGATCAATTGCCATAATTGACATTATGGATGTTTCCATAAGAGTATTTTGATTTGGTTCTATCATTTCAATTTGAAAGATACGCAACACATAATCTGTACTCACATGTATAAATGGGTTTACATGAATCTTTTCCTAACCATATAGAGCATTAATTTTGTTAACCTCCTTCATCATGGATTTTATATTTCCCTCCATGTGATATAATTATTCCTCAATGTATTGAGATTCACATATTTTGAACAAGGATTTATCACTACACAATGTACCAATTTGACGTTAAAACAATATTTGAGACATTGATGGTATGATGAGGGTACGACTCCATGTTGATTTAGAAAAGTTCATCCAAGAAAAATGTTGAAGGTGGTGTCATGACGAAAAACCATGAAATATGATATAGAAACATGGTCTCAAAACTGATTTCTGAGTTTAATATCACCCAGTTGATCTTGTTCATTTTTATCGTATCTGTGAAAAATCAAGGTATAAGGAGATAAATCAGATTCGTTGAGGCCCAATCGATGAATTGAACGAATAGGGATGAGGTTGACTCCTTAGTCATTACCAATGAAATCTCATAGGATGTCTACATCACTTACCATGCCAGACAAATACAAATGTCTAATATGTCCATTTACAACATTGTCTTCATCTTCATCTGTAAAAGATATCACTGCATGGCATTCTGCCAGATCATTCTCTATTCGGTAGACCACAGCCGCAAAAAATTTCAGTTTCGAATTCTCGAGGACTTGACAAAGCATCAATAAGTGCCTCCAGAAGATATTTTGATAGATTCAAGGAATTGATAATTGATAACATGGCCAGTATTTGGGACAAATGTTTCAAGACATCATACTTTTCATACAACAGTCTGCGTTTCCCAATAGAAAATTGTGATTTTTCAGGTGCCTTGCAACTTGATGATTTGGAACCAGATGCTTCTCGTATCAGGGTAAGAGTTGAAAATACTTCGGGGTATGATAGATTAGACTGACTAGGTCAATTTATTTTCTAATAAGACAAATGGGTCACCTCTAGCTGATTATCAAAAAAAATATGATAGGACTGAATCTACCATCTGTGGATGAACATTCTTATTCTTGTTGAGCACAATAAAGGGCTTGGTGATGATTTTCTACCGCATATACAGTTCTAGCAGGGGTAGGATTGAAATAGTGGCTTCTGGAATATCCACCTCTTCATCTGTATCCTAGACATCTGTCTCATCCTCTAATTCCTCTGTTTGATACAGGGAACTCAGGCTCATCAAAATTGAATCTTTCATTGGAATGAGTATCTACTAAATGAATCATGTTAACTGAACCAAAGATCAACTCTTCATCTAATGATGATTCTACCTGATTATCCAAATCAGGATAGGCCATTTGGTAGGGCAGTTACCATGTTTTTGAAGAAGATGGCATAAAATCTTCATGAGTCAATGATAATTTAGGTTTTGACAAAAACTTGTATTCTTCTGACTAGTCTTGTTTCATTGAATTATAACACTTCTTAATGATTTCTCTTCTGATGAAGGGGGTTTTGGTGTGTAATTCATAATATAAGGCACAATTTGTTGATTCCATTGTGTTTGTAAAATTGAATGAGATCGGTTGATTATTTTCCTGATCATGCAATCATCATATTTATGGGAATTTTCACATTGGACTTCGTGACACTCGCCTTCTTCCTCTGGATTAGTAGAAGCAACACATGCTACATGGGATATAGAACCTTTCAGTTTTACCAGTCCAAATTCCACCATTTATGCAGGAGGTATTTGAGGAAAAAACACTCATGAATGGGATTCCCCAACATCTGATGAAAATAAAAATAGTTGGTGAGCTCTTCATCTCTTTCTTTATTCGGCCTTTTGGGCCATGGCAACTAAACCATATTGTTTTCCAGAGCCAAGATGAAGTATCCATGAACTTTTTCACTCCTGAAATAATAAACTTTGTTCTTCAAAAATTCAAACTATTTATGCCATTGATCTCTTTGATCATCTTGATGAGGTAGTCATTGTTGATTATGAATAGGATGTGAAGTTAGTGGATATGATGAAGGTTTTGTGGTGGAAGAAGGTACAGGTGCTTGTTTAAGTGTAACTGTAGCAGTCTCTGCTTTCCCCATTCACCTTCCATGAACTGATGGAATTACATGAGTTTTAGACTTAGTCAAAGTAAGAGTGTATTTGATCTACTGAGTGATTGATGTAAGGTCTCGAAAACCTAATGTGTATTTCATATGGATCAACGGTGTGCGTAATTCATCATGCAGATTTCCCACACAGATTGGAAAGAATTCTTCTTGAGGGAGTTCCAAGTTTGAGGAATATGTTAATCCCTTCCAGTGAACAATAAAATATGAAACTATTTCATTTTCCCTTTTCATACAGTTGTTAAGATCAAAAAAATTTTCCTTTAGAAATGTTGAGCTAAATTGTATAAGAAATATTTGACAGAGATCTTCCCACCAAGTAATTGACTGAGATTGCAGACTTTTATAATAGACAAAAGCATTCCCTTGTAATGACTACACAATACACCAGATCTTAAATACTACTTGTTGTTGAGGAGTTCCCATCATAGGATCACAACGAGAAAAATAATGTGTTAAGTGTTTCTCTGGATCTCCCAAACCAATAAAAATTGGGAATGTGGTATTTGAAAAATTTGATGGGGGAGAAATTGCATCAACCCATTCAGGTTATGTTTTTTTTCTGAACTTTTGCATGTTTACCTTCCATAGCTTCCAACTGAGTTGTTAATGACTCAATGGTAGTTATCAAATTTTTAGAAACATTTAGCCGAGTATAGACCTGAGCAGGTGCAATGACTAGAGTTTTGACGGGCGTGGCGATTGGTACTGTCACTGATGGTAGTATTATCAGTTTTTGTCGCACATGACCCATAAAATTACACCTATATGGGTAAACCTGTAATGTATGATATTCTTGATCCATCCCAGTAGTTACAAAATATTCCCTTTATTGATTAACTCTAGTATACACAGGAGGAAGACCACCTTGAAGTAGTTATGTATTTAACCTCATTAATTCCATCATTTATTCTTCCTGGTGTGCAACCCTTTCCTCTAATGAAAGTGATTGACCTTCTCCAGAGGTAGGTTGTGGGGTAACCTGACTCTTACCTCCCCCCTTGTTGGATTCCATTTGGAGAGAGAGTAGTTGGTTATTTGAAGGAATACATAAATTCTGGGTATGCCTTTGATTTTGGGTACACACACCTTTTTCATTCATTTCCGTATGCACATCCTCTTGAACATGAACTTCTTCATCTGATCGCTTTGAGTGAGCCTCATGTTATGAGGGATCAATGAAAAAACATTGATGACATTTATTGATTCATAATGCATTTCATCCCTTTTGTCAGTACATCTATGATACCTTCTTTTTCCATGTCCTTGAGGAGGCATTTCCTTTTGTTTGGTTGATCCCTCAGGATCTTCTTGATGAACCATAATTTGGAGGGAATCTCCTGATAATTTTGCTATACGTTCTTCTTCTAGCTTCTTCGCTAATTGAGAGAAGACAGACTTTCACTGAAGAAGAGATTGAGAATTTGAAAAAGTCCCCATTTTGGTGGACTGGGGCTATTACATCTATAATCCTCGAATCCTATCTGTTTATCATGAGGGTTAGATTAAAATAGTCCCCATTCTAGAAAGAAAAGGTGGCTCTTGAACTACTACATTGGAAACTTTCTTAAAATATCTCCTTATTGTTGTTGACTATAGTCTGAAAATTAGCCGAATGCATCAAACGACATCCACTCAAATGTCCTGGCCCATATGACCGTTGGATTATTTCTGACACTTCTATCACCTGATGAAGTGCCTGCTCTAAATGAGACACCTGTTCAATATTCTCATTTTCTTGATGCAAGAGTAATTCGACAAATTTTTCATTATATGTAGGACTTTGGGAGGAACTATTTGAGGACTACTATTGAGAAATCATTTGTTTACACACAAAACCAGTTGGACATGGATGACTATGGGATATAACATTACATGAGACCACATTTGATGGGCTTTGTTGACTAGAGAGAACAGTGAAATGCAGTTCTCTAAGAACACCCCATCCCGGATTTGAATACTATATGGGGCATTTGTAATTAACTGGAATGACCTTTTTAACGTGCAAAGGAATGAATGCTGAAGGGCTCTCTGCTGCTTTCAACCATTGGATGTCGGGAAACTGAGAGAGATTCCAAATCAATTTGGTGTTCTAACCCTTTTATTCTCTTGAAATGATTTTCATATTCATCATAAGATAATATTTTGTCTTTTAAATGACAAAGAGTTTTATACATGTTGAGACGAATATCGTGAATAAAATCATCTATCGAAATTTCTGGAATATCAGACTGAGAGTCAGCCAAAGGCCAAAAATGACTGGTACATCACTATTCACTAGTTGTTTTGTCATATTCAGTACTTCCGCTTTATCATATGATGATTAATCTTCAACCTGATTGGAACAAAGCTTGCACTTCTTTGTTGCTTCATCAGATTCAACAATATTGGTAGACAATTCATTTATTAAAATTAGAAGATGAATGACGCAGTGGTGGTTCGAATAATGAACTACATCCTGATATATATTCTAATTGAGAAAGTATTTCACCTGCCAGTGGTAAGACATCAGAAATAATTGGATTCACATTTGCAAGTGCCTCAAGATAAGTGGTATTTTCTCATCACTGTATTGTCCATTGAAGAAATTTCTAGGCAATGAGAATTACTACTGCGGAGAGGAATTTCGTAGCTAAATTTTTCATCATGGGGAGGTCCACCATGGTGGGTTACAGAAAAAGATAAAACATCTTTCTCCTTGGTCTTCTAAACACATAGAGGGTTATTATGGCTCTCATCAGAGGATGAAACCTCAAGATTGAGAGAATTTTCATGATGTCAGCCTTCATGATAAAGTGTCTGATGAAGAAATTAGGAATTATTGTTCCCACAATTAAAAAATGATAGGGTAGAATCATTAGTTTTAAAAGATAATTGTATGAGGGTTTCAAGAACTGTAGAATTGATCAAGGCGTTATTGTAGACTCGATATTGAGATCTCAACTATGCTGGACAGGTCTGCCTCATAGACTCCATCTTACTCACATTAGAAAACACTTGTTTTTGAAGGTTGTTATTATGGTAAGGTGTATGTGCCTTCTCCAGAGAAATGGTCAGGTTAGGCTGATGATCCTCATTTGAATCAGGGGTATGTTCCCGACTTGATTGTCCGTATGACATGGGGATGTATGCCCCACGACCCTCTTGGATAGGAACATAGGTACATATTTTCCCTTATGTGACATGTTGATGAGTCAATCCATTGATAGGGATAGATTTATGATTCTTTCCATGTGATTCTTCTGAATCTATTATAATATACTGACAAGCATCCATGATATGAGTAGGTATTTGCTTCTGCTCATTCACCATTGACAGAATGTGCATGGTGCCTTCAGCTGCCAGAATAGGAATATATGTCCATTCTTGAGTTTGGAGTAGGTGTATGTGCCTCCTCTTGTCCTCCTTTTCATGTCAACAGATTATGATAGTACTCATGGGTGGGGGAAGAATGTTGTGTCTGCCTCCTGTTTGTCATTGGGGATTTCCAATTGATGTATCCAGAAGCTACCAAATAAGACTGTTGGTTATATTGTTAAATACTATTAGGTGTAAGTGCCCGCTGATTGTTCTATGCCAAACATGGTTGACGAACTTCATTCAATACTTGCATATGAGACTGCTGACCAACCAATGATTTGTAAACATGTTTATGTTTTTGTCCAAAGTACTCTGCCAGAATTTCCTGGTGGGAATGGATGGTTTCTTCAAAACGTGTCAACTAGACAACATGATTAAAATGGACGAGTGTGTGTTCCCTCTTGTCGCTTTCCACCATGTTAGGTTGGTGGTCTTGTAAGGGGGGGGGAAGAGGTAAAAACATGCTCCCTATTGCCCAATCATTGCTCCTGGTGGTTCGTCTTGCCTACTCGGGTTCGAAAAACATGAGCCGAATGCTTGTAGAAGACACCCTCATCATGTTTAGGGTTCACTACCACAGGATTCTGGTGGTTATTTTTGCGGGAGACCCCGGGAAGGACTCCTGTATCATTGAATGGAGTCCCTGAGTTACCTCTTGATCAACCTACCTATATTATGGGAGGTACTGATCATTGTGTTCTAGGTATAACATCCCTAAATCGTTGAAGATGGTGGTTGGCATCACCTGTTCCTTGATCACTGGTCATCGTGGTCCATATTCCCAATTTGAGTTGTTCACTTGGTGGTCTTATCAAGAAGACTCTAGAGTTTGGATGGTATCGTGTTGGTGGTACTCCATGATCAGTGCGTTCGAAACCATGCATTGAAGACGCTGAGTTGGCGACGTCGTCCTTGGAGAGTATGAGGATCGAACAGAAGTATCATCCTAGGAATTCACATGGATGAATTTTAATAAGCCATTTGAATTGAAGAGAGATCTTGAAAAATGGTTCATGTTTGATATAGAAGACATAATAAAGATAATCCTCGCCAGACTATATCTTTTGGATGAGCTCATGTATTATTAAATGCCTTGTTGGACCTCACGTTGAGTTCAAATCGGGGCCTAACAAATATGTAAAACATTATTTAACTTGGTTGAGGATTCACTTTGGGTTTACCATTTTTTGGTTTCTCTTTGGAAATGAGGACGACCTTGTTCGTTTAAGGTTCAAACATTCCAGTCGATTTCTAACTGGTTTATTTGTAGAACTATAAACATCCAATGATTCTATATCGATTTGGACCAACTTTCCAATGGTAGTTACTCATTAGTTGTGGACCGATGAGGCTTAAGAATTTTCATTGGTCGAGAGGATGGGAGGTCAGTCTCCTCACACCATTTTGAGGGGAATTATTTCCTACTTTGGGACTCTCTTATAGATTTATGTTATGTTCATGAATCCTTATTAATTTGCAAAGTATAAAAATGAGTTTTCCTTTAGATTTGTAAATCAATGATTGATGTGTATGAGATTTATAGAATCTTTTATATGTATTTGTGGTTATTCATCGATGGGTATTTGTCTGTGTGTATTGGAGATTCTTAATCAATGGTATCCATCAATACATAATATAATGATCTCTTGGTAATTGTGAAGACCATACTATTTTTAAAGCTACTCATTGAAGCACTTGTAATTTATTGTCGTCCATAAGGGAATAATTAATTTAGAGATGGGATCATACCTGCAGATGTGCTACCTACGTATCCTTATTAGGGAAAAATCAGAACCCATGTAGTTCAGGAATTAAGATATAGTTTAACGTTATATGCGATGGATGAGAATTAAGGGATTATGGTCTTGAACCTTATAAAGGCTTCCTATGTGCTCGACATTTAATGTAGAGATCAAAGTCCATGTAGTTCGGTTGATGAATTGTAGGGATTTTGTATTATTAGTGGCTCATTAAGCTGTGTTGTAGTTACTTTTACACTCTAATGTAACGTGTGTCATGCTCGGTGTGAGAAACAAGAGGTATTAATAAACATGATGATTGCGCCATAAAAGATGTGGTCATAAGGAATGAAATGGGGATAATGTAGAATGACTTCCCATGAAGATGAAGACAAGGAAATACATCATGAAAGAAGCCTAGAAACAAGGTCCATATAGGTATTTGTACTTTTATGGAGATTTGGATACTCTAAATTGGGGATTACTCATAAATAGGATTCCTAGATTAGGAGAAACATGGGGTTTATTCATAAGTAGGATGCCGATTAACATAGTCCATAACAGAATATGTGCATTATGGAGATTAAAGGGACATGTGGCTTACTCTTGGGGAGAATTCCCATAATTAAAAGAGATTTGAACTTATGATTGTGGCTTACTCTTAAAGAGGATTTCCAGATCAAAGAAGATAGGACATGGGGATTACTCCTATGGAGGATACCAAAATTAAAATATATTAAGGTTGGAGATTACTCTTGGGGAGGATTCCTAGTATTAAATGGAACTTATCACATAGGCTTAATCCTGAGGATGCCCAAATTTAAAGGAAATTATGATTGTGACTTACTCTTGAAAAGGAGGCCCCATGAATTCCTCTCAGATAAGGAATAAACCAATGGAACCATGCCATAAATGGCTTTAATGAATGTTTTGAAGGCTAGATTTTGAAGAGGAAAGGTGAATTTGAATAAAGGAGGTGAATAGGAAGAAGGGGCACCCAAAAAAAGGCAGGCACACAATTTTTGGTTGGGAACGCATGTCCTTGCCGTTCATGTATACTTGCATAACATAGGTGCACATGGGAGACAACTAACCTTTAGGGTAATAATTGGGCGACTTTGGACTCAAGCAATTAGTATCATCCCTAGAGGCTTCCAGAAGGGTGGTGCACATGTTCTTTTGAAAGGATAATGCATCGTGCAAGTGTCTTCACATTCCTTAAGGGTTGGACACTTAGGCGCACAAGTGTTGATGAATTCAAGCACTTAGTCCATATTATTCTTCCATAGATCATCCATTGTAGGTAAAGAATTACCTTATATGTTTTTAAAAGACTTGAAGAAATGTCATGGGCAACCAGAGCTCTATTTCTAAATTCTGGAAAATCCATCCTCAAATGGAGGGCCCATAGAGGCTATTTATAGGCCACATGAGTGTTTTTGAAAAACCAATTTTACTGTGCATGGGACCTACATACCTCATGTTTGGCGTGCAATAAACATGTGTGCCCAATGGCTGGTGCGCAGGTATACATGCGCGCCTTAATGTCATTTTGATCTTCTTGATTAATCATCCATTTTTTTCTTGAATTACTACCCATAGTTCATCTTTGGAATCTATGATGGAAAATAGTGTCAACGAACCAATATATAGGATATTTATATCATGAAACCTTATTTTAATTTTATGAAACTGTATGTTAATCATAGGTAATATATCCTTATCATCTATTCCAATCCATTATAATCATTTGTAATGAATATTTGGGTTGATCAAATAATCTCTTCTTGGATAGTCAAACCAGGTGTGAAGTGAAGATCATTTTTTTGCACCAGGTGATGATTGAGTCCATCTCAATATGCAATTTTCAGATCAATTACAGCTTGGTACCACGATAAGATATCCAAATACACTTTTAGTATCACGATATGGATGTATTTCTTGTAAAAATACACATTATTTTTTATTTTCAAATCATTAATAAATTAGCATGTACTTAAAAGTAAACAAAAGGATTCCACTAATGTATTTCTAATCCTAATATCCAAATTTTGGAAAAGAGTTTTCTACTAATACATAATATAATTACCCCAGATTTTTGAAGAAAAATATCATAACTTTTTAGATGAATATCAAATAAATTTTCAAAAAAAAATCTTGAGGACTATAATAGTTCAATGTCTCTGGATATTAGAATCACAATACTCAAATTTCATAAAATATCATCAACATCTCCCACATAAATATTCTCATATAGTTATCCTGTTATAAATCATGTAACTATAACATAATAATTATCTAGAAGATGGAAACATAAGAAAGGGTGAGCTCAGATTAATAGTAACAGTAAACATAATCTATATCAATATATGATCATATTAAATCATAAGATAAAAAAGGATGTTTGATCATGAACATACCTTATGAAGTTCATACCCATCCTCTCATAGATCATAAACATCATTCATGGAATAAAACATTATCATTACCAAAAACATGGACAATAAGAGTGATAAATCATCCTAAATCAATCATGATCCATAATCTGATGTCATAAAAGTGACGAATCATCATAAATATTGAAAAATATTCCATATGTTAATGTTGAATACTATGACCATAAATCTAGAGGATCATGACTAATCACCTATTTCTATTGTGAACTAAGATTCACAAATTTCCCAATGTGGAATTAGGATACAAATTTTTCCTATTATGGATCATTATAAAAATGTTTCACATAGTGGATCAATCTGATTTACATTTTTTCTTCGATATAATATGAGATATAAAGATTTACCCAATTCATTAGAGGGAGATGTAGGTCCCACATTTATCATAATTAACGCCATACTTTTATACTCCATAATATCATAAAACATTCAACATACAACCAGTTTATAACCATGTAAACCTTGAATTTCATAAACATTTCATCATTTCAACATATAATAACTCATGAAAAAATTTATTTCATAATAATTTCTTCAATATAATCATAACCCATTTAGATAGATAGTAAGGATGTTATTAGCCAATAATTTCCCCATTAAATCATAATTCATATTATAATTTTTCATATTATATTTAAACATATTTTTTGAATATCATGGTTCATTCCTTGTGGAAATTTCCCATTCCACATTGAAGAAATCATTTTTTTAACTAAAAGAACCAAATAATCGGAATAATTTTATTCAAAATTTTACTTTTCAAACTAAAAATAAATTTTTAAAAAATTGATTTGTCGTGATCATGGGTAATTCCAATCATTTTGTAAACATAAAAGATATGATTTCCTTCTGAAATCATTTAAAAATAAAAACATGAATTGTTTTTGAAAAGGAAATGATGATTGATTTTTAATTTTTTTTAAAGATAAAAATTGGTAAAAATTGCATTAATAAATCATTTTTGGAATGATAATATTTTTTTATTACTTTAAGATAATATGGTATTGCATGAAAAATGGTTCTTGACCAATGTGAGAAAAAAAATTACATTTTATTAAAAACTATTCATTTCAAATATTTTGTGAATAAATAATGCAGAATGAATGGAAAATATTTACCCTAGTGACACAACTAGAGGAGAATAAAATTAAAGTGTTTATTGGATATTTACATGCCATATGTATTTATATAACATGTTTTATATAAAATATTTAACTGATAATTTTTTTTAATATTTTCATCATTTTAAATGTGAAGAATATCCATTTGATTAATTTATTTCCATCCTTTGAAATTAAAACAATGATTTTGTAAAATATTATAATTAAATGAAAAACTTGTATATTTAAAATCAAAATCTCTTTATTTGGTGAATTAAATGTTGGAATGTTATTATGGATTGGAATCTTATAATATAGTCATTGGTGAGACCATACTAGTGTTTTATCTAACACCCTACATGTGAATTCATGTGTTTGTATATTAACTCCTTCCAGGTTAGAGTAGGGGTAATGCACAACATGTAGGTGGTACTCTTTGTTGGTCAATGTAATTGGAGAGTTGCATCTATTTGTACTTGTGTTAGCCATACTATGTTTCTAGTATAGTTTTGTAGAAATTTTGGTTTTTTACGTACTTTTCTTCTAGTGACATTCTCCCAATGGTATTTTTTGTATTAATACTATCTTTTGTAACTTTCTTTCACAATGTATGGGGGAAAGTCATTCCCACATTCATTTTGTACTATTCTAGGTTCTATTCACCAACACATAGGGATTGGGTAACCCATTTGGTATGTGTTTGTACCAGATCATTTATTAGGCTACCAGGTTACTCAAGCTATTTTTTTACACTTATGACCTTTTTTTACCTATTTATAAAATATTCCCTATTAAATTCAAAAATCTAGAAACAAATGCTTTATATTTCATGTAAATTTTAAATTTTTTTTTAATTTTTTTCCTGATAATATGATAATGGTTAAATAATTTACATTATTTTATCCATTATATAAATACCGTATATATTCATTATATATGTGTCCCCATAAATCCGTAATATTTACAGATAGAAAGTGAAATACATCGGACAATGAGATGGTAGGTTTTCTGTTTGCATGAATGATGTTTCTATATTCTCGAAGGATTGAATGAAATAAAACTAAATGAATTGATACCATTATATATTAAATTTTAAGTAATTTATATGAAATATTATTATTTAAACTTGTATTTATTACCTTCCATGTAATATGTATGTGATGAATGAATCACATCGCTTCGTGAGGTAGTAGTTATCCATACACATGAACGTTGTTATCATTTTCCCAAAGAATAAAATGTAGGAAGGAATATGCGATAAATGATTTATTAAGAACATTAATAACATAAACATTATATATAAATAAAAAATCAATCATTATATCCATCCATTATAACTAGTTAGGGAAATTCAATTACATTAGTTTCTGAGGAGGTAGTCTGATGTACACGCAAATGATGATTTCATTGCCCATTTTGTGGAATAAGATATATATATATAGACCATGAATCTCACATAAAAACATATAATTATAATTATTATAATTATTATAATATATTATCATTGTTTAATAAAATTTGATTATATGGGGGACAAAATAAAAAAAATGATCTATTAGGGACGTTACATATTTTCTAGACATCATAATTTTTTACAAAAACTCCTTCATATGTTGGATATATAGCCAAAATAAATATTATAATATTATATGATGGAATTAAAGAAGTTTTTTTTGCATTTATTTTTCGAACCCAACAGTATTGAATGCATGAAGAGGAGAGGAGAGGGGTGGTCTTTTATAAGTGTAGTGAGTTCCTCAGTTTTATTTTTTGAAAATAGATGTGTAGAAATTTTTATCAAATAAAAACTGATAAAATTGTGAAATTATTGAAATTTTATGTTTATTGTTGAAAATATATCAATACAATGGGTGTTGGAATTATTTTGGGTCATTTTAACACTTATCTTTTCAATTTAACCCTAGGTAAACCCATTTTCACCTTAATCAATGTAAATGATTTTATTTTACTATTAATTATGTTAAAAAATTAAGATGACATTATTATATAATATAATTTATTATTATTCCATATAATAAGTCCATTTTTTAAATTTATATTCATATAAGTGGAATACTATTATTTAAGATTAATTGTGCAGACACGATGAGAATGTGTGTTTTCAAAGTGAAAATATTCTAATCTTTACAATGTTTTTTATAAATATTAAATATGAAATTGATTCCAATTATATAAAAGGGATTATTAGATATATATAATTTAAATATTTTTTCTTTTAAAACAATATAAGAACAATTTATATAAATATGTATACGAAATTACAATTATTAATAAAAACTAGTATTTTTTACTATACATTGAAAAATATATTTATTCATAAAATTATAAAAAATATATATAAGATAATTTTAAAATTTATATTTAATTAATGAAGATATTTTTTTCGAATAAATTTGATAATATTTGTAATATTTTGTAATTTCTTCATAAAATTCAATAAAAACAATTTTTTCTTAAAAATGCAAGATTTTAAAACATTTAAAGAAATTTTTGAAAATCATGTTATTTTTTAATAATATAATTAATTTATATATAAATTATATAGTATATATTTAAAAGTTAGTTATTACTGATCTTATCACCATGTTTAATGGCTATTTTATAATGGGTTCTTTTTAATATTAACTTTAACGATATAAAAATTGTTTGTTAAAACTCAGGGTCATGTGAAATGAAAGATCAACTTGGAGTTTCATTTAATGAAATTTGAACAAGTTGTTGTGTGTAAATAATGATTTTGAAACAATTAAGATATTTTGTAAAACATTTTTCATTAAATCTTCAGGTGTTACACTCTATAATTAATTCATCTAACGATTTCTTGTTCCTCCCTACACATAAAAAAATGAAACGGGGAATGAAAATAGCCTCTATTACAATAGTTAAATGATTGAAGATACTAAAAAATAATATAAAGTGATAAAAATGTACTTTCTCAATGAAATATTCATTGTTGAAAATTATAGGCACTATTTACAGTATCATAAAGTCCAACTAGGTATGCATATTAACCCGATCAAGAAAATTAGCAGATGTACTTTGTAAAATGTATGTTTACTGTGATGGGAAGTTATCCTAAAATTGTATGAAATTCTATTCATGTCAATGAAGGTAGTTAAAAGGAAGGTCTTCAATAATTCTGATGCAGCACATCCCAACCTGGAAAACATTACAGAGGACACATAATTTTTATATTAAGAAGATTTAATTCCAATGATACTTTTAGAATATGGGAGATGTATTTAGTTGGTTCCTCCTGAATACATGTTGTAAAGAGAATAGAAAACATTAATCTTAACTGTAATAGCCTATGGAATGAATTTGTTCCCCAAAAAATGAAACTTTCCCTTATTATTTCTCAATTTATGAAGGCTTCACTATAAATGAGAAAGAATACCAATCCATTTTTGCTGACATAGTGGTATCCCTATCAATGAAGATAACATAACTTGTTATCAATGTTTAATTAAATCTAGTAATCAAATAGGAAAATGGTGATAGTACCATCCTGATGAAGGAACCCCCCTAATAAGTAACATTAGAGTATTGATGATGGAATTCACATTTAATCCAATACCGCATCATGTCCCTCGATCAAAAAGTGAACATGGCCACACACTAACCAACATATCCATAGTTCTGGACAATCCTGATTAGGATAATTTTTTTAACATCATGCACTGAAGAGTGGACTCACTAGTTATCTTCTGTGACATAGAAGAAATTAGTTGGGTCAATGATTCCTTATAACATGATGAGCTTAAAACCACCCATGGGTGGATGGATCCCAAAACATATTACCTATAAAATTTGTGGCTCCCATTAGATTGAGCCAAAAGATAATAAATTTAATTTTGATCCCTGAACATTTACCTTTGATATGTGATAAATGAGAATAATTCCAAATATAAAAATATCTTTTCTGTATTCTATCTAAGATTCATTGCATAAGGATAAATTATAAACATAACGAAAAATTCCTATGAAGTATCCTATGGTACTCATCGGTTTTTAAACATAATTTCTCACCAAATTATGATTATTGGTTACTAGAGGACTATAATTATGAACAACTGCATGGAAATCAACATCATGTTTCACACATGTCAGGTTCATGAAATCTTCATCAATGATCCCCCTGAGTATCTATATATATATATATATATATCTATTTATTCTTAGTTTTATCCATATAGGGAAGGTACACTGTGGGTAAGCATCCCCCATATGTTGGTTAGAAATTTAAATACATAACTACTACTACCATGTTTTTTTACAAATAGGACGATAGTATACTGCCAAAGGAATTCAGGATAAATAATATCATTAACATCATAGATTATAATGTTATTACTTGATTTAGTGTCCCTCACATCTTATTTATAGACAATATCATTAAATTATTTTGATCAGATATGAAAGTACTATATCGGGAATATAACTTCGAGTCCCACCATTTATCTCTCTATAGTACTACAGAATATTTATAGATAGGGTCAGTTAATAATATTCTATCACATATAACACATAATATTTTGGACATGGAAATGTTTTATTTTCCAGATAATAGATTTTATGCTTATTGGGTCTACCATACAAACAGAAACACTAAACCACATGTGACCACATATTCAATGGTTTTGGGGGAACAAGTATTGTTTCCCTTGAAATTCTAGTTTCCCTCACAATGTATAGCTATACGTGGAAAACTGTCAAATGAAGAACAACCAAAAAAGATAAAAGATAAATGAAAATAACATAATTTGAATTTTTTCAATGTGGTTCATAACATATATATTTATTATAATTGAATCGCACTAGCCATTGATAAAATGGTTCTCCTCTACTCATCCTCCATGGATAATTGGTATTCATTCTTAGAACAATCATGATACTAGGGAAGTATCCTCCAATATGAAACCCCTATTTGGAAGTTCCATAAAATATAAAAAAGTTATATTCCATTAGAATTTACTCATTTTCCATGATATATGGGTAAAACATTACAAACCCCACTAATGTGAGGTTTCTAATGAAGTATAGTGTATAAATAACTTCATCAATAAAATTCCCCTATGAAAATGATATAAATTATATAGCAATTTATTTCTCAGATGTATTAAATTTTATTGCATGGGGTATGTCCTCACAACATGGTGTGAAACTCATAGAACTGGGATCAAATCACAAGACCTAAATTGAGCATGACATGTCATCAATGTGTAAGACATACCTCAACTTCATATACATGATCCATATATGGGTAAATGTTTTTTAGTGTAGGGGTCCACCACATCACTCTATGATTCTCTCATCAACATTAAATAGTTGTACAATTTCCCCTATCTATTTTAATAACCAAAACCTCATTCATGAAATGATTCCTTATTCACTATTTTTGGATATTACATCATGATTAAATCACTACACATGGGCTAGATTTTTTGGAGGAAGAAAAAAAGCACTTTAGTCCCTATGTATGAGTCATACCATCATAAGGGACATTCCTAAAAGCTATGTGTATCATCTATATCTATTCCAGTAGGATACATAGTGATTCCTAGATCTCAAATACTTGGACTGATTACAATATAAATTGAAAAATGTCTGCACCCTTCATTTGTGTTAGACCATTATATAGAATGTTTCACATATAAAATAAGAATGGATTGAATCCTATTATCATATGACATGCATTTATGACAAAATCATAATTCGTTTCCCTAGATGTAATATTTATAAGACTACATAACTCCTTGTGTATGGGTCGAACATATGAAATTATCATTCCAAATTACAATGTTTGGATTAATTTATATTTATATAGGATATGTAGTGATGTTCGAATCAGAAAAATTGGGTCCAATTGTAATATTAATAGAACATACCTCATCTCATTATATGGCTCAGACATGTGTAGGAAATTTTCCTTCTAATAACTATGTGTGAATTGATTCTTATTAGCATAGAATATATAGTTCCACCCAGATCCCAAATCTTGGGTCCATCCAAAATATGATAAAAATTCCATCTCCACATATAAGAACTGGAAAATTTCATGGAAATTACATGGGAGAAACTACATGTGTCCTGATTCTTATCACCAAAATATGAATAGTGATTCCTATATTTCCAATCCTAACTCTATCCAAAATATAAAAGAAATAGAAAAAATAAAAAAACTCCTCTATTATTATCGTATAGAACTATACAAGAATCATTATCATATTATACCTATGACTTTATTACTATAACCAGAATATATACAGTGATTACAAGATCTCAAAAATGGGTCTAGCTAATATACAAAAAAACTAAACTTTTTTGAAATATGGGTCTAACCAATGTAGGGAGACTATATGTTAACTATGTGTGGCATGATTAATAACATAATAAGATATAGAGTGATGTTTATATATTTTAGTCAAATCATAGACATGAATTCCCATCACTCTTAATCATTCCATCGATGTGATTCAGATCCAGTTAGAGGCTTTGGTCTACATTAAACTATGAACAACCCCATATATTCTATATCATTCACTTTCATGCTGCTCAATATACTACCATGTTATCACTTGTTACTCATGATGAATGTGTAACATTTTTTTTATGGAAACCAGAAGGAAATTATGACCACCATAGTTTTGACATGTTGTAGACAGAAAATTATATATTAATAAAATGATGTTAAATTTCATGAAAAAATATTAGTCTAATTTATTTAAATCACATGATGAGAGGTCATCATACAAAATATATTGTCGCACTGATGATTTTGTACTTTAGAATCCCATGATTTACCCACTTTCATTATAATGTGTTATATACTCATTAGTGTAGCCTTTAGGTTGATCGAACCCTTCTGGAATCTTATGTTCCATATGAACCAAAATCATTTCATTGATATTTTAGTTGATACCAACTGATTCCTCAAGTTTCAATCCTTCTCAAAGAACCCCATGGATATTGAGACCCCTTATCTTGGTTCTCCCCTCTATCAAATTGGTACCATAGAATTCTTAGTCCATCGGTACCCAACTATGATTCACTACATAATTAAATAAAGCCATATAAATTTTACATAGTGGACATTATTTTCTTAAATAAATGGATCCACATAACAATAAGAAAAATTTTACCAATTGTGTTGGGATTCAAGATCTCAACTATTAATAATGGATGAACTATACACATCTCTCTACACATAACATGACTCAAATATTCATTGGATATGATTTATAGTTGATATAACCAAACTATTCAATTGTCTTCAGATACATTTAGTGTTAAAAATCTGTTCACAGTACCCATTTTCATTTCATTGTAATAATATCATATTTTTGTACCCATCCATTCTAGGATTTGAACCTCCTATGGGGACCGATTTACCCTAAGTAATTCATTATTCTTAGTGATATTTCCTAGTCACATTATAAAAATTGAATAATAAATTACTATTAGTATGAATTTTTAATTCATGGGAATGGGTATTCATATTGAATATATTATCATCCTAATGAATTTTTATTAAAGAGTTAAATGTTTTATCCCTTAACATCAAAATGTGTTTAATACAGACTAGTGTATCCTTTAGTGTTATTGATCTCAAATTGTATCATTATTCCATCATGAACATACAATAATCATTGATTAATTCATTAAGGCCATGCGATTGATAAAATTGACATCCTTCTCTTGGAACCCCAGGGACCTAAGGATTCCGTCCTTTTGGATCCCCAATATAAAACATGTAATATTGATTGGTTAATCTAGTGGGACACCACATGGAATTATGATTAAATATTGAAACAACATATATATTTCACTCTGTTGATGCTATAAACCCATAGAATATTCCCCCTTAAATCTACAAGTTATTACCATAACATCATAGAATATGGGTTTCCTCCATTTTTTATAGTTGACAGGTACCCCCTGATATCAACCTCCTGTCAACACATATATTCTCGGGTTATGATTTACACTTCCCATAAACAGACCATTCATGTGGATTTAGATATCCTTGATGTTTTATATGTACACATCATTACAATTTTCAAATAATGATTTTGACATCACATTCATGTCACCTTTCATTTCGGGCTATCTATCATCGACAAAGTCCTAACATTCATGAGCTTCAATATCACTTCGGAAACCACATTTTTATACTATAAAATCAACATACCCCCATTTCATGTCTAAATTTCTAGATACCATGTGCACATATTCTCTAGGAATTTCACTAAATATTAGTAACAGACAAAGACCAATCATGAGTGATTCATGCTAGGGTTTGTTTATGAATAAAATAGCACCATGAATATTTATATAAGGTATATTTTGGTTCAGTAAGGGACCCCTCGTGAATTCACAGATGAATAACACAATGAAAAAGAACCCTTGCCCATTAGATTTTGTGGTCTAATAGGAATGGTCCCCCTTTAATCACCTGAGATATTTCAATAATGGTGTAGTGGTGGACCCAAAAATCATCGAATGATCATTCATTATAGAGAAATTTAATTAAATCACCTCTTTCATTCACATTCTTCATTTACAAAATGATTCAAATAATATCACACTATTTTTTGACTTCATATTCCCTAACATATTCAATATAAACTAAACTACATTGAATATATATCAGAACAACATCTTTCTTGATTCATTTTACCATAATATACATAGTAATTCATGAGATTAAAATAATTTTTCTAAATATGAAACAATGATAAAATCATCCTTCCCATGTATGAGTTCAATCAATGTAGAGATCCATTGAAAAAACTACTTGTGGTATCATTCTTGACACCATAGGTAACAAAGTGACACCTATCTTTCCAATATCAAGCTCAAAAAAATATAAAGAGATAACACCCCTCCCTATGTATGGCTATGAACATCACAGGGACTTTTACATATAACTACTATAAATGGGTTGATTCGTATCCCCTTCAGACACATAGTGATTCTTAGATTTCATGTTCATGATCAACCATAAATTATTCCATTCATGAGAACTAGATTAATGTAGATACATTTGGACATGATTGGCACATGCATAAGAGTAAAAGTACCACCACTTCACTAAAGATGATCTAGATATATATATATATGGAAATTTCACATAAAGGGATATGTGAGGATTGATTTCTATGATGACATGATACATAATGAATCCTAGTTCTCAAATTATTGGTCTAGTTATGATATAATGAATAAATGATCATTCCCTTGTGGATGGTTAATACTTTCATAGAATAATTTATAATAAGAACTATATGTTCCTTGATTCCCATACTATGGGATACAAAGTAACACCAATATACTGAATTTTTTAAGACATTCCATGGTTTTTCTTAACTCACAACATTTTTCATTATTGAAACAATAATTGTTAGGGTGATTTTTACTTATACCAAAATTTGAATACATGCACATATTCCCAATCAAGCACTCTTGTGTGGTGTAGTCAAATACCCAGTTCTCTCATGTTTCTGAAACAAATCATGACTCATGTGATCTTAGGAAACTTGGAATGATTATATAAATAGTGTGGGAAATGTGAATTCTATTTAAATGTATGGAATCATATACTTCTTGTGTGAAAATAAAGTATTGGTAAATATGTTACTTTGTTTAATAGTTATTCCCCTTCGATGATTGTGTACTTGTGAACCCCAAGTTCTATATTTTTCAGGATAAATGTGTTCAATATACTTTTGAATAGGAATTACTATTCAAAAAACTCATTTGATAGTTAAATTCTCTATGAAAAAACATCATATCTTTGATATCAATAATGTTACCAACTGATTCCTTGAGATTATATCCTTTTCTGGGAACACCATGGACCTTGAGTTACACTTATCATAGATCCCCTATAAAAAATCAGATGCATGGACCAGTTAATCGATTGTGTCCCCAGTAGGATTCATTGCTGAGTAAAACATTTCCATAGTTCTTATTCCTATTTGATGTCCTAGTCCTATAGTAGAGGCCCCTCATAAATCCATTAGTTGTGGTCCTGAATGCCTGGGATAAATTCTCTAAATAACTAATAATGGTTAACACATACCGACATGTATTCACCAATTTTTGACTCATATATTATATGGTTATGTTTTGTACATCCCATATTCCAACTATTCATACTGATTCACCTAGAAACAATGTTACTCTTTTTTGCATCATACCCATTTTTAAAGAATAATTATAATGTCATATTCTTGTACTAGACTATTCCTGGGTATACCAATCCATTGAAGACCAAAATCACCCAAGTTATTCATTCCCTCCAAGGAAAATGCCTATATGAAATACATTAAATTGAATGCTAATTTAATAGTCTAGTGGTGTTAAACAGCTTGAAAATTGCATAGTCACATGAAGTTATACTACATGAAGACATCATTGTCGAGTGAAGTTAAATTACAAGGAATATGGTCAATCCTATGAGACATAAAATTACTTAAATTAGGTTGTAATATATATCAATATATTATAGAGCTGAATGTTTCATCTCCATAGTAGAATCAATAGTAGAAATACAATTTCAATACCTATGTATTGATCTACATAGAAGATACCTTTACTAACTATTAGATTGAAGCTCACTAATAGAAGAAAAAAATACACCCATCCTATATATGAACGAGATATGTACATGGATTCCCATTATAATGAAGAATATGTGTCCTTGTTCCTACGATATCCGAGTATATAGTAACTCCCATGTATATTATCCTAGGACCCGACAAAGGTTTACCACAATCACGAACATCTTGAGTGTGTTGTAAATTTTGAAATATTTCATCATTGATTGGTTATGAGATACGAGAAATTCCCGCACCATAGATATCCTCACTTTGTATAAGACCCCTTCAACACAATTCTACCATCCATAGTAATAGATAATGAACCTGGACTATAGTGGATGACCTACATTCCATGGGAAACATGACGGTATCCCCTACATAGGAATCAAATATCAAATTAGGGGACCATTAAATTATTTATATCTAGGTTTTTCTTTATTACCATCCCTATATGTGACATAGTTACACTAAAACCACCTATTTATAAGACCATCCATGAATTTTATAAAAAGCTAATTCCCCTATAACCTAGTGCTTCACCTTTTATCTTGATATATCACTTCCCTTCATGATGCTCACTAAGGTAAGACATAATCTCATATTCTATATAGAAAATAAATCTATATAGAGGACAAATAAATAATATTTCATATGGAATGAAAAAAATGAACCATCCCCACATGCAAGTTTGATTCTATTTGGGATCCATATGTGGATGAAGACTGTGGAATAATTATTGTCCTTAAAAAATTTTTATGGAACCTTGGGAAGCTTATCGATGTGGATTTTGTATGCCACTAATGTCTGGTACACCCTAAAATGTCCTTGGGTCGTAAATTAATATAGGCTCGATTTTCCAACATAAGAATAAATTCTATATATGATTTTCTTGTTTATGATATAGATCTGTGTAGGATGGGATCTAGAACATTTCCACCCAACAATAGTCTTCTTCATGTGAAAAATATTAACCCAGTATCATAATACCCCCAACTAGTGAAATGTATTCATAATGATATTTTTCACAATTTTCTATCATTTCATACATCCTTACTGCACGATTATAAACTACAAGGAATATATCATCATTGAATGTCATTAAACTACATGATATAAGTTACCCAAATAAATGATAGTAAACTGCAATGCCCATAATCCATCGTCACTCTGTAACAGAGGACAATAAGAGGCTAATCATGTTAAAAAACATTCATGTTTCTTCCATCATCTTTTCAAAAACTACATTCCATAAAAACCACATCATGTCATAAAATTACCAGATTTACAAAAATAATTATTTTTCCTTTGGAATAAGAAATGTTCTCTATGTTTGACAGTATAGGATTGGGATACTCTTAAGGTCCTTTGATGCTTGGACTAGAGGCATCATTTCCCTTCCGGATGGTCCTTTAGATCCTTGTGACACATGACATCATCATAGTGGATATCATCTACAAAAAGTGATTTATGATCCTCCATTGTATGAATGTCCCAAACTATAACTCATGACATTGTAACATTTTTCATCATTTAAAAAAATATTAGATCTGACTCAAAAGGATTTTGGATAAATCTCGACCTTAGTAATCATAATTATGTTGTTAGGTATTAGTCCCCTACTACCATGTCAACATGAATCATGATCGTAACTGTATATACTTTGGTCAATGTTGTATGACCTTAATATATAATCCTTCTATGTTCCAAATTGAAATAACATAAATATACAGATAAATAGGCATGATTCTTTTCTAGATGAACAATGCCCTGGATGTTCATAGCATTGCTGAATACACAAATTATTAAAATATTAATCACAATATATTGGAAAAAGTTATAAAGTAAATAAAAAAGGCATAAACCATATGGGGACCATATTGTAGGCCTATTAATGGTCAATACCTTATTGATGGACCCCCTAATCTAGGAAAAGTTTTGAGAAATGAATTTTTTTCTATCTTCTCACAGTGATAATGTGTTCAGTAATAGAAAAAACAAAATTTGTGGTCTTTAATCATTTTTTGAATATTAAATTTTCCACAATCAATCGCCTTCTCTTTGAAGTTTTAGCTATCACTCTCCAATTTATAGATTTCATATAATTCTCATAGAATACCATAGAAATTATTATTTTTATATAGGATTTTACTAATAGTATATAAGTAATAGGTGATGTATTATCTAAAGGTACCAGACTAGTATTCAATGCTACATAACACTATTTATTAAAGAATATCTCCATTAGAAATTTTATTCCGACAGGATTGTTCCCCCATAAATCCATGACCTTATTGAGGAAACATGTGATAGTGGATTCAAAAACTAATAAAATTGGACATGAAACCACTAGGCCCAATTGTTATTTCTTTTAGATATTCCTAGATAATGATTTTCAATCCCCATAACTATATTATTAAAGTATATTCAACATTATTGACATTAAGTCAACATGTATTGTAAAAATTTATAATTTTTTAATGTGATATTCAATTTTTAATCCATTTTGGAATTCATTTCATGAATCAAATATATATTATGGTGTGCCCATGATTTTAAACCAAAAATAGAACTACACCTAGGGTTCCGTAATCCTCCTTGGAATGTCTTTATTATATACTCTACTTAACTATATGTGTGCTTGAATCATCACAAATATTTCACATCCCTTTAAAGGAAACGGTTTCCCTATGTTGGACCATGTAGGTATGGATTTTAATAAGTGGCTTATAGCCTTCAACTGGAGGCATGTCCTACTTATATTAATGTACCTATAATCCTTTTGTGTCCCAAAAATACCCTTTGGAACTAGTTACCTTGAATTTCATTGAGATTTTCCCTTGAGTGTCTTCCAAACTCCATTACTCTCAGTTCAAAATCCTTGAAACATGATTTATCCAACCCACATTACATCTTATAATGTGTAATTTTAATTCATAAAATTAAACCACCATTTCTATTTCAAGATTATATAAAGGATGTGGGGAGTAAAAACCCTTCATGAATACACATATAGCGTCAACTCAGCAAGGATGTATGGTGTCCAAACCCATCATGGGTACAAAAAATTTCTCATATGAGAAATAATGAAGGGTGTCTAAACTACACATGAGCCTCAGCATAGTCGGTGAGGACTCCGTAAGTGCAACATGGAAACCCGAGATCTAATCCAGGTGGAGGCTGATTTCCTGCTTACTGTAGAAGACTATAACAGGTATTGTAGCTATACTATAGTAGGTACTATAGTAGTACTACAGTATGAAATGTGTAGTACTATAGCAGGTAATGTTGAGGGAACATTATCTGGTAGTATTTGGAACTATAGAATGCAATAATATTCCCCTGTTTGGGCCTCCGGACCACTGATTTGGTCCTCGAGTCCTTTAATGCTTTCAAGCAACCCATTCCTGCATGTCATTATGGACTTCAGGACACCTCAAGCCCTTCGTGCCGCCTTATTTACAGATGAAAATAAGACAATGTACAAGGAAAAATTTTTATATGGAAGGTGAGAAAGTAGCTTCCTCTATAGCCTAAGCTAATATTATTGTAATAATTAGAGGTTATGACACCTTCAATGAATACATCCCTGTGCATGCTTGTGAAAGCCTAGCCAAACAAACCTACAAATGTAGAGGGTTGATTTCACGATGAAGATGATGGAGAGGAGCATTTCCATGTATTTATTCTGTGTTGTATGTTATGTTTGAAGCATATGGGTAATGACTTTTTCAATGTCCTGCAGGCTATGTAATACTTACAACTATGGCCCTTGTAACGGTTCCACATCACCCCTTGAATGGTAGATTATCAAAAATCAATAAAAAATAAAGGCCTTCTGGCCATTGGATGAGGATGAAGGCTGCCTGAACCCTTCATGAAAATCCATAATTCATCATCTTTGTAGGGATTCATGGTGTCCAAACCCTTCATCAATACCCATACGTCATCATCATATGATGAATTTGGGGGTATCTGAAAACATCATGACTACACATCCTTCATAAAGGAATCTCGGATTAAATGAACTCAAACCTTTCATGAATAGCCCTATATATCCCACTTTATCTATTAAGATTATAATGAAAAAATTTTAATGAGATAAAAGACCACAAACAAAAAAGAAAAAGTATTTCTGAGCAAGAAGACCCCAAACTACAACAATTTATTATATTAGCTATATAAACCTATACTATAGAGTTAAATGGTCCAACCCAATTTAAATGAAATTGAATTATCCCATATGTATATAAAAACCTAAAAACCCATGAATTTGAAAGAGAAAAAATGTTCTATAGGTGGAAAATCAAAAAATGGAACCATGTGAAAATGTCATGTATCTACCTAATGGATACACACATAGTCTGATTCAAGAAACATTAAGAATTTATGAAGTTGAAAAGGCACAAAACATATGAGGATAAAAACCTACAATGGGTATCCTGAAAAAAAGCTTACTCTAAATTGAGAATCATTACCTAGATAAAACTTATGAATAATTTAGTATTAGGTAAAAATGATAAAAATCTTGTAGGGTTCATTATCTATCCCTACAAAAAATAAAGTTATACTTCGCTAAATCTATTAACATCATAAATGTAGAGAAAATTCCATCTCGGTCATATATACTCATGTTATTCTATAGAACCATATTTTCTCATTGTTACTGTAGTAGATAAGTTAATGATGATTATAATTTATTTAATCAATTATGTTATATTCTCATATAATTTCAATTAATATTTCATCATTTATGTTCCAAATTTGTGTTAACCTATAATTATAAATACAATAGGAATATATGATTCTCTATATGATATTTGGATGAAGAAATTACAGTCAAATGATGTATAAATGAAATATTTGTAAAAACATGAGCAATCATTTCATTGATGATGTACATTGTAAAGGGGAATGTCTATATTCAAGGGTATCTCTTGTGTATAAAAAAATTTGAAAACAAATGTAGAAATAAAAAATTGGATCATAATAATATTGGGTTAGATAAGTTTCTTAAATTTTCAAAAGTATGAAATGACACATAAATTGAATGGTGATGTTCTATCTACTCCACTGTATCTTCCCTCACCGTAAGATGAAGAGTTTCATTCAAATCAGACAACTCTTCACCCCTATTTTGAGTTGTCTCATATAAATATGGTTATTTTAAATGAGCAGATATTGTGAAACTTTAGAAGATATATTTTTGTTTGATCTATGTGTTTATATCATCCATATGAATATGAAACCTAGAAAATTTCTTAAGTATTGTTCTAGAACCTATGATGTTTCCAATGTTGATTTATCTGTGTAAATTTTATCATAAAATTTTTGCATTCTCCATGAATTATTTTACAGTTCATTAAAATATAGTAAAAACAACATAATGATTTAATCTATCTACATATTGTTGAAGCCACATTCTCCCATGTCAAAAAAGAGTTAGTGGGGGAAATTAGCATTGGTTATGAATCTCTTATAAGGGACTCTCAGTTACAAGGGAATTTATTTTTTTTCATTTATCCTTCATATTATGAAACTCTCAATAAAATTTTGAGGGAGTACATTGGATGGAAGAATTATTGATTCCATATATTCAGGTATCATGCCAAATATAGTGAGGATCATATAAGGAGAAATGAAAGAGAAAAGAGTCCATTGTATTCTCCCTCTAACCAGTGGATCATATTCCATTTGTACTAAAGGCCCAAATACCCATACAAACCCTATCTAATGACGGACGATTCATCGCTATAATGACATAGCTTCCTAAGAGACTATCCCAAGTACTAAATTATCTCCATCATGATAATTTATGGGGTTATTGGGAATGGAAATTACTTTCATAGTTGATGAATTTATAAAATTAGTATGACACTAGGGTAAGATTCCATTCAATATTGGACATAGTCTTGAGACCAGAAGATATGGGCATCAGTGGGTGGATGGACAATTTGATCATTTGTATCATTGTGACCTAGAGTAAGTAAAAATAAGAGAATGTATCTGTGATTTCATTCTCCATGTACATTATCTAGGAGAATATAATAACCCCTATTAGTTAATTAAAATTGGTGATAAATCTGATAAGGGGTGTACGAATCATTAATGGTCATATTGCATACACAAGCTATTAGAACGCCTACCTGATAACTATATATAACCAATTATTAGGCAATCCACGTCCATTTTCAAAAACCATACCAGTTGGTGTTGGTTAAATCATGAATGTTGAATTATTTTCCCAGATGTAAATTACGTAATCAGTAACAGCCTTATATTTTATTAAAATAACATTATGTTTGTAACATATACTACATGAACCACATAACATAATCGAACAAAAAAATTATTTATACATAATAATGTTCTTTATAAATTAGATTCTAAATTAAAAGATATGAATATTAATAAATTATTTATGAAACATATATATATAAATTTATTACTCAATATAATTTTATTGATAAATTCATAGAAAATAATTAGTCAATAGTTAATAATGTAATTTTATTCATTAAAAAAGTTCTTAAATGATTTTAATTTCTTTTTATTTTGTGAAAAAATATGATAAATAATTTAACGAGATTTAAATAAATTTATATTATAAATTGAATTTAATTATTTAAATCGTCTTCTCAAAATTAACTTAGGGTTATTATTTTTTATATTTTGGAAAATATTACTCAAAAGGCCCAGGAGCGAGTCAGACTCACTCCTACAAAATTTTATTAAAAAAGTAAATACAAGGATAGAACATCAATAGGGAGGTTTACAAAGCCTATTAAAAGACATTCCACATGAATCAACCTCATGAAAAGGCGCACAACAATCAAAAGTTTTAAAAGGACCATTCTGAACTATACTCCACAATGGCCATCTTTTATAAAGCCTGAGCAACCTGATTAGCCTCCCTATAAGCATGCATCACATCAGAAATAACACCATCAAGAAGATGGAGACAATAATTCATGAGGGTAACATACTACATGGGACATTTCATGACCATCTCTGAAGGATATAATGATCCACCATTGAGTCCGGCTTGATCTAGAGAAAACGCCAACCATAAAAAAACTTCATATCTGGTAGCGTTAATCATTGCCCACAACTCAGCCTCAATGGCAGTGACCTGCCCGATGTAATAATAAAATAAGCCCTTAACAAAGCCCGGATAGGCAGGGAATACACCACCACAGCTAGCAAGTCTGGGTGCACCTGATGTCGCCCCATCAACATTAACCTTAACCCAGGAGGGAATCAGAGGAATCCATCTAATTGACGTCATCACCAACAGTTTTCTCATCCTCCCAGAAATACCAAATTTTCTCAAAATAACAAGATCACCCAACATAATATTCATATAGCCAACCTACACTATGGAGGCTGTATAAACATCCTTGTGAATCTCCCTAACTCTTGACCGAAAGGTGGGATTTATAGCCTCAATGACCTGGGCATTCCGAGCCTTCCAAATAAAACTATTGGTTACTGCAACAACCACCATTAGAATATTACGGACCTAGTCACTGAGCGTGAAGCATCCGTAGAGAATAAAAGTCCCTCCAGTGAGCTCCTCTCTAATTAACACCCCACCATATCTTGAATGTATTTCTAGAGCGTTCATATAAGAGTGGAATGCTGGAAAATATGATCAATATATTCCACAGAAGCAAAACACATTGGACATGCTGATGCAAGTAGGATGCTAGTACGCTGAGGAAGGCATCGCAATGAGAGCATTCACTTCCATATCTTCCATAAAAGAATGTACTCATAAGAGGGAATGAATAATGTCCAGAATGAAGGAAGCCACTGAGGAGATGGACAATTACCAATGTACATCAGCTGATAAACGGCCCGAGTGGTAAGGGTACCATTTGAACATGCATTCCATAAAACAGTTTCCTTGTCAATAAAGATGTATCTGTGAATTTCAGTTAAGATCTAAGGAGGAATGAACTCAAAGTTGCTTGAACCGTCATCCTGCGAGGAAGAAATCGATTACTGAAACCTCTCTGGTGGAATGACAACATCCTTTTCAATCAATTTGAACAACCAAAGTGTGCTCCAAGCATTCATAGTAGACTCCCTACAAACGAACCACTTCGAGCAGGACATTATAAAATTGAAATAATATCGAAACACATGCCATATAGAAGAAGCAAGAAAATGAGAATAACCATTCCAAATCCTTGTGGTGATCTAGGCTGAAATAAATTCCATATAACTGTCTTGAGAAGTTATATGACACTAGGTGAATTTACTGAGTAGTGCCTCATTAAATAGGCTCATGTCCTTAATGCCGATACCCCCTATCACAAATGATTTAATGCAGTCTTTCCATGCCACATCAACCAAATTCCTTTCATATATGGAACCGGTACATATGAAATTTATTATGAGCCTTTGTAGTTCCTTGATAATATTCGTTAGCCACCTATATATGGAAAACAAAGAGACAAACATTGAGGTAATCACCGATTTGACATGGCATATTCTTCCAGCATGAGACATAGCTTTCACCTTCCAAGTTGCCATCTAAGAAATAATAAAATAGAAGATAGACTCAAGATGTCAACTTTTCACACTTCCCCAAAAAATAAGGACTCCAAGATAATTGAAAGGAAAAGAGCCCTTTTAACCCCAAGAGATGTTGTGAATTTTTTTACTTTATGATTGGAATTCCCTCCAAAAAAACCATAGAAGATTTCTGAAAACTTATGGATTTCCCAACCACATCTTTATAATTCATGAAAATGTTCGTGATTGAAGACACGATCCTTGTGTCAAAATTATAAAATATTAGAATATCATCAGGATAAAATAGGTGGGTTGGGGAAAAAATATCCCTACCAACTTTAATAGGATTATACAACCCTGCTTGAATGAGGCTACTAATGAATAGACTCAAGTATTCCTCAGCAAGTGTATACAAAAGACCAGAGAGAGGGTCCCCTAGTCTAAAACCCCTAAAGCAGTGAATGAAACCCCTGGTTCAACTATTGACCCGAATAGATAACCTGAAACTCTTAATAATGGAGTGAATCAGATTGACAAACCTTATAGAAAATCCATGCATTCTATGAATAGAAATAATAATTCTACATTTCAATATGTCAAAGTCATTAGAGATATCAATTTTCACCACAAGACATCCTTGTTACTCCTTCCTTTTTAGGGAATTAATGAATTCATAGGCAGTGAAAATACACGTTTGAATACTTCTTCCTAGAACAAAACCAAATTAATTCTGAGTGATAAGCCCCTTGACCAGATTGCCCAACCTCATGGCATGTATCTTGTTTATGATCTTAGGTATAGTATTTTCGATATCAACTGCCTCCAAGGAGAGATGATATTATTTTTTCAAGAACACATCAGATGGATGATATATATGTATATTTAAGAAAATAATAATATATTTTTTATATTTTTTAAATTTTATGGTGTTAAAAAATACTTACCTTGTTTCTATAATTATCGTTGAATAATGGAAACGTTACACATGCGTAATTTCATCTTACCATATCCACGATCATAACATAGTTTATTTTCAAAAAAAAAATTATGGATTGATTTAGATGTATAAATTTTCAGTAAAATTTTAAATAATTTAATGGTTATTATTTATAAGATAATGATATAATGAACTCTTGGACGACAATCAACACAGTTAAGATGTTTTGAAATAATTAGCCAAGCATCATCATAACATACGTCATGGAATTATATAAATAATTCTTTATAAAAATAATTAATATAAATATATAAAATAATTTTATTATAATGAATGAAAAATTTAAACTATTCTTATTATTAAAAATAATTAATTTTACCTTGATTTATAGGAGTTAAAATACATAAATGGAATTTCTAGACTCGAGGTAAAGGACTTCATCTCAATTTTTGTTATTTCTGTAATATATTAATGTTATTAATTTAAAAAAAAATTAATAGTGAATATTCTACCCATATTAGTATCATTTATAAATCATAAATTATGTCATTTTCTGTTTCAGTTTTTATTAATTCTATCTAAGGGTATTTGACCAGAAAGATAACATGTTGTAAGTGTTTCATTACTCAATTAAATTTCATTGAGTTATATTACTTATTAATTATCTTTGTTGTTAAAAGATAATGTGTATAATCGAATTTGATTGTATTATATTATATTTATAGTTTATTTTTTGAAATTTCATATATATTATCTATTCATTAATAATTTCTCACTTCAATGTTATAATCATTGTCATGATTTAATGTACCAACCAATATTCTATGGGAAATATGTTATTCTGTACAACTGTCTTATTTTATATTGTGTATATACTTTCCATTTCAAATATTATTCCATGAATCTACATATATTAATTACATTTAATTTTTATATGATGTTATTCATTAAAGGGGCTTATGATTTAAATGTTACTCAATTAGAAAAAGATTTATCTTACAATCTAATTTTTATTCTAAATTGTTTATGCTTGAATTTTCCTTCAAGGATAATATTTGATCTGTGTTTGATAAAACCTTTTCACTTTCTTCAAATTTAGTTATTCAAGGAATTTTCTTGCATTATTAATATTTTTTTCTCTATGGTACATAAAATGGTTGTAAAAATTTTATTACCATAACCCACATTATTTCCCTTTTCAGTAGAAAACCGATTTTTCATCCAAATTTTGTTTTTAGAAAAAATGTATTTAAGATTATATTATGATTTTTTATATTATTTTGTCCCTATTATTATATTTTTTAAAAGAATAAAGGTAATCTTCTTTTGATATTATTAATTAGTGTTATTTTACTTTATATAGAAAATGTGACAGAAATTGTTGTTTTAACATATTTAGTGTGGAAAAAAATTTCTATCATCATGGCGACATAATTTTTTAAAGCATCAATTTTTATTTTTCCACAATTACAGTCAATGAAACTTATTTATTTAATACATGAGAAATAATAATATTTTAAATAAATATTCTCTAAATTTAATGAATATTATCTACAAGAAATTCTCTAAGTGATCTTTCAAAATAAAACTCCTTCTAGGATGACATCCTTTAATATTAATAAATGTGAAATAGATACAATCTAAAAAATTATTTACTGATATGTTAATGATATTCCCAGTCATAAATGTCAACAAAAATTGTTTTTTCTTATGATCTATAGTGATATGTTGCCATTATATCATACTTATTATTTCTCTGGATGGATTATGATTTGTTTAAGTTACTTCGACAGAACATGTTTTCTAAAATGGGATAACAATGATATGCGATGAATAATAATTAATTTTTTATGTTTTATAATGAAATAAAATCTCTATATATTTTAATATTGTTTTTGTTTTTGACATCATTTATATGATTCTTTGATTTGTATTATTTCTCACTACAAAGCCAATATATCGTATATGATTGGTGTGCCAATATAGAGAAAAAATAAATTAGGCATGGATGGTGACCATATTGTTTGGCCTTTTGTAAGGGTTTTGTAACAGTTCTATGAAGATGATGTTCCATGAAACCAATATTTTTCATTATTATTCTGATGGGTTTTTAATGAATCATTTGATTAATATTGAGTTCACAGGGATACTTATTTTTTATTCTTATGTCACATTGCATTGATAAATCTATATTATATGTTTCATGATTTATGATCTATGTACCGATGGCTATGAATATTTTTATGTTATGGTTTTTGAAATTGAAAATGTCATCATACCCTAATACTATTTTTGTGCTCATTGGTGACACTAAATGGTAAATTATTAATTTTACCCTTACTAATCATTTGAGTGAACCCTTATTATATTTTATATTCCACTAGTTATATATAATGATTATTAAATTATTTCTATTAATAAATATATCTAATGTTATTATGATTGTGTGACATGTTGATGAAATAAAAAGGAATATGAAAAGCGTGGTATAATGGGAAAATATTCCCAGGAACTCATGTGTGGTTTTAAAGTATTACTGTTTCCCAAATCTTTATAAATATAAATATCAATGATCATTTTTTATATATATGATCTGATATTTCCTCTTTGTGTTTCATTTTATATGTAAGAAATTAGGTCACCCTCATCGGTATCAAGGCATGGAATGTAATGTTTATTATTTAATGCATGATCCATGAGTGTTGGTTATTGGATATTATATAATCAACCTATAATGAAATTCCCTCAACCCTGAAGACATTTTGAAACCAAAGATAGAACCATGAATTAATAATATCAATAGTAATATGTTATTTCTAACATGTATAATTCTCTCTTATAAATGAAAATAATAATTATAAAGGCCTTTGGATTTTGTAAGGTGTATTAGAATGTGGAAGTTAGATGAGGAAATGATAATGTAGAGAAATGGTTGACAATATAAGGTTAAGAGGTGTCCCTCTATCCAATCATTCTACAACCACTTATGATCCCACAAAAATTACAAACATTGTTTCCCCAACATGGAAAATAAATCCATTAAAGAAGAAAACAAATTTATATGACCGAAGGCCTATCTATACCTCCAGTATCACTATAAACCCCATTGATGTGTATTCTCTAGTCTTCAGAATTCCAAATAGGATCCATCACTCTCCCAAATATATTGATAAGGTAGTTGATGAGGGAGTGTGGTTGTTTTTGAGTCTCACATTCAAAAAGGATGAAATTGATCCAATACATGAATGAAATTATTGAGTTTATTTTCAAATCCTCCTTTAATTCATCATTCAGTATAATTAGCATATATCACCTAATGAATGGAGTTTGTTCTGGATAATCCAAAAAATCTATGAGAAGAAGGAATTCATCGAACATCTCTCCAATAGGTGGTGTAACACTAGATTATAAATATCTCATAGGTCTATCCATACATCAACATGAATAATGTTAATAGAGTTATTTTCATTGCACAAATGGATAATCAGTTCTATGAGATATTTTGATTAATACAATATTATAAATTCAGAAATACAAGTAAACTTATATAGGTGAATATTTTAAATTTGGTTAGAAAATTCAATAAAACTCTATCTTACCGAGAATTGATCCTACAATTATCCAGAAGAGTTTCCACCAAGGAAAAGATACAATTTTTTACTCCATCCAAATTTTAAATTTTTCAATGTGTTGAAAATTATAATATATTTAATCACAGAAATTTGTTGACTAGTGATATCAATACCATATATATCCACAGGGGTGTCATCAAACAAATAGGATTGACCATAAAATGGTGTATAATCAAATACATATCCTAAAAATGGTAATTTAAATTAAATCATGAGAGTGTAAATCAAGTGAGATAAAGGATTGATGTTGGGAGAAGTAATTTCATAGTCATCCAAAGCTGAAAATTTGTACAAAGGGAGTCTGTGTTATATTGTATAATTTCTATGCATATTTTAATGAATCCTATTTGAAAGATCCTTGTCATAAAAGACATGGCTCCAAGGATCAACATTGTAGTTTTCCAAAATCATGGAACATTATTCGTCTACATGAAACGATTTTTTTGCACCAGAATCCATCTTCATAGAGCACAAAGAATACAGGAAAATATATATAAACCACAATAAAGTCTTTTTTGAGTTATTACAATAAAATATATTAACAACTTGGGGAGCATTATAAGAACTTATTTATCCATTATGGGTATTTCAAATCATGTGATCCATATAAAATCATTTGATCATGTAATCCATATTTATAAATTTAATCACATGAACATGTGAAGATCATGTGAATATAAAAAATCTAGGTGGTCACATGAAATCCCCTAAGGGAAAAAACAGATATGAAACTTGCCATGTAGATAACATCATGCAACTTAGTTCAAGAGAATTTCTATTGATTAGTAAGAATATTTTTTTTCACATTTTTTTAGGAAAAGGTAATCATATGACATGGTCAATTTATGAGGTAACATGTTCATGTATTTTTTATTGTTCTCATAACATACTAACATGAATATGTATTACAATATAACAGAGAAATCTATAAGACCTATAGAGGTTTTTCTCATAAGTCAAATTAATGGAATATCACTCCACTATTTATATGCTTCATCATTGAATAAAAAATATATCATGGAAGACCAATACATTCTTAGAATACTAACTAGTACAATCTTAAGAGACTTAGTGGGGAATTTACTTCCTTGTAATCGATTACTTGTTCCTTTAAACATCACATCTAGGGGGATTTGTTGATTCTTCCCAAATAAGAATAAATCGTTTTTGGATTAGAGAGATACTTGAAGAATAGTAAATAGTTTTTCTAAAATTGATGGATAGTTTCAACATAGATATATAAAGATTAATAATAAGAATCAAAAAAACCATGTATCCTATAATATGACTCATGATTTCATGGACCAAGGAGCATCATTGGAAGTGGTCAAATGCTTCATGTGATGAATTTGTTGAATAATTAGAATCCATTACGAACATAATGATGTTTGTGTGAAGGATTCCAAATGATACATTTTAATTATGGGACACATCAATCGACAATCAGATAATAATATCAACAGTGGATTATGCGTTAAAAATATGAAAATGATGGGATCCTTTGCAAAGGGATTTTCATTTTATTTCTTGTCAATGGGATATTCAAATCGCATGGTCATTTTATTGACAATTATAAGGAACATTGACATTCCAAATTGATCTTATAAACGATTTCAAATGATAATCGATGATAATACAAATGATTATAGATGAGTCTTTATAATCTTGTGATATATTGATCACTAGACTCCTAAAAATAGCCCAAAGGGGTCATTTGAATTTTTTTTAAAAGAATGGATTCTTATATGATGATTGTTCTATTATTTTTAATATGATTGGTTTATGAGATTCATGTTATTATTTTACCAATAACAATAAGTCCCTTTAACATACCATAACGATCTCCAGAAGTACACAAGACAAGTCTATTTGATCTGACAAAGGGCCCCAACCTATTTAGTTAGATATTGAAAATGCCCCATGTCATGAAAACACAACCATATGAATGATTACAAACAATGTATTCCATTAATTCAACATGTTAATTGATAGATTGATGATAATCGAGATATTAAATTATACGATGAAAATTTGAGAATGAGATCTTCCATATATTAATGGTCTTACACTATTTTTCCGATGAATGGTCTATGTGCTTCACATGGTCATTTAATTGATAATGGGAATGTCATTTGATATGAAATATTTTTCTCTGGAAGGGCACAATGTGATTTGACCCTATAACATAAAAAATAATTGGACATGTGGAAATATCTCAGAATGATTTCTAGGTATGTTGAATTGATCTTGTGATAGCCCTTTGGAATGTCAACTAAATAATGTGAATGATTTTAAATAATATGGATTTTATTAAATGAATGACATTTTAGAATACTATATTGATAATGTGAAATCCCATTCAGAATCCATGTGAACAATAAAGATAAAAATTATGATGTGATCATGAAACATCTATTTATAACCCCAAACAACTATGAAATCTTTGATGACTCATGGTGTGATAATGTGAAGCATTTTTTACATTATGATAATTATTTCACATTTAACTCATGATGTGATATGATTTTTAAGCACTATTGAATGTCTCATAGATTCAGGAATACAATGCCTATAAATCCCCCTCAACATAATGGAAAAACAGACATGAAGGTGAGAGAGAACATCCGAGATAAAAGTATCACGTGATGTGAAGAATATTCTACATGAAGAATATTAGTGAGTAACTAAATTAATTGAAGGATATTTGTATTATATTAATGATACAATTTCATTTATCATGAAATGGATATCCTGTATATTTACAGATCATGGGATGATTCTATGGTAGGTCAGCATGATCATGTGAAGGGACTTCAACATGTCATCATAGTCATTTTCTACCTCAGTAGAAAAATATCTGAAAAATGTATGTTATTCTATACTGATAAAGATAAAAAGGATGGAATCGTAATTTGAATGACATTAGGATTTTTTCATCAAAATTAATTTTCTGCTATGTGTTATCATTTCCTTGATCATGTGAGGGATCAATATTCTTTCTATCTTGGAACATGTGAATCCCTTAGAAATTTTATCTAAGATAATAAGAAGTTTATGGATTGGTTTTCATTGATAAAATAGAATCCCCTAGATATATTATCTATGTCACATTAAAAAGAACAATCATATCATCCATATTCATGGATTTCCTTTAGTCATGTTAGTTGTATCAAACAGCACTCCTCAAACGTGTCAGTAAAATCATGAGACATACCATATAAATTTCAACTAGGTTCATGAAAATCCCTCAAAAAATTTAGTATGTTCATGTGAAATACATAGGAATGATATTTGGATCTCATGATATCCCTCATATATTTAATATTGAATCATGAAAAATACATTGAACATGTTATTTGGTTAATTAAAATTCCTTGGGCGTGTAATCTAGGCCATACAAATCACCTTGTACATGTCATCCTTGTCTTGTGAAGTCCCCATAAAATGTATGTGTTGGTTATATAATTGTCCTTGGGCATGTATGATTTGATCATGTGAACACCCATATATATGTCATCTTTGTCACAAAGAAACCCTCAAACATGCCGACCATGTTAGGAATACACCATATGATGGGTCAATCATGTCCAACAGACTCTGTGGACATGTTAGGAAGACACCCTGTTTAGGCAGCGCCAATACCCCAAAACATCTCATCATTTCCTTTCATGAATACATGGACATGCACCCTTAAACCATATGAACCTCCAACCACGAGTCTTTGGTCTATCATTCAAAAATCATATAGGATGTTTCGATAATGTGATTGATTTCTGAACACATGAAAACTTATTTTTATAATGGGATATTCATTCCTTCTAAGCATGATTAATGACCATTCATGGTCCCTACTCTTTATTTTCTAAAGGATATGGTATCTATATATCTCATGTGAATATACCATGATGTATGTATCTCAATATTTCATTTAATCCAATTAATAAAGAACAACCATTATGTCTATATCAGTCTTTTACATCCATCAATGGATTATGAAACATAACTAAACAATAATGGATATAATTAAGAGTATATGTATGATAGATGGGACACATTACCTTGTCCTGAGATCCATATCATGCAATCATTCAGGGATGGTTCAATTCCTATGTCCCATATCCCTAAAGAGTGTTCTCAACCACCTATTTCCACTTATTTCTCACACCAAGCATGAATCATGAGAGCATAGGAATATTCAATGATCATATCACTATAATTATAAAATTCTCCCAATGAAGGAATCTTCATTATATAATCCCCATTCAATAACATGTTGAAATGTCTAACTATATGGGAATCCACATTGATGTTATTCCAAAAGAAATTCCCATATTGGTAAAATCTAGGAAACTAACCCTCATGAGTATTAATTATCATTCCCCACCATTAAGTGGTTTGAGGATAGTCTAAAACATGAATAAAGTAATTCCTTTTATAAACAGGATACAATGGACGCATTCCTAAGGCCTGAGCCCTATTCCAAAACCCAAAATTCTCTCAAATACATCCTTCCAAAATGATGTTAAATTTCATTATGTATTCTTATCAAAAGTCCACAAGATACATCAAATAATCAAAGTGGGATTTGATGCCCTTTATCATAGGATATGTAGGATTCCTCTAGGATGATAAATCAAATTTTTGAAACAACAATCTCCTTCCTAATTGGATGTAAACCCCACTGTGACTTATTAAATAAATTTATAAAAACAAGTAGTCATATAATAATTGGTAATGATAGAAAAAATGGAGTACCTATAACACATAAATATTGTCTCATAAATAGAAATCCACTTTGAATTCAAATGGATTCAACATCGAATTATTTTATTAGGTTAACCAGTCCCATATCAAAACTTTGGAATGAACTAGAAACATATCATTAATTTATAAGAGAACCTTATATGAGGAAACAATTCCCCCAAAAAGGGTGTGATGTGCCTAAACTCTTATCTTCATGACTAATGTGGGTTCATAATTATCATTTGTTTTGAAAACCAAAATTATCATTAAAACATGTAATGTATGACCATAAAATTTTTAAATGATGGGATCCATTGGGAGTTTCTATTAAAATAATTAAGTGATGTGCCTAATTCAAATAAGGATGAAACCAAAAACAATCAACCAAAATAATAATTCACGAGTTAAACACCTTAAATTTTTTGGGAAACAAAAACATAAAACATAATGTAAATGTATATTCTTATATAATAACTGAGTCACCATAATTGATAGGAATCATATTTCCCAAAAATGGGCATCGATCAAAAATAAAAAATAATCAAAATGGTGAACTTGAAAAGAAACTTGAATCTATAAAAAAATGCCTCACACATGTTGGCCAATTTTAATTCACATTGGATGGAAATTAATACCTCACCAAAAACCATTATGGAGAAGATAGTATTCTAAGATACATTAACATAGTATAATATTAGAATTTTCATTTCATTATGTATAATGTCATAAACATACAAAATTATGGAAATGATCAAACTACCTATAAAAACATATTGATCCAATGACCACATTATTTCTTTATGATTTCAAATTCATTTATAGATTTTTCAAAATGAATGATCAATAACATTCATGTTTTCATTAATCCCATGATGGATTGTTGAAATTAGAATAAATTGTATCCATCCGTTGGCATCATTATCCTATTGGGTTGTGTTGTATAGAATTATGTTAGAGAATATTCATTCAGGTGGGATATTTTGGAAACCATTTTCTTATTCACATAGTCATTGTAATACAATTTAGAATTTATAATTTTTTTGGATTTAAATATTTCAATTCGTGAAAATGATTCATAGTACCATATGCCATTACATTTTTTAAACTAATTCCCACTAGTTTTTCCTTATATGTATTGACATACATATTAATTTCTAGTTTTTTCGGGAATATCCATTTCTATAATGTATGATTAACATAATTTAAATGGATAAAAAACATTCAAACCATTTATATAAAAATAATCCATTTAAAAAATAATATCTTAAAGCCATATATTAACATCCATGTCAACTACTAATTCCTTATGGATAACATGAAAATTATTATTAACTAATAATTTTCCCTATCATTGGTGTCTATAAATTTATTTCTTTCAGGTTCTATATGTTCTCCTATTATCCTATAAAATAAATGTGTCTTCAGAAATTCCTCCTTAATGTTGAATTGTCAATTATATTCTTATGTCAGCACATGTATACCTTGAGCCTATATTACATCATTTTCAATCTCACTCCCATTATCCTCCTCAAATGGACCGAAGGCCTTCAAATATTTTTATTATTGACAAATCCCACTTTTAAGGGATGAAGGGGGAAAACACAATGGAATTCATGGAATTTAGTCAATCACGTCTGAAGGATGAAATATTGAAAACCAAACTGAACACCAAATAATCTCCCTCCCAACATAAAAAAAAAGATGATGCACTCTGAAGATGCAAGTTAAATTGTCAATCAAGTGTATTGTATCCAGGCATAAGACTGATTCAATGTTTGAAACCATACTATCTCAAAAAACCAATTATACAAAGCACTGAAAGGATGAAATTCCTGCTCTAATGCATCCTCTCGGCCATTTCCAGGTGATTGAGTCCAGCTGCACTAACTTCCTACCTCCAAGATCAAACAAAAAAACTTCCACCAAACTAGCAACCATCAAGGATGAGATCTATAATTCACCCATTCAACTAGAAAATTCAAGCGCAAGAAGAAAAAATCACTAGTAGTATCAAATAAGACAAACTAATAGGTATTTCCTAGTCGAACTCTTCCTCAGAAATCATCATTGGAACCAAAACAAGAAGATCCTCATCTCGACCACAAGGCTCACTTCTAACACACCCGTAGCAACCCAAAGAAGAAGACACACCAAGGAGATGAATCCAAATATTCATCACCCATTGCTAGAGGATCCAACCCCACATCGATGGAGAATCACTGTTGAGGGGAGACAAGAAGGTATTATCCAACAACTCCACTCTGGGCTGGATCCGAATAGATCGATGCTATGGAAGAACCCACTACATCTTCCAAATCAGTCGAACCGTAGGTGGAAGAAGGTACTAATGGGGAAGACAATGACCCCTGTAACATACCAGGTTAATAAAGAAATATGATATTTTCCTATTTATTAATATTTGTGAATTAAATATTGATTTTATTTTAAAAGTAACTCTATGTTTGATGTCATACCCTATATAAAACAATGGGATTATTTGAAATCTTACATTGCATGCTAATAATATAATATTATTATTTTAAGTCGTAGTTAACGCCTAGCCATTGTATAAGTGGGAATGAATAGGAATTAATATGATATTATTATACATGTTTGTTAAATGACTTTACATTTATCCAATAAACGTAAGAGGTTTAAAATAAGAAAATAATTTGATTTTAAACATAACCAATATAATATTCACTAAATGGCCGATTTACCAAGAGTACCCTATATAATTCTATTTATGGTCACATATAAATGTTCTATTAAACCAAATAAAATTAATATTTTTAATCAGGACCCCAAAATTAACTTTGGGTAAAATTATGTTATTTTTCTAAAAAATTCATTTTTGGATGATTAATGAAAAATACTTTATTTTAATTCAAAACTACCTTTTAATCTAATTTATTTTATATAGTTAGATTATATTATTAATTGGTTTTAAAGTTTAATTAGAATATATTTTTACCGTTTAATCCAATTTTGGTCATTGGAAGTAATTTCAATTAGATTTTGGATACAAACAACTATCGATCGTTCGATAGTTATTATTTCTTATTAACATGCTATTTGATATGACAACGAGAATTAATTTTAAATTAATAAATGAAACTTCTAGGTTTTTAATTTTTTTAAATATTCATCATTTTCTAATTTGAAATATCAAATATTTCTTAGTCTTATTTTTTGTATTTTTTTTATAAATCTTCAATTTTTTATGAATAGTCAAACCACTAACTAGTAGTTAAAAAAATATCACCGCTTCTGTGAATTGAATTTTGAATATCAAACATATATTTTTGTAAATATTACGTAAAATGAGGTTCAATGTGATGAATTTTTTTTGGTGAATAGTAAATTTTTCCTTTTATTTCACGCAGTTAATTGTAAATAAGGTAATTCTATGTAAAAAGAATATTATAATAATAAAAAATTAACTTAACACATTTTGTGACATTATTGAATGAGTCATGGTCAACCATGGGAATCCTTGGGTCGATTTTGGGACCCCATGGAGCCACATGGGAGTGATAATAAAAACAATGATTTATTAATTTAAAGTAAATACAGAAATGATAGAAACATATATCTTTCAGTAAAGTAATTTTTACATGGAATTATATAATTTATACACTATACTATAAATATTAATTTGAAATATAAATATATTTACTACATCATGGTAGTTTTTTTTATAATTTTTCGACATCAAATAAAAAATATTATTTATGATACAAAAATGATGCAGTATTTACCTCATTAATAAATTATTTAAATAAATAAGATTATAAATATTAAAAAAAATATAAAAAAACTATCTGATTCTAATTGGATGATTTTATTTCGACCATTAGTGACCTTATAATCAACTTTAATGGGTTTTTTTCATTTTCAAACCGACGATAAGTTTATAATAAAATAACATTTTCAATCATTCCTAAAGAGCCCCTCATATCCCTTATAAAAGGACACCACTTCTAACCCATTACTCACAACTCTCAAACCCCATGGATCTTCCCACATCTACCCAATTAATCTCTAGACATACCTCTACAACTTCAATAAGCCTTACATTAGTAATAAGGAACTTAATTTCAACTATTTGCTTTACAGCAAAGGGAGTTTCCTGATTTAAAGGTAACGAGTTTTCTTAAATTATTTTCATTTATTTGACATATCCAATCCCTATACTATTTTTATTCCATTATTTTATAACAACACAAGTATCCTCATTATACTAGGATGTTTTAATGACATGTATTCGAACTACACATACACACACCTCCATCTAATGGATGAAGAACATTCTGTTTCTCTGGATGAAAAACTAACGCCTCACGAAGCGATGATTGTTCAAATATCTCTAAATGCCTCTTATTGTGGCCATTTTTATGGAAATGAATTTATATTTGATATATATTATGTTTATTTTTTCTTTATTCTTGTGTATTTTCCATTTATAGAATACCGTTATGGTTTCCATAGTGGGTAAATACGATAATCTCATTTCACAAAGTGCGGACTACCGCCCCCTCAAAGTGATATGACTCATTCATTCCATAAGTGAGACATATAAAGGATAGAGTTAATGATATTTTATGTGATATTATAGTAGCATTATAACATAACTATGTATATTTATTTTTATATTACATTTAATATGAAATATAAATGAAAGTATCATTCATGCGTATGTATGTCTTACCGTCTCCATGAATGGTGCATTTCATTTATTACCTCCATTTGTCATGTACTGTTATAAATACATATATATAATGGATACATACGCTAAACATGGTATATAAATCATTAATAATAACATTATGGAGTTAATGGACTCTCGAACACAATGATAACATGTAATTATAAGGTGTTCAATTTTGACTCAAGTACCAAATATCGACAAAACAACCATTGTTAACATAAATTATTCCATAATGTTTATATCTTGGTAATAAGTTATATAAAATGAATAATAAACTTGAAAAGGGTTCATATTAAATTAAAAATAATCTTCAGTTTATTATTTAGGAAATTAAAGAATGAACGAGTCAAGACGGACATGAGGTAAGGGACTTAGTCTCAATCTCCATTCATTGAGTCATATTTTTCATACATGAATTTCATTTATATGGTGTAAAAACCCATTTGAATTTCCATTTCATTCAAAGGGAATATTTTTTTGGTAAAGTGTTTTACTTAATGTCAAAAGGAATGTTTTTAACTTTTTCAGCGACAATGACCTCCATACCGTCGTAATCATTATTTGGTTTCATCTATATGCCTTATGGTTTTCTAAAATTAAAATGAAATCCCTTATTCTATTTTTGGCTGTTTTGGTATTGAAAATGGTTTTTGGAAATGAATTGATTATTTCAATATCATGAAATGATTTCTGTTGAATGAAAATTAATTGTTATTAGTGAAATGTTTATATTTCCAATATTTTAGGTGTTATGATTTTATAATGGTACTTGGACATTTCACGGTTGGTTACATGATAAACCAAATGATGGGTGGTTCTGTGCAAAAATAGGATGAGTGGTTATGTTATAACCTCCAATTCATTTTGTATGGAAGTCGGCTGTATCGATATTCCATTTCGTGATATGTGTGGAAGTAGACCGTATGGTTATTCCATTTAATAATGATTATGTCCCATGTTTTCTTTAAATGATATGTGTTCTTTATATGGTTTAATTGTAATATTTAGGAATAAAATGGTATGTAATGATCTTTTATTCAGTGAAGAGTATTTACTACTTCATTAAGGTGAAAATTATTACTTATGATAAAGTATTCATGGTTTAGTTGTTGTTTTGAAAAAATATAATTTTTCAATCTTTTTGTATCCCATAATGAACTTTTTATGCTCATCCAAAGTTTTTAAAATGTTTTTTCACATGACATAATGTGGAACATGGTCATGTATGGAATCAAGAAAAAGTAATGCTGTCTAAAACAGGGAACTGTACATGACTCTTTTTTTCAAGAGTTTTTATTTTGTGAAAAAATACAAACATAGTATATGATTCTACATTTAATATTCATGTTTTCATGTAAATATTATGACCTAATTCCGAAAATGTCTAAACTAGAAAAGATAATCAATGTTAATTATTTATTTAATTCAATATTATGCAATGTTTAAAGACGGGTCCTTATAGTTGGTATGATATGTCGTTTTAGAAGACATAATGAATTAGAATATTGTTAAATTGATATCCCTAAATTAATTTGTGCTAAAATGGAAATGATATAGTATTTACAGATTACAATGTTGGTTTTCCTGATATATTTCTATGTCAAGAATGGTTTTCTGCTGAGGAAATTTGGTAGTTGTGATGGGAAGGAATACATAGGGAAATACCTTTCAAAATCAACAACCTACGATGGTCAGAATCATAATTGACCAATTTACTCTAGTAATGTGTATGTTCACTCAGTTGATAAATCTTGTTTGTGGTAATTGGGGATAATTTGGTTTATTATAAAAGTAAAGAAGAGGATGAATGTAATTTAAGATTTTTAATATAGACCACGAATGAAAAGAATAGTTTAAGAAGTTTAGAAAGAGTGAGTTTTGGTTACAAAAAATATTATTCCCTATTCTTCATTGATTCAAAAAATGGCATAACAGTTGATCTCACTGAAACAGAATTTTCTGAATTATGGAAAAGACCCACTAATATAACATAGAATCATAGTTTTCCTAGTTTGTAAGGTTATTACCGAAGGTTTATTGATAAATTTTCATGGTTATATTGTCCAATGACTAAGTTAACTTGAAAAGTTGTTAAGTTTATTTGGTAAATAGAATGTGATGATTGTTTTCAGTAATTTAAAAAATTTTGGTGAATACTCTAGATTTGGCACTGCCTTCCATAGATGGTAAATTTATTACCTACAGTGATGCTTCAATGAAAGTACTTGGTTGTGTAATTATATAGAATTATCAGGTAATTGATTATGTTCCACATCAGTTGAAACCTCATTAGTTAAATTTCTTTATACATGATTTCAAATTAGTTGATGTTGTTTTTTCTTTAAAAACATATAGGCATAACTTATATGCAGTAAAGTGTGAAATATATACTAATCATAACAGATTTTAGTATATATTCACTCAAAAATTAATTGAGCATGAGACAAAGGAGATGTCTAGAATTAATCAAGGTTAATGAATGATTCATCCATTACCATCTGGGAAAAAATAATGTTGATGATGATTTGAGTAGAAAAATAAATGCATCATTAACTATTCTATGTTTGGAACGATATCCTTTGTTTTTTTATTTGATGAAGGTTTTCATAGAAGCTGATGGTGAATGAAATTCCTCAATTATGTTTCAGGTGTCAGTGAAATAATCTCTCTCCTACAGAATTAAGTGAGCGTAGAAGGAAGACTGTGAGTTGAAAAAATGGTAGAGTTTGTTCAGAATGGTATGTTTCATGATTTTAACATTGATAATGATTGTATTTTTGAAATTTGGAAAGTTATTATGTGTTCCTTATGATTCCCAGTTGATGACTGAGTTATGTGATCCTCATAGTTCCCCATTTTCAGTTCATCCTGGAAGTACTAAAATGTATAGATATCTTTGGGAGTATTACTGGTTGGATGGAATGAAATGTGATATTGCTAATTTTACAATGAATTGTTTGACTTTTAATCAACTTTATGTAGAAAATTTGTTCCCAAATGGATGCTTCAGTCTTTACTTGCGCCAAATTGGAAATGGGAAAATATATCCTTGGACTTCGTTGTGTGATTACCAAAGACATATCAGGTTAATATTGCAATCTGGGTTATTGTTGATCGATTGACTAGATTTTCTCATTTACTTCTTATTGGAGATATATTGTCTATAGATCAAATTTCTCTCTTGTATGTTAATGATATAGTCCGGATTTATGGAGTTCCCATATCCATTATATCTTATCATGATACTAGATATACTTCTAATTATGGGAATGACCTTCAGAAGTCATTGGGTACTGATTTAAATATTAATAAAACTTTTCATCCTCAATCAGATTGGCAGTCAGTACAAATAAATCAGATCATGGAGGATATGCTACGTTCATGTTCACTGAATTACTAGGGAAGTTGGTAAAAACATATTTCTTTGGTTTAATTTTATTATAATAACAGTTTTCATTACAATATACATATGGCGCTATTTGGGGCATTATATTGGAAGGTGTATCAAACTCCAACATTTTAGGATGACGTAGATGAAAGGAAATTGATGGGACAAGAACCGATTGAAGAGATGGAAGAAAATGTTTGGTTGATTAAGAATCACATGAGAATATCTCCGAGGGAGAAAAAAATATATATAGATAACCAGAGGAAGGAACTTTTTTTGAGGTATGTGATCATGTCTTTCTCAATGTTTTTTCATGGAAAAGTGCAATTTGTTTTGGTAATAAAGGAAATTTGAGTCTAAGTATCATTGGATCCTATGAAATCCTTGATAAATTTAGATCATGTGACTACAGAGTGACTTTACCTCCTAGTTTACCCCATGAATACATTGTTTTTTAGGTTTCAATATTGAGAATGTATATGCCCGATCCATCACATGTTTTCATCCCAAAGGTAGTTCAGTTGGAAGAGAATCTTTCTTATGAGGAACAAATATTTCAGATTCTTGACTGAAGACAACATGTGTTGTGGAATAAAGTAATTCATCAGGTAATGGTTTTTTGGAAAACCCATGTGGATGAAGAGGCAACGTGGGAATTTGAAACTGCTATGAGGGATAAATACCCCACTTATCTGACAAGTGAATAAAAATTGCAATGACGCATTTTCCAAAGGGGGGGGGTAGGATTTAACATCCCAGGTAAATAATGAAATATAATATTTTCATATTTATAAATATTTGTGAATTTAATATAAATTTTATTTTAAAAGGTAATCTATGTTATTTGGAGTACCCGATACACAACAACGAGTTTCATTGAAATCTTACACTACACACTAATAATATAATATTATTATTTTAACTGGTAGTTAACGCCCAAACATAGTATGGATTCGGATGAGTAAAACTAACTACAATATGATTATACATTTTTGTGAAATCTTTTAACATTATAAAATATATGTTAGAGGCTTAAAATAAGAAAATAATTTGATTTTAAGCACAAATACTCTAATATTCACTAAAAGGTCGATTTACCACATTTTTATAATGAATCCCCTTTAATTATAGATTTGTTAACTTTTATATGTTTTATTTGACCAAATAAATTTATTCTTTAGAATCAAGACACAAAAATTTACTTTGGGTAAAATTTTGGTATTTTTCTGAAAAAATTCATTTTTTGATGAATAGTAAAAAATAATGTATTTTAATTCAAAACCACCTTTTAATATAATTTATTTATATGGTTATATTATCTATTTTATTGGTTTTAACATTTAACTATAATATATATGTTTCCTTTTAATCCAATTTTGGTTATTGGAGGTAATTTCAATTAGAAATTGGACATAAACAACTATCAATCTTTCAATAGTTATTATTTCTTAAAAACAAGCTATTTGTTTTGACAAAAGGAATTAATATAAATTTAATTAATGAAAATTATATTTTATTATGTTTGTAAAAAAAACCTTTTTTAATTTGGAATATCAATTATAGATTTGGCTTATTTTTTTTAATTTTTCGGAAAGACATCAATTTTTGATGAATAGTGAAACCACTAAGTATTAGTTAAAAACTGTCATTTTCATTTAAATGATATTTTACCACTTCTGTGAATTCAATTTCAAAAATTTTACATAATTGTTTTTTATTATTAAGTTAAATGTAGTTCAATGAGATGAAAATAATTTTTTGTGAATTGTATCTTTCGACTTTTATTTACCGCAGTTAAAAGGTATATTGGGTAATTAAATGTAAAAAGAATATTCTAATAATAATAAATTACCTTAACACATCTACTGACTTTATTGGATGATTCCTGGACCACCATGGTCATCCTTGGCTCTATTTTGGGGCCCCATGGATCCAATTGGGAGTAATAATTACACTTTAGATTAATTAATTTAATGTAAAGTAAAAAATGTCACAAACATATACCTTTTAGTAATGTATTTTTGCATGGGAATATATATGTTATCTTTTTGACTATAAATATTCATTGCGAATATAAAAAGTCTCCCTACATCAGGGTATTTTTTTATCAATTCTATACATCAAATATATAAAATTATTTATGACAGAAAAATGATGCAGTATTTACCTCATTAATATATGATTTAAATAAATAAGATTATAAATATTAAAAAAATTAAAAACATGTCCAATTATTATTAGATGATATTATTTCTACCTTCACTCACCTTATCTTCATGTTTAATTAGTTTTGGACCTTTTGAAACCAATCATATGTTTATCATAAAATAACATTTTTAAAAATTTCCTAAAGAGCTCCTCCTCTCACTTTTAAAATGACATCACATCTAACCCATTAGTCACACATTTAAAGCCTCTTTACTGATCCAAAATATTACCAATTAATCTCCATACATCCATCTCCACCAAGAATCTTTATTATAGGAAATAGGAACTCCAAGTAAACCATTTCGTTCAAACCAAATAGAGTTAACCGATTTAAATGTAACAATATCCCATAAATTGTTTTCTTTTTAATTTTACTGCTCCAACCCTAAACACTTTTTTTTTCATTTATTTTATAACAACACAAGTATATTAAATATAATAGTATGATGTTATGAGATGTATTTGAACTACACATAAACAAACCTCCATATAATGGGTGAAGAGCATACTGTTTCTGTAGGTGACAAACTAACGCCTCCCACAACGATGATTGCTCAAATTTCTCTAACCACCTATCATGGTGTCCATTAAGATGGCACAGTATTAATATATGATATATACTATTTTTATGTTTTCTTTATGCTTCTATATTTTTCATTTGTAGAATACCTTTATGGTTTCCATAGTGGGTAAATACGATAATCTCATTTGTGGAATTGTGGACTATCACCCCCTCAATGTGATATGACTCACTAATGCAATACATGGGAAGTATAAATGATGGATATAATGATATTATATATTATAATATACTGGAATTATAATATTGTAACGTCTCAGGTCTGGAAGCCACACCATTAGTGCCCCGAACCCGGTTGATCACATGACCTCAAGCGCATTTTTCCAAACGCCAGAGGCTACGAACTAGTAGCGAGGTCTTTGGTCTGATAGTGGCGATACTATGCCCACATTTGACAAAAGTGTAGCGTAGTGGATAGAATAAAACATACAAAAATAGGGGAAGTAAATAACCATAAATAACTGAAATAAACAACTAAAGTATATATAAAAAGATAGTATATAAATAATGATGCAACATGCCTCAATTATATGAAAACAGACAGAACACGTGACACAATCGATACGATACAACTAAAGTACAAGTACAGAAAAGAAAAATAGAACAAACGGCATCATCGCAAGACAATTCTCGGTCCCATGCTCTCCTACACCCTAGGAGGAATCAAGTACCTGTACATGGACTTTTTCATATACCAACTCATGCAAAATCATAATCTTTTTTGGCTGATAAGCATGACACCAACATGGTGTGATAAATATATCTCAGTAGGCACCCACCAAAGGCCCGTGCCCAACTGGGTGTAGTAATGCAACAATAGTGTTTAGTAGTGAATGAAATAAAATAAGCAATACTCAAAAGTAAATAACATAATAGTTATATTTCCATTTTAATAATCAATTTATCAATTTAATCTGAAGAAAACACCACAGTGAATATCTATGTAAACAGTAAGTGTCCACAGACACTCAACCCTTACCCTCAGGTAATCTAGAATGTATCCTGCAGGTAAATTCCCATATGCATAACAATGTTTTCCCTCAGGCGTACGTTGTGTCACCCTTAGGCACAGAGTCTGTTTCCCATAGGCATAGAAGGAGTTTCCCTCAGGCTAAGATAACATCTGCCCTCGGGCAAAGTCAAATAACACCCTTGGGCTAAAGTAACCAGGACAATGCCCAACATGTAAACAAGCATAGACATGCAATTCCTCTCAATGCAATTCTATAATCATTACTATAATGGCATACCCTCGGGTATCTTGGTCAATGACTATATAGAGCAACGCACCCCCTGGGTTGTCCTGGATCCAAGAAATGATCTCAAACAACAGTTTTACAACTTTCTTTCTCACTAATACAATTTTAGGTATTCAAAATTGCCACGACCTCATCCACACGACACCCCAACATGGGTATGTCGCACAATGTTTCACACAAACGTACAACAGTTTGAAAATAAACACCAAGCCACCTACCTTTAACACCAACAAACGATATATGCGGATGACGATTCAAGAAATGCCCAAGTACGACATAGATCTGACATAGAAGAATCCCCTTTCAACATCAAATTACATACCTTAGAGGAAGAATTGTAAATAACTACGCAAAGAGAAGTAAGGGATTACCCGTGCGGTTCCAATGTGATCGAAAGAAGTGGGATCAGTTTCCCGGGGTTCAATCGGTTAATCCACGAAGGTTCGGCCATCCTCTCCCAAGCTCTAATCTAGTTCTATGCAAATCCAGTGAACAGGGTTGGCTACTTCCCATTTTAAGTGAATAAAACAAAGTAAACGACGTGTATTCCCAAGTACATGACGTGTACTTCCCATTTTTCAACTGTTCCTTGGGTGGTTCCTGCCAGCGTGGAACTGTTTATCTACCAACATGACTACACGGCGTGTATTCATGATTATATGGCGTGTTCTGTCTACAGCTGGCCACCTCCTTACTATTTACATACCGAATGACTACATGGCGTGTAAAGTACCACTACACGGCGTGTAGTTGTGTTCTACACCCTTCATCACCGACATAGCCTTACTACCAGTGTACTCATCCCACACGGCCAAAAGTACATGACGTGTGGAAAATTACACAGCTTGTACTTATGAAATTTAGGATTTTTCCTTATTTTCCTTTTTTTTTGAAAAACACATAAGGAAAAGAGAAAAGAAGAATCATGTACCTCCAAACTAAGAACCTGGTTCTTAAAAGCATCCCCCCTTAAATAACTTCATCCCTAAATTTCCCTTCCAACCGTGGTGAAGACAGATATCATGACAGATCTGGCCACTGAGCACGTATGTTGGTCTCCCTCTCCTAGGGTTCGTCAAGCACTCATCCATGCTACGATAACAGTCGTACAAGAGGAATTGACCGACCTCAGAGAACCTTCGTGATCCTATCAAAAATACGAATTAGATGCTCTTTAAAAGAAGCATCTACCTGAAGACCAACCTCCTCGGGCTAAAACACGTGAGATGCGTCTGAATGATAGCAGCGCAACAGAGATAAATGAAAGGCGTCATGCATGGCTCGGTACCTCTATGGTAACTACAACCGATAAGCAATGAGCCCAACTCTCTCCATGAATCTCATATGGACCCACATACCTCGATGAAAGATGAACTTATCTCTTGATCCGTATGTGTCCCAACTTTGGTGAAACATGCAAGAAACCCCAATCCCTGACCACGAACTCTATGGGTCATCTATAGCAATCAACACAAGACTTCTGATGAGACTATGTGGTAGCCATCCGCTTCCTAATCAACTGGGCCTAATCAGAAGTCTCTTGCATGAGCTGTGGTCCTATTATAGCTGCCCCACGTTCTTATAATGAGCACAAGGGAGATAGGCATGGCCTAAAATATAATTCCTAATAAGGTTCCATCTCAATAGTTACATGAAAGCTGTTATTGTAGTAAAACATGACTAGGGATATGTGCTTCTCTCAAGAGCCTCCAATGTCTAGGATGCATGCTCGCAGCATATCCTCAAGCACCTGTATCGTACGCTTTTACTGGCCATCGGTCAAAGGGTGGTAAGCTATGCTTAGAAGCACCTGTGTACCCAGTGCTCTCTAAAAGCTTTGTGAGAAACTAGATGTAAAAAGTGGGTCCTTATTTGAAACGATATAATGAAGGACCCCATGAAGACATATGATCTCTCGAATATACAACTTCATGAGCTCGTCAACACTGAAAGCCTCCTTGATCCGAAAAAAGTGAGATACCTTCATGAGTCTGTCCACAAAAACCCACAAGTCATCATTTCCACTAGGTGACAATGACAACCCAGTCACAAATTCATCACGACATCATCCCATTTCCACCCAGAGATGGGTAACTACTGTAACAGTCCGGTTGGCCTCTGATGCTCTGACTTCCCCTGCTGACAGGTGAAACACCTTGTAATGAACCCAATTATCTCTATCTTCATACTTGGCCACCAGTACTGACGTATCAAGTCACGATACATCTTGGTAACCCCAGGATGAACTTCCCAAGCTAAAGCATGAAACTCCCGCATCACCTCCTCGCCTATATCCCCTAAAACCAATACTCATCCATGGAAATGTAGAATTTCATCATCACCTATTGTCCAACCAGGAGGAGGGTCCTCACTTTCCACCGACTACCCTAGAACTAGGCCTTATGAATCAGATAGATTTCTCCTCCTCACTCTGTTCAGGAGGGTAGAAGTCAATGCTAAAGAAGAAATATAGCTCTGCCCCTGACTGTCATGCACCTCCAAATGCATCTCAGTGAACAAATCCATGAGCTGCCACTCGCCACTGGCCTCCATCAATGCCTGTATCTGAGTCCTCTTTCTCAGTTCATCTACTATTGCATTAACTTTACCAGGTGTATAGGCCAGGTAAAAATCAAAGGAATGAAGGTATTCGACCGATCCTTGTTGTTTCAGATTTATGTCATGATGAGTAACAATACAGTTGATACATTTGTGGTCGGTGAAATCCAAAAAATGTTCTCCCAAGAGATAATGTCTCCAGCAGCGCGACACATGCACAACTACGAGAAACTCGAGATCATGCGTTAGGTAATTCCTCTCATGTGGCCTCAACTTCCAAGAACAATATGCAACAACTCGATCGCCCTGCATCAACAATGCTCCTAGCCCAATACCTGAAGCATCACTATAAACTGTATTTATCTTCCCCTGCTTGGGGAGAATCAGGAGTGGTGCTGATGTCAACTTCCATTTCATCTCTTGAAAGTCTGTCTTGCGAGATTATGACCAAACTAACCTCAATCCCTTATTAGTCAAACCCAACAATGGTGCTGCTAAGCGTGACAAGTCTTGGATGAAGAATCTATAGTAACCATTCAGCCCTATGAAACTCCATATCTCTAACACGTTCTTAGGCTGCTCCCATGAAACTAATGCTCTCACCTTCTCTGGGTCTACTGCAACACCTGCCTCTAAGATAACGTGACCCATGAAGTGAATCTGTTCCATCCAATAGTGTCACTTTGAGATCATAGAATATATCCGATGCTCTCTCAGTGGACTCAATACGATCTCAAGATGGGTGGAATGGTTGTGTCGAGTGTGTGAGTACACAAATATTTCATCCACGAATACTACAACAAAAGAATCCAGATAAGGATGGAACACACGATTCATCAGAGCCATGAAAACTGTTGGCGCATTCATGAGTCCGAATGGCATAACCAAGTACTTATATAGACCATACCTACTCTGAATGGTTTTAAGCAGTACATCCAATGGTCTCACGCGCAGCTGGTGATATCCGAATCTCAAGTCAATCTTCGTGAAAACTCATGCACCTCAAAGTTGATCAAAAATATAATCAATTCTTGTCAAAGGATATCGGTTCTTGACAATTAACTAGTTCAGCATCCGATAATCCACTCAAGGTCTGAGGGTGTCGTCAGCCCCTTGAGCTCCTGCAACTCTGGTGTAGCCATATTATAAGGAGAAATGGACACCGGTGATGCTCTTTGCAAGAGCTAAAAAGATAAATCCACCTCGCTCTCCGGAGGTATACCTGAAAATTTGTCCGGGAAGACATCCCTAAAACGATCAACCACTAGAGGGAAATCTGTCTGACAAGTCCCCTGATCATCTAGATATAAACTCACAATCTGGGTTGTGACTCCAGCTTGTCCATGATGCTCTGGTCCAAATCAAATCACCTAAACATCCCATTCATCTTTGTATAGAAACTCTCCACCCTCTGGTGACATGAACCACACCCTACGATGATAGCAGTCTACAATGTTTGAAAAAGGGAACCAACCAGTCCATCCTAAGAATGACATCATAACTCGCCATATTTAAGAAATAGAGGTCCCAAAGGGAGTTACATCCACCAATCTGAATGTGACACTATCTACATTGATGCACACCAGCCGTTATAGTCCCCAACACAGTTTCTATCATCACGATAGTAGGAGAAAAAGAAACACAGAGCCCAAGGATATCTACAAGGGTTACATTTATGAAACCATGTGTAGCACCTATATTGAAAAATGCAGAAGATAAGATAGAAGCTATTAGAATAGTACCTATAACAGTAGAAGGTCCAGGATCCTTCTACTGTTTGGTCTGTTGCACTGCATATGCCTACCTAGTGTCGCGGACGTGCGACACAGCCTGGCTACCCTGAGCTGTCACGAAATGCTGGCTCCGTGATCCTGGTGTCTGGCTACCACAGTCATGACCACCATCTTATCCAGCACACCCTGGTGTATTCTAGTACCCCAACTGGTAAGAAGCCACCAGCCATTCTCCCATACAAAGAGTCTACACAGAGACCCTCTCACTAGCCACTGGTGAAAACACCCTTCAAAAGCAATGCAGATGACCCATCGTGCCGCAAATTCGACACTCCACTAGTTCTCATGGACTCTGCGGTATCTTGTTCACCTCTTTACCACACTGGTAACACATGACCTGGCCACCAGAAGCATTTTTCTTGACTAGTAATGCCACCCCGAGAGAAGTCCATCTGTCTCTTTCTTTTTGTAGTATAAATATTACCAGTAACTGGTACTGAACCGCCCTTTCCTACACCACTATATTCCCACAGGTTCCTCTTTGTAATCTGCACCTGTTTCACAAGAGCGTGTACTAAAGGTATCCTAAAAACATTCACCCCTTCTCGGATGTCATAACGAAGACCATTCACAAAACATCTAGCTCCCAATGTCTCATCACCCACCATCACGGGTGAAAAACGCTGATGCTCGGTGAAATGAGCAGAATAGTCCATCACCGACATAGATCCCTGCTGTAGATTAATAAACTCTTGTGCTCTATCTTCCCTTAGAATCTATGGAAAGAATTAGTCATAGAAGACTTCCTGAATATCATCCTATACCATGTCTCTGTGATGATCTGACTGGGTGGTAACATCCCACCACCTCTTGCTGGAATCACGCAGTATACAAGTCGCGAGCTTGACCCTCCGCCCTGGAGGCATCTCAAGATGATCGAAAATAGTCAGCATAAACCCCAGCCAAATCTCTACATCTTGTGGTCCTCCATCCCTTGAAAATGTAGGAGTATGTTGTTGTTGGAATATATGAGTCATCTCATCCATAGATGTGGCAGCTAGTCCTTCTCCCTGAAAGGTCTGCATGAACCACATAAAGCCTTCACAGAACCATGCCTATGTGCCTTTGTCTGGTATAACAGCTGGCACAGTGTCTGGATCTTCTGGACGATCCACTAGTAGCCCATGGCCTACTATCTCTGGAGTAAAATCGTTTCCGCCCTCCTGGCGAACATTGCGTGGTTGTCTAGGCGTCATGACACTACAAGGTCAAAAAGACACCCTATATTAAAACTAAATGGCGTGTATATAATCTACACGGCGTGTAAGGTGTAATTTTTCAACTACCCGTGTCATTTGTGACATGGCTGAATACTCGGCTTGAAATTAAATGGTGTGTTACACCCGTACCCGACGTGTACATCACCCCGTTTCCCTAGCCACACGACTAACACCACATGGTCTATCCTCGGACAAGACTACACAACATGTCCCACAGGTACATGGCGTGTACTAGACAAGATCTGCCGACCCGTGTTGTTAAACACATGACGGGATACATAGTTCAAACTACACAGAGTGTTCTATATACACACAACATGTACCTGAAAGGCTTACCCTGACCCCTGTTGTTAGTTGCACAACCAGGTCCTCAGGTCAGACTACACAGTGTGTTCCACGATGGACACAACATGTATGTCTTAAGTTATTCTTCGTCCATGTTTGTTAGTTTCGCGGGCGGAATCCTAGTCAACACTACACGGTGTGTACATATGGTACACAACATGTTAGCCCCTAGCATCTCCCTTACCCATGTCCCTACCCACACAGTCTATGACATGGGATGACAATACATGGCGTGTAGACAGGGTAAACGGCGTGTACATAAAAAGTTTCCTTTTTCATTCTGAACGGAAGAACACACACGGCATGTATAATGGTTTCTCCAGAATGTATGTCTCATAAACTTCTCCGAAACCCAGAAAATACCAAAAACAACACCTAAGTGCCAAATTCCGATCCGTGGGGGCCCATACTCCCCACAAACAAAATTTTGGCATCTTATTTGTGTTATAATAAAACAACCAATCATTAATCTTCCAAAATTATGGTAAATGGGGGCCCATACTCCACAAAAACCGATGTTTGGAATTTATTCTATCAAACGACTTACACAAGGAAATACCCTATCACATAGCAGGTTTTTATCAAAGAAGCTATCACAACAACATGCTTTTCTAGCACAACAACTATCACAACAACATGAAATGTCTAATGCACCTACATGGCACGGAACTATACATGGAATGTGATTTCTAGCATTTTCCAAAATGATATATGAGATGGAATACCCTAATCTAATTGGGTTTCAAATAAATAGAACCCATGGATAAATTATAACAGCACAATCACAAGTGCGTCACCCAACGGTGAAATCAAGTCAACTGTAAAATTTTCAAAATCCAAAGAATTGAAAAAATATGTGGTAGACTTGCTTTTCCCTATACAGGAGTTAGCTACACCAAAACACAGCTTATTAACAACTACCATTTCCATCTTATCCCTGACCAAGGCTCAAAATAGTATGTCAATGAAAATAATCCACTCTAATACCTCTTTGTAACGTCCCGGGTCCAGAAACGACGCCACAGGTGCCTCAAACCCGGTTGATCACATGACATCAAGTGCATTTCCACAAATTCCAGAGGATACCGAATAGAAGTGAGGGACTAGGTCTGATAGTGTGGAAATATGCCCTCATTTATCAATGTGTAGTGCAATAGAAAGTAAAAAACATACAAAAATAGTGGATGTAAATAACCATACATAACTGAAATGAACAACTATAATAGATATGACCATCCAGTATATAAATAATGATGAAACATGCATCAATTATATTATAACAGCTAGAAAATGTGAAAAAATAGATACAATACAACAGAATTGCATGTACAAAAAAGAAAAATAGAACAGATCGCAACATCATGAGCCAATGCTCGATCCCAGGCTCTCCTACACCCCAGCAGCAATCAAGTACCATTATATGGAGTTTTTCCACAATCAAAACCTGTAGAAATGTAATCAAATTGGGATGAAAATCATGATCGAGATAGTGTTTGAGAAATATATCTCAGAAGGAACCCACCAAAGACCCACACCCAACTGGGTTTAGAAATGAAACAATAGTGTGCAGTAGTGAATGAGATAAACTAAGAAGTACTCAAAAGTAACTAACTTAACAGTTATATTTCAATTTTAATATTTAATTTAGCAATTTAATCTTAGAAAAACACCACTGTAAATTTTTATGTAAACAGTAAGTGTCCACAGACAATCAACACTTACCCTATGGTAATCAGGAACTTAACCCGCAGGTAAATTCCCACAAGCATAACAGATTTTTCCCTCATGTGTACATAGTGTCACCCCCAGGCACAAAGTCTATTGCCCATAAGCATGGAAGAAGTTGCCCTCATGATAAGATAACAACTTCCCTCAGGCAATGTAAAACAACGCCCTTAGGGTAAATTAACCAAGACAATTCCCAACATGTAAACAAGCATAAACATGCAATTACTCTCAAGTAAATTATATAATCATTACTATGATGGCATACCCTCTTGTATCCTGGCCAATGGATAAACAGAGGAACTCACCCCCTATGTTGTCATGGATCCAAGCACTGATCCCAAACAATGGTTTTACATCTTTATTTAATCAATTATACAATTATAGGTATTTAAAATAGTAATGGCATCTGCCACATGACACCCCAACATGGGTTAGTGGCAAAAAGATTCACACAAACGTACAATAGTTGGAAAATAAACCCCAAGACACATACCATTATAAAAAATGAACGATATACGCAAATGTCGATTACAGAAACGCCCATGAATTATGTAGATCTGACATAGATGAAAACTCTGTCGACCTTAAATAACATCCCTTAGAGGAATAATTGTACATAAATATTCAAGGGGAAGGAAGGGCTTACCTGTGTGGTTCCAACTTGATTGATAGAAGTGGTATCAGATTCCCAGTGTTCGATCAGTTGATCCATGAAGGTTCAATGATCCTCTCCTGAGCTCCCATCCAGTTCTAAGCCAATCCTGTGAACAGGGTTGGCTACATCCCATTTTAGGAAAAAAACAATGTACATGATGTGTATTTCCAACTACATAACGTTTACTTCCCATTTTATTACCTGTTTCTCAAGCAATTCCCGCCAGCGTGGCTCTGTTCATCTGCCGACATGACTACACGACGTGTCTACTTGAGTACACGTCTTTTTCTATCGCACAGCAAGCCACTGCCTTACTATTCACCTGCTGATTGACTACACAAAATGTAAAGGACCATTACACAGCGTGTAGTCGGTTTCTACACCCTTCAACACCGACATGGCCATACGCCCCGTGTACACATCCCACATAGCCAAAAGTACATGTCATGTGAAAATGTACATGACGTGTACTTCTGAATTTTAGGATTTTCCCCCATTTTCCTTATTTTTTGAAAAACACTTAAGGAAAAGAGAAAATAATAATCATGTACCTCCAAACTAGGAAACAGGTTCTTACAAATATACCTATGTATCAATATGTTTTTATTCTATTAAATCTGAAATAGAAATGAATTTAGCCTTTATGCGTACGTACAACTTACCGTCATCATTAATGATGAATTTCATTTCATAACTCCAAAAGTTATGTAATATTATAAATACATATATATATACTAGATATATAAGCTATATATGGTATCTAAATCATTAATAATAACATTCTAGAGATAATGGAATCTCGATAACATGGACAACTTGTAATTATAAGGTGTTTATTTTAAACTCAAGTACCAAATTTAGAAAAAATGAAATTTATTAACTTAAATGATTACATAATGTTAATAACATGGAAGTAATTGATATAAAAGGAATAATAAACCTGAAAAAGTTTCATAAGAATGTATAAATTAACATTAATTTATTATTCTGTAAATTAAAGAAAGAACGGGTGAAGTCGAACATGAGGTAAGGGGCATTTTATTAATCTTCTTTCATTGAGGCATATTTTTTATAGACGACATTCTTTTATATGGTGTATAAACCCTTTGAATTTTCATTTCAGTCAAATGGTATCTTTTTTCTACGAAAAAATTTACTAAATGTGAAAAGGAATTTTTATAACATTTGTTGCGACAATGAACTCACCACCACTGTAATCATTATACGGATTCCTTTATAATTATTAATGTTTTTTGAAATGAAAATGAAATACTTTATTCTATATTTGGGTGTTTTTTTTATCGAAAATGGGTATTGAAATGGTATGATTATTTCAATATCTTGAAATTATTTCTTTTGATCGAAAATTAAATGTTTTTAGTGAAATGTTTATATTTTCAATATTTTATGTGTTATGATTTTATAATGGTACTTGGACATTTGACGGGTGGTTACGTGATAAACCAAATAACGGCTAGTGCCATGATAGACCAAGATGGTTGGTTACGTTATAACCTCCAATGTATTGGGTATGGAATTCGGTTGTATGGCTATTCCATTTTGTGAAATGTATCGAAGTCAACAGTGTGGTTATTCCATTTAAGAATGATTAAGTCTCAAGTTACCTTTATAAGTTATGTGTTCTTTATCTGGGATTATGGTAATATTTTGGTTAAAGAAGGTTAATAAATGATATTTTATTTATTTAAGTGTATTTACTACTTCATAATGGTGAAATGTATTACTTATGATAATTTATTCTTAGTTTATTTGTTATTATGAAAAGCTAACATTTTTCCTTATTTGTGTATCCCATTCTGATATTTTTATGCTCATCTCATGTTTTTGAAATTTTTTTCACATGAAATAAAGTTGAATACGATAAAGGATGGGATCATGTAAAATTCATGTTGTCTAAAATATGGATGTATTCATAGCTCTTTTTTTCAAGAGTTTATATTTTGTGAAAAAAATGGAAACTGAGTTGATGTGACTAAATTTAATATTCATGTTTTCATGTATATGTTATAGCCAAATTATCTAAATCCATAATACTAAAAAGATACTCAATGTGAATTATTAATTTAAATCAAGATTATGCAATGTTTAAGGATGGTTCCTTATATCCACTCTAGCGATGACATAATATGAAGAACACCAAAAGATCACCAAAATCAAAACAGAAAAAGTGAAACGAAACCTTCCCCTCCGAGATGCGTCATAGTAGATGATAGGCCACACGTGAACACTCTTTAATTTGAAGGTCATATGAGACCAGATCCAGAGTCTAAAATCCATCACTAAGCCATTTCGATGAGTGTTGAAGCCATGAATAGGCCCCAAAGCTGAAAAAACTCACTACAATGACTTCGAGAAGAAATCATCAATCATAAATCGACACCAAGATCCAGACCAGCTGATCCCATCAAGAAGAGATCTTGAGAATTCCAAAGCGAAACTGTGAACTTGAAATCATAGTGGGCCACTCCGATAATTGGAATGAAATAATAACACCCACATACATTGGTTTCTTTAAACACCACATTTGGAATGAAATATAATCTCTCACATTAGTTGGAGCATGGAATAATATTGATTCTTTTTCCTGTAATATGTATTCACAAAAGGATAAAGAATGATTCATATGACTCATCACTCATATCACAATTCAACCGATGTATTGTTCCACTTTAAACAAACACAATTTCATTGATTTTTATAAAGAAATCATACTTTATATATAATCCCAAAATCCATAAATAGTCTATAAATATATGATAATGACATTATCCAATGTGGCTAAAGAAGAGATTCTTTAACTTATTACAATGATGCATATCAATTTAATTATGTAATTAAATAAATACACTGAGATAATCAGACATTTATATCATCATATAGACATAACCATATATATAAAAATCATCATAAAAATTAATGAGGTAGGCTTACCCACAACATACTTTAATGAAAAATGGCCTACACATGCCTATATAAACCAATTTAAAAATATATTTTTCACTTTCACCAAATTCACTAAATAGGGAGCAAGTTTTTTCCATTGTAATCATATATGAAATACACTACATTGTTTTAGTTTAAATCCATAAAAATATTTATCTTTTTATTGAATTTGTTCAAATTCTTTGTTTGTACATGACCTGGTTAGTGATTCCATATTTGGGTGTGGTATGAGTCATTTGATCTACTTTCACTATAATTTTATGTTACATGGTTCAAAAAATCCACCACATAAAGACCATTATTTAAATATTCTTTAACATAATTTGATCATTCGTTATAAAGAAAAAATATATATTACTGATTATGAAAAAATACATATGTATCATGTATAGATAAAATAATTATTGTTTTTGTAATTAAGAGAGTATAATAAATATATTTAAAACCTAATATCATTCTTGTGGAGACCATGATGTTAGAGTCCCCAATAGAAATAATAGCATGTTTGTATCTATTAGAATTAAATTATTCTACCTCCCATTAGGAAATAATTTATAATCTACATTGTGAATTTATTTTAATATATATTGGAGCACCAAATGTTGTATCAAATAAAAAATTAGTTTAAATGAATAAATTTCACATGATGATGAATACACCAAATGTTGCATATTTATTCATTCTACGGGATATTCTTTTCTACTAATATCACTTCTACCCACAAATGAAATAGATAAAAAACTTTTCTATTTTATTCGAGTTGATATCTCTCTTATTGTAATGGTTTCTTGGATAAGATTTAGATTTAGAGATCATTCCTTATTTTTTATTTTATAAAAAATAAGAATAAAATACCTATTTTCATTATATAATTTTCAACATATATAATTAGGATGAAAAGATATTTGAGAGAACTATATATTTTTTTCATTGTTAGACTGAAAAAAATGGTTGGTAATAACATAGGGAGTGATTATATAATGAGATTGGGTTGAAGTTTAGCTGGCATATTAAACGCTATAACACCTAGCTGATTATTGTTTCCTATGAGTTTTCCTACTTGATGCCTATATAGAATAGCATATATATCTTTAATCCAAACAATCTCCATGTATATCTAATGTTATTATTATCTTTACATATATAGATTATCAACACAATTATTCTTGTGAATTATATAAGATTTTGTGTCTCTATGTGACTTTTTGAGTTCATTTTACATAGATTAAAGCATTAAACACTGAGTGTCGACTACATATCACGGGTTTTTATCATAGATATAGAACATCTCATCTCTCCCTTACTTTATATTTGTATAATTAAAATATATTTACTTTTATTTATTTTAAAATAAGGTGACTGGATATGAAAAAATACAAAAAGTAATAATATAAAATTATAGAGGTCTGAAATGATAAAGTCTTAAGGAATCCCCTATCATGATGTTTTCCACCTCAAGGGTCAAATATCTCATGAATGTGAATAATGTAATTCAAACATATTGGGAACCCATTGATGCAATTAAATGTAGGTATTTCTTCATTTTTTAAAGTGTTATGAATGTCAATCATATTTTGGATAAGGCTCCTACACATGCATATGATATAAGTGATTGACCAAGGGATGAGACTTAATCCACATATGGAATTATGAATTATTATAGATTATTTTGCAACCATTAAAAGGCCAATATTTTTATCACTACATAAGAGGGTTCCCATTAACATATCACTCTCTTTTTCTTGTAGAGAGTCAACACTACCAATGTTTATGGTGAAATCATTTATTAAAGAGCCCGTAGGATAAAAAACGTAACTACCCTATACGAAACACATAACACATAAGACATATATGTAAAGATTAATAAAAATAATATATAAATACAGATGAACCCATAAAAATTAGGTGACATTAAGGATTGAGTGGTGGGATGTTCATCTATCCAAGAGTGATAGAAGAGAGGAAGAATATTCCCAGTACTTTAAGGGTCTGATCAGGTCGACCAAATAGTTCATGGTCATATTACAAAGATATTTATTTTTTGTTATGATACATTAATGGGGAAATTTTTTCTCCACCTTTTACATAAAACTATATCATCCTTAAAAGATATGGGATCCAAACATCTTCTTAAGGCTAACAGTTCCTGCACCTAAGAAACAAAGATCATGGAACGAGGGACCCAATGGAACATGGGAATAATGTAGAGTAAAATTCCAAAATGTGTTCAAAACCATACACACCTATTCACATTTGATGAACATGAGGGTCAAGGTATCCTCCTAACAAATTCTACAGTAGTATCACCATAACACTAGGTTGAATAATCTATGCATGATTCTATAATGTGTGGGTAAATCATGGTTTTTTACTAACAACATGATGAAAATGAATTTTATAATTATCTCCTTACTAAAAAAATCTACCTCAATTTATCTACATATTTTTGTTGCATTTTCACTATTTTGGATTCTTTCATAATGATGGAACCTTTGGAATATCCTATAAAGATGAAATAATCTGATTTTTAGTTCCTCACATTGAGGTGAATGATTGCATGCTGGTTCTTTTCTAGAAATACATTGATGAAATGCAGTTTCATAAATTATTTCCTGAATGTTATGTACTGTGTTGGGAATCTAGGAAAGACATTATTAGAGAAGTCCCAATTTTGGTGACAATAATTAATATAGCTCTAACCTAGAATTCAACAAAAATGGAATTAAATAATCCGCATTTAATGACTAGTCATTGCAATCAAAGAATATGAACTCCCACATACTTATTGTTCACATAACTCCCCTATATCTTTCGAACATTAATCTTCCTAAAAGAGTCTATTTCTCGAGAACTTCCCAAGACATCTTCACTTTCATGAATTTCAGCATGTCTAATTTTTTTAGAATAAATTATTATATCCTTCGAAGACATAGACATCCTTTCCCTTGATTCCATGTGGTGTTTTCCATTAGAATGTAAATAAAAAATTAAACATGTGAGGAATTTTTCAATAACATATATTACTCATTTTGGTACCTCAAGGGATGAAACAACATATATAGGAATGGATTATATCAATATATTAAAAAGGGTAATTGTAATACTGAATTATAGGAAATGGGTTTTCTTGTTCATGAGGTGTCCACTAATCCTATAAGAAAAAAATTATTGAAGTTGTTTATACATATCCTAATAAGCGGCATCAGTGTATATGATAATATATACAGACGTATCTTCTCTGCATATCTAGAATATTATCTTGAGGATTGACAAGCCATTTTGGTAAAAGTTTCAAAATATAAATGTTTTTCTTCTGTTGAATAACAAGTTAAACACTCCATTTGTAGGATTCATCCATGGTATTGTTGATAAAATGAATGTATCTCTTAAATTAATTGATATGAGGGATATAATAGGGGTCAGGCCTACAATGATAAGGGAGGAATAAACCAATATGATGATTTATTTATGAACATCATGATAAATATCCAATGTGAGAATTAATGGGCTTATGGATAATGGAACTCTTTACATTTACCAATAAGATACTTTGTAATAATCACAATATTATCCTTCAAGGATATAAATTTTCAGTAGGAACTGAAAAATATATACTTGGTATCAGTGGTCCTTGAGGAAAACCCATTTATGCTAAAAAATGACAATAATTCTCCAATACTATCAATTATAGGCCTTGTTAATACTAATATGATTTCCATGTTATTTCAAAGGGAATTTTTAGGGATATCTCTAATAACTTATTTGGAAAATCCTATATTAACTCAGATAGTCATCCAATGGATGAACCTATATTGTTCTTCAAATATCAAACAAGGGTGGTAAAAGGATATCCTTTTGTTGATAACGCTGAACAACGCCTTCAAAAATTTCACATGCAAATAGGTATATTGTGGAGGATGTAATATGGGTATTTAATAATATGATTTAGAACCATAGCATTAGAAATTTATACATTTGGAAGAATTCATCCACAAAATATGGAATTTGAAATATACATTAGATCACACTTAATCTGATCGCATGATACCATGTATAAGGATTTAGAGAAGACATCCAAGAATTATGCACTCTCTGGGATTAGAAAACACACTCCCTCATTAATATCATTGTATTTAGGATTAGGATTAAAGAATATGTTTTCGATATTAGAAAAAATATAAGGAATGGAATATAAAATATCTCCATGGCCCCATAGACATCCTCATTTCATATATGGATTGTAATCTTCATGAAGTGTTTTGAAATATATGTCATATATACCATTAACCACAACAAAATAAATATATTTGGTGACATTTTACAGTCAAATATGTGGTTTATTGATATGTTTCTTTTCAATAATCGATGCATGTAAAATTATGTATTCTTACCACCTTTCCCAAGTAATTTTATACTATATTGTTTTGGTATAGATTCTCATTATAATAGATTGGTTATGACAAAATATTCATTTTTTTAGAAATATCACTTAATGTAGTTTCATTACATTCATTTTATAGATATCAATCCTAATTATTAATCTCAATATTAGTCATATCCATGTACTTGAATGAAGGGGGGTACATGATAATCCAGAATTTATGATCTATGTAAGGGAACATTAACTTGTTTCGAACCCCAATCCAAGAGCACCCCTCAGATGAATTATTCTACATCAATCTCAAAACATGATGATATCTCATAGAAGTGAAAAATATATGGGAGAAAAATAAATGCTCTCCTCCATATTTTCTAGGGGTCACGGCACCAATAATTAAGAAGTAATTGAAAATGATTAAAATATGATTTTTTACAATGGATTATTGGTTATTATAGATAGTATAAAAATTAGTAAGACAAAATTTGAAGCCACACTAATTGAGACAATTCCCATTTAGGTTATATCACCATCATAATCATTCTCTCGAGTATCCTATATCTAGGAGACTATTGCTATCCATGAATTTGGATATCTCTTGACTTGCCTTTAGAGGCAAATTTCATCCCGCATTACTTTCCTTCAAATCAGTAGTGGATTGATAATATCATCTCATTGTCCATGATGACTCTATTAGGTGGAATTATCAATGATCATGCCATAAGTATTCTCTTTTCTTAGCAACCCGTTTGAGGGAATCAAAGGAGATGAATGAAATATGACCATCTTTTATAACCTTCATTTTAAAAAGTGGTCAGAAGCAGCTATCCGTACCAATGAAATTATAGGATTTAGAAGATCTATATATTTTTGATTTTAGGGTTAGTGTGAATAATCACACGCAACTTCAGTATATTCTCAAACTCTTCTATCTTATAGGGGAATTATTTGGGCTCAATAACTACAACTAGGGAAGGTATTTTTCAACGGAGGAAATGTAGATCCTAGTTTCTTTTGTTGGAATCATCAATCTAAGAATTTCATAAATATATTTTATTAACCATTGCATCTATGATACATGAATTCTAGAGAGGAAAAATTATCTTTATATAATTTGGTTATGTCAACTGAAAACTATTATAATAACTCCATGATAAATGTTAGTTTCCTAATGTGTTGGAAAAAATACCTTGTTGTAGGGTTTCATTAAAAATCATGTAAAGTAAGACTTAGTCTTAATAAATTTTATATAGGGGGAATTTATTTATTTTATTTAGAATTTTTGTAATTATATCCATTACCTTTATTATTAATATAAATTTTTCTTTTAAGGTATTAATCATGTTATGATAAAATAATTATTTATAAACCATTTATTTTAATTCCATATGTTTATATCAGTACATCTATGTATTTGATTACTAACTTTAATCAATATGACATTTCATATATTAGAGTAAAATAATATAAAAAAATGAATAACATGATGATGAGGATAATCTGATGGTTTTTTATTGAGAGTATAATAAGTCAACCTATAATCCTAGGGAGACAGTTTGTATGCCAATCTTGGATTGAGAAGTTTCATCCTTCCAATTCCACATTGTATCTCCCATGGTGGATTCACCTTGTCTCATCAATAATCTTCCCCCAAAAAAATTCTAGAACAAAATCTATAGGATTTAAAATAGTCCTTTTAATTTATATATTGTATAATTGGAATCTATGAGTGAGTATCAAAAGGATATTTTAAGTAGAATTTAACAAAACAACCTTGTATAAAGAAGCTTTACATAATAAATGAAGGATAAATTACACATAATAGATCATCGAATACATAATTAATAATAATTTCAAATCCTTTCAAAAACATTAATGCAAAACATACATATAACATGTCATAGATCTGGATCATTGATACATATGTAATGATTATTAATTTGAAACAACAAGTTAACATATTTTTCAATTCATTCATAAAAGATATAAAAACACAATAATTAATCTAATTTAATCTCTTATTATTCAAATAATTCATTTAATATTATTTTATACAATCATCATTGAATTCCTATTTATTGTGATTTAAAAAAAGGATCTAATTTTTTTTGTAAATATTAAAATTGTACACATCTATGTACATGGAAAATATCCAGGATTACTTATAAAAAATATTTTGTATGTTTTTAATTGTTAAAAAATCAGTCATACAACATATTTTATACAAGGAAGTTTTCATAATTTCATATAATGTACATACAATTAAAAAATAAATGGAAGATATGAATATTATGTCACGTGTATAATTTAATTCGTTGAGTCTTTATTACTCAAGGACAATAAAAAATTCATATTTTTTAATATTGTGAATAATTAATTAAGCACATCACAAAATATAAAACCTAATGATCGACATGTAATGAAAATTTAATTCCACCCAAAACACATTATACTGATGTAAAATAGGGAAATTAAATAAATATAATAATACCATTTAAATAGGTAAACTAAATTATGTGTGAAACCTAGTTCCACAGGATGTACTTTTCATTACAATATATATAGATTACACACCTAGGGTGTGTGAATGTGATTTTCTGGATGCTAATGAAGTGGACTATATATATAAATTCTATATAACATGTACTTGAAGTTACATGGTCTACAACAAGTATGATTCATGTATTAATTCTCATGGGGTATTAATTATATGAAATAGTTTGACCCCATGTTTTCCACCTTAAAACACATTGACTAAATGGAACTATGAAAATATACATTTTCCATAGTTTATAAAAGTAATGTGCCACCCATCATGGTCTACACATGTTTCATTTTAGGCACAAAATATATATTAATTACATGATGACTCAAAGTCTATGAAGGAATCCATGTGTAATGAATAAGGATACACAAAATATAACAATAGTGTACATGCCATGAAACTATTATAATACATCCATAATTAATGGATATTCTAGATAAGTTATTCAGATGAGCTCTTCGTTTAATGTTTATTTGTCCTATTAATACATTCAATGAATAAGGATGTAGAAGAATATATTTCTGTCTGGTATCATGATTAAATAAAACATGAAAATAATTTCAACTATTAAATGTCTAATGATCAAAAATAAAATAAATAATTATTATATTGAATTAGACTTCCTTGATAGAACATGATGGTTCTGGGTGTAGTGGAAGAAATTAGCAGGGATGATTCTAATACAAAAATGATTGATATAATTGATTATTCACATATTGAACATGTCCTAATAGTTTGGAAGGATGAACATTTTCCAATGAAAATCGACATTAAAATTCAATAAAATGAAGAGGATATCTATTTCACATTAAAAATAAAATTCATTTAAATAAAATTGTTTAAAATATTACATTACTAAATAGATCATTATTTAATGATGTTTTCGATCATATAAAAACAGGTTTATTTTCTCATCATTGATCTTTGAAGTTCTATGTATCAAATACCTTTAGATGTTATCTAAATGTGATCATTTGTTCTCTAAACAATGTAGATTTATTTATAGGTTCTAGCTTGGAAGATCAATCATCATACGATCTTACTCATGATCTCATTGAGAGGTCCATAATGTTTAATGAATCATTATTATAGAATAATTATTTATTTTATGGGGTAAAAGGTAGAATATTTGTACTGTAATTCAGTGTTAAGAAGGAGATCTATATTTAATTCAGGACAACAATTCTCAGTTTCAATAAACAAATACATAATACATATAACCATCATTTTATTACGACTGTTTGGTTTAATTTATTATATAATTACACAAAACCCACTAAATATTATATTATATTTTGTATGACCATATTCAATTTATTATTATTATTATTATTATTATTATTATTTCATGGAATATGATAATTAGTTCAATGCTAAATATTATTTTTATTTTCATTCAAATTATAATTTACCAAAAAAAATAGTCCTCTTGTCTTCCTAGGAATTTATTGAATACTAGAAAAATTAAAAATTTATACATTCAATAAATAAATATTATATATGTATAAAATTTAACTATTTACTTTTGAATTCATATATATATATATATAATTTATGTGAACACTAAATTACAAATAAAATCATTCCTAACGGATGATACACAAGAACGATAGAAAGATAAAATATCACAACAACGATAACCATATAAGAGATCTATTTTGGAAATCTAAACTATTAATCTCGATATTTTATTATTTAGGTTTCAAGAAAAGATAATCTTCTCTAACGGATGATTCAAATTTGTATAAGATTTAGATAAAAGTAAATTACACTATGGATTTGATATATTATGCAACGATTACATTACTAAAAAAGTATTGTGATATTGACATCCAAAAATGTAAAAGGAAAAAATACTTCCTCAAAATATTTATTAATAACATGTCCTTACTTACACACCCACCACACCCTATATCCATTGAACATATGTAATAATTGATTTGTTTAGTACATAATCATACGAAACTCATGAAAAGCATTAATAATTATTATAATTTATAAGGGGCATTTAAAGCATTCTCATATCGGTATAACTGATGACACATAAACATCATGAATACCAATAGGTGGATCTTTTCTCATAGTCTATCATCTTGGATTCTACCATGTTTAATACTAATGAGATTAAGTATCATTTTATATTGATAACTCAAACCTAAAATTTAGTGTACTTTGTTCCCAATTATAGAATGTGATCAAATAATTAAACTAGTATTATGAATATCATCATATAATTTCAATGTTATCATCACAGTGTGGAGCTGATATGATCATTATCAATGTGATATATTATCTATTAAATTATTATATTAATGTCATGTATATATGTTAAGGAAATTTAATAATAGATTTTAATTAAAATTCTATTCTTTAATTATACATGAAATCTATAGTATGAATAGCAGGTTTGAGGACACCAATTCCAAAAAATATTTATTATATTATACAGTTTTCCAAATAAGAATCATGAAATGTTGGTGAAAAAAAATTATGTGAACAGAAAAATATGACATATTTTAAAAATAACTATTGAATCAGGTTTCATTACAAAATATAAAATTATATGACAAAATAACATAAATATAAACAAATAAATTTCTTCCTTAAAAGAAAATTGTATACTAGAGGATGTGGTGAACATATTATCTAATAAATAACGGGATATAAAATGAAATGAGGAAAAACACATTATATTCTATATTTTATAGTTAAATAACAATTCAATTAATGAATAAAATAATTTATCATGTTAATACATGTTTATTTTTTAACCAATTATCATTTAATCAGTTATTGTTTGTTAAAGGATAGAATATATGCAATTCTATATGTTCAGGAAATTTCATATAAATCTGGAATAAAAATTTATAATAAATACTTTATCTAATGGTATCTATGTATAATGAAACTACCAAAAATAATAAAAAAATGTATCATCTTGTAAAATAATGAATATATTAACCAAAACAAATATTATCATCCATTTAATAATCCCATATAAAATTATTTAAATAAAAATTTTAAGTGATCTAAAAATTCCACCATTATATTTCACAAAACAATCATTAAAACATTATTGATTTTGTAGAAGTTCATTGAATGGTAAATTTTGTGTATAACCTTATTCAAGAGACATGTAGGTTTGAAATCAATTAAAATTATATAATAATATTGATATAGTTTTATTATGATAACCATAACATAGTTACACAAAATTTCTTTGTTGATAACAATGAAAAAAATAACATATTTAAATTTCATAAATAAAAATAGCTACAAATAAACTAACTCATTATATAGAAATAATATGTTAATTCAATCACTTAAAAATAAAAACTAAAAAATTAAAATTATTAAATACTTCACTAAATTTAAACAAAAAAATCATGAAATTGAAAAAATAATTAATCAAGGGCCATTTTGATATAGAATTAGTATGTAATAAAATAAGTCAAAATATACAAAGAATATATTAAGGATAAATATTGAAATACATAAACCTCCATGTGATTTCACTACATCCTGGAAAAATCACAATTCAAAATCCTTAAACAATATAGAAAACAACAATATGGATGTCCTAAAAAATTATAGGGGGAGTGGATGAAGAGACCTTATTATTTGAGTGTGTAAAATCATTAATGAGAATCAAGGATAATGTTGGATTCAATGAGGGATGAAATGGAGAAAAAATTTATATTTTTCCTAAATATTATTTAATATATAAATTTTAACCATATATAATTAATTTATGGTTTATTAAAAATATTATAAAATGACATTGTATCCCAATTTTAGTAAAATCTAGTTTGACTCCATGATGATACTTTTTTAGTTTCATTGGACACATGGTGATATTCCCTTGGGAGAACCCCATTATGTTAATCTGTGGATACTCAATTAAAGGATACGGGGTAAATAATGGTTATATTAAACAACCTGTATACAATTATAATCCTCAAACACATTTAAAATATACACTCTATCTTTTTTATCTTTTTATCCATCACTAAACATACTTTTAAAACATCATAATATACAATAAAATTATTTCTCTCTTTATATAAATCATTAAAATCAATCATTCCAATGTTATCACTATTAACTCACTAAATTAAAACAAAAAAATAAAATTAAAATAATTAAATCCAAACATATCTCATTATAATTAGTTTTAAAATATCCTATAGTACACAATAATTTCTAGATACTGTCATGAAACAATCTTTGATATGAAAAATAATAAATCAATTATTATTTATGATAATTTTATTACGTCACCACATAAAACATACCCAATTTCATAACATATATGACTTATATACTCAAAGTGGTACAATACTAAAATAATATATCAAACCATAACATAAAAATAAGTCTCTATATAATATGTCCCTAGTGCTTACACATAATTAAATTTGTCTCTAAATATTTACCACTCCCTTATAAATTTAAAATTCTATGCCACAGTGAAAATGAATTATAATTATTTATAGTAATATTGAAATGCGAAGGACCAAGGTCCTCTAAGGTAATGGATTAATCATGGTGTTTTCGAGGACAAAATGATGAGGGACACATTATCTATCAATGATAGTGATGATCATGAATGTTATTTTACCCTATGTCAAATATTGGTCACCCAATATATTAAAATGATATGATCAAATGGGATGATTCATAACCTCTTTCTCAATAGCATAGTCTGAGGCCCAGTAAAGGAAATGATAGATCACTGGATTTAAAACCATATTATTCTATCTAAATACCCATTCATGTCTATTCTGACCCTCATCCGAGTATTTCGTATATTATCAAAAGAGTCCTCTAGATAGTTGTCAAAAAAATATCATTATTTAAATATAATTAAAATCCAAAAAATTATAAAAAAATCAGATTCTCATTGATATATCCAATATAAATGAATTATTAACATCTTCAACATCACAATAATCAATTATATTCATTTTTCTTATCCATATCATTTCTCTATAAATCAATACAATAAGAAACACACCATACAGTAATAAAAATGATTGAGAGGATATCCTAGAATTTTTATCATTTTCATGGGTTTTAGCAGAACAAAAATCATCTTATATAGTAAGTAAAAACATGCTATAGTTTGATTTGATGATGTAGTCATGCATTGATGCTTTTCATCCAATCCGGTTGCATGAAGGACTAGTGTATAATCCCCACATATCTTTAGCCTAGACAATAAGCACAAAAAAATTCCATAGTAATGTATAAGTGAAATAGGTGGATTATATAATAATATATCACATCATTTGTCAACATTGTGGCGACGAAATAATAACAATAAACTCTATCATCACTTATAAATACATATTAGAAACACTTTACATATTTATTTTAATTAATATATGGTGTGATGATGGATTTATAATATTTATTATTACCCACTAAGAGATTCCCATGTGTAAATCAGACAATAATATTCAATTTAGTTAATTAACAAGAATCGATATCCAAAATCATATTTTTGAATATCAATAACAATTTTGGATGTTCAAATGATAGAATGTTGTTCACATTTTTTTCTACAGTAGGAAATGAACACACAAATGCATGTATATTTTTTTCTATCCAACCCACAAAAAATACAATTTCAATGTATTTGAATTACTATAATTTATACTTAAACAATATCTAATAGAATTTCAATTATTTTATTTATAATTTACTTAAATATATTTGAGTGAACTATACTATTTAGTTTCCGTAATTTGACATCGAGCAGATTTTTTTTCAAAATTATTATTTTCAAATATATTGGTCATGTTGTGGAAATCATTGATTTCCAAATTTTTCCATACAAATGTTACATGCATCATTTAGATGGGTCACATTTGTGTCTTACACATAATCCTAAGGCATGTATATAAGGGGTTAGCACTACTGTAGCACCCCGGCCCATGAAATATCAGATCTGATGTCTACGTCCCTTAAATTGGCATGATTATATGTAATAAAATAATAGAGGATCAATGTGTTTTGTAGTACTGGTAAACAATATACATAAATGAGTGTTTCATTACAATCTAATACACTAATTAAAACATAATTTATGTCATCCAATGAAAGCATTATTCGAGTAATTATGTGCATTAATATCATTCATATAATATTTATTTGTTTGTTGTGAAAAAATAAAAAATAGGGTGACCTCAAATGCTGAGTAAGGGTAAAAAATATTAGTAGAAATAATGAATCAATGATAATAATAATAATTATGGCATGGTAAATAAATGAACCCACATACTATATAATAAATGAACATTTAAGTAAGTACATAAAAAATATGGAAATGTGATAAATAGAAACATGTGTCATTAAAATAAAAAGATATGGAAAATTCAATATGAAAATGGAAGAAACTAAAACACATTCTATTTAATAATTGTACTAAAAATGAACTGTATAGATATATTTGTCAGTGAAAAATCTCATGGATGAAAAAAACTATAAAAATACATGGGAAATTCCTAATTATTTGACATCATGTGTCTAGTGCAGGAACGACTACCAAAAATACCATTCTCAAGATGGTTTAATTTTACGTGTAAAAACTCATCCACTCTACATGGAATCAAAATAAAAGGGATTTTGTCTAAATTATTTCTTCTCATGAGATTACAGATGCATCAAGGGGCTATCGTAATGTTTTCCCCAATGCGTAAGACTTTGTTAAATAGTCCCCAACACATGAATTTCATGTCCCAAGCATTACACATATCAAAGGAATAATATTCCTTCTCAAATAAACATATTGAATAAACTATATGGATTTATCAATATATCCATAAATAATAAAATATCATTCAATGTAAACATAGTAATAAATCGGTATACAATTTTGCAAGTGAACATATCCTTGATAAATGATATGGATATTTAGGGGAAATTCTACATAAAGTCATCATAGGAAATCAAATGTTTTAACATGACTAAATGGAATTAAGGGATTTAATGTGAATATTATGCTTTTCCAAATAAATTAAAACTATCCAAATGATTATTTGGGATGGTATCAATACAACATATCCCAATTGGTGAAAAATAATGTGTTATTGTCATTGATGAATGCATATATTATTAAAATATACATTAGAAAAATTATTTGAGGAAAATATCATCTTATTTGTAAAACCTTGATAAAAATGTTGTCTATGAAAATCCCTTGAAAAAATTTTCAGTCAAAATTAACCTTTTAAACGTGTGAAGGAAGATTCAATGAAATGATAGTAGTTAAACCCATACATGTTGTAGGAGGTAAAAAGTGCATTCCTTCTGCACAATAAATTGTTAGAAAAATGCCTTATTTGGAAACAAAAAAGAAAAATTTGGTGAAAGAATTGGTAAAATAAAAAAGGGTAACATCAATTTATAAATAATTTTGAATTTTTTTTAACATTTTTTAAAACATTTCAATTAAACATAATTTTTTAAAGAAAAAATGTTCTACGATTATGGAATAAATGATGTCAGGTTTGTAAAAATTAATTTTGAATACCAAAGAGTGTAAAATGGTAATAATTCATGAATGAGGTAATGAAAAACCAAAGGAGTCGAAAATATAAGAAATTATAGAATACAAATCTTATAATTTTCTTGAATGGAATCCCCATTGAATGATCATTTATATTAATCTTGAGTAAAATAAAATTTAATCATTCGAATGTTCCCCATTAGAAATTGAATAATTTTAAATAATAAGACTAGTAAATTAATAAAAATAAATTAATGTTTTAAATTGCATAAAGATTATAAAATTTAAGATAGAATATATCAAAAGGGGAAGTATATAGAGCTCATGAAATGAGTATGGAATGTTAAATATCAATCATATATGTAAAAAGTGTGATGAAAATCCCATACATTGAGTCTGACATGTCTTGTGAGTATTTATATTCATGAATAATAAAAATATATTTATTATTTAATAGATTTATAACGTTTTCAAACTTATCATAATTTTTTTTTACTTACTACTACGTTGATCTAATTAACTTAAACAATTGTTTTTAGGTCGAGTGTTTAAAATAAAACGGTTTATATGTCAAAAACAAAATTAATAGGTAAACTATGATCAAATTGGACATTATGTAACATATATATAATTATAATCATGACATAAATATCATATATATATATATATTATACTTTTGAAACCAATCACTAAATATGGTCACAAAAAATGAACCAATGTTACAATCATAGAGATGGTAGGTTGTAAGTATTCATGACTAACATTCCCATTATTCATTGATCATTATGGAAAGAATATAAGTAAAAATAATATTTCTAGAATGATAAATATATCATAATAAATATTATTTAATCATATATACTTATATATCGAATTCATGTGTTGTGGATGAAATCAAAACATGTTGAGGAAGTGGTAGTCAAGAAATCCACAAACGACGTTATCACTTTTTATGTGTGTGAAAGGGTAATAAAAAAATTAAATATATTATATTCCTAGAAATGTAATTATGTAATGACTATAATATATATGGATTTTTTGACAAATTTTTTAATTATGATCATCCTTTATTCCTATTATATATTTTGTAATCGAATAACATCTTTTTTAGAATGCGGTAGCCCACACTTCCACAAATGATGTTATCATATTTACAAAATTTAAAAGTACAATGGGTTGTGTTATAAAATTATTTAATATAAAAAAGGAATAATAAATATTATATAGATCATATATAAATAGTTTTTCTGTCGTAATTCAAAACCATGAAATGTTGTAAAGAAAAAATCAACAAATTCATTCAATGAGGAAGCAGTTCACCCTACAAAAAAAACAGAATGTTCATTACCCATTAGATGGATGTTTATGTAAGTGTATATTTAAAACATAACATGAAATAACATAGTATATTTAGGATTTTGTTTTTATTATATAATAATATAATAAATAAAGCTTATGGTCCAATAATGGAAATAAAATGATAGAGTTCAACGAAAGTTGTTACCGATTTTTCAGGTAACTCGTTTTGGTTTACAGCAAATGAAATCCATTAATGGATAAATGACCAAGGAGAGGGTTTTTAGTTTATGGTGGTATTTTTATTAGTTATTTGGGTAGTGATTGGTCTTAAAAAATTGGCATGCTAACTATGACAAGCAGGGAGGAGAGGATACCTTTTATTGTGAAAGAGGAGTGGCACTCTTGTAAATTTCAGAAAATAGAATTCCCCCACGTTTTTCCCATTGAAAGTGTCTCCAATAATGGACCAAAGTAAGTTTATGTTAAGACTGGATACAACTATTTCAATAAAACTAATATTTGAAAAGTGTCTATAACATTTAATGCCTTATGGTTTATTTGTAGTCCATTGTTAAGCATAACTACACTTTAATCATTGAAATTAATTTTAGTTACCTTCCTTCATGAAAATTATCATTTTTATTTCTTAAGGAGACACAATACAAAGCATTAACCGTCAAGAAATATATTACTACTGAAGATAAAATGCATCGTTAATAAAAAAGCTGATTCCAATAGGAGGGAAGGATCCTAAATTAAGGTAGATGGAAATAGAATGGATTGGTGAAGCCTAGGAAGCCAGGATGTCCCCAAATTTATACCATCACACTAGTTATGGGAGATCCCTATATGGGTTCCCAAGATCATACTTCACATATGGATAAGATAAACTATGCTCCAATGGATACATCCACTTCCAGATAGATCATTATAGAGAATAAAACAAGTAGCCTCCACCCGCTTCAAATCTATATTCCTTTGTGCACATAACTCAAGACCTGTGACCATCGCCTTAGAATCGGCCTGCAGGGAATCTCCATATCCATAAAATTCCAAAAAAATCTATAACAATGGACCCCCTCTGGTCTCTCATAATACCACTGTAAAGATCAGGAAATTTAACGGAATTTTGTTTCTTAATAATTTCGAATTTTACTTGTCTCTGGCTTCTGACATCACTTGATTCCGAGACATGTTATGCCCAGAATCAATTTCAGATGTTTATTTCGGGTACGTTCAGTAAACGAACGAACGAGTTTTTCTATCTTTTGAACCGGTGGACGGAATTGAAATCTAAGGGCACTGATGAACTCATAGCTTCGGTAATTACATAAGGGGACCTTTATCGCAGTTGTGTTTTAAACGGGTTGAAAATTAATTTTTTGGGGAATTAGTTTAAAATGAATAAAATTGGTAGAGCACAATTTTATTTGGAGGGTGGTGGTCATTTCCTCCAACGTGTGGATGTTAGAGAGGTGGGGACCACATTAGACCCAACCATTCATTTTTCCTCTAAACTCCTTAAAACCTTCATTAAATTGGCCTCCCCCCTTTAATTGCAAATCTCTCAACCTCACTCACTCCATTAATTGATGACAACCCCTAAAATTTATGAAGATATTTCCAGTCCCTCGCATTAATTAATTGCCAATGCATTTAATTAGTGAGGATCTTTCCTCTCCCTATCTTTAATTAATTTCTAATGCATTAAATTAATGAGGTTATTTGAATTTTGAAATTTAAATTTCATGTGTAATAAAATAATAGGATTTTCTTTTTATTTTACTAGGGAAGGGATTCTGTTGTGCTAAGGAGGATTGGGAGAGCTCTTTAGTTTTTGAAGAACACCGTCGTCTGACAAAGAACGATGATTTCTTAGAAGAAGAACGCTTTTTCCATGAAGAACGACGACACGCCACCCATTCTATTCTCTGTGACAAGATATGAGACGCACTTCCTCCTCGGTTCCCTCTGATGTCACCTACAAATCCATTCCCCATGACACTGTCTTTTGTGACCCCCGACATGTGATATAAATAATTGAGGTAGGGGTTTTTCATGAATGTGAATATTTTCATACCTCGTTCTTCATTGGATATCATTGTATATTTATGGGAAATTTCTATCTCTTTATGTGGAGGTCGCGGGGCAAATTAACATGGCCCGATGACCCTTTATTGATCTTGTTTATTATTATTAGAATCGGCAACCGAAAGGGGAGGAAGCACGACGTCGTCGTGCTGTGCCGGGAACGAGGTGAAGGAAGATGGTGTCGTCACACCGGCTGTGAGAAAGGACCCGCGACCCACAACGTGGGCCCCTTCGGCGTAAGAACCGGCTATCCCGTCGTCCATCCGGGCGAACGGGAGCCGCGACGCCAGGAGGGAGCCACACTGGAAGTGTTGCGGTCCACCGTGTGGGCGGCTTGAGCCAGATGGCTGGCCGACCTAGCCAGCCTGTTTGGGAAGCGTGGTGCCTCTTTTTGTCACTATTTCGAATAGATGGATGGAGATGGGGCACCTTGGACCTCTCTTCTTTTAGGCGGAGCTGATCAGCCCACCGGCCGAGCCAGGCGGGCAGCGCCAGGCCGATACGAGCCGGGCCGCGCCCCGTTGTGTCGCACCACGCCATGCCGGGCTGAGCCGCACCACATCGGGTTGGGCCACATCCTTCGGGCTGAGCTGCGCTTTCCTTTGGACCGGTCTGAATCCCCTACTAGGATGGACTCATCAAACATGGTTAACCCGACCTGTCAGCCCATTGGGCTAAACGGGTCGTGCCCGTTATTCACTTAAATGTGAATAACATAAAGACCGTGAATATGATCGATGCGCCATCTATGGCATTGAGATGATTTTGATGAGTGGGTCTTGTTGCAAAAATATAATTGAGTTTTGGAGTACTTTGGTAAATGGAAGTGTTTGGAATGAGCATATTTCCAACCGTTCCCCTAGAACGGAAAAGGAAATATCTCTCATACCGGATGTCCCATTGACGCGTCGTCTGTCTCGTTGAGTTCTTTTTGACAAGATGAAACTTCAGGATACATCAACTATGGACCTATTATAGTTGATTTATCGACCCCTTTTTACTCATGGAGCAGACCGTCCCTGAATCAAGTACGTTGTGTGAGGGAAATCTAGAGCTGGCTGCGAATGTGACGAAGATGACGATTTTACTTGGATCCTATGGGGGATCGGCAGTGAGGATGACTATACATGAATCCTACATGGGTTCGGTAGTGATGAAGTCTGTACTAGGATGCTCTGTGGGTTCGACAACGATGTCTATTTTTCATGTATCCTACGTTGGGCCGATGTTATTGACCTCTGTACATGTATCCTGAGTGGGTCTGGTAGAGTAGCTGGTCTTTTATCCTATGTGGTTCTGACAGCTTACCTATTTTTGTATCCTATGTGGGTCTGATATATTAGATGAACCAGTGAATACATCTGATCATCTCTATCACTATAAGAATGATGTATACTTGTGTGAGCTGAGTCTTGACTTTCAATCATTATCTTTGGTATGATTTCTTTCTTTCCTATGTGGTCTAGATTGTTCTTGGATTTGGAGGTTGGGGACGTACTAAGATTGATGACCTAGGTATTTGTATGGGAATATACCTAAGTAGGGTTGGTGGATTCTTCATGTTTGTTACTTTACTTTATGGATTATCCTTCGTTGATTCTGGGAGACCATCAAGGGTCTCGGGGTCCCTACTGAGTATTGTATTCTCACCGCTGCACGGGCATTGCCAGCACAACGTTGTGTTGGATGTAGAAGACGGGAAACACTGATTATGGAGGAGTCTGGTGGAGCTGGATTGTACCTAGAGGTGGACCACCTATTGTGGCATGCATGAAGTGGACGAGTGGACCTAAGGTGCCGAGGAGACCATATGTACCCACCCATCAGGTGCGATTCCTGGAGGATGACTCGGTGGTTGTTGCATAATGTTACTACTGTTGTAATTTCCTTTCCAAGTGTACTATACTTTCAGTTGGATTTGTATACTGGAACATTTAAATTTCAGCACTTAATTTTGTACTTTGTTTTACATAGTGATTACTTAATTTCTGAACTCTATTATGTTGTTTACTTACATAAAGGATATATCCTCCTTTTTTATCAAGATATATGACTTTGGTGCTAGTCTCCAACCCCTGGCCAATGGAAGGTGGGCTTGTGGTAGTCACGAAACGAGACCCGAGGACAGATCATGACAAATTGGTATCATAGGAGTCAGTTCTACCACAGAACTCAGGAGTCTAATCTTTTCCTTTTTGAATCAATAGTGTTAGGAGTATTGATTGTTGTTTTCAGTCCTGGGATTCCATTTTTGGTGTGGTGGTCGAAGTATCCATACACCAGGACTCGAAACACTGATTTACGACTCAGTATAGAAAAAAACAGATTGTGTGTGCGTGTTTCAAAAGTTTTCTTTGTGATTGCTTTTTGTCAGCTAACCATGTATACTGTTTGACTGTGGCACACTTTGTTTCTTTTCAGGATGTCCCCATAAAGGTATCCAGCCAGGGTTCCTAGTTACCTATGAGATGGAATCTCATCATGTGATGAGGCCTTGGTGCTGGGTCCCATCACAGTAGAGGGACTAGTGGTACCACTACCAACTGGGCCACCGATGCTACCAGCCCCAGCAGCGGAGATTGCATGCTGCCTGAGCGCGTTGCACAAATTTTAGCAACAGAGGTCACCCAGGTTCTGCGGAGAGAAGAACCCTCAGGCAACCGAGGATTGGCTGGAGGCTATCTTCAGAGTCTTCATGTTGGAAGGGACACCATATGACCTTATGGTGATCCTTGTCACGAGTCTACTGCATGCCTCATCAGGTAGATGGTGGAACATGATGGTCTAGGTGCACGTCGAGGCATTATTACTTTGGATGGACTTCGAGAGCCTTTTCCGCTCGGAGTTTGTTGCATCCAATATTATGTACGATGCGCATCCAAGAGTTACAAAACGTTTAGCATGGTACTATGATAGTAGCTCAGTACTCGTTGTGGTTTACTAACCTCTAATGCTGCTCCACGGACATGGTGTGGGACCCATTCTTTAGGGCCCGGAACATCAAGTAGGGACTGAGGCATGAGATCAGAGCATCGACAATTCCCCTCAGCATTACAATGCGGGCATGGGTACTTGAGACAGCCAATTTAGTGGAGAGCTTTCTCGCTGAATAGCCACCAGCAGCGAGACCCACCACAGGATGACATGGAGAAGAGTCTTTTACTACCGTCAATCAAAAGATTTCGCATGGGTCGAAGAAGGTCAGGCAATCATGTGGGCCACCTCAGGATACATGATCGGTTATGTGGGGGACCTGAAACATAGCCAGCCTTACGAGGAGCAGACAATGCTATGCATGCGGCGGGCAGAGGACTACCCGACCCGCCATTCAGATGAGCAGTAGACAATAGAGGTACCTCCCATGCAGAGGCAGAGGTTCGACCATGGAAGTCCCCAGGGACCATGTGGATGAGGCAGAGAAGATGGAAAAGATGCGGGTGGGGGAAGATACTTCAAGGCTCTACAACCACCACCCCCAGGAGGTCCACCACGACCTCAGGGAGCTGGCGGGAAGAGGCAGGCTTAGCTCTAGGAGGTAGAGGCTTATGACCACAGTGCACCGGAGATGTTTTGAGGTACTATCTATGTCTAATCAACCCTTGAAACAGTTCTTATAGATGCAGGTATGAGTAATTATTTTATTACCACATCCATTGTTTGGAGCTCTGAAATTCCAAAGGATCCATTGGCTCGATCCTTACAGCTATAGAATCTTACGGGAGAATACTCAACGATTACCCACTAGTGCCGGAAGTGTGAGCTTAATCTAGGAGGCGAGATCATTATATGTGATCTTCTGGTAGCGTTGTTGAGGCCTTATGACGTCAGCTTGGGTATGGACTGGTTATCTACACTCTATGCCCAGATCTACTGTATTAGGTGAAAAGTGCGGTGTGTTCGCATAGATGGGACCTAGTTCACCTTCACCAGCAAGAAGGGAGACTTTGAAGCACAGGATGGACTTGCGATGTGGAGGGGGATGCCAATCACACATCAGTTAGATAGTCTCATCCTCATATTAGTGGATACGCAGAGTCCTAGTTTTCCTGTTGTGGTGGATTAGTATGCAGACGTTTTCCCTGACGACATTACAAGACTAAATCCTCAAAGAGTGGTACACTTCTACATAGTCCTGTACCCAGATACAACACCCATATCTACTCTAGAATATCGGATGGCTCTCGCTGAGCTTCGTGAGCTATGGGTAGAGATGGAGGACTTACAGGGAAAGGGATTCATCTGACCCAGTGTTTCACTCTGGGATTCTTCGATTTTGTTCGCCAAGAATGCGAAGGGGAGCTTGCGACTGTGTGTCGACTACCGTTTCCTGAATCAGGTGACCGTAAATAACAAGTACACACTTCCAAGGATTGAAAATCTCTTTGATCTGATCAAGGCAGCACGATGGTTCTCAAAGATATACCTCATGTAAGGCTATCACCAGCTCAGAGTTCGAGATGAGGATGTGCAGAATTCGACCTTCAGGTGTCAGTATGGCCATTATTAGTTATTGGATATGTCCTTAGGCCTAACCAATGCTCCAGTAGTGTTCATGAGTCTCGTAAACAGGATCTTATCGCCTCACATCGATCAATTTGTTGTAGTCTTCATTGAGGACATACTGATTTACTCGCCTACCGAGGAGGAGCATGCCTACCACATGAATATTGTACTGGATTAACTTATAAAGCAGATTCTTTATGGTAAGCTCTCGAAGTGCCAGTTCTGTAATCGAGAGGTTCAATTCTAGGGGCAATTCCTCTCAAAGGTGGGAGTTGCAGTGGATCATGAGAAGATCGATGCAGTGCTTTCTTGGGAGCCACCCAAGAACGCGACAGAGGAGCGAAGTTTCCTAAGTATGGCTGGGTACTATTGGAGATTTGTTCTAGACTTCTCTAGAGTTGCAACAACGCTTACAGCTTTGAAGAAGAAGTGGAAACCCTTCGTGTGTTCTGACAAATGCCAGCAGAGCTTTCAGAAGCTGAGGCGGAGATTGACCAGTGTTCCCATCATGAGGCTACCGGAGGAGGGCATTGGGTATATAATTTACTTCGATGAATTAGGGACAGGATGTGGGTCTGTCCTGATGCAGGAGTGAGCTGTGATCACTTATGGTTCACGGCAGTTGAGGCAGCATAAGAAGAAGAATGATACCCCTGACCTAGAGTTAGCCCCAATGGTCTTCGCCCTAAAAATGTGGCAGCACTATCTAATGGTTGAACGCTTTACAGTCTTCTCAGACCACCAGAGTCTCAGGTACATTTTCTCACAGATGGACCCGAACCTGAGACAACAGAGAAGGTTCAAGTTCCTCTAGTACTATGACTTTGAGATAATATATACTCCTAGGAAGGGGATGATTGTGGATGATGCTCTCAGTAGGAGCTCAAGGATTAAAAAACATGGAGTGGTGACAATGTAGTTAGATGATTTGCATATATCATTTGTGGAGAGAGAGGAGTAAACCATTATACAGTCCCTCACAGTCACTCTACAACTTTAGCGGGTTAGAGAGGCACAGTGTGGTGACGTTGACTATGAAGCGACACGTGCTCAACTATCCTCAGGGCTGGCACCCGATGGATTTTATGAAGAAGAGGAGCACGTCATCCTTTTCATGGGATGTACCACGGTACCTCTTTCCCTATATGAGGAGGTGTTGAGGGAGTTCCACACATCCCCTCTAGTAGTACATCCATGAGTGGGGAAGATGTATTAGGACCTCAAACGACAGAACTAGTGGCTTGGTATGAAGAAGGCTATAGTAGAGTTCATTTCTCCAATCCTCACTTGTCAACATTTGAAGTCGGAGCACCATATATCAGAAGGATTAGTACAAACCTTAGTGGTTCTGGAGTGGATGTGGCATGGGATATCCATGGATTTATTGATGGGGATTCCACATACATCCATGGGTCACAACTCTATCTGGGTGACCATAGACTGACTCAGTATGTCGGCCCACTTCCTACCGATAAGAGAGCATGGATCAGAAGAGAGCTTGGAACACCTCAACGTTTAGAAGATCATGCAGCATAATGGTGTGCCATCATCTATAGTGTCTTCCTGAGATTCTCTCTTTATTTCCCATCATTTGAAGGGGTTGCATGGGGCTTTTCAGACAGAGCTACGCCTGAGCACTGCCTTTCATCCTCAGATGGATGGCCAGATGGAGAGGACTATTCAGACTCTCGAGGACATGCTTTGTGCATGTGTCCTCGACTTTGGTAGCATCTGGGAGGATCATATTCCCTTGGAGGAGTTTGCATACAAGAACAGCTACCCCACCACCATCGGGATGGCACCGTACAAGGCACTATACGGCTGACCATGTAGATCACCTCTATGCTGGACTGACCTTAGGGAGTAATTATTTGTAGGACCAGATATGGTCAAGGCTATGATGGAGAAGGTGCATATCTTCGAAGAGAGGATGAGGACTGCCGAGAGCAGATAGAATTCCTATGATGATAAGAGACGGACACCACTAGAGTTCGAGGATGACAACCAAGATTTCTTATGAGTCTCACCTTGACATGGATTACTGAGATTTGGCTGAGGCATCAATTTATATCCACGCTTCATCAGGACTTTCCTGGTCCCCAGTATAGTAGGCTAGGTGGCTTAATGCATAAATCTTCCACCTTAGTTGCACAAGGTGCATGAAATCTTCCACGTATCTCAGCTGATGCGATACGTGCACGACCCGACCCACATCATCACCCACTGGGAGATGGACATCGATGACAAGGTTACATTTATGGAGGTCCTAGTGGAGATTGAGGATAGACAGGAGCGAGTCCTACGTGGATGTTAAATTCCGCTCGTGTGAATTCGTTGGCAGTACAAGAGCCTCTAGGGGAGAACAAAGGAGCTGGAGGATCATATGTGTTTTTCAGTACCCTCATTTGTTTCCCTAGTTTATGATTTAGATTTACAAGGACATAAATCTGTGAAGAGGGAGTAATGTAAAGACCCGTAAATTTAAAGGGAATTTTTTTTCATAATACTTTTGAAATTTACGAGTTTGTGACTTAGGATGACACTTGATTCAAAGACCCGGTGTGCCCGAAATCAAGCACTTAAGTTTATCTTGGGTACGTTCAGTAACTAAATGAGCGGATTTATCTATATTTTGAATCGGTGGCCAAAATTGAAATTTAAGGGCACTGATGAACTCACAACACCGGTAATTACTTAATGGGACCCTTTCCACGGTTGTGTTCTAAGGAGGTTGAGAATTATTTTTTTGGGGAATTAGTTTAAAATAAATAAAATTGGCGGACCAGAATTTTATTTTGAGGGTGGTGGTTATTTCCTCTCAAGTGTAGATGTTAGAGATGTGGGGCCCACACGAGCCCCAACCATTCATTTTTTCTCTAAAATCAATTAACCCGCTCATTAAATTGGAAACGCCCCATTTAATTTTTAATCTCTCCACCTCCATCACTCCATTAATTCATAAAAACCCCTCCAATTTATGAGGATCTTTCCTCTCCATCTCATTAATTAATTTCCAATGCATTTAATTAACGAGGATCTTTTCTCTCCCTCTCTTTAATTAATTTCCAACGCATTTAATTATTGAGATGATTTGAATTTTGAAATATAAATTGTATGTCTAATAAAATAACATGATTAGCCTATTATTTTACTAGTGGAGGGATTTCGTTTTGCTAAGGAGTATTGGGAGAGCTCTTGCGTTTTTGAAATACACCTCTCTCAAACGATGATTGCTGATTTCTTCGACGAAGAATTCTTGTTCCACGATGAACGACGACGTGCCACCCATTATCTTCTCTGAAACAAGAGAGGAGACACCACTTCCTTATCGGTGCACTCTGACGTCGCCTACGAATCGTTTCCCCATGACGCCGTCTTCCGCAATGCCCGATGTGTGACATAAATTATTGAGGTAGGGGTTTATTCTTGAATGTGAATGTTTTCTTACACCATTATTCGTTGGGAATTTTTGTCTATATACAACCAATTGCTATCTCTTTACACGGATGGAGCAGGCCTCACGAACACGACCTGATGACCCTCGGTTGATCTTGTTTATTATTATTAGAATCAGAAATTGATGGTGGAGGAAAAATGGAACCTTCGTGCCATGCCAGGAACGAGGAAAAGGATGTATGCACCGTCGCTCCAGCTATGCAGAAGGAATCGCGGCCCGCATCACGAGCGGCTTGGGCGGAAGAACCGACCGGCCCGTCGGCCAGCCGAGCGAAGGGGAGCCGCGACGCCAATATGGTGACGCGCCAGAGAACCAGTCGTCATGTGGACCGGCCGGGTAGAGCTGATCCACAGCTCCAGGAGGGTGTCATGCCAGAAGAGTCTCGGCCCGCCCTGTGGGCCAGTTGCGCCAGAAGGATGAAAGGTGTATCCAGTAGTGTTGGGAAAGGTGGCGCCAATTGTCGCCATTAGTTTGAACAGACGAGGGGGGGGGTGGTTGGGGGTGTGCCCCCTCAGACCGCTCGGCTTTTGGGCTAAGCCGCTCAGCCAGGTGGGCGAGCCAGCAGGGCCAGGCCGAGCCGAACCATGCCAGGTCGGGCTGGTCCGCACTCTGCCGGGCTAAGATGCACTTTCCTTTGGACTGGTCCAACACCACGGCCGGGTCGGACCCCCCAAATTGGGTTACCCAAACCTGTCTGCCCATTGTGCTAAATGGGTCGGGCCTATTATTAACTTAAATGTGAATAACATGAAGACCGCGTGTCTGATCGATGCGCCGTCTACGACACATGGACCCTTTCGATGAGGAAATCCTTTTGTGATACTCTAAGTACGATTCGAAAAATTTTGGTAAATATCCAAATTTGGAACGAGCATATTTCCAACTAGGCCCCTGGAATGAAAAAGAAAATATCTCTCAGACCAAACATCTGTTTGATGCGCCATCTGTCGTGTTGAGTTCCTTTTGATGAGATGTAATTTCGGGATACATCAACTGTGGACTTCATGACAGTTGATGTATCGACCCCGTTTTACACATGGAGCGACCCCTCCTGCAATCGAGTACACTATGTGTGGGAAACCTAGGGTTGGTTGTGACAGCAATGATGACGACAACTGTACTTGGATCGTACATGGGTTCAGCAGCGAGGAAAACTATACTTGGATCCTCCGTGGGTTCGGCAGCGATGAAGTTTGTACTAGGATCCTCTGGGGGTTCGACATCGATGACTAATGTTCATGTATCCTATGTGGGTCTGACAGTATTGACCTACGTACTTCTATCCTGAGTGGGTCCGACGAATTAGCTGGTCTTCTATCCTATGTGGGTCCGATCAATTAGCAGGTCTTGTATCCTATGTGGGTCTGACAACTTAGTTGAATCAGTGACTACATCATATCATCTCTATCGCTATACGAATGATGTATACCTGTGCGAGCTGAGTCCTGACTTTTAATCATTATATTTGGTTTCATTGACTTTTTTCTATGTGGACTAGATTGTTCTTGGGCTCGGAAATTGGAGTCGTACAGAGATTGATGACTTAGGTATATGTATGGGCATATATCTATGTAGGGTTGGTTGATTCATTGTGATTTACCCTTTTCTTTGTGGTTTATCATTCGTGGAATCTGGGAGACCTTCGGAGGTCTCAGGGTCCCTACTGAGTATTTTATACTCACCCCTGCATGGGCATTGCTCGCAAGACCGTGTGTTGGATGCAGACGACGGACACCACTGATCGTGGAGGAGTCTTGTACAGATGGACGATACCCAGTGGTTGACCACCTAGTGAGGCGTGCAAGGAGCGGACGGGCAGACCTGAGGTTCCAAGGAGACCATCTGTACCAAGCCTTCAGGTGGGATTCTTGGAGGATGACTTGGTGGTTGCCGCATCACTTTACTACTGTTGCACATTCCTTTCCAGTTGTACTGTTCTTTCATTTGGGTGTGTATACTGGCCCATTTACTTTTCAGCACTTACTTTTGTACACAGTTTTACTTAGTGCTTACATCACTTTTTTAATCTGTTGTGTTCTTTACTTATATAAAGTCAATGCCTTCCCTTTTTATCAGAATTTATGCCTTTGCTGCTAGTCACCATCTCCTGGCCTATGGAAGGTGGTCTTGGGGTAGTCACGACACGGGTCCCGAGGACAGGTCGTGATATCCACCACCTCTTATCTCCCCCCTAAAGTGATTCATCCATGTTGAGTTTGAGCCCACCATATAGGGGGTGCGAATGTGCCCAATGACCGTGACCCGACCTCCAATACTGAGAGGCAAAACTTAGGATAAAAAATCTACGGAATGGGGCACAATGATAATCTTCACATATGCTAACAATGTCCAACAATATATTCTACATTTTGACACTGATACTAGCATGAGTTCGTGAGGAGTTCTTGTGACACGCATCATTCCGCCCATTCCAAATAATCAAGAGCCTTTCTACTAGAATGATAGACCTACCATTCCTCTATAGACCATTCTCACCTGCACAAGAAAATCACCACCTCAATGAATCCTACAACATTCGACCAATATGTTGCCACCCTGAGACATGACCAAGATCCTACCAACTCCACTGATCCGAATCGCTGTTGATGATGAGATGCTCCACTATTTCTTATTGAGGATTGACACAATTCCAACACCTCAATGCCATGTTTAGACTGATATGTTGAATATTTTTGGTTAGTGGACATGATATTATTCCAGAATCTCCAAAACACAATGTTGAGTTTGGGAGGGAGTCCCTTGAACCACAATGTGTCCCCCCATAGGTCGGCTGAGTTTGGTTCCCTCCTCACACTAACATAGGCCTTTAGAGATTTAATCCCTAATGTAGAACTCTTGATGATGAGATGGATAGGGTCCTCATTCGCAATGATATCCTTGAACACAGAGTGTTGATTATCATCGAGAATGGCATGGATAAAACTAGGGTACTCACTTGCCTCTTTGAATGAAAAATCCAGAACTGTACATCCCATAAACTATAGCCCCCCCCCCAAATCATGATGCCCGAAATTCACCTCACCTATACCAACAAGACAATGCGCAGGAGGAAGAAGTCCCTCTATGTATTGGAGAATTAACAGCCACATTTTTTATGGTTGATTCCTATACACCTCCAAATCCATCCCATAATTATCCTGCATGAGCATTCCCCATAGTGTTCACCCCTCCATCGGTTCCCATGCCATCTTGGCATGCATCCCTTGTATGGTCACCCTAGCACTCCTTAAATTGATACCTAAATCATCTACAGATCTCACTAGACACTTCCCAGAGGCCTAGTCATGTCTTCTTCCCAGCTGAATATCCCATATAAAAGGAACCATTTTCCTCTCTATATAGGCAATCACACATTTAGGAACCTTCAATGTGTACATGTGATGCCTGTGGATAGAATCCCAAACACTATAAAACAATGTCATATTCCCTCCAAAATACAAGAACATGTTTTCCAATTGAGGATGTGCCCCAAAATGTTCCCCACTATATTGTCAATGTGGTGAATGTGAAGGGAGTTTGGACTAATTGTAGATACAAGTTAATATGATGGAAAATAGACTCTCATTATATTCAAACCATTTTCTAAAATCCTGAACCTCCTAGATGAACTATTATTAGTAGTAAAAAACAAGATTTTACTTATTCACTACCTCTCCACTCCATTTAAAGTGTTCCCCTATCATCCCAACCATCCCATTCACAGATCTCATACTTCGATTAATAAAAATGATAGTATCATCTAGAACCATCATGTGAGATATACCATTTTGAGAATGTCTATCCTAGTATGGAAGGACTCTCCCAAAGTGCAGGACCCTCTTGATAAACTAGTTGAGCACATTTTGAGATAAATTTAATAGAGTGGGTGAAAGGGGTCCCATTACATTAAGTCTCTCCATGTCATGAAAAAACCTAAACATTTACCCTTGAACGAATTGGATATCCCCATCAAGATAAAGTAGCAGAAGAGGTGGTCTCATTTCCACTTAGAGAAGCCCGTGCAATTCAAATCATTTAATATAAAACCCTTTTTCATTCTATCGTATCCCCCTCACGATGCCACCTAACCCTTGCTCCGTCTCTCACAAGCCTCTCCAACATTAGAAGAAGTTTAGTTAGAACTCCCTTATTATCCATGAGATCGTTAAATAAAGAATCATTCCATCATGGTTATAGATGGGTCTCTATGGATTCCACTTCCTGACATATCCTGAGCAGGTCCTATTCACGAGTAGGATCGTTCATCCTCCCCAATTGTAATAGATTTTTGAGCATCCTTATCTTGTTGTGGAACAAAATCCATGGATTCCCTAAATGAGTATCATCCCATGAAACCCTGACCACATCATTGCAACTCATCTCTTCCATCCATGAATTTTAGAGCACGGTGAGGCCTTCTATTTGGGTACAACAACTGAGAGAGAGCCATAGTGGAGAGTGGTCAGATAGGTAACGAACTAAAAGAGAATGTTTAGCATCTGGGAATAGAGAAAGAGATGGCTCATTAAAAAAACAAAAATCGAGCAGACACCATGTTCGTCATCCCACTCATTGGTTGATACACCAGGTTTAGTGGTCCCCCTCTAAGCCGTCATCAATCATACCAGATCTAGCCACGAAAGAATGAAAGGCCTGGCTAGAACTCCTTAGAAAGGACCCTCCACCATGTTTCTCTTATGGAAATGCTACTATATTGAAATATCCCCCGACAATCCAGGGAGTGTTATCATGAAGAAGGACATCAAGGTCACTCTAAATAACATCTCTCTCTAGGATATCACACTTATCATAAAAAAGATAAAATGAAATGCTGATAGCCTACCTATATTTTTTGTGGAAATGAATTGGTCCTTTTCATGAGTCAATTTCATTGATATATTATCCTTTTAAAGCAACCATATTTGGGAGTTATGAGGGTTTTTATGTTGAAAACCACGAACTTGGAGTATATTCATGAATTCTGTAATTCTACCTGATACTTGTTTGGGTTCTAAGATAGTCACTAAGGATACTAAGTGGTTAATTAATTCATTAACAAGATATCAGATTTCTCCCTTTCCCCACGCATAGGATAATTCCATACAATAACACTAATCATTTAAGTGTGGCCCCAATTTTAAAAAACATATTTGAATATTATGAGGAAACAAAGATATTAACATCTTCCTTACTCTTGGATGAAGATTCAGAAGGTGAGCCTGGTAAGGTTAGCAATGCTGACGATACATGCTATGAGGAAGGAGATGACACTGGCGGCACCAAGGGGGGAAGATGATCAGAGATTCCCACAAGATTCACTAATATTATCTTCAAAAAAAATATTTTTTCTCATTATACTTTATAAATTATAATGATTAATAAAATGGAACCCATTTTACCAAATTCTAATAACAAAAGTGGATGAAATTAATTTATATTTAATCAAGAAGATGAGACAATAAATCTGGTTTTTATGGAAAAAATGTTCAAAATTTTCTATGTTTTTATACACAATATCACAATGAATTTAATTAAAACGACATAAATTGAATTTTTGGAAATTAATTGATATATTTTGACTTTAAAACAGAATTAACTAATAATTTATGACAAAAAAAAATTATTCAAAATAAAAAATTAAATTAAAATTCAAAATTATTCACTATTGATTAATAAATGATGCATTACATAAAAATACCAAAAAATTACTATTAGATAATTTACATGATTCTATTTCAAATATAATGCTTATATTAACATATAAAATAAATAAATTTTCAATAAATTGAATTTTAAATAGGTTCTCTATTAAAAGTATGTAAAACAACCTTTATAAAAATATATGTTATTATGCATAATATTAGGTTTGTTCTTATCTTATTCCTATAAAATATATTATATGAAAATAATTTATCAATTGAATATATAATATATATATCATTAAAATTCTCCCATGAATTATAATTAATTTAATTTATTAGGTTAAAATTGAAATTTGAGCATAATAATAGTTTTCTATGAAAACATTCTCTTTATATTAAACTGTTTCTTATATTATTTTATAATTAATTTGTATCCAATGAATTCATTTTTATAAACATATATATTTTCATAATTATTTTTATAAAAATAAATAACATTTATTTAATGGCTAGGTTATATCACATTTTTTTAAATAATAATATTTTGATAATATATTATTGTTTGGTAAAACACATTTTTATTTGTAATGTATGCTTTCAGGGAATGTAATTACTCTTTTTGACAGAAGATAACTCAATTTCATGTTCATTACTAGCTATAAACTATATCGAATTCATTTATAATACTATATATATTTTAAATTTTTGGGATATTAAAATCCCTTATTTGATTGGTGTTCTGTGTTATTTACGTTATGAAATGAAATGTTCTTACACTATATATTCATGGTGTTACATTCTATCGACATTAAATAAATTATATCATCGAAATTTAAAATCAATCATGGTGATATATTTTTTGATATTTTGTATATTGAAATTCCTCATCTTGAGAATGGTTCATAAAATATTCTCCAGAAAAGAGATAATGGGAAGTAAAGTGGTCACATGAAAAAACATATCACTAGGCATATAAGTAGATGAAAATTACTGGAAAGTATAGATACATACAAGGAAAGAAAATGATAACATTTTTAGGGAGTTATTAAGAATATCAATCTCACAAAAAATTTAATGATCCATAGAAATTTGAGGGCATAGGATCAATAAATCTTCAATGATTTAGAAGACCATCAGTTCTATTATAATTTCAGTTATTAGGTCAAAAAATTTTACGATCATCTTCTTGAAGTTGAGAAATTAATTTTCTGCCTAATAATACGGGGAAATATACATAATTTATAGGTTACAATTTCATCATAAAATTTTCATCTTTTGGTTTTTCACCGATCCAATTATAATTCATCAAAAAATTAAAGTTGATCCCTAAAGTACTACAATAAACAATTATTGAAGCATATGGCCTTAAATAATATTGTCATGTATAACTATATGTCTCTAAATATTCTAAAAAAATATAGTTAAAACCTTAATCCCTAATAAAAAAATCCACACTTCCAGTTCATTATTAATATTTATTATTTAAAATTTTCAACTAAAAACATTGACATATTATCCAAGACATTATGTAAGTCAGTGATTGGTGTTAATACCGTATAACCCTTTGGTCAACATTTCAGTTCATACAACCTTTTTGAAATCGATAGGTTGTCACATGGAATACAAGTTTTTGGTCTTTGAAACCATATATATATAAATTCAAAAAAATAAATATGATTTACATCTTTGAAATTAGTTTATTCCATAAACAGCCTTTTAACTAAGGTTTTCAATAATAACCTCAATATATAAGTAATACATCCATTTTATTTTATCATTTTTACATTATTGGTCTGAGGATTATACTAGGAAACTCATTCTCATTATCTATTAAAATAAATCATAATAACTCATATAGAAAATAATAATTCCCTAATATATATACCCAATGAGGGTCAAACCAAGTGTGCATTATGGCCAATTATCATTTATAAGGTTGTTATATGTAAGGCTCAACAAACCACATCAATGTAGTTACCTTGAGGTAGATCTGTGCCAAAACCACATCCACATGTAGTATCCAGACATAGATTTATTTATAGATAGAAAACACAATCCCTTTCTTAACAAAATTATAGGATGTTCTTAAATACATTTCCTCAAATTTTACCTCATTGTTTTGTTATCTAATATATGTTTTCTTAAATATAATTCCAAAGGTTTCTGCTAAAAATTCATTGATATCAAATATAGAACCCAAACCCCAAATATCATATATCATGCATCTACAGCCATTACATTGGAAGGATAATAGTGAATCATATACGGAATGACCAAATTGATTATTACTATTGGTAAAATAGATAAATACATGATCTCTATAATAAAAAAGAATGCAAAAATTAGATCATAATTTTTTTTTCATTCTAGGATATCATTAATCAAACAACTATGTCCATGAATAACTTTCATAGTACACTTCTTGGATTTTTGGGAGAAAGGAAATAAAAAAAAGCTGAGATCAAATGATAAATGAGGATAAAGAACATGATACATAAATACAAATCAATTTGAATTATAAATATTTCCTTGTAAATTACTGAACACACATGACATGAAATCAAAGAACATAAAGGGAAGCGAATAAAAAATGGAAGGGTAATAAATGGAAACATATTCCTTTCAAATATTTTGATAAGTTAAAAAATCAATATGTTAGGGTATGAAAATAAAAAATGTGTCATTTAATAAAAGAAAAAAAACTAATGCACATTCAAAGATATGTTGATGTAAATATCTTGGATGAATAAAAGATGAAAATAAATGAGGGAAATGATTGATTATTAGACATCATATATCTGGAACTTGAACCACAACCATCAAGATCTTTCACAAGAAGGGGTATGTTTATTGGTAGAAACCCATAAAATATAAATGTAAAAAAACATCAACAATTTTTTCCTACAAATTATGTAACAAGAGACATGTAATAAATTGTGGGGATTTCATTAATCAATCCTCAACCCATAGGAAAAACCATAAATGTCCCCAAACGCATGACTTTTATGTCTCAACCAGTCCTCATATCGAAGAAACAATATGACTTATCAAATAACGTTATTTAAAAAAGATGAAGATTTTACAATATTTCTATTAATACTCAAATAAAAATAAAACAAAAAATAGTAAAAATATAAAATATATTATGTAATTAACATATCCATGATAAATGATAATGATATTCAGGGTGAACAGAATCTAAAATTAGCATATGAAATTGAATATTTCAAGGGAACTTAAAATAATCAACAATGTGAATTTGAATATTATACATGACAAAATTAATCTAATACCAACTAGAAGAATATTGAAGATAGTTTCAGTAAAAAATATACCATGTTGTGTAAAATAAATTGTTGTTACCCTTGTTGAATGAAATTATTAAAATAATATCCATTAAAAATATTATATATGAAAAATATCGTTTCATTTTTAAAATCCCATTGAAAAATATTTTCCATTAAAATAACTTTTGAAATCATTTCATTTGATAATTATACTTTTAAGAATCACAATAAATGTTCAATGAAATGTTGTTGGGAAAATCCATACATTACATTTGAGGTGAAAATGACATTCCTTTTTCATGGTAAAATGTTAGAAAAATGCACTGTTCAAAAAGAGATGAAAAGATAATTTTGAAAACATTTATAAAATAAAAAAAAATTGTAATAAATTATTTACTAAATGATATTGAAATGATTTTATCATTTTTCAAATATTTTTAAGAAAACATATATTTTTGAAAAAAATAGGTTCTCCGATAAAAGGGAGAAATGATGTTGGGTTTTAATAAAAAAACATTCTCAATCTTTCTGAGTAAAAAAGAGTGGGAAAATGGTTATAATACATGAAAAAGTACATGAATAACAATAAAATGGAAGTTTAAATGTATCAGGTTACAATGGTCATATAATTTCCTCGAATCTAAACACCATTTAATGATAAATAAAAATATTCTGGAGGAAAATAATCTATGAACATTACAAAGTATCTCATACAACTTTTAACCATTTTAAATCACAATAATCATGAATGAATAATATTAAATGATAGAGTCAAATTACATGAAAATAAAGGGGTTAATGATATAATATATCAAAGGTTTAGTAGATTCAACACACATGATAAATATGTGGTGAATATGATATTTATCTCATAGATGAAAAAAGTGAGATGAAAAACACTTCACTTGAGTCGGACTTATGTCATGCAAATTTAGATTCATGAATAATAAAACTATGATAATTATTTAATTTATTAGTATATTTTTGCAATTTTATCAATACATTTATTTTATTAATTACCATATCATATAAAATTACATAATCAATTTTTTTACATTGGGTGTTTTGACTAATTTAAATTTATGTGTAAATAATACAATGGTAGGACTACTATTGTCAAATAGAGCATTATATAACATCTATAGAAAAATTATAATTTCATAATTATAATATTTGTGCTTCGATTATACTTTTAGATCATGTCACTATTGATAGATAGGTACAATGAACTAATGTTACAATTTTGGACACAGTAAGCCAAACGTATACATGAGTATATTTCCCACATTTTAGTGATCATTTTGGAATGAAGGTAAGTAACAATAATATTTTAAATTGATCATTATATTATTAATACTATAGTATATAATCATATATACTCATATATATAATTCTTGTTATGTAAAAATAATTATATCATGTCAAGGATGTGGTAGTCCACACGTCCACGAACGACGTTATAACATTTTATGTGTGTGAAAGGGTAATAATATAAATAATATGTATTAGATTTAAACAAATTTAATTATGTAATGAACATATTATATATATTATTATGTCATTTTTTCTAATTTAGAGTCATTCTTTATACATTTCATGTATCATGTGCTCAAAACACATAGATTTTAGGAGGCAGTAGTCAACACTTCTACAAACGATGTTATAATGTTTAAACAAAAAGGAACATATAAAGGTATGTGTTATAAAATAAATACAAAAGAATAAAGAAATTAAGAATATAATATACAAATTTTATGAACATATCTACCAACATAATTCCCAACAACCAAGGGTAGTAATAAAAAAAATGAACAACTTCATTTCGTGAGGCAACAATTCTTCGTACACATACACAAAATGTTTTTTACCAATTAGATGGATGTGTATATAATTTTTTAGTGAGACAAATAACATAAAATCATCATAGTATAATTTGGATATTGTTTTTTATATATTCATAGAATAATGCTTTTTTTGTGTGTGGATAAAGGAAATAAATATAAAGTTCTTGAGGAATGATGTTATCTCTTTTCATGTAACACTTTTTGGTTTAACCAATGGTCTTCCATGGATGTATTTATGAAAAAGGTGAGGCATCTAGGTTTAATAGAGGTATTAAAATGATCTATATGGGTATATCTAGGTCAATATAATGTGTCTTGAGATGGTCCATGAAGTAGGTGGGATACCATTTATATTGGAGGAGGAGTGGCTCTCTTGAAAATCATGGAAAAGGGAATTCCAGCCACGATTTTTTGATTTCATGTGGTATATATAATTTTTAAAATTATATAAAAGGGATTATATGGTCTAAATATTTCAATAAAATGTATTTTTTAAAATTTCCTCCGTCATTTTAAGCCTTATGTTTAAGGTTCAGTCCCTTGATAAGCTTCTTTTTTTCAAAAATCATTGTAATTAATTTTAATTACATTCAGTAATATTTTTTGTAGAATACTATGTTGAAATTATTAGACATTATAAATTATAATGATTCAAAATATATAATCCATTTTTACTATTTTAAGTCACATATGTGGACGAAGTTAATATAAATGTATTCTCATAGATGGGACAACAACAGGGGTTATTGAGGTAAAAATGTTCAAAATATTGCTAAGTTGTTATGAAAATTTTCAAATTGAAATTGATTCCAATTACCTCAATTTTATTAATTGATAAATAATTTTTATAACGCGACATTAAAACCAAATTAAAATACAATTTAACAATATAAATAAATTATATGAAAATTTAGTTTTGAATTTAAATTCAGTGTTACTCGCTACTCATTAGAAAATGTATCATTACAGAAAAATTCAAATAATTCACATTAATATAATAATTATTTTTTTATTTAAAATATTATTTTTATTATTAATGTTAACATTAATTAATGTTATAAATATTTTATTTAAAATACTTTTTCCAAGAAATAGTGGTAAAACAAATATTATAAAAATAATGAATTTTATAAATAATATTTGGTTTGTTCATATCTTATGCTTATCAAATATATTAGTTGAATATAAAAAATATTTGATCAAATATATTATATATATTTTATATTAATATCAGTCACTAATTTTAATTAATTTAATTTACTAGGATAAAACATCTTTATGTGGAAAAAATAGTTTTCTATAAAATCATTCTCATAATATTCAATTGGTTCATATATTTATTTCCAATTCATTGGTAACCGATGAATTAATTTTATATTTTTATAAACCATATTTTTTCATATATTTTTATAGTATTCAGAAAAAATAATTTAATGGATATGATATATCCTATTATATTAAATAATAATATTTTTTAAATATTTTTTGTTAATACTATGTGTTCCCTATAATGTATTATTTTGAAGAAAGTAATTGCTTAATGTGACATAATAAAACTCAATGTAGTGTGCATTTTGAGTTGTAAAACCTAATTAATTTATTTAAAATATTAAATATATTATGAATTATCAAGATATTATATTCCCTTTACTCAATTGGTGTTTTATGTCATTCATGGTCTCAAATGAATTGATCATACTATATCTGTTGGGGAGTAACATCTGCAATATACAAAACCTGTTTTTCCGATATAATTGAACATAAAATTATTGTTTGCAATCGATCATAACTAGGGATTAATATAGTTTCTAAAATCTATATATTTGTATTTATACTTTTTTTATGAAGTCCAACATAGTTATTATATGATATAATAACATCCATGCAAAACATATTTCCATATAATGAATAGATAAATTACCACAAGGTTGATCAGATGAATCATTAAACATCATAGATTCTTAAGGGAGTTGGAATATCCCAAACAAAGTTAGATGATAGAGGTTATAGTAAAATACATCAATTGTAACTTGTTTAATACATAATTAATCTACATATTTAGAGTTGGAGTACTATTATAAATGTTACATGAACATGTAATATGGTGTTTAGATAATTATGACACTAGTTTGTTTCTATGAATATTTGTTAAGATATGTAAATTGAAAATCTAGGAGTTTATTATTATGATATATTTATTTTAAATGTGATCATATTGTATTAGTCGTTTTTTAGAGTAGTATAATAGAATGATGAATTAATATTTCTTTATTATCAGAAACATTTATCTTAATTGAGACATTATTAGAAATTTATATTAATTAGGATGAAAATGTTTTCACAAACATGAAAATCAAAATCTGATAAAAAATTATATAATTTTATATTCCCAATTTATTGTATGAAATCAGTCATTGGAATTAGATATCCAGTCACATGTAGGAATGATTCTACAAATTGATTCATAGAGCATAAAATATTAAATGTTATCATAAAAGGGTGTTATTAAGAATAATTAATTCCATAATTTCTCTTTTTGAAATTCTATTCAAAATACAATGCTACAATAGGTAGGGTATTAAAATTTTTAATGAAAAATTAAATTAATGTCCAAGGGATCAACACATATTTATAATATATCAATTTAATAAAAAAACATTTTAAGGATGGAAAAGTTTAAATAAATATAACAAGATGAAAAATAAATTCGTTTCAACATGTTCACTATATGAGTAATATTTTTAGATATTTTTTTATCATTTTATGTATTTTTTAACGTTATTTTTTATTTATTTTTTGATCTGAGAAGAAACATTACTTAAGCTCTAAGAATCATCATTGAACCATGATTTATGGTTGTATGTTTCCAAATTTTGTTATTCATAGTTTATAATAAAAATACATTGGGATATTTATCAAAACATTAATGGGACACATCCATAGACAAGTGGGAAGAGTTATAGTTAAAAAATTGAGTTACACACTTTTTTTATACGTAGAGGCACATTAAGGCGATTAACGAATTTTGATAATAATCTTTGGAACACATATTTGATCATTCATCCATGTATAACAACTTTATAATTATTATTATTTTGGTATGTATTCTTACACATACTCTCTATTATTTATTATTAATGAATAAAATATTTTTTAATCATGATCACAGTGGGTAGGGATAAATTATATAAACACTCAATAAGAGGATTCATTGAATTTGGAAAACCACCTATGTTTTATCGCATAAATTTCATTTCTATGTCTATCAAAAATATGATATTATTGATTACATATAGATCCTATACACTAATAAATATTAAAATATATTATGTGAATATTTTTGGTTTCAAGGTACATGAATTTGAAAAATAATCAACCATTATTATGGCTTTTTATCTAATTAATTGATATAATTAAATTGGTTCCAATGTTGTATTTTTAATTTATCATGAATGATCATTTTATTCAATATATTTTGAACTAAATAATTTTAATATGGAGAATAAATTAGTTAAAAAACATTGGTGTTACCATGAATGATGAAAACGGGTTTCATTGATAAACAAAATTGAGTGGTTTCATATATTCTATTATTATAGTTTTATATTATTGATATAATCAAAATGGTGTTCATCTTCATGAATATTTAACAAGTTTAACTCTATATAATTGGAATATTATGGATGTTTAATAGAGGGAACATAATGTTTTACTATTATCACTCATTGTGAAACAAATTATATGAGTAATGGGTTTCAAAATACTGAATAATAAATATAATAATTAAAAATATAATCTTAGTAAAGAAAAGTTATAATAAAATCCTGACTATGAACATTTAATTTAAAATAAGAGGATATATTAAAGGATGAAGAAGAAATAATGGTAGGGATCTTTATTTTCATTAGATAAAGTTTTAGCTTAAAATATTGTTTAGGATATGTTCTATAATACTATGACAGGGTGATGAATTATATAAGAATCCTAATATATAAGTTTTATGTCAAAACATATCCTTTATATTGAATTTTGTTTATCAATTATGTTATTATAATATAACCACACTTCTAGAATTAACTATAGTAAATAATTACGATTATTATCAAATTGTATATAAAATCTTTAAATAAAATTTTCCAAGAATATTAATTCATGGAATATATTTCTATTTGAGTCCAAAATTTATTAAAAATAAATTAGAAAATTATTAAAATCTTCAAATAAAATTAAAATAACATTAATAAACATGAGAATTGGTCTCTGAAGAAATGAAAACTCACCTGGAACAAAGAAGGATGTATGAAATCTCTGTAATATATACCCAAATAGTGGAAAGTATTTTGTTTTCTTCAAATAAATTTTATACAGTAATTATTACTTCAATTTATGGTGTTTAAAATTATAACAATAAAACTTTTGAATGAAAAATGTGGAAGAGTTTTGGAATAATGGGAATACTCTATAAATTTTTTTAACATTGTGTAATAATGTTTATGAAAATTAGAGGGTCCTAAAATACAGAAAAATAAATAAATATATTTAGAGAATAAAAAATTCACCAATGCGGAAATTTAGATATTAATGTAGATGATTTTATTCTAGCGTCTATGGTCATAATGAATAATTTATTCATAAAACATGTATTTTTATTAACTAATGAAAACCCTTGATTTTTTTGGGGGGGGGATTAACTAATAATATAAAAAGAATTCTGATGTAGGAAACTAAAGTGAAATTGGATATAGAAGATAAATTTAATGGTTTTAAGTAAAATTATATAGTGTATAATCAGGAATAAAATAACACCAATATGTTTCTTAACAAACCACTATAACAAATAAAGGATAATTAAAAATGAAAATTTCATTAGGATAAGAGTTATCAGTAGAAAACAATTATGGTTGAGGTGGGTTACTATTCTAAAAAGGATAAATTATTTATATATTAGAAAGCAGTTTCTCATCTCATATACCTATAAAATAATTAATGACTATTTTCAATTATAATGGTGGTGTTTTTTAATTATTTTAATGATTTTTAATTAAATTTTAATGTAATTGGAATCACCCAAATTGGTGAATGTAAATATCAATTAATGAGGATATTTTTTATGAGAAGGTTTATTTCATTATATGGTTAAAGGATAAAAAATAATCATTCATGGTCTACAAAAAAAATATGAAATTAATATTTAATATATCATTAAATTATCTTTAAGGATGTAATTTTTTCCATGATATGTTTTATTTATCCCATTTAATATTGAAATCATGTGTGTATATATTCTCCCAAGACTATTAAACATATTTATACATTATGTTACGATCCCTTGTATTATGAAGTGATGTAATAATGTAGATACCAGTTCTAGGATACTATAGTTAGGGTTCTTATAGTTTGTAAAAATTAAGTTTAGTATGTCCAATGTGAACTAGTTTAATAAGAACATTTATTTTACTTGGTTTAATGTAAACACCTAGAATTTTCAAATATGTTTTATGGAATTTTAGTGTATGGATTAATATTCCAGATGTTATGAGATATTTATGTGTGTTAAATTATTTGTATATATAACTTATATGATTAATTATAATTCATATGAACACCCATAATAAATGTAGGGATTACTCATATGATAACAACAAGTTATCATCTTCTTATGTTATACAATTCATATAAATAATGTAGAAACTGAATTTTATTTGGAAAAGTAACATTTCCAAAAATTGATAAACCTATTTTTACATAATGTTGGAAACCTATTTGGGATACAATTATTTTAAATTATCCTCTATCATTTAATGGAATGACTAATCCACTGGTAGTATTAAAATGGATCATGTCTCATGAGAAGATATTCTTGGTTTTAGGAGGTAATTATTTAGAGTAGCTTATTGTGGGAGTGTATTTTTTAAATTGATATATTATCAATAATGACTATTTTTCAATAATACTTTCAAAAATGATGATATAAAAAGTATTACGTAGAGTATTTTATAATGATAATTATAGATATATATTTTCCTTCAGAGAAACAATCTTAAAAGAGTGGATGTTCAATAAACAAAAAAGTAAAAATAATTGGGAAAGTGTAACTTAATGTGGTTAAATATTCCCATGGTTATAATATAACTAAATATATTACATAAATAATTTATAAATAAAGAGTGACCAATTATTTGATGGGATTTAGTTGAACATCCAAAAGGAACTAATTTCTAAAACATTATCATGAAATTTTATATCATAAACATTCCATCAACACTATGAAATAACTTTATTTTTATCATATTATCATGGGAAATCAAGGAACTATTTTTTTCTATTGGATAAAATTGGAAAATAAATACCTCAATGAAAAATAAAGGAAATATGGAAACTGAAAATGTTGAAAATTATGGAAGGAAATATCCTGGTAAATTCCTAATGGGAATGAGAGATTTTCAAAAGTGTAGAGATAAGGATCATATGGACCATAAATGCAGTACAGAGAAAAAAAAGAAAAATTATTCAGTTATTCATCTATAGGGACTTGAGATATTATTCATTCTAATTCTGAAACCATAAAGGGAACCTACCCTAGAAATGGGCAACGGTGGAATTCATTGATTAGGTTATTACAATAACTGATGTAAAACTCATAAAGATTGGATAGGTGTCAAATTGATTGTAAAATAAAATTTTTCTATTTTAATTGGACTGTGTATCATGAAAATAATTCATATCATTTAATTTTTATAATAATAGTTAATCATTTCCTACAACCTTAAGAATAGATTTTTCAGTAAAGAATATTATGGAACATTATTACAACAATGATATTTCATTCAGTCCACATTATAATTTATATACATATTCTATTTTAAAACATTGTTATTATACATATGGATTACATTGATTTAAAACTTGTCATTGAATAGAATTCATTTTATAATTAAAAAAATTACCATAGAGGATGATTTTGATTTTCTTAGTGGAGAATTAAAAACCATTATAATCAGAATAATGACTAAATCATATGGATCAAATTTTTATTCAACTCCATTATGTAATCTTATTTAAATGTCGGGATAAGAAGATAACCACAATATATGGCTACAAAATGAAACCCTATAATCTAGTACAAAATTATTTAACGAGTGTACAATGATAATTCTCCTAATGAGATTCCTAGAAATCCACCCAACTATGGAGTTGATGTTATCAATAAAACTCATCCATGATAAATAAACATATATATATAGGACTATACACTGAATGGCTATAGATAAATGAGCGGAAGTGATAAAACTACAAGATATTTCTAATAATGGAATAATTTTACATAGTGTTATACATTAAAGATCCCATGTTCATTTTTTGAGAAGAAATATAGATCTATCAGGTTTGGAAATGATTATAGGAAAATAAATGGAATTAATCTAAAAACATATCCAATACCATATATTTAGGAACAGGTTTTATCGACTCTTTGAGTTACATAATATCAAATGATAGATATATGTTTTGGGTATCATCCATTGTCAGTAAGAAATGATTTTATTCTAAAGATTATATTTTATATGATGTATGGACCTAATGTTTTACAATAATTCTCATTTGCTTAATAATTAAACCCTTTCCTTTTATGTATTTGATTAATATATAATTCAATGATTATTGTAAAATGTTTTTATGATATTTTTTGATGATATCATGGTATAATATAAAATCGATGAAGAACATAATATATATTTGAGAGTCATTCCGAAAATTCTCATCTGAAAAGTGTTTTATGGGAAATTTAATATGTATAAATTCTATATTAATGATGTTTTTTTTCAGGGATATAATTTTTATGGGGATGTAATATTACATAATCCTTTAAAGAAATAGGTAGATAGAGAATTTCCATCTCTAAAAACATATCTAAGATATGTAGTTTCTATGGAGTAACAAGGTATTATCAAAGATTTGATAAAATATTTTACTAGAAAGACAACCTATTAAAAATGGTTACATCTAATGAGTGCAGGTTAATATATAAAATATAATTTAATTAATGTTTTCATGAATAAAATTATCAATTCGATAATGAACTGATTTTGAAATTTAAATTTGGGTGGGTTGGTTTTTTTATTTGAAGTGAAACATTGATGAATGTAAATAGTTTGAACATTATAGACAATGATATGGGGTTTTCAAATGTATCATGGTTGTTAAATACTAAGGAATATTATTTTATAACCCCATATCTTTGTTTTTATTTTGTAATCATTTTCCAAATGATATGGAGGCATTATCTCTCTGATGAATGGTGCAAGTCGTATAAGAATCACAAAAATTATAAATACTTTTTAAAAAAACTTGGGGATAAAAATGATACAATGGTGATGACTAGAGAGACTAAAGGATTAATATTACTTAATACACTTCTTATATGGAAATAAAATTAATTTTATAGATACATTGAGTATGAATGATTATCTAGTATTGACAAATAAAAGGATTAAAAAATATCATTAATTATATTATTTATTAAAGTTGGATATAGTAATCATTAGTTAAGGAGAAAAAAAAGCCATTTTACATATAAATTCCAAACTGCATTTACTAAAAAACATTAAAATCTACTAGTTTGATGATAATATTTTTTATATGATAATTAATTTTGTGAACGATTATAATTTGGTAGATTTCTTTTATGAAGATAGAGATATAAAATTTGAAAACATGTTACTTCAATCATCAATATCAAATATAAAGAGGGAAGTAATTGATTAGTATTATAGATAAAACTTCCCTATTCACCATGGTATCACCAAGATGTGTAGGTATTTTAAGGAATATAGTTTTTATAATTTTATGTAAGAAATATTTACGTATTTTTCAAGATACATAGTTTTTCAATCTGTAAAGGTTAGGAGACAATATCCTAATAAAGTGGAGAATCATATACTTTTTCCATTTTGGAAGACGTATGATATAACTATAAAAATTTTCACTATATATAATAAGGATCCAAAATGTGATTATCCTCTGTGGGTTAATTTTAATTTTCATACAATTTATCCAAATTTACTCAAATTTAATGAGGATAATCATCTTAATATCCTGACACACATATATATAAAATGTTTTAGGAGGTATAAAGGTGTAATTATTTTGATTTAATCTAATCATGATCTATAATATACATGAAAATTCCATAATATTCTTCTGAAGAATCTCAACACTAAGATAGATTTATGATATTTTTATCATCCTCATATAGATGTATAATGTAAAAGGATAATTAAAACATTATATGTAATGATTAGTTCATTCTATCATTACATTAATAGTATACCTAATATTTATATTCCATTGGATTAACTATCATTTAATAATATCTTCAATTAGATAATTAAAAGGTAACTGTATGAAGGGTATTATGAGAAACAATTTAATATAAAAACTTATTGGGATGATGATTTTAAAACAATATTTTTGGACTAGAACATGTTGAGGAGGCATTGGTGGGTGTAGGAACTATATAAAGTCTTATTAAGGCAGCTCATATAATACTAAATAACTCTATAGATAACTATTGTTATGATCCATAATTAAATGTATGTTATGATGTTCTCTAAAATGTATATCAATAGATGGGTGTTATAAGTATTTTAAAAAAAGGAAACTTTTACCCAGGTATATCAGGCATTTTCCCAACATCCTTGTTGTGTATGATGTGTTTCGTATCTCATTATATAGGAATTATATTCCATAAAAATTACAAATATCTAAATAAATTATAATAAATAATGAACCATTTTATTGTGAAGGGAATATCTGAAACCATGACACTACATAATATGTGTAGTAGAATCAAATGACTCGACTAGTAAAGGTGGTTTCAAGGAATCATAAGATAGAATATGATACATGGTAACATAAAGAAGTTTAGATGATTAAATTCCCACAATTTTTCTAATGAATAATTTTGTTATTTTTTGGTTAAAATTTATGAAGACGGTAAGAACGTAACTCATTTCCTCCAATAATAATACATAAATGACCCATTTTAAAGAAACAATAACATAATTCACATTTCATTATTCCTGAATGTGATTAAAATATTAATCCCAAAATCTTATAAATATATTCTTATGAAAGAAATTTAATTAATGAAAAAATATTTTAAAATTATCATAGGTTGAATTTTTGGTTTTTTTACTAAATATTGTATTTTTTGGGATAATAGTGAAAATTATTGATTTTATAATAATGTAAATTTTATAAAATTAAAACAAAATAATAACGACTATAAGTTTTATGAAAAATTCAAAAAGTCTAAATAATATGTCTTGTAGTTATATATTAGATTTAAATATATATTTTTATTCTTCAAAATTGGTGTTTTATAATTTGAAATTCTATGTGAATTTTTAATTAAAGTAAAAGCAATATTTTCTAATTGTATTTTAATCTTGTCTCAATAAAGATAATTTCAATTTTGTTTTATCTCTAGGTAAAATAAATAAAATTATATAAAAAATTATCAAATTAATTCCATGGTAATAAAAATTGTAAATTATTTTAGTATAAACACATTTTAATTAATAAAAAACAATTTTATATAAATTATTTTTTGTTCTAATTTTTGATCATATATTTAAAAACATTTATTCCACTTGTATGAATTGAAACTGGTAAAATTGGTCCCATATTTTGAAAAAAAATAATTAATATTAGTTAATTATGTAAATTTCTTCAAAATAAAGATTTATCATTGTAAAAAATATCAATATGGTAAGGGTTAAAATAGAATAATATGGGGGATAAAAAAATTATAAAAGTGATGAAAAAACATAAAAACATGTCTAAGCATTATTGGTTTAATGATTTCAAACCTATATCACAAAATTCTAAATATTAATCCAAATTCAATCCAATTTCATTTGATAGGGACGATATTATATTTTAGTGTTCTCAATGTTTAATTGTTTACCACACACCTAACTTGTAAAAGGAAATTAATTTCTCTAAAATTATATTCAATATATGTATGTATTTATTAATAAAAATGTATATGTAAGATATATGAATATAATATCATAAAAATAAATTCATATTTGAAATTTTTCTTAAAAATTTAATATTGAGGAAAGATTCACTTCAGATGATTTTGAATAAAATCTGTTGTAAATTTTCATTACAATTGTAATGGATTAAATGATTTATAAGAAGTCAAAAAGAAAATATCAGGGATAAAATAAAAAAAAGAATTTCTGAAACAAGATGGATAAATATATATCAATCCAAAATCATCACTTATTCTAGAATTATCTAATTTTGACTCGCATTCCCATTATTGATAATTTAATATAAATTTATATTCCTCAAAATAACAACTATTCCACTCCCCCCACATATAAAGGGTACATCCACTCCTCTATTCTTCACATTATATGATCACTTTAGATAAACCATTATCCACTCAGAAACTCTTCCATAATCCATCCCCTAATCCTATAGGAATATATCTACATAAAGTATAACTTCATGCAGGCTTAAGGTGTTATCCAATGTGGGTTTCCCATATAGGAAGTTTATTTTCATACCAATTTTTTTCAAGATTCAATTTTCCTAAATGAGGACCAAATTTTTATTAAAAAATTAACATGATTGAATTAGAATAATTAATATACTATGATTTTTTTTATAATTATTTTATAATCATTCTTTCTCACTCATATCAACTATAAAATGATAGTTCCACTCATACATTTGTGGGGACTTTCACTTCCAAGAGGGGATATTATTTGATTTCCATTTCTACATTAAATGGTTATTCATAAAAATATATTTACTGAATATATATTAAATTTATCGTAGAATTATTATTCTTTATAAGTGAATTTTGGTTTACCTTTCATTCTTATCATACATTGAAAAGTTAAAATATCATCCAACTGTAAAAATAAACTATCATCTCATTAAAGGGATGTTATTTAGTATTCATCACCACTTTATACGTATGGTTATAAATGTGTTTATAATAAATATATTTTATAATTATTAAATTATTATTATTATGGAGATGTTGAAAACATGACCAAGTTTCAAAATAACAATCATCGAACATAAAAAAGAATTAATAATGAACCTGTTTTTACCCAAATGTTCAATTTAACCTAGTATTTTAAATAATAGGGTGATTATAAATAATACAAAAATTATATATTGTCAGATATGTGTTGATATGGCCTTGAAATAGATTTATAATAAATTCATATTTTTTTATAAATGTGTTTTTAATGAGTAAAAAAATATTATGGGACTTAAGGTATAAGATTCCCATATCACTTTTATTTCTATGAGTTGTATGTTATATTCACCATTTAATTGTTTTCTTATTGTTTATGGGATTATCTTTAAAATATATATTTTATTATTTTTAGTAACAAATAATAGTATTTTGGACTTTTTATTAGTATATATCTGAAAATTTATTATTATTTACATATTATTAAAACATTAATGTTTCTTAATCTAAAAATTGTTTCATTGTGACTTGTTTCTAATTATGCATCTATTATATATATATATGGTGTATATAATTCTACATTGTTATTTTATATCATGAATGAATTTATATTAATGATGCCTTTTTTTTTGTTATTTAATTCAAATGGTATGTGAATTATATGTTCCCAAATACATAAGGGTATATATTACAATCCAATTTATTTTCAGGACTATCTATGTTAGGTTTTCATTGTGTAAATTTTTATGATACGTTTTATTTCGACCATATCCAATTTTTTAATACAAAACTAACTTCTTTAAATTTAAAATATTTATAGTATTTTATTTGATGCAGACATTCTTCAAAGAAAATTATTGTAGTTTTTATTGTTATGTAAATTTTTGAGAATGATTGTTTTTTACTTCATTTTTCATTATTTTCAAATGGAAATTTATAAGGGATACACTTAAATTGAGGGTCATGAAAATGATGGTATATAATATTTCGTTTAATGGTGTGAATTTAGAAATAACTATAGTTGTTATAATTCGTGGAATAAAATATATATATTTTAAAATAGACGTCCTGTCATAATGATTGAATTGTGATCCTAAAGATGAGGTATATATTGAATAATTACAGTGATTATTTCCAAATTACGATGTTTCTTATGAGTGAAACCCGATTAAGGATTTTCATGAAGTATAATATATTCCATGATGATTATATTCACTTTTCCCTATATTGAAGACCATTAAATTCTATACATGAATGGAGGAAATTTTTTTCTATTTTAATTATTGAAACAGTAACTCACATATAATGATAAATTACCACGATGAAAAAATTATTCTTTAAATTATGTGTTAATATATGATGTTTTTAATTCCTTACTGATGTGAAATTTTAGAATTTATAAGATTATCATGTTTATATATTTTTTCGTTTTAAATCATGAATTTTTTTTTTATAAATTTGATTCATAAAAAATAAGCTTTAATGTTAATGAAATGTTTTGGGAAACAATGTTTTAGAGAGTAATGTACATATATTTCCATCTGTACTTGATTTCAAAAGGATGAAAATGGGAGGATCATGTAATAATAACGGTTCTGAATGATTAATGGAATAGTACATTAATGATTACTTCTGGTCTGAACATTTTTCACTGATGTACTATCTGCATTATTGAAAAGCTACAAAAAAGAGTCACATGTTATGGTTATAAAGCTTATTTATTGTTATAGGAAGTTAAATATTGATTTTTTATTGAGTTTTTGAAAATCTAATTAATTTATAATGTATGTGTTTATTAAAATGATTGTATATGTGATATTGGATATCATAAATCTACATTTAGTGGATCATTCTTTACTTAAGGATCATCTATTACTTGGCACTCCATGAAGCATCAATTTAACACTTTTATAACAATGGAATATTAATATGTTTCTTCATCTGAGTACATAACATAAATTATTTAAATGAATTTAAAACAAAATTATATTAGAGAATAATTCCAATCTCCATTCATGATAAGTTTTGGAATCCATGGTGAAAGAAAGAAGTCATATAATTCAATGAAATAATCATGGTAAATTTTTTTAATACATCTATAAATTCATCGTGATGAATTTATATTATTATTAGAAAAAATTATATTGTTTTTATATGAAAGAGTATATAGATAATATCTTGAAAAACCCTTAATAAAGGGTTACTTCTAGCAGTAGAGATAATTTTGGGAGTTAATTCTCTTAAAAAATAACATATGGGTTCATTTTTATTTATTTTCTCTTATGATTACAATGAATTTATTGAAAAAGTGGTGAAAAATGTAAAATATCTTACATAGAAGGGGATAATTTTACAATATATTAGAGTGTTAAAATAATGGGGGAAATAGTTGATGGAGAGTTTCTATTTTTTGAGAGGTGTGAGTATTATTTAATAAATATTTCTTTATTTAAATATAAAATAATGTTTTAAAAAAATAAACTATGGCAGAATTATTATAAATAGAGTATATTGAAGAGAATTCATGAATATATTAGACAGTTTTTTCTTTTAGAATCCCTCATCTAGGAAATTTTAGATATTTCCTTGATCATTATAAGGAGATGTTAGGTAATATAATGATAATTACCTCATCTAGAAATTTGGTGTTTAGATTACTCCCAATTTAGGAGCATAAAATTACATGTTTCATGATATAGTAATTCATGAAATATTAAGTGGTTTTTAAAATTTATATTTTATCAATAATCTTATGGATGAATAATAGTTATATTTGATCTATATTAGTGGTAATAGATTGAATATTTTATGTTCTTGAAAATTACTTAATAATCGAGGATTCTATATCATATAATGGTTAGCAGGTTGAATTATTTATCACATATATGAAAATCACTATTCAATACACATTATATGATTAATAATATTTTCCCAAGTATGTTTATTTTTAAAAATGTATGAATTATAGCATATCTCAAAAACATATATCACTCAAAAAACCAATTCGATGATTTGTTATATTGAAATGGTTGCATATTTGGGGGTTATAGATTAGTATCCATGTATTATTTTAACGTCATATGACATATTATATTTAACCATAATATAATAGGCCATCATAAACAATATAAACTATTGGAATTGAATTCGAACAAGATCTTCTATTTATTATAATCTATGAAACCCAAATTGACATTTAATGAATGATAATGATTATAATATTTAAATAATAAAATTTTAAATAAAATATTCATTCCAAAATGTGATCAAAATATGAGTGGGTATTTTAGATCCAAGTGAATATTTTTAATATACCACTGATAGATTAGATAGATGGATCTGTGACATGATATTGACATTTTATTTTAACGTAAAACGCATAAAGGCACCATGATTTATGATGTTCACTATGTAATAATACTTTTTCCATAGAGTAGCATGAAATAACAATAAGATAGAAACCCACACATTATATAAATAATTATTGAGACATGAGGGACATGTTTTAGGATAATAAAAATGGTTTAAACTTGATCCATAATACAAAGAATATACAATGGATTTAAGAAGATAAATATATTTCATTGGAACTTATTTTTGATTTTTACGACTTTCATTGAAACAATATAGTGTTGAGAGTTTGATGACTATATTATTTCTCCTATTATATTTTCATTATTGATATCAAATAAAATACATGTGAAGTGAGATCAAAACATTTAATATTACAGTGTATCGTCACTTGATTAAAATATTTGTTAACATTATATAAATATTGTTCAACATGAAGTCCATTAATTATATCTATATCCCATAAACATTATTTTTAGGTAATATTTTAGATAATAAACACATCCTTTATTGAAAATATATTTGGGGAATGTCGTTTCATCATTGAATCACACACAGAGACACACATAATGCTTCATTATTTTATTACTTTCAGACATCAAACATCTCCCTTAGACAACCCCCAAAACACTAGTTTAAACAGTAACACATAACCTATACATTGGGATCTACCATCTAATTTCATATTCATTACCAACCAATCTGAATGTTTTTAACCATTTTTCTTCCTAAATTTATCTTGAGACCCCTAAATATGAGTAATTTAAGTGATGAATCCACATATTTGGAGTGATCCAATGTTATGGAACTTTGACAGAAAAAATTCCTTATTTTGTTGCCATATTTCCACTATGAGGGAAAATGTTGTCTATGTGGAGTTCACATAGATGAAAAATACATGTTGGTGATGTAATTGTTTACCAATATGGCCCAAAGTGGTTGTGCATGTACTATTTGAAGGGGTAATATTTTTTTATTAGATGTTAAACCACTGATAGCAATGCATTTTTAAAAATATAATAAAATCTAATGATAACATAAAGAAATAATTATAAAAATGGACATAGGTATTATAAAATAATTTATAGATGGAATATAAATCCTACATCCATTTGAATGGTATCTTCAATCCAAAGTCAACTAAATGAATTTTCCTTGATCAATATTGTAATCAATGTAAATTTTCATAATATGTTATTTATAGGGAAAACCAATTTAGATTCATAGGAATAGAAAAAATTAATATTAATTTTCCTCAAAATAAAGCCCACTCATTTTGTAATAAATCATGGAGAAATTTTAATTTTAATTCTAAAATTTTAGATACATTAATTTGTTCACTACGGTAACATGTTCATGAAAAAAATGAAAATTTCAAAATATCATTCAAAAATAGTTAAAGTACATTATTAGACCACAGTCAAATATAAATAATAATTATATCAATCAATGAATTGAACTAAATAAAATTATATTAGGTAATGTACAAGAATGGGTAATGTTATTTTGATGGAGAAAATTTAGTACATAATAGAAGATGACAAAATACATGTTTAAACATGCCTTACATGTTAAATGTGTAAAATATGTTTATAATAACTAAGTGTAGTCAAAATAATCTTCCACAATTTACTGAATAACTTTACATGAAATATAGATTTTTTCAGCTTCATATATATTGAAATGGTTCAAGATGGGTTTTCATAAAATTTCATGAATTATTTATTAAGGAATAGATTAAAAATATTTGGATTAAAATCATATGAGTAACCTATTATTATATAAAATTTAATTTAAATGAATATATGTAATATATTTTCATATATGATAGATAAAAAATAATAGTAATTTTTTTCCAAAAAAAATATCTAGAAATTTTATTTACAGGAAATAGTTTTCAAAAATTGAAAAGAAAAATACATTTCTTTATAGTGAACTTGAGTTATTATTCCAATTATAAATTTTTAAATTATAACTACTGTTATTGATCACATTGAGAAAAATATCATTCATTATGGCTTTATAAATTTTAAATGGATGCACCCATTGATATGTATATAAAAAGATTTATAAGGTGTCAACAAATCCAAGCTAACATGAACGTTGAATTACTATAAGTGAAGTTCCACCATTCACTCACATCATAATATTCTGTAAAAGACACATTTGTACCAATTTATTGATTCCAACTAATATATCTATATAACATGCATTATTTATGATCATTATATATATTACTACAATATTAATAAACAATCCCATGTCCTGATCATTTTCTGTCCTTGTAGATAAGTTAAATTTCAATATTATATCTATGAATAATATACATTTATTCCATTAAATTATTCTCATATTGTAATCATATAGAAATACTATTACATAAGTTATTTTTGGTAAATTGTGGAATTATAAGAACAAGAAGGATATAAATTACTACATAATGGGTAAAACAATATAAATGAGTCATATGAAATTTATCATTACATCGCAAATGTATAATTAACCTTGGTATTTGAGTTATAGAATAATTAATGAATTAAAATAATGAAATTATATGATGTGAAAATGTGATAAGATAACATAAACATATATCACTGTCTAAAACTATATAAGGACTATCAAGAATACAAATCACATATAATTATATATAAATATATTTTCATAAAACAATAATCATATACTATGGTGATACTAAATAAGAATTTGGAATTACATAAGTATATAACATGACATCAAATTGCTGGATATACTTAATAATTGGATATAATAATCCTATGTTATGGATAACCAATGAGAAATTCATATCATAGTATACACGGTTAACAACCTATTTCAAATAATCTAAAAGATTGATTTAACCAACCATATTTTAAAACATAATTATCGCATGTGATATAAAGTATAAAATAATCAATTAGAGGGTTATCTAATTATTGAATCCCTGATCACATAAATCAATCCATATATATGAATTCTAAAAGAACATGATGACCATCATACATCTATTAAAATACATATAATAATTAACCTATTGACAGAAAACTAGTAATAAAATAATTCTTACTTCCTGACCCACCTCACTCGAACATATAGTTAAAAAGTTCAAAATATGTCCCCGAGGACACCACAACATTCCCTAGAGGATGTCAATTATTAGAGAGGGCCTACTGAGATAATAGGGGACTATACCATCTTTACCATAGTAATGAAACAATAAAAATAATACGAAATAATGAGAGACAATAATAAACAATGACCAATGCGTAATAACATATCTCATAACCAGATCCCAAAATTATGTACATTCCCCCAGACCAATATAGTAAACAAGATATATAATTTAGTGGCCATATTTTAATGGAAACACAAAATATAAAATTATAGTCAAAATCCAAAAAACTAGTCCCAAATTCATGTCCATTCACCTCATCCATGCTCCTTCCCATGTCCCAAATCATCCATTTATTAAAAGGACCATTTAATTTTATTTTTATTAAACCATGAAATCTATTTAGTCACAAATGGTGTAATTTGAAGGGACATGGAAAACTCAGTGGGCCAATTCCTAAGGTGTCTAAATATATATCTAGTCTAAAAAATATTTTATATCAACATATAATGGGATAATTAATAGTGAAATAATGAGAACATGCCTCTAAAATAAATAGTAATCAATTAACCACAATAGACTTAATGATCCATGTGATTAATGATATAATTAAACCAAAATTATCTAGTATATTTTATCTGATACATTTATTATAGTTGTAAAAAAATATACACAAAGGGAATTTGTCCAAATATCCATGATTGATATATGGAGCACCAGGTCTAATAATACCTATAAGGGATGAGGAGATCTATATTCACCTTGTTAACCAAGTGGAATGACTAATTATTTATGGAAATTATAATCAATGATGTGGTTCCCCATGCCTAGTATCATCATCCAATTCCTTAGCTACCAATTTATGAGGTCCATCGTACTGAAACATTTTATCACCTTAAAACAACAAGAGTGCACCTCTATTTCCATTATTCATTACCAAAATGGTCTCTAATATGTAAACCATTTTTCAAAAATTAGAAATTAAACCATTATATTATTCATTAATATTCCACAACAACTAATCATTTTTTTAGTGCGATTAAAAATAAAAAAAAATATCCTTTAATTTTTTTTTCATATATTCCATTCATCGTTGCATAACACATTCAATTTCATTTATTGTTGAACAATCCCAAATGCGTTGTATCATACCCAAAAACATGTATAAACATTTTATCCTCTTTATCCCACTACTATATCATCTATATCCAATTTTACCATTTTTAATGTTATTTTTACACTCCAACAATAGCCATAGGCCTAGTATCATATTCATCCTATGAACATACAAGATTTAGGGAGTGTATCAATGGTGATTTCTGTTGCTAATATATTTTTTTAGTCAAAAAATTAATTTTAAGGATTGAGTGGAAATAGTACACAACACATAAACATAAAAACATATAAATTATGATAAAAATATTATATAACACACACCGTATGATTGTAGAGAACCAATTATCCAAAACTAGCCTTTGATGAAAGATCGAATGTATTCAATAACAAATGTAATGATATGATTAGAAATAGGTCATGTGACACTTAGAATAAGATGAAAAATGAATCTATTAATATTCCATGAAATTTAGCAGAATAGACTTGTAAACTTACCTAAGGATCCAAATCTCCTGAAATGATAGTTTGAAATCCCAGGAACTGATAGACAATCACACTTGGAAGTGAATATTGATATTTTTTACCTTTAGATTTTTTCAGTGAAATGATGTTTAAAATAATTGGAGTTTGATTTAATATAATGAGTGAAAATCATAAAATTATGCTTTCATGGAGGCAAATGGTTTGGTCACACAGTTTTTAAAACATAGAGTAAAGCATGAGAAATCCTTTATTTAATGGGAATAGAAGTCGAACTATTATTTAGGTCACCGAGAATATTATAAAAACCATATGGGAGTCATTTTAAGGGCTCTAGAAAAAAAATGAATATCTTTCAGGCCACCTCATTTTAATCCACGAACCACCCCTAATACTCATAAAATGGTTGACCAGAACAGATAACAGTAATGGTGTGCTAACCATGAACCATGAATTGTATGCTATTTACTCCCTATTGTCCTTGATATGAACCCTAGAGAAACTCCCAATTAATCAATATTTCTTGGAATCATTCTATAATAAAATTTAAAAAAATTATAAAAAAAACATACCACATAAAAAATATGGATCATATGACCATCCCCACATAACCTGTCATCAGCATGTTACAGTCATCATCGTCACTAATCCTACAAGGTAAAATGTTTTGTAAAATGACCTGGAATATCTTATAACTTATCCCATGTATTCACCTAAACACAATCATGCAACCACAACACTGTGACCAGAAATATGTTCTTACCCTAAAGTGTTTTCCCACTGTGTTCCATTATATGAATAAGATGCTCATAAATGGATGCATCAACCCCAATATGAAAAAAAATAAATATCAATACCAAGAGAAGGGTTTAAATGATACTTATTGTTGAGTCAATATGATTTTACTTATAACTTTTCCATTCTTTCTTGTTTTTAAAATCACAATAACCTTATACATAATAACATATATGTTTTACCTCCATAAGAAAATTTATCCTAACAAAGAGTTTCTTATGTATTTCAATATTTTTCTTCATTTTAATAACCGGATTATTAACCAAAATCCAAGAATCATATACTGATATGTTTTTGAGTATTCTGTTTTAAGGATCTGAATTTTGGACTCCAAAATCTTAAGTAGTTCGACTCCGAACTCTGAATTAGTTCAACTCCGAACTATTAAGTAGTTCAACTCCGAACTCTTAAGTAGTTCTACACCAAACTCTTAATTACTTAGACTCCGAACTCTTAAGTAGTTCGACTCCCAACTCTTAAGTAGTTTGAATCCGAACTCCTAAATATTTCGACTCCGAACACTTATGTAGTTCGACTCCGAACTTTTAAGTAGCTCGACTACGAACTACTTACTGGTTCGAATCTGAACTCAGCAAGTTCAAATTCAAATATACAGTAAAACCAGACTCTGAATCCCTATAAAATAGATTCCAAACATTTCTTAACATAGACTTCGAATTTCATTTTGATTAGACTCTGATGTTTTAATTTTCTTACACTCTGAAATATTGATAATCTTTTTCTTACATTTACTTCATTTCAAAATGATGTTTTGCATTCAGTTATACATGGGTTGTTATAAAATGATGTTGTCTATTATGTTTCTAACTAACCGTTGGATGAGTTACACGTGTACAGGTCCCTCCGAATTTCATGGAAAATTTGACCGTTGGAGGAGGGAGCCGACCGTTGCAAAATTTCCTATAAATAGGATCTCATTCAAATTAGCTCATAACATATGTGTGATAGATGAAAGAGGTTAATCGATCTAGAGACCACACGCTGCTAAGGTGATTTCTGGAGAGAGAAGCTTTTTAATTCTTTGTGCGTACTAAAATGCTCATTTAGATTGCTTTGTGCGACCCCGAATGTTGGTGATTACATTCGAGGACATCCAGGGATAGGAAGACAGAGGCCCCGACTACCTTGAAGTTCGAGGCCTCCCTTGCTGAGGAAGACCGAGGTTCCAACTACCTTGAAGTTGAGGGCTTGCGGGGATAGCAAGATAGACATTCTGATCTTCGTATCGAGGGCTTACCCTGGTGTGGGTAAGACAGACTTGCTTGAAAGTATAAATCAAGGGACCTTTATCCAAGGTTGTTGGATACCCTTATATTTGGGTTAAAAGACTTATATCTTGTTACTAGTAGTTTTACTACTTTTTATTTCTGCTGCACTTTTGTATTGTAAGGAATGTATAACCTTCATATATTTTCATACACTTGTACTCTGATTAGTTTATATTCTATACACTTTAAGGTATGAATCTCATATTGTAATCCTTAGTTCCAATTCTACAATTTGTGTTAGAGGTGCTGTGAATCTTCTTATTTTAACCTTGTTAAACATAGATCGTTCCTTGTCTAAGGAAAACATAGTTATCTATAACCACCTTTAATGCTTCAAAAATATTTTTTAAAGTTTACAATTCACCCCCCCACCTCTTGTATATTTAGCATCTACAACATTATTTCGATACTAAAATTAGTATAAGATGATTTTTCTAAAATACTTATACTCATGTATAAGTTTTTCATTCCGAACTTTTTCATTCTGAACTTTTTCATTCCAAACATTTTCATTCTGAAGTTTTTTATTAAGAAGTTTGTCATTCCGGACTTTGTCATTCCGAACTTTTCATTCTGAACATTACCATTCCGAACTATTTCAATCCAAACATTGGGGTTACGAACTATGTCTACTAACTAGGTTGTTTGACAAGTTTTTATTAAAGTGGAAGGAGTCAATGCTGGTTTCATTGACAATCTAAATCCTACAATACCAATAATGTTTGGTCGTAATTACTATGAGTACTGGAGAGATTGAATGAAGACATTTGTTATATATACTAGAGTGGACAACTCTGTTATGGTTACTGGAGATTATAAAATTCTTGATAAGGAAGTTAAATCTTTCACTAACCAGGAAAAGCAAGAGTATCAACTAAATTATAAGGTACACAATACTCTACTATGTTCAATGTATAGATATATATATACAGCCAAATTTCTTCTTGTGAAGCATCTAATTGTATCTAGAAGAATATAGATGTTACACACATTGGTAATGATAAGGTGATTGAGACTAGGAGAGTTATGCTTAGATCTGAATACCAGGGATTCAATTTTCCATATGGTGAACCAATCTGTAATGTTCAACAGATATATATGACTATAGTCAACAGCTTACAGTCTATAGGAGAAAAAGGATTAGATGATGAATCCCTTATGGATAAGATAATTGATATTATGCCCAATGAGTGGGAATCAAAGAGAATATCTATAGATGAGAATAGGAAAGACACTCAAATTTCTGTTGATGAGCTATTTGGAACTCTTCTCCAACAGGAAACAAGAATGAAGAGAGTTGCTGACAACATCAAGAAGAAGAATGGGAATGATACTATTTCTTTTACAACAAATTCAAATCATATGAAAGCTAAGATTCTAGAGAGAGTAACCAGATCCAATTCTAAGATGATGGTTATTCAATCAGATTCTATTGAAAGTGAAATCTCAGAAAATGAGTTAGAAAATCTTGCTCGAAGGATGAAAAAGATAGTTGGCCAGAGAAATTTCCAATCCAAATATAATAAAAAGGAAAGGAAAGACAGGAAAGATGGAGACGTCACTTGCTATGAATGTAAGAGAGCTGGACATATCAGACTAGATTGCCCATTGCTCAAAAATAATGAAAAGAAAGAAAGGCATTCTGAGAGGAATAGAAAGAAGTATTATAAAGCCAAAGCTAAGAAAGTCTTGAAAGCAAATGACACCTAGAGTGCTAGTGGTGGTGACTCATTAGATTAATCATTTGATTATGAATCTTCAAGATAGAAGAATTTTGGTATTATATCCAGATTACCCATTAACAATAATTGTTTTATGGATAAGGTACAAAATGCTGAATCATTGACCAATGTTTCATTAAATTCCAATGATAAAAATTATTATAACTCTACTGAGGAAGAATCCTCTTCTGACGAAAAAAATACTTTACCTACCTATGAAGAAGTTTCTAGGTTTTCTGAACATCTTGAGATTGAGAATTATAAACTCAATAAATAACATGATAAGGAAAACTCTAGGAATTATATTCTTACAAAATAAATATCAGAACATCAGAAAGATCTTGATAGGAAAAATTCTTCTTTTGTAAATATTTCAAAAAATCATGTAGAATTATCTTCTGAAAAGAAAAAAAATTCTAAATAATTAGAAAAAATAATTTCTATGAAAAGTATCTTTGACCCTAGATCTAGTTCTAAATCCAATGATTTTGAAGATAAAAACATTGATATAAAAATGAAGTCTGAAATTTTTTCCTTAATTAAGTGTTTATAAAACATTAACCATGGTAAGGAAAAATTTTATAAAATGTATTATCCAATACAACCTTTATGAAACAAATCCAGATTTTGTTATACCCATGCAAAACCAATTTTTAGTAACAACTATTTTGTTCCAAAATGTGGCCCATTTTGTACTAAGTGTTAATATGGTGGTCACTGGGAAAAGAAATGCTCTTTAAATAAAACCCAATATATAGGTTTTCATAAAGCGTATTTTTCAAAGAAGATGTGCGTTCCTAAAATTGTGTTGTCTGGAAATCTCGAATCCAAGGAATTATGGATTCTGAAAGTCTAATTCTTATCTTATATTAAGGAATAAAAAGGAAATACCTACAAAAATACATGGTACATAGATAGTGGATGTTCCTGGCACATGACTGGTAACAAAATATATTTTGAAAATATTATCAAAACGAATGGAGGAAAGGTAACATTTGGAGACAATGCAGAGGGATAAATTTTTCGTATTGGTAATATTGTTTTTCTAGGTAAAAATTTGATTTCAAATGTTTTATTTGTTATGGGTCTTAATCAAAACATCATTAGTAGAAGTCAGTTATGTGATGAAGGGTAACATGTGAATTTTAGGAATGATAAATGCTTAGTACACAATTCCAAGGAAGATTTTATTCTCTCTACCAATAGGTAAAAGAATTTTTACACTTTAAACATAGAAGACCTCACGAACCAAGATTTAACTTGACTATGTACAATGGAAGACCATTTATAGTTATTGCATAGAAGACTAGGTCACTGTAACCTTAGGAACTTATGTAAACTATCTAAGAATAAACTATTTAAGGATCTACGGAAGCATAGATTTGATTCTTCTATAGTTTGTGATCCTTGTCAATATGGAAACCAACAGAAATCTAGATTTACTTGGGTCTATTTTCAGGCAAAGAAGCTTAAAGATTTTTCCTATTTCAAAAGTTTTAGAGAACAATTTAAAAATGGGAAAAATATTTCATTGAAAACTATTCATTGTGATCATGTATGAAAATTTTATAATTCTGATTTTGAATCTTTTTGTAGTAGAAAAGGTATTACTCACAATTTTCAGCACCTAGAACTCCGCAACAGAATGGTGTAGTTGAATGAAGAAATAGAATTCTTCAAGAGATAACAAGAACCATGTTGAGTGAATATTCTATAGCTAGACATTTCTGGGCTGAAGCTGTAAGTATTGCTTGCAATACTATAAACTGAGTTTTGATTAGACCTTTTCTTAATAAAACTCCTTATGAGTTATTGAACAACAGAAAACCAAGACTTTCCATCTTTAAGGTTTTGGGTCCCAATGTATTCATTATGAATACTAATGATAATATACATAACATTGCACCAAAATCTGATGAAGAAATTTTCTTAGGCTACTCCACAACTTCTATGGCATATAGAGTTTTCAATAAAAATACTTGTACTATTGAAGAAACAATGCACATTAAAATTGATGAGTCTGATCCTTTTGTTTTCAAACCATCCAACTCTACATCCTCGGATGTATTTTAAAAAATTGATTATCAACCTTTGATAGAGGAACCATTTGATAAGTAAAATTTTCAAGAAGATACTTCTGAATCATTTACCCCAGAAGACATTCTACCCTATGTTGAAGAACAGGCTTTACAAAACCCAAATCAGGCATTTCTTAAGAATCATCCCAGTGATAGTATCATTGTTGATATAAATCAACCTGTAAGGACTATAAGTTCCTTAAGAAATGAAATAGAATATTTAGCATTTCATTCACAGTTAGAATCAAAAAGCACTGATGAATCTTTAGGTGATGATGATTGGATCAAAGCTATGCAAGATGAACTAAATGAATTTGAAAGGAACAAAGTATGGACATTGGTTGAAAGACCTAAGGAAACATCTGTTATTGGAGTAAAATGGGTCTTCAGAAACAAGTGTGTTGAAAATGGAGTCATAGTAAGAAATAAATCTAGACTTGTTTCTAAAGGCTGTAATCATCAATAGGGAATAGACTATGAAAAACCCTATTCTATAGTAGCTAGACATGAATCTATCCATATTCTACTTGCCTTTGCATCATTATTTAATTTTAAACTTTTTCAAATGGATGTGAAATGTGATTTTCTTAACGGTTATGTTCAAGAGGATGTTTTTGTTGAACAACCTCCTGGCTTTGAAGATACAAAACATCCAGATCATGTTTTTAGACTTACCAAAGCTATGTATGGTCTTAAGAAATCCCCACAAGCCTGGTATGATTGACTTACTGGATTTCTGTTTCAAAATAACTATGTTATGAGAAATGCAGATCCAACCCTTTTTATAAAGAAAGATATGAAAAATGATTTTATTGTTCAAATTTATGTTGATGACATCATATTTGGTTTAACTTAGCATTAATTAACTGATTCTTTTTCAAATCTAATGAAACCTGAGTTTGAAATGAGTATGATGGGTGAGTTAAAATTTTTTCTTGGTTTTCAAATTTCCCAAAAACCAGAGGGAACCTACAATTCTCAATATAAGTATAATAATGATCTTCTCAAAAAGTATGGTTATGATAATACTAAAAGTATAAGTACTCTAATTAGTACATCACACTCTCTAGATCTTGATGAAGCTGGGAAACCAGTAGATCAAACATCTTTTAGAAGTATGATAGGAGGTTTACATTACCTAATATCTAGTCGACTAGACTTAGTGTTCTCAGTATGCTTATGTGCAAAATATCAATCCAGTCCTAATGAATCTCACTTAAAGGCAGTAAAAAGAATTTTTCAATACCTTAAAGGAACCATGGAAGTAGGATTATTTTATACTTCTGGAAATTATTTTGTTATAAAAAGATTTTCTGATTCTGAATTTGGTGGATGTATAATGGATAGAAATAGTACATACAGAACTTGTCATTTCATAAGAGATTCATTGGTTTCTTGGTCGTGCAAGAAGAAACATTCTGTAGAACATTCCACTACTGAAGCTGAATATGTAGCAAATGGAAGTTGTTGTGCTCAAGTGTTGTAGATGCAACACACACTCACAGACTATGGCATGTGTTTTACCATGAATCAAATTTTTTGTGATAACACAACTTCCATTTCCCATAGTATGAACCATGCACATCACTCTCGAGCAAAACACATAAATATTTGGCATCACCTTCATAGGGATCACACACTTAAAGGAGATATCATTATTTAGTTTATCAGAACGAAAGATCAACATGGTGATATTTTCACAAAATCATTACCCTTCGATAGATTTGAATATATTAAAAAAAAGTTAGGAATGATAACCATAAGGTAATCAGTCTTTATTAACTTCTTGTTGAACAATTCTCCAAACAATAATAAACTCTTTCCCATTGGGGGAGTACATTTGCATGTTAGTATAATTTTTTTTGGAATCTGTTTTTTATAATTTGTCTAACCATTTTTTTTCATAACTACTTTTTCAGAATTTTAGGAACTAATGTTTTAGGAATAGATATTTCTGAAACTATAATTTCCAGAATAGGTTTTTCCGGAAGTGAAATTTTAAGGACTGAAATTTTCAAAACAAGAACTTCCAGAATGGAGATTTTCGGACTGGTGTTTTCGTAATGAGATTTTCGTAATGGAACATCCGGAATGGGGATTTTCGGACTGGAGGTTTAGTAACGAGATTTGCGTACTAAAACATTCATAATGAAGTTGTTTTTAAATTTTTTTTCTACAAGAAGAATTTTCCCGAATACCAACAATGTTTCTAGCCAATCCAAAAGCTATAATTTCCTTACTTATATATTTGTAATCGAATTTTCCATGCTGGTATTTTCCAAAGTCTTTAAAAGATCAGATTCTAGTTTTTTCTCCAAATTTGAATGTTTTCTTTAAAAACATCTAAATATAGGAGTCATGTTTTTCTTGCTGGAGTGTTCTCAATCGTTAGATCAGATCAATGCTATTTAAACCGTTAGATGGATTTTGGAAGACCAATTGTCACATCCATTGCCTATATAATGGGGACCCCGAGACTCGTCCCACATCGGTTTTTATCATTTTTTCATCTCAAAACCCTACTGCTCTTCTTAAGGTCGGTTCCGAACTATGCAAAGCCGATATGTATATTTCAGTTTCTTTCACTCCGAATGTCCGTTGAAGCAACATCTAAAGATATGTTGACTGTGAAACCAACCTCTAAGTGGTTAGTCTTTAGATAAAAGTTAGTTCATCCATATTTCTCTATGCTTGATTCGCTTATTTCCAAGAATATAAAGCTAGATGGATGGAAAGATTTATGTGTAGAAAAGTCAGATAATACAGACCCAGTTTACACTGATTTGCTGATCGAGTTCTACGAGTCTATTTCCTTACTGAGGGAAGATGGAAGAGAGTGGTTTTCTTTCAAGTCTTATGGGAAGACTTATAAGCATTCATATACCATTGCCTCAAGCTTGGTTGGTTTGTTATATGAAGGAGAAGCGGAATTCTGTTCTCACAAACATCCAGATGTGTAAGGAAGTTTCAACAAGGAGAAAGCACTGAAGTGTCTTGGTCTTAAAGATGATTCAACTATCAAGATTTCTCATCTCATTCAGAACAATAGAATTCTTCATCTTTGGGTGCAAGGATTTTTAGTTCCGAGAAGAGGAGATAAAGACAATATGAAGAAAAGTGATATATAAGTCCTATATTTTTTGGTAAATCTACGAAAGATAAATCTGATAAGGCATATATTGGTTACGATCAAGAAAATCAAAGAAACAATTTAAGAGCTCAGATTATCATGTTTCCTGCCTTCCATTATAAGATGATAGTTTGGTTCTTAGAATCCGTCATGTTTGCATGCAAATTGAGGATCCGGAATTGAAATCTCATGCTAGTCAGTGATGATACCCTCAAGAGGATGAAGATGGGTTTTTCCAATGAATCTGGAGAATTTTACCCTCTTTATGTTGAAGAGGATGAAGCAGCTAAGAAGGAATAATAGAATCCAGAACCTTCCAAAAAGAAAAGGAGGAAGAGAAAGGACAAGGAAGTTGTTGCTGATGAAGAAAATCCTCATGCTAAGGGAACTCAATCTGTGCCTCCCAAGTCGAAGAAGCAGAAAACATATATGGATGAAGTGGCAGCCAAGTGGAGGGAAGTTAAAGAAAAGAGGAAGGAAGGGGATCCACATTTCGGATTGGACCCTACAGAGGGTAAATCCTTAAGAGAAGAAGCAGCATATGAACTAGAGAAACCAGCATAGGAGAAGAAAATGAAAAAGAAGATGTCTGATGCTGAAGTGGTGCGATCATTGCTGAAAGATGCAGAGTTGGCTTCCGGAATGCTTCCCATTCTAGAAAATTTTTATGTTGAAAATTCTTTAACAGTAACTCCAACCAAGAATTATGTCACTCCAGAAAAGTCAAAGGGGAAAGAAGTAGTTAAAGAGGCCGAAAAATAAGTTGCTGAAGATGTAGAAGTTGAGGAATAAGTTGATGAAGAATTTGAAGAAGAAGTTGAGGAAGATGTTGAGGAAGAAGAAGAAGAAGAAAGTGAATATTTTGATGACTTGATAAAGAAATTATAAGAATATAAAGATAAGGTTGATTCCGTAATGTTAGTTACTCCAGGAATGGGAGATGAGGAATCTAACAAGCAACAGCAAGAAGAAGAAAAAGAGAATGTTTTGTATGATGAAGAAGAATCTTATGAAAGGAATTATCTTGAGGAAGGACAAGAAAAACAAAACCAGTTTAAGTCTAGATCGTTCAAGTATATGAATCTGAGGAATTATTACTTAATAAGGAACCTATTCCGATAGATGATAAGGGGAAGAAATCACTCTTGGAGACACCTATAAAAGATGTCATCAGAAAGAATGAGGTTGGTCATACCTATAGAAAGAAGTTGGTGCAAGATGAAGATGATCAGTCTCCATGAAAAGTTTCTGATTCAGAATCATCTTATAATGGGCATGATTTTGTGGTACAATATCTGAAGAAGTTGGTGGACACCGTTCCGATTTTCCCAACAATAGATTTCAGATGCCAGATATTGCGGCAATTTATGAATCAGAAATCGGATTCTTTATCCATGGTCAAGGAAACGTTTGTAAAGTTGGAAGCTGAACAAAAGAGTTTTCTTATAGATTATGATGTGAATAGAAAGTCCTTCATTAAGGTAACTATGTTGTCTAAGAGAGTCGAAGAAGAATTGGCTGTGTTTGATAACATTCAGAATTATGTGAAAGAAGCTTTTGAAATAGAGGATAAAAATATTAAGAATAATAAGATAAAATGATTATAGATCATTGTTCCCAGAATCAAGATGTGAAGGAACTAAATTACAAGGAAAATTATCTGGATCAAAATCTTATAAATGATAGAAATCTTCGGATCGAGCTTGAGAAGAGAGTCGCTCAGCAAGATGAGTTGGTCAAGATGCAAGAAGAAGCTTTGAGGGCTTAGGAAGAAGCATTAAAAGATCAAGGGTAAAGGATCTCAACCTTGGAGAACCAATCTTAGGAAGATCAAAGAGATCTAAATAAGCTCAATGTCTTGTTGAAAAAGATGATCCCAATGGAAAATGAAGACAAATGACTCCACTCAGATCTTTTGTTGTATTTGTCTTTCCAAGTAAAAATGTTTTCAATTATAATGAATGTTTAGTTGTTTGTATCTTCTGATTTTTTGATCTAATGTTTTAGTTACTTTAATTCTTTCCATTCACTTTAATTCTTTTTGAAAATCACAAAGATGGAGATGGATAATAACTACTCAAAAGAGTGAGAATGAAAATTTCTAAGCCATGGAACCATCGTGAACTAAAGTGTAGTTTATCTAAGGATCTTCTTTTCGAACATTTTCATTCCCACAATAATGAACACCCCACTCTGGAAATTCAGAATATAATACTTAGATTTTCAATGCCAAAGGGGGATTTAGTTGTATTCACATTCATTCATGAACAAAGGGAGAAAAGATTTAATTTCAAAGTCTAAGGAAATTTTTTTCAGAGTCCTTATATTCTTTTTCGCAAGGATGTTTGTGCTTTCCGAAAAGGGGGAGATTGTTGAGTGAATAAGATTTTCTTTATGACTTTTCCATTCCTTCTTGTTTTGAAAATCACAAACACCATATTCTTAAGAAAATATATGTTTTCCTCCATTATGAAATTTATCCTAACCTAGGGTTTCTTCTGCATAGAAATATTTATCATAATTGTAAAAATCGGATTGTTAACAAAAATATAGGAATCATATAAGGATATGTTTCGGAGCATTCTGTTTTAAGGATCCAAATTCTGGACTACGAACTCTTAAGTATTTCGACTCTGAACTCTTAAATAGTTCGACTCCGAACTTTTATGTAGTTCGACTACGAACTGTTAAGTAGTTCGATTCTGGACTCTTAAGTAGTTCGACTCGGAACTCTTAAGTAGTTTGACTCCGAACTCTTATGTTGTTTGACTCTTCACTCTTAAATAGTTCGACTCCGAACTCTTAAGTAGTTCGACTCTGAAATTTTAAGTAACTCGATTCTGACCTACTTACTGGTTCGAATCTGAACTCTACAAGTTCTGATTCCAATATCCGGTAAATCAAGACTCTGAATCCCTATAAAACAGATTCTGAACATTTCATAACAAAGACACTGAATTTAATTTTGATTAGACTCTGAACCTTTAATTTTCTTACACTCCGAAATATTTATATTACTTTTCAGACATTTTCTTCATTTCAAAATGATGTCATGCTTTATGTTATACATTGATTGTTATAAAATGATGTCGTCTATTCTGTTTTTAATTAACAGTTGGCTGAGTTACACAGGTACAGGTCCCTCCGAATTTCATGGAAAATATGACTGTTGGAGGAGGGAGTTGACAGTTGGAAATTTGCCTATAAATATGACCTCATTCGAAAAAGCTCATAACATACGAGTGATAGATGAAAGAGGTTAATCGATCTAGAGACCACACACTGCTATGTTGATTTCTAGATAGAGAATCGTTTTAATGCCTTGTGAGTACTGAAATGCTCATTCAGATTGCTTTGTGCAACTCCAAATGTTGATGATTACATTCGTGGACTTCTGGGGAAAGGAAGACAGAGGTGCTCACTACCATGAAGTTCGAGGGATTATATGCTGATGAAGAAAGAGGTTCCAACTTCCTTGAAGTTGAGGGTTTTCGGTTACAGCAAGAAAGACATTCTGATCTTCGTATCGAGAGCATTCCCTGGTGTGGGTATGAAAGACATGCAAGAAAGTATAAATCAAGGGACCTTTATCCAAGGTTGTTGGATACCATTCTCTTTGGGTTAAAAGACTTATATATTCTTACTAGTAGTTTTACTACTTGTTTTTCCATTGCACTTTTGTATTATAAGGAAAGTATAACCTTCTTATATTTCCTTACACATGTACTCTGATTAGTTTAGATTCTATATACTTTAAGGTAGAATCTCATATTGTAAACCTTAGTTCCAATTCTACAATTTGTGTTAGAGGTGTTGTGAATCTGCTTAGTTTAACCTTGTTAAACCTAGATCATTCTTTGTCTAAGGAAAACATTGTTATCTATAACCAACATTAATGGTTCCAAAGGATTTTTTAAAGTGTACAATTCACCCCCCCCTCTTGTATATTGAGCATCTACATCATTATTTCGATCCTACACTTATGAATCCTAGATTTTTAAAAACATCATGAATTTTTTCATACCATAGTGTAAGATTCAATCAATATGCTTCAAAATTGATACTCTCCACAAACTAGAAGGACCATAAATACTTGTGCACCAAAATAAACTACTTTGGGATCAGTTAGCGACTCAATATCAGTAACCTATTAATGACGACACAATCCACCACTCTAAAATAAAGGGGTTTAAAATTGCAATTACAATTTGAATTTTTACTAATATAGGCTCTATACATACACTTCCGAAACAATTAATTTGTCTCTGAAAACACCTACAAGCGACTCATCCCTATAAACTATAACTTAGAAACTTCTATCTGGAATAATGATGAAAAAATTGACCTTCCAAAGTGTTCCTTTTATGGTTATATTAAAATTGTATACTGATAAAATTTAATATAGGGTAACTTAATATGAGCTACATTTTTGTCCCATGTTCTATAAAAATCAATGGTGTTTTCTCTCAACATGTCCTCTAACTACTAAATATAATTATCTTGTTATATATATTCTTATTTGTGGTTAAATTTCTCCAAAGAACATGAGTATAAAACACTAGGTTAAAAAAATAGATATGTAAAATAGGGATATCTATTAAAAATTATACCCCAGTTAACACATGTAAATTCAGTATCTGTTAGACATAAAAGTCACCAAACTAATTGAAAGATAAAGTCTAAAGAATCCTCAATATAATGGATAAAATTGTCAACCGTTCCAAAAATTATACATATCACATAACTCATAGGAGGTTTAATATGTAAAACCCCCATGAAATCTATGGTATCATTTTCCGACATCCATTTATGAATGGGAAACTGATATAAAATACTATTCATCTGTTGATAATTAGCCTTCACCTACTGACAGGTGAATCATCATGTTTTAGTACTTGTAATAACATTCTTCATTCATAGAGACCAATACTATATATTATTCTCATAGAAAATTTTCATTAAACTAGGGTATGGAACAAAGTTAAATGAATAAAAATTAGGCATAAGCTATTATCAAATACATGTTAGCACACATATGTGACCATGAACATTGATAATCTCATTTTTATCGATTATAACGCCAGAGGGAAACTCAACAAAATCAATGTTGTCGCTCATCACAAGGAATTATGGATCCTCATATTTCTCCAACTTGATCTACAAAAGATGACTGAAAAATGACAAATACATGAGGATCATCTTTTTCTCACTCCTCTTGAACACATATATACATCTTAGTAAACAAGGACACCATATATTTCTCAAAACAAGATTCTTAAAGAGGTTTTTGTCAATGTATTCTTGCTCTAATCATCAACAACACTACTTCCATTATAAATGTATGTTCTGTCTTAGGGTAAAAATATTTCTTTTAATCAAAAAAATCTATTGATAATTATTTAGATCATGAAATGAAATGATATAATTAATGCTCTTATGGTCATCATTAAAAATAATCCTCTCCCCTATGACATGATTCCCCTAAAATGTTATGGTGTGAACTAATTTGGATTAATCATGATCATATATTGGATATTTGAATTCATTTGTATCCATATTTTGTGATTCCTATTCTGTAAATCAATCTCCCTATATCAAAATTTCCCATGTTTGATATCATTTTCCTAAAAATACAAAATATACTCTTTATGTGGATCATGTAAGATAAAAATTAGAGTTGTTGTAAAATTATGTTTAGTTCTTGGGAATTATTCTCACATGACTCAAACTAAAACATTTTACCATTCATTGTTTGTCCTCAGAGTGGTTCTTTTAATTAAGAAAATCCTTTTATGAACCTTCATCTATAACTTAATAACCCAAAAATTCATCGAATATAAAATATATTAATGGCCTACTCCATAGATATAACCTCCCAAACCTTCTTGGGTCTATTGAAAAACATTATTTGGAGATTGTATGACCTTGAAATATAACATTACAATACATAAAGCAATAAATATATCATGGAGTATAATATATTCTTTCTTAGTGTAATACGGATGAATTTTAAATGTTTTTCATGATCATATAAAATTTTGGAGTACACTAACATGTCATTAAAAATGACAACTGAAAATGGATCCATGTATATGTGAATGAATTGGTAAATCAATTATATAATCATAGTATGCTTGTTTGTTTTCCCAAATTGAATGGAAAAGCATTTATACAATATAAAAATTATTAAGAAGGACTCCTATTGTATATTGGGAGGCCTCATCATCTAATGGTTATACCCTAATATCAAATCAGTCAATGTGCATAAAAATACATCTCAAAATTCACCAATAAGATCATCAATATATAGAAAATGATACTAATTATTAATCATGAATATGTTCAAAATTCAGCAATAAACAAAAAAGTACAAAATTTTGTCATCCTTCATGGAAAATAAATTCATAGAAACCAATGTTTGTGAACTCAAATGGATGACCCCCATGACATTAAAATACTTGTAGGTGAGTCTGAAAATTATGAAGCTCAAATAGTTCCATTCGGTTTGGTGGAATTAAAATGGGATCATATCCATGAATTAGCTCAATCATGAACTCAAATTCTATCACTAGTGGAAAACATAAATACTTATCATGTAACATATCTAGAAACAATTCTTCTAAAGGTTGGATAACATCATGTTATTCTCCACCATTATATTGAATAATAATCACAACATGGTATAGAATATCGGCCATCTACTGAAGGACTTGTACTGTATGGCGTACCTGAATATCAAATTATATTTGATGAATGTAGATTTTTCGATCATGAGATGTGAATGTACCCATATATGTTAACAATAAATTTATTCTACTATGAAACATTACATTCCATTCATAATATGAATTCAAACCTAAAAAATGAACCATGATCACATCCCAATGAAGGTGGTGCCCCTAAATCACAGGGGGCCACTCCTTATAAATATCAGTACCCTCTAATCCCATCATGAATAGTGTGTAAAACAATACAAAAACAAACAAATATTCCATTCCAGAACCAAACTATAAATAAAAAAATAATATATATAATAATGTTAAGAAAAAATCTTAATTAAAACAATAACAATCATAGAATTGAAAAATAATACATCATAAAATCAATGATCCTTCCACACTAAATTTCTGAGTAATATAAAATGTATGAGTCTAAAATTTCCATCTAAAAACGATCTTTTATGAGTCTCATGTGATTGACATATCTTATGATAGATTCACCCCTTTCCATATATACCACATCCTCTGCCTTGATTTTTTTGGCTAGTTTAAATCTTACTACCTGAGAGATATGGGGTATAATATCCCCTATTAGGGCTTTGAATCATCCTAGATCACCTAAAAATACACATATAATGAGGCTTACTACATCACTATTATATATGTCTAATCCTATCAGAATTTAGGGGCCCCAATTTTATTCTGAGGCACGTAACTCACATGTGACTTGGCATTCCAGACTGATATAGGATCTCTTGACCACTGACCTAGGAGGAAAATCCTCTCCTATGGATACTCTTCTCACTACCACCTTAGTGAGTGTTCACAAAATGATTCTTGATTCCATAGTAGGAAATGTCACACAGTAGACCATTTTGAAAAATATATCCACCATTAGGGGCCTAATTCTTGTTCCCCTCTAATATGATCCCACGATTCACACCCTCAACAATGTTCATTAAGTGGAAAATAATTACATAGGACTTTATTTCATATATAGTCAAATCCCGGAAAAAATTTATCAGGGACAAATCATCCCAGTATTTTTTTGATAAAAAATTATAATTCATTAAATTGATGAACATAATCTATTAATAAAATATTCCCTTGAGTCAAATGCATAAACTCTAAGACAGTTTCATATCTCTGGGTCATTGTTTTATAGTGTTCCAATAGTATCTTGTGAAAATCCTTCCAAGAAAAACCTCATAAACATTCATATTGAACCAGAATATCCCACTGATTCTTCCCTAGTCCTCATTACATATATGTTTCCAAATTAACCCTTTTCTCAAATGGTGATTACATGTGATCTAGAATCTTATAGTGATAATCAATCTAGATCTCTGGTGCTTCCAGAACACCCTCTCAATCGAATGTTAGATATTGCGTCCGCTAAAAATCACTAGTCATGTAAAATATACATATCAACACACATACAACATCTCAACCCATAAAATACATAAAGTGGTCAAAATTATTTGTGAACTACTCTTTTACCATATTACTCATAACAAATGGGGGTATTTCATCCACTACTAAAACTCATTCTCTGTAATGTCCCCCTTATCACCCTTAGAGTTAAAATCCCCATGGAAGTATCTCTCTTGATTTATAAACTCTGATTAGGGAACTCCACATATGATTACAACATTACATAAAATAGGGTTCAAATAAGAAATAAAAAATCTAATCAACATAGATTATCCCCAATGTCATAACAACAATTATGTCACTACAATGTATCTCTACTATTTTGGGCCACCGACTATCTAAGGGTGGAACACAAATCCACATTACATGTTTTATGGTTGACACCACCTTAACCATTTAATTAAAATCTTTCAATTTAAAATAGTCCTAAACTCATTATTAGAAACTTATTTTTTAAATCCACATAAAATAGAAAATAAATTTTTTTTGCATAACAATATTTTTTTCAAATAAATGTTCACCAATATGATTTTCCATGTGTTCAAAATATGATACATGATAGAATAGTAAATTTACACCTAAAATGATGCATGTATACACAATCTCATGTAATAAGAGATGGAATGTTAAACCCTATCAAATAATATTTTTATATAATATGTGTATCAACTTAGATGAAATTCCATTTCAATTGTATAAAGTGAGCATCATTCAAAACAATACATACCAGGGAACTTCAGTTCCCCCCATAAAAAATTGGTTTTCTACTCCCATGAATATTCTAATTATGAATGCCCAACACAACATATCTATTTTATACAAATTCTAAATATGATATAATTTTTATGTAACCACTTGTGAAAATCCTTTTCTAGCATCCTCTCTACATGAAAAAAGGTGAACCTTCCCATATGGTAGAGGATGAGAAATAATATTGATGGACTAATAAGAGACATGTGAAGAAAAATAATCTCTTTTATTGGGTATGGATATAATAAAGATAAAATGAAATAAACTGAATCAATAATAAACATTGTGTAGTGGGTAATCACACAACACATAACCATAAACCAAAATAGGGTATATTTCGTCAATGAAATTTGGTAAACATATAATTTTATAGTAGTTTCATGTGTCAGAGGAAACCTATATAAAAATAACATGATAAAAATCCCCAATTTAAGAAGAAACAACAAGTCTGTTCCCCTCCTCCATGTTGAATACCAAGTCCCAAACCACGTATTAATAAGGGGGTCACGACCATAGTCTAGTCACGCGGCCCTAAAATCTACTTAAGTGAAAATGAAGGCCTATGCTGGGTGTGATTACAACACATTAGGCCACCACCAATTGTGTCTACATCTATATATAGACTAAAAAACAATATATGAATATGTATAAGTGAATAATAAACTACAAAATAATGAGAACATATTTCATCAATAAATAGTAATCGATTAATCTCATTGGATTTTGGGTTCCATGTGACTGCTAATCCGATAATTCCCTCTAACACCGTTGTAATGTTTCCAAACCATTTACTATAGGGGTCACACATTTTTTACAAGATAAATAAGCACAATATCCAATCCATTTGTTTGGAATTCCATGCCTAATAATCCAAATAAATGATATAGAGATCTATTTCATACAACCTAACTAAGGGGTGTGTCAAATCATGTCAAAGCATTCTCATTAATTATGGAAAGAGCCTTTTAATATGTTTCAAACAATCCATTGACTACCGATTATTTTGTTCCAACATACATGGTCCTTTTAACATCATAAAACAAAAATGATTCAGTCATTTCCCAATATTCATTATTCAAGTGCTGTATTACCTTTAACACCTTTTTTCAAAACCCACATTTAATAAAATTCACTATTCATTTATATTTCACAAGAGATTATAATTTCTGTCTGAAAAAACTCACACAGTCACCATAAACTATTATCAATCTCATTGCATTATCATATAATAACACATTTAATTTAATGATATGTAAAATGCCCCCAATTCCATGATAAAATTCTAAACAACCGAAAAACCTATTTAATCTCATATATCCCCTAATCTATAATTCAAAACACATAATTTATATTTATTTAAGGGACATTAAAATCATAGAGGTATCCATAACCTAAGTATCAAAGTAATCATCAAACTGAACATGATTCATGTCACAAACGAGACCTGGTCTCCATCTGAACTCGCACCCGACCTAGTCTGTGGCAAGGCCGAAAGGGAATTTCTGATCCCCTCGGGCTGGCACAAGTGATCAGGTATCATGAATAATGGTTCCAAATGATTAAACATAATTTATATATATTAAACAATAAACAAATTCCAATAAAATGAATCAAAATTTTCTAAACCAAACCATCCATTAAAAAAAATTTAATTTAGTTACGTAAATTTATGAAAAGACCATGACTTCAAAAGGGAATGAAATCGTAAAATAACATCCCAAGAACCACCTCATGGATGGGGGAAATCCCCATCAAGACTTATCCACAAAATCACACCAAGGAAAGAGGTCAACAACCTGAAACCTTGTCACCATGGACCATTCCCGTGTCTATAAAATACATTTTTAGCACTTCATATAACCAGTGGTGTATTTAGGTTGTGACCCTATTCCCAATAGTCTTCCACCCAAAAGACTCCTTGTGATAAAAATTTTAAGACAAAAATAAATCATGATTTTTAAACAGGAAATTATACTAAAAATTTCTAAACAATGCAACATAAAATGAAAACAATTTTCATGAAGGAAACCGTGAAGAATATACACATTTTTATAAACACACACATGCTACTGAATTATCCAAGAAAACACACCTTATGCTGACAGTACGTACAATATATCCAATGATCACTAGTCAGGGGAACACCCCGTGGAACGATTTTGTTATGTGACCCTAGGTACATCGTATCTTTGTGTAAAAGTAACTATAATCAATAACATTATTTTTCATGATCCACTAGGAGGGGAAAACCTATTGTTCTTGTGGTCCCGAAACGTCATCATAGTTTAGATAGTTTTATCATCATCAAACATTTTTTTTCTAAAATAGAGGTGATACCACTACTATATCACTAGCATAATAGTCCTAGTCCTCGCACCTAGATATTCGTGTTTCCCTCATTCCTCTCAATAAAGATACACATGTCATAAAATATCATTTCACATGAAAATACCATTTCAAAATCATTAACACAAAACCTACCCACACAGATTTCACATAATAACCTTTTCACATTCAAATTTATTTAAACATCATATACACACACAAAAAGAACAAAAAAAATATTATTCACCTTTATAAAAATTTAATAAATCAATTTAACAATTTATAAAACATTCTCCAAATGTTTTGCATTACAAATCATCAATTTCTATTTTAATTATTTTCTAAGATAATATAACCACTATGTCTGTATGCAAACATTTTTTCCACCCATTGTGTAACTCAATAAACCAAATACAATGTTCATAAAATAATTTTGTGAACTAAAAAAAGTTTTTAGACCAAAAATCATTTCAAAACCCCTCTTTTAAGGCCAAATTTTTCCCAATACCACATGAAAAGTAAATTTTTAGCCCTATAAATATATAATAAACCACATTCATATATTATAATATTCCATTGAATAATAACAATTTTTTTACGCATTAAAAATAAAAAATTTCTAGAAAAAAATGCAAATTCAAAATTAGGTGCTTAACCAATTCCCTCAAAAATGATTTCCTCATCACCCACAATAAGTATGAAACATAGTTGGAAGGTTACGAATGAAATATATCTAATAAAATAATTCCTATAGATGGAATCTCAGACCAAAGTTGCCAAAAACCCAAAATTATTGTAAAAACTTTGAACCACACCATTGTGGTACGATAAGGGGATAAAAATGAACCCTAATCCACAATAATGAGCCATGAAACTCAAAATGAAACTCTAGGTATGAAGCCACAGTTTATAGACATTTGGTACTTCAAATAGGGTGAATAAAGCATATCCAAAATGAGTAACAAAATAGATAATCACATACTTGAAGAACCTTGTAGTCCCCCACCAAACCAAACCCAACATAAATGGATTCTTAAGGAGCATGAGGGAGCTTGGGGAGCATTCCATGGATATAAAGAAAGTGTAGGGGAAGAAAGGGGCACACTAGAGTTAATCCCAAAAGGGAAAACATAGGAATTAAAAAAACACTTTCAATGTGATGGACACTATGTATGGTTTGGCTGCACTGCTTAGAAAACCATTTGGCCAAACCATGCGCATAGTTCTGTCCACTCAAAAATTGATGTTTTTATCCAAATTTTCAGGGAGCCTAGATTGAATCTAGGGAAAATATAGTAAAATAATAGAAGAAAAATAGTACCCCCCATATATCAAAACATTCACACTTGAATCCCAATAAAACCACCAAGAACCCGGCCTGAGGTGGAAGAAGTAAAACTTGAAAACTCTAGTCTGATAATTCTCCTCACCATAATGCTTTCTGCCCTTGAAAAGCCACTTCAAATTCAGAATAAAAAATAATACCAATTACAAATTCATTGTTCAATGGTGGTTTAGAATGAAAATACAACAAGGAAACTAACAATAGGAAATGATTTCTATGGGATAACATGAGTTGTCAATACGGACTCCCCTACTATGTGTCTCCTGTACCAAAAGTCCAAAACACCTAAAATTGATGAAACAATGGAACTAAAACACTCACTAATCAAAATTTACACCACATTCCAAATGTGGGAAAATATAATCAAAAAAAATCCCAAAATGAAACCCCTTAAATACTAAACGAAGAATATCAACCAATTTACCAGAAACAAATAATGAATTCAAATGAGGATACCACAAACTTACTTCCACAAATCCATTGGGGATTCTCAAATGACATTGTCTACACAAGAAAGATTATGGTTGTAGATAGTTATGACTGTGAATTCCTACCACCATGCCAAAACCAATGAGATAATCTATTTACTAATATGGGGAGACCTGAATGGACTCCCCACTAATGTATCAAACTAACACCCGAGACAGATCAAGAACACCAACATAGGGAGTTGTGGATGGACTCTCCACCATAAGAGTCAACTTAATTTCCTAATATAGAATTAGGACACCAACAAGGGGAGGACCGAATAGACTCTCCAATAGAAGTGATAAAGTGACATAATAATTATTCTGATATAACTCCTACATGTGACCCATGGTAGGAATCTATACCATAAGAACACACCTTCTTATCCAATTAGCCTTGCCCATCGTGAAACAAAGTATCATAAGACCCATTCCTGAATACAAGGAGGTTGATCAATGAAATTTCAAACAAGAAAAGATTATATGTTGTTCACCACACCCATGGGCATGACCATCTCCACATGAGTCCAACCAAAACTGAGATTGAAGTTGACCTACAAGGTTATTCACGCATGAAAACCCATAATGAGAGTTTCACAAAAAATCACTCAAGCATTGGGGTTTTGGAGTGGAAAAAAACACCCCAACTCATATGACCACGAAAGGAATATACCCCCCTACCATGATTAAAACCATTACAGTTAGGGTCCTCATGTCTCTTTCCACCACACCAGGAAACATGAAACAAATCTAGCACATTGAAACCTCAATCAATCTCCACCACCCATACATGAGACATGAGTTAAAACAAGTTCCCTTACTTCCTATGTGGCTTCCTAAATATGGTACAACTTCACTCAGGGACCTAATGCTAGATCTTATATAATTGCAACATCTCTTTCCTCATAGTTAAGAAATAAAAACCCATGAATTTATCTTCTTCCCCTTGTTCCATAAGCAGCTACACCACAATCCAACAACATCTAAAGAACACAACACATCCCAAAACCATTTAATTTTTCATTTAACAATCAACATGATAGGGTCCTCGATGATGCATGTGCATTTTACCTCGCACCCTGAACAAGAAACAACAAAATAAGGAACATAAGGAAGACACCATCACTCAGAAAATATATTTTTTAGAATTTTCAAAAGAAAACACTCTTACATTTATGTTGAATCCCTAAAAAAGATCGATAAAATCCACAATTGACCTTAAAAATAAACACAACACAACAATAAACCACCAAACATCTACCTAGAAACCCATACATCCATTACAATGAGTGGGACTTGAATCAATTCCCAAGTAGAAAGAGATTTCCACATGTAGTAATAACAACCTTGATAGACTAGATTTCTCCAAACTTGTGGCCTGAAAAAAACCCTTTCATCAAAGAGATATATGGAAGACCAAAATGGCTTTAGGACATAATCCTAAACCAACAACCCTGGTCCACTTCCACCCACCCCACTAGAATACCCCTTTACCATTTACAAATAAAGCGTATAGACCCAAATATGCCAAACATCACCATAGAAAATTAAATGAACTCATGAAACCAGAACTCCATTAAAATCCTAATACATCAACATTTATACTACGATACGATCTATGTTATCTAAAAAAGAAGTGAGAAAAACTCCACCATAAAACATGGTAATATATTCATTACATTGATCAACGAGAGCACCTTCCAACCTGGAATCACATGTGGATGCACTTAAATTTTGAATTAAATATTTATCGGTGTGTACCATAACCATAACAACCCAAGGTCCCAACCAAGATGGTCTATTGGTCAAAACATACCACAAACCAAATCCAAAAAAATGAGGGGAACCACCAATTGGTATTCTTGAGACATTTCATAAAAGGGACCACTAACCAACACCATAACCCAATATACTAACGAAACAAAAACCCACAGCATAGATCAAACAAAAGGGGTTCTCAAACTGAAAATGACCCACAAAAAAGTCCAAAAAGTACATAAAATACAACAACCACTCACCAATTTTCAAAATAGAAAATTTTCATTAAATTTAATTTCATTAAATGTAAATTGGGATCGTGGACAGAACATTCACCATTGATTCACCACAGGCCTCACACATATGTGTCTCTGTGCCACACTGGGCACCCTCCTCATATCCAAATGGGAACCAATCTAGCCATTCCATTAAGTTCCTATATTCTTATGTAAGCCGATACATGTGTTCACTCATAGACATAAAAAATGTTGAAAAAAAAATTATTTCCACTTTTCCAAACCATGACATTCAACTAACTCTTCCTTTTTCTCAATACCACTAGCCACAACATCAAAACCCAATTTAAATATTAAAAAATTCTTTAGAAAAGTACTGACCATTCAAATAAATACACACTTTCAAGTCATACACATTAATTTCAAAACATGTCTACCAATATGAAAACACGTCATGTTTTATGAAATACACCATTACATCAACATCCATTTAATTAAAACCCATATCTTCTTATTTAATTAATGGTTCTATTAATTCATACATCATGTAAAATATTCAGTAGTTTCCAAAACAAAATCCATTTCCAAAATCCACACATAAATTCCAAGAAATTCCATTCCATTCAAAAAACCTTTTAATAGTTTTGAAAATTATATTTGAAATAGATTTCTAAAACCCAATTTAAAAAAATTTATATTTTTAAAGGAGGTGAAAACACACCATTTACCATTTCAAAACAAAATACACCATACAATGTGAAAGGAATTTATTGTCAGTGGGTGGATTTTAAATATGGTTATAGACCATATAAAAATATCTTCAACATCACATAGAGTGTCTTAGGAAAATATCAAAAACACCACAATGCTTCCTAGACCGGTTGATCTCACTGAGACTGTTGAAAAAACTCTCTTTTAATTCCCCTAATCATCGATGAACCATTTGAACCAATGACTCAGATAGATAAAACTCATATTCCCCTTTTGATAGAAATACTATTAGGGGTTGTGAAATCTAGGCACACTACTCATAAATGGAATGTGAATTCCTGACAATCCCAGATATGGTCTACTTAGACACTTTCCCAAATAGAAATGACCCAAAAAGGAGGAACCTCCTCTGATACTAAATTTCAACGAATAAGATCTGGTAACCCTATAAATCCAAAAGGGAAACAATCATATGGGTTTATCATTTCAACATTTTATTTTATGTGATATGAACAAATGAAAATTGAAAAAATTAAAGGAAATATTAAAAAATGTAATAATGTTCGACAAACTAGGATAAATACTATGAGGGTTTAGGGGATGAATCAGGGTATGAAAAATTAAAACAACTACCCCTTTTGTATGATGTTTTCTTGTTAGAAAAAAGTGATATTCTCTGCATTTATAGTAACATTGTATGAAAATAAGTCATGAATGAGACATGTGAATTTTACATGTTCATCCTCACTGGGATACATCCAAGGAGAATAAAATTGAAATGTGCCTATGTAAAAAAATTTTAAGGCTCACTTCATAAATCAAGGATTGGTCAAGATCACTTCTATTCACATGCTCAATACCTTTTCGATTTTTTGGACTACCACACTACTTTCTCAAGGGTCACTCCCAAAAAATCTTTCGATGGATCAATGCTAGTGGAAAAGATCTCCTTCTCCCACTTCCTTCTCTCATTTCTCTATAATAGATCAACAAATAGCTTATGGAAATTCATTTCCATTGATTACTAATAATGAATTCATCCTAAAAAATGTCTAGATTCACTTTGATGTCATATTTTAACCCTGTATACTAAATACTATTTTAATCATATTGTTTGTTTTAGAAATGTTATTTGGAATTATTTTTCATACCTCAACGAACTTACATTAAACCTCTATAAACATTCTTTCATCATCCACAAACTACCCTAAATCTTCCAAAAACTTCACTCCCTCATGTCCCATGAGTGCTTCAACATTAACATTTACTTCATGGAATTCCGCTACATCATAGAAGGCTGATTCCTTAGGAATGTTTGATCTAATGTGGATAACCTCTACAATAACGTCACTTTTCCATTCCAGGCTACCAAACTCGAAAACTAGGTTTCACAAACTATTTTCGGGAACAATCTCCTTCATAAAATTAATCCCTCATGAACTCCTTTGTCTTTCTTTGAATACTCCCTCACTAATTAATTTTTATTTCACCGAATTCATTTAGTGGTGATATTCTCTAATGAAATTCACCAAATTTAATGATATGGTTAGGGATCATTATATAGTATTATAAATCTATAAACCACAGTAATAAAAATTATATAATGTATCAATGTGGTACATCATTCATTGTGAATTGTCATGTGGTATTCTTGTTGACTTTCTCCATTACGATAGCCAGTGTCATCTCCAAATGAAACCCCTTTATGGTAGGCATAACCTGTACCTAATCTTGAATAAAAAATTCCTCCCATGAACTGACGTCTTGATGGCTTTAAATCATTTCCATCATCAATAAAACATCAATATAAATAGAAAGTGTTTTATATTTCATGTAGCACGGAATGCAATTCGCATTACACTATTATTCCCAAACATTTTTTTAATTTCTTCTATCTCCTTTGTTGTTAACATATTGTAACTAAGACATCAAAAAAATCTGTTTCAGTAAGACCATCCGAAATAAAATGCGGTCATCTATCTTTGTTAAAAAACACAATCCCCATAAAAATATCGAGATGGTGCCTTGAGTGATTTTTTCCTAAATAATCAGAATTAAAATACAATATAATGAAAATGTAGATCATATTAAATAATTGTTTAATATAGTTACAAATAAATATTATAACTAGATGGAAGTAATTTGAGTCAATATAACATTACATAAACACTCATATCCCTTCGGTATGAATTGATCCCAGGTATAACAATAATATTCTGATCAACAATCAATCTAAAAAAGCTATTATTATATACATTTTATAGTAATATTTTATATTTATTTATTTTTATATATTATGTAGTCATGGGTATTTTTTGTCAAAAATTGGTGTTTGACCTTACTTTTCCGTGTTGGTTTTGGTATGGTAGTAATGATCGTAATTCTTCATGAATTATAATTTCATATCATGAATATTAAATATTTTAGAATAGTAATATTTGAATGGATTACAGTCTATTATATTTAGTCAATAATTATTTTTTTCTAATTCCTATGGAATAAATATATATTGATCTTATTTTGGTAATTTTAGAAAATAATAGATTTTATATTAATAATGAGTTCAATTTTAATATAACAAATTCTAACCCATAAATAAGAAATTATTTTCATTTTAATTTCATATCATGGAAATGTTTATATTTTTATAATTATCTTGGATGATTATTTTATAACCTATCCATATCTACGTATAATTGACCAAAACATGAACAAGGTATGATCAATGACTGAGTGAGAATATAAACTAAATTTATTGTAATTAAGATATTAAATAAATAATGTTATTTTAAATTTATATAAGATTTAAAATTAATCTTTGAAAAAATTTGATGTCTAATGAAAATAAATAAAAAGATAAAAATTCATAACATAAAAATAAGAAATTGAATCTTAATATGGAAGAATTCTTAGTTTGGAAATAAATAAGACCTCAGTTGAGACTAGAAACGTGATTTTTTTTAAATATTATAAGGATAAATATTATGGATATATATTCATGATAAAACTAAATATTAGGCATGGTTTTTATGGATTGGGGGGAGGTATCTTTTATGAATGAGACATGGTGTAATGTTTGTAAATAATGATCCACTAATATATATGGAATGTAAATTTATAATTGAATTGACTAAAAAAATAATGAATACATGAAATTAATTCCCTTATAAAAATATGTAATTGATAAATATTAGGGGTGTATTGTTTCATTTGTTATTATTTTAACTATTTGTCACATTACATTCTTTTAATATAGTAATTGATTTTTTACATTGAGAAGATATATTTTACTAAAAATTCAATTAACCCTAAAATGTAATTATTATAGCTTGATTCCATATTATAAGCCTATTTTATTAAAATTATTCACTAAAAGTAAAAAAATAATTTTAAAACTAAAAAACTTAATATATAAAATTTTAAAAGAAAATTTTTGTATTAATTAAATAATTATATTAATATTTAATATTTATTTCAATACATTCATTGAATAAATTTTTATATTTATAAGATATAATTTTTATTAAATAAATATTAAAAACATAATTATTTAATTTGATTTATATTATGAATGATTAACATATAAATATACACATTTATTAGAATAAACTATATTTTCACTAATGAATTATTATCAAATAATTTAATTAATATAACATTTTTATTTTCTAATAATATGTACTTTTTATTATTTCGAATGATTTTCATTATTTAAAAAGTTATAATTTATTTTATATAATTCCTGAAAAATCATGAGGAATCGTTCTTCAAAATCTTAGTAATTTTGTTAAATTGTTATAATATTCATCTTCTATTTTTCAATATGATTTTACATATATTTTTGTTTTATTGTTTTTATGTTTATTATAGTTATTTTTTTAAATTTTCACCTCTATGTAATAAATAAATCTCCATTTTAGATTTACATTGAATGTAAATAATGGTAGATAACATAACTAATTCTTTCATGACAATATTATACTTATTTATTTATATGTTACAAGAAATATATTACTATGTATTAAATTGTATTATATAATAAATAGATAACTATCATATATAAATTTGGGCCCCTGAAATATTACCACAGTATGAAAATTTAGGGAAAATAAATTTATGTTGATATAAAATTTCATAACTAGTGGTGTTGTGTCAACAACACCAATAAATGTGAAATGTCACTATATTAAATTTTTCTAGGAATTCATTGTGATATCCCCGTGGATTTTTCTGAAAAATCTAATTTCTATTTACTGTAAAAAATTATATAATAGAATTGGTATATGTTTTTTTCTTCAAAATAATAATTTTTCTAAAAAACGAATGTAATGAAATATATGATGTGTGTAATGGAGATAAATGAATATACGGGATTAATAAGTCAACGATGAGAAAGTGTAGAGATTGGGTTAGTCTTATTGAATCACACTATTCCATATTAAAATTATTATAAAATTACAAATAGTTTATCATATTCTTTGAGGGGATTTTCGAAACATTCTTAGTAATGTTATAATAATTTTAGATTCCAATGTGGTTTCATTTTATGTTTGATGAATGAAATTTTGTTTTAACATTCTTTAATACATATTTTCCAATATTCCATTGATGATTATATTTCATTTAGATTCTTGTATCTAATTATATTTCTAATTAAAGGCATCCACATCCACTCCATCACAAACACCCCATGATTAATTATTATGTGATGATGTTATAGAATCATAAATAACGAGTCATACATTAAAAATTTATTTGTGAAATTAATTAGTCACTAAAATCATCTACTCAACATAACTTTTTCCATACTAAATACTAATCATATAATACACATAATATAAATGTTGTAAAATGATGATAAAATGTATTATAAAATATTAATGGATTGTAATGTTATTTTCATATAAATAAATAGATATTATTAGTTTCCATTTGAAAGAATATCACATATTAGTCCTAAGATACCATTTATGTTAATTAAAACCCCAATAATTACTATTTATTTTATCTTTGTATTGATGTAGTAATTTATTATTATATACTTCTATGTGTTAACATATGTATACCAATCTCTATTTCATTATACTTCCTTTAATTACAATCTCTAATACACAAAATCACTATTCAATGCTACCTTTATTTTTGATATTGTACAATTTTATACATTGTGTGAGTGTTTTTTCTTTAGATTTACAATATATAATAAATGATTCTGTTTTAAATACTTTTCATGTGTCTTTATAATCAATTATTGTCTCTCTTTGTTCGATCAATAAAACCACCTTCGAGATTATTCACCCATTACCTTCTGGAGTGTTCTTAAATAATTTTAATCATTATTTTTACAATTTAAAAAAATTATAAATTATTTATCTTTCCATGAAATTGTTCATTAAATTTCAAAATAAATAATGCAATCTCATGTGTTCCAATAATTTAATAATATAATATAATGCTATTGTATCTAAACAATAACCATCTGCTTATTATTATATGATTATATAACCCATTTCACTTAGGTAATCATATTTTTCCATATAATGATGTGAATATGGGTATGGATTTACTTTTAGAAATTTTTATATATAAAAACATGGAAAGATGAAATTTATAAAATTAAGATAATAAACTAAAATATAATAATTAATGAATAATAGAAATATTAATTTAAAAGACAACACACATGACTTTTTATGATCTATATAAATAATCCAATGTATATGAATATGAAAAAAATATAAGAGGGGGGTTAATTGTATATTTAATAATATTTGTTTTTAAAATTAGATGATATTTAGCTTAATAGAATTAAATTAATTGTATTCATAGTTAAATTTTCTATTAAACAATTATCCAAACCAGGCCCCAGGTCATATGGATGTTTTAATAAGTTGGGCACGAAAACAATTACACATGTCACTATATATTGTATTCATAAATGGATAGTGAATATCATTTTCATAATGGAAAATATTATCAAATTAAAACAAATTGAGATATTCTGTCATACAAAATATATACTCATACTAAGAAAATATAAAAGTCTATAATCATAGTGTAATCATAATCACAAAATCAATTGCATTCAAAATTATTATAATTAGAGTAATTATGATGCACATAGTATGAAATAAAAAATGTTTAATTAAAAAAATTCATTTTTATTTAAACAGTACTGGAAATGAAAATACATGTGAAATAATACTATTCTTTTAACCCAAAGAGAATGGTATAAAATAACATTGGATAAAGGTCCCTTGACATATACATTCAAGAGAGTCTTTCTTACCCACACTAGTGTAATACATTTATATAATGATTGAATTATTTCATGCTATTGTCACATGACCTCGATCAATATAGTGATCAACTCCTCGATCTTCATAGAATTATTATCCCCTTATTGTATTAAAAACAATCGACATCACACAATACAAAATAATGATTTTAAATATTACAAGTATATAGAAAACGTTGTTTACAACATCATCACTTCATGGATTTCATCTAAATAAATATTGGTACAGTTCAAATAATGTAAACATTTCTCCAAATGTAATGATCTTGTCCAAGTGACATGGTATTTATCGATGTTGGCTCCAACAGTCATATTTTCACCAGAATATTCATAGGGACCTATAATCCATTCACTCTAATAGTCATATTGATATAGAATACACTACATCATTTTAGTTATAAAATAATACATAACATAATTTTGATTTGTAATTATATATGTCATTAAAATTATATTTTTTTAGTATTCTGAGGAAATGAATTGAAACAAAACTGATGATTTTAATTATAATGGTTAATACGATTTATAATGATATGTAAATATTGTCACTATGAAAACGGATTTTCCAGTACAATGTATATAGTAATAATTGTGTTCTATATAAATATTATTTAAGATAATTATGATAATTCTAGAATAATTTCTATAATTATTTTATTAGTGTATCTTCATATAGTGAGTAAGATGAAAAATGTAATAACTAAGATAACCTCAAAATCATAATGACCAAATGATTATTTAAAATAATGTACACTAAATATGAGTGATGAAATATGAAATCTTCACAGGAAATTCTTAAAATAGATAGACATAACATATATAGAAATTATGTATCTAAGAGATAGATTTTTCGATATCAATAATAAAATTAATAGAGTGTAAAAATGATAATTTTTGACTCAATAATGTCGCCCTTTTTGGAAATCCCAAACCACATGGATTAAAAAAACATAGTAATGTTTAAGTCTAAATGTGTTTTGAAGTAATTTTTTTTAGAACTAACACATATACGTATCTTTTTTTCTGTTTTAAAAATGGTTTTATGGTATGGAATATGTCTAAGTCCCCCTTAGGATAAAAAATTCCCATTGGATTGTATTGGCTTTCATTTAGGAATTTCACTCCGTGTTTATATACATTCCAATTTAAAATATTATATCCATATTTAAATCATTCTACCACATTATGATTTATACAATGGATTAGGGAATGTCTTATAATACCTATAAAAGTGGTTAAGATAATATAATATACATGTAGACATAAATTTTGACCATCTTGAATAAGCGAATGAATAATCAACCAGAAAATTATTGAAGACATTAAATCCAAATTATATAGAAGTCAATCTATTTTCCAGTGATATTTAAAAAACAAAATTCAACAATAGTTCAAAAATAAAGTCATTTATTTTCATTTTCATACTTTATATGATCCATGAAAACATGCTTCATTTTATTGCATTAAAGTTTTTCCATCCAAATGATTTTAAATAGACTTTTATTGGGGCATAATTTGGGCATCTTGTTCAGAGAAAAACAAGTCTATGTTATGATTCATCTCCTCTACTGACTTCATCTTTTCATCAAATGAAATGAACTTATCTTCCTAATCTTTCATTTTTAATTCTTTCATGGTCCTTGTTTTTTGACTACATCTCAATCTTTTCATTTATTATCACAGTCAGATTTTTAACTAAATATTTTCATCTTTGTAAGACATAAGCTTCAAAATAGTAACTTAAATATCTTTATAATTTTATTTAATTACATTAATAACATATAACTGTTCTACCACTGGGATTTTATAACCTTTAAATTTTTGAGTATTATCACTTTTTAAATTGTTAAGGGATGTACTTTGTTCTTTCAAATGATTTCTAATATCATAAATAATCTCTTTATCCAACTTTAGAATTTCATCAGTGTTATAATATCACTTCCCAACCTTATTATAATACTTTCTATGTTCTAAGGGACTTTTTTTGAAAACATTGAAATCATCCTCGAGACTAATAAGCCTTTTCCTTAGAATCATTATTGAATTAGACATCTTATTTTTGTTTTCAATAACTAAATAATATTTTAATCAATCATTGGAAATTAAATAATTGATTTCTATATTCACCTCAATGCATGAACAACATAATTATCCATATGTAATGAAATTATTTTATATCAATTAGTTTCTTCTTTATAATTAGGAAGCTGACCAGATTGAGAATCATCAGCATCATCTTCTCAACTATGTTTATGAACATCATCTGACACGATATCCTTTTCCATTAAAAAATCTTAATATCTTTATCAGATCGGGTTCTTAATGAGACATGCTTTGACAATTCGACTTAATGAGAAGGAAATATCTCATATATAGATTCAAATGATCTTATAGGTTACTTATCTAATAGAGATTTCTCATTCCCATCATTCTCTATATCCTTACCTTATTCATTATCTCTCTTATAATATTCTACAAAGTATTGATAAATTTATCATATCACCATATCTTATATATTTAGATAATCTATTTTTGATACTAATTCACAAACCATCTTATTTTTTTAATCCTTATCTCGGATAGATGGAGTAACACCCACTTAATGAACTGTTTATCATATCATAATAGATAAAATAGATTTCTGCACATTTTTCAACCGCATATCAACATAAAAACAATTGAATTTATACTTTTTAATATCTCCATATTTTATTCTTATTTTAGGGTTTGATCAGTTTGAATCTTTTCATCTGGAGCCTCAGCTGGACTGAGGCTGAATTGAGGATCAACTTTATTTATTTCATCTTGATCCATTCCCCACCTAGATGAATCTTCAACACTCTACACTTTTTGTTTATTCTGGGATGAGGGATCAGACTTTTTTTCTTATTATTTTTCGAAGAATTATATTTATATTTAATTTTGTGTTGGTAAAAAATCATCTTCAAATGTTTTATATCATATTTAATAACTATAGAGAAATTTTTTAAAGTCTTGACATTAGGATCATTAATAAAATTATTGGATTTTGGGTACAAAATAAAAATCAATATTTTAATTGTATCATCGCTTATCAATGGAACCCTAATATTACTTACTGTTGAAATTACTTTAAGATTTGATGAAAATAATACTATGTTAAATAAACTGACTTTGAATCACTGGAACATTTGTAAGATGAGGTTTTATAGCACCAAACATGTGATTGTTACAACGAATGTATCTCATCAGATTTAATTTCCTCATAATGACCATGTAATCCAAAGTAGATACATCTGAGACTTTCAAAGTCTCCATATCACCTATTCTATGAATTAGAAAACACTACATCCATAAAGATATAAAAAGATTGTATGATGATAAGTGTAAAACCTATATATTATCCTCATTGACTTCAAATATACATTTCTCAGCTCTATCATAAAAAAAATTCCTCTCTAATTCAGTGGGTTATGAGATGGAAAATATGAATATACTTATGATAGAAAATCAATAAAATGGGATGCATGATTTGTTGAAATACTATTTTATCTATCATACATTTTAAAAGTGACATTAAAATTATCATTGTCTACATTCACAATATTTTCAAAATGTCTTACATATTCGCTTATTATCAGATCCTGATATGAATTTTCAATCTATATATCAATTGATTCTCATCCTTTTAAAAGAATAATTATTTTCAATGAAGAATCATACTTAGTATAAAAATAATAAAATACAATTCATTCCATGAACAAAATTATATCTGATAAGTATTTGGAATGTGGATCTTTATTTTTTTCTGGGACATCTTATTAGCAGATTATTATGTTTGAGACATGAGTATGATGGAGGGTTTATAACTATATAAAACATTAGATTCTGAACATGATATAGAAGGAATGATTATGTGAAAATGTATGAGTGTTAAATGTTGGAATGGGAGGGGTCCCATTATTTTGGCGAAAAATGACTTCTATGATTCTATAGCAGAATTCGATCTATAATGTTCCCATGGTAAAAATAATATTCATATCTTGAGGCATTTTTTTAAAAAACATAAAAATAACTATCATATTTTAGTGAAAACGATAAAATATATGAAAAAACATCCAACAATTTAAATATAATTGAAAAGGAAAAGTAACATATTATACCATTTGGAGATATCAATTCAGTTATGTTGGTTTTTGAATTTTTTTAAAGAACAAAATTCATTGAATATTTTGAATATGGTAAAACAATACCAAAATATTTTAGTATGAATATATAAGAACGATCATAGGAGAATGATAAAATGAGTATGATAATATGATTATAGGAATATGAGTATGATCATATGAGTAGGAAAAGAGGATTATGATCAGATAAGTATGAAAATATGATTATTATCATATTAGTATGAAAATACGAGTACGATCATATTAGTACAAAAAAAATGATGTGTACAAATAAATTAAATCAAATGAAATAAAAGATAAAATATTAAAATAATCAAATACACTCACCGTTTTAAAAGTAGAAACAGAAATTAAGGATATGGTTTTAGCATTAATTAGATATTAATGATTACTTTACGTTATTCAGTTAATGTTTTCGTGAAAATATCACCATGTTGTTCTTATTTTCCAATGAATTGTAAAATGATAAATCCTTTAAGTGTGTGATACCTAAGTAATTGATTCCTAATATCTATTTTTTCATGAGATTGATATGAAGGGATTTTAATTAATTCAATGGAACTATTATTATGATATAGTATTTTATTTTTAGTAAACTCTTTACATAATTAGTTAGTGTGTGTTACATCTACAATAGTTGATCACAACAACTTCCAGCTACCACATATCCTACATCAGCAGTGTAATGTGATACTGAGTGTTATTTTTTACAAGACTGAAAAACAAAGGAATCACTTTAATCATACATGTTCTATATATACATTTTCTATCAATTATTCAAAAACCAAAGTTACTATCCAAAATAATTCTTAATTAAATATTATTTCTAGTAGAACAATATAGGCCAAAATCTACAATTCTCATTAAATAGTTAAAAAATATTTTTTATTCATTTAAATGGTATTCATTTGAATTTGTGTGATATATTTCACATATGAATTCTAAAAAACATTAGGAGTGGATGAATATCGGTTATTTATATTCACCATCATAACATTCCACTAAATGTTGTTTGACTAACTGGTTATCTGGCTTCATCATGATCAAGTTTCTTTAAAGTACCAATTGGGATACTAAAACCGTATGTATTATGATATCCATTATTTTGAAGAAGATAATTAATTTAAATATATTGAGATATAAAAGTGACTTATAGGTTTTGAGATATTTGAAAACCATGTAATAATGTTAGCTCAACCATCATTCTTATTTCAAACTCGGATTTAATAAGATTTTCAAAATAATCTATTATAGATTTTTGAGTTGATCTGAATATAATCTCACCATTATAAATTTGAACAATCATAATATTTTATTCTTTTTCATTCATTTAAAAAAAATGCATTAAATGTTCCCTTAAAAAAAATTTAATCAAAAATCTTCTATTTGAATCATACCAGGATCAGGGGGCTTGATTAATTTTATATAACACGTTGGTATGATAGAAAACATATTCATGATGTTTTGGATCTTCAAAACAATAATTTGGTTAAAAAACATCATGAAAATATCTATTAAGTAAATCAAACTTCATTTTCATATAAAATATTTTTAAATTAATGAATGTCATAAAGGATAATAGAATTTGAATACATTCAATTCTATATACCAGAGCATATGTTTCTTCATAATGTATTTCCTCTTTCTGATTACTACCATTAGAAAATAATCATTATTTTTTTAAAATAATGATTCCATTTTCATCTCATTTATTTATAAAACCCCATTTGTTGTAGTTACATATGTTTATTTGTGTCTTTCTACAAAATTCCAAAACTTATTCCTTTCAAATTAATTTAGTTCATCTTACACTAACATTATCCAATGTTAATCACCTATAGAATCATCAGGATTTTTATGTTTGAAGTGATAAAGACAATCAAAATTCTCAATTTCATTTCTCATGGAACCTCTAGTCATTATAAATTGATTTACATCACAAATGATACTACCACATGGATGATTTCTAATAAAAAAATTACATCGTTTTTTTAAAGCTTGTTCACCAACATAAGGAATAATGTCTAATGGTAAAAATACTTTAGAAAAATTTTCATGAGTATTATATTTATTAGAATAATCATTTATCATAGAGTGATAATTATGTTTTACAATAAATCACAATATATTGGTTGGGCTTATTTAAAAAAAAGCATCAGTTTCATAAATTTTAACATGTACTATTTCATTAACAATACACGAATTTTTATTGAAAAATCAATATGTCAAAGAGGTAGAGAAATAGTATGAAAGTATACATTATTAGATTTTGATGTGAATTTTTTTAAATTATCTATTGTATTCAAAATGAATAAATTACATCAAAATAAATTAATGTATGATACTTTTGTTTTTTCTTCTAGTACATATCTCACAACGTATTTTATTAAGATATGCCTATATTAAAACATGATTTGTAATATAACAATATGTAATCACAGCCTTACCAAAGTTTTATTTCAATTGAATATTCAACCAACATTGTTCTTATAATTTCCTGAAAAGATAAATTTATTCATTCCGCAAGACCATTTCATTTAAATGTTCTAGTAGATGAAATGTTTTTTGTATTTCCATTCCTACTAAAAAAATATTAAAAATACAATTTTTCAAATTATCCACCATGATCACTATTAATATTTATCATTTCATGTTATTTCTAAATTTTTTACTTTGGATACAAATGTTTTAAAAAAATAGGCTTCATATTTATTTACCAGAAAATAGAACCATGTGTTAATAGTGTAATTATCAACTTAAAAATACATAATACACTACTCCAATACATCCAGTTTGTGTATGAGCAAATAAGTTTATGTATACTACTAAAAATCATCATTAGATGAGAATTAAATAATATATTTAATCTTGACTTTGGTTTGTTTCCATAATTATCTATTATTAATAGATTTCAATATCCTTTGAATACTTATCCTTTTCATAATTAGTTTCTTCCAGGGTTTTAGAAATAGGAAAAAATTTAAATGATTTTTTATCAATATATATATAAATATCATATAAATTTTTCATTAAATTATATATTCTAGTTTTTTATTTTTAAAATTTCTTATCCATTTACAAATTATACATTTCACGTTACTTATCAATTGTAGAAACTACATCATAAGAAGATAACGTTTTCTTATCACTAGATAATTATTATTCTTCATTTGAGGATGTAGAATTCTTATCATTAGGATAATTTGAATTTAAAGACATATTTTTCATGAAACCCATTGTTTCTGACTTTTCTATGAAGTAATGATTTTCAATAGATATCTTACAAAGATGACCAATGTATTATTATGTTGTATTATCATTATCTTGAGAGTCTTTGGTAGAGTCTCCTACATTAGCACTTTGAGAATCATTTTCCTTTAAAACATTATTACATTTTCACTTGTAATGCTTTTTTTTATACTTATATTGTTCTCTATATTTTCTATCTTATCATTCCAACATAGGATAATCAGGACTATTATGAAAAACTTTTTTACATTCATTACAATTGACTGCAAAATATTTCTTATCATTCTTATACCTATTTATTTTATTATATATATACTGAAATTCATTCTTCCTGAAAAAATTGTTTATAATTCAAGATATATTTTCTAACTCATTTTATTATTGTTATGAATCACTTTAATCTGAATAAATAACCACTTTCTTATTTTTTTTCTTTACAATCTTCTTAGGATACTTGGCCTTTATTTGTTTTGATTTAGTAGTAACGGAAACTAATTCATTTTTTTTCCTTTTCCAGATTTTACCATCAAGATATTCTCATATTGAATAATATTTCCCAAAAATTCATCAAGATTAACATTTCAAACTTTTCATGATTCATAAACTATTATTCTCTTTGACTCTTATTCATTTTTCATGATTTCAATAATCTTTTCCACAATAACATCATATTTTAAAAAAATTATTCCAATTTATTGAAATATATTCACAATAATAATGAATCTCTATTAAATATTACCTACATGTTATCCATATATAAAAATAAAATCATGATAGTCTTCTCTTATAATGGATCTTGTAGTCTCAATAACAATAGATGTACCAAAAGGAGTGATTTCAAGATTCTTCTTAATATTACTGGATACTTCTCAAAATGATATGTGGTTGTATATATTATTGTACAAAGAATATAAAAATGTATTTATTACCTTATATTTTAGTATATATTCTTGATTCTCCTGATTTATTAAATTTTTTTCCTCTTTTTTCAGGAAATTTTTAATATCCAATAAGGATAAACAATTTTCAATAATAGTATGGATAAAGACATCTTTAATCTATCTCTCTAAAACTCCTAATAATTTTTATCAAATATAAGTTTTTTTGTTGAATTTAGATTTTTAAACAAACCAACATTTAATCCTTCCATATTAAAAAAAAGTACAAGGATGTTTTTTTCACAACACATATTAGTGTAGAAAAAGGTTAGAAACAGAATGCTTATAAAAAACTAACCTATATGATCAAAGTAAGAATGTAAAATAGTGTGATTTTTATTTTTATACCAATATTTATTATCATTAATATAAATACATGGACCTAATAACAACAAGGTGATCAATATATAAAATCAAATATATCTGAAGATGAATAATACATGAGGGGTGAATTCTATATTAAAAAAATTAATTTTTAGATATAGAATTTGTTAAAATTAATGGAAGTAAACTATTCACATTCACAATCATCTTTATAATTTAATAATTAATCGGATAAGGCCCCAAGTCTGATGGTTATAATATTTATTTGTTTATGATAAGTATTCAATAATTCACTATTTATTATATTCACAAATTTGTAGTAAAATCATAGTTTTAATGGATACAATTATCAGAGTAAAACGAATAGTGATATTCTATCACACATCTTGTAGAAATGTATTGAGAATAATTAAATATTTTATTAATAGTATAATACTAATTAAAAACTCAATAATACTAACAATTATTCATATTAGAGTGATTATAATGAAGAGAGTATACAATACAAAAATAATAAGTAAAAAAATTACCATCTATTAAAAATTGTATAAATGAAAATATATGTGAAAGAATAAAAATATTTTAACCCAAAAATAATGGTATCTAATAACCATAGATACATTTCCATTGATTTATAAATTCACAAAATTTTGTATTACATGCACGAGGGTAAGCCATCAATACAATGATCAGCTTTTTTTATTCTATCCATACATTCCCTCGATCATTATAGTGATCGATGCTTCTACCTTCCTAAACTCTACAACCCTCAATTGTATACAATAACTATCGAAGTTGGATAAATAAATAAATATATTGTGAATTAAAAGTGTGTAGAAAAAACTATTCACAACTTAATAACATTAAATATTTTGAATAAATAAATCTTGGTAGAGCTCTTGTAGACTATCAATTTCACCAATAGTTTGGAGATCTTCCAAATTAACTAGTATTTATTGGTGTTGACTCCAACATTCATATTTTCCTTGAATAGACAGATTTTCTCCTATAAATTCAGAGGGACATGGACACCTAGAACTATAATGGTAATATTGAAAGAGAATACCTAACATCATTTTGGATAAAAAATAAATAATTAAATTATTTTTAATTAAAATAATATCTATCAATAAGATTAATTTTTTTGAGTACTCTTATGAAATTAATTTAATCAAATCTTATGATTTTGTTTATGAGGGTTGTTATGATTTATAAAAATATAAAAATATTATCTATATGAAAATTAAATAGTTAATATAATGGAAATTTTAATCATTTTGTAAGATATAAATAATATTTAGTCTCATTATAGTAATAATTGAATTAATATATTAATTCTTGTATGGGTAATAGGATTACATTGAGTACAACAAAAAACATAATGGATGGGATACTATAATAATCATAAGGACAAAATCAATTTCTAAAACAATGTAACTATAATATGAATGATGAAATACGAACACATATCAATACATTCATATAATACATAGACATAAAAGAATTACTAATTCTGTATCTAAGAGATGTAGTTTTTTATTTTGGATGAAAAAAAAATAGAGAAGTCAAAAATATACTTTTGACCCAATATACATTGATAAAGGAGATAAAAAATAATCAACAAATACTTCCATATGTATCCTTATAACAATTTATTGATATTTCCTACCACCTCTTGCCTTTAACAGTACCCAATACAACCATTTCTAATAAGTAAGACCCTGTATTTTTAAAGGATATTTAATAAATAACATTTACAACGATATCTTTATTGTTATTTTTCTAGAATACCAATATACAACACTATTAATTATAGTTTTCACCAACACCCTCACACTAAATGGTAGTGATAACCCAATATCATTCACATACTATTGTGAGCACTAATCCAACCAATACTAAATGTTAGTGAGAACAAAAAGAGAAATTTTTTATATTAGGTATCTATGAAAAAAAATTTGGACTCTATGGATATATTTTAAGAAGAAGATATTTGAGGATGAGATACAATTGTATGGGAGTAAGATAAATATTTACTTTTTTCACAAATGAGATCTAGAATAAATATTAATGGTGGAATGTAAGGACTAGTTCTTTTTCAAAGAGGAATATTTAGTTAAAATTTTAATTTATAAATTAATATTATGTTATGGAGTAAAACATTAATTTTTACTTAGTATATGACATCAAATAGAATTTCCAACCACTATGTTGGTCCCGGAAAAGGGTACATACCCTATAAATGTATTTTGGTGGAATTCTGAGCTGGTTGAATTCTAGTAGAGTAACTAATATTTAATATTTAATATTTAATAAATTATTTATATATCTATTAGCATAGGTTTTTTCAACCCTAAATTTTGAATGTGTCAATGGTCTATGATTCCATCCACACAATTGCGTCTGAAATGATGATTTTCTAATTTGTGGGGCATAAACTCATTTTTTGTGCTAGTGTTGGGTCGGGTCCCTATAACAAACCGCGTTTTTCATGAATATTATTTATAATAAATTTAATTTAATCGATGGATTTTGTTTGAAGATACAGAAATTTAATATTGTGTATTTTGGATCACCATGTTAATATTTTACTACAGACAACACTAGCATAAGTTGTGTAACGTAGAACAATGAGTATCTATGAATTTTTTTACTATTATAAGTATTTCCAAAATGTATTAATACAGTAGACATTAAATTTGGTAATATTAATAGTAATACATAATTTTAAAATATTATTAATAATTTTTTAATAAAAAAATTGATAATGAAATGTATAATATTTCGTAAAGTGTTTATATGTTGAGAAAATATTAATTTCTCAAAACAACTACTTCTTTTTATTCTATAAACATTAATAAAATTAAATTTTACAAAAATTAAATATTTAATATCATAAAATAAAAGTCAGTTCATAATTCTTAATTTCAGAAATATCTTAGAGTGAAATTTTGGGATTTTTCTAAAATATTTCATTTTTTAGGAATGCTGAAAAATACTAAATTTTAATGAAAAAAATTGTTTCATATAATATATTAATATATTTATATTTTACTTATAATTAGTATTAAATTATACATTGATATACACTATATCTATAAATATAATGTATTTATTTTTAATCAATTTCATAGTGTAATTGGATATAAAAATATATCTATCTTGTGAACATTCTTACTTAAGACACCCATTGTTTCATCCCATCCATGGGATTAATTTTTTATTAATTATGGCCAATTATGTGAATTTAATTTTTTAAAATGTATTCCATATTTGGAATCATAATCATTTTTAATTTCTTAATAATTCTAATATAATTTTGTACCATTGAGATTTGTGAAACCAGTTATAATTAATCATAGAGATTAAGTGAAAAACAAGTTTATCAAGGGAAAAAAACATTGAGCATAAGGGTAAAATGACATAGAAACTTGTAAAACACAAATTTTAATTGAATATTTGAAAATTACCCCTTCATGGTTCGAATTTGGTTCATTAATATATCCACATGAAAATGAGAAAATTTTGGTGGATTTATATCTTTTAAAAATATTAATGTTTCCCACTCACCACCATTATAAAAGGATGACCCCTATCTACCTCTCATCACACCTATCAAGATATACTGTTAAAAAATACCATTTAAAAAATCAATAAATTTATATAAACACATCTTGGAATCCTCACTATATTATGAACACCATCCAAGGGAGGTATTTGTTACAATCCAGAATGAGCTACTCGAAGTAGTGGTAACATTCATCATTCAATGGTTTTGTTAAATTTTTTCCTCAAACACCTTAAATAAATTACTTATCATAAATATATAATAAACTAAGTATATTATATACACATATATATTTTTATGTTAATTTCACAACCTTTAATGATACAAAATTACATCAAATGGTTTTTGAAATCAAATTTCATGTTTATGGTAGACTACCCCCTTACGAACCAATATCAATCATATTTCTAATACCATATATCAAGGAGAGGAATAATGATTGAAATTTTGTGAAAATTGTATTATTTTTATTTTTATGATATTATTATTATTATATCAAAATATCACACATAGTTTTGTGGTTTCCAATTTTGGGGAATATGATAATGTCATTAATGTGTATATAAGACTACTGCATCACAAAGTGATTTTATTCATTCATGATTTATATAGAATGTTTAATGTGTGTATTTAATAAAAAAATTCATATATATAACATCAAAAATATTATCTACTGATAGTATTTCATATAATTCTCTTTATTTCAATCTGACAAGAAAATGGAAACAAGGTTCATGCATACGTACGGCCTACCGTCTCCCTAAATGGTGTATTTTATTATTTATTTCAATATTTTATAGATTATTATAAATAAAAATATATATACCGAATATATATTATATGAATAAAATATTTATCATTATTGAGTTAATTAAATATATTGACCTCACCTATTTTGATATTATCAATTATGGTTGAATATGTTTTAATAATGCTACCTATATGTTAAATTATGTCATCCTACTATTGATTTGTAAAAAATATCAAAATAATCATTGTAAATTGTTAATGAATGTTTATCTATGTTTATACATGTATTCAAATAATATTAACTCATTATCGATATGATTTTCATAGAACATATAAGTATTATGTTTTTGAGTCACTGATACTAACCTACTGATACATAGTCACAGATACAGACATAGTCTACCGATAAGCAAAGACCATAGATAGATAGAGTCTACTGTTATATCACGAGCTACCGATACAGATAGACAGACCTACTAATTACAGTCTATCGATACAAACAGAAAACTACCGATAAGGAGACTACCGATACAGACATAGCCATCAATATACAGAGAGCCACTAATACAAGAAGCTGCCTATATTGGAGAGTTACCAACGTAGAGACACCGATACAAGAATTCTACCTATACAGAAGAGCTACAGATAAGTGGAGCTATCGATATAGGGTCACTATCACTAATACATAGTCTACAGTTATAAAGAGTAAAAGTTACCTATACAAACCTACTAACTCAAGTCCACTGATACAATCCCACAGATACAAAGAGATACCGATGGAAACCAATCACTATATCTCCAAACCCTACTTATGTTTGTTTATTTACAATGGTCATATTTGGTTCTTTTAATGCAAATTCTTTAATTAATTAATGTATATTGAATGTCATGAAACTATACCTCCTACCTGAAGAATTAATCATACTTTTTGTCGAACCACATCAGCCATAAATGGGAAGACAAAAGTAGCGCATAATGAGTGTGTGATAAAGTAGTGACAATGTGCTAGAATAAAGGTGATACACACAAGAGATAAAACATGGAATAAGTTTTTCTACAAAGACGAGGGACATTGATGTGCTACAAATATTTCTGTAATCTCAAGAAAAAACCCCAATACGAGTAAGTCAAGGAAAATAACTGCGAGACTCTATTTCTAAGACAAATTTCAGAGAAGGACTCAAACAAAATCTACTCAATCCAAAATGAGTCCAGAGCTGAATTTATATCACATAGAGAATACTAATCTCATCTCAATTTTTTTAGCTCTATTTTGGATTGTTTATTTACATTACGAGTAGTGTGTGTGATTTTGTTTTTCATAGACAGAGAGTAAATCCTGAGAATAACTAAAGGATATATAATATCCTTACTCAATCATAATAAATCTTATAGATTCCCACTTTGAATTGTGGTAGGGGTCATGTGTGACCTGTATAGATTTTGTTCTATTGATTTGGTTTTTCCCATGTAGAACTGTGTTAGAGGTCATAAGACCTAGACTGTCTGAGTAATATTTTTTCCCCAATCTAGGGTGTGGATCAATGTTTTTATAAATTATTTGAGAGGACTAAGTATCAGATTGAGACTGAACATCTTGGTTAACACTTTTGTGAATCCTATTTCATTTTAAAATATATCTTATATTCTACTACTACTGATTACTTTTAAATTCAAATCTGTTTTATGGTAACTATGATAGTTAAACTTGCAAGTGTTTATAATTTTTGTTATCCAGTAATTTAGTTTCAAAACCTATCATAATCTTCAGATTATGTTAACTGATAAATAATCATTATTTTAGAAACTAATTGAAACCTTTCAAGGTTTATAAATTCACTATAGTTTAATTTTTATTTAATTTGGTGATATTTTTTAAAAAACTGTTTTAATATAAATTTTAATTTGAACTAAATTCACCCACTCATGAGTATCCACTCCGACCAACATTTGGAATCATATGATTGTTATCAATAAAGGATGTCTAATCAATATATTTTTAAAATGTATTTTTAGTTGTATCATAATGATATTAAATGTATGTTCATTCTAAATTATATCGCTTTAATTTTTTTTGCTAAAATATAAATATGGATAATAGATTAGAAGGTGTTTCTACCAAAATGCCACCTTTCATTAATGGTGTTAATTATGCCCAAATGGGAAATCAAAATGAAAATTCATTTAGAAAGTATAGGATTTGATAATTGAACAGCTATAGAAAATGAGTATGAGATTCTAAAGACTGCTAGATCTACTTTGGATGATACTAAAAAATATGATTACAATAATTATTGTAAATCCATAAATGCCCTTTATTGATCTCTATGAGATGAAGAGTTTAACATAATTTCATCTTGTAAAAATGCACAAGAAATCTGGGATACTTTGGTAGTATCTCATAAAGGAACATCTAATGTGAAATAAATGAGACTAATCACATACATTATTAAATATAAAAATTTTAAAATGGGGCCTGATAAACCAATTTAAGAGATGTGTCTCATGTTCAATGAGATTTTTGATATTATGAGCTCATTTGTAAAAGATGTTCTAGAAAAGGAGAAAATCATGAGAATACTCAGATGTCTATTAAAAATATGGAGAGGAACATCAGTTTCCAAAAGTGATTCTTCTGATATATGTTCACTGCATGTTAAGGATTTAATTGATAAGTTAATTATGTATGAAGAAGAGATAAAGGTAAACAAATAGGAAGACTATGATCCTAAGAATAGATCAGTGGAATTTAAGTCTACTACCATAAAGAGAATGGACAAGGAGAAAGTTCACATTCCTACGGAAAGCTAAAAAAATTGAGGATCAGATTCAGATAATGATGAAGAGATGGCTCAAATAGCCATGAAATCCATGAAATTATATAGGAAAAAGAAATTTTTTAAAAACCCATACTATAAGGGTAACTATGTCCAACAAGCTTATTCAAAAAATGATTGGAAGAAAGCTAATTGGGATGATGTAATAGTCTGTTATGAATATAAAAGGATATGACATATGAAGGATGACTGTCAAAAATTGATGTTCAAGAAGAAATATGTCTACAATGACAGAAAATATAAGAAATATATGAAGGTAACATAGAGTGCTTCAGATGACAGCACATGTGAGTTTGAGGCTTCTGATTCTAAAAAGAATCATGACAATATGTGTTTTATGACTAAAATAGCTGAGGTACCTGTCTCCCCTATGCTGAATGATTATTATTATAGGAATGAAAGTGATTCAAATATTGATAACAATATGTCAAAATATGAATTATTTGAATACTATAATATGTTAGAAGAGACATTTAATGAGAAGAAAGATAAGTACAAGTCATTAAAGAAATAGTATGCCTTTACTAGTACTGTTAAATATAATCATAGTATAGAAAAATAATAGAATCCTCAACTGTTAAAGGAGAATTCTCAACATAATTTTTCCAATGAGAAACGTATAATATACATATAGATGTTCAAAAATTGAAATAATTCTCTTACTCAAATGATTGTAAAACAAGTTTCACCAAAGTAAACTACTGGTTTTGGTACCAACCTAGACAGAGACAACTTGTTAAGAATAAATTCATACCAAAAACTAGATATTTCGGTGCTAGTTCTAGTTCTGGAAATTCTATTGCATTATCTTGATTTTCATATTCTACTAGACCTAACAGAATACATTATTCAAAATATTATGATCCTGATAGTAATGGGAAACATATTAGACAAATATGGATGTCTATGGTTTTTCTTGTTAACCTGTCTAGACCCAAAAAATCATGGTTCCAAAATCATTAATTTTTTAAAAAAAAATTGTAGGATACTTTGAGTTCGGCCGGGTTGGATCGTACACGAAACCAACCGGGCCCTCGGAGCGGAAACGCTCATATCTTGAGCCACAGACGTCTGATTGACGCGCCGTCTATCTCGTTGCTTTCCTCTTAATGAGACGGAACTTTTGGCATCCTCCGCCCGAGTTTCGGATGCAGATGGATAGTGGCCGGGTTGGATCGCACTAAAATCCAACCGGGCCCCTGGAACGGAAAAGCTGATATCTTTCAGACCAGACGTCCGTTTGACGAACCGTCAGCGGAATTGGTGATCACGTTGAAAAACGGTCCCTATGAGTATACCCTATGAGTGTTCAGGGTATAGTTGAGTTACGGCCGGATTGGTTCGCACACGAAACCAACCGGGCCCCTGGGATGAAAAAGCCAATAACTCACAGACCGGGTGTCCGATTGACGCGCCGTCTGTTGCGTTGATACCCCTATGACAAGGTGGTCCTTTGAGATACTTCCTTGCGGGACTTTGTGATACTTGAGGTATCGACCAATAGCTCATGGAGCGGACCCTCCCGGAGACGAGTGGGCGGAGCACGAAGGCCGTTTAGCTGGCTGAGACCCGACGTCTGCTGATCGAATGACTCGGTGTGTTACAGAGGTGTGATTGGTTGTAGCGGCACATGGGAGCGCTTGGTTGTAGCGGCAGACCCACGACAGAGGTGCACTTGGTTGTAGCGGCACACGAGAGCGCTTGGTTGTAGCGGCAGACCCACGACAGAGGTGTGCTTGGTTGTAGCGGCACACGGGAGCGCTTGGTTGTAGCGGCAGACCCACGACAGAGGTGCGCTTGGTTGTAGCGGAACAAGGGAGCGCTTGGTTGTAGCGGTAGACCCACGACAGAGGTGCTCTTGGTTGTAGCGGCACACGGGAGCGCTTGGTTGTAGCGGCAGACCCACGACAGAGGTGCGCTTGGTTGTAGCAGCACACGGGAGCGCTTGGTTGTAGCGGCAGACCCACGACAGAGGTGCGCTTGGTTGTAGCAGCACACGGGAGCGCTTGGTTGTAGCGGCAGACCCACGACAGAGGTGCGCTTGGTTGTAGCGGCACACGGGAGCGTTTGGTTGTAGCTGCAGACCCACGACAGTGGTGCACTTGGTTGTAGCGGCATGGGAGCGCTTGGTTGTAGCGGCACATGGGAGCGCATGGTGGTCGCGGCTGGACCGTAATACTCGATAGGTGGAGTACTACAGCAGTCTTAAGATAGTGGGAAGTACCTCGGAGTTGTGACAGGACCACTGTACACTCCAGAGGCGGAGCTCTTCAGCAGTTATGGTTTCGATGATGAAAATCCTGGTTTGAGCTGAGACTTTTGACCTTGTGTTTGCCTCATGATTGAGATGGGTTACATGATAACTTAGGTATATGTATGGGCATATATCTAAGTAGAGGTTATCTGTTGAGATCTTTTTGTGGTTATCCTTGTTGGTTTTAGTGAGACCTTGAGGGTCTCGGGGTCCCTATTGAGTATCGTTATACTCACCCCTGCACGGGCTATGCGCGCACTACGTTGTGTTGGTTGCAGACGACGGACATCGTTGATCGTGGCTGAGGCTTGCAGGGAAGGACGGTACCTGTAGGTGGACCACTGGACGCAGGTGGAGTACGGTCGGGTTGGATTTGCCTTAAAAACCAACCGGGCCCCCGGGGACGAAAATGCCAATAACTCTCAGACCGGGCGTCCGATCGACACACTGCCAGTTGCGTTGAGTTCCTGTTGACGATACGGAACTTTTGGCATCCTTCGCCCGAGTTTTGGATACATTTGGTAGTGTCTGGGTTGGATCGCTCCTGAAATCCTACCGGGATCCTGGATCAGGAAAGATGATATCTTTCAGACAGGACGTCCGTTTGACGAACCGTCAATGGCGTTGGTGACTACGTTGAGAAACGGTCCCTACGAGTTTACCCTATGGGAGTTCAGGGTACAGTTTAGATACGGCCAGGATTGGTTCGTTCACGAAACCAACCGGGCCCCTGGGACGAAAAGGCTAATAACTCACAAACCGGGCGTCCGATCGACGCGCCGTCTGTTGCGTAGAGACCCCTATGACGAGGTGGTCCTTTGAGATACTTCTTTGCGGGACTTTTTGATACTTGGAGTATCGACCAGTAGCTCGTGGAGCGGACCCTCCCGGAGACGAGCGTGCGGAGTACGGAGACCGTGTAGCCGGCTGAGACCCGACGACTGCTTGACCGACTCGACTTGGAGTGAGTCGACTAGCCCAGTGGACGGAGCGCCCGGTATTTGGCGGCAGACCCACGGCGGACGAAGCGCCTGGTAGTTGGCAGCAAACCAGCGGTACTCGACAGGAGGAGTACCGCTGAAGGCTATTTGGGTGAGCGCCCGGTATTTGGCAGCAGACCCTAAGCGGACGGAGCGCCCATACATATACCTAAGTTATCATGTAACCCATCTCAATCAAGTGGAAACACAAGGATTAAAAGTCTCAGCTCAAACCAGGATTTCATTATTGAAACCGTAACTACTGAAGATCCCCGTCTCTGAAGTGTACAGTGGTCCTGTCACAACTCCGAGGTACTGCTCACTAACCTAAGACTGCTGAAGTACTCCTCCTGTCGACCACGTTTTCTTGCGGGTCTCACCTCGACGTGGTATTCGGAGATTTGGCCGAGGCGACAAGTTATCTCCGCGCTTCATCGGACCCTTCTAGGTCCTCAGCAGGGTTGGCGAGGTGTCTTATCGCCTGGCTCTACCACCTCAGTTGCACCGGGTGCACGACGTCTTCCACGTATCTCAGCTGAGGAGATACGTGCACGACCCGACACACATCTTTGACCATGGGAAGCTTGACGTTGACGATGGGGCGACTTTTACGGAGGTCCCGGTGGAGACAGAGGATCGACAGGAGCGAATCCTACGAGGACGATCAATTCCTCGGGTGCACTTTCTTTGGCAGTACGGAACCTCCAGGTATGCACATAGGAGCGGAAGGCTCAGATGCGTGCTCTGTACTGCTTTTGTTTCCCTAGTTTTGGTTGAATCATTACGAGGACGTAATGCCCTGAGGTGGGAGTAATGTAAATACCCGTAAAATTCAAGGGAAATTTTTTCCTAATATTCTTTGGAATTTTACTAGAGCGTGGTTTCTGACGGCACCTGATTCCGAGGCCCGGTGTGCCCGGAATCAATTTCCAAAGTTTGGCTCGGGTACGTTCAGTGAACGAACGAGCGGGAATTTCTAACTTTTGAACCGGTGCCCGGAATTGAATTCCAAGGGCACCGATGGAACCGCAGCGCCGGTAATGGCTTAGGAACTCCTGTTCTGGAGTTGCGTTCCTACGAGTGTTGATAATAAAAATTGTGGTTGTTTACTTTGTAATTACACTACAATTTTTATTATTTTACTCTTAGGGTTTTCTCTTGTTGGAAGTTGGGTAACCACCCAACCTCCCATGGGAGGTTATGAGGGTTGTGGGGCCCACACGAACCCTACTATCCTCTAAAACCCCTCAACTACCTCATAAGTTATGATATCTTAAGTTATAACTTTAGACTTAAATAAGGTGAGTTGTGTGTGTGTTTTGAATTTCAAACTCTTGAAATTCTAGTGTGTTGTTGTGTTAATAAAATAAGATAGAGTCTTATTTTATTTTGGTTAATAGTTTAGTCTCCTGGAGAGAGTTGGAAAAGTTCTTCTTTTTCTTCATCTTCTTCAACCTCGACGAAGAACATGAAGAATGCCGTTCTTCAACGAAGAACTTCTCCGCCGAAGGACACGGTTCTTCCGCGACGTGACGTTCATCTTCCACGTCATCTCTTCCGCGACGGTTTTCCGTGACTAACGCCATCGACGACGACTCTTCCTCCGACGTCAAAGGAATCGACACCGATATTCCACGACTACGTCAACGTGCGACTATCGAGGTAGGGGATTATTTTGGGAAAAATGTTTAATTCCCATTAATCATTCCTTTTATAATGAAGAACGTAGATCAACTTATCATTATGTTGATCCGTGAATATTTAAGTTTGCGTGTAGGGGTTGATGTTGATGTTGATGTTTATTATTTATTTATCCTTGTTCGTGGTTCTAACATGAATAACGTGAGGTTCTTAAATATGTGTTTTTGTTTAACGTGAGGGGGCCGGACCGCATGAACACGGTCGAACCCCCTCCTTCGTTCTTGATGTTTTTCTTATATTGCGGATGAAGCATGGTGGCATGGTGCCGTCGCACAACGCGGTTTTTCGCCCGATTAAATTGCGCGGCGCCGTCGCGCCGCGCCGTGAAAGAATCATCAAGAACGCGACGCCGTCGCGCCACATCAAGGGGGAAACGAAGGCGCGGCGGAAGGGCGCGGTGTCGTCGCACCGCGCCGGACGATGAACACCGCGGCCGGTTCCGAGCCACGGCAAGACGGGAAGACCGGCAGCACGCCGGGCCGCCGGCGTCGAAAGCCGGAAAGGGGACCAGAAAATTTTTCCGGTCCGGTTGAAGAAAATCCGGCCGGCCAAGTGGCCGGCCGGAAGTTCAAAGGTCGGGGGGAATTAAATTCCCCCGGCCAACTCTTAATACCCCCCTCTTTTATGAGGGGGGCGGTTTCTTTGAGGGGGGCAGGCGCCCCCCCCCCCCTTTCCTGCCAATCAAGCCCACCACGTAGGGGGGGGGGGGCAGTTTTGCAAACAGGCGCGGATAAAAAGCCGCGTCGCCTTCCAATCAAGCAGGGGCCCTACCCCCCGCGCGCTGCCTCCATGCGGCGCCAGGCCGCCGCGCCGCCGGGCCGCCGCGCCGCCGCGCCGCCGGCCCGCCGGGTCGGGTCGACCCGGTTTGGCCGACCCAGGGGGGGTCGGGCCGGGTCGGCCCGGACCCGAACCCCACTTTTCGAATCAGTTTCGGTCTTTTGACCATAACTTGAGCCACGGACCTCTGATTGACGAACTGTCTGCGGCCACGCGATCCTTGGATCGAGACGGTCGTTTTGGTATATCGCACTCAAGGTTTCAGAGAACTTTGAGTTCGGCCGGGGTGGTTCGTACACGAAACAAACCGGGCTTTCGGAGCGGAAACACTCATATCTTGAGATATGGACGTCCGATTGACGTGCCGTCAGCTTTGTTGTGTTCCTCTTAGAGAGACTGACCTTTTGGCATTCTCCGCCCGATGTTTGGGCGCAGGTGGAGTACGGTCGGGTTGGTTTTCCCTTAAAAACCAACCGGGCCCCGGTAAAGAAAATGCCAATAACTCTCAGACCGGGCATCCGATCGACGCACCGTCTGTTGCGTTGAGTTCCTATTGACGATACGGAACTTTTGGAATCCTTCGCCCGAGTTTTGGATACAGTTGGTAGTGGCCGGGTTGGATCGCACCCGAAATCCAACCGAGTCCCTGGAACGGGAAAGCTGATATCATTCAGACAGGACGTCCGTTTGACGAACCGTCAGCGGCGTTGGTGATTACGTTGAGTAACGGTCCCTATGAGTTTACCCTATGAGGGTTCGGGGTACAGTTGATATACGGCCGGGTTTGGTTTGCTCACGAAACCAACCGGGCCCCTGGGACGAAAAGACTAATAACTCACAGACCGGGCGTCCGATCGACGCGCCGTCTGTTGCGTTGAGACCCCTGTGACGGGGCGGTCCTTTGAGATACTTCTTTGCGGGACTTTGTGATACTTGGAGTATCGAACAGTAGCTCGTGGAGCGGACCCTCCCGGAGACGAGCGTGCGGAGTACGGAGACCGTGTAGCTGGCTGAGACCTGATGACTGCTTGACCGACTCGACTTGGAGTGAGTCGACTAGCCCAGTGGACAGAGCGCCCGGTATTAGGCGGCAGACCCACGGCGGACGGAGCGCCCGGTAGTTGGCCGCAAACCCGCGGTACTCGACAGGAGGAGTACCACAGTAGGCTATTAGTCGGAGCGCCCAGTATTTGGCGACAGACCCTCAGCGGGCGGAGCTCCCGGTAGTTGGCTGCAAACCCGCAGTACTCGACAGGAGGAGTACCTCAGCAGTCTTAGGTTAGTGAGCAGTACCTCGGAGTCGTGACAGGATCACTGTACACTCCAGAGACGGAGCTCTTCAGCAGTTACGGTTTCGATAATGAAAATCCTTGTTTGAGCTGAGACTTTTGACCCTTGTGTTTCCTCATGATTGAGATGGGTCACTTGATAACTTAGGTATATGTATGGGCATATACTTGGGTAGTGGTTATCCGTTGATTTCATGATCCTTGTGTTTCCTCTTGATTGAGATGGGTTACTTGATAACTTAGGTATATGTATGGGCATATACCTATGTAGAGGTTATCTGTTGAGATCTTCTTTGTGTTTATCCTTGTTGGATATAGTGAGACCTTGAGGGTCTCGGGATCCCAACTGAGTATCGTTATACTCACCCCTGCACAGGCTATGCCCGCACCTCGTTGTGTTGGTTGCAGACGGCAGGCAGTGCTGATGGAGGCCGAGTGTTCGGGGACTGGACAGTACCCGGAGGTGGACTACACGACGAGTCAGTACCTGGAGGTGGACCACTGGGCGAGACGTGCTCGGAGCGGATGGCGGGACCCGTGGAGCAGTGGAGCTATCTGTACCCACCCTTCAGGTGGGATTTCCAGTGGACAGCTCGGTGTAGCAACTTTTACTTTTCAGTTGTTGTTTTCCCTTTCGAGTTGTACTTTACTTTTAGTTTGGGTTTGTATACTGGACCTTTTACTTTTCCGCACTTTCAGTTGTACTCTGATTTTGCTTAGTGTTTACTTTCCGCTTGCTTACTCTGTGGTGTTTGTTTACTTTTCAAAGGAAATGTCTTCCCTTTTTATCGGAATTTACGCCTTGGTGCTAGTCGCCAGCCCCTGGCCTATGGAAGGCGGGCTTGGGGTAGTCACGGCACGGACCCCGAGGGCGGGTCGTGACATCCAAAGGGAAAGCAACAAAATGTATCATTCAGATAAAAAAAATAAGTTTCAACATCTCAACCTCTCGAGTTGGTTCACATGGTTCTATTTGGAGCTTCTAGAATTTCTAGATTGAATGGGAAGCACTATTATTATGTCTTAGTTGATGTCTTTTCTAGATATACTTGGGTATTTTTTTTTTTCTCACAAAAGTGAAGCTTGTTCATATATTTTTAAATACTACAAGTCTATATAAAACCTTAGTCGACTAATGATTAAGAACATAAGATGTGATCATGGTCGTGAGTTTGAAAATTATGATTTTGAACCCTATTTCTCACATAATGTCTACATTCAGAACATCTCTTCCCCTAGGACACCTCAATAGAATGGTGTAGTTGAAAGAAGGAATATGACCCTTCAAAAATTTGCAAGAAATATGATTAATGAGTATGACCTACCTATTTAAATTTGGGAGGAATCTGTAAATACATCATGTTATACTATAAATAGAGTCTTGAATAGGCATGTTATTAAAAAGAACCCTTATGAACTGTGGAATAATAGGAATCCTAATATTTTTTACTACCGAGTTTTTGGTTGCAAAGTCTTTTTAATGACCCATTGCATGACGTACATGGAAATTAAATTACTTTTGTGGAATACATAATACATAACAAAAAACAACACTCATGTATTGTAATAGTTTATTGTATATGGAAACTCAGAACATAATCTTCTAATCATGGTGAAAAATATTCAATATCTCCCACAAAGAACTTCCCCTTTTGTTTTCATACCAAAAACATTTCTTTATTTCCTAGGGAAAATAAAACATATAATGGGTGAGCTAAAATGCTCAGTAAGGGAATGAATGGAGAAAATAAAACAAACCATATACATTTGATCTTAAAAACATGAACATAATGTTTAAAAATGAAAATCTCGAGCAATGACAAAAAACAAGGCAGTACATAAGTCATATATAATAATGGAACATAAATTATGATAAATGAGCATGTGAATAAAACATGTAACTATGTAAAACCATTAAAAACATGATATTATTTCCATAATATCAAAGGCATTGCTTCCCAGACCATCTTAGTGGACAGAGTCCCTTAATAAACCGTGTTTACTTTCCGTTCAGCCATGTATTAATGAACCAGATTTACCTGTCGTTCCACCCATGACTATCACATGAGATATACTTCATTACCCAATGAATTGGAGGGAGATATAGGTCCATAAAATCTCATAATGAAATTATTATTACGTGTTCCACAATATAAACATAAATCATTCATCATAACCCAAAGAATAAAATGGGTTTTATAAAAATAATCCCATCATAACATAATCCATATAAAACAAATGGATATCATTTCATTATATGAAAATTGAAACCACATAAATTATAGAGATGTTATACTTGAAACATACACATACTAACTAATGTCATATGAGATGGAAAATAGTTTTGAGAAAACACTTTAAACAAATTTTTGAGGAAAATATCTTTTCTTCTTAAAAATCATTGTATTTTCTCAAAATGCCATGAAATTTTAAAAGAAAAGTATTTTGTTGATAATAATTATGAAATATTTAAGAATAATATTATTTAAAATTAGGATTTCTGAAATCCAAAAAATCCATTAATGCGGTATAAGATAAAAAAACATTCTCCACGTACTTTTGCTGGAAAAGTCAAAAAAGTACCTTGTGGGGTAAACATAAAAAAGATTCCTTTCAAACCACATAATAAAAGTCAAAATGGGGTAAAAATGACTTTAAAATTACATGGAATAATATTAAATATTTTATGAAAACATTTTTATAAAATGTGGAATGGATGATAAATATAACCCCATTAAATACTTACGTATAAGAAATCTCGGATAGAAAAAATGAGATTGCAACATTCTCCCTTACCTTAGGTCTGATATTCTTAATACGTATCCTGAACTCTTTTATAATAATTAAAATATTTTCATTGACTTATTAATGAATAATATTTATTGTTATTATATCATATATGGTTCACTTAGGACTTTATATTACCCGTTCTTTTGTAAATTCCTTGTTAAAGCTACATTTTGGGTAAAATCGTTTTATTTATCGTACGTGTTTCGATTTTTTGTTCATGATATTATTATGACTTATATCATGATTTACATATTTCCAGAATAAAAATCATGGTTTATATATCATATATATATTTAGTAGATATATATTTATAATATATAGATGAGTGAAATGAAATACATCGTTCATGGATACGGTACGCCGTACGTTCGCATGAACGATGTTTTCATTTTCTTTTTGACTTAAATGTAAGTAAGTATATGATATAAATATATATACATAAATACAATAGCACTATTATGACATATATTTAATTATTATTCATTATATATACTTTATATTCATTCTTGAATGGTTATCATAGAGAATGAATCTCACCGCGCAGTGGAGACGGTAATCCGTACGTACGCACGAGCGATGATATAGTTTCCATGATTATTGAATGGAATTGGAGTGGATGATATAATATCTCAAAATAAATATAATGTTATAATAACCATATATAGTTATTCTTTACACCATTATATCAATCCATGTATTGTGGTGGTGGAAAAATAGATTACACAACGGCATGTAGACAATATTCCGTACGTACGCACGCACTGTGATTTCATTTTCCATAAGATGGATAGAAGGTGAAATGGGGTTGTTCCATATTTATAATAAACTATATTCATATGAAGTATAATTATGTCATTAATTCATAATGAAACCACTAAATAAGAGGAAGTAGAAGAAGAAATAAACTTGAAATAATCGGTAGAAGGTATATTCTCTTCATTAAAGTACCTCCTTTGAACTTCCTCTTAGGGCACTAGAGTTGGTCTTTTGAGAAGACCAGTACCTATATAAGGATTCTAGGGAAGATGGGAAGTGAAATTGGAAAATTTTGGCCGAGCTTCAAGACTCAATATGATGTGAGTAGGAGAGGGAGGAGGTTCCCTTTTATAAAGGATGAGAGGGGCACTTTAGAAAAAACCTATAAATATTATTTTATAATAAAGCCATATTCCGTTTATAATAGCTCGAAATTGATTTATATTTAAGCTAAGGTTGGGATTGGTTGAAATCCTCTCAGCAAATATATTTTAGACAATGTTTAGGTTACTATTTTATCCTTATCATTTAGATTTCCCTCTATGTTAAATAATTTATCTTTTACGGTGTCTTCTTGTTTGCTTACACTATAAGGTTAATAAACTTACTATAATAAGCCAAATAAACCCAAAGTGGTTCATTAATAATATATATAACCTTATATAAGTCATTTGTATGATCCTTATATTTTTAGAAATAAAATAACAATTAATAATATAATATTTGTTTTAAAAATTATATTATGTTAATTTTGGAAATATTTTGAAATTGATTTTTGTGAAAATCATTACATCATTATTAGTTCAAAAAAAATTAAATAAATCAATAATAACATGTTATATTAACCTTAAAAAATATTTTAATTTATAAAAAGTCTAAAATTACATTTATTTGAGTATTTATAACATCAATTATGTTAATATTTCATTAATAAGGTAATTACTCCATCATCATTGTGTCAGAAATAAATTTAATTATTTATTGCCTAAAATTTTTAAATAAAATACCATTGTGAAGGAAATGATTTTATATTTCTAATAAATATTTATAGTTAAATTTATCTTAGGTATAACTGTATATTAAAAATGTTTTAGTTATTAAAATTTGAATTTAACTATTTTAACTCTTCTTTAAATAAAATAATAATAAATGTCCTAATCTAATCCAAATGGACCTAAAGGGTAATATTGTATTCCTAGGGTTGTTTTTGGTTGAATTACACTTATCCAATTGAATTAGGACCTGTGTTATGGTAATAATAATATCATTTTTACCCTTAATTACACTATTTACTTTTAACCGTGGTAAATAAAAGTAAATAGTTACTATTCAAAAAAAAAATTATTTTTATCTTATTGAACCAAATTATACTCTTTGATATTAACCATTTCCTTTGGATTTTCAAAATTCCACTCATATAAGCAGTAAAATTACGTTTTATGTGAATTTTCAAAGTCTCTTAAGATGTGGGTAAGAGACGGTGAAAAGTTCAATAAATTTTTATATATTATTATAAAATTACTCCAATGAATTATATATAACTTATATAGGTACTATGTATCAATTTTTACCTAAATTAAATTAAAATAAAATAAAACACTATTTAAATAAAAATTCGGGTTTGAAATAGTAACCTAGTGTTTTCACTATTCATCAAAAATTGAATGTTTTCAGAAAAATACCAAAAATTCACCCTAGGCTGATTTCAATATTATGAATCCAAAAATGAAGTCCATTTTGAAATATAAAATTTATAAAATTTTAAAAAGTGGGTATTACTATTCGTAATGGCTATTTCATAATAATATTATAAAAATATCTCGTTTAGTGAAACTCGGTATAGAATACCACACACGCTATCGAGGACGGTCGCGATTGCATGTAATGCAAGCCAAGTTAGGGATGCGTGTAGTGAAATCTCTCTTAGGTTTTGTGTATAAATTAATTCAACACTTATTTCATTTATACATTAAACAAAATCTATACTTAATGTTGTGTAGAATAAATTATACAAAATGAACATGCAATTTTGTGTAACATGATCCAAGAATAGTGTTGCGTATAATGCAAGATAATACGGTGTAGCGTATAACACATGATAATTTTGGTGTAGCGTACAACACATGAAATAAATGAAATTAATTAGAATAATTCTCATAAAATATCGAGTTGTTAAATTCTACCTCCCTTAAAATGAATTTCGCACTTGAAATTCGTCGAGGTTATAAATGGGTTTCTATTTGAAAGTTTCTTTCATAGAAACCCACATCGTAACAAGTAATACTAAACCTTAATTTTAAAAATTTAAGTATGAAACATAATGGTTACCGAAATTAACTCATCACTAGGTTTCCACATAGGATAACATTGGTGAGAATATGTATATGGAAGAGTAATCTAGCCATCATGTTCTGATGGAGAGTGGTAGAGAACATGGCTATGAAAAAGTCAACAATCACAAAGCCATAAATTATTTATGATACAAGGTAACATCTGATTTATTGTAAATGATGAATCTAGGACAACATTTTTGGTTTTCAAGATCATTTCCCTAAGGTTGAAGAATTTGAATTATAGAAATAATAACTTTATTTCGGTACAATCTCACCGTTGTTCATGCCTTGAAAAATTTCCACTTCATCTCATAGAGAAATTAAGTTGAATTTTTCATTTTTGAAGTGTTATCAGATCATGTGATAGAATGATGGGTGATTCCATATGTCTCATACATAAGGGATATAAATGTTATCAAATATACATAAGTCCATCTAGGGTGATGTTAATCGTATATGATTCCAAAAATTGACTTATACTTTATCTATCATACCACTTAATTGAATAAAACTAGTTTCTACTAACAAGGGACTTCATGTAGGCCAATGGTAGGTGATAAAGGCATGTCGCAATTCAGTTGTGGGTTTGATTCCTGCATCCTTGTTCGACGTGACAGGTTGTCGCCTGTCCTGCTGATTGTCCCTTTTTGTAAAACTACACTATTATAACATTACAGAAATAATCAAAAAAAGTTATATCATTAAAAAATACTATATGATTCCCAATATAATCTAGTAAAACCATAAGACTTACCCAAAATACCTCTGTCCAATCACATATTATATAGAAATCGATTATTGGAATTTTCTCATAACAAGCACATGGATATCATCATTTATCCTAGATATATCTTGTTGATCACATTCCTAACATGTGAATTCCTTAATCTTGTATTTTCATGAAAAAAATTAATACCCATTGAAGCTTAGTAAAATCATGAATGCTATCAAAAGTTAACTCATTCCACATACCAAAATCCAAAAATTTCTATATACTCAAACCATGATATAACGTTGTCCTTATATCAGTCATGAGCTCATCAATACTATAAAAAATTTAATTTTTTCCTTATCCCTTCATTATGTTCATATCTTCTACCATCCAAAATTATTTCAATCACTTTTCATTGTTACCGGTACCATAAAATTATTGAAAACCACAATAGTCCAATACATAAATATTCCAAAATTCCACGATACTATATAAAACATTATTTTGGTATCCCATTACATAAAAACTTAATCCCTCCATCACATATTTGTCGTATTCAACATCACCAATAGTGATTTCATGTGACTTACCTTTGTGCTTTGCCATAAGAGGATGTTAATGTCAATCATAATTAACCCTTGGATTATGGAATTGATTAGCATAATGCCCAATTTCCTTGCACATGAAACATTAAAGTGTAGGAGGTTTATTCTGTATATCCCTTTATTTTTTCGCATCATTAGACATATTCTTCCCATTATTTCGACATTGAATTTCCAGATGACCTTCTCTTCCACACTTAAGACAATTTCTTGTCCCTTTAAGACAATTCCCTCCATGATTCATCCTACAATTTGTCCATAAAGGAAAACTCACCTTCTTTTCAGTGTGGTCTTTATATTTTCCTTTGACTTCCATTTTCCTCTTCTTATCAAACCCATATGACTGATGGCATACTCAAATATCCATCTCAATCATGAGAGCACGTCGAACAATTTTTTCGTAGCTATTGAATTCCCTTATGGCTAACACTCTTCAAATACATGGTTATAAGCCACTAATGAATCGATCAGCTTTACATTCAAGTTGGAAGATAGAGACAGATTCATACCTTGAATGCCTTGTAAAATCTGCCTCGTATATACCAACATATACATGATCCGTTTTCTTAAGATCAAAAAACACTTTTTCTATTTTTGTTCGAAGAATATGATAGAAGTACATACTGAAAAATAATTACTTGATCTTGTCCCATTATATGGAGTCAATTTCACCTTGGTGCCTTTTATTCTTAATTAGATTCCACCACTGGTTTGCTCCACCTTCTAAATAGTAGATAGCCAGAATGACTTTTTCGTGTTCGGAACATCGATGTATGGAAAATATATTTTCAATGGTACCGATCCATTATTTGGAAACAAGTGGATCAGAAGACCCACTGAAATAAAGTGGACGTTGCCTCATGAAGAACTCAATAGAATATTGTTCTCGTTTCTGCTCATTCGGATGTCCAGAATTATTCATAACTTCTGTAATTATAGCAATAATACTTTTCACTCCATCTCCCATAAAATTGTTTTGTTCAAGAGGAAAATCACTAAATTTTCCATTACATTGATCAACATGGATCCTTCAGGTTCCATCCATAGTCTAAAACCCAAAAAGAATAGTGTGAGAAGAAAACAACATGTTAGGAAAACAACATAATAAAGGCGGAGTACCTTCAATAACTAACATCTTAGGTTTAATTCTATGATCGTTACCATAATTCTAGAAATATAACCTATACATATACTTAACCTTAGGCACATCCCTAGAACTACCTTATAAATATCTCAAGGTATCTCACTAAAGTTCTCTCATCATAGTTTCCAATGGTTGACTAAACATTTACTCTGATACCAACTCTAACGACCTAAATCGTGACGTACATGGACATTACATTACTTTGGCAAAATAATTAATAGATATAAAAAACGAACACTCAAGGATCATAATTGTTTTTTGTATTTGGAAACCGGTAACATAATCTTCTAATCATGGTGAAAGATCTCCAACATCTCCCATAAAGATCTTCTCCTTTTATTCTTACCTAAAACCTTTCTTTATATCATGAAAAAATGAAAACATATAAAGGGTGAGCTCAAATGCTCAGTAAGGGTATTCATGGAGAAAATAAAACAATCCATATACATTTGAACTTAAAAACATGAACATAAAGTTTGAACATCAAAATCTTGAGCAATGACATAAAACATGGCAGTACATAAGGCATAGATCATAATGGAACATAAATCATGATAAAAGAGCATGGGAATAAAACATGTAATTATGGAAAACCATTAATCACTTGATATGATTTCCATAGTAACCAAGTCATTGTTTCCAAGACCATCTTTGTGGACAAAGTCCCTTACTGAACTGGGTTTACATGCCATTCCAGACCCATATTACTAAACCAGATTTACTTGCCATTCCAGACGTGTCTATCACATGATATATAATTCATTACCCAATGCATTAGAGGGAGTTATTGGTCGCACAATCTCATAATGTAATCATTTTTGGGTGCACCACAACATAAACATAAATCATTCATCATAACCCAATGAATAAAATATGTTTCATAAAAACCATCCCACCATAACATAATCCATATAAAACAAATGGATATAATTTCATCATATTAAAATTGAAACCATGTAAATCATAGAGAAATTATACATGAAACAATCAAATACTATATAATGTCATCTTATATGGAAAATAGTTTTGATAAAACACTTGAAATGAATTTTTGTGGAAAATATTCTTTGTTAATAAAAATCATTTTCTTTTCTCAAAATGTCATGCAATTTTAAAATAAATGTATTTTTTTGAAAATAATCATGAAATATTGTAGAAGAACCATCTTGAAAATAAGGTGTTATGAAACCGTAAAAAAACTGTTCATGCGGTATTAGTTAAAAAAACTGTCTCCTCGTACTTTTGCCGAAAAAGTCAATAAAAGTACCTCATAGCGTAAACAGAAGAATGATTCCTTTCATACCACATACTAAAATACAAAAAGGGGTAAAAATATCTTTAAACATACAAGGAATAATAGTAGATACATTATGAAAACATTTTTATAAAACTTCGATTGGTAGAAAAATATAACCTCAGTAAATACTTACGTATAGGCAATCTCATATAAAAATAAATGAGATTGCAACATTATCCATTACCTTATGTCTGATATTCTTCGTACATATCCGAACCACATGTATAATGATTTAAATAATATCATTGACTTATTAAATTATCATATTCAATGTCATGATAACATTTATGGTTCACTTAAGACTTTATATTACTCGTTCTTTTATAAATTCCATGTTAAAGTAGCATTTTGGGTAAAATCATTTTATTTATTGTACGTGATTCGATTTGTTGTTATTGATATTATTATTACTAATATAATGATTTACATACTTCCAGAATGTAAATCATGATTTATATATCATATATATATTTAGTATATATATAATAGATAGATGAATGAAATGAAATACACCGTTCATGGAGACGGTAGGCCATACATACACATGAACGCGGTTTTCCTTTCCTTATTGACTTGAATAGAAGTAAGTAGATGACATATATATATATATATATTTATACATAAATAAAATAGCTTCATTATGTCATATATTTCAGTATTATTCATTATATATACAGTATAATCATTCTTGAATTGTTAACACGGAGAATTAATCTCATCTCATCGTGGAGACTGTAATCCGTACGTACGCACGAGCGATTATATCATTCCAATTATTAATGAATAAAATTGGATGGGATGATATAATATCTCAGAATCAGTATGATGTTTTAACAAGCATATATAGTAATTATTTACACCATTATACCTATCCATGTAAGGTGGTGGTGGAGAAATAGATTACACCACAGCGTGGAGATAGTATTCCGTACGTACGCACGCGTGGTGATTTCATATTATGTAGGTTGAATAGAAAGTGAATGAGGTTGTTTAATATTTATAATAACATATCAGTATATGAAGTATATTGATGTTATTACATAAAAATTAAAACAGTAAAAAAGTGGAAGTATAAGAATAAGGAAACATGACAGAATCAGTAGATGATATTAACTCTTCCTTGAAGTGCCTCCTTTGAACTTTCACATAGGTCACTAGAGTTTGTCATTGAGAATACCAGTACCTATATAATTTTTCTAGGGAAGTGGGAAAGTGAAATGGACAGAGTTTTTACAATCTTCAAGGCTCAAAATTGTGTGATGAGGAGAGGGAGGTGGTGCCCTTTTATAAGGGAGGAGAGGGGCACTTTACGAAAAACATAAAAAATTATTTTATTATAAAGTCATATTTGGTTAATAATATCTCAAAGTTGATTTATTTAGAATCTAAAGTTGGTATGGGTAGAAATAATCTCAACCAATAGATTTTATACAAGTTTAGGTTACTATTTTAATTTTATCATTTATATTTAACTCAATGTTAAATAATTTAACTTTTATTGTGTCTTCTTGTTTTCTTACGCTATATGGTTAATAATATTATTGTATTAAGACAAATGAACCCAAAGTGGTTCATTATTAACATATATATACTTATCTAAGTCATTTTGCCTAACTTTAGATTTTTTGGAAAAAAATAACAATGAAAAATAAAATATTTGTTTTAAAAATTATTTTATGTCAATTTTGACCCTATTTGTAATTGATTTTTTGTGAAAATCATAACAACATGATTAGTTCAAAAAAAGTAAATTGAGTCAATACTAACATGTCATATTAATATAAAAATATGTGGAATATATAACAGGTCTCATATTACATTTATTTGGGTATTTATAACATCTATTATGTTAATATTTTATCAGTAATTTAATTATTTCATCATCAATGTGTCATAAATAAATTAAATAATTTAATGTCTAAATATTATAAATAAAATTCCATAATATAGGAAATAATTTTAGCTTTCTAATAAATATTTATAGTCAAATTTATCTTATGTATAATCCTATATTTAAAATGTTTTAGTTATTAGACATTGATTTTAACTATATTAACTATTCTGTAAATAAAATAATAATAAATGTCCTATTCTAATCCAAGTGGACCTAAAGGGTAATATATTATTCCTAAGGTTGTTTTTGCTCTCATTAAACTTATAAAATTGAATTAGGACATGTGTTAATGTAATAATAATATCATTTTTACCCATAATTACCCTATTTAATTTTAACCGTGGTAAATAAAAGTAAAAAGTTACTATTCACCAAAATTTATTTATATATTATTGAAACAAATTTTACTCTTTGATATTAACTATGTATTTCAGATTTTTGAAATTCCATTCACATAAGTGGTGACATTATGTTATATGTGAATTTTCCAATTCTCCTAGGAGTGGGGTAAAAGACGGTGAAAAGGTCAATAAATTATTTATATATTATTATAAAATGACTCCAAAAAATTATATAGAACTTATATATGTATTATGTATCAATTTTTAACAAAAAGATATTTAAATAAAATAAAAAATTATTTAAATCAAAAGTTTGTTTTTAAATAGTAACCAAGTGTTTTCACTATTCTTAAAAAATTGAATGTTTTCAGAAATATTCCAAAAATTCATCCTAGGATAATTTTGATATTATGAATCCAAAAATGAAGTCCATTTTGAATGATAAATATTTTAAAATTTCAAAAAGTTGGTATTACTATTCAAAACGTCTGGTTCATAATAATATAATAATAATATCTCGTTTAGTGAAACTCGGTATTGCGTACCACACATGCTAGAGAGGAAGGTCATGATTGCATGTAATGCAAGCCAAGTCCAAGATGCGTTTAGTGAAAGCTCCCTTTGGTGTTACATATAAAATAATTCAACATATTTTTCATTTATACATTACACAAAACTATACTTAATGTTGCGTAGAATAATTTCTTCAAAACGAGCATGAAAATTTGTGTAACACGAGCCGTGAATTGTGTTGTGTATACTACAAGCTAATACAGTGTTTCATATAGCATAAGCTAATTTTGGTGTAGCGTATAACACAAGATATCAATGTAATTAAAAAGGATAATTCTCATAAAATATCGGGTTGTTACAGTATTTATTATGAATACTAAGGATAATCATGACATGTTTGCTTCTAAAAGTGATGAGGGAATCGTTCTAGGTTACTCCATAACCTGTAAATCATATAGAGTATTTAATAATAGAATCAAATGTGTGGAAGAATAAGTATATATCAAATATGATGAAACTGATCTGCATGAACCTATGTCTTGTCTTAAAAATCATTAATAAGATTTCACTATTCCAGAACATAATGATAAATGCGGTGAACCTGCTGTAAAAACAAGTAATTCTGAAATTTTTCCAGAACCTGATTCTATAGGAACAAAACCTATAAAAGATCCTGAATTCTTTAGTCTTGCCTTGACCAGGCCAACTATGATTCTAAAGAACCATCCTTTAGATACTAATGTAGGATATTTAGATAGAGGAACACACACTAGAGCTTTTCTAAGAAATCAGGTTGAACATCAAGCCTTTCTTTCACAGTTAGAACCTAAAAACGTCAATGATGCAATCAACGATGAATTTTGGGTAGTGGCTATGTAGGAATAATTATATCAATTTGACAGAAACTATGAATATGATTTGTTGACAGACCTAAGGACAATTTGACAATAGGCACTAAATGGGTTTTTAGAAATAAAGTTGATGAATCCTGAAATATCATTAGAAACAAGGAAAGACAAGTAGCACAAGGATACATTCAAGAGGAATGAATAGACTATGAGGAAACCATTGTACCAGTAGCTTGATTAAAATTTATTCGGATTCTATTTGCCTATGCGGCTGATTGTAATTTCAACTTATATCAAATGGATGTTAAAAGTGCCTTTCTAAATTGTTTTATAATTGATGATGTTTTTTTTGAACAACCACCTAGATTTACTAATCCTCATTTTCCAAATCATTTTTAAGATTTATGAAGATTTATATGCTTTAAAACAAACCCCACGAGCAGGATATGATAGACTTAGTAGTTTTTTCATTTCAAAAGCTTTTTCTTAAGGGGTTGATGATCAAACTCTCTTTATTAAAATAATTTCCAAATATGTTTTATATTAATATCTATGTAGGTGATATTATTTTTGGATATTCTAAAAATGCTTTGTGTATTGATTTTTCAAATAGAATGCAAAGAGAATTTGAAAGGTGTTTAATGGGAGAACTCAAATATTTTCATGGATTTCATGTTTTCCAAAATTAAAATGGTATTATCTTAAATCAAAGTAAATATACAAAGGATCTTTTAAAATGTTTTGTATTGGATTGTAGTAAGTGTAATGACACACCCATGAGTAACACTTGTAAGTTGGATGCTGATGAAACTGGAAAACCAAGGAAGAAAACCAACTACAAAGGTATGATTAGGAGTCTTCTCTATTTTACTACTAGTTGACCAGATATTATGTTTACTGTGTGTATCTATGCATGATTTAAAGCTAGTCCAAAATAGTCACACGTGTTTGCTGTTAAAATAATTTTAAAATATCTTAATCAAACTACTAACTTAGGTTTATTTTATCCAAAAATACAGTCATTCGATATAATAAGTTATTCATATGATGACATTGTGGGTTGGAGGTTTGATAGAAAGAGAATTTCTAGAACATGTCATATTCAAGGTAAGTCCCTGATATTTGGTGTAGTAAAAACTAGAATTCTGTAGCATTGTCTTCTGCTGAAAAAAAATATTTCTACTGGTAGTTTCTTTGCACAGATTCTTTGGATGAAACCGACATTATTGGACTACGAATATCAGTTTAAATATGTATCTATAAACTATGATAACACTAGTGTTATCAATATCCTTATTAATCCTATATCTCACTGAAGGACCAAACACATTGATGTGAGGAACCACTTTTTGAGAGATCATTACCAAAAGGGTGATATTACTATTGAATTTATAGGGACTGAACATCAATTAGCTGACATATTCACCAAGGCATTAAGTTCTTGATTGGTTATGTTACATTAGACATGTGTTAGGAATGATAGAATTTTTAGAACAAAATCCTCACGGTTAGCCAAATCCTCACTGTTAGCCAAATCCTCATAGTTAGTAAAATCCTCACCGTTAGACAAATTCTCACCATTAGACAAATTGTAACCATTAGCCAAATCCTCAACTTTATCCAAATCCTCATAGTTGGGAAAACCTCACTGCTAGAAAACCTCACCACTAGAAAACCACACTGCTTGAGACACCTCATCATTAGAAAACCTCACCGCTAGAAAACCTCACTGCTAGAACACCTCAGTGCTAGAGACACCTCACCACTATAGACACCTCATCTCTAGAGACCTCATAGATTGATAAACCACACCGTCAAGGTTCTCACGGGAAATTGTCACCGATATGTCTTGTGATGTATGATTTTCATTTTCTTTAGATGAAACTATTATTGTTTTCATTATAATTATTTTTATTACATTTTGATTCCTAAATAATAAAAACTAATCCTTAGTCACATTTCAACCCACTATAAACTCTCCTCACAAAAATCCTAAATTCTCCAACTACCGCATTATGCATAACCCTATGTTCATCGATTAGAGATTCCAATATAAAAAATCCCAATAGTCAGGGATGATAGTGATGCTCCAAGTGTGATGAAGCAGAAAACAGGACCTGAAGGTAGTATCAATGAATGTAGAACAATGTCGGGAAGCATGTAGTGAACCCACATTTGCAGAATAGACAAATAATAATCCAAAAGTGACTCAATGAGGAATGGCACTTTCCTAGAACTTCATTGGTTCTATGAGTATTAGAAGAACATGGATGGCTCGATGTTTTTTCAAACAATAATGGACCTCATTATCTGAAGTTGGTTAAGGAGTATTATGGTTTTGATCGTTTTGATAATTCTTAAGAAGAAAATAGAATGGTTTCATTAGTGAATGGAAAAAAGAATTTATTTTTCTTCTGTTGAGTGTGTTTAATGTCTAAAAGTCCCTCATGAGGGTGTATTTGAGTATACCTTGAAAACAATACCACATACCAGTGACATTTTTTACTATGAGGTTGTAATAGAAGATCTCACTGGTAGTGGAAAATAAGGAAAGGTAGTGGCTGCATAGATGGATGGAGATAACTGGATGTCATTCAAATTCATCCAACATGTTCGATGTCCAAGAAGAGGGGACATTGAAAATATGAGATACCAAGATATTTATTTGTTGCATTTGGTGGGTCATGGTGTCAATGTAAATTTGTTGGAGGCTTTTGGTGACCCAAATTTAGGATATGACAAGGCCTACTCAAAATCCAATGATTTATTATTTGCAAAGTTGATTTCGGTAATGATCATGGTGAAAGGAGTACCTAAGCCTCGGGATGATATAATAGTTATGAGGAACAATTTTTTCATCATAAGAAAAATATATACGTATATAAAGATTGGATGAAACCCATGGAGAAGGCAATGGGTTATTGATGAAGAGAAGGTGTATGATACGTTTAATCATGTGGACCATCCTTCTAGGCCTAACGATGTGAGGGATCTAGGTCTGGGAATTAATGAAGATGAACCTTAATATTTAAATGAGAATGATGATCTTGAGGACACTTATGTGGATGACAGAGGTGATCCTGACTTTCCACCCAGCCCTAATGCTCATTCCAAATCATATGGGGATGCTTTCCCTCCAGCTTCTTTGCCAATAATAGAAGTATTGTTAAGAGATAGTGAAATAGATGAAACTAGTGCAGAGGAGGAACAAATTCCAAAAATAGACCATGAAAATACTACTCTAGATTCTAGTATTAGTGATGATGATGATAAAAAAAATTCATGAAATTAGAGAACATGTTTCTAATAGCTCACATGAATGTAGTCTGAGTTTATGTCCACTAATCGGGAGTTCTGGTGTGCATGTAAAGGATTTTTTACTTGAGATGGAAGAACCTACACGTTTTCTTGATGAACCTCCTATTGTTGAATTGTAGATGGATGTGGAAGATTCCTTTTAGGAAGTCCATCATGCTTGAGATGTAATTGATGAACATGTACAAGAGAGTGCTTAGATTCAGGGGGAGCATCCCACTAGACATGGTACTATTTTAGTAGCTCATGAAATTGAAAATAGGGCAGAAGACCCATGTTTTTTATTTTTTGGGGTGGACTATCCTAAATATGAAGATGATACACCCATACATAGACCACCTGTCTATTATAATCTCCTTTATGAATCTTTATATGAGAATTTTGTTAGAAAATCTTATCTAGACAAGGTGAAATCTAATCTCAAGACCTGTTTTGTTGATGAAATGAGAATAATGGAAACCTCCTTAATATCATCTATTCAATATGTGATGAATGAATCGGTATCTGGTGTTTTGGATGTAGTAAAGGCTTGACAAATAAAGTTTCAATCTTGGAAGAGGATGTTGAATACCTTATTAAATCAGTTGTCTATATGAAGTCTTATTTGAGTTCTAAATCTCAAGAAGACAAAGATTTGTCTTTTGAGAAACATACAGTGGGTCAAATGGTATCCGTTTTTGAGGAATTTAAGAATTCCATAAAGCAGCATGTCAGCACCCAAGACCTTTTTTTGATAAATCTAATTAGAGGGATGACTAATCTTTTAAAGAAAATAGTAGATTTTACTGTTGAACCTCTATGTTCTTCCAGTCCTTCTGTAAATTTTGATCAGATTCGAGCTATGATGAGAGGAGAGCTTGGACAGTATTCCACTATTGGATCTATAGACTCTACTGCCTTGACCCTATTGGAGACTACCACTATGGATATAATGAAAATTGTTAAATATTTTATGAGATAGGCCATTGCTACCCAGAATGATGTAAAGGACAAGGAGGATTAATACATTCAATGGTTCTACACTAAACGTCAGTTTAACAATCACTTCAATATTTTGTTAGAAATTTTCAAGTTACCTCCTGTGACTGAAGCCTTCAAATAGAAAGTACTCATGCTCAAGGAGTTCACTCCTTCTCTATACAAGTTCATGGAAAACAAGGCTGACTTTATCTATACTATGGAAAGGGGGAGGAATCATTATGGACTTTTGGAATCTGTTGATAACATTTATTCATGTTGACAATACCCCTATCACTGTACCTCTAGCTCTGTCTACCTCTGCTCAGTCTACCTCCTTTCCTCATATGAAACCATCAAAAGAAATTAAAAGTCTCTCTCTTATGATCACCCAAAGAGCTCCACATTATAGGTCAATCATTGTATCAGTAACTCAACCTCCTATGATTATCACTGGTGTTCCTAAGCCTCAACCTTCATCTAAACAACCTGAATCCACTTCGAATTCCAAGGGAAAATCAAAATCATATGCTGAGGAGCTGGATTGAATAGTGGCTTGGACATTTGATAGGAATCACTTGTAATCTTTTTGCCTCAATTTTGTATTTCTCTGTAATTTTCCCCCAAAAAATATATATTATCCTACTCTCTTTTACCTTACGCTACATATCTCATCTTTTGTTTACTATTATTTTTCTAATCACGGAGGGGGAGAAATATGAGCATAATATATTCTACATATGGTAAATTTGTTTTATAATTCTACTGATGATTAAGTTGTTTCATACCTCTGGTAGATTTTGATGTAATACTCTATTATCTGATACATTTGAAAATTTCATTACTCACACTTAGAAGTGATACCCAATGTATTTTATACTGATATATTAATGATTATTTTGAATTAGAATACCATAATATTTTATCATAAAAAAGTTGAAGATTGTTGACCTCACCTATTTTGATAATCTCAATTATTATTTAATATGTTTAGATAATCTTATCTATATGTTAAATTCAGTCGTCCTACTATTGAGTTGACAAAAAATATAAAAAATAAATCATTGGAAATTTTTCATCAATGTTGATCTATGTTTATACATGTTTTGAAATAATACTAACTCAATCTGGATATGATGTGCATAGAACAAAATACTATTAAGATCTTGAGTCATTGATACAGACCTATCAATACATAGTCACTGATATATACATAGTCTACTGATAAGAAAAGATCATCGATAAACAAAGTCTAATGTTATATCAATAGCTACAGATATAGAAAAATAGACCTACCGAAATAAGTCTACCGATACAAACAGATAACTACTGATATGATGTCTACCAATATAAGCAGAGCCACCGATATACATAGATATCCATCTATACAAGTAACTACCGATATAGGTGAGTTACAGATAGAGAGATCCACTGATACAAGAATGCTACATATATAAAAGAGCTACTGATAAGAAGAGTTACCGATACAGAGTCAATGTCACTGATACATACTCTACCGTAATAAAGAGTAACAACTACCGATAGAGATCTACTTACTCATGTCCACCGGTACAAGCTCACTGATACTAAGAGCTACCGATGGAAACCAGACACTATATCTCTAAACCCTAAATATTTTTTTATTAACAACGTTCATAATTGGTGCTTTTAATGCAATTGATATTAATTAATTAATGTCTTCTGAATTTCATGAAACCTTAAATCATAACTGTAGAAGTAATCATACTTTTTTTCAGACCACATGAGCTATAAAAGGGATGACAAAAGAGGTGGATAAAGAGTGGGTGCAAACTTGGTGACATAGTGCTGGCCGAAATGTGATATGCACGACAGATAAAACAAAGAAGAAATTTTCATAATAAGACGAGGGGCATTGCTTTGCTACAATGATTACTGAAATCTCGAGCAAAAACACCAATACGAGGAAGTAAATGAACACAACTATGATACTCTATTTCTCAAAAAAAATTAGAGAAGGACTCAAAAAACATCTACTCAATTCAAAAGTAGCCTACAGCTACATTTCTATCACATTGATTCTTCTAATCTCATCTCAATTTTATTAGCTCTATTGTGGATTTTTTATTTACATTTTGAGTAGTGTGTGTGCTTATGTTTTTCATAGACACACATTAACTGATGAGCATAACTAGAGGATATCTAATATCCTCACTCAATATTTATAAATATTTTTTATTCCCAATTTTAATTGTGGTAGAGGTTATGTGTGACCTAGATAGCCTGTGTTCTATTGTTTTGGTTTTTCCCGCATAGAACTGTGGTAGAGGTCATAGGACCTCGATAGTCTAAGTACTGTTGTTTTCCAAGATATAGGGTGTGGATCAAAGTTTATATAAAATTTTTGAGAGGAGTAAGTCTTAGATTGAGACTTAACCTCTTGGATAAACCTAATGTGCATCCTATTTCATTTTAAAATATATCTTATATTCTTCTGCTAATTACATTGAAATTCAAATATTTTTTAAAGTAACTCTGATAGTTAAACTAGAAGGTGTTTGTAATTTTTGTTAGTTAGTAAGTATGTTTCAATAACAAACTTCATCTTTAGGTTAAGTTCACTAAGAAATAATCAATCTTTGAGAGTCTAATTAAAACCATTCCAGCATTATAAATTCACCACATTGTAATTTTTATTTAATTTGGGAGATTATATTGAAAACCTTTTTAACAGAAATGTTAATGAGAACTCAATTCACCCCCTCTTGATTATCCACTACGACCAAAAAAATCAATATTAAATTAATAGAATGAAAATATCGACTAATCGAAACATATAAGAAAAATAAAGCGTTGATTATCTAAAACGTAACATAAACATAAAATTGATAATAAATAGGTAATAAAAGGGTATAATAAATTAATATATGGTAGGATATGAATTAATTTCATTCTATAATAGATGTACAATAATGATATATTTGTTATAAAAGAGTATTGGATTAGTAAAGTGGAATTCAAGACATATGGTAAGGGATTTATGTTTCACTTTTTACATTTCTAAGACACATCCTCTATTCAACACCACTTTCTTATATGCGGAGTATACGACACCCATTAATGTACATTATTATTCTTATAATTTAATTTTTTTATTAAAACATATATTCTAGGATATATCATTCATGGGGATATGGATTCAATGATAAAAATTCTATTAGAGAATTTCCATAAATTTTCATTCTACAAGACTCATGTTACATTATGCACCTATATTATTTTAAGAGGTGTATATAATACAACATTTCCATTTTATATCATTAATATACTTATTTTTTGATACTTTATTCTTCATGTCGATTTATTATTTCATGGGGATTTTCAGTAAATGTTACTACTGTGGTTTTAGTTTATTAATATAATCTCATCATTTAACCGGATTGTTTAAGATTTTGATTTGATTAATAGAATATTATTATCCAAAATTCTATAATTATAATGAATTTTATCCTAATCCAACTTATTAAGATATATTCATGTAATAGATCAATTTTTACACTATTTAAAACATTATAAAATTATGAAAATGTTTTTATTAAAATCATAATTTATATCTATTTTCCGTCGGAAATTGAATTTCCTTAAAGACCATTTTTTCTAAAAATGTTTCAATTTTTTTTATTACTCTATTTGTTTTTTTAAATACAATTACCCTTGTTTTACTTTAAAAAACGGAAATAAATCCCCAATTCTTATTATAAAATAATTCTTGTTTAGATTTTATAAGAAATGAGAAATAAAACATTATTTTTGTGCATACTGCATGACCAGAATTTTATAATGTCGTTAGAAATAACTTATTATTAGATTAATGTTTATTTTTTAGAATTTAATTTCAAATAAATTTTATTCCAAAACTTTTAATTTATAAAAACTACTTTCCAAATAGGAAAGGTTAATATTCACAATAAAATATATCAACAAACATTCAAAAAAATCATCTATCATGACATATGATGGTGTTAGTCATGCCTTATTTGGGATATGATCCAAGGAAATCATCATTTTATTTCTATGAATGGTTTATGTTTTTATGATAGGATGTTTATGAAACCTATTTATCATAAATGAGTTAGATTCTTATGAAACACACTTCATTTCATTGGTAAAGTAATGATGAAATGATTATGAAACATTTCTATTTTCTACATGTAATGATAAGATGAAATGATTATGATACCCATTTCATTTCATGGGTTATGATATGGTGAATTTTTATTATATATAGAACAAATATGTGGTATTCGATTATGATATGGCTGGTGCTTTTATCAAGATACAATGAATTGGGTAATGGTTTATATCTCTTGAGAATGGCATTATTGTAATGGGTATTAAACCATAATTAGTAAATTATTTTTCTATTATCTTAGTCTAGAGAGCGAACCCTGAATACTATGGTAGTTTTGAGAGTAAAAACACTCAACTAACATGACTTTGTAAGTAATCCTATACTAATTTTCAAATAATTTTATATATTTATGTGTTTTCCAAAATTCACTTCAATTTTCCAATGTTATGCCCTCATGGTTCATATTCACTGTTTCAAAAAGGATTCATGTCTTATGAACTTCTGATCATTAGTCCATGAATCATTATTATGATATTTAATATAAAGGGTATGGTTATGAAATGTTATTATTATGCACTCATACCATCATTCTCATTATTATAGTTACGTATCCGCTTGAATTTCCTTACTATGCTTCTGATATCACCCTATATTATGTTTTCCTTCCCCAGGTTAAGAACATATGTATTATGTATAATTTTCAAAGAATTTTTTTAATTATGAACAATGTAGTGGGATATGATCTTTCTAACTTGTATACCAATGTTTTACGTTTCTATGATTCCAATTCTACTAAAATTATATGGTCTTCTATTGTGTGTTTGTGTAATCTGTAAAATGTTCTTCAAAAATAATGTAAATGATAGTAATGAAAATATTGCTTAACTATATATCCTTTTAAGTTCTCATTTCATTTCCATATTTCATTTTCATCCTTTTATCTATTTCTTATTTTCCTTCCCTAGATTCATACATACTCCCGAGGGGATCCTCCTGCACCATGAAATTGATATAGAAAGGTATAGTGACATATATAAAGTTATATAGAGAAAGAGATGTATTAACGTGGAGCTCGAGACACGACGATTCGTCATGTTTAAGTTATGGAGAATGGAAATGAGCCATTCTATGGAATATTCTACATTATAATGGGAAATATTTATTCCATTATTGTATATCCCTATAGAGTTTTTGTTTCATACTTTTAAACAACTATCATATATGAAACTGACCCATTGTAGGTTGATCTATTCTATTTGGGGAGAAAATGAGTGGGGGTTGGGCGATTTCATGGATTTTCCATTCAGAAATCATTATCACATGAAATGTAGTTCATGAACACACATCATGGGAAATTCCTGTTTGAGGAAGATGATCATTTACAAGTTCACACCATATATGTTGTATACATGCCTTGTAAAAGTACTCATCTATGCGGCTATGTATCTGGCCAAACAACCTATTTAGGGGAACATGGATATGTATATTACAATGGAATACCCCATGTGGGTGTCTCATTGTGTAAAGGAACATGATTAGGATCTATACATGGTTGGTCTATTTTTTGTACATTGGAAGTTACCATGTGTATGGTACACATAGTGTATATTAAGATCATTTTGGGTACAAGGTATTTTTCACACCATGACTGGCTATGGTACACACCCATGTAGAAATTTTGGATAAAACATTGTGTACAAGGCATACATGTCATTTACTACCTCCTTTTATATACATTAAGGTTTTATCATATATTCACAACTAGGAGTTAGAATTTGACCCATGTGTATTCCATTATGATTATCTATTATCATACATCACAATGTTGAAACCATTATTGTTATTTATGGACTCCATGATTATATTTCAGGATTTTCTAGAATCGAGAGGTTATTCCAACAATAATTAAAACCATTTTCTCCTAAATATTAGTCGTTGATATGAGATGGGGCATGATCCATCTACTTATTCCATTGCTTTTGTATATTACCTGTTAAGGAATTATCACTTGTGAGATGTGTCCTTCTAGATAATGAGGTTGTGAGGTTAGTTTCTTCTAAGGATCCCTTGTAGTATTAAATGACATATTTCTGACATATATGATCCCATGTAGGGTTTCTATTTTATCATTCTATTACGTAGGGTGTTGGGAGGGATTCCTTCTCATAATGATGACATAGAGAATCAATTATAATATCCCTTCTTCTGTATATTGTTCAAAGGATCCCATAGAGGATGACATTGTTTATTATGATTAATTTAAGGGTACCATATAGGATTCCATTTACTATGTACCATTCCATGGATCCTGATTCTTCTTCTTTCATACTACCAATAATCCCATATCATATTTCAACATTTCTTTCCATAGTAGAGGATCCCGAGTACGATTTTTTCACTTATGAGAAGACCTGAGGATCCAAAGTAGGTTTCCTATCTACTTTTTTAAAATAAAGGTCCTAGTTTTCTCCCAAATGTTTTACTGACCCTCTACTATTACATCGATTTTGGGAGGGTATGGTGTTGTATTTCACCGTAGAACCCACGTTAAACATGAAATATTTTTATGATATGGTAGAAGTGATGGGTTTAGGCATTTGGCCACTGCACTCTTTTATTTATACATTAACTTGTTTATTACTTGTATAGTGATTATTAATAGATATGCTTCCATTTTTTTGTTAATGAGCCTGATGAAATGCATCTTTTTTCTATTTGGGAAACCCATATATTCTTCCAACATTTTATTTTATTCATTATAGGTGTTCCCAATCATATTTCATGGGATTAGGAATTTGAATCATGTTATTTATTATATGTACTAAAATAATAATAGGTACTACTTGGGACCTATAATTCAAGCATGTATATTTGATTATTTTAGTATTTATATTCCTATAGGTTCTTCCTTGATCAAAACTTTTTGTTTAAAATTTTGATATATCGGAATAACATCACTAGTAATGATACTAGTGGATGATTATGCTATATCGGGTGAAGAGGATGATTCAACTCTCCTCAAATTTTTTTATTCTAAAAAATATCCTTTTGTTTAATGATTGACATTTGCTTATTATGAATTCTCTCTCATTGATCTGATTGTACTCATGGATGATTACCCTTTCTTGGGTGGTAGGGATGATTAAGATTTCCCTAACCAATTACAATAACACTATGTTAGATATGTTATTTCCAATATTAGATACTCAGGGATGATTATTATCTCCCATGTTATTGAGATGATTTATATCCCCCTAATTAGATACATTTAGTGTGTTCATAAAGTCTCATTGATGGGATCTTCATACAGTTCTCCAAAGGGTGGGACCCTTGGGGATCATCAGAGTTGGAATGTTGGGACTTCCTATAGAACATGACTTATGCCTAACACAGTGAATTGGGATTACATGGCATGTGAATCATGGAATAAAACTCTTGGATATTAAGAGGATGTCCATATTTAATTCCATGTAATCCTTCATTACATTTATTAGAGGAGAGTATGGATTAATCCAGGGTTATGATGAGTAACCCACTATGGTCAAAACGATTTCTCAGATACATTCAGGTGAAGGTCGATGTAGTTATTTCCGATTAGGAATTTGAACTCAAATAATGACAAATTATAATGTATTTAGTGGTACAACATCCATCTCACTTTATTTTCTTCATGATGTCTAGGTGATTAGGGGAACAAACCATAGGATCAAGTTCATTTGTTTTGTGATATTTATTCTTCCTTATGCAGTAAAATTAATATTTATGTATATATATGTATGGGAATATATATATATATATATATATTAATATAAATAAAGATAAATATATATATATATGAAAACCTTCACCAGCAGACTAAGATAATAGAACTAGATATCAACTATGGATTCACATAATTGTTACATATCTATAGTTGTTTCATGGCTAGGCTGACAATATTTCATGGGAATTCACTTATGGTAGAAGATTTTTAGATTCAGTAATGGTGTTACTGAATGGGATTATATTTTCACACCTATATGTGAATATCAATGTCCATTCATACCATAGGTATTCTTTTCATGTTGAGAATAAATACAAGGTAGATATAGATCAGGCCCATTGATTCATGATTGAGTTGTCTCTTTCATGTCTATTCTTATGATTAGGATAATGTAGATTGATAGTGTTGTCAATATTAGGTATGTGGTTTAAAATAGAGTTAGTAGTAGAGTCTTCTACTTTTTCTTCATTTTCCTTTATGTACTAATGTTGGTATGGGTAACCTAGTGGGTGACTAGTTTCATATTTCATGGTTTTTCTTGAATTTTATATCACATCATTTGTTATTACATCATGTACCATTTCAATAATTTATTTAATATTGAATAGGTTTATAAAAAATTTGACGATATCTAGTTATTTATGATGTTTTTTACCCTAATATGTGTGCGTAGTAATTTTACAGACACAACCTAGGCCCTTGCTAATGTTCAGCAGCCTCTGGCATATAGAGAGGAACTCTTGAGTCCTTTTAATGAATCAAACTTGAGTACATGTTTAGTGGAATATTTATAATGATTCCACAATGTGGTATCATATTTTTCATTTATTCATGTATTATTATTTGTTAAATAGTATTCAACTATATTAAGAATTTTTCCAAACCTATGATCGATATCAACCTTGTGTGTTGAGATCACATGTTCTTGTATGATGTTATGGATTAAAATTTTATCAAATTATTTATTATAATCTGTGATGTTATTGTTCTAATTTTGTTTTCTTTGATTGATTCACATGTTCTATAGATTCTATGATTTAATATGGATTTCTAGATCATAACATTTTAGAAAGAGGTTATTAATTTATTTTGACTCTAGGACAATAACGGAAAAGGGTTTATCATGCTCATGTTTGGCACATAGAATTCACATGTTTTAGGAAAAGTCATGTCAGAGATTATAGATGAAATATGAAAATTTTAAAAATTGTGAACAAAAATAAAATGGTGTTTTTCTCATATTGGTTTTAGGGGAATTATTCTCAATTGAGATTACTTATATATATATATCCCTATGATAGTGGATTATGTGGATCCACATTAAGATGCTTGATGGTGAGGATGATGACTCAGTCATCAAGCATGGGAGGTGTAAGTGAACCTATTAGGTCAATAGCTTACATGAATCCCATTTTTATACCCCTTTATGGGTGAAATTTCTTGGGTTCATTTTTTAAAATTGTTATTAATAATAAATGTAGTATTTTTCTAAATTTATTCATATGAATTTATACATAACTGACTTTTTTTTATCAACTGGTAATATTTAAAAGATCAATTATAATGTGTATAAGGAAATTTCCTGTGTACTAGACCACAAGTGGGTATTATCATATACTGATTTTCTATGAATTTCAGTTCATTATTTCAAATATGTTAGTATCATGACCTCTAGGGATAATTTCCTTATACGGATGCTCAGTAATTAGTTTGATCTTTTGGTCTAGGTGGTTAGATTTTATATCCTAGTGGTGATAATTGATCAACACTTCTATGTAAGAGACATAGAGGACCATTTTAATGAAAAAATTATAGGTCAATGATTTATTCTATTCTAGGGAACCTTATTTTAGTGGTTGGTATATGGACTATGCATTCCATTTCAGGTAGTGTGATAGGTTATAATCACTTTTGTAACTAATGAATAATCAGTTCTTAGGTATTATTATATCAAAATGTTCATGAATTATAATTTTTACAATAACTTAGGTTTATTTGGTATCAATAATTGATTTTATGGGAATTATTATTCAATTACATGGCCTAGTTGACCAGTGTTTTCATTGTTTCTAATGTAGTCATAATACATTTAGACAATAATTTCTTGATTGATAATGTGTCACGAGAGGTCAACGAATAAATCATGGAACAATTCAGGTGCCTTTTTACGAGTACTTCCAATAGAAGATCCTAAATAATGACATAGATATTCTATAATGCATGGTCATCTCAGTCATGTGATTGATGATTCACTAGAGTATCAGTTGGTTGGAAATGGTTTACCATAGTTACACGTTGTACAGTTTAAACAAAAAATTAGATATTAGTCATGTGATCTATTTATGGATGGTTTCAAAGACGTTTTTTGAATGGTTACCTAGTAGTTGCTATTGAATTTCTAATTTCCCTCTATGTTTGTTGAGATAACAGAAATGGATTGCATTACCGGTGATAATTGACTTGTGGGTACACCCAGACACACATTTTCGAAACACATTGTCTTAGTTATAGTTTAATGTAGAATGTATCATATTTTTCTCTAATCATGGTGTTGAGAGAGATATAAATTATTTTTAATGGAATCACAATGTACTCATAATTAGAGAAGATCATGGTCTATATTGACATCATCCTGGGTGTGTTGAGGGAGTGTCATCTCTATGCGATGATTTATTTTTGTAAAATTTCATTCCTAGTTGATGAAAAAATCTATTGAGTTTGTGTTCCAGGAGAACTATAATGTATTCAATAATTTGGGGATTTCAGCATTGGCTGTTCGAGTTTGTTACACTCATTTCAAATGAATGTAATAATTTTTTGTGGACAATTCATCATGATGATTGGTTTTTAGATGATGATAAGGGTATTCTTACAGAGGGGAGTACTAGATCAGTCTCATTAATGTGCCCATCATATAAGAGATAGTTTTTGATTCCATGAGACTAGTCATTGTATAGTCAATATTGTGTAGTTGTACAAAATATAATGTTGAGACCATGATTGTTTGGTTTTCAGCTATGGATTCTTAAGGATGAAAAGGTTTATGGTGGAGGGATTTTATGGAACCATGTTTTTATTGACATTAATTTGGAGTATCAATTTAATTTTTTTATTCTCATTATATGTATAATAGTAATTTTTTCCATGTAGATGACATTAGATAGTTTTTCTGACAAATTAGTTATTCATGGAATATGGATTTTACCCTACTCCATGAGATTGATGGAATTCAAGTCCCTTCGACTTCAAAAAGAAAAATTAATATTTAATATTTAATAAATTAAATATTAATATATTTTCACAGGTTATTATTGGCCATAAAATTTGAATTGATAGTATAATTAAAAGTACTTCTCCTCTATTGAGTATATAACAATAACTTATTCCTAGTTTGGGCATAATCATAGTATGTGCTTCTGGGTAGGGTGGTTCCCCCATTTCTTTTTCACTGATTTTTCTTTTTCATTTATTTGTATTTTTATCTTTCTTCTTCTTCATAACTATCTTCTCATGCATACCCTATGAAATCCCCCTTTATCACGTGAAAGAGAGAAAATGGTAGAGGATGAGAGAGAAAGAGATATTGAGAAACAGATGTTACTTCTTAGAGTTTAGAATGTATCAGATCATTGATTGGTAGGCTTGGAGCATGAAAATGTGTGATGCTTTATCAGATTCCACCCTAAGGTAAGACAATATTTTTATTTTTCTTATATCCCCATAGATTTTATTATTTCCTTGATTTAAAACCTATATAATTTGTTCATAGGATCCTTTATTGGTTTATCTTGTGTTTTTTGGGGTAATAGGGGTTTGGTTAATTATCGGGATTTCCTGTTTGGAAATCACGATCAGAGAGTCTGTAGTTCAAGAAGACACACTATGTGTTCTTAAAATATAGGGAAAATGAACATTTAGAAGTATGTGTTATTAATTGGGTATACATGCCATGTACGAGTACGTGGCCTTATTTTCAATGAATTTTAATTTTTATGTATTATGATTTGTATATTTTATAGATTATTTAGGAGACCATTTTCTTTAAAGGAATTAGATTCCAAGGCCCCATATTCCTAAAAAATGTTTTGATATATATTAAATATATTAAATAGAATGTGTGTATAGGTTTCTTGATAAAAAGGACTTACTTCTAAACTGGGGGTATTAATTGAAATTTGAGGATTTTACCCTAGGTATGACATAACCTTTTTCAGAATGGAATGGTCTATGAATAAGTATCCGGGGATGTAAAATGAATAAATTAATTAAATAAATTATTTTATTTCATTTTTTGACACAACCAAATAATATTTTATGTAATTATATATTTATAATGGAGTTACAAGGTTATTTGTATAAAGATAGAGAGTATGCTATATTGTAGAATGATAATTTGAGTATCTTTCTGAAATGAATGAGACCCATATCAAAAATTGATAACTAGTGTACAACATAATCAGAGGAACTCACCAACACCAATAGTGAAACATCGTTCTTTTTCATTGATAGATCCAAATAAATGTACATTATTTGTCTAATTTTATATCATCCCATTTTATAATTCCTATAAAGAATATGAATCAATCAAATAATGTATTGATTATATAATCATCTGTTTTGTGAGCATGGGATATAATTATCAGGGATTTGGGTATTTTCATTGTGGATAATTGGTTTAATCATAATTTTTAAATCAAATGGATATTAATCGATCAAAACATAAAAATTATTTGGGGTTTGTTCAGTGTTTTTTTATTTTTCTTTTCTTCTCCATTTTGTTGATCATTGTGGACGGTTTCCTTTGGAATGTGGTTCAAAATATGCTGTAAAATCAATCATTGTGCATCTATTTTTTGGAGAATAGATATTTTTATCATAAACATAGGGTCGAAGATACATGAGTATTAGGAAACCATTGATGTAGTAGCATATTTGATAGATTTGGGATACCTTATTGTTCTTCATTGATATTGGGTGATCGTAGGTTGTAAGATTCTATTTATCAATCAAATTCAAGGGATATATCCCAATGATCAATTATGGAATGGTCAAGAGACTCCAGATTCTTGTTTTCTAGTAGATTGGGTGGCCAGATTGGTCGTTAGAGGCGTTGGATGAGATTCTTAATCAAGATATATATTTCTCAAAAAAAACCCATACAACATTTTGTAATGCTGAGCTACACACCATGTGTTTATTTCTCAATAGAGGCTATAGTTTCAGGATAAAGATAAGTATCACATCGTGTGTGACCCTATCATATAGTATTTAACCCTATCACATGTCATGTGACAATTCCTGATTGGCTCGGTGTGTACCTCAGGGGATACACTGATATTGCCTAGGATAAACATGTATGATCACACCATGTACACCCACACAAACATGACCATGCTAGACATTCAATGGAATATTCCAATTCTTTCACATGGGTAAAACTAAACAAGAATGATTAAACCTTGTACTTCTTAATTAACATAGATATGGTCTGTTTACATGGACATGACCTATTTTTGAAGTTACACTCTGTGTACTCCATGTGAACATAGTGTACTCCTTCAAATAATGATTAAAGACCCTATCCTCAATATCATGGAAATAATTAGGGTGAGTTCCCTATATCAATTTTCCAATGGTTATAATGGGATCACATCCTACACATAGCATGGAGGTCCCATTAACATGAAATCTTCGATAGATTTTTTGGAATCCTCTCATGAGTCTAAGAGTTAGATCCTCTTTCAGCTTATTAACCTATCTGGAGTTCTTATTATCATGGTGAGGAAACCTATGTTGGAGCTAATCGTCTACATAGAGGGTTAATTGAGATATATTTATTGGTATAGTGATCATAATCAGTGTATTATATCAATTAAGATTTAGAGTGAAATCTTTTAATAGAGCGACCCAACAAGCACTACATATCTGATAAACGCCATCAATTGTGTTCAATTGATGGATTTTATTATACATTATAAGTTCCACATGGAAACATTGAGTAGGAATTATAGGATGGAGTTACAAATATGACATCACCTTAAGAATTTGTGTAATTCATGAATATATCAAGGTATTAATGTTATGTATGTTGTAGAAATATACATTTATAGAGGTGACTATTATTAAATTTTAATATGATTTGTGGTTTTTTGGGGTCCTACTAGTTATTTTTATACTCACCGTCTCCAGGAATTGCTCATAGGTTTCATGTATAGTGCAGATGATTGGCCATTCGATGGAGTCCTCAAGGGATCAATACCAAGAAATTCATAGTGATCCAGATAGATCGAGGTCTGTTCTTTTAGTATCAGGACAATATACCCCATATATTCATTCAGGTTGGAATTATTTTCAGACCCTTTTTAGTAGTCCTGTATTTATCCTTTTTTACATTCCATTTCTTATTGTCATACACTTGTTTTGGGATTTAGATGTATGAAAAAAATTATTATCATTTGTTTTACATTTAATCATTATATCCTCTTGGAGATGTGTGGATTTGAATATGTACAATAAGATAAGTCCTCCAGATATGACTACTTAGTGCTAGTATCCTTTCCCTAGCCTATTACTGGTGGGATTGTGGAGTCGTGGCACATGAACCATTGAGATCGTTCAATAGAGAGTCGTATCAATGTATATTGTTCTACATTATTACAAAAGTGTATGAAATTAGTTTAGGGAAACATTTTTGATAGTATCGAGTTGATTTTTTATTTTCAGGATAGTAGTGTTGGTGCATCTATTGATGTATCCATACAAAAGGACAGTAATCACCAACCATTCGACACTATAGATAAGAAACAACGATATATAGAAAACATTGTTTCAAGAATAATATATAAATGGTTGGTAGTTTCCATTTTTTTCTTGATCAATCTCTATAAATATAATCATTGACCATGGAACATTTGGTTTATTTTATGTTGCCTCTATAGCATATTCGTGCTATGATTAAACATCATGATCCTGAGGATGGTTCCCTCAGTGATGATTAGTAAATATAGGGACTTGTTCCACAGTTTTTACCTTCAGGATGTGCACCAGATATGCCACCACATGTTGAGAAAAAAATATTATTCAAAATACCATTCGATTGGGGGAAAAGGATGAGTGCACCCTATGAGTTTAAACAACAACCACCCCTTTGGATTGGAGGAAATAATAACCCACATGTGATGGAGGACAATCGTGAGGTGGATATTTGATATTTACATCTATTCGGGACAATGATAAATGATATTTTGGTCCGATTAGCTTTCTCCTTGTTTTAGTGGTATGATGTAATGGTTTAGTGAGCAAGTTGCTTGAAAACACAACTCTATAATTTTCAGACCTCCAAAAGTATTTGATATAGGATTAATATATATCTATGCAAAGAGATAAATTTATCCATGAAATTCTACAGATTCATTAGGCAATCATGATAATAGATAAGTATTCATCGAGGTTCATCAAAATCTCCAAATACTCAAAGAATATGGGTTGAGATCATTTATTTTAGGCACAAACCATAGATAGAGGACTTCATAGAGAAAGTTAAGTTATTTTTATACCTATGGGCATTAATATTTATGATTTGGTGATAGAATTTGATATGATGATATATAGTTTTTATGTTGAGAAGACATTGTCAGTGGGTGTTGATAGTTGGCATAGAAGACCAAAGACTTTGTTGGTCTGAAGCCTCAATCAATATTAGGGAAAAACACATGAAATAATATTTATGAAGATTTACTATTATAGTGATTTTTTGTTTAGTGTCCACGTAATTTGTCCAGAAATCCCAAGGAAAGGTTTTGCTACTCTTGTGACTACATGGGACATCATGCACGAGATTGTCGGACCCATCGTATGACTGTTAAGGAAACAGTGGATGGGTCATTGTGGTAGAGACTATAGAAGTAGTAAAATGGTCTTGAGGGTATCAAACGTGGTCAATTAGCTCGAGAGAACCTCGAGGTGGAAGATGTTTTGGCATACTACCACCACCTCACATAGGGTTTCCACACCATGCTCAGGGTGCAAGACGAAAGGGGAATGTGCAAATGTAGACAGTCAAGGATTACAACCCATGGGCTCTAGGATTGATTTGAGGAATGATATATATATATTATACTATATATGTAGTAATAGTAGTATACATTATAGTAATTTCAATATTTTTACATATCTGGTTTGAGATATAGAGATTGAAATTAATCATTTTTCTAAACCATTGTAGTTAGAGGCTCATACTGTAGATGAATCAATGATCACAAATTTATGCTAATAATGAAACCTAGCTCTGGGAGGTTAGAGTTTCTATTGGGATCTCTTTGTATAAGCGATGAGGCCTTAACTAGTAATCTTATGTATGATCTAGTAATATACTATTTCATCCATGATTGATAGTTTCAAGAATAATATATGAAGTTTTCATTGTGATGGGACTTGGTTTTCATTTGTGGGTAAAAATAAAACATATTTAGTATATTATGTAATCATTCATATGAGGGTGGACCTGATTACTCAACAGTTGCAAGTCATGACTCTTAGTGCATCAGATTTTATGAGTTTCGTTTTCCTAGAAGTGGTGGAGATGTATAAGGTTGTATTACCTGAGGATGTTCTAGGCTTACCTGCCAATCGAGTGATAGACCTCTCAAATAATCTAAACCATGGGACAACACCGATATCTAACCCATCACATCTTATATCTTCCACATGGATTTACTAGTTATGGTTTAATTTAGAGGGTTTGTATTGATATAGAATTGATAGCCCTAGTGTTTCACCCTAGGAATCCTCAATTTTTTTTCCAAGTAGTTTGATGAGATCTTAAGGGTATATGTCCTCTAATAGAGATTGAATGAGGTGACCTTGAATAAAATGTATCATCTACTATGGATCGATGAACTCATTGATCTGTTGAGATGGGCATGATGGTTCTCAAAGGTTTACATTAGGTCTGGATATCACCAATTGCGAGTAGAGAAAGAGGATAAACCTAATATGGAATTCATATGTCAGTACGGTCACAATGATTACTCGGAAATATAGTTGTAATGAAGAACACCATATAAGTGTTCATGGTAATCGTGAACCAAGTGTTTAGTCCATTCTCAAATTGGTTTATGGTAGTATTCATTGAGGATATAGTTCTGTACTCTGTCTTCGAGTATGAGAAAATGTGAAACATAGGGATGGTTCCAAACATACACAGAGATAACAAAATTTATAGGAGTCCCTCTAAAATTTAGTACTATATTAAAGGGGTACAATTTATATGATATTTTATCTCTGTATATGGATTGGTAGTAGACACGTTGACGGTCAATGATTTGTAATATAATGGTGCACCCAAGAGCATGACATAATTACAAACCATCCATGGGTTGGCTAGCTATTATCGATGATTGATAGATAATTTCTCTATGATATCCTCTAATATGAAAACATTAACCTGAAATGGGTAGCCTTTAATGTAGATAGATAGGTTCTAATAGGCTTTTTATGAGGTAAGGATGTGATTGAGGAGAACTCCCATCTTGAGATTTACATAGGACGGTGTCAAGTATGTATTTATCAGTGATGAATCATGGAATTGAAAATATTTTGTTCTGATGGAAAGGAATGAGGTGATTTCCTATGGTTCAATTCAGTTAAAACCATAATATTAAAAGTACACAACCCATAATATTGAGTAAGAAGTGGTAGTCCACTAATTATTTGTCCACACTACCAGATGGGAAAGAGATTTATCATATATTTGGACTAAAAGAGTATCAAATTTATCTTTCCCCAAAATGATATCAACATGAGAGAGGGATGATGGATATAGTTCCTTCAAGATTATGAATACATTCTTTTTATACTTCTATGAAGGGGAATGTCATAGTAGATTCTCTCAATATTTGATCTTGTTCGTAGTTGTGGAGATAGAAATTAGAGTAGTTTACCTTGATGAAGTTTTCCTATCTGAATAGAGATGGATAATCTTACACACATTCAATGGTTATTACCCCATCAATTTTGTAGCGAGTTAGGGAACCGCAACATGGGTGTACTTACTTTTAGACCCAAAAAACTATGTTATTTTTTAGACATGTTCCTGATGGATTTTCTAATTGTGTGAAGAGTTTCATTTATTTCTAAGGATTCATGATGGTACAATTGATATTGTGGGAGTAGATTCGAAGAGAGTTCTATACTTATCATTGGTAGTTCATCTATGTGTTGAAAAGCTGTACTCGGACATTAGAAATCAAATTTGGTGGCCATTGATAAAGAGTGTATTTTTAGAGTTTCTCTATTGATTTCTTTTATTATAGCATGAGAAGGTTGAGCACCATGTTCCAATGGGTTTTATTTAACCACTTGAGGATCCAGAGTGGATGTGTAATGGGATATAAAAGAAACTGTTTTCGGATTAAAATGTACATCCTATGGGAATGATTATATCTATGTGATCATAGACCATCATTATAGGTCAGATGACTTCTTAGAAATTCTAGAGAAGTATTCATTATAGAGCATGAGACACCACTATGTGCAGGAGATATTCCATTTCCATATAATCTATCAATTATTATTTATAATTGGGATGCTCACTTGAAATATCTTTTACGGAAAGGATAGAAATAGTATTTTGGGGCGCACATTTATTTGAACATGGAATTTCTCCCCCATATTAATGATCAAACTAAGCATACCATTCTGGTTTTGGAGGAATTTCTATAGCCTTTCTTGTTTGAATTTTTTCATAGGGAGGAGGTTCACCTACACCTAGAGGACATTTAATACAAAAAACATACAAATAAACCATTGGTATGAAAAAATTAGAGGCCTTATAAAAAAGAACCTATAGGTCACCACTTTTCATGAATGAACCAACAGAGTTAGAACTCATGGGCCCATAGTTGTTTTCTACCACTTTATAGATGGTGAATATCATCTAATAGAATATTATGACTACACTGACCCATCTGAATTTTTATGATGACCAAAAAATAGGAATTTGGAGTTCGAGGATATAGAAAATCTTTTTATATGTGTTTCACCTTGATGAGGATTATTGAAATGTATTTGGGGTGGTATGATATCACTGATATTCATATAAAATTTTAGGTATGATTTAGTGTTGTCTTGGTGGCATAATACATAGATATACCACCATAGTTATATTGGGAACATGACATCTTCCATGTGTCTCAGTTGTAGAGGTGTGTTCATGACCCATCAGATGTTATCAACTAGAGAGATAAGGACATTGAGATAGAGATACCTATGATGAGAACCTATTAGATATCATGGATAAGTTGGAATAGTTCATTCATGGGTGATAAATTACATTATTCCGTGTCTGGTGGTATCATAGGAATCATTAAAAGAGAACCTGAGATCGGGGAGATCAAATGCACGATAGTACCCACATGAATTGCAATATCTAGTTGTTTAGGATTATTTGTATGTAAAGCCCCAATGTGGTAAAAATGAAATGAATCATATTTTCCTTGTATTATTTTATGATATTGTATGAATTATTATTCATACTAGCTGCTAATATGTTCTGCAATTATGACGCCCAATGTTCCACAAATAAATGTTTGAAATATATTAAATAATAACAATGTGAAATTTTCCATTAAAAATGGAATAAATTATAAATGGGGGACCAGATCAGAAATATGATGGAACCATTTAGTTTAGATCATGGGTATTATCCTTGGAAAGGCATAACCTTTGGAAAGATTGGGTGTTTTTTTAATAGACTTTGGATGCATAAAATGAATAAAATATGTAAATAGATTATTTTACTTCATCAATTGATGTAGTGGCCTAATTTCAAATATTCATATGGTTATAATAAAATTACAATTTTATCCACATAACCGTAGAGCTACTAGAGAACAATTGGACATAGTGTTGCAAGATCTCTCATAGATAAATGAAATTCAGATCAATGAATGCCGACCAATGTGAGACTGAATTATTGGATTTCACAAACTATAATGATGCAACTTTTTTCTTTATCAAAATTAAATCCAAATCGAGGTATGGTTTTTATTTATTTTTATTTCATCCTGTATTATTATTCCTAAGAAAAAAATCAATCAATGAACTAAATAATTGATACTTTGACTGTATGTAATGCAAGTGCGGGTATGAATTATACATGATTTGGGAAATTGCATTATCATTAATTGTTTATCTATTCATTATTCTTACTAATGTAAAGGAATAAGGGACAACATTAACATTCTCTGGAATCCTTTAATCATGTTTTCATTGAACTTTTCTTCCCCATTTACTCTTTTATTGTGAACAATTTTGTATTTACTATGGTTCTACATATATTTGAAAATCGAACATTGTGCACCTATATCAGTGGACAACGATTTAGTTTTTTAAATTCGGGATTAACGCAACATAAGGAATGTGAGATGATATAAGTGGTAGTGGATCATATAGATTTGGGATACTCAATTTGTGTTTATTGATATTTGGTGAATGTTGGACATATGAGAACATTTTCATAGATTATTGATGGAATGAATACTTTTTTTCAATTACAACGAGGCAGGATGACTCCAAATTCTTTTTTTTAGTAATACAAGTTTCTTGATCAATATATGGAGCCATGAGAGAAGACATGGAATCGATATCTTTATTTCAATCAAATCTCAAAAGACACATCATTTACAAAAAAGCTATATGCCTTATGGTAACATCATAGTGGGATCAAGGGTTTTAGAATGATTTTAGGTATCACAAAACGTGTGCCCCTATCACACGATGTGTGATCCCTCCCAGTTGGATCAGCATATACCATAGATGGTGCACACACATGGCTTTGAGTACATAAGAATGAGTATTCAATGTAATCTCATACACATATGTCTATGCCACGTGTTCATGGGAAATATTCATATACATGGACATGGTAAGTGGTTCACAATCAAGATCATGCATTGTACTTGAACACAAAAAATGAAATGGGCATTTTAAATGGGTGCGACCTAGTGTTTATGTTAAAAGTCAACTACTCCTATTAGAATCCATATACTCTATCAAAGATGGTTTGTATCCATTGTAATTTGTATATTGGAAAATGTTTCATTAAGTTGTGTTCCCAATATCATTTCTTTAAGGGTTATTATGGAATCAGATCCTACACATAGGATTGTTAACCCTCTTAGAGTACATCTTGGACTGAGTTGGTGGAATGCTTCCATGAAGCCCAATGTGATATTTTCTATCATCATATTTCTCTAGTATTTTTTCTTGGAAACATCATTCTTATCACTTTATGGGTATCTATATTCTAAATAGTATGTTAATAATGATTTAGTATTTTGTGTACCACATGGCATTAGGAGTGATACTCATATATGTATCGTGTCTCTTCATACCACTAATGCATACTTCTAGTAGTGAGCCCCAATGAAACGAACCACTACAATAGAATTCATCAGTGATATATGACATGTAATGTGTGTTCTCCTATAATGGTTCTATAAGGAGTATTTGAGTGAGAATCCTACGATAACATTACAGTTGTGAATTTACCATGAGATTGTGTATCTTTTTTTACTATACTTGGATATTATTTATAAATGTGTCATAGAAATATATATGTATAGAGATGAATTGTATTTTTTTAAATATGATTTGTGGTTTCAAGGGATCTTATTGGGTATTGTAATATGCACACATGTATGGGATTTTCCCACATGAATCATGTCTTGTGTTCATGATCGGCCTTTTGATGATGTCCAGGAGGGATCTGGATTAGGAGGTGCTTTTTGAGTCTTACAGACCGAGGTGTGTTCCTACATTATATTGATATTATACACCATATTTACTTTAATGTTGGAAATGTTTTTAGAACCTTTAAGTAGGGCCTCTATTTTCCCCATTAACTTCCCTTTTTTATCACACTCTGGGTGTGGGGTTTAGATGTATGCTTGCATATTTTATCATTTTTTTAATATTTCATAATTGTATGTTCTTAGAGAGGTGTGTGTTTACAATAATTTAGTCCAATGGACTCCCATGATAGTGATAGCCTATGCGATGATAGTATCGTAATGTTTGTAATTGGAGGTTGGTTTATGGAGTCACTGAATGTGACCTATTTGGATAGGTTTTGATGGCATAGCTGAGTGACCGACCAGAAATCCTGTATAGGGAAACATGACCATTTAGATTACATGTAAAATCCTTGTGTTGATTGAATTCCATGTAACGTTACACGACCAATCTATATACATGTCCAGTCAATGTGATGTACATGGGTAGGTACCCGATATATGGAAGACATCGTGTACATGATGTACATGGTGTGCATGTGGGATTTTAATATTATGACTAGGAATTTCATAAAAAATTTCAATTCTTATAATAATATCATAAATCACATACATCATATATATATAATAAAAAATAGGGTTTTCATAATTTAATAATGTTAATTTTTTTAGAAAATAAACTAGTTATAATTTGAAATATATAGGGAGAATTTAAATATAAAATAAGATAATAAGAATTCGATAATTTGGATATGGTAGATACAATAAAATAACATCATTCTGCAAAAAATGTGTAGAAATAAAAAATTATGTTAATACTAAAATAATAATTTTGATGATGATTATATATATTTTACCTTATGAAAAAATTGAAGGGATTGAATATTGAATGAAATAATAGGGATTATAGAAAATAAGGAACCAATACCATTGGAATAGAAATAAGATCAATGTAATTTTAATTTCCAAATTATAAATAGTAATATGATTATTATAATAGTAACATCACCTATAAATATATAGATAAAATTTAGGTATCTTATAAATTAAAAATAATATATTTATATCATCGTATAATTAATAAATGGTTTTAAAAAAATCAATTTTGAGTTTGTATTTGTGTAAACCATAAATATTATTACAAAAAAACAATTGATATTATAGTTTAAATGGAATTTTTTAGAAATTAAATTAATAAATTGATAATATAGTTTATTATGAATTTAATTTATTTTTATGAGCCCTTAATTAATTATTAAAAAATTTATAATTTTTCCAATAAATGATGATTATTTTGAAAGATTAAATTTCTCATATATAGAAAATTATTTTCATAAAATGGATAACATATTTAAAATATACAAGTTGATAAATAGTTACCCTGAATTTTATTTAATTTTCTAAAAGAGATGATTTATTTGGTGAATAGTGAAAAATTGTAATTTTCTGTATTTAAAATTATATATTAAATACCTGAATTTCCGAGTCATGGATGATGTAATCATGATATAAGCACCCAATTGTTAGAAATATCCAAATCAATGTACTGTATTTAGTTATTGGAATCAACACTATTGATATTTGTAACATCAAATCCCGAGTACCACACACCAGTGCCCCGAGACGTTCAATTACAAGACCTCCGGAGCACCTCACTGTATGCTAGAGGGTCTAAATAAATTGAAAGAGACCAATCGTGATAACAGGGAGAATATACCATCTTTATTAAATAATTACAATAGTGTAAATAAATAAACAATATCAAAATGATATACCAAAAATAGAATAATACATGTATTACATGATAACCAAAAAAGGAAATGTAATATCTAAAACTAAATATTAGATATGTCATTTCAAATACATTTCAAGTGTCAATATGAAAATCCCAAAATAAATAAATACACTAACAAACCCTAAGAAGGTATGACACCGTGTTTGGATCCCTCATCCATGATCATTCCCAAATTAACCATATAACCTATGGGCTTCTACCTAGACTTCTCATTTAAAAAAGAAGTATATTTGGGTACCAATTAAGCATCTTTATTAGGGTGTGAGAACAAATCAGTAAGCCACCACAAATTTAACATAAAATAATATCAATTCAATAATAGTGTATGAAATTTTATAAATAATAAAATATGAGCAATAACATAAAATGTTTAGAAATATTCAATTTTTCATTATTTAAACACATAAAATCTCATGTTCCTGAGGACTTCAAAACTCTTAATAGCTTCTTCATCCCATTTCGGAGTCACAACCATCCCAAAGGGATACCGTATATCAAAATACCATGGTTATCAATTATCACTTCAATTATATTAATATTATGACCTATTGAAACCATAGTCCAATGACAACATTTTGAGCCTAGATTATTATTCTGAGGACCCCATGGGTATTTAAACTAGTAGTTTTTAACCAAAAAATCATTTATCAATCAGTCAAACAAGTGGGATTTTTAATAAGTAGTCCATTCCAACACTCATTTATAACTATTGTATTTTGAAGAAGTCATGCATTCCCCTCAGACATTTATTAATTTCATATTTTCAAGTGATCTATATCACACACAAATATATAACAAAATCACATATATATCAACATCATCGACTTCTCAATTTCATAAACATCATCGTTAACCATCATTACCACTATTTTTATACAATCTCATTAATGTATTCCATTTCAATTAACAATTCAAACTACCAGGGATCAACACAATAATTCATATTGAATAATATGATAATATAAGTTAATAAATTTATAATGGATTAATCAGATAACCAATTTAACATATTCAAGTTAAGCTAACAATCTCACAATCCCATTTTTAATTAATTTATTACACATCAAATAATATGATCCACACACACATGAACTAACAAAAAATAACATCGAATTAATTAATCATATCATCAATTATAATATGTCATTAAAAAATTAAAAAATTAAATAATCCAATTCAACAATCCTAATATCCAATTAATTTATTAAACAATTAATTAATCCAATTAAATAATTACAAATGAATCAAGATCCTCCAAACTATATTAAAAAACTAGATCCAAAAAAATACTATAAATGAATCAAGATCCTCCAAACTGATATCTAGATCCGGAAAAATACTGTAAATGTTCATTCAAAGGAAGAGAGAAATCTGGAAGAAAGAGAGTAGTCCAATTTGTATGAGATTATCTTACTTAGAGAGGTGAAAATATTCAATATGGGATTTGATTCATCTTGAAAAGAGATTGTTAAACCGTGGAATCTATTATAGACCATAAAAAATTATAGAATATTATTTAGGGTTGAGATATTTTATTTAGGGATATTCAATAAGTGGTCATGATTTTTAAACAAATTTTCAAAATGAAAAAATTGTACACAGAACGTTTATATGGAAGGGGTTCATGGTTTTACAAACTGTGTGCCTTAACCATGTACCTATTCTATGGTGGAACACAATTACTCCTAAGAGGGAAAATGGGTTGAAAAATAGTGTACTAGAAATGAAATAACTCTTTTTTTGGGATTTCATGGGTTTTTTCAGTGGGGTACACAGCTTGGGAAGACTATGTGAAAATAGTTCACTAGCCAAGATCCCTCCACAAACATCAAATATTTCTCTAAAATCACCAAATATAAATCCATAAAAATGTACTAATCAAACAGAAAAATTGTACTTATAATGGTTCTTGTGAAATTTCAAGAAATGTTTTGTCTCTTATTGTCTCCCACCTTATAATAGATCATCCTCTGGATGTTATCCAAATAATCTATAAGAGTATGAGTTTAAAATGTTATGCCACTGAGACGATGTATCTATTTATATCTCCCTTGTTTCCTCCTATAAATGCCCATGTTTCCATAATAAATGAACTATCGTCACAATCTTTCCCCACAACACATTCTCAACATGATCAAAGAAAAACATATAATATGCACCTCAAATGATGCATCGATATCATGAAAAGGGTCGGGGTGATACCACTGATGTTATGAAACATGAAAATATCATTCTAAGCACTATAACCCTTTGGAAGATCCAATCGGCAGGCCTCCAGGATAATTCTATCCACAAACTCGAACTTTCCAACAATCATGGGTGTGTATATTCTATATCTCTATATCGTACAATGAACAAATATTGTAAATTCATAATGAATTCATGATAAACCTATGTATAATATAGGTGCAGTTGGAGAAAATTAGCATATAACTTCAATCTAATATGATTTATATTCATACACATATGAATCAAATGAACATTCTCTAATGGATTATGCACAAGAATCAATCCTAATACTCTGACTTCCCAACCTATATTTACAATAGGGGGGATTTTTATGTCCTATAATAATGTTCCTCATATGAAACCATATGTATTGTATCCTAATAATAGTTTTTATAGGAAAATTCCTCCAAAAATATGTGCATCTCGGTAGATCCACAAATGTTTATGACACATCCCAATGAATATTCTCAACCACATGTATAGTATATATTGAATAACATTCCTTTTGTTGGTGGAATTACATTATAAACAATTCACATGTATCATTGTCATTCTTTAAATCCCCATTATATATGTGAATTAAAGAATGCATAATGGACTGAAAATATACTGAAAGTTGCCTCATGGAAATACACTATCTCCTGAACATACATGTCTCCGAACTATTCAATCAGATGGTATCCTCTATTGGAATGGAATTCACTAACGTTGTCAAAGGGTCTAAAATCACAAAAATAGTATCATTTTTCAAAGGAATCGAAGGGAGACCCACCAAAAAAGCCATTGTAACATTGTGTCACATCCATTTCTGTATGGGTCATGTCAATAATAAACTAGATGATCGTTGATTCTCGGTCTTCAACTATTGATAGGTGTACCATCATGTTATAAACTCTGCAATCTCATTTCACATTCCTTAACAAACAAATTATCATCATAGGTTACTATAAATATTTGTTACACCTGGATGCACTGCACATTTTGAAGCATGCAATTCATGAATCATCTACTCTATAATACTCGTAGGTAAAAAAACACAATTAACGACATAAATGATCTAATCCTCATCTATAGTTAAATATAAAGGTGAATCCACACCACTAATACACTCCCTCAAGGATAAATATTATGAATACTCATACTAGATATCCTTGAATCCATCTCAAAAGTGTAGAATCCACTAAAACTATTATTAGTGTCATCTACTATTCTCCCGTATAATCAACCACATGAATATATATTAGTAATGTAATCATCTTCCATGAATCATGGGACTCCTCATATACATAAATCGTAGTTTTTGTACATTAAGAGTCTGCAACAGTATCCCCTTACCTGGCATATATTCTAGATCAAAATTAGAAAACTGTATATACCAAACTGACCTCCTTTATAGGATATTAATGTCTTATTGAAAAATTATATACATTATTCTCTTGCTATTGGTATATAATATGAAATTTTCACCCAATAGATACATCCAACGACACTTCAAATCATAAATAACATCATCTGACTTGGGGGCATGCTTATTATATTCCCATTCACATGACCACAAATGTCATGACCCATACACTAAAACTCAATATCCTTGCATTAATATTTCTCAAAGCTTTATACACGATGAATAAAAAATATCAGAATTCTCCTCACCTAGCATGTGTAGAAAAAAGTTTTGTTTCAAATAATAATGCATATTCATCTTTCATATAAATCATTTTCACGTGCTCCAGACCAACCAAACATTATCCCCATCTTGGTCAAATGTGAAAGATGTAAATCAAATCAGGAATAGTTATTGATTAAACTATGATAATATACAAATAACCCTAGAAATATATAGATATCAGAAACATTATTTTTATTCTCAAAATTAACCACTACCTGAACAATCTTCACGACTACTAACATTCCTTCCACATCGATGATCTGACCAAAGAAGTGTACCTGAGTAAATCAAAACTAAAACATAGATAGATTGGAATATATTTAATTAACTATCTGTATACTATAGATTATTTCTTTATATTGATCATGATCTTTACAATATTTTTTGTACAAAAACATGTCAAATACAAAAACTATAACAAATTAATCCATTTATTGTTAGAGTATTTGGTTTATCATGGACATAAAAACTTTTTGTGCATTTTTAGGCATAAGGTCATCATGAAATACAAATATAGGAAATTGATACATGTCATAGAATTCGTCAATTTATAGGAATGATGTACACTAAACCGATGGTACCCTAATCTCAAGGAAATCATATAGAAGGCACATGGTGACCAAAATTTGTCAAATAGATCATCAATTCATGGAATATGATACCAATTCATCAAATTCATCTTGTTCATCTTCATGTAGCAACACATAAGAACATAATTATTTCATCCTTCTTTGAAAAAAAAAAACTAATGATGACATATTAGGACTGATACACCTCTTATCCATCAATGCTTCTAGTTGAGTAATTAACTCACGAATCTATTTTGGTTCCATTCTATAGGGTGAAATAGAAACTAGCACTTCCTCCAGCATGTGATCAATAATAAAATATACATCGCTCTCAGGTGGAATAACTATGAAGTCTGTAGAAAACACAACATGAAATTGGTTCATTATGGGTGAAAATCATAATTTATCACAACCATGTCATCTATAAATAGACGTTCAACATGTGCAGTATGTTCCTACAGTTACTGATGAATTGTCCATGAACTTGTAGCCTTGATATCATATTCTCTATGTTTTATATATTTTTAACCTTCACAAGAAAAAAAGTTCACTTTACTTCGACTACAATCTATGTTGGATATGTTTTCTACTAACTAGTCGAAATCCAATATTTTGTTAAATTCTGACATGATATTGATATAAATATCTTCTTGAAAATCACACAATCCAACCTTATGATAACACCCCTAGCGTAAATAAATTTCCTTCAACTGTACTCCCAAAGGTCTATGTATTGACATAATGCCTTTAAAAAACACAATACCTAGGCACAAACCATTCAAATGTATTATGGTAATAAAATATACAAAATAAATAACATCAAATATGTAACTAGAAAATGTACAAGATGTAGGGATAATACCTCTAACGGGAGATGGTACAACCTCTATGTCAACTTGTTTAGACTGAAATTCATGTAACTATCATACCTCTCTTCCCTTTTATTCATTATATGTCCCCTAAGCTACACCACTCTGCTGATATTGAGGTTCATTACCAAAACCACCACATCCACTGCTTCTACAACCACATCTAGTATAAATACAAATTACAGTGCAATATGGGTCTGAATACACACATCCCACTCTATGATTCTACATATTAACCCCATCATTACACATTATTTTTGGATTCCTACGGAACATATGTAGATTCCCCATTCAACAATATGATCGACCCTCTATATGTGATTGGGTGTAATATCTATGAATCTGACTTGCGCTACTTCACTAGTGACAGATAAACTAAGTAATGTCCTACGTGAGTAACCCTTTCCCCTACCCACTCTTCCTATTAAACCAATTAATGAAATTCTCGTAGTGATGATTCATGATATCCAATATAATAACACTTTATCATCAAGATGAAACCACCTTTAATCCAATGCAATCCTCCTTCATGTTCCCATCAGATATCAGAGCCCATTTTATCACTTCTGAAATCTTCTTTATCCTAATGATATTATCCTGAGACTTAACTACACATTTAATATCATCCTAAAACTATTTTTTTGTTGTAGTATCATCTACTCCCAACATGTTTTTCATAGTAATTGAAATATATAAATCATATAGCATTACCCATCGCAGACATAATCCACTAAATAAACCTCATAATCTATCATTCTCTCTCCTTCCTGAGTCTTGAGATAATAGTTCCCCATAAACTTATCCTGGAAGTCCTTCCAATCTATATTATCCATCTGTCTTGAATGAGTCTCCATGTCCTGAAAACACTTTGATTGACCATGTAACATTTAAATATTCAACATAAATCCTTTAGTAGTTGGAGTCACTATGTGGTCTAGTGTCATCCAGGTAAAATCAAACTATAACACTAAAACCATAGGTCAACCATCATTGGTAAATGTTAGATGGTGCTACATATGTATCTAATATGTCAAATATAACATGATTTGAAAAACCCTCAATGGTTTCTGTTTTATTACATGCATGAACCGAGAAATGTTCTCATGTAAATTCCCTATATCTACATCATAGTTAAAATTGGTTCCTCAGGTTCAATTTTTGGTGATACATTTAAATCCACAAACTCTACCTATCCTATCAACTAGATCCCTATTGGATTCATATCTCTATAATTCCAAAACCATGTCTTAGGACACATAAACAAACATTAACACAATTTACTAGAATCATTCACAAAATTACATAACAATTCATTCCCCATTTTCAACAAAATTGTCAATACTAAGGCACTACCACTACCAATAGCGAACATACATCTCGTTCATGGTTATAAAATGTTAAACTAAATTTTATTGTTCATTTTTCTCATTATATTCCCATATATTAAAAATTTTCACCATTTTACAACATTCCATTATACCATGGGTAGCCTTTATATTAATGTTTTAACAACCATGATAAGCACTATCACCAAATCAATTCATCAGAAACCCTATATTTCAGGTACGAGCCTATGAATGATATATGTCACAATATAATACAATTTTCATAGAATGATGAAATCATACTCAAATCTATTTTCATAAAATTCCATGTGTAAAATATCATACAATTTTTAGAATTAACAGTCACATCACGCAACAAGTTCATCAATCGAGGTGAAATAACATCCAACAGTAACAGTAAACACAAATAACAAAAATCCCACCATTGGTACATGTATTTTACCCTCATAAATTGGTGAGATACTCCGATGATCTATAAATTAACATAAAACTAACTCATCCTATTATAATGACCACATTTCAAAATAGAAAGAAAAATGAAAGGAAAAGAACCCAGCTTTTATACTACAATGTAACATCGTTACCTAGGTGCCACATACTTTTCCTAGATCCAGTCAGTTACATGATCTCATGTGTACCTCCTCATATTCTAGAGGCTACCATCTAAAAGTGATTGTCTAATATAGATCATAGGGATAATATAACGTCTTTATCAAAGTATAATAATTTTGGAAACAAATAAAGAATAGTCATATTATATAACTGATCCTGAATAATACAAGTGTCACATGATGACCAAAAAAATAAATACAATATCCAAATATAAATAGTATATATGTCCTAAAAAATATGTCTCATGTGTCAATATAAAAAAAATAAAGTCATTGACAACTCCAAATAGGATATTGAATCAAATTTTAGTTCTCTCATCCATGATCCATCCAGACTCAGCCATCATACATGGGGAACTTTCCCTTATCCTATCCCACAAATCTGATCACTATTCAGGTATAAATAATGTATCCAAAGTAGGGTCTGAGTACAACTTAGTATGCTACCATTAATGGCATCTAAAACAATATCTAGTTAATAAAAAAATTTATAGTTGTATAATGACTAATATAAAATCGACAATGTAAAATGTTTTGAAATATTCATTATTACTTATTGATGCTCATAAACTCCTAGGTTCCCAAGGGCACCCAGACGCTCAATAAAAAAATCATTCTATTTTGTTGTCTGAAACATCCCCATGGCATATCACATATCATAATACCAGGATTATCAATTATCACTTCATTTAAATTCATATTATGTCTAATTTGAATCACAATACAATGAAAATATTTCGGGCCTATATCCCCATGCCTAGAACCCCATGGGTTTGTTAAGATGTATTCTATATAGCCCAACTCCTTTATTAATCAATCAATATAGTGGTACATTAAAGAACAAGTCTATGTCCCACAAAAAATTGTCACTATGGCCATTTGAAGAAGCTATCCATGTCGAAAAAATATTTTATCACTATGTTCTTTTGATGTAGCAGTCAATGTACCACACTGGTACATCACAAAATCACAGATATATCAATACCACACATATATAAAGTTTATAAATATCAATTTTAAGTATCATTAAAATTATTATCCTATATTCTCATTAAAGGGAACAATTTCAATTAAAAGTTAAATCAAAAAAGGTTTAACACTTTAATTCATAAGGAATAATATGATTGTAATCATTAAACCAATTATCATCATTTAGTCATATTACACATTAAACCATTTTTTTAATGTAATTATCTCATAATACCATTTTTGAATTATATAATAACACAATAATTGATGAAATTGAAAACCCCATTAATTTAAAAAATCAACATTTAAAATAATCAATCATTTCCACAATTAAAATATCACACTAATGAAATCACCATTAAATTGGCAGTTATCCATGACTCATGTTTATGCCATGTGATGTGTTGTTTTAAAATTCCCATATTCCCATGATAATATTATTCTATGTTATATAAGTTATGAAAAAACATGGTTCACCATGAACCATTCCTTTTGTGTTATCATGTATTTCTTTCTATCTCACATTCTATGCTTTATTATAATATTTCTTCATTTACTAATATTTTTAGATCGTACCATAGTTTATTTATTCCCCATGTTATCCTACATACCTATAGGAGCTGAGAGGGAGTTAATATATCTTTATAAATATTGTATATTAAATTTTTTAATGACTAGGATCATGTTTTTATAATCATGTACCTAGCTTTACAATGACACTATACTTTTAAATCCTTGGTTTGTATTATACTTAATATCATGTAATATTATTTATAAAAGGATTGGGTCATTGTAGAAGGTATCAGATAAAAATAATGAATCTGATCCTTAGGAACTCTAATGTGAGAGCATTGGATGAATCATGTCTCTCTGCCCATGGTATTAATGAGGAAAGGGAGACCACTATGGATGGTGGTTTTTCCCACATAGGAGTTGTATCCACACATGGACTGCCATAATAAGTTTCAATTATATTCCATTGGACAAAATTAAATGCTATTATAGTTAGAATCATAGTATAGTCATGATAATTATTGTGGATTAAGAATAGATAAGTTTAGTAATAATGAATGGTATAGTTCTATCACAATGAATAAACAATGTTGGAACTTAGGGAATCATATGTTTTGATATACTTTTCATTTATAGGGTATTATGTTCTTGTTTATGGTTACATTTCTATGTCTTCATTAGCTATGAATTCAATGTATATAATTTTATTTTATTTATTTTTCTTATTTAATGTCGATAAATAAGAGAAATAGTGAAAATAATCAATGGGACATGGAATTTGATGATTTACATATTTAGATTCCAAACATGATGGGAATGGGAGCCCAAAACATTAGGACTGTATGGGTTCAACTATATCAAGTTATGATTAATAAGCATATTCTTTTATAATTACCTCGTTATCATAATTAAGAGAATTTTTTAGTCAAATAATTTATGTGAAATGGTCTCATATATTTACTTTATCATATGATCCACTCTTTGAGAAAAAAATAGATTAACTCAATCGAGAAGATGTTCCCTATCCAAATTTACTCAAATGAAGTGAAAGTAATACTGGAGGTTTATCTCTTTTATGGGGAATTTGATCAGTATTGAAGATCTTCAAACACACAATGTTTAAAAAATAAATTAAATCCATGGATTGTAACGAATTTCAGAAAATATTTTCAATTAATATTTACCCTAAACTGTTCATCTTTTGATGAATAGGAAGTTCCCTAGGCTAACGAAAAAGGGAGATGAATATATTAAGGTATATAAGGAAAAAATTTCAAGGATTTCATGATTAAACATTGGCTTATTCATAATATAGAATTTAATTTGGATATCTTGTATTTGGATTAAATCCAAGTCTACAATATTCCTTGGAGATTCATGCCTTTGATGGCTATGGGGAAATTTTCTACTATTCCCAAAATCATGAAATGAATATTGGTGACACTTAATTTTGTAGTGGGATTAGAGATAAAAATAGTAATGTAGAGTTTAATATGGAATGATCAATAGGTAAATACCATGATGTGAAGTAAACCCAACATCCATCATATCTGAAATATCAGACAACCCATCTTGGGAACTATCTAAAGGGAACTAGTAGACGACCAAATAAGGAAGAGAGGGGGATGAGGATAATTTTTTCCAAAGTGAAATGAATAAAAAAACAAATGTGGAATAATAAAGGATGGTTTAGATTAAGAAAAATCCTATAGTGTATAGTTTCAAATGAAGAGAGCATAGATATTATGCAAGGCAATGACCTAGGACAAGGGTTGTTAGAGACAATCTATAACAACAACATCCAAGGCCACAAGGAACAGAATATGATATCACTACAATTAAGATGGATTCAAATAATGATGTGGTGGAAAGTATACATGTTATTCATTCAATAATAAATATGTACTATTTGATTATGTTTCTACACATTCTTTTATATATTGTAATTTTGATAGAAATATTGAAACAACACCTCAAAAAATGAATGCTGAGATATATGTGAGAATGGAGAAATGTTAAATTATATCATTTAAGTATATAACTCATAATCCGTTCTTTTTTGTGGACTGAATAGTCATAGAAAAATATTTTTACATGTTTTGGTGTATTTTGATGCTATATTTAGCATGAATTCGAAATTTATATACAAATCAAACATCAACTGTGGGGAAAAGGATATTACTCTTCAACTCATGAGGAAAAACCAATTCTTTATAAGTGTAAGTAGGAGGATGATTATCCATCATAATCATCATCTCAATTATGGATATTACTTCTTTATGAAAAAGCATATTTCGGTCAAATGATTAAGACAAATGATAGAACCATTCATGAAGACATTGGCATTGGAAGGGACTGAATTGATATGTTCCAAGAATAAATATATGGCCTTTGTCCTAACATATAGGTTGTGTTATCAACTTATCATATACATGTATCTCAATTGAAATTAAAGAGTTATTAAACGATGTCCACCAATGATTTTTTGAACTAAATAAACTGTTACAAGAGAATATGGACAAGGGTTTTAAACTGTTGAGTGCTTAATGATTGGGTAGTGTGGTCCTCTTAATCATGAAGAATTATGGATTAATGTTCTTCTACATTGATGTTCTTTAGCTCAAAAAATCTGGTTAAATAACAAGTACTGCTATAATAGATATATAATTTTTTTGAACAACTATGTCGGGAAAATTAATTCTCTAAGGTGGACCTTATGTCAGGATGTCACCAATTGTTGGTAAGGAAGGATGATACTTCCAAAAATGACTTTTGAACAAGGTATGGGAATTATGGTGTCATTGATATAAACTTTAAACTCACTAATACACATACATCATTCAAGGACATAATTAATAGATGATTTAGATTTTAACTCGGTAAATTTGTGGTAGTATTTATATATAAAATTGTAATATAATACAAGGGAAAAGACGAACCCCAGAAGAATTTAAATATTATTCTAAAAACAAAATTAATGAGAAACTATATGAAATGTACACTATATGTGTGTTTTAAATCGAGTAAGTTTAATTAATGTGTGATGTTATCATCAAAAACAATATATATGTGAACGCTTATAATACCAAGGATATTGAAGGTTGGAAAAGACAATCATTTATAACAGATATCCATGGTCTCTTTTTTCCAACTGGTTATTAATGAATTTTTGTGAGAAACTAGTAATGATTTCTAAACCCACTAACCATGATGAAATAGAAGTGAATAGTTACTTTATGGAACAGTGAACGTGAAAAATGCCTCAAAGAGGTAGAAAGATGCTTATCAATGCACCTATAGATAAACTATCAACAAGTCGTGAACTCTCTGTTGCACGCATTGATTATTTAAATAATGTATTAGTCTATGTACATATGAAAAATAATAACATAATATCCTATAAAATATTGTTTATGAAATTTATTGTGAAAAACTATCCCATGCATTATCTTGAGTTAGCAGTTGTGATCTTTTCATTGGAAATTTAGACACAATATTTCTATGTGGTGATGTTTTAGATATATACTGATAACAAGATCCTAATATATAAATTCATGATGAATGAGATTAATATGTGACAAAAACAATGGCGAGATCTCATTAAGGATTACAACTTCTCAATCCACTACTATCCTGGTAAAATGAATAATGTGGTAAATTCATTATACATAAATGATCTTTGGACTTTATCAATGAAGAAAATTTAGAAGGATCCAAACATATTATACATACAAAATATGGAAATTATAATCATAAGGGAATGAATATCATCAGTTTTTCTCAGAGCATTCTTAAACCATCACTTATTGATTAGATAACGTATTTTCAAATAGATGATGTGGAAATTCAGAAATTGGTGGAAGTAATAATAAAGCTGAAATGCTCAAAATTAAAAATATATGATAAAGGTGATATAATATTTGGCCAAAGACTATATTTTCCATCAATTATTGAGATTATGAATGAACTTATAAATGATTCGCATAGCTCAAACTTATACATTCACTTTGGAGCATAAAGATGTGTCAATATCAATAAGAATACTCTTTGAGTGAAAATATGAAGAATCTAATCACTGAATATATACAAAAGTGATTATTATTTCAACAAGTGAAGGATAAAAGGATGATTTATAATGGAATTATGCAACAATTACCCCTACCTACTAGAAATGGAAAAAATCACTCTAGAAATTTTCGCTGAAATTTTGAATAAATCCAATTGAATTGATGCAATACAGGTAAGTGTAGATCATATTAAAATGAATACTAAATATATTCCAATTTGAGATGATTTCTTACTCAACCATGTAGCAATAATATACATAAAAAAGTGGTGAGGTTGTATGGAGTATTATTATTGACTACAACCATTGATGATTTATGATTTACATCTCTATTCCTAAAATATCTCCAACATGATCTAAAAAGGGTGTTGATCTTTAGTTTGGATAATAACCCCAAAATGTTATCCAATCCAATCATCTTATATAGACACTATAATACATGTTTATAGAATGATCTATATACTTTAATTGAGGATGCGATCAACATCTTCCCCTAGTTATGTTTTCTTGCAAAAATAGTTTCTATTACTGTATCCAAATTTGTCCATTGAATCCTTTATGGTAAATTTGTTCGAACACATTCATGTAGGCATGAAATTTATTAATGTAAGATATCGGGACTTGAAAAGGTTAATGAAGTGGATGAAAATGAGAAGAAAATTCAACATCACATTAGGGATTCCAAAATTCAATAAAAGAACTTTGTAGATCATCATTGATGGTACTTAGAGTTTCCGGATAGTTTAAATGTGTTCCTCAAAATATCCCCTTGGAATAGGGACATGATATTTGGGAATAAAGGAAAGATAAGTCCTAGGTTCATCAGCCTCTTCAAGATTATTTATTAGTTCAGTGATGTGGCCTCTCAGATAGATCTTCCACAAAGCATGTCCTAGGTATATGATGTATCCCATGTTTCCCTCCCAGGAATGTATATACGATATCTCTCACCTTTACTAAACACAGAAGTGATAAAGCTAGAAAATTATCTCTCTTATGAGAGGTATCCAGTGAATATTTTTTATCATATAGACATGGTACTATGCAATAATTAACACACATGGTCAATATACAATGGATAAACCGTGATTATGATGATGATGTCTTGGAACTAGAGTAATTGATGAAGGATAAATGCCATCACCCATTTTCAACTTAGTATGAAAAATAGAAACATGAAGGGTGAAATTTCATGAGGTCGGAGGATGAAGTGACCAATAAATTTATCAATGGAATCTAATTCTTCAAATTACATTATAAAACATTTACATCACATTGAAAAACAATATTCTCATAGATGAAGAATGATACATTGGTCCACAAATAAACCCCTAAGAATGAAAAATATTACATCATGACAGTAAATTGAATATAAAATAATAAAAGTGACACAAATTACATTTATTGAATCAATTAGAATAACCACCCTAATGAACAAATATGTACAAATAACACTTAATTTTATTTATAAAATATTTTTTTGATGATGTTGGAATATATAATCTTAAGAGAACATATAATGGAATGATTAATGAATGACATATTATATATTTAATGAAATTTGGGAACCTATACCATTGGATCCAGAACATGAACATTAAAATAGTAACCGGGCAGTTTGGAATATAAATCTGGCCATTAGATTATTAAGATCACCTATGAAAATATGAATAAAAATTAGGTATCTTATAGATATGATAAATTATGTTATGTTATTTCATTAAAATGTAATGGTTTATATAATTTTTTAATTAATATAATCATTAACAATAAAATTTATTTACCTTGAATATATTATTAAATAAATATTATGTGTTATTATAATTATAATACTATTTTACGAGACTTTATTATTTTTTCAATGGGTCATAAAATCAATTATAACGTTAAAATCATTATTTTTATAAATTAATGATTATTTTATTAAAAAAATATATTTCTCATATTTATAAATTTATTTTTAAAAAATTCATTTCATTTTGTTATCTAATTATTGAATAATAGTGAGGGTTTTCTTTTTGTTATTTTTCTAAATTAGTTTATTTTTTTATAATGAAGTTCGATAATTTTTTATATTTAACATTAGAAGATATATACATAAATTTTATAATCATGGAAGTACGATTTACATAAGAACCAATATTTTCAAACTATCCTATGATATTTACTATATTTATTAATATTAATAAACAGTATTTAATGTCTTGATAAATAATAATACACTAATTAATATATTTATAAAAAACACCCCACTCCCCCTATAAATACTAAACCATCTCCATTCAACGTCTACTAATATTAGATTATCTTCATTATTCTCAATTAACTTCCCAATACTCTCCCCCAAAAGCATATTTGATGATAAAAAATAGAATAATTCCAATTTACTTAACAGTTTTGTCATGGAGGTGATGTTGAAGAGGTAAAGTTCTCCAACAATATCTTTTTATTTCATTTGTTTTCTTATCTTATTCTAAACACATTCATCCATCAATGAAAAATAACTCCATAATCATGTGTATATTATAATATTATATTTATTAGGTAATTTCGTATATCATACTCATTTATCATATTGTATTATTCAAACAAACATCATTGTTGTCTAAATTATGGACGTTTAACATGACCATAGGAACTGATTTTTTTATTTCCATTACCACATTCAAGGATAGACCTAAAACTATTATTATTTTTAAATAATATTTTAATACGTATATATTATAACATTTTTATATTCTAAAACTCATATATTGACTTAATGTTGAATATAATTAATCTAGTTCATAATGGTTGGAAAACCAACAAAAATAATTAACAATTATTATTGAACTTTTATCAAAGTAATCATCGTCATACTCTAAAAAATGATTTATTAGACAATTTAAAATTATTTAAGTGAATTAATATAATATAGTTTCACATAAAGTGAATTATTCCCATTTAACATGAACTTTTAAAAATTTACAAAAGTGAATAGACCGTGAAACCATGAAACACACACTCTTAGAATGATGAAACTGAGCATTATTACTCATTGAAATAGTCATAAATAACTTAATAAGACTATAATAAATATATAGTAGGTTATTAATTAAGTAATTAATTAATATAATGTTATTATCTATGAAATTAATTTCATGTGTATAACACATTCATACATAAGGTATGGGATCTCCTAGAACCATTAGCTTTCATATAAGCTATGTTTTCTCTAACATTACAATAATTATTTTCTTAATTATTATTATATAAGCCTCTTAAATTTATTGTTATTTTTATACACATGATTATATATGTCAATTTATCTTTATTTTTTGTTGAAAAAGCTTTCTCAAAAATGCCTTTTTCTCCATTCCAGATGATAGTAAATCCTAATTATGGAGAACTTCTCTATTTCACACATATTTTCAAGTACACTACAGAAACTATTTTATGATTTTAATATTTTTTTTAAAACTATAATTTCATCATGGAAAATAATTTAGTTAATCTATTGTTTTGTAAAAAATGAATTCCATTTTCCCTCTTTAAAGACTAATTTTTGTCTCCTATTAAACCACACTAATGTGGATCATTTGTAATGACTCCTAAATGCTAAATTCCATGTATTATTGTCAATTGAACATCATTATTCATGATAAATTTTTATTTCTTCTTTATTATTTTTTAAAACTTCATAATAACTTATTTTATGGATATGATTTTGATACAACCTTTGGTTTTTCCATATGACACTATTATGAAACATAAATCATTCCATGGGTAATACTTATGTTAATTCAGTATGTTTGGTTATTTATGTCGTACATATATGAATGAACATTATTTTATGGATGAACCCAAATATTTTATTTAAATCATTGGATAATTTTTGGTCTCATTGGACAATATGTATGATATTGGTGAGGAAACCAAATCCATTATAGGACGTTTCCCACCATGTGACACTCTCTCAGTAGTTATCCTTGACTCATGTTTTTGTCATGTTAGGTGTTTCATCCTTATTCTAGAATTTTTATAATTATATGAACCCATGTTCTATATTTTATGATCTATAATGGTTATTCATGATCTATTCCTTTTATTTTATCATTTTACTCTTTTTAACTCATGTGTTATGCTTTATTCCTATGGTAATTCACTAACACTGGTTTTTAGCTCATACATTTTTTTTGTATTCATTAGGATATCATATGTAGTTAAAGGATATAATCAAGTGTTATGATCTCAAAACATATATTATATTAAATATGTTTTCATGTTAGTTTCATGTTTCCTAATCATGTACCTAGTCTTCCGATGATACATTAATATTATATCTATTATTTGTATTATGCATAATATAATGTCATATTATGTGTAAAAGTATATATTATCCATATTTAAATGACAAAAACATAGGTTTTAATTTGATAGAACATGTTGTGTACTTGTAATACATTCCATTTATTGTCTCATTTTCTACCCTTTTAGGATTTATTGTATCTTCACACATAATAGTCAGAACTAAGCCCATGAGTAGACTATTTTTTGTATATTTTCATGTTGATCACGATGGTGAATCCCTTATTGTAATTTAGTGATTCCTAAGTGTTGTTTTGGGTTTTTCTATAATAGATAGTTTCTTTCTTAAGTAACCAAATCAAACTACCTCCAACGAGTGACACTTTGATCAATGATGGTCCATGATCTATATACCATGACCAATGATTTGGATGATTTCCCCTAGATGGCATCCAAATTTAAAGATGTACTCTTTTATCCTATGATTATAGGATGTCATTTACTTCTAAGGACTCCATGTAGGATTACATTGTTTTTTTTGACATACAAGATCCCATGTAGGATTCATCTATCTTATTCCTTTTACCAAGGGTCCCCAGATGGATGTGTTGACATACTGATGACTATGATAATACCATTATGGATCTTGTAACATTTATATTATTCAGGGGATCCCATTTTGGATTCCACTATTTCTTATAATTATTTTCCACATCAATTGTAGGATTCATTTTCCTATGTACCATTCTAAGGATCACGTATGGGAATCCTCCACATTCTTACTATGTAGGATCCCATGTGAGATTCTTAATTTTTTGTTGATAGATGAGAATCATATGTGGGATGTATTCTCTTCTACATAGACCCAAGGATCCAAAGTACGATTCCTTAACAGTATTTTTACCTGAGAGACCAAGTGGGTACCATGATGTTTGATAGACACAAACTTATTACATTAGGTTTGGGTAGATATGGTAGTGGGTGTAACCATATAATACTCAACAAACATGTAATACCTTGATGTTGTGGTAGTAGTTCTATGTTAAGTTCTTCGACCTCCCTTGATCATTCATATATAATTTAACTTGTTTATTAATGATGGAGTTATGATTACTAGGGGTGCTACTGGAATAGTTTCTGATAATCATAAAACAATGAATCTTTATTTCTCTTTGGAATTACAAGATATCATTCCTTGGATCTAACTAAATCATTATTGTGAATACCAAATGTGTTACCTAGGATTAGATATCTGATCAATGTTATTTAGTATAATTACTATCCTACCTATGGGTACTACCTGATACCTAGATGTTGACCAAATATATAGTACTAATATATTATCTGTATTTCAAGAGGTTCTTCATGGGATCCAATAATTGAAATTATGATTATGATATATGGGAATTGCCTCCATAATAATGATACTAATGGATTATTATGCTCTATTGACTGAAAAGGATGATTCCACTATCTTAGAATTGTTATATCTTGTTAATTATTTCTCTCTCCTATTATTTACATATTATGAGTCTGAATATTCTCTCCTCAATATGATTATACAAGCTAACTATTATTCTCTCCTGATAAATTAGAATGATTACACTATCCACGATGTCATAAAAATCCATGGTGTTGGATGTATCATTTCAAATAATTTGGTACAAATTTATGATTACAATATCTAGTGTGATATAGATTATTGTTCTCTCCATAATTAGGGACTTCGATTGGTTTGAAGGATATCTCACCGATGATATCTTGTTATAGTTCTTCTAAGGGTCACACCATTATGGTTTATCTGAGACGTATTGTCCTGACTGCCTAATTAATGGGACCTAGGGCTCATACATTGGGATTCATTTACATAGCATGAGTGGCATGTCTCCCATATCAAGGCCATATATTGGATTCCAATATACATATCCTTTGATTTAATTATTATATTGATTATATGTGAGTATGGGTGAACACAGGTTAGGATGAGTGTCCCCATTTAGTGGAATAACATCCTCAATGAAATTCAGGTCCGTGGATTTAAATTAATATTCTAAGAGGATTACAGACCAATAATAAAAAATAAAATTTTATGTTTGAGTGGAATAACAATCATCAAACATCTCAATACACATGATGTCTATTCAATCAAGATTACAAAGAACATGATTGATTGTTGTTGTTTTAGGATATTTATTCAACCGTATGTAAGAATATTCGTATTTAGTTATATATATATATATATATGTGTGTGTGTATGAGGATATATATATGAAAATAAATATTTATATACATGAATGTTTCATGCCTATTTTTCCAAATCTGAGAACCATGTGTCGACTATGGTTTGACATTATTAATTGATTTATTTATCTCTCCAATTTTATCTTGGGAAGTCAATGCATATTACATGAGGATTTACTTGTGAAAGCAGTTGCATAGGTTCATCATTAGGGTGGCCTATTGAGATTATATTTTCCCTCATGTTATGTTAATCTCATTGTACATGTGGACCATATGTATTCCTTTCATATTGATAACAAATCAATGGCAGATACGGCTGAGGCCCCAATTTGGATGATCGATTGTAGACACATGTGATAATTCATATGATTGTTTTATGCAGTTCGATATTTTCCTAGATATAGCGTCTGTGGTACAGTTTGAAGTTAGCAGTATATTATAGTAATTTTATATCAATTTCAACAATGAAAACTTTTATGTATGGTCGGACTTGTGGGTGAAATGTTTTGTATGAGATGTATGCTCGGTCTTTTATGATATTTCATTTATTATTACACCATGTTATATTTAAGCAATTTATTTCTTCTACAATCAGTTTATAACTTATCAGTTGATATGTTGTTAGTTTCTCTTTTTTTTTTCTCTGATATGAGGTCACTGTATTTCCATGAACACAAATGAGGCCCTTGTTTCCATTAAACAACCACTGGTGTATGGAGAGGAATGATTGAGGCCTCATAGCATACCAACAAAGAGAAATGGAATAGTTTTTTTATGTCTGGTTATTATTGTAAATATAGCCTTAAAAGATTCCATAGAGGTGATTATACATCCTTATGATTCATTACATCCATTTTGGGTCATTTAAGGTCTTATAGAGTCATTGGGAGGCTATTAAATGCATCAAGGTCATCTATAAATAACAATAAATATTCTATAGTGAATCCAATGAGTAACTATGTCACGACCCACCCCCCTGGGCACATTCTGAGACTACCCCTAACCCACCTTCCATAGGCCAGGGGCTGGCGACTAGCACCGAAGGCGTAATTCCCTAAATCTGGGATGGTATTGCCTTTATAACCTGTAAACACACACAAACAAGAACACAAAAAGATAAGAAATCATGAAAACTGTATAGTAAATATTGCGAGTAACGTAATAAAAAGGTGCCAGAAAACAAGCCCAACAGGAATGTACAAGAAACAAGAAGTACAAGTATACTAGATCAGCTCCTGTGATCACCTGCCAAGGGTCTAACCTGAAGGGTACTTACGGATATCAAACAGTCTTCTCTGTGGTATGCCTCGTCTTTGTCCACCTTCGAGCTACCTCATGTCCTAGTACTCTCTCCCAATGTCACTGTTTTTCATCATCTAAAGTAATAACAATTAGGTGCGGGCATAACCCTTGCATGGGTGAGTATATGGATACCTAGTAGGGTCCCCAATACCCTCAGGGTCTCACAAAATCCACAAAGGATAAACCACAAGGCCTGAACACAACTATCAAGCCTACATAGCTATATGACCATTCATATACCAACATAATCATGTAAACCAATCTCAATCATGAGGAAAAAATAGTGTCAAACTCAAAATCCCAAAGATGAACTATTACATAATGGAACGAATACCACAAAGTCATGTAAACAACATGTACACCATACAGAATAATACCACCAAGGTATTAACATGAAGAAAAGTACCACATAGGTAAAAACATATCTCACTCTAGGTATTTCATAGGTACAGTAGCAGAGGTGATTAGATATAAATTCAGAATCATCATACTCTGTTAAGAGGTAGACCCACTAAGGATCCTGACTCCTCATCAGACCCACACATGATCTCTAGGCATGAAACCACATAGGATCCCTCGGTGCTGACCCACATAGGATTACTCGGTGCTGACCCACACATGATCGCTAGTTGCTGACCCACACAGGATCACAAGGTGCTAACCCATATAGGATCACTCGGTGCTGACCCACATAAGATATATTTTCATTCTTCACGTCACATCATGCTACTAGGGTTCTTGAACTATTCTCGATTTTCTATGAGAGGGTCTGCTCCACAAACCACTGGTCGAAACACAAACATCCAGGAAGACTCACATAGAATTATACCGAAGGACCACTATGAAATTGGTGTCTGAACGAAACAAATGATGCATCAATCAGAAGCATCGTTTGTGAGTTATTATTGTTTTAGTCCAGAGGTACTGATTGGATTCATGCTCAATCCAACCTAACCGACAGAAATGAAACATGTCTAAGATACGATGGACATGAGGACTAAGCCTTTTTCCATAAAGTACTCGGTGTGTAGAAAAGTCACACGCCGTGTCAACAGACCCTGGGTAATACTCATGTATAATGGCTCGTTTCATAATTATGGTTGTGTAGAAAAAGTAAGTACACATCGTGTGGTATTGAGTAGATGTTGTGTCTGAGTAACTAGGGTTGACTCCATGTTCGCTGGCCTTGTTCCCGTACATGGCCTCAACCCATATATGCCATCTCATGTAACTGGTACACGAGGTTACCCATGTAACTGGCCTTGCCTAGCCATTTGGTGGAGTACAAGGTTGTGTACTCCACCTCGTGTCCGTGTACCCCTGGGATACATGCTGAGTCCGGCATATCCGCCTCTGCCATGTTGCGTAGAGAGTACACGCCATGTCTTGAAGCCATGTAATTTGTCATATACCTGTGAATTTTTGAAATTTCAAGCTCAGCTTCAGGGAAGGTCCAACACATCATTTGACTGGTGTCACACTCCATGTGATACCCGTCTTCCACCCAATCCCTTGCCGTCACAGGTAGAACACGGCCTGTTCTTCGGAACTACACACCGTGTATTCACAAATTTTTCAAAAATGACCCTCCTCGCCGTAGAGTCTCCCGTGATTCCCCTATATTGGATAAGATGGTCTAATCTCTACGAAACTCAAGGTTCTATTTCTTGCAGATGTCCCTATGTCTTCTCCATTGTTTTCGGTCCTCCGATCACCCCCGAACACACGTTTCGATCCACCCACACAAAGAACGGTTGAAGAATGGTCTTTCATGATCCATTCTGATCTGTCATCCACCATCGTCGTCACACCTCCAGTTGGTCACCGACATACTGGGTCTTCAATATGGGTTCATTGCGTCGCAAATAAAATCCGGAACAATCCTTTTTCCGTCGCCCCTCAAAGAACACAAAGAACACACCAAATTTTCACAAGATATGTGGGGAGGTTGGACCATGTTTTTTGGACCACATTCTTCACATTAGAGGAGTATCAAGCTGCTATAATACCTAAATCACATGAATATCAAGAACATGTAAGGGAAATAATTAAAACATCCTCCCTACCTCATTCATTTGATGGCGTCGATGAGGGGGGATTGACAGTCATTGAGGACGCCCAATGTTGGTTGCCTATACAAGGTGATTCCGATCTGGTTTGATGTCGGCTTCCTCATTCTTTGATCTCTGGTGGCCATTCTTTGTTGGGTGGATCATTCTTCATTGGATAGAATATGTTTCTCCATTTTCTCTTCTCTCCCAATTCCACCAAAAATGCCATGTAGCCAACTGTTTTGACTCCCATAATTTAATTATTTGACCAAATTTCAAATTGGATTAATTAATTACATTGGGGTTTGTATAATAAATCAAGTGGTGTTGAACCATTTAAGTGGGGGATGTTTAAGGGGACCCCCACAATAAAGAGGGATCTCAAGGGGGTTTTATCCTCAGGTGGTACCCACCACCATAAACCCTCATGTGAGGTTTTGGCTCAGTGGTACCCACCTTCATAACCTCTAATAGGAGATTTTAGTTCATGTGGTCACCACATGTGAATCATCTACATGGGAGTTTCCAAAGAATATAAAAACATTTTTACACCATTTTATTTAATTTTACCCTTTCATGAATAACTGAAATGATAACATCCACCCTCAACCTACTGTGGTCGAGGTGTAGGTATCCTAAAGCGAATACCGGAACTATGAGTTCAACAGTGCCCTAAAAAATCAATTCTCAGCACTATTTCAAATGTAATAAAAACCTGCTCATACATTTACCGAACGTACCCGATTTAATGTTTATAAATTCATTATGGGCACACCGAGCCTTAGAATCATGTGCTGTCAATTTTCCTGGACTGATAAAATTCCATTATATGTAAAAAATTACAAAGAAATTCAAGGTCATTACATTCTCCCAACATTAGGGCATTACATCCCTGTAACCTACAACACAAATCTAGGAAAACAAGTGAGGGAACTGAGCACAAATATGAGCCTCCCACCCCCATTTACTCTCCTGGAGGTTCTCTTGATGCCAATGAATGCGCACTAGAGGTATCAATGGCTCACAAAGGACCCGCTCATGTCAACTCTTAATCTCAACTAGAAACTCCATAAAATATTCGGAATAGTTGACACCCAGCGCCCTATGGTCGATGATGTGGGAAGGATCATTCACAAATCTCCTCAGATGGGATACATGGAAGATGTAGTGAACCTTGTGAAAAGGAGGTGAAAGAGCTATGCAGTAAGACACCATTCCAACATTGATGGGGACCTAGAAGTGTCCAATGAACCTCAGAGATAACTTGCCACTTCTGCCAAATCTCCACAAACCTCATCAGGGTGAGACCCATAGAAATACATGGTCTCCATCGTCAAACTCTAGAGGTCTCTATCTCCTTTCGACATAAGACTTATGCCTGCTATACGCTTTATTCATCCACTCCTAGATGATCTTGCACATTATCTGTGATAGACCATTCCATCTCTGGTCCCACTAGTGCTAACTCCCCTATGTCAATCCAGTATAAGGGTGATCTGCATGTCGCCCATACAACGCCACAAAAGGTTCCATCCCAATGTTGTAGTGATAGATGTTGTTGTATGAAAACTCTACCAAAGTAATGCGACCCAACCTGATATGACCCAAGTCAATCACATAAGCACGCATCATGTCCTTGGTGGACTGTATGGTCCACTCAGTCTAGACATCCATCTGAGGATGGAAGGAGGTGCTAAAACGAAGATGAGTCTCTAAAGCCTCCAACAACAGCTTCCATAGTTGGGAAGTAAATTGTGCATAACGATCAGAAAAAATCATCGAGGGTACTCCAGGTAGCTGTACAATATCCTATACATAGAGGACTCGCATGCTCTGTACTAAACCGAACTCTCTGATTGGTAGTAAATGGGTCGACATGGTGAGCCATTCAATGATCACCCACATAGAATTGTGACCCTCAGATGTATGTGGAAGACCCATCATGAAGTCCTTGAATATCCCATCCTACTTCATCTCCGGGACCTCTACAGGCTGAACGATTACAGCTGGCACCATATTCTCCACCTTTACTTGATGACAAGTGAGGCACCATGAGATAAACTATGATACTATTATCTTCATTCCCGCCCACCAGTGTTATCATCTGAAATCTTGGTACATCTTCAACACTCTTGTATGTACCTCTTGAGGGGAATTTTTGAACTCCCTCAACACTTACTCGTGATGTAACACTGGTACCATGGTAGTTCTTTTGAAGAGGATGACATGCTCCCCACCGTCAGAAAATACATCAGGTGCATGTCCTGTGGATATCTGAGCACGTCGAGTCTCGCAGTCAGTGACCCCACACTACACCTCCCTGACATGCATATGATGTGGGGGAGTGATTGTAAGAGACTGTAGAAAATATTCTCCATCTCAATCCACAAAAGAGATCTGCAAAGTGGTCAGCTGCTTCATCTACCTGTCTAGCATCTATATAACAGATCTCCTACTGACTGCATCTGCGACAAAATTTCCATTCCTAGGAGTAGATACTATCTCAAAGTCATAGTCCTAGAGAAACTCAAGACAACATCACTGTATTATGTTTAGGTCCTTATGAGATAATATATACTTGAGACTCATTTGATATAAGTAGACTATAAAACATCCTCCCAACAGATTTTGTTGCCCCATATTCAAGGAGAAAACAGCTTCTGCTAACTCTAGGTCATGTGTATCGTAGTTCTGCTCATGTTGTCTTAGATTTTGAGAACCATATACGATCACTTCTTTCTCCTGCATCAGTACAGATCCACGTATGGTCACTGATGAATCACAATAGACTATGTACCCTATGCCATCCTTTGGAAGCCTCAAGATGGGGGTGCTAGTCTGCCTCTACCTTTGCTCCTAAAAACTCTGATGGCATCTCTCCGACCATACGAAGGGTTACCCCTTCTTCGTCAACACTGAATGTTGTGCAACAACCCTAGAGAAATCTGGCACAAATCTCTAATAGTAACCGGACAATCCTAGGGAACTTCATACCACTGTCACACTCCATGGTGGCTCCCAATCAAGTACTGCCTCAATCTTCGTTGGACCCACGTCAACTCCAGCCTCTGAGATTACATGTCCCAACATGTGAACCTCATGGATCCAGAACTAGTACTTTGAGATATTAACATAAAGATTTTACTCTCAGAGTGTTTCCAGTATTACCCACAAACGATTAGCATGATACTCCACAGCTGTTGAGTTGATCAGGATGTCCTTGACAAATACTATTGCAAAACGATCATTGTATGGCTAAATGATACTATTCATGAGTCCCATAAAAACTACAGGAGTATTGGTCATGCGAAGTGGCATTAAAAAGAACTCAAAATGGCCATACCGACATCTAAAATCCATCTTCTACACATCCTTGTCTTGAACTCTCAGCTAGTGATAGTCTGATATGGGATGTACCTTTTAGAACCTTTCTGCTCCCTTCAGCTGATCAACGAGTTCATCAATCCTTGAAAGGGGGTACTTGTTCTTCAAGATCAACTGATTCGGGTGCCGATAGTAGTCACAAAGTCTCAAGATCTTATCCGCCTTATTGGTAAACAAATTCGGGGCTGCCCAAGGAGAAACACTTGCCCAAATGGATCTCGTCCACTGTAAGTCATGTAGTTGTACCCATATCTCATGAACCTCTGTGAGAGCCATCTGATATGATGGTGTAGATATTGGTGTCATCTTATGGTACATGAAAATTTAAAATTCCTCATCACTGCAAAGAGGTAGACCCAGAACATCATCAGGGAAGACATCTGCATACTGGTCCACCACTACAGGATAACTCAGACTCTCCAAATCAAATTCTCTGAGGGTAAGGCTAGCCAACAGATGATTGATTAGTTTCACTCTCCTCAAGGTAAGTCTATCCTATGATACAGAGGATCCCTTCTCACCGATGAAGGTAAATCAGGTCCCATCCATGCATAGAAACCACACATTGTGCCTAATATAGTCTATCTAAGCACATTTTCTTGATAATTTGACCATACCCAAGATGACATCGTAAGGCCTCAATACTGCTACAAGGTGATCCCAACCAAAGCTATCACCTCCTACAGTAAGCTAACACTTCCGAAACTAGTGCATAATTGTCAAATCTTCTTTTGTAGGAGTCTACAACAGTAAGGATATTTCAAAAAATCCATCAAAATCTCTGAGCTCCGAATGAGGGTAGTGGAAATAGAAGAATGACTTGAACCTATGTCTATAAGAACAGTAGCTAAGGTGGAATAAACACAGATCGCACCTAGTATCATCTCTAGAGCGCAATGGTCATAGGCCTTAGCTGCCTGGAGCTGAGCTCTCCCCTTTCCACCTGCTACCTGTGTTTGGGGTGGACCACCTAGTTGTGGTGGCGGTAACATCTCGAATCGTCACCCACCTCTAGCTGCATGACCTGCTCCTCTGCCACGTCCTCCTGCTCTCTACCGACCACCTCGATCGAACCTCTCTCTCTACCTGGGCGGTCCTTTGACTGTATTCTGATCATCTATACGGTGGGTTGGACAGTCAAGAGCAATGTGACCCTGCCCATTGCATTCGTAATAATACCCACTCTTAGCTTGACTGGCTCTACCTCGGGTGCCCTAGATAACTGACTCTGAATTCTGAGGTCGTTCACCCGTAGGTCTGGTCCTCTTGGATCTCTGTGACATCTGACTTCTTTTAACTACATAATACTCTTCTATGATAAGAACAATCTCTTTTACATAGGTTATGAAATGATGAAATTTGTATGAAACCCATTTCATTTTATGGGTTATGATATAATGAATGTCTTATTATAATTCGAAACATATATTAATTATTTTATTTATATTATGGGATGAACCTATATCTCTCCAAAATTAATTAGGTAATTATTAATGTTTTATGAGCTCAAATGTACACAAGATGTTATCTGAATCCCCAAAAAATGTTACATGGGATTTTAACCCTAGAACGAAGAGGGAATATAGGTGGTTATACCAAGACAAACATGTTATGAATGTCTTTTAGGGTAACCATAACATAAGATTATTTAAGCATACATGTATGAAAGAAATATATATATAATACCAATATTATTCTCCAATGGATCAATTTAATTGATTTCATTATTATTCATATTTTATAATTTCAGTCGTTATTCCATCACAAATTATTTTGATCATTTATATTGAGGGTATGGTTTTCAATTTTCTTGTTACTATTCTAATACTGTTATGTTCGTGTTATGCTTACATATCTGCATTGTTTACTACTATTAGGCTTTTGAGATCACTTTTTCCAATTTTTCCATTCCCTTTTTTATGAATAAATTTATTATGTATGATATGAATATTAAGGGTTCTAGTTATGAAGATAAATGTTGTAGATGATGGTGTTTATCTTTCATAAAGTTTTTTTGTTTTACAAGATTCCAAAGACACTAAAATATTATTATCCTCAAGTGTATGTTTTATATTTTAGTGAATATTGATAAAAATGAGGTAATATGTATATGTGTTAAACCTATGTCTCTATAATGAATATAATGGTCAATGTAATATCAAGGTGGAAATGAAGGAAGATGTTACATAACAATTTCATCATTTTGATAAGAAGAATAAAATAGAGTTCCATTATAAGGACCCGACTAGAAGACATTACATAATCTTTAATTAAATGATTTATTCACATTGATGATCTTTTCATGTTTATAATTTTAGATAATTAGGACAAAATTATTACATATCAACTTGAATATTACAATGTAGACACTTCTAATATAACCGATTTTCAAATCATTAAATAAAACAAGAGTTCTTTTCATGATATTAATCTTTTTGAATACTTCATTTCTCTTACCCTTCCTTATAACTTTTGAAAAACATTTCCAAAACATGGGATGAGCATAACAATCTCAGTAAGGGTTATAACATATTCGAAGGAAACATTAACCCATCAAAAATAAAAATAAATGAAAACATAATTTTCAATCATAGAATACCTTATGAAATCATAATATTTATGAATAACACAGAGTAATCACATGTAATAAAGGTAACTTAATTCATACATAACATACTTACATTGTAGCTATCACAGCTATATAGGGAGTCACGTTTGGAATACGCATCACCGTATATACCCTAAATATCTTCGGAGAAATATTCTCTTTTACCTCTGTCATGTTACCCAATGCATTGGAGAGAAATCTCCGGCTCACCCTCCCAAGGTTTATCACAGAACCGCCCGTATACATTCCAATGGCCGAGAACCATAACATAAATATAACACATAACATAAGTATAAAATAATGTTAACATTCACATATAGATATAAAAATATAATATTTTAAGATATTGAAATAATGAATACATTTTAAAAACCATTTTCAAAACCAAAATATATAAAAATAGTATATGGTATTCATTTTTTTTTAAAAAAATTATGGCTTGTTATGGAATCCAAAGGTCACATAATACACGTGGTGGCGGAAAAGATCATTGTCACCACAAACATAAAAAATAATCATTCATTTTTTGATGTTTAGTAAAAATATTCATAGAGAATAGATTCCCATTAAATAAAATAAAAAATCAATAGCGTTTTATACAACATATAAAAGAATGTATTGTATAAATCAACATATTCTTCAATAAAAGGTGATTGATATGATGTCCCTTACAAAGACGACATCCTTAGATTAAGGATAAATCAATTATGTAATTATGTGTGAAAAATATAAATACACCCAATATAATTTTATATTATTTTTAAAACAATCATAGGTCATTCACACATATTCATGTGATGACATAATCAAGATGTAGAGGTTTAACACATAGCATTTATATTGGGTAAAGAAGTTCCCTTATAAAAAGTTGAAAGCCTATCAACATCACTTTAAAAATAATAATAATAGATGAGGAGAGATAAAAAGAGTATCTCATAAATTTTACATAAAATGTACTGAAATAAGGATATTTAAAAACATATCCCAAAATAAAAATATGTAATTTAAATGACATAACAAAATGAAGTCTTTTAAAAAGAGGAGTTGAAAGGTTCCCTTACCGATTTGGGTAACTTTGGAAACATACACCCCTGAATGATGGATAATACAATGAAGATATAAATACCAATAAATTAAAGTATATTACACAAATAATACAATAATTGTCATTAAATACACCTCACAAAATTAAATAGCATAAAATGTAATATGAATCTCACGATAATAAAAGTGAGATGAAAAACACTTACCTCATTGTAATCAATCGAGTCGTATGACCAAAAGATAATAAACAGAAAATGAATCATAGAATAAAAATAATATAAATAGAATCATGATAATATTTATCAAATGGTATTACAAAATACACCACATGAAATAAATAATTGGTTAACAATGGAAATATCATGGACAGAAAAGTGAGATAAGAAATCCCTTACCATGTGTCCGACTTGACTCACTTGTATGTTTCTTGTTCTTCCTAAATGATAAAATTAAATTAATTTCTATTTTCATATGAATATTTTTACAATTATTATTACTTTTATATCACTTTTAAAATTTCTATAACAATTATTTAATTGTTTGAGTTCATATTGGACATTTTCTCGTTGTTCGGATCATGAGGTAAAAATGAATTTGTTATAATTATAAATTTTCCATGTGGTCAAGATTCCATAATCTCTAGAATGATATTAATAATTTTAAAGTAAAATATTAATATATATCCATTATATATATTTCATTATAATAGTACATAACATTTTGAGAAAATAAATGAAATGCACCGTTCCTAGAGACGGTAAGCCGTACGTACGCATGAACGCTACATTCATTTCTATTTCAAATATAAATGGAATGAAAAAATAATGATACATACATATATAATAATTATAATATAATATAAATGTTATATATGTTACATAAATTCATTTAATCCATTCATTATACATTCCATGTATGTCATGAACGAGTCATATCCCTTGAGTGGGCGGTAGTCCACACTTCTTGTAATTAAATTATTGCAGTTCCACAACATGAAAAGTATAATGATGTTATTTAAACATTAAATTAAAAATAATATAAAAAAATAAATACCATATATATCATATATAAATACAGTGACATCATAATGTCGACCATGAATGGTGTTAAATGAAGATTGAACAATCATCATTTCGTGAGGCAGTAATTCGCAACCCATAGAAAAAATATGTTCTTTAACTAGTAGAACGAGGTGTGTGTAAGTGTAGGTAGATTATATATTATAATAAAATACTATTATATTGAGTATACTAGTGTTATTATGGTATCAAATAATAATAATATTGTGGTGAATGAACAAGGAAAATAAAAGAAAGAAACTCAAGAGAAGACATCACCTCTAAATCGGGTAACTATTTTGGATTTGAGACAAAGGCATCCTAGAAAACACTTCTGCAAAATGAGAGGCTTCTAGGAGTAAGAGAATTATTTTGAGAGATAATATGAGCAATGGTTGAATGATACAATGGCTTGAGAGGTGTGGATAAGGGGGTAGATGTGGGGGCCTTTTATAAGAGGGAGGATGGTCACTTTTGGAATGTCAGGAAATGTTACTTTATTATAAAAATATTTTTGGAATTTAAAGGTCCCAAAATGATATATTTTGAAGATATGGTGATAGTGGTTAGAAACCCACCCATCAAATAGGTTTTCTAAATGTTTACGTCTTATATTTCACCTTATCATTTCATTTTATTTAAATCGATCATTAATGACGAAATCACTGCATCATCATGGTGTCATAAATAAGATTATTTATTTAATGTATAAAATTTAGAAAAATACCATGATGTAGGAAATATTTTCATATTTCCAATTAAATTTTATACTCTAGTATATATTTTATGTAAAAAAATAAAATGGTTTTACTTAGGATATTCAAGACTTTGTTATATTTCAATTATTTTTTAAAAATAATGTCATAAATGTCACTATCACAACCATGTGAATCCAGGGGCCATCAAGTTTGGTAAAAATCATCCAACTGTCTACCATGAATGAAAAAAGAAAATTTGGACACTTTTTGGGGTCATTTTATATTATTATGATATTATTTTATTACCCTTAACTACATGATTACTAATTAATCATGATAATTAAAGATAATTGTCGTTGTTACTATTCATAATGTAAAAAATAAGGCTCTTAATTATATAATTTAGACCTTATGATTACAAATATGGAATAAATTTTAACAAATCAAAAACACAGAAATTGTATTAAATAATTTGAAAATTATTTATGTTGTCAAAACAAGTAATGTGTTTTTTAGAAACAATATTTATCAAAATATTGAACTTGTTTATGTATAATTTCGAAGTGAAATTAATTCCAATGACCACCAATGAATTAAATGGTAAAAATATATTATAAATAAACTTTAAAGAAAATTAAAAATGTAATCTATCCATATAAATTTCTTATATTAAACTGAGGTTTTGTATTATAATACAATATTTTTACTATTCATTTAAAATTGAGCTTTATTGGAAAAATAACATAAATTTACAGAATGTAAATTTTGATGTCATGATTAAAAAGAACGATTTTTTTTCAAATATAAAATATAAAATTTTAAAAATGTATATTTAAAAATGGTTCACCATCAAAAGGAGTTTAATCGGCCTTTTAAAGAATATTAGAATATTTATGCTTAAAATTGGATTCATTTGCATTTTAAGCCTCAACATTTATTGGATAAATGTAAAAATATTTAACAAAGATATATAATAATATATTAGTAAATCATGTTCATTTATTCCATTACAATGGATAAGAATTAACTACGAATAATATTATTATACTATTAGTGTGCAACATTTGATTTCAATGAATCCTGTTGCTACTTATCAAGTATTCAATCAAACATAGTGTCCCCTTTAATGAAAAGTTAATATTTAATTCTCAAATATTATTAAATATGAAAATTTCATATTCTTTATTAACATGGGATGTTAAATCCTTACCCCTTTTGAAAATTGTGTTCTTGCAATTTTTAATTTGGGCTAAAAAAATCATTGGAAGCCCTACATCGGAAAAGTAGACAATAAAGCTATCAATTTAAAATAATGAAAGAGATGTACAAAGCTCATCTGATACAAAAAATACTAGGATTCCATGAAAACATGAATATTAAGGAATAAACAAACCGACAATTTCTGATGGAGAGTGATAGAAAACATGTCTAGGAGAATTTTAGCCACAAACAAATCACAAATATGTGTTGGCTTAAATAGTATTTGATTCCAAAGTAGGAAATGTTATCAGACAATGTTTTTTTAAGATATATTTCATTGCGGAATCTATTTATGAGCTTAACTAAAACATAAGAAAACAAACTTACATGTCATGTAGACTTTCAAATTATACTGGATTTCTAACACAAACTCATATTTTCTCTAAACAATGAGTATTTAATTGGACTTGTTCCCATTAAGAGCGCTAAAATCAACATCGATAGAATCTCATAATCCACACAAGATGAACAATATACTTCCCATGTTTTTAGACTATATCCAAAACCAAAATAGTTAGTAAAATATAAAATAATCTCCAATAGTATAATCTTTCACAAAAAGAAAAACTACTATTAATCTCTAAAATTTTACCAACAAAATCCAAAGTTCATCAAGTACAATTAAATAAGTAGATATCCATAAAATTATACAAATTAATCTAAACTTATATTGAAACCCAAATCTTATATGAATTTAATAAAATATTCTTCCAAGATAAATCTTAACATTTATCTCCAAATAACATCAGTTACTCATAAAGTATCAAATTCAAAATTAGCTTGCCTAATCACATATCCTCCCTGATAGGTTATCCATTTTCATAGATAACCCAAAAAAACATATTATTGATTCATAAGATAATCTAACTAAATATAATTATTCATAATTACCGGTGACTCCATTTAGTCTAGTGGTAGGTGATGAATACTGGGCGCACTTTGGTTGCAGGTTTGATTCCCACAGCTTGGTCTGACGTGATTGGTTTCCACACGGTCTGCGTGTTGTACCTTTTCAAAAACTATAAAAATTTAGAACATTCCATAAAAATAGATAAATTAATCCTAAATAAACCTAAATTTTTTTAACCACAAATGCTTCCAAATAACATTCATTTTTTACCTCAAAATATATTAACCTGTAATTGCCTCAAATTCAAGGATTATATATACGAAAATTGTTTTTTTATAACTATAACCACAAAAGAAAAGATAATTTTTCCTTGAATAAAATTTCCATATTTCAAATTTTTGGGCTACATATAATATTGAAAGTCTTCTAATGTAATCCCATCATCAAATTTCATTAATACCTTTTTTCATTTCACCATCCTAAAATCTTCCATGACTCTTGAATCCCTTATATGTTGACTTCGTACTCATTCAAAATTCTTCATGATCCATTAACCATTACTTTTCAACTTATTCTGAAATACTTCTTTCCTACAAACAAAATCATGAATCATATCCTATGATTCAATATTAGGGAAACCAATTTCATCAAATAATCCATTCATTTCATTGATCATTGTCAGTTTCTTCATCCTCAATAAAAATTGCTTTAGGTTTAGGTAAAAAAATATTTGTACGATAATAGTTTTACGATTCCTAAAACTTATTCAAAGGACATGTGTTTGTGTAATTACTATGAATACAACATTTAAAACATTCAATTGATCCCTCAGAAATAACTACATTCCCTTTCATAGAGTCAACTAAATGCTTCCTTTTTCTATGGAAGGTTCTTGCTTTATGACCTTTATTACCAAATCTATAGCATCTTTATGTCCCTTTAAAACATTTTCCAATGTGTTTCCTCCCACATCATTGACACATAGGTGTTTGAACACACATACCATTATGATTATTACATTAACTTTTGTAGGGATTAGTTTCTCGCATATATGATGCCTTATAAAAATCACCAAGTTTCAGGAGGTCAATCATGACTCCAGACAGTTGGTTGAGAATAACCACAAGAGTTCTCATTGTATCTCCCATATCATTTATTTTCTCTTTCAGAAAACCGTCAATGTTTTCTTCACATCCACTATTACATTGGTTCCTGCTAGATCCATCCATTTAGTAAAACGAAAAAGTTCATTGTGAGTATATCAGAAAAATCATTATATAATATCTTATGAGGAGGGTAAATACTAATATATAATTATTACTATTATATTAAACTCATTCACTTTATCTAAAAAATTAATTAACTCTTTCTGAAATCTTAACCATTATGGTATTGTAACATATGCTTAAATAATACCATATCTTCTAATGTTATCTAAAATGACCTCTGATACCAACTATAAGGACCTGGCCTTAGTACATTACATAATTATGAATTAAATAAAAAATTTACTTTATAGATCTTTTCAGGTTTAGAGTTTTAGATAATTAAGACATAACTGTTACATTACTACTTGAATATTAAAAAGTAGAAACATCTACTATAACCGATTTTTCAAATCCATAAATAAATAAAGAGTTATTTTCTTGATGTAAATCTTCTTGAATACTTCATTTCTCTTACCCTTCCTTATAACCTGTGAAAAACATTTCAAAAACGTAGGATGAGGAAAAAAAGATCAATAAGGGATATAAAATAATGAAAGGAAAAATTATCCAATCAAAAATAAAAATCAATGAAACCACAATTTTTAATCACAACATACCTTCTAAAATCATAATATTTATGGATAACAAATATTAATCAAAATTCATAAAGGTAACATAAGGCATACATACCATACTTACATTGTAGCTATCACATCTACATATGGAGTCACATTTGAAAACCCCATCCTAGTATATTCCCTAAATTTCTTCGGAGAAACATTAATGTTTACCTCCTTCACGTCACCCAATGAATTGGAGAGCTACATAGGGCTCACCAACCTTAGTTTTATCATAGAACCAACCTTATACATAACAATGGCCAAGTAACACATAACTTAAGCATTAAAGCAAGATAACAATACCATATTGCAATAAAAATATAACATTTTAAGATATTGAAATAATGAATCCATTCTAAAAACCATTTTAAATAAAAAAATACATAAAATGAGTATATGTTATTCATTTTATTTTAAAAACATTACGGCTCGTTAAGGAATCCAATGGTCAAATAATACCCATGGTGGCGGAAAAGGTTGTTGTCACCACTTACGTAAAAAAGATACATTAATTTTTGTCATTTAGTAAAATGTTTCATAGTGAAAATAAACCCTTTTAATGAAATGAAAAGTCAAAAGGGGTTTATACACTGTATAATAGAATGTTTTTATAAATAAAAGGATGCCTCAATAAAAGGAGATTGAGACGAAGTCCCTTACAAAGAGGATATCCTTAGATTAAGAATAAATCATTTATTTAATTAAGTGTGAATAATATAAATACACCCAATATAATTAGATATTAAGTGTAAAATAATCATAAATCATTCATAAATATTCATATAACGACATAATAAATAATTAATGGTTTATCCCAATGAATTGAAATTTCGTAAAGAAGATCCCCTATAGAAATTTGACATCCTAACATCATCAATTTAAAATTCAGAAAATGTGTTGATGAGAGATAAAAAGTGTATCTCATCACTTGTATATAAAATGTACAGAAATAATGATATATAATAACATTTCCAAAAATAATAATATGTAATTTAAATGACAAAACAAAAAGATGTCTTTGAAAAAGAGGAGGTTGAATAGTTCCCTTACCAATTTGGGTAACATTCGAAACGTACAACCCATGAATGAAGGATCCTACAATGAAAAAACAAATCCCAAAAAATTAATGTATATTACACAAATATTACAATCATGGGTAGTACATACACCACAAAAATGTAAATAGTGGCAAATATAGCATGAATCTCACTGGAATAAAAGAGAGATCAAAACCCCTTAACTCATTGTAGTCAATTGAGTCGTGTGACCGAAAGATAATAAAAATTAAATGAATCATATAAAACGATGAATATAAATATAATCATGATAATATATATCAATTGTTAGTACAAAATACACCACATTAAAAAAATAAGTGGAGAACAATGGAAATCTCATGGAATTAAAAGTGAGATAAGAAATCCCGTACCACATGTCCTACTTGACTCACTTGTATATTCCTTGATCTTCTTGAATGATAAACTTAAATTAATTTCTATTATCTTAAGAATATTTCTTATGTTTATTATTCCTTTTATATCACTTATTACCTTTATATAACAATTATATAATTGTTTGAGTTCATATTTGACATTTTGTCAATGTTCAGAACTTGAGTCAAAAATGAATTTGTTATAAATATAAATTGTCCATATGGTCAAGATTCCATTATCTATAGAATTATATTCATCATTTAGATGTAATATATATTATATATATATAGTATATATATTTATTTACAATAGTACATAACATTTGGAGACAATAAATGAAATTAACCATTCTTTGAGACGGTAAGTTGTACGTACGAATGAACACTACATTCATATCTATTTCATACTTTAGTAGAATGGAATAATAATGATAAATAGGTATATTATAGGTAAATTATAATATATATGTTATATATGTTACATAAATTCATTTATTCCATTATTTATACGTTCCATGTATGGCATGAATGAGTCATATCACTTGAGAGGGCGGTAGTCCACACTTCCTGTGATGAAATTATTACAGTTCCACAACATGAAATGTACAACGATGTTATTTAAATATAAAATTCAGAATAATATAAAAAATGAATACCATGTATATCATATAAAAATCCAGTGACATCATAATGGCCACCGTGAATGGTTTTAATAGAAGATTGAACAATCATCGTTTCGTTAGGCAATAATTCGCCACCCATAGAAACAATATGTTCTTTAACCATTAGAAAGAGGTGTGTGTAATTGTATATATAATCCTTATTATAACAAAATACTAGTATACTGTGGTTAATGGTGTTATTATGGTATCAAATAATAATAATATTGTGTTGAGTGAAGAAGGAAAATAAAATAAAGAAACTCGAGAGAAGACATTAGTTCTAAATCGGGTAACTCTTTTTGACTTGAGGAAAAGGATTACTAGAAAAGACTTATGCACAATGTGATGATTCTATGAGTAATTGATGTATTTTGAGAGATAATATGTGCAATGGTTGGACAAGACAAGGGATTGAGAGGTGCGGGTAAGTGTAACGACCTAAAGTTTCATTAATGGAAATCCCTCTTAATCTAATTATATTTATCTTTATGTAAATTTTTTATGTAAAATATATACTTCTTTGGTTTTCTGTTAAGAATTTTGACCATTGTATTTATAGTCGTTGAACAGTAATCACACTATTAGTAAAAATATAGGGACTTAACAAACCCAATTTACTCAGAAAAAGGAAGAGATAGTCTCATCTAGTAGAATTTCTCCATTAGATGCCCATTTATCGGAGCTCAGAAAAGAGGTGGAATCCTTGGGATTTTCTCTTAAATATTCCCAAGATAAGTTTCATAATGTCAAGATCAAACGAGGCAGTCTACAAGAATAGTGGAAGTTGATAGAGATCACCACTCGAGCGATGTTATTTGAGACACCCCAAGAGTCTGTCACCATCACACACCTTACCGTTGGGACTTATGCACCTATTTTAAGGGGTTATGTAATAAATCGCTAGTACTATGTTCATTTACATTTTTTTTGTATATAATAATGTATATAATTTCATGTCATCTTTGATACATTGTAAATATTTTGTAAACCACAAATAGTGTTTTTAGTTTTTATTTAATTAAGAATTATATCTTATTAAATTAAGGTATCTTTGAATTAAATAAAATTTTAATAAAATATTTTTATTATTAAATTAATTTTTTTTAAATATAAATGATCTAATAATTTTTTGAATGCAATTGTAATTTTTATTAAGGTTTGAAAAACATTTTTTTCAAAACCCGTGAATTTTTTATGAATGTCAGTTTGTATTTTTAATGTGAAAATTAACATATTTAAAAATTTATTTAAATAAAATAAATGTTATTTCTGGAATCAGGACGTAGAAATTATCCAACGATGAATTTTTCATAATTTCCTGAGATAGTTAAATTTTTGGGTAAAAAATAAATACTGTTTCAATATATAATGTGTTTTATGACATCATAATGGAAAAATAGTGATTTAATAAAATTATATAATCTTTGATTTGGCCAATATATGTTTTACCTTTAAAATAATGTGATTTTGGGTTTGTTTGACTTATTTTACAAATGAATTAATGGATCTCTCCAGACTTATTAAACACTTTTTCTTTTTAAATTGTTTTATCCGGGAGTGTGACTCACCACCACATAAGCAATCCCATTATTTTAAGAAGTTCAGGCTTTGAAAATATAAAATATTGTTTTCCTTTTCCTTTTTCAAAAAAAAATCATGGGCAAAAACCAATATATAGTTTGTGGTTTGGATTAGTTTAATGTAAGGGGTCCCAAACCTAAATAATAATGAATTCTCTCACCTTTCCTATATAAACACACCCAAGCACACAATTCCTTCTCACTAAAAGCCTTTTTAGTCATCCAACCTCATACCTACTCTCTCTATAATCCTCCCAAGGTTCCCCATGCTCCCAATAATCCTCCCTCAAGCCTCTCTCTAGCCTTTGGAAGAACACTTCCATGTAAGTGTTTTTCTTCATTTCACTTTTTGTCCAATTTTATTAATATTGTTATTCCCTATTAATTTCAATTATAAATGATGTGGTATGGTTTCAAACCTCCCCCATACTTCCCTCTTATTTTTTGAATGATGGGAGACCCCTTTCTCTCTCATTAAATTCCTCCCATGTTCACCCATTACTATGATGAAATTCTGAAAGAAACTTCTCTCTCTTCTTTTACATTCAAGCAATACTTTTTTATCATGAAACTAAATTCCATTATAATTGTTTGGAAATGTATCTATATAACCCGATTAAATTTAATTTTATGTAAATATGTTGATACTTCCTTTTCAATCTCATAAACCATTTTTATGAATTCTTATGTCGCGCCGTTACACTGCCGAAATTGCACCGATTTTCTAATCCAATGACTTTGTGTAGTGAATACCATGCCCATTTCTCAATAAGTGGAATTTAACTTTATGCACAATTACATATTGATTATAATGTTTCATGTATGAATTACACATTCCTTTATCATGGAATAAATTATTATGTTTATTGAATCCAGGTTTTATGATCCATGTGGCACAGTTATGCATGAAATGAAATGTGTAAAAAGGGTGTTCCCTTATAGCGCTCCAATGAAATGGGTAATGTATAGTATCACGATAATTCATGTGAAATGAGTGTTGACTCATGAATATTCATGTGCAGTGATTGTCTACTCGTTCTTCATGTTCAATGAGGATTTACTCCTGCTCCCTATGCAATGAGCCCGGTTCATGCTAATTCCATGTTAAGTGTTGTTGCCACATTTCCATGTTATGATTATCATGAGTTATCATGAATTTATGTCCATGTTTCTATTTTTCTCAATTTATATGCCTGTTGCATAACATGAATTGTACTCCTCATGTATTACATGTTTATTCCTTTAATGGGATTTATATCTCACACCTTTTCTTATGCATGTCCTTAGGTAATCCCATGCAATGCTAGGTATGAGGGAATGTAGTAGTCATGAAAAGGATGTTTTCAATAAAGATGTTGTATTTCATGTTTTAAGTTGTTATCTAATGATCCTAAGCCCCAAAGACACCAGACCACTCGATCATCCATGTTGTATCATGTGAATGGTTTATTTAATACATCATGTTTACTTTTGTATTAAAATCCGGGTTTTCATAGTTGGTATAAGAGGATAGGTTTAGTTATTTTTGGGATTAGGATTAGAAAACCCTAGTAATGCCTTAGAGACAAGACTATGTATAATAAAAACATCCCTATGTTTTGATAAGTACTGAGTAAGTGGTTTATCAATCAAATGCATCCCTGTTTGGATACGAGCAGGTAGAGGCAGCTCTTGCATAGATGTATTCTAGGGTTAAAACCTGAAAACACCGCTTTGAACTAGACTCGAATGAGAACTGGTGCACAACAACAGGCATTGTCTCACTCTTTCTTATGACACTCCCCGGGGATATGTTTGTATAAATTCACTAGCTTAGTATGAAACCTTATTAAGGGAATTAAAAAAATTTCCCCTAAGAATATATGTTTGAAAGAAGATCATGAGAATCCTAGATTGAATCTTATAGATGCATGAGTTAAGGAAGTGAATGTTTATTTAAAAGAATCAAAATTTTTGTTTGGATTACCCATTATCTGTTACCCCCTAAAATTCCTTTTATTCCATCCAATGGAAGGTAATATGAGTACTCGGGCTAACAACCAGGGTAAAGATCATTGTGATGACTATACTAATGAGATGCACAATCCAATGGGAGTAGGAATCCTGAACTTTGTCAAACTTCCCTCTCATCATACTCAGGCTTTGAGTGTAATCACGAGTCAAGAGGAAAGTCCAAAACCCCCATAATAAAGAACAATCCACTATCGAGAGCTTCATGAGACAAAGGCCTCCAACGTTTAGTGGATCATCCGATGACACGATTGCTGAACAATGGATCTACTCCTTTGAAAAGATCTTCTCCATCCTTCAATGTTCTGAATAAGAGAAGGTTCTCCTAGTGGCTTATCATATGGTGGATGAAGCAGATAAATGGTGGATGTTGATAAAAAATACAAAGCCTGATGAGGAGATTGCAGAATTTGAATGGAAGGATTTTCGGAAGATGTTTTTCTATAAATATTTTCCATGCACCATCCGGCTTAAGATGGAAAGGGACTTCCTTTCCCTCAAGAAAAAAAGAAGATGAATCTATTGGATCATACAAGGAAAACAACACAAGGATATCATGATACGCTTCTGTCTTTGACGTTACCCCCGAATGCAATGTAGAACACTTCTAGGGTGGGCTGAAGCCTAGCCTGCAGAAAGTAGTAGCGATCCATGACTACGACAGCTATAAGGAAATTGTCTGATGTTCCCTCAAGGTCGAAATAGAGATAGGGTAATCATAGAGGAATCATGGGGACAACAAGAATATGGTGGACTTCAATGTTGGTGGTCTGATAGATAAATCCAATGGTGCTAAGAAGATCCAGCACCCCACTTGCCAATAGTGTTGAATGAAGCACCATGGAAATTGCATCAAGGGGACGAGAAAATGCTTTGGGTGTGGGAGAGAAGGGAACCTAGCTGTTAACTGTCAGCATGAAAGACCTGTGGCTGTGATAGAGGATATGAACACTCATTTCCAACCTCAACATGTTGATCATTTCTACAAATGAAACGAACTGGGGAATCTTGCAAATTAGTGCCCTAATCCAAAGGTTTTCGGAGGCAACCAACAACCTCCAAGGCAGCAAGGAAGAGCTTTTCCCATCACTTCTGTCGAAGTGAACCCCAAAAATGAAGTGGTGACAGGTACGCTAGTTATAAATTCATGAATAGTTAATGTAATTTTTTATTAAGGATCTACACATTTCTTTATATCTCAAATTTTTATTAGAACAATCCCAACACCACCACAAATCATGGATGTGATGATGTAGGTGACTACGACAAATGGGGAAATCATTTCATCCCATGAATATAAGTCATCCTATATTATATTCTGTGGATTGAATTTCTTGGTGAAACTCTTCATACTCCCTCTGGTAGAATATGATACAATTCTTGGCATGGATTGGCTTTACTTATATAGGGTTATCATAAATTGTCGGGACAGGGAAATCACATACCATATAGAGAATTGACCCCCGATTCCTTACAAGTGTAAGGATGAAGATGAATCTCCTTTAGATCAATCATCTCATGCATGGATATTACTGCCCTATGAGCACGTGTATCTGGCTCATATGATTGAGTCCAAGGTAGAAACCATCCTTGAAGGAAAGCCTCTTGTGAGGGAATTCGATGAAGTGTTTCCTGAGGAACTGATGGGCCTTCCTCCTAGAAGGTATGTTTAATTCTCAATTGAACATATACTCGGGGCACTTCCAATATCCAAGACTCTATATAGAATGGCTGTCGTTGAGCTTGAAGAGTTTAAGAAACAACTATAGTATAATCTGGATAGAGGGTTTATACGCCCAAGTGCTTCACAATGGTGTGCACCAGTCCTCTTCTTCACGAAGAAGGATGGGTAAATTCTGTTTTACATCGATGATCATGATCCTAAAAAATCACGATAAAGAACAAGTATCCTACTCCAAGGAAAAATTACTATTTCGATATGCTACGTTGAGCACAATACTTTTCCATGGTAAATTTGTAGTCGAGATATTATCAAGTAAGGGTGATGTAGGAAGATGTCACCAAGACTGCTTTTTGTACAAGATACGGGCACTATAAATTCATATTAATGCCTTTCAGACTCACCAATGGTCTAGAAATCATCATGGAAATGATGAATAAAGTCTTTAGATATTACCTAGAAAAATTTTTGGTAGTCTTTATAGATGGTATTCTAATATACTCCAAAACAAGGGAGGATCATGCGGAGAATTTAAGAACTATACTGGAGAGTTTGTGCAAGGATAAGATCTATGAAAACTATAGAAAGTATGATTTATGGTTGGAGTAAGTCTCATTCATGGGCCATATAATCACAAGCAATGGGATATCTGTGGATACCTCTAATAAAGATCCAATTGAGGGATGGCCGAGGCCAACATCGGTAACAGATATTTGTAGATTCTAGGGGTTAACTGGATATTATCGACGAATTGTGAGAAATTTCAAACGATTGTTAAACCCTCTTACAAAGCTAACTTGAAAGAGAGTAATATTTTGTTGGAGTGATTAATGCGAATAAATCTTCAAGGAGTTGTAAAGGAGGCTTATCACTGCACCAGTGCTCACTTTTTCCACAAGTGGAGAAATTTTTTAGGTATTCAGTGATGCATGAAAGAAGGGATTATGCTGTGTGCTGATGCAGAATGATAAAGTGATATCCTAACCCTCAAGGAAGTTGAAAATCCATGAGTGAAACTATCCAACGCATGATCCGGAGTAGGCGGCTGTGATCTTTGCCTTGAAAATCTGGAAACATTATCACTATGGGGAGAAATGTGAAATATATACTTACCACAATAGTCATATATATATATTCACACAAAAAGAGATTAATATGCGCCAGAGAAGACAGATATAGCTCATCAAAGATTATTACTATTCAATACATTTCCACCCTTGGAAAGTGAACAAGGTGGCAGATTCCCTAAGTAGAAAGGACCCAGCGATTCTATCAATGATTAGAATTGATAAGGATCCAATCTTCTTAGACATTATGAAGATTGACATGGGAATCCTAAAGAAGGGAACATAATGAATACTTTCACAAATGATTGCTCAACCATCTCTTTTGGAAAGGATTATGGATGTTTAAAAGGATGATGTATGAATTCAGGAAAAAGTGGAAGCTATCAAAAGAGGGAAATACTCTTTGTTTAATTTTAATAAAGATGGAATTGTGCGATTTGGGAAAAGGCAATGTGTTCCATCATGTCTGAAGCTGAAGAAGGAACACTTGGATGATGCACATAGTTCAAATTTCTCTATTAACCCATGGAGCAGAAATATGTATAGAGATATCCAGGAACACATTTGGTTGGATAATATGAAAAAGGCGATCGCCCAATATACATCAAAGTACCTGGTCTTCCATCATGTGAAGGCAGAGAGGAATAAGTCTAAGGGGATGAGGCAATTGTTGCCCATACCGAAATGAAAATGGGAGAACATCACTATGGACATTGTCACCGGACAGGCGAGGACATCCAAAGGCAGCAATGCACTCTGGGTTGTTTCGGATCGTCTTACAAACACTGCACACTTCATTCCTATTTGGGATGCTTTCTCTTTGGGTCAACTGGCATGGATATATATGAGGGAAGTGGTAAGGTTTCATGGTGTACCACTACTTATTGTGTCTGAACGAGATCCAAGATTCACCTCTATGTTTTGGAAGAGTCTTCAACATGCTCTAAATACTCAACTGAACTTTAGTACGACCTATCATCCTCAAACTGATGGGCAATCCGAGTGGACAATCCAAACAATTGAGGATATGTTCAGAGCATTCTCATTGGACATTAAATGATAATGGGATCAACATCTTCATGTGGTTGAGTTCTCATATAATAATAGTTTCTACTCGAGCATCCAAATGGCACCATATGAATCCCTATATGGGTAAAGGTGCATAACACTGACATGATGGGATGAGGTAAGTGAACAAATGCTTCTTGGACCAGAAATGGTCGAGGAAATAGGGGAGATAGAGAAAACCATTCAGTGGCATATCACGGCAGCCCAGAGTTGATAGAAGAGTTATGCAGATAATCGTCGACGGGACATTCAGTTTAATGTTGGAGACATGGTTTTTCTATGCATATCTTCGCGGAATAAGGTAATGAGGATTGAAAATAAAGGGAAGTTATGTCCAAGGTATATCGGCGTCTTCGAGATTATTGAACATGTTGGGGTTGTGGCCTATCGACTTGCACTTACACCTACCATGGTCAAAGTACTTGATGTATTTCATGTACCTCTCTTAAGGAAGTACATACCAGAGCCTTCAAATGTACTCTTTTCTGAGTTGGTACAGTTGGAATATGATTTTTCTTATGAGGAGCAACCAGTGAAGATATTATATTGTAGAGGAAACGTTCTATGAAATAAGACAATGCCCCTCATCAAGGTGTTGTGTCAAAACCACAAGTTTGAAGAAGCTACTTGTGAATCAGAGGAAATGATGAAGCTGAGTTACCCACATCTATTTTATTGTGGGAAAAGGAAATTTAGAGGGAGGAATTTCTTAAAGGGGGAATATTGCAATGACACAAATATTCATTAATAGAAATCCCTCTTGATCTAATTAATTTTCTCTTTATGTAAATTTTTAATGTAAAATATCAACTTCTTTGGTTTTCTATTAAGAATTTTGACCATTGGTTTTATATTCGTTGAACAGTAATCAGACTATTAGTAAAAATATAGGGATTTAACAAAACCAATTTACTCAGACAAAGGAAGAGATGGCCTCATCTTGTATAATTGCTCCATACGATGCCCATTTATTGGTGCTCAGAAAAGAGGTGGCATCCTTGGGCTTTTCTCTTGACCAATCCCAAGCTGAGCTTCATCATTTCAAGCTTGAACGGGACCGTCGAATGGAAAAGTGGAAGTTTATAGAGATTACAACTCGAGCGATGTTATCTGAGCCGCCCCAAGAGTTTGTCACCATCGCGCGCCTTACCCTTAGGTCTTATGCGGCAGTTTTAAGGGGTTATGTAACAAATCTCTAGTACTATGTTAATGTACATATATTTGTATATAATAATGAATATACATTCTTGTCATCTTTGATACATTATAAATAGTTTTTAAAGTAGATATAGTGTTTTTAGTTATTATTTAATTAATAAATCTATCTTATTAAATTAAAGAATTTTTATATTAAATAATATTTTAATAAAATAATATTTTTATTAAATCAATTTTTATTAAATATAAATTATCTTATAATTTTATGAATGCAATTGTAATTTTTATTAACGTTTGAATGCCATTTTTGCCCAAATCAGTGATTTTTCAATAAATGTATGTTTGTATTTTAAAAGTGAAAATTAAAATATTTATAAAATTATTTAGATAAAATAATTGTTATTTCAGGAATTAGGATGTCAAAATTCTCCAATGGTGAATTTTTCATAATTTTCTGAGACAGTCATATTTTTGGGTAAAAATTAAATACCGTTTAAATATATAATGTGTTTTATGACATCATAATGTCCCAATAGTGATGTAATAAAATTTTATGAGATTTATGTTCTTAAAATATATTTTTTACCATTTATATAATGTTATTTTGGGTTTGGTTGAAGTATTTTAAAAAGCATTAATGGACCCCTGAAGACTTATTAAACACCTTGTCTTTTTCAATTGTTTTCTATGGGAGTGTGACTCACCTCTACATAAGCAACCTCGTTATTTTAAGAAGATCTGAGTTTGTCCTTATAAAATATTTTTTTCCTATTCCCTTTGCAACAAACCATGGGAAAAATTCATGGGCTGGTTTGAGGATTGGATTAGTTTAATGTAAGTGGTCCCAAACCTAAAACAACTTATCTCACCTTTCCAATATAAAACCACCCATGCTCCCACTTCCTCCTCACTCAAAGCCTTTTCAGTTCCTCATACCTCTACCCTACTCTCTCTAGAATCCTCCCATGGTTCCCCAAGATCCCAAGAATCCTCTCTCTAGACTCTCTCTAGCATTTGGATGCACACATCTATGTAAGTGTTTTTCTTCCTTTCACTTTTTTGTCCAATTTTCTTAATAATGGTATGAATTTTTAATTTCAAATATAAAATTTGGGGTATGGTTTCGTACCTCCCTGATACTGCCCTCTTATTTTTTTAATGATTGAAGACACATTTAGTTCTCATTAAATTCCTCCCATGTACACCCATTACTATGTCGAAATTCCGAAAGTACTTCATCTCTTCTTTTACATTCAAGAAATAATTTTGTATCATGAATAAAATTTAAATTAAAATTGTTTGGACTTGTATTTAAATTACCCCCTTACTATCTATTCCATGTAAATATTATGAGACACCGCTTTATATCTCATCAACCATTTTTATAAATTCTTATGTCACGCCGTTACGCTGCCGAAATTGCACCGATTTTCTAAGCCTATGCCATTGTGTAGTGAATAACATACCAATTTCTCCATCAAGGGTATTAACCTTTGTTCACATTTAATTATTGATTATAAAGTTTCATGTATGAATTCCAAATTCCATTATAGTGGAATAAATGATTATGTTTATTGAATCCATATATTATGATCCATGTGGCACACTTATGCATGAAATGAAATGTTTAAGAAGGGTGCGCCCTTATAGCGCTCCAATGCAATTGGTAAAGTATAGTATCATGATACGTCATGTGAAATGAGTGTTGAATAATGCTAATTCATGTGAAATGAGGGTTTACTCTTGATTCATGTGAAATGAGTATTTAATCATTCTCTTTGTGAAATGATCCTTGGTTGGTGCTAATTCCATGTTATGTATTTTTTCCACAGTTCAATGTTATGATTATCATGCATTATCATGAATTTATGTCCATGTTTATCTTGGGATCAATTGATATGCCTATTGTCTAACATGCGTTTTACTCCTCATGTATTCCATGTTTATTCTTTTATGGGCTTTATAGCTCACCCCTTTTCTTATTCTTATCCTCAAGTTATCCCATGCAATGCTAGGTACGAGGGAATGTAGTTTTCATGTAAAAGATGTTTTCAATAATGATGTGGTATTTCATGTATTAAGTTTTCATATAATAATCCAAAGTCCCAAAGACACTATGCCTCTCGATTATCCATGTTTTATCAAGTGAATGGTTTATGTAATAAATCATGTTTACGTTTTTATTAAAAAAAAGTTTGTCATAGTAAGGGGTAGAGGTGGAGGCCTTTAATAAGAGGGAGGAGGGTCACTTTTGGAATGTCTTCAAATGTTACTTTATTAAAATATTATTATCAGAATTTAAAGGTCCCAAAATGATACATTTTGAGGATAGGTTGATAGGGGTTCAAAAACCACCCATCCAATTGGGTTCCTACAAGTTTATTTCTCTGATTTTACCTTATCTTTTCATTTTATTTAAATCATTCATTAATGAGGAAATAACAACATCATCATGGTGTCATAAATAAGTTTATTTATTTAATGTCTAAAAATTTAAATAAAATACAATGATGTATGAAATATTTTTATATTTCTAATAAATATTTACACTCTAGTATATAATTTATGTAAATAAAACTAAAATGGTTTTACATAGGTTATTCAAAACATTCTTATATTTCACATATTTTTTTAAAATAATTTCATAAATGTCACTATAACACCCATGTGACTCCACGAGACCTCAAATTTGTTATAAATCTTCACATGGTCGGACATGACTCAAAAAAGATGATTTGGACAATTTTTTGGGTCATTTTATATTATTATGATATTATTTTATTACCCTTAATTACCTGATTAATAATTAATCATGATAATTAAAGATAATTGTCGCTGTTACAATTTGTAATGTTCAAATACCAAAGGCTCTTAACTACATAATATGGGATGTCTGATTCCAACTATGGAATCAATTTTACTAAAATTAAAACACAGAAATTTAAGTAATTAATTTTAAAATAATTCTTGTCGTCAAAAAAATAGCGTGTTTTTTAGAAACAATATCTATCAAAAGATTGAACTTGTTTATGTACAATTTCAAAGTAAAATTAATTCCAATTACAACCATGGAATTAAATGGTAAAAATATATTATAATTAAAATTAAAAAAAATTAAAATGATAATCCTTCCAAATAAATAAATTATATTAAATTGAGTTTTCAAATTAAAATACCGCATTTTTCACTATTCAGTAAAAAATTAACTTTATCGATTAAATAACATAAATTTATAGAAATTAAATTTTGATGTCATGATTATAAAGAAGGATTTTATTTTTTCAAATATAAAATATAAAATTTTACAAAAGTATATTTAAAAAGAGTTCACCATCAAAAGGAGGTTAATCGACCTTTTAAATATATTAGAATATTTATGCATACAATTGGAATCATTTTCAATTTAAGCCTCTAACATTTATTAGATAAATGTAAAAATATTTAACAAACATATATAATCATTTTTTAGTAAATACTGTTCATTTCTGCCATTACAATGGATAGGAGTTATCTACTAATAATAATATTATATTATTAGTGTGGAACATAAGATTTTAAAGAAACATGTTGCTACGTATCAAGTACGCTATCAAACATAGAGTCCCCTTTAAAGAAAAATTAATATTTGATTCTCAAGTATTTTTAAATATGAAAATTCCATATTATTTATTTACTTGGGATGTTACATCCATACCCCTTTTAAAAATTACGTCCTCGCAGTTTTAAAATTGGGCTCAGAAACATCATTGAAATCCCCACATCAGAAAAGTAGTCAACAATGTTATCAATTTAACAGAATGAAAGAGAAGTACAAAGCACACCTGAGACAAAAAATACTAGGATTCCATGAAAAAAAGGATTTGGATTATGAAAACCATCATTTTATAATGGATAGTGATAGAAAACTTGTCTAGGATAATTTTAACCACCAATAAATCTCAAACTTGTCTTGGGTTAAATGGTATTTGATTCCCCAGTAAGAAATTTTCACAGAAATTTTTTTTATGTTACATTTCATTGAAGAATTTATTTATAAGCTTAACTAAATCATAAGGAATCATACATACCTGTCACGTAGACTTTCAACATTTAATAGATTGATAACACAAACTAATATTTTCTCCAAACAATGAGTATTTTTGATGACTTGATCGAATTAAGAGCGCTAAAATAAACATTGAGAGAATCACATAATCTGTACAAGATGAACATTATATTTCCCATGTTTTTAGACCATAACCAAAACCAAAATGCTTAGTACAAGATCAGATAATCCCCAAAAAGGATAATCTTTTACAAAAAGAAAAATTAATCTTAATCTCCAAAATTTAACCAACAAAAGCCAAATTTCATCAAAGACAATTCAATAAACAGATATCCATAATAATTTTCAAAGTAATCCAAACTAATATTGAAACCCAAATCTTAGAAGGATTAAATCACATAGTATTACAAGATAAATCTTAACATTGATTTCCAAATAACATTAGTTACTATTAAATTCTCATAATGAAAAGTAACTAGCCTAATCATATATCCTCCCTGAAAGGTTAACCATTTCCATATATAACCCAAAATCAGCTACGTATTAATTCATAATATCATTAAACTAAAAATAATTAGTCATACTAATCTGTGACATCATTTAGTCTAGTTGTAGGTGATAAATACCACCCACACATTGGTTGCGGGTTCGATTCATGTAGCTCAGTTCGACACGATTGATTGTGACACGGTATACGTGTTGTACCTTTTCAAAAACTATATAAATTTATAACATTATCAAAAAAGAGATAAATTCATCAAAAATAACAATAACATTTTTTAGCTACAATGGTTTTCAAATAACCTTCATTTTGCATACCAAAATGTGTTTAACTTTAATTTACTCAAATTCAAGGATTATATAAACCCAAATGGTTTTTTATATCTATATCCACAAAAGAAAAGATAACTATTCGTTTAATAAAATTTTTATATATCAAAATTTTGGGTTACATATAATACAAAAAGATTTCTAATGTAATCCCATCATCAAATGAGCCTTATAACTTTTAAGCATTTCACCATCCTAAAATCTACCATAACTCTTGAATCCCATATATGTTGACTACATACTCATTCAAAATCCTTCATGATCCATTAACCATTCCTTTACATCAAATTCTGAAATACTTCATTCCTACAAACAAAATCATGAATCATATCCTAATATTCAATAATAGGAAAACATATGTTAGGAAATAATCCATACCTTCCATTGGTCATTGTCAATTTCTTCATTCTCAATCGAAATTTAATTAGGTATTGGTAAAAAAATATTTGTATGATCTTGGTGATCCCATTCATGAAACTTCTTCATCGGACTTGTGTTTGTATAATGACCATGTACACAACATTCAAAACATTTAATTGATCCCTTTGAGAGAACATCATACACTTTCCTTGAGTCAACTAAATGATTCCTATTTCCATGGAAGGTTCCTTCTTTATGACCATTATTTCCATATCTATAGAATCTTTTTATCCCATTGAATGATTCTCCTAGGTGTTTCTTTCCACATCATTGACACATAGGTTTTTGAACATGCTTACCTTTATGATTATTACATGAACTTCTGTAGGGATTTGTATCTTTCATATAAGATTCCTTATAAAAATCACCAAGGTTCATGTAGTCAATATTGAATCCAAATATTTTTTTGAGAATAACCACAAGAGTTCTCATTGCATCTCCCATATCATTCAGTTGTTCTTTCGTAAAACCGTCTTAGTTTTCTTCTCATCCTCTATTACTTTGGTGCCTGTAAGATCCAACCATTTAGTGAAACCAAAAAGGACACTGTGAGTATATTAGAAATATCATCATGTAATATATTATGAGGAGGGTAAATACAAATATATAATTATTCATGTTATCATAAAATCATTCACTTTATCTAAAAAAATCTATGACTCTTTCTGAAATCCTAACCATTTTGGTAATGCCACTTATTCGTAAAGAATACCCTAACCTATAAAGTTATCTAAACCGACCTCTAATACAAACTATATGGACCCAACCTTAAGACATTACATAATCATAAATTAAATTAATAATTCAATTTATATATGTTTTTAGGTTTAGATTTTTAGAGAATTAAGACATTACTATTACATAACAACTTGAATATTAAAAAGTAGAAACATCAACTATAAATGATTTTTCAAATCCTTAAATAAGACAAGAGTTCTTTTCTTGATGTAAATATTCTTGAATACATACTTTCTCTTACCCTTACTAAATACCCGTGAAAAACATTTCAAAAACTTGGGATGAGCATAAAAAGATCAGTAAGTGTTATAATATAATGTAAGGAATCATTAACACATCAAAAATAAAAATCAATGAAACCATAATTTTTAATCATAAAATACCTTCTAAAATCATTATAATATTGAATAACACATCGTAATCAAATTTCATAAAGTTAACATAAGGCATACATAACATACATACATTGTAGCTATTACATCTACATAGGTAGTCACATTAGAAATACCCATCACAGTATATTACCTAAATATCTTGGGAGAAACATTCATGTTTACCTCCTTCAAGTTACCAAATGAATTGGAGAGATATCTGGGGAACAAAAACCCTAGGGTTAACATATAACCACCCGTATACGTAATAATGGCCAAGAACCATAACATAATCATAACACATAACTTAAGAATTAAGGAACGATAACATTCCCATATTGCAATAACAATAAAACATTTTAAAATATTCAAATAACTAATCCATTATAAAAACCATTTTCAATACCAAAATATGTAAATGAGTATATGGTATTCATTTTCCTTTTAAAAAGAATATGGCTTGTTAAGGAATCTAATGGTAAAATAATACTCACGACGGCGGAAAATGTCTTTGTCACCGCTTACGTAAAAAAGAAACATTCCTTTTTTTCATTTAGTAAAATGATTAATATAAAAAAGAATCAATTTGAATGAAATGAAAAGTCAAAAGGGTTTTATACACCCTATTACTGATAGTCGTGTATAAATCAAAGGATGCCACAATAAAAAGAGATTGAGACGAAGTCCCTTACAAATAGGATATCCTTAGATTAAGGATAAATTAATTATGTAATTATGTATGAAAAATATAAATACACCCAGTATAACTGGATATTAAGTCTAAAAATATCATAAATCATTCAAACATATTCATAGCACGTCATAATCAAGAAGTATTGGTTTATCCCAAGGAATTGAAATTGGTTAAATAAGTTCCCTTATAGAAAATTGATAGCTTAACGACGTCACTTTAAAATTTAGAAATTGAGTTGATGAGAGGTCAAAAGGGTATTTGAAAACTTGGACATAAAATTTACAGAAATAAGGATATATAATAACATATCCAAACATAATAATATGAAATTTAAAAGACATAACAAAAAGACATCTTTTAAAAAGTGGAGGGTGAAAGGTTCCCTTACCGATTTGGGTATCATTCGAAACGTACACCCCATGAAGGAAGGATCATACAATGAAGCTTTAAATACCCATAATTTAAATTATATTACAAAAATAAATCAACAATGGGACGTTCATACACCACTAAAAAGTTAATAGTGGAATATGTTGCATTAATCTCACGAGAATAAATATGAGATGAAAAACCCTTACATCGTTGTAATCAATCAAGTCTTATAACCAATAGATAATAAAAACCAAATGAATCATAAAATACAATGAATATAAATAGAATAATGATAATAGATATCAAATGGTAGTACAAAATACACCACATTCAATTAATAAGTAGAGAAAAATGGAAATATCATGTAATTAAAAGTGAGATATGAAATCCCTTACCACGTGTCCGAGTTGACTCGCTCATATGTTCGTTGTTCGTCATGAATTATAAAATTATATTTATAACTATTTTCATAAGAATATTTTTTTAGTTTATTATTCCCATTATATCACTTATTACCTTTATATAAAAATTATTTAATTATTTGAGTTCATATTGGACATTTTTTTGATGTTTAGAACTTGAGTCAAAAATGAATTTGTTCTAATTATAAATTGTCCATGTGGTCAAGAGTCCATTATCTATAAACTTATATTCATAATTTAGATTTCATATATTTCATATAAATCCATTGTATATATTTATTTATAATATTAATCAATATTTAGAGATAATAAATGAAATTCACGGTTCACTGAGACATTACGCCATACGTACGCATGAACGGTGCTTTATTTCTATTTCATTCACTAATGGAATAAAAACATAACGATACATAGGTATTTTATAATTATAATATATTATATATGTTATATATGTTACACATGTTTATTTATTCCATATTTATACGATCCATATATGGCATGAACAAGTCACATCATTTTAGGGGGCTGTAGTCCACACTTCTTCAGATTAAATTATCGCAGTACCACTACATGAAATGCATAACAATGCGATTTAAAAATAAAATTCATAATCTTATAAAAACATAAATACCATATATATCATATATAAACAGTATGTTCTTTACCCATTTGATAGAGGGGTGAGTAAGTGTAGGTAGAATATATATCATAAAAACATCTTGGTATATTTAATATACTGTTTTTTCTCTGGGATCAAATAATAAGAAGATGTGGTGAGTTAAAAAAGAAATCAAAAGAAAGAAACTCGAGAGAAGACATTACCTCTAAATCGGGTAACTATTTTTGCTTTGAAACAAAGGCTTCCATTGAATGTATTCTGCCCAATGTGGTGCTTCTAGAAGAAATATAAGGATGTGTACAGATAAATGGAGAAAATATTGGATGACCCAAGGGATTTAGAGGTGTGGGTATGGGGGTAGAGGTGCATGCCTTTTATAAGAGGGAGGAGGGTCACTTTTGGAATGTCTTGAAATGTTACCTTATAAAAAAATTATTTTCGGATTTTAATGGTCCCAAAATGATATATTTTGAGGATAAGGTGATAAGGGTTTGAAATCCACCGATAAAATAGGTTTTTTAAAAGTTTATTTCTTAGATTTTACCTTATCTTTTCATTTTATTTAAATCGTTCATTAATGAGGTAATCACCGCATCATCATGGTTCCATAACTAAATTTATTTATTTAATATTGAAAAATTATAAAAGAATTCCATTATATAGGAAACCATTTTAGCTTTCCAATGACTATTAATAGTTTAGTATATCATTTACGTAAACAAAATTAAAATGGTTTTACTTATTAGATACAAACCTTTGTAAAAATTCTCTTCTTTTTTAAAAATAAAGTCAATAAATGTCACTATCACACACATGTGACTCCATGGGAACTCAAGATTGGTAACAATCATCTCACGGTCGGAAATGACTCAAAATAAGGGATTTAGACACATGTTGGGTTCATCTTATATTAATATTATTTTATTTTATTACCTTTAACTACCCAATTAATAATTAATCAGGATAATTAATGATAATTGTCGTCGTTACTATTCATAATATCCAAAAACAAAAGAGTCATATTTACATTTTTTGGACCTTATGATTCCAAATATGGAATCCATTTTTACACATTTCAAACACATAAATTTCAGTAATTTGTTTAAAAATATTTCTCATTGTCAAAAAAATAGCATGTTTTAAAGAAACATTATATATCAAAAGACTGACACTTGTTTATGTCAATTTTTAAAGTGAAATTAATTCCAATGACCACCATTGAACTAAATTGTAAGAATATATTCTAATTGAACATTAAATCCAAATAAAATTATAATAAAACCATATAAATAAATTATATTAAAAATATGTTTTGAATTAAAATACAACATTTTTCACTGATTCATTACAAAATGTGCTTTATCGGAAATATTACAAAAATTTACAAAAAGTAAATTTTGATATATTGATTATAAGGAAGGATTTTATTTTTTCATATATAACATATGAAATTATAAAGGTGTAGATTTAAAAAGGGTTCTCCATCAAAAAGAGGTAAATCAATGTGTTAATGAATATTAGAATATTTATGCTTAAAATTGGATTCATTCGCATTTTAAGCCTATAATGTTAAATGGATAAAGTAAAAAATATTTTTCAAAAATATATATAATCATTTTTATTAATTTTTTTCTCATTCCTTCCATTACAATGGTTATGCGTTAACTACTACTAATAATATTATATTGTTAGTGTGGAACATATGATTTCAAAAAAAAACCTATTGTTGTGTATCAGGTACGCTATCAAACATAGAGTCCCCTTAAATTAAAATTTAATATATAATTATCAAATGATAATAAATATTAAAATTTCATATTCTTTAATTAAATGGAATGTTACATCAATGAAAAATATATGAACCTTATTGGAAAGAATATGATATTTCATTTATGCACAATGTGGGGTAAGTAGAATTTTGTAAATTTTTTAAGGGTATGAGCAAATGTTTTAACTGTTGAAGGGAATGTTATCATGAATATGGATACTAAATTATTGGGAGGAAATTTCATAACAATGAGAATCGAGAGAAAGATACAAAAAATAATCCAACTGTACTCGTATGTTTATAATACAATGAGAATGGTAACATGGCTAACAATTTCTTAAATCCAAAGGTTAAAAACCACGATTAATTGTATTATCATCTTAATTAGAGAGACATAGGGAAATATAATTTCATCCTTGGTTTTGAAGAGTGGTGAGGTACTGACTTGGTGGAAGGTACACCAACCATACACTCTAGAACATATAATGTCTAATTTGAATATGGATATACCCATTTTTTCATATCTTAATAATTTTTCTAACAGTATCAATTTTACATCCAAAAAAAATTTATATTAAATTAATAGTTAAAACCATTAATTTTATGATGAGTGTATCTCACGTGGATGATGACTCTATGGTCGATATTGGTTTGATTTTGCTTCCTAAATATATTTTCATTATTTATGTGGTTAAATTTGATTCCATATATTGCATGGATTGGATTTATCAATATAAATCCGGAAATGTTTTTTGGAGAAGGTTTATCATGATTGATATTATAAACCAACATATTGTCATCCATTAATGTAATAAAATGTATGAATATCTGATGTAGGTCAAATCTAATATATACGTCTTATTTCTAATTTAAAAGGGTTGTTTTCTCAACTAGTCTGTTAGAAACATGATATAGTTTGTAAACCTATTTTACTTGATTTTGTTGATGTATTTTCAGGAGAGTTAAATAGTATTCCACCGAATCATGAAATTTACTTTTCAATAGTACTCATACCCAGTGACACAAAAATTTAAAATAAAATATATAGATTGTTCCTCATTGAGCAGATTAATTTGAATAATCAACTCCCATATAATCTTATAATGGGATTTATCCATTGAAGTAAGTCATCTTAGAGTGGACTTGTCATTTTTTAAAAAATATTGTCCAAAATGACTCTGCATTGAATATGTGAATATGAACAACAATATTTTCAAGAACACATATCCTCTAACCCATTTTTTGCATTTTTTTATCAACTAGATAGATCTCAATAATTTTCTTATATGGACCGTCATTCTGGATATCATCAACTTATGGTTATGAATGAGTATATACCCTATATGGCATTCCTTACATGGTATATACACAATGAATATATAGTGATGCTATTAGGTCTTTCTAATTATCATTTTATAATCTTGGATTTAATAAATAGAGTCTTCAGAGATTACCTTGATTAGTTTTCAGTAGTCATTATAGATGATATTTTTTTCTATTCATAGAGAAATAATTTATTTAATATAACATGGAAATTTCAATAGAGAACCTTTGTAAGGAGTAAATATATTCCAATTTTAGAATGTGTTAATTTTAGATGAAAAATTACCCATTTTTCATCCATATAAAATCATGAGAGGGTATATTAGTAGATCCATAACTAGAACAAGATATTGATTATTGGAACATACCAACTATGATGAATATGATCTCTATTTTTGATGGTTTAGCCAAGTATTGTGGATATTTTTAGAGAATTTATCATGAATATTTAATGAACTGAAAAATTTAACTCAAATGTGAACATGTTCTTCTAGAAATATGAATTTGAGGAAAATTTTAATGAATTTATAGTGTTATTTTTCTTTTCACCTAATATTTCCTTAACTTGTAGTAGAGAAAGGTTTTCATTATATAGTGATTTATCAATAGAGAAATTTTTCTGTTTTCTTATGATGAATTTCATGGTTATTCCTCATTCTTAGGACAATGAAATATTATCAAGAAAAAATACCCATCAAATAATATGGAGTCCTTCTTGGTAATTTTATATTTAAATATTTAGAGATATATAATTTATAGAGAAAAGTGTGACATAAATACTGATCTTTAATGTTTGATGCATGAATTACTATAGAAGGAGTTGAATATGTTCCATAGACGACATTTAGAGCGGATAGATTATTGGAACTACTCAATAATATACTACCATAAGAAGGAAAAAAGTTGTAGAATTCTATAATTCAAAAGGATCATTCCATATACCTCCCCTGTGAAGGTTAACGTTGAATGTGGATGTCTCTCACATGGATGGATTGATGATAGGTTGTGGGGTTCTTTGTGACTCCTGAGGTTCATTTCTCATTAGGATGAGTACATAATATGGTCTGGGAAATTTTGTAGGTGAAGAGGTGTAGTCTCTTCTTTATGGTATGACAATTTGTAGAAGACACGTACTTCTGCTCGTAGATATAGAGATACTTTTTAATGTGATGGGGAGGCTTTACAGGGCCATCAAGAGGTTTCTTGGGAGCTGATATGTCTGATTCAAAGATGTAGTGTGTAGACTAACCCATGGAAAAGTGTCCTTTATATTGGGAGGGATGTGAACTTCGTGGCAGACTCAATTTCTCTCTTGGGAAGGCCAGATCAGGACCTTGTCATTCACAACAGCTTGGGTTCATTTTCTATAGAGTGTAAGGTATAAATCATAGGATATTTCATTAGTTTACAACACTTCCACCGTCCTTCTGGTTTCCATTTGACTATATATTTTGGCTCCCAAATGTTTAATAAAATCAATTTTCAGATCGTCTAAAGGGTCATTCTAGCTTATCTGTAATGAGGATCAAATTAGATCCCATATTATTGGAATTTAAAATGATTGAGGTAGAAATCATGAAATATGGGTGGAAATAATATATACCTCTATTGAATTTCCACCAATATATGTAATTAACGATTACTATGCTGTAAATTGATGGTTTATATCTTAAAAAAATGTTACATATTTCCCTGAGATAAACCATGATCATGATAGAATGATATGGTTTTAGAACCATGTATGTGTTTCCTCCACAACTGATTAGAATAGTGGATTTTTATAATAATTTCGTATTTTTACATTCCCTATTAATCACGGAACTACTATGATGTATAAAAATTTGAATGATATCTTATAGTGGGATGGAATGAAGGGGGATATCATAGATATTGTATCTCATTTCATGGTATGTCAGAAATTTTGGATGATATAAAAAATATAATGGTCAAATACATCCACTACACATGTGCTAATGGGAGTGGGAAAACATCAATGTTTATTTTTGTCATTGGACTCCCCAAATCATCTAAATGGAATAATGATATATAGGTTTTATTTGATCACCTCAATAATAATGCATTACCAACCTCTATCATAGAATACCTTTATTTCAATTCTCTTTTAATGATATACATTATGGATTGGTAATGTTGTATGGAGTAGCACAATACATTATGTCTGATCATGTTCATAGGATTACCTCAGAGTTCGGTTAAAATCATCAAAGAACTATTGATAGGTTGTACTGTGTCTGTATAATATGTCAACATCATATATATGGTCAATACAAGAGAACAAGTAAAACCCTATAGGACTATTGACATATTATTCTATAGATTTTATAGATGGTTGACATCATCACCTTCCTGTAGTTAATTTTTCATTCAATAATAGCTGTCACTCATGAATTCAGATGGATAATTATGAATCCATATACAAAAATATGTTTTGAGAAAAAAAACTAATGAAGTTTTTGAATGAAAAAATTGGGACCTAATATAGATAAATTCATGGAATGGAAGCATAGAGCAATTCAGAAACACATAAAGGCAGCATAGAGTTGAGCAAAACATTACGTTGACAATCATCCATGTGATCTAGAAATGAATATTGTGATAAGGTGTTTCAAAAAATCTCTTCATATAAGAATGCTATGAGATTTTATTATTAATATAAACTAATCCATATGTGTAGTTCTCCATTTTAAATTGTTGATCGTATCAAGATGGTATCCTATCAGTTGGTACTTCAGACAAAAATCTCTAAAGTCCATGATATATTCCATACACGTATCATGTGGAAGTAAATACCTAAATAGTAAAATGTACTAAACTAAAATTTAATATCAATATAGCATGTAATTTTTATGAAGAATAACTGATGGATATTTTTGAATGTTCTAAGAAATTTATACAAACCGAGAACATTAACATGGTCATCAGATTTTGGAGAAACCACTAGCTTAATGAAGTTATGTGGAAACATGAGGATATTACGTGGTGTAAGTATCCTCATTTAATTGTATCATATTGATTAGTGTAAAGGGAGAAATTCTATGTATCGGTGGTAGAATGTAACAACCCATGTTTTTCTGAATTAATATTTTTTCAATAAATTAAATGTAGTAGATAACTTCTGTCCAATGATACACTAAGCATTAACAAATAGTGTCATGTCATTAATATTATGATTTACATATATCCATTATTTATATGTTTATAAACATAAATGTATCAATAGTAATAACTAATTTTTAAATATTATGTATGATTTTTTATATAATGAAAACATTTTAATAGTAAAATACATCATTTTTGGTAATGTATCACGAACCCAGATGGAGTTCTATCCATCCTGATACCCAACAAGATTTTTGGCATGGACCAATGTGAATTGCAAATATCCATGGGATGGAAACTAGATCATGGGTATCAAAAATAAACTTTGTGAATTATTTCACCCTTTTAGATACTCAGAAACAACAAAATAATAATAAACATCAAATTTAATTATATCTATAACCAAAAGAGGTACCAAAAATATTTAAATTCAATGATATGCATGTTAAACCAAAAATATAGTAAAATAATTGAATTGAGAAAACAAAACCATCCCAAAAACTGTAGTACAACAAGATGGAAATCACCCTCAATCCACTACCTCCAACAGAAGTATGAATTAGAACTCTAGAAATCAAATCCACAATCACCACTATGATAAATCATTCCTTTACATAGTCCATACATAAAAAATTCTACATAAACTTGAAGAAGTATATAGGGTATTAGAATAAACCTAGTTAGATTCCACCCAAAATAAATATTCCATTATATATCATTAGAAAAAAAATCAACATGTATATTTCCATATGAATATTTTAAACATGGTTAGGAAAAAAAATTACTTAAAATTATCTTAATAAAATATTTTTACAAAAATTCTTTGACAAAATTAAGAATGATTGTAATAAAAAATTACACAACATCAACCATAAATTGACAACTAGAACCACACCACAATAGAATCATGTTACAAGAGATATCATTATAAATTCCTTATAGGTGACTAGAATTAGTGGGATACTATGAACCCCATACCATGATGATTAAAATCCTTCAAATAAACTACCAACAGTGTTCCCATGCTTGAGGTACTATAGGGGAATCCATCCCATGTTCTAGCAGTCTCCCAATCATAAGACAATACTAACAACTTTCTCAGGAATGATAAACTAGAGGGAATCCCATACTAATGTATTAGTGTTCTCTAATCATATAACATGTTTATCTATTGTAGTTATTTCAATCATGTTTGATAAATATGGCCCTCACCAATAGCATGTAAACTATAACACTGGTTCTAGTTCACCCACCTGGAATCCTAGGATTCCCTTCGATCTCATAATCCATTTAATATATCACATAAATCAACAAATTAAAATACACATTCTAAGAAACAAAAAATCACAAGGAAATAAAATTTTGCAATATTCACATGGATCCAACGATCACAGAAAACATGGAAACAATTATTTTCAATGAAAAAACACTTCCCATTTCACACAGACAAAAAAACCATTTGGAGAAAAATTTAACACAAATATAACAATTTATGAATCCCATTGTAAAATATTAAAATAATAGAACATAATAAATGCAACAATTTCTATTGCTGATGCCCCATTCAAATTCTTACTCTCATAAAACCCATTTAATAGCATGCTTCACATGAGTTTCACAATTCAAACACACATTTATGTTTCATAATAATGAATCTAACAAGATGAAACCCCACAATTATAATGAAAAACCATTATTCAACAAATTATCACCTATAAATCTATTTGAAAACAACTTCCATAGATGGAATAAAAAATATTAAAGAAGCACTAAAACAATGCACATGAGAACAATAACCAATTTATTTTCTCCAAAAGACATTCATCACATATAAATCAAATTTTTTTTCCAAAATTTGATTATCACCAAAAAATAATCCATAGAACACCATTATAAGAAATCAAGAAACTCAAAATAATATAATAATATAAAAGCATGGAAGCACAAAAAACATGTAATATTCTAAGAAGAGTTGGAAGAACAAAATTGTTCATCCAAAAGTCCCTATAAGGTGTTGATCAAACAGAAACCATCATGATTTCACCCCACATACCATGATCAGAACTTCATTAGGACTAATAACCCTGTGAAAAATAAGAACACATTAAGGTGGATTTAATAACACTATAAACATGATGAAATTAAATGAGGAATGACTTACATGATGATTCCATGATGTTAGAAGTCTAAATCCAACAAAATATTGTTGATCAAGAAGTAAAATAATTTTTATAAGAGGATTTCATGGCTACAAAACCTGAATAGGGTTGATGGGAGGATATTTAATGTTTAAATTGAAGATGGAAATAGGGTAATTTTTACTTTTTAATTACATGTAATAGTCTCATGGTTAGGGAAGATAGTTTACCACACTATGTGTAAACTGCGATCTGTCACTAGCTTCGAGAAAATTTCTACACACCTATACTATACATCTTTCCAAATCGTGTGATAATAGTGTGGTCACCAAAGTCCACAATTAACATTTTATGCTTTCTCAGAAAGGGCATATTGTTCACCATAATCGCGATCCAACTATTTTCCACTTCCATTAAAGCCCCAAAAAAATCCATTTTCACCCAAAATTATGTGAACCATAATAGAGAAATAAGCTACTAAATATAAAAAAAATTCTCCTCAAATAAAACACACATATTTGAAAATTATCGCCCCGATTAAAATCGTTGAACCCTATAATTTCAACTCAAAGATTGATCAAATTGAAGAAATAGATACTCCTCCTAGTTCAAATAATTATACCCCCATGTATCATTTCCATCAATACCTTTCATCCATATAACCCATATAAATGGAATATACTTTATAATATGAAATATCCCATGAGAACGTACAATCCATACCAGCTGCTCAAACATAAAAAAAATCAGGTTCTTAGGTCAACTTCTCCAAATTCAACACATGGGACAGATCCATATTATACATTTTCAACTCAGTGTCATGGGAAGAATCTTGAATTAATGTCAACATAGAAGGCAAAGCTAACATATATTGTACATTACCAATCCACTTTATAATCTAAAAAGGAATGATATTCCTCAGTGTGAGATTCCCCATCCTTCCAAAATGATTTTGACCTATGAGAGGTTCCCCATTTTGGAACACCCATACACCCACATAAAAAACATAAAATATTAGAGCCTCATATCAGCATAATATTTATAACAACTCTTTATCAGAAAAAGACAAAGACTAATTCAAATATCTTTATCAGATGTATCCTTCATATGATTTGGTCCCAATATTGAGGTCTCACCCACCTCATCACAACAAAAATGAGAAAAACATGTATGGACAAAATGAACATAAAAGGAGGCATTCCCATTGAGAATTTGTAACTATTTTTATATGAAAACTCAACCAAACCCAAATGGATATCATAAAAACAAATGAAATCCAAAAACAATGTCAAGATCTTTTCATCTAGTATATGATTTTCTCGATCCATCGAACTATCAATTTGTCGATGGTATGAATACTCAAATCGACCAAGAAGCCCATTTCCTATAAACTAATTCCAAAAAACTAGAGTCGAAACATGGGACACTGTCGAATCTAATTATAGATAGGACACCATGAATACTTATTACCATAAGAACACACAATCGACCCAAAACATCCCCATTTACCGAGTCCATGATCCCAAGAAAATGGTTTTATTTTACCAAATGGTCAATCAATACCAAAATGGAATTCCATCATCCATTTGAAAAGGTATTCCCACAATATAATACAGGGTGTGTTCATCAAACTTATTTGTAGGAAAATGTGGAGGGTGAATAAAACCGGAATGTCGTTGGTGCTCCACATTAACATACTTACATGTATAACAATGAAATAAAAAATAAAATATATATCTCCTCAATATTGGACACTAAAACTAACTTTGAAATTATATAACATCTTGGTGTCACTAGGATGAATGGACTACTGAGACTAGAGAACATCATGTATCGTAACCTTCCTCATAGAAAACCGTACCACGACACAAACTTGGAAGAAAATGTATCCCTTAAGAGATGAAGACCACTCTCATGGTGTCTCCCTCAATTTATAATCTTAATAAAATTGTTTCACAGCTCATAATTTGGATTCTTTCGGTGAATCAACTATAGAAATGAAGGTATCTGATGAATAGTTTTCAAGAACACACATACACAATGCTACTTTGTCTACTTGTTCATATAATATATGTTCCTAGTCAATTTTTACATATCACAACACTCATTCAATTCATTTAATTTTCATTTTCTCTATCAATTAATCTTCGACCACATTACCTTTTCATAGGGTGAATACTATATCAAAATTAAACCCTTGAAGATACTCTACCCAACACCCTGTATCATATTGAATTATTTCTATGAGAAAATGTAGGATCAAATATAATGATCTAGATAAATTATAAAGTTATCAACAAAAATATAATGACCACATCCTTCAAGAATAGCGTCACTCCTACTATCTCGAGGTCATGGGTTGGATAACACATTTCATGTGGTCAGAGTTTGTGTAAACCATAAACCACCACATGGTCACATGAATTATCACAAACCCATTTCCCATACATGTGTCATCAAAATAGACCACATATCATTTTACAGATTATAGAAAGTTAAAAACATGGGTTGTGTACAACCACACCATATCTCCTAAACAGAATCTTTACAGACATGAATCCATTCAAACTTCACCCCCTTCTGAGCGAGTGCTATCATGGATGAATAATGTCACGAAAATTATCAAAACAATATCCTGTATTACACTACCAGTCCCAAAAAACTTCTCATTTCAACATACATTGTAATATGGTTCACAATAAATCACTACACAGATCTTCTTAGGGGATAGCAAATCCCCTATATTCTAGTTCACACGGCTCACAATCATCATATCCCTAATCGAAATGGTGCACATAGAAAACATCACATATATATTATGATCTCGATGGGTGCCTAGAAAAATCCTCAAATGCCACTCTTTCCTTTCCACGGTCCCTGAATAAACCAGTAATTCATCCATGAATACAAAAATAAGGAATTGAGATAGTTGTTGAACACCCTATTCATTATAACCTGAAATAATACTATAGAATTTTCAACATGAAAGGCATGAACAATTAATCAAAATGAACATACCTTTGTGAGAAGGCTATTTTATGAACATCTGCCACTCTAAATCTAACGTGGTGATACCCATAACACATTTCAATCTTGTAAAATCACATTTCTTTCTTATGATGATAAAAATAGTCATCAATTAGGGGTTAGGGATACTTTTTATCCATCCTTTACCTATTCATCTTTTAGAAATCAATACACAACCAGAGATATCCATTTTATATCTACATAAATATAACTATATCATCTATATATGATACACTAGGGTGACTGAATCTTTTGGACTCCAAATCTTCCAGTTGTACCTTTAATTACCTCAACTAGGTGGGGTCCATATGATGTGAGGGAATAGAATTCAGTTATGTTATGGGTTCCAAATCAGTATAGAACATAAAATCATATTATGGAGGAAAACTAGAGAAATCATATAGAAAAAAATCTTGGAAAATATCCACCAATGGAGGAAATCCACCAAAAGGTGAACCATCATCATCCCCCAATTCGAGCAAAGAGACCTAATAGAAAATATTTCACAATTCTCAAGGTGGAGGTCCTACACATCCAAACTAATGATCCGACTCACATAGAATGTCTTGGGTACTACCATAAAATTCCATAAAACTCACTCAACACCTTTACAAATATACATGCACATTATGATTCATAAATCAATCAATTATAATGATATCATCAAAGAGTTCTATCATTAATATAAGAAAATACCACTCTAACTCGACCCCTGATATGATGACTGCACAAGATGAACACCAGAAAACTTGATCACTCTTCTTACGAAGATATATCACCAAATCCATAACACAAGTAATATGATAAGTTGGAATTTTTAACACATTAAAAATATGGGATAAAATTAATGAAATGGAGTAACATGAAACAAAAAAAGAAAAAATTAATATAAATTCAACAATGATGTTACCTCAAACTATCGTACGTCCTACATCTAATTCTAATAGTGCTCAAAAAACCACATGAAGTTTACTCCTCACAAACTAACCAATGAAAGACCACTTTCCTATATATCTTCACTTATCTAACACGGCCTAGAAGATAATCCATCCCTACCATCATAACCTCCTATCCAGGAGCCATCATTCTTTGATGATCATAACTTGGATGGAATCCCCATTGAATTTAAATATCTTTCAACACTCTAATATCAGTATGAAACATGAATGAATCACTAAAAGTTTTATATATTTCTATATATGTTATAAGGAATTGGTGGAGGGGATTATATAGATCGTTTGTGCCATTTATTTCCCAACAGATGTCACACAACCATCCCACCATCAGAAGCCACATATGAAGATAGCCAAGAAGGATGACCTTAACTACGACCTTACTTCTACCCTACTCATCATACTTCCTTTTTTTAATAGATGAACTGCCACATCACAAAACTAAAAATGCCCTATAAAAATCAATATTTATTTGATGAAAATTTTTCAACATTATAGCATGATCTTCAACCTCAGAATAAGTTTACATTTTGAAAAATATGACATGAGAATGGATTTCCTACTACAACCCCATAAATAACTTATGACCCTTCATCTGGTCATTGGAAATGATCTTGGGTGTGTACCAAAAATGATGTGATAAATTGATGTAAAAAACCATCATGGTCTAGTCTCCTATTATAATCTCAAAAAAACTCATGGTATCTGGATAGGACTAAAATCATAGGACAATATTACTCATTGAAAACTACATTAATTTCTTTCCAACCCATCTTCTCATGCATTCCAGCTTTTACCACCGAGTCCCACCACGTCCGACAGGGACCTTTAAATATGAATGATGTAACATTTACTCTAAAAAACATGGGAGTTTTTAGAAACCCCAATATCATCTCTATTGTTTCAATCCCCTACTATTCTTCATGTGCATATACGTTATAATAACAAGAAGGAGGAATGTTTATGAGGAACGTATGATCTTGTACTTTTTAGAACCAGGTTCAGTTTCTCTATCCTAGGATATACCATAACCCGCTCCCTATACCAAATTATGGACTACCTGAACCTTTAAATCCATTATTCTCTTATTTACAAGTGATTGAGAACTATATTCTCCTAATTACTCAGGTTTTACATGAATTCTCTGATGATTCATATTACTACAATAAGAATAAACCAAATGGAAATACCAAAAATAAAACCATTATGAATGTCTTCATCAAAAACCAAAAATCCAATAAACGTCTATAAAAAAAATATAACGAAATCATTCATAATAAAAATTACATCCAAACAAACCCACTCTTACCTAGTGTCTACATAAAGTCAGCAGCATGTATGTCTCGACTAGAGGATAAGCTAAACCATATCCAAACATCAAATGGTACCTCCAATCCTCCAAAAACGTGTGTTGGATATACACTACAATCATACATAGAACATAATGTTATGACAATAAAATCTTTAGTATCTCTAGACTCATCCCAAAAAAAACATGACGGAAAATGAATCACCTCAATTGATATAATTTTTTCATGAACCATGGCAAAGTAACATAAAACATGACACATAATCCAATATGTAACATGGTCTGAAGGTCTTTCCCAAAAACAAAGGATTAAGAAATAGATTATGGGTATCAAAAATTACGTATGGGAATTATTTCAACTATTTATAAATTCATAAAAAACCAACAATAACAAATATCAAAATTACTGATTACAATAACCAAATAATGTTCACCAATTTTTTAGATTCAATGTTCTAAAAGTTTAACCAAAACCAAAAATAAAATAATAGAATAAAGACAATACAAAACAAGCCAAAAATCGCCATGCCACAAAAGGGACACCACCCTCATGAAACCACCTCCAGCAATTGAATGATATGGGACATTAGGAACCAGATCCACCATCACCACCATGATACCTCTTAAATTATCCTTGGTTATACATAAAAATTATTCATGCATACAATGGTTTATTTTGGGTGTGATCCATATCTCAATAGGGTGCCAATAGAAAGAATGATTTCTTGCTATAAAATTATAAGACAAATCAATATTTAAATCTGCATAATAATTTTTGAAACAATTAGAAGGAAAACATTAGGAAGACATTATCAAGAAACAAATTTTAAGGAAAAATAGTTCACAAAGAAGATTTCTTGAAACTAAAGCACAAACATGGTTTATAGTATACTGATGGATACCACCACATAACATCATAATCATTTTAAAAGAGAGAACTATTCGAAATTATATTTAGTAATTAGCAGAAGTGTGACCACATGAACCCCATCCCTTAGTGCTCAAAATAATCCAACTAAACTACAAACAACATCCCCTTCCAGAAAACATTATAGGGGATTGAATCCCAAGGTTCATAGTTCAGCAAGTAATAAGGAAACACCAATAGTAATCCAAAACACAATCTAGTTTATGGGATACTATCCCAATTTTCTAGTGGTCTCCAATCATATCACATATTTAGTTAGTGTTGTAGTGTCAATCCTACTAGATGAATCTAGGTTCTCTAATCGTATGTAAGCTATTTTACTCGTTCTAGTTCACCAACCTAGATACACAGGCTCACATTTGTGATCAAATTCTATTTCACATATAATTAAAATATACACTATCACATAGACTTTCCATGCATCAAAATCACATATGGAATTCACTACATTCACAATTCACACTGATCCAACTATCATAGTTCACATAGAAACCCCGATTTTCCATATCACAGGCACTTCTAACCCATATGTAAATACATTTTCCACCAATTTCTAAAAATTATGAAACCAATATTGAAGTATAAAAAGAAGATCACATAAAAATTTAAATATTTCCAATGGAAATGCTCATTTCAATTTTATACTAAAATCAAAACCAATATATAGCATTATTTAAATGATATTCTCCATTGAAATGGACATTTATGGTACACAGTAAAGAATACTACATGAAAAAAACCCATTTCTCTTAGAAACACCACTGTCAGCACATTGCCACTTTTAAACCTCTTTCAAAAAACAATTTGATCCAACCACACAAGGTATAAAATATTTTCATGAAGCACTAGAATGATTCCCAAAAGGTTTATGAAATTTTTTTTGAAGCCAACATTCAAGAAATACGAATTTAAAAACAATTTGAAAACATGATTATAACCACACAAATAAACCATATTACACATTCATGAAGATAAATAGTTTATTGAAATCAGATAATAATGTAAAATCATAGAACCACCTACCTCATATTTGGAAAATCCTGAAAACTACAGAATACCCACAATAATACCACTACAAGACACTATATAGTAATTATAGAAAAAAACCATCATTACATTACCCCAAATATCATGATTGGGCCCCATTATTTCAATTAACCTAGTGTAATATACGAAATCAAGGAGTGATTAATAAACCCAAAAAGTGGGAGAAATAAAGGGTTAATAAATTAATTGATTATTCCTTGATGTTTTAAAGATAATACCACCAAATAAATGATTCAAAAGAGTTATATGAATGCTTTTTGGAGGATCCCATGGATAAAAATATCATATGGGGTAGATAGAAGGTTATTTAAGGTTAAAATCAATGATGGAAATATGGTAATTTTCTTCTTTTTAATAACCAAGAAATTCACATGGTTATACCGCACGGTTTTCTAAACTATTAAACCTCACTATATATGTGGAACAATGTACACTATTAGCCCCTGTGCTTTAGAAAACTGTGTGTTCACAATTATCAAAAATAAAATTTATGTACAGTATACTAGGAAAGAGCGCATGGCTTCCACTAACTATGTGCCAACCATGTGTGACCTGATGTCGTGCCCTAAAACACTATTTTCACAAAAATCTATTGGAAAAACCATGGGATAAATAATTTTCTGAAAACACTTGACCACAAAGAAAATTCTAGGATATGGGATATATCATTATATGTTTCAAAAATACTACTTTATCAAAAAAATGTTTTAAGTGTTTTCTAAATAGAAGTAAAATTATTTTTTAAAAAGTTTAGATAATGAATATGATAAAAATAGATAACTTTTGAAATTATCATACCCATATTATCTTTGTGATATTTGTTTTAATTTTTTTAAATTGATTCAACATTTGAGGTATAGTGAAATCTACTGAATTTTAACTCAAAACTACATTTAATTTTATATTAATTATAATTATAGATTATAGTAAAATTGGTTTAAAGTAAAAGTATTTCAACTAAATATATATTAGTATATATTAATCCATTGGAATAATTTTCGTATTGAATTTTGATATAAAGACATTTAATGCTATTAATGATTTCTTCTTTGAAAACCTGCATTCTCATCCCATCTATGGTATAAATTTAACAATAATATTTTCCATTTATGTGGGAGGTAATTATAAAAATGGTTTCCATTTTTTGAATCATAATAAATAATATTATAGAATTAGTTCAAAATAATTTTTTACCAAAATTAATATTGATAATCTGAAAAAAGAATTGCCACGGGTAAGGTTAAAATTGCCATACTAGTGGATAAAATAAAAATAGAAGAGTTAAAATGACATAAAATAATGAATAAACTATATTAGATGGACATATTAGGGCCATATATTTTAATATTCTCGAGAAGATATATTTTTAAGCTATTCGGCATGAAGAAAATGTATGTATAAATTTCGTTTTCAAAAAATTTATAGTGTGACACTCACTCAAATTATAAAAGGCCACCTCTATCCTCTCTAATTCAGAACATCAAACCCAATTGGTTTCTGAATTCATTTAAAATATAACATCCCAAATTCCCTATTATCTACCTATAATCATTATTTTGGTTAGAAATAAATCATTTTACATATACTTATTTATCCATAAATTGGTTTCCTAGGGAAGATGTAACATTCCTTATTGAGTGTTTTTATATTATTTCTTCCTCCAAATCCATAAATTATTTTTCAACAATTATTATATCATATTACAATAATTTTCCATATAATAATGTCTTTATCTAATTTCCATGATATACAACCAGCTCCTCTTCAATCAAATGGTCTAAGAAATAGTCATTCCTGTGTACGGTACACTACCGCCACATGAACCGATGTCATTCGTATTACCATTAAAAATCATTAATATATATATATTGATATATTAAATGATTATATAGGATATTTTCGATATTATTATTCTTCTAAAATAATAACATAATATTTTCCTTTTTCACTTTTCATTTCGAGGGAATATAACGATGTCGCTCATGTGTACGATTGAATACTTGCAAAAAAACTGTCAAATTAACTCTTTACATGGAAGATAATAAGGATTTTTTTAGAGTAAATTTGAGATAAATATGAAAAAAAAATTATTTTTATATATTAATATATTCATTACATTTATTTTTATATTTTATTCGGGAAAGTGGATATAACGCTCATCCGTATATACAACCTACCATCTCCGTGAACGATGTATTTCATTATCAATCACTAAATTTTATGGATAACTAGAAATACATTCATATTGAATATGTAAGATACTTATATCATGGTTATCATTATATATATTATGGAAGCAAAATCAATGAATTAGAACCATAAATAAAAGTCAAAACCTATAAAAACAAATCATTTTTTAACCGAAACATGACTTTACCATGGAATTGTTAATAAGAGGGTAATAAAATTACTTAAATAATTAGTATTATAATAAAAATATTTTTTTATATAGATGGTTATAACATGTAATATTGATTTTGAGTCTTTTCGGTAAAGAATTTTTTTAAATATCATTATTTGATAAATATGTTATGTTATACACTTATATTTCATTATAAGGTATATAAACAGACCCACATAAATGTAATATCTTGAATTTATTTATCCTCATGAAATCTTATTTTTCATTTAATCATTCTAATTCATGGTAATTTTTTTCAGAGATGCGAAATTGTAAAATATTTTATGTTACAATTGCATCATTTATCAGGACTGTTTATGATTATGTTTCTGATGATAAAATAATATTATTAATATTTCAAGAAACTCATTAATTTTCTTATCATATTTTTATTCATGATAAAAATAGCACCATTTATCAACTCATTGTAATTAAAATAATCATTCATCTTTTAGTAATAAAATTCTAATTTATTTCTCACTTTGGTCGAGAAATCATTTTCTTATAAAACATCATTTACTAAAAATGGTTTAAAAAAGTTTTATTATTACCCTAAGATTTTGAACGAAATTTTTACAGATTTATGATTTTATTATCAAATTAAATGGAATATTAGTTTCATTTTTAAAAGAATTCAAGTTTTTTCAATAAAATTATTTATTAAATAATTGTTTTTAACATGCATGGCATAAACCATATTTATATATCTCATGAAAACACAATTATTTCAAGTTTACAACAAATATTATCTAATTTAATTTCATGGGATACTTTTTCCTAATTTTTTTGGTTAATTATATATTTTAAAAAAATTATTAAAAAAGAAATATATTTCAAAAATATTTTATGTTTAAAATAAAATTCAAATTAGAAAGTATATTTTCTAAAAAAATATATCAAAACATATTTTAACCTTAAATTATATGTCATTAAGATTTTTTCCAATGAAATTAATTTTAAAATAATATGTTTTTATTGGAGTTTTACAAATGCAGAAAAAATAATTTTCTCTATAAATTTTTTTATTGAATTTTTAAATATTTCATTATATGTTAACAATGTTATTTAAAATAAAAAGGATATAAAAAAAAATTATTTAGATGATAGTTTCAAAAATAAATTTTAATTGGAACGTTATTTTACTCATTAAATTTTACATGTAATATTTAATAATCATTTTCCATCATGGATGACATCTATTGATGTAACTAATAATTTAATCTGTATATGAACAAAAGATACCATTAATATTCATTATTTGAATTCCAAGTGAATTTTATTTAATACCTTTTCTCCTCCATGAGTTATACCATGATAATACTATTATAAAACCTGTTTCTATTTCTGGGCTATTCTATGATCAAATGATTCTATGATTTCGAAACCTATATATTTTCTACATGTAATAATTTGATGAAATTTTTATGAAACCCATTAAATATCATTGAATACGATATTATGAATGATTTATAATCTTTTGTAAGAAAAAATATATTGATGTTATTATGATGTGAGGTGGACCCGTATCTCTCTCAATGAATTGGTAATGATTTATATATCCTAAGATAGAAATGAATGTAACGGGGACTTATCGCAGTTTAGTAGGATACATTTTCTTCTATTATGGTCTTAGGAGTGAACCTTGAATACTATGATCGATAGGAAGGTGTCACATTCAACTTTGATAGAATTGGAAGTGTTCCTTGACTACTATAGAAAAGATTTTATATACTTATAAGTAAAACACATACCAATGATTTATTCTACCATTATTCTATCATGGATATTGTTCTATTATTTACTTAGGATTCATGTCATGTGAATTTATAATCCATATTTCAGGACTCTATATTATGATATCTTATAAGTAGTGTATGGTTTTCAAATTATATTCTCAAGATATGATACCCATATATTATTGTTATGCTTATGTATATCACTTTTTTATCCATACTTTTCATCTGAGAACACCCTTTCATATGTTCCTTTCCGATTGTCATGAATAAATGGATTATATATGACATGTATAAGAAGGGTGTTAGATATATTTGGATTTTTTCTTGATGATGTAATTCACCTATGAACCAATTTTTATGATTTAAAATTTCAAAAGGAAATATAGCATTACATTGCTCATGAATGTTCTTGTGTAATGTGAAAACATTCTCATAATAAATGATGAAATATCTATGTTTGAAAATTTTGATTCAATATAATTTCAGATATTCAAACATCATAGTAAAATTTATAATATATAAATAAATAAATATATGAAATAAAAATTTCTAAAACAGAATTGTGTTTTTTTATCATTAAAACCACCTAAGAGTGTTATGTGTTCAATAGTGTACCCTTTTTATGATCATAGATAGTTGATAAATTAATTATTAAAAATATAGCAAATCTAAATTTCACATTAATATGAAAAAATTGATGTCAATATTTTTCAATGAAATATAGAATTCATTTTAAGAACATTTTCAACACTTAATAAAAACATACTTCAGATTAAATTATTTTCCCCCCATTTACATATAATAAAAATAAATTTCCCTTTAATGTCATTACAGTATGTTATCCCCATCGTGATAATTAAAAATAATTATGAACATAAAAGAGAGCTATCATTGAAACCACATTTATTGTAAAACATTTTATAATATTTAACATCCAATAACAATGATGGAACCTTTGTAAAGTTGAATCAAAAATACTTTTCCTTATTGTTAATTAAACACATCGTTCATATAATTATCCTCTCCCAATAATTACCATACCATTAATTTCATCGAATTACACTTCCACTTTGATATTATCATTTCCATCAATGTAAGTGTTAGATAAAAATTGATAATTATTTTTAATGTACTACATGCATGAGAGAAGAAATATATTTTGAATAAAATTAATACCATCAGTAGTGTTCATTTGAGAGATAAAAAATAATTTCATTATAAATATAAAACCAATATTTTTATAAGACATAATTATTAAATAAAATTCAAAAAAGAATATATTTAACCATGTCAAAAAAGGCTTTTTCAAACCACAAATTTCACACCCGAAGCACTTTTCCATTTAAATAGCTTTTTTGATGATAAAAATTATAAATAAGATTTTACAAGAAGTCATTATCATAAAAAATTACAAATTTTGAAATAGATTCCTGTAACATACCAAGTATGTAATGAATGATAGATATTTTTATCTATGTCTATTAATGAATTAGATATTGTTTTAGATTCTTAAAATGAAAATAAATCCAATCTTAAGAATGGAATACACTAATATTTTTAAAAGATTGTATTACTGCCTTTTGATGGAAAACCCCCTTTTGAATCTCTCTTTTGACAATTTTATAAACTATGTTTGTCAAAATAAACTTATTCTTTATTATTGGGACATCAAAATTTACTTTGTGTGAATTTTTGGTATTTTTCTGAAAATGTTCATTTTTTAATGAATAGTGAAAAATACTGCATTTTACATCAAAACTGCTTTTTAATCTAATTTATTTATATGATTAGATTATCATTTGAATTGGTATTAATGTGTAATATGAATATATTTTTACCATTTAATCCAATGGTGGTCATTGGAATAAATTTCTCTTTGAAATTGGACTTAAACTAGTGTCAATCCTTCGATACTTATTGTTTCATAAAAACACGATATTTGCTCTGACAGCGGGAATTAATTATTAAATTAATTAATGTGACTTATATGTTTTGAATTTTGTAAAATAGACTTCATTCTTTAATTCGTAATATCAAATATAGCTTAGGGTGAATTTTTGGTAATTTTCTGAAAAACATCAATTTTTGATAAATAGTGAAACCACTAAATGGTACTTATAAAGACTGAATTTCCGTTTAAATGAAATTTTTCCATCATTGTGTTTTGAATTTCAAAAATCCGACATACATGGTTGTCATTAAGAAGTAAAATGTGGTTCAATGAGATTATAATAATTTTATGGTGAATAGTAACTTATTAAGTTCTTAATCGCGATTAGTGGTAATTAGTGTAGTTTAAGGTAAAATTAATGCTTTAATAAAATAAGATGAGCTTGACACATGTCCTACCCTCATTGGTTGTGTCATGGCCGACCAATACAAGCCATGGGTCAACTTGGGGACCCCATGGAGACACATTGGTTGGGAAATGACATAAATAACTTTTTATTTAATGTAAAAGTAAATATGACACAAACATAATATGTTTTACGAAAACAATTTTTAGATGGGGATATAAAGATCAGATTTTTTATTATAAATAGTCATTGGAAATATAAAAATATTTCCTACATCATAGTATTTTTTTTATAATTTTTAGACATTATATAAATTAAATTATTTATGACATAATAATGATGCAGCGATGACATCATTATTTGACGATTTAAATAAATTGGAAAGATAAGGTAAAATCGATGATCTACACATGTCCAAAACTTATTGGATGAGTGGATTTAGAACCCTTATCACCTTATCCACGTCTTATATCAATGTGGGACCTTTTAAAACCGGAAAAAAATTTCAAATAAAGTAATATTTCCTTACATTCCAAAAGTGCCCCTCCTCTCCTCTTATAAAAGGCCCCCACCTCTACCTCATTTCACACACTCCTCAAGCCTTTGGAACTGCCAAAACCTTCCCATTTACTCTCTCCACATCCCTCTCCTCATCCTAGAGGATTCCCTTTGGGCAGAATCCTTTCAAAGGAAGCCTTTAGGCTCAAATCAAAAGGAGTTACACTTTTAAAGGTAATTCATTCTCTAATGTTCATTTGTTTTATTTTGCTTCTCCAACCCCCTAAACTCATTTTATTTACTTCTTTTGTACAAAAAAAGTATATTAAATATACTAGGATGTTGTTATAAGATTTATTTGAGCTACACTCTCAGAAAACTACATCAAATGGTTAAATAACATACGGTTTCCATGGATGGCGAAATTCTGCCTCCCGAAACGATGATTGTTCAATACTCATTTAACACCTTAAAAGGTGTCCATTATGATGTAACTATTTTTATATATGTTATATAATATGTTTATGTTTTCCTTAAGCTTCTTTTTTTCATTTTTGGCATACCTTTATGGTTCCCATTATGGGTAAACACGATATCTTCATTTTAGGAAGTGCAGACTACCGCCCCCTGAAAGTGATTTGATTCGTTAATACCATATGTGGGATGTGTAAAGGATAAAGTTAATGATATTATATATGTTATTATACTGGAATTATAATATACTCTTATATCATTATGATTCCATTACATAAAATAGGAAATAGAAATGTAAGTAGCGTTCATGCGTACGTACGGCTTACCGTCTCCATGAACGGTGCATTTCATTTATTACCTCTAAATGTGATGTAATATTATAAATACATGTCTATGATGAATATATATGATATATATGTTATCCAAATCATTAATATCATTCCGGATATAACGGACCTTTGACCAAATTAACAACATGTAAGTGTAAGAATGTCTATTTTTGACTTAAGAACCAAATACCGACAAAATGAAAATTATTAACATAAATGATTACATGATGTTCATAACATGGTATAAAAGGAATATTGAACTTGAAAAAAAGATCATAAGCAAGTAGATATTAACTCAAGTTTATTATTCAAGAGATTAAAGAACGGTCGGGTCAAGTCGGATACGAGGTATTGAACTTCGTCTCAATCTCCTTTCATTGAGGCATATTTTATTTTATACACAACATTCTTTTATACGGTGTATAAATCCCTTTGACTTTTAAGTTTATTCCAAAGGAATCTTTTTTATACGAATCGTTTACTAAACGAAAAAAGGGAATGTTTTTGTCATACGTATGCGGCGACAACGACTTCTTCGCCGTCGTGACCGTTATTTGAGTTTCGGCTTCCTCTATAAGCCATACCTTCGTTTTAAAAGAAAAATAAACACCATGTTTTACTTTTCTTTTATTTTGGTATTGAAAATGGTTTTCACAATGTTTTTGTGTTGTATTGATATCTTGTTATTGAAATGTGGAAATGTTATGTTTCCTTATGCATGTTTTATGTGATACGATTATGTCGTGGTTCTTGGGCATTATTATGAAGACGGGTGGTTCCGTGATAAACTAAGGGCGGGTGAGTCCGATATAGCTCTCCAATGCATTGGGTAACGCGAAGGAGTGAAACCTTAAGGTTTCTCCGAAGAGATTTTAGGGAATATATTGTGATGGGTATTCCAAACGTAACCTAGAGGGTTACTCCCTACGTAAAAATGTTATGAATTCCTCAATTTACCTTTATGTCCTATGATTTCTATGATTTATTAATGATTTTATGAGGTATGTTAAGGTGCCTAGGTTTTATGGGTAAATTATGATTTCATTCTTATGTATATATGAACCCAAGTTTCTTTTCCATGTTTTTATAACCCATAGTGAGCTTTTTATGCTCATCCCAAGTTTTTTTTGAAATATTTTCACAGGTCAAGGGAAAGGTACATGATATGATGATAGTGTCAAGGAAGTGTCAAAAAATAATCCATGTTTTATTTAAAATGTGTTTCCATTGATGGGAATGAAGAATACTATCTTTATGTAACCATGTTGTTTATATGTAGAATGTAATGCACGTTTTATGATCTAATTCTATAAAACTCTAAACCAGCTAAGATCCTCAATGTGTTATCTTGTAATAACTCAAGATTAAGTAAGGTTTAAGGCTGGGGCCTTATAGTTGGTATCAGAGGTCGGTTAAGATAACTTTAGGAGTTAGAATTCTATTAAAATATTATCCAAAAATATTTTTTTTGAGATGATATAGCATTTAAAGATTACCATGTTGCTTCATCTAAGACATGTTTGTTCAGAATGGTTTTCCGTAGAGGAAATAGGGAAGCAGTGCTAGGAAGGCATACAGAAGGAAATAACCTTCCGAATCAGCATCCAGAAATGGTCGGAATTGGAACTAAACAGTTTGTTGGAGTAATGGCGCAGTTGAATCAGGATATAAATGGTGGTGGTATCCATGCACAAGATCAGCCAGATCAACCGCAGAGGAACATGTCAGTGGTGGAACATTTCATGAGGCAACATCCCCCATCATTCAGAGGATCATCTGACCCGGTGTTAGCTGAAGGGTGGATTAAAGCACTGGAGAAGATTTTTGATGTCATGGGGTGTTCAGACAATCAAAAGGTTAGTATTTCTATTTACAGTTTGGAGGGTGAGGCAGATCAGTGGTGGTCGATGGTTAAAAATATCAGGGACGCTGATGAGATTGATTCTCTCGACTGAGAGGAATTGAAAGGTATGTTTCTTGAGAAGTATTTTCCTAAGGTTGTTCGACTTAGGATGGAAAACAATTCTTGGAATTGAGGCAAGAGGAAGACTCAGTGGCTGCCTATGAAGAAAGGTTCACTCGATTGCCAAGGTATGCTCCAAATTTTATCCGAGACCTTGATAGTAAAATCAATCGTTTTTACTCAAGATTAAAGCCAAAATATCAAAGGGCATTAGCTTCTCGTGAGTTTAAAAGTTATGAAAAGCTTGTTCGATGTGCTGAGAAGGTGGAAATGGAGTTTGCCGATGACCAAGTGTTCTATAAAAACCATCAGAAGAAGAGACCGAGGTAACAGGAGAAAGGTAAGAATTCTTCAAAAAAGTCCGATGGTAAGAGAACTAAGTTTCCAGTTTGTGATAAATGTGGCAAAAGGCATGCTGGGGAATGTCTTCTGAATTCTGGAAACTGCTACCGATGTGGTAAGATTGGACATAAGGCTCGTGATTGCACTGAAAAGGATCAAGGTGAAGGTAAGACCAAAATTGATTTACAGTTAGTGAAATGTTATAAGTGCAATGAGATGGATCACTATGAAAACGAGTGTCTGGCAAAGAGCTTGAGTGATGGGAAGCAGTTAGAATACAAGCAGAAAGGGGTGGCGAAATCCTTTGCAACTACTTCAGCAGATGTCGGGCCATCAAATGAAGTTGTATCAGCTCAAGGGAGCTCAGTTTTGTTTCAAAGATTGACCTGAGATCGGGGTACCATCAGCTGAAGGTAAAGGAGGACGATATTCCTAAGACCACGTTCCGTACGAGATATGGCCATTATGAATTTGTAGTAATTTCTTTTGTGCTAACCAATGCACCTGCTGTATTCATGGACTTAATGAATAGAATTTTCCATGAGTTCTTGGATATGTTTGTGGTGGTTTTCATTGATGATATTTTGGTGTTTTCTAAAAGTAAAGAGGAGCATGCAAGACATTTAAGGGTTATCTTGAAAACCTTAAAATAAAAGAAACTGTATGGGAAATTCAGAAAGTGTGAGTTTTGGTTGCAACAAATTTCTTTCCTTGGTCACATTGTTTCTAAATATGGAATAACTGTTGATCCTGCAAAAACAAAAGTTGTGGAAGAATGGAAAAGACCCACAAATGTGACCGAGATTCGTAGCTTCCTTGGTTTGGCGGGCTATTACCGATGGTTTGTTAGGAATTTTTCACGGTTATCTAGTCCAATGACTAAGCTAACTCGGAAGGGTGTTAAGTTTATCAGGACAAAAGAATGTGATGATTGTTTTCAGAAATTGAAAAGAAGATTGGTGAATGCTCCAGTTTTGGCACTACCTTCCAGGAATGGTGACTTTGTTATATACAGTGATGCTTCATTGAATGGTCTTGGTTGCGTCCTAATGCATAATGATCAGGTAATTTCTTATGCTTCACGAAAGTTGAAAACTCATGAGGTAAATTACCCTACACATGATTTGGAATTAGATGCTGTTGTTTTTGCTTTAAAAATTTGGATGCATCATTTGTATGGAGTAAAGTGTGAAATATATAATGATCACAAATGATTAAAGTATATATTCACTCAGAAAGAATTGAACATGAGACAAAGGGGATGGCTATAATTAATCAAGGATTATGATTGTACAATTCATTACCATCCGGGAAAAGCAAAAAAAGTGGGCGATGATTTGAGTCGAAAAAGTAATGCTTCATTAACAATGTTGTGTTTGGAACGTGATCCTTTGGTTAAGGATTTGATGAACTTTGGCATAGAAGTTGTTGGTGCAGGATGTTCTTCTGTTTTGTTTCAGGTATCAGTGAAATCATCTCTATCAGATAGAATCAAGCAAGCACAGAAGCAAGACAGTGAGTTGCAGAAAAAGGTAGAGCTGGTTCAGAAAGGTAAGTTGCTAGAATTCAACATTGATAATGATTGTGTTTTGAGATTTGGGAAGAGATTGTGTGTGACTTGTGATTCAAAGTTGAAGAGGGAGTTGTTATGTGAAGCTCATAGTTCTCCGTTTTCAGTTCATCCGGGCAGTACTAAGATGTATAGAGATCTGTGGGAGTATTACCGGTGGGATGAAATGAAAAGAGACATTGCTGATTTTACTGTGAAGTGCTTGACATTTCAACAGGTTAAAGAAGAGCGGCAGTTACCGAAAGGGATGCTTCGGCCTTTACTAGTGCCAGAGTGGAAATGGGAGAATATATCCATGGACTTTGTTGTTGGATTATCGAAGACATCTCGAGGTAATAATGCAATCTGGGTTATTGTTGATCGCTTGACCAAATCTGGTCATTTCCCTGCTATACGAGATACTTTCTATCTTGATCAACTTTCCCATTTGTATCATAAAGTGATAGTCAGGTTACATGGAGTTCATCTCTCCATTGTATCGGATCGTGATCCCAGGTTTACTTCTAACTTTTGGAAAGGCCTTCAGAAGTCGTTGGGTACTGAATTAAATTTTAGTACAGCTTTTCATCCTCAATCAGATGGGAAGTCATAATGAACAATTCAGACATTGGAGGATATGCTACGTGCTTGTTCAATGGATTATCAGGGATGTTGGGACCAACATCTTTCATTGGTTGAATTTTCATATAATAACAGTTTTCATTCTAGTATACAGATGGCACCATTTCAGGCATTATATGGGAAGCAGTGTCGAAATCCATATTTTTGGGATGAAGTGGGTGAAAGGAAGTTGATGGGACCATAATTGGTAGAAGAGATGGCAGAAAAAGTTCAGCTGATTCAGAAACACATGAGAACAGCTCAGAGCAGGCAGAAGAGTTATGCGGATAACCGGAGGAAAGATCTATCTTTCGAGGTAGTTGATCATTTTTTTCTCAAGGTTTCTCCTTGGAAAAGTGTGATGAGATTTTGTAAGAAAGGAAAGTTGAGTCCAAGGTTCATTGGACCATACGAAATTCTAGAACGAGTTGGATCAGTTGGATACCGAGTGGATTTACCTCCGAGTTTATCTCAGGTACACAATGTTTTTCACGTTTCGATGTTGAGAAATTATATGCCAGATCCATCTCATGTTTTGAGTCCAGAGGTAATTCAGCTGGAAGAGAACCTATCATATGAGGAACAACCGGTCCAGATTCTTGGCCACAGGGAGCAAGTGTTACGGAATAAGGTGATTCACCAGGTAAAGGTTTTGTGGAAAAACCACATGATTGAAGAGGCAACATGAGAATCTGAAAATGCAATGAGGGATTAGTACCCCCATTTATTTGATAAGTAAATAAATTGTGGGGACGCAATTTTCTAAAGGGGGGAAGGATGTAACATCCCATGTAAGTAATGAATGATAGATATTTTATCTATGTCTATTAATGAATTATATAGTGTTTTAGAGGCTTAAAATGAAAATAAATCCAATCTTAAGCATGGAATACACTAATATTCTTAAAAGATTGTTTTACTTCCTTTTGATGGAAAACCATTTTTGAATCTATATTTTGACAATTTTATAAACTATGTTTGTCAAAATAAATTTATTCTTTATGATTGGGACATCTAAATTTACTTTGTGTGAATTTTTGGTATTTTTCTGACAATGTTCATTTTTTTAATGAATAGTGAAAAATACTGCATTTTACATCAAAACTGCTTTTTAATCTAATTTATTTATATGATTAGATTATCTTTTGAATTGGTCTTAATGTGTATTATGAATATATTTTTACCATTTAATCCAATGGTAGTCATTGGAATCAATTTCACTTTGAAATTGGACTTAAACTAGTGTCAAACTTTTGATACTTATTGTTTCATAAAAACACGCTATTTGCTCTGACAACAGGAATTAATTATTAAATTAATTAATGTGACTTATATGTTTTGAATTTTGTAAAATAGACTTCATTTTTGAATTCTTAATATAAAATATAGCTTAGGGTGAATTTTTGGTAATTTTCTGAAAAACTTCAATTTTTGATGAATAGTGAAACCACTTAGTGGTACTTATAAAGACTGATTTTCCGTTTAAATGAAATTTTGCCATCATTGTGTTTTGAATTTCAAAAATCTGACATACATGGTTGACATTAAGAATTAAAATGTGGTTCAATGAGATTATAATAATTTTTTGGTGAATAGTAACTTATTAAGTTCTTAATCGCGATTAGTGGTAATTATTGTAGTTTAAGGTTAAAATAATGCTTTAATAAAATAAAATGAGCTTGAAACATGTACTACCCTAATTGGTTGTGTCATGGCCGACCAAGACAAGCCATGGGTCAACTTGGGGACCTTATGGAGACACTTTGGTTTGGAATTGACATAAATAACTTTTTATTTAATGTAAAAGTAAAAATGACACAAACATAATATGTTTTACGAAAACAATTTTTACATGGGGTTATAAAGATCAGATTTTTGATTATAAATAGTCATTGGAAGGATAAAAATATTTCCTACATCATAGTAAATGTTTTATAATTTTTACGCATTAAATAAATTAAATTATTTATGACATAATAATGATGCAGCGATGACATCATTATTTGACTATTTAAATAAAATGGAAAGATAATGTAAAATATACGAACTACACAAGTTGAAAACTTATTCGATGAGTGGATTCCGAACCCTTATCACCTTATCCACGACTTATATCAATGTGGGACCTTTTAAAACCGAAACACATTTTCAAATAAAGTAATATTTCCTTACTTTCTAAAAGTGCCCCTCCTCTCCTCTTATAAAAGGCCCCCACCTCTAACTCATTTCACACACTCCTCAAGCCTTTGGCTCAGCCAACCCCTGCCAATTTACTCTATACACATCCCTCTCCTCATCCTAGAGGACTCCCTTTGGGAAGAATCCTTTCAAAGGAAGCCTTTAGGCTCAAATCAAAAGGAGTTACACTTTTAAAGGTAATTCATTCTCTCATGTTCATTTGTTTTATTTTGCTTCTACAACCCACTAAACTCTTTTTATTTACTTATTTTGTAACAAAACCAGTATCTTCAATATACTATGATGTTTTTATAAGATTTATTTGAGATAAACTCTCACACAACTACATCAAATCGTTAAAGAACATACGGTTTCCGTGGATGGAGAAATTCTGCCTCCCGAAACGATGATTGTTCAATACTCATTTAACACTTTCAAATGTGGCCATTATGATGTCACTATTTTTATATATGATATATAATATGTTTATGTTTTCCTTAAGCTTCTGTTTTTTTTTCATTTTGGTCATACCTTTATGGTTTCCATTATAGGTAAATACGATATCTTCATTTTAGGAAGTGCGGACTACCGCCCCCTGAAAGTGATTTGATTCGTTAATACCATATGTGGGATGTGTAAAGGATAAAGTTAATGATAATATATATGTTATTATACTAGAATTATAATATACTCTTATATCATTATGATTCCATTCCAGAAAATACGAAATATAAATGGAAGTAGCGTTCATGCGTACGTAGGGCTTACCGTCTCCATGAACGGTGCATTTCATTTCTTACCTCTAAATGTGATGTAATATTATAAATACATGTATATGATGAATATATATGATATATATTTTATCCAAATCATTAATATCATTCCGGATATAACGAACCTTTGACCAAATTAACAACATGTAAGTGTAAGAATGTCTATTTTTGACTTAAGAACCAAATACCGACAAAATGAACATTATTAACTTAAATGATTACAAGATGTTCATAACATGGTATAAAAGGAATAATGAACTTGAAAAAAAGTTCATAAGCATGTAGAGATTAACTCATGTTTATTATTCAGGAGATTAAAGAACGGTCATGTCACGACCCGACCTTGGGGTCCGTGCCGTGACTACCCCAAACCCGCCTTCCATAGGCCAGGGGCTGGCGACTAGCACCAAGGCGTAAATCCCGGTAAAAAGGGAAGGCATTGCCTTTGTAAAGTAAACAAACACCACAGAGTCAGCAAGCGGAAAGTAAACACTAAACAAAAGCAGAGTACAACTGAAAGTGCGGAAAAGTAAATGGGCCAGAATACAAACCCAAACTGAAAGTAAAGTACAACTCGAAAGGGAAAACAGCAACTGGAAAGTAAAAGCCACTACTCCGAGCTGTCCACTGGAAATCCCACCTGTAGTGTGGGTACAGATAGCTCCTCTGCTCCATGGGTCCCGCCCTCCGCTCCGAGCACGTCCCGCCCAGTGGTCTACCTCCGGGTACCGTCCCGCTCTGCAAGCCTCAGCTAAGGTCAACGCTGTCCGTCGTCTGCAACCAACACAACGTAGTGCGGGCAAAGCCCGTGAAGGGGTGAGTATAAGCTACTCAGTAGGGACCCCGAGACCCCTGAAGGTCTCTCAAATCCACAAAGGATAAACCACGAAGAAAAGTAACAATCACGAGTAATAACCGACATGGCTTAGGTATATGCCCATACATATACCTAAGTCAACAATTCAAATACGCTCCAACCTCCGAGCCCAAGTACAACTCAGTCCACACAGGAAAGTAAACGTATTCCACACAGGAAAGCAAAACGTAATCCACACAGGATTGCACAACACAATCCACACAGGAAGGCATCAGGATTCAGCTCACACAGGTATACTTCATCAGAGGATGATAAAGATGATCACTGATCCATCTAAGTCGTCGGACCCACGAAGGATCGATAGGTAACTAACCCCCGCAATGACCCACACAGGATCGGGCCCACACAGGACCTGTAGGCGCTGGCTCACACAGAACCGCTGAGCGCAAGGACCCACACAGGATCGGGCCCACACAGGACCTGTAGCACTGATCCACGTAGGATCGCTGAGTGCTGAAGTCGTCGTCGTCGAATCCACACAGGATCTCTGTACTGTCGTCGTCGCAGTCACAGTAGCAGTAGTAGCAGTAGAACAGTCGCAGCCAGCACTAGGGTTCCCGCACAAAGCAAGCTCGTTCGGAGGGTCCGCTCCACGAGCCGAGAGGCTGATACATCAACTGTCACGAAGACCATAGTTGATGTATCCAAAAGATCCGTATCGTCAATAGGAACTCAACGCAACAGACGGAGCGTCGATCGGAAGCCCGGTCTGAGAGTTATTGGCATTTTCGTCTCTGGGGCCCGGTTGGTTGTTAAGGCAAAACCAACCCGACCGTACTCCACCTGCGTCCAAACCTCGGGCGGAGTATGCCAAAAGATTCGTCTCACTAAGAGGGACACAACACAGCTGACGACACGTCAATCGGACGTCCGTAGCTCAAGATATGAGCGTTTCCGCTCCGAAGGCCCGGTTGGTTTCGTGAACGAACCAACCCGGCCGAACTCAAAGTAAACCAAAACCTTGAGTGCGATATACCGAAACGACCGTCCCGATCCAAGGATCGCGTTGCTGCAGACGGTTCGTCATTCAGAGGTCCGAGGCTCAAGATATGGCCAAAAGACCGGAACTGGTTCGAAACGGGGGGTCCGGGTCCGGGCCGTCCCGGCCCGACCCCCCCCTGGGGCGGCGCGGCGGCGCGGCGGCGCGGGGGGCCGCGGCAGCTTGACGCCGCGGGGAGGCTGCGCGGGGGGATATTATTTCCCCCGCTAATTGGAGGCGGCGCGGCCTTTGTGTCGCGCCTTTGCAACAAAACGGCCCCCACGTGGGGGCCAGTTTTGGAGAAGCAAACCGGGGGGCTGCTGCCCCCCCTTCATGGAACCGCCCCCTCTTAAAGAGGGGGGTTTTATACGCTGGCCGGGGGTTTAATTCCCCCGGTTTAACGTCATCCGGCCGGCCAGCTGTCCGGCCGGTTTTCTCCAACGGGACCGGAAATTCTGGTCCCCTCTTCGACTTCCGACGCCGGCGGCCCGGCCGCCAGTCTTCTCATCCCGCCGCGGCCCGGAACCGGCCGCGGTCTCCTCGTCCCGCCGCGGCCCGGAACCGGCCGCGGTGTTCGTCGTCCGGCACGGTGCGACGGCACCGCGCCCCTTCGCCGTGCCTTGATTCCTTTTAACGTGGCGCGTCGGCGCGACGTTCTTGAAGATTCTTCCTCGGCGTGGCGCGACGGCGCCGCGCAAAATATTTGCACGATTATCCGCGTGGTGCGACGGAATCACGCCACTTGCTTCCACCCGCAAGAATAAACAAGAACGATGGAGGGGGTTCGTCCGTGTTCGTGCGGTCCGACCCCCTCACGTTAAAATAATAACGCAACTTTAAATAATTCAAATCCACGCGTTAGACTTTCTAAATTCACGATCAAGAATAAAATAATTAAACCAAAAAGAAATCAACAACCCCTACCTTGGTATAAGGTTCGAAGATTTGTCTACGTTCCGCGGAAGACGACGTCGTGGAGGTCGGGCGTCGCGGTCGCCGTTCGTCAAATCCGTTGACGAAGGGATGTGTCCGATGCGATACGTCGTTGGCGAAACTTCTCAAGTCGACGAAGGAAAACCGAGGAGGAAGCGGTGTCTCCCTTTCTTTGACGTGGAGAGAAGATAGAACGGCGTGTCGGTGTTCTTCGCGTTCTTGAAGGAGGAAGATGAAGTTCTTCAAAGTATAGAACTCTTCTTCTCTCAAATCTCCACACAACACAGCAACTCCCAAAATAAAATAAGCTACACCTTATTTTATTTTCACTTTTCCAACCTTTCAAAAATTCAAAAGTTGAATTCATTACATTCATTAAAATCTAGAGTTGTCAAAAATTAAATGAAGAGATAAGTTGGCAAGAATTAATGTAGGGGAGATCCACATAATTTAAAAGGGGGTTTAGAGGGGTTAGGGAATTTGAAATGGTGGGGGCTCGTGTGGGCCCCACCTCCCTCATAACCACACATGGGAAGTTGGGTGGTTGTGGGCCCCACCAACAACTTCCCATGAGAGAGTCTAACCACTACGAATAAAATAAAATTCACACACAATTTTATTTTACTTATCTTTTAATCCCCAAAACTAACTTTCAACCCGCAACAAACGCAACTTCCGAAAAGGTCTCTTTTAGCGAATTTCAGCGCTGCGAGTTCATCGGTGCCCTCGGATTTCAATTCCGAGCACCGGATCAAAAGATAGGAATTCCCGCTCGTTCGTTCACTGAACGTACCCGAGCCAAACTTCGGAAAATAATTCCGGGCACCCCGGGCCTCGGAATCAGGTGCCGTCTGAAACCGCGCTCTTGTAAAATTCTAAAGAAAATTGAGAAAAAATTTCCCTTGAATTTTACAGGTCTTTACATTACTCCCACCTCAGGGCTTTACGTCCCCGTAAAGTTACATCAAAAACTCGGGAAACAAATGAGGATGCTGAGCACGCATCTGAGCCTCCCACTCCCATGTGCTCTCCTGGAGATTCCCGTGCTGCCATCTGATGCGCACAAGAGGAATCGATCACCCACGCAGGACCCGATCCTGTCGATCCTCTATCTCCACCGAGACTTCCGTAAAAGTCTCCCCATCGTCAACGTCAAGCTCCCCATGGTCAATGATGTGTGTCGGGTCGTGCACGTATCTCCTCAGCTGGGATACGTGGAAGACGTCGTGCACCCGGTGCAACTGAGGTGGTAGAGCCAGGCGATAAGCCACCTCACCAATCCTGCTGAGAATCTGGAAGGGTCCGATGAAGCGCGGAGATAACTTGCCGCCTCGGCCAAATCTCCGAATACCACGTCGAGGTGAGACCCGCAAGAAAACGTGGTCGCCATCCTCGAACTCCAGTGGCCTCCGACTCCTGTCAGCATAAGACTTCTGCCGGCTCTGAGCTGTCCTCATCCGCTCCTGGATGACCTGGACCTTCTCTGTCGTGGCCTGGACCATCTCCGGTCCCACGAGTGCTGACTCCCCAGGGTCTGTCCAGCACAAAGGAGATCTACAAGGTCGGCCGTACAACTCCTCGTACGGTGCCATCCCGATGGTGGAGTGATAGCTGTTGTTGTACGCGAACTCCACCAAGGGTAGGTGGTCTTCCCAGCTACGACCAAAGTCGAGGACACATGCGCAGAGCATTTCCTCGAGTGTCTGAATGGTCCTATCAGTCTGACCATCCGTCTGAGGGTGAAAAGCGGTTCTATAACGTAGCTGCGTCCCGAACGCCTCCTGCAACCCCTTCCAAAGCCGGGAAGTAAAGCGGGCATCTCGATCGGAGACGATAGATGATGGCACACCGTGGAGCCGCACAATCTCCTGAACGTAGAGACGTCCCAAGCTCTCTACTGAGCCCTGTTCTCTGATGGGTAAGAAGTGTGCCGACTTGGTGGGTCGGTCAACAATAACCCAGATGGAGTCGTGACCTCGGGAAGTGCGTGGAAGTCCAGTCACGAAGTCCATAAATATGCCGTCCCACTTCCACTCCGGAACCTCCAAGGACTGTACCAAGCCTGCTGGTACCTGATGCTCTGCCTTCACCTGCTGGCAGGTGAGGCATCGAGAAACGAACTCTGCTACAACCTTCTTCATGCCCGGCCACCAGTGCTGTCGTCTGAGGTCCTGGTACATCTTCGCCACTCCAGGATGTACAACCAAAGGAGAGGAGTGAAACTCTCTCATCACTTCCGCTCGCAAAGCAACTGGTACCATGGTACGTCCTCTGAAAAGGATGCTGTGCTCTGCTCCAAGGGAGAAACCATCAGGTGCCTGTCCCGAGGATATCTGTGCACGCTGTGTCTCACAGTCAGCGTCCTCACGCTGTGCCTCTCTGACCCGCTGTAGTAGTGGAGGAGTGACTGTGAGAGACCGAAGAAATGCTGCTCCATATCTATCCACGAAGGATATCTGCAAAGAGGCTAGCTGCTCCGTCGCCTCCTCAAGTAGCTGAATGCCCGTCCTCCTGCTGAGGGCATCAGCTACTACGTTCCCCTTACCAGGAGTATAGACTATCTCAAAGTCATAGTCCTGGAGGAACTCGAGCCATCGCCACTGTCTCAGGTTCAGGTCCTTCTGCGAGAAGATATACCTGAGACTCTGATGATCGGAAAACACTGTAAAGCGCTCACCCATCAGATAGTGTCGCCATGTCTTCAGAGCGAAGACCACTGCTGCTAGCTCCAGGTCATGGGTAGCGTAGTTCTGTTCATGCGGCCTCAACTGACGTGATCAATAGGCGATCACTGCCCGATCCTGCATCAGAACACATCTGAGTCCGGTCCTTGATGCATCGCAGTAGACTACGTACCCTACTCCCTGTTCTGGCAACCTCAAGATAGGTGCGCTAGTCAATCTCTGTCTCAGCTCCTGGAAGCTCTGATGACATCTGTCTGACCACACGAAGGGTTTTCCCTTCTTCGTCAAAGCTGTGAGTGATGCCGCAACTCTAGAGAAGTCTGGCACGAATCTCCGATAGTATCCAGCTAGTCCCAAGAAGCTCCGAACCTCAGTCACGCTTCTGGGTGGCTCCCATGCTAACACAGCCTCAATCTTCGCGGGATCCACTGCAACTCCCGCCTCAGAGATAACGTGACCCAAGAAGTGGACCTCACGTATCCAGAACTGGCACTTCGAGAGCTTACCATAAAGCTGGTGCTCTCGGAGTGTGTCTAGAACAACTCGCAAGTGATAGGCGTGCTCCTCCTCTGTCATAGAGTAAATCGGAATGTCGTCGATGAAGACCACGACAAACCGATCGAGGTATGGCTGAAAGATCCTGTTCATGAGAGCCATGAACACTGCTGGAGCATTGGTTACACCGAAAGGCATAACCAAGAACTCATAGTGGTCATACCGACATCTGAAGGCCGTCTTCTGCACATCCTCGTCTCTGACTCTGAGCTGATGATAGCCTGACCTGAGGTCTATCTTCGAGAACCACCGTGCTCCCTTGAGCTGATCAAAGAGGTCATCAATCCTCGGTAGCGGATACTTTTTCCTCACTGTCACCTGGTTCAGGCGACGATAGTCAACACAAAGTCGCAAGCTCCCGTCCGCCTTCTTGGCGAACAATATCGGGGAAGCCCAGGGTGAAACACTGGGTCGGATGAACCCCTTGCCCTGCAAGTCCTCCAACTGTACCCGTAGCTCTCGAAGCACGGCGGGGGCCATCCGATATGCTGGATTGGATATCGGGGCTGTCCCGGGGTACAAGTCAATATAAAAGTCTACCTCTCTGCGAGGAGGTAGCCCTGGAACATCGTCGTAAAAAACGTCCGCAAACTGATCCACCACTGCAGGAAAACCAGGACTCCGCACGTCAACTGCTCCAAGGATAAGGCTAGCTAACTGATGAGTAATGGGCTGTCCTCTCCTCCGTGGAAGTCTATCCTGTGCTGCTAAGGCTCCCTTCTCGCCGGTGAAGGTGAACCTGCTCCCGTCGGTGCGCACACATCGCACCTTGCGCCTAAAACAGTCAATCTGTGCATGGACCGTAGATAGCCAATCCATGCCCAAGATGACGTCGTAAGGCCTAGACGCTGCTACAAGAAGATCCCAGCCGAAGCTCTCGCCTCCTAGATTAAGCTCACACTGCCGGCACCAGTGCGTAATCGTCGAGTCTGCTCCCGTAGGAGTCTCTAGCCGTAAGGATCGAGCCAACGGCTCTGTCGGAATCTCCGAGCTCCGAACAAGGGCAGCGGCTATGAAAGAGTGACTCACTCCTGTGTCTATAAGAACTGCAGCAAGGGTGGAATAGACACAGATAGTACCACGAATCATCTCGGGTGCACCGTGGTCGTAGGCCTCTGCTGCCTGGAGCTGTGCCTGTCGCTGCCCGCCAGCTCCCTGTGGTCGGGGTGGACCTCCTGGTGGTGGTGGTGGTAGAGCCTCAAAGCGTCGGCCACCACCGGCTGCTCGTCCAGCTCCTCTGCCTCGTCCGCCTCCTCCCTGCGGACCACCACGGTCGACCCTCTGCCTCTGCCTCGGTGGTCCCTCAACCATCTTCTGCTCCTCGACACGGCGGGTCGGGCAGTCACGAGCCATGTGGCCCTGCCCGCCGCACGAGTAGCACTGTCTGCCTCTCGTAAGACTGGCTCCGCACTGTGTGCCCCGCACTGCTGAGCCAGTGTCCTGAGGTCGTCTGCCCGAAGGTCTGGTCTTTCTGGACCCCTGAGTCATCCGTCGACTGCATGCTGCAGATGACTCTGCCACGTGCCGCCCTGCGGTGGGTCTCTGTGCTGGTGTAGACTCAGCAAGGAAGCTCTCGATCAGAAGGGCTCGCTCCAGTACTCCTGTCTGAGTCGGTATGCTGAGGGAAATCAGTGATGCCCTGATCTCGTGTCTCAAACCCTGCTCGAAGGTCCGGGCCCGGAAGAATGGGTCTCGTACCATGTCGGTCGAGTAGCGCGAGAGATCGGTAAATCTCGCCGAGTACTGAGCGACCGTCATGCTGCCCTGCCGCAGCTGTAGAAGCTCCTGGATACGCACCGCACGAAGGGTGGCTGGGAAGAACTCCGAGCGGAAGAGGCTCTCAAAGTCCGTCCAAAGAAGAGATGCCTCATCGTGCACCTGGAGCATCAAGCTCCACCATCTTCCTGATGCTGCGTGTAGTAGGCTCGCAGCGAGGATCACCCTGAGGTCTGCTGGTGTCCTCACTAGCCTAAACACTCGAACCACTGCCTCCAGCCAGTCCTCTACTGCCTGGGGATCCGTCTCCCCGCGAAACCTGGGTGGTCGCTGGCACTGAAACTCATGCAGTGCGCTGAGGCGACGTGCATCGTCAGCGGCTGCTGCTGGAAGCATCGGGGGATCGGCGGGTAAAGCTACCGCCGGTGCCACTACTGGCAAAGGGCCCTGCACCGAGGCCTCGTCGCTCGGTGGGCTGTCGTCTCGCTCGACTCTCGGAACCCTAGCTGGCTGCCGTCGTGGGGCCATCCAGAAAAGGAAACAGGTGCGCCACGGTTAGAACAGTATACCTGGTGAGCTGATATAAGTAATCACAAAGAAAACTTTCAAACACACACGCAATCAATGTTTTCGTGCATTAAGTCGGAAATCAGAAGTCAGGGTCCTGGTGTACGGATACGTCAGCCGCCGCACCAACACTGGACTCCCTGGACTGATAACCACACTCAATACACTAAACATTATTGCTTCACATAGAAAAGATCAGAGTTCGCGGTAGAACCGATCTCATCTGATACCAATTTGTCACGACCCGCCCTCGGGGTCCGTGCCGTGACTACCCCAAGCCCGCCTTCCATAGGCCAGGGGCTGGCGACTAGCACCAAGGCGTAAATCTCGGTAAAAAGGGAAGGCATTTCCTTTGTAAAGTAAACAAACACCACAGAGTCAGCAAGCGGAAAGTAAACACTAAAAAAAGCAGAGTACAACTGAAAGTGCGGAAAAGTAAATGGGCCAGAATACAAACCCAAACTGAAAGTAAAGTACAACTCGAAAGGGAAAACAACAACTGAAAAGTAAAAGCCACTACTCCGAGCTGTCCACTGGAAATCCCACCTATAGGGTGGGTACAGATAGCTCCTCTGCTCCACGGGTCCCGCCCTCCGCTCCGAGCACGTCCCGCCCAGTGGTCTACCTCCGGGTACCGTCCCGCTCTGCAAGCCTCAGCTAAGGTCAACGCTGTCAGTCGTCTGCAACCAACACAACGTAGTGCGGGCAAAGCCCGTGTAGGGGTGAGTATAAGCTACTCAGTAGGGACCCTGAGACCCCTGAAGGTCTCTCAAATCCACAAAGAATAAACGACGAAGAAAAGTAACAATCATGAGTAATAACCGACACTGCTTAGGTATATGCCCATACATATACCTAAGTCAACAATTCAAATACGCTCCAACCTCCGAGCCCAAGTACAACTCAGTCCACACAGGAAAGTAAACGTATTCCACACAGGAAAGCAAAACGTAATCCACACAGGATTGCACAACACAATCCCCACAGGAAAGAAACAGGATTCAGCTCACACAGGTATACTTCATCAGAGGACGATAAAGATGATCACTGATCCATCTAAGTCGTCGGACCCATGAAGGATCGATAGGTAACTAACCCCCGCAATGACCCACACAGGATCAGGCCCACACAGGACCTGTAGGCGCTGGCTCACATAGAACCGCTGAGCGCAAGGACCCACACAGGATCGGGCCCACACAGGACCTGTAGCACTGATCCACGTAGGATCGCTGAGTGCTGAAGTCGTCGTCGTCGAATCCACACAGGATCTCTGTACTGTCGTCGTCGCAGTCACAGTAGCAGTAGTAGCAGTAGAACAGTCGCAGCCAGCACTAGGGTTCCCGCACAAAGCAAGCTCGTTCGGAGGGTCCGCTCCACGAGCCGAGAGGCTGATACATCAACTGTCACGAAGACCAGAGTTGATGTATCCAAAAGTTCCGTATCGTCAACAGGAACTCAACGCAACAGACGGCGCGTCGATCGGACGCCCGGTCTGAGAGTTATTGGCATTTTCGTCTCCGGGGCCTGGTTGGTTTTTAAGGAAAAACCAACCCGACCGTACTCCACCTACGTCCAAACCTTGGGCAGAGTATGCCAAAAGATTCGTCTCACTAAGAGGGACACAACACAGCTGACGGCACGTCAGTCGGACGTCCGTAGCTCAAGATATGAGCGTTTCCGCTCCGAAGGCCCGGTTGGTTTCGTGAACGAACCAACCCGGCCGAACTCAATGTAAACCGAAACCTTGAGTGCGATATACCGAAACGACCGTCTCGATCCAAGGATCGCGTTGCCGCAGACGGTTCGTCATTCAGAGGTCCGAGGCTCAAGATATGGCCAAAAGACCGGAACTGGTTCGAAACGGGGGGGTCCGGGTCCGGGCCGTCCCGGCCCGACCCCCCCCCCCCCCTGGGGCGGCGCGGCGGCGCGGGGGGCCGCGGCGGCGGGACGCCGCGAGGAGGCTGCGCGGGGGGAAATTATTTCCCCCGCTAATTGGAGGCGGCGCGGCCTTTGTGCCGCGCCTTTGCAACAAAACGGCCCCCACGTGGGGGCCGGTTTTGGAGAAGCAAACCGGGGGGCTGCTGCCCCCCCTTCATGGAACTGCCCCCCTCTTAAAGAGGGGGGTTTTATACGCTGGCCGGGGGTTTAATTCCCCCGGTTTAACGTCATCCGGCCGGCCAGCTGGCCGGCCGGTTTTCTCCAACGGGACCGGAAATTCCGGTCCCCTCTTCGGCTTCCGACGCCGGCGGCCCGGCCGCCGGTCTTCTCATCCCGCCGCGGCCCGGAACCGGCCGCGGTCTCCTCGTCCCGCCGTGGTCCGGAACCGGCCGCGGTGTTCGTCGTCCGGCACGGTGCGACGGCACCGCGCCCCTTCGCCGTGCCTTGATTCCTTTTAACGTGGCGCGACGGCGCGGCGTTCTTGAAGATTCTTCCTCGGCGTGGCGCGACGGCGCCGCAAAAAAATATTTGCACGATTATCCGCGTGGTGCGACGGCACCACGCCACTTGCTTCCACCCGCAAGAATAAACAAGAACGATGGAGGGGGTTCGGCCGTGTTCGTGCGGTCCGACCCCCTCACGTTAAAATAATAACGCAACTTTAAATAATTCAAAGCCACACGTTAGACTTTCTAAATTCACGATCAAGAATAAAATAATTAAACCAAAAAGAAATCAACAACCCCTACCTTGGTATAAGGTTCGAAGATTTGTCTACGTTCCGCGGAAGACGACATCGCCGAGGTCGGGCGTCGTGGTCGTCGTTCGTCAAATCCGTTGACGAAGGGATGCGTCCGATGCGATACGTCGTTGGCGAAACATCTCATGTCGACGAAGGAAAACCGAGGAGGAAGCGGTGTCTCCCTTTCTATGACGTGGAGAGAAGATAGAACGGCGTGTCGGTGTTCTTCGCATTCTTCAAGGAGGAAGATGAAGTTCTTCAAAGTATAGAACTCTTCTTCTCTCAAATCTCCACACAACACAGCAACTCCCAAAATAAAATAAGCTACACCTTATTTTATTTTCACTTTGCCAACCTTTCAAAAAATCAAAAGTTGAATTCATTACATTCATTAAAATCTAGAGTTGTCAAAAATTAAATGAAGAGATAAGTTGGCAAGAATTAATGTAGGGGAGAGCCACATAATTTAAGAGGGGGTTTAGAGGGGTTAGGGAATTTGAAAAGGTGGGGGCTCGTGTGGGCCCACATCCCTCATAACCACACATGGGAAGTTGGGTGGTTGTGGGCCCCACCAACAACTTCCCATGAGAGAGTCTAACCACCACGAATAAAATAAAATTCACACACAATTTTATTTTACTTATCTTTTAATCCCCAAAACTAACATTCAACCTGCAACAAACGCAACTTCCGAAAAGGTCTCTTTTAGCGAATTTCGGCGCTGCGAGTTCATCGGTGCCCTCGGATTTCAATTCTGAGCACCGGATCAAAAGATAGGAATTCCCGCTCGTTCTTTCACTGAACGTACCCGAGCCAAACTTCGGAAAATAATTCCGGGCACTCCGGGCCTCAGAATCAGGTGCCGTCTGAAACCGCGCTCTTGTAAAATTCTAAAGAAAATTAAGAAAAAATTTCCCTTGAATTTTACGGGTCTTTACAGGTCAGGTCAAGTCGGATACGAGGTATGGGACTTCGTCTCAATCTCCATTCATTGAGGCATATTTTATTTTATACACATCTTTCTTTTATACGGTGTATAAACCCCTTTGTCTTTTATGTTTATTCAAAAGGAATCTTTTTTATACGAAGCGTTTACTAAACGACAAAAGGGAATGTTTTTGTCGTATGTATACGGCGACAATGACTTCTCCGCCGTCATGATCGTTATTTGAGTTTCAGCTTCCTCTACAAGCCATACATTCTTTTTAAAAGAAAAATAAATACCATGTTTTACTTTTCTTTTATTTTGGTATTTAAAATGGTTTTCACAATGTTTTTGTGTTGTATTGATATCTTGTGATTGAAATGTGGAAATGTTATGTTTCCTTATGCATGTTTTATGTGATACGATTATGTCATGGTTCTTGGAAATTATTATGAAGACTGGTGGTTCCGTGATAAACTAAGGGCGGTTGAGCCTGATATAGCTCTCCAATTAATTGGGTAATGCTAAGGAGTGAAACGTTAAGGTTTCTCCGAAGAGATTTTAGGGAATATACTGTGATGGGTATTCCAAATGTAACCAAGAGGGTTACTCCCTACATTAGAATGTTATGAATGCCTCATGTTACCTTTATGTCTTATTATTTCTATGATTTATTCATGATTTTATGAGGTATGTTAAAGTGCCTATGTTTTATGGGTAATGTATGAATTCATTCTTATGTATATATGAACTCATGATTTTCTTTTCATTGTTTTTATAACACATACTGAGCTTTTTATGCTCATCCCAAGATTATTTTGAAATGTTTTTCACAGGTCAAGGGAATTGTACATGATATGATGATAGTGTCAAGGAAGTGTCAAGAAATAATCCATGTTTTATTTTAAATGTGTTTCCATTGATGGGAATGACGAATACTATCTTTATGTACCCAATATGTTTATATGTGGAATGTAATGCAAGTTTTATGATCTAATTTTCTAAAACTCTAAACCCAAAACGATCCTCAATGTGTAATTTTGTAATAACTCAAGATTAAGTAAGGTTTAAGGCTGGGGCCTTATAATTCCCCACACCCAAAAATAATGAATATTATTATAAGTAAAATGGAAAAACAAAATATATAATATAAGAGTTAAAAAAACAATAATATCACCTTATATGTTGAAATCACTTATTCAATCATTTAACGATTTAAATAATATAGATGAATAGATTAACTTCCACAAAATAAAATAAATAGAAAAATGATTTCAATATGAATCAATAAAATGAATTATTTAAAGAAATAATATAATTTAATAATTTTTAAAAATAAAATTAAATCTAAATAATTACGATTTCAAAAATAAAATAAAATAATCACAAGTATGTAATTCTTAACACTCCTGTAATATAATATATATATTCAACCATATGGGGTTTTGTGAAAATATTGGCAATTTGAATTTTAGAGTAAAGAAAACCTTTCATGATGTCACGATTTATTAAATTTTGTTTTTTAAACTAGGGACTAAATTCAATTTAATTTTTCCAAGGGTATTAAATTATATTTTTTGAAATTTTAATCTCAAATGTATTGTCACACTTAATGTGAACATGGTATAACTTAATCCATTTTATTGGGATAAAAAAAATCCCAGTAAAATATATTACACTTCATGAATATAAATATCATTCAAATTTTTCCTCTCACATATCCGTGAGAAAAGGGGTTTTCCATGTAGGTGGGAAGTCCCCCATTTACTTTTCTTATCTAGTTATAGACCAAAAAATCTGCATCAGAATAACAAGAGTGTTCAAAAGTAGTGTATTTTTTTTAAAAAAAAACCCATGCATTCAGTTTTCATTATAAATATATAAAAACTAATTGAGTGGTTTTTTAATACATTCATTTGGAATTGCTTTAAAATTACCACAATTCCATACAGTAATCATGATGTCAATTCATGTTAGTGTAAAATACATTAGATTTCAAATCATTACTCTATAAATCATATTTTCAACCATATTACCAAGTTAATGGAATGTAATATTATACAGATTACTCATTTGGGTTCTAGTCTCATTAATTTGATACATTGTAAATAATTTAAAATATTATCAATTTACTTTATTTCGCATAGACATTTTCTATCTAAATTTTTTAAAATTTAAAAATTAAGGAAATATTTTAGTTTTCTCATAAAACTCCTATCAAATTCATCGAATAATAAATTTAATAAATTATTACAAATATTTTCATTATTTAATCCAAAAATTTCATCTTCAACATAAATATGAATTATTAAATTATTATGAAAAAATTATTTTATTAACATTATTGAAAGTTATTTTATATTTAAAAAATGTTTTCTAAATGAAATATGGTTGACCTATCATTCAATGACCTAGTGGTTTATTTTAAACAACCAAATTCATTAATAATGACTATAATGCGATTCAAATATATTTTCTTCAAAACCATGTGGTTATTCTACAAAATAATTTTTCTTAATTAAAAAATTTATAAATTCATTTTTCATATCCAATATAGAACAAATAATATTTAATTTATAGGTTAATGTAAATAAGTTCTAAATAGATTTCATCCTAGATAATGCAGAAAATGAATCACAATAATCATTGCCACCTTCTTAATTGTAGACATTATCTTGAAAATAGGCATCCTTATCAGTTATATTACCTTTATCATCTAATTTATTTCTATAGTTCAATTTAGTGATCATAATATGATGAACACCATTCCTTTATATAAGAGTCCATGAATTTTATAATGTAACTTTATTTAAATATCTTGTTGAGAAACACATAATTTTTATTAACAATGGCATCATACCAACTTTATGGAATAAGGTTTTATAGTGTGATGTTTTATTTCATTTATGACTTTCCACATAGTATGATTATTGACATGAAAATCCTTAATTAAATTTTCTAGGTGATGGTCTTTAGATGTGTCCATTTCCTTGGGTAAAGTGAAAGGTTATTTTTATAATACAATATAATTAGGAGTTCAAATTTCATAATAATGTCTAATTATTATGGTCGACCTCAATATCATCAATTTCAAAATTATTCTTTTGAAACATCTCATCAAATTTGATTTTTATTAATGCATAAATTCTTTTTTCATTTATTGAAAACATGTTATGATTTAATTGAGTGTTAATACTAAATAAAGTACCATCATTCGGTTTGGGGTTAAATTTAGAAAAAAAATAACTTGGTTATGAATAAAAAAAATATAAAACCAAAAAACTTAAAATAACCAAACATAGGTAATTTAACATTCCAAATATCATAAGGAATATTTTTAAGATTGTATCTAATTATTACATTCATAATGGAATATGTGTCATATTTCTTGCCTCAGTCTAAAAATATTGAAGTACTTCTAATTCAATAATGCTAGATTATGAAATTTAATTAAATCTTTTATTAAATAATTTCACAAAACAATTTTATTCAGGTGTTATTTATGGGAAATGATTTTCATATCATTTTGAAAATAATAATAATAATAATAAATATTTTAAATCTCTCCCACATCAACATTATAAAATGAAAAATACTATACCCACTTTTATTTCCAACATTCTTGATAAATTCAATGAAGACATTACAAGCGTAATTTTATTTTTAAATAAAGTATCCCATGTAAAACATGTTTAATAATCTACAATTACAAATATGTATGACTTATCTCCCATACCTTAAACTCGGGTCGATCTAAAAAAATTAATATGTACATGTTCAAGGGCCTCAGTGTCCAAAACACAATTTTTTGATTTAAAGTATTTTTATTTTTACTAATAATTCACAATAGTCCCAAAATATGTTTTTTAAATTGAATATTTTGAAATGATTATATTTGATGGTTTTGAGAATTGTTATCTAGTTGGTGGTACTACAGTGAACAAGGTTCATATTATATGACTGTGACTTATAGACTTATGCATCCATGAATTTAACTTCTTCACTTGCAGTATATTTTAAACAAATAACATAAAAAATTAACAATGAAGTGGTAAATAAAATATTTCTATGGGAATCATAAACTTTGAATATATTATTTTTTAATGAAAAATTAGAAATAATTTCACATAATGAAATAATTATCAAAAAAGTATGATTAAAAATATTATCATATTAAAGAACATTAATATGAGTGGTGTTCGATAAGCCAATGGTACCAATATAGATTACCCAACTCTTTGAGTTTTATCTAATGGTTAAATTCCTTACATAAAGTTTATCATGGGTGGTTTTACATAGTATATTCACCACCCATATGCCTCAATAATTCATTATCATTGTACCATATAGCTCATCGAGATGTTGTATTGAGACATTGTTCCTATGAAACAATTATGTACAATAGATTTTTGAACCCAAAAAAATATTTCCTTAAATGTCCGATGAAACAAATTTTGGAACCCATAATGGATTTAATTTTTTTATAAAATATACATTTTGAGAGAGACCATTATATTATATCTTTATATATGGACAAATTTTATAATTTAATTCATAAATAATGAACCCTATTTTTAAATATTCATTGAAAATTATTTATTGAGTTTTACCACTTTCAATCATTCTATTTTGGTAATTTCTAGAAGTTAATTCTTTATTAGACCATTGAAGCTCATAAGTACATTTCCTAAGATTTTGTGGAAAAAAAATTAGTTTGTCATTTTCTTTGGTAGGTATATAAAATTAAAAAACAAAATTATTTTATTCATTTTTAATATCTTTTATTTTTTTATTCTCACATAATTTATCCATTATTTGATGTATTAAATTAATATGACTGTTATAATTTTCATTTCTAGAATAGAAATTAGATTTGCAATAATTTAGCCTTGAATCAGCTCATTGTTGGTCATGATACACTTTTCTATTCCATCACTGAGTTCTAAAAAAGATATGGACTCATCACCTTCACTCTATTTTTATACCATGAAATTATTATTATAAGAAATATATATATTTTTTTCATTTAGGAGAGGGAAAATATGGTTTGATGTTAACCTTTTTTTTTCACTCATAGAATCATACATCTATTTTAAATTGTTACTTCTACTTCTTTTTCATAGTGTAAGGACTTTTTCTTATTGAAGAACATGTTTATATTTTTGTCATGATATAAAATATTGACGTCACATAAAAACAATGATCAATATTTTTTTTTCAAATATGTTTTATTTTAATAATTCAATTCATTGGTTTCCTTTACTTTTTATCACTTCCGAGTAATTGGATAGGTCACAAGAGATCAAATGATATCCTCAACTAGAATTTTCATCTTGTATTTAACTTCTTACATTTTAATCAAATTTGGTTCCACTGATTTTAGAAATAACCATGGGTTTTCTTCAAAAGTGTCTCAATATTAATAACATACATCACATAAAAATACTAGTGAATTGAGAAATAATTCAAATAATGGACTTTTGAAAATTCATTCTAAAACTTTTAGAATAATGTTGGTATATATTAATCTAATTTTATTTGACATTATTATTATCTTCCTGGGTAAAATCTTATGATATTTAAATGTCATGGGTAGTTTTAAAATTGGAAACATGGTAAAATTAACTCTAATATTACCTTCAATAATGGGAAATCTTGTACATTCCATTAATTTCAATATCTTATTTGTCATCAAGATACCGGTTTTCATATGTTTCCTTAGTGGGGTATATTAATTCATTTAAATTTTACAAGTAATATATATTATATTTTTATGAAATATAGAAATTATTGTTTTTCAGTAACAATAATCAGTTCCATAAATTCCAAGGGATCCTCCCTTTTAAGTTCCTTCTAGAGAACATTCAGAATAATAGTAAATTACAATCCTTACAATATTTTCCTTGAAAATAGTTATGGATTTGTAATTGTGGTAGGATCTAAAAAACATATTACTTTATGTAATAATTAAAAGATGATTGGTGAATTTACATTAAATTTATAAAGAAATTATTATTATATTACATTAAATTATAAAACTAAAAGGGATATACTAAAATTTAATAATTTAATTATAGTGAAAAAATAAATTTTATAGGTAATACACAATACATTGTTAATAGAGTTCAGAAATAATTCAAAAAGGGATCCCAAAATATACTTTTATTAACTTCATGAGAGTTCTTATTTCCCTTTGGATTCAATGTTATCAAATAAACCCATTAATATTATGTAAGACCCGTCATTTTTAGAATTTAAAGTAGGAAACCCATTTATTGTTCTATTATTTTAGTATTTGTGTCTAAAATTTGAATCTCCCACGCTTTTAATTTTTTTGTTCATCAACCCCCTCACACACAATGGTTTTAAGTAACTATTAAACCAAACTTCTGATTGTGATTACCAAACCCTCTCACACTCAATTGTAGTGAGAAACTATGCAATTAATGAATCACAAATTTTATGTTGTGACCCATGTCATTGTGTTTTAGAAAAAATCCTAATGGAATTTCAACATTACATTTTTGAAGAAAGTTCATTTTTATAACTATAATTTAGGATTGATTTCTAATATTTTTGACCTATTTAATGACTAATTTTATTCTTATTATGAGTCTTGAAGGTGTCTAAGTGGATCAAATATGATTTTGTGGATGTTTGGTGGATTATGTTTCTAACGAAGCAAGAGATACACAAAGTAGCTGATAGGCACCACCGATATGTTGGTAAGAACCATAGGCATTCCATTTGTGTCTGTTTATAGAAGATAATACATCCAATTGTTAGCTAGTGTGTTCCACTAGATATATAGTCCTACCATTTAAGGTGAATTACCTACTTCTTCCCCTCAAAATTTTACGTGGAAACCCCTAATATCCTCCTAGGTTGGGAATTTGAGAAAAATAATGAACCCCATTCTTCACTCTTGAGGTGGAGCTGATGTTATTTTCATTTTCAATGAAATTTCGCATTTATATCTCCACTCCACCTTCCATAGATTCTTAACTCCATTATTGGATGATGTTAGTTCAACTGTTGTGTTTTGGGAATGAATAATTTTTATTAGATCATGGTGAAATCATTTTCCAGTAAGAGGATTTTGTGTGCATTTCCTAGAGGGATCATGATGTCATAAAAATAGATTATTTATTATTTATAATTTTGTTAGAGTAATTATTTTTCAAATTATTTGTGGTAAAATTGATTTGTTAATCCGGTTTAAAAATTTGGAATTTTTCATGGTGTTGGATCATTGGTGATTTGGGTGTGTAACTCACCCATTTTCTCAGATATTTTTTGCTATTGGGAAACCAAGTGAGTTAGGTGACAATTATGATAATTGATCTTTTATTTTAAATTAATTAAATTATTTAAATTAACAATGATATATATTTAGATAGATTCTATTGGATTCTATAGAATCAATGACGGGCATGAGAAGAGTTTCAGAAACTCGTTTGATGTAGGGGGCTTGAACATATTTGACTATCATATATAATTTGTTCTTTATTTTTGTGTACCTCATTAATATTAATTTTTACTATGTTTCATATGTTTTGGGTGTTAACTAATGTTGTTTTCTCATGTAATAAAAGTATTGGATTGATTTCTATGGAATTTATGGACACATAATGTGTTGAGATGGGTCCATAGGACCTAGTTGGGTGAAAATATATCAAACCAGGTCAGGATAGAGTACTTTCGTGATAGATAGATGTTGAGTTATAAGCTTGGTTTTGTGCCCTATTTTATTTCTATAACAAGGGATAACGTCTTGTTTGATGTAATCACCCTGGGTTTGTAGGTAGGGTGGGGATATATAACATTTATACCTCCAAAGAACCTATGATGTGGGGAAGTGTGATTTATTAAGCCTCCGAATAACTTTTGGGATGGATCGATGTTATTGATAAGAAACTATAGAACCTCCGGTGATGGTATGGTTGAATTTTTACTACCCAAGAACCCAAGGGATGTGCTGGTGTAATTTATTTAGAACCCTAGAACATATAGGGATCCCTCCAGGTGCATGGATGACCTCCCCAGAGTGTGTATGGATGGTTTTCTATGTACTAATGGACCTCCTTGTGTAAAAACCTATGTAAATTAGAGAATTATTTGTTTTTCATTCTAGTATTAAATTGTATAATTCGATAAAAATGTATACTAAAATTAGGTGTTTTTATAAAAAAGTTGTGAATCTATACTAATATAATAATAAAATTAGTACCTATCACATAGTTATGGAGACTATGTGAGGTGGTCGTGAGATGGACTACCTAGATAGTAGCTATCACATGATTAGCAAACGGTTTTTCTAACCGTGTGACCTAACTGTGCGGATGGTTTAAATGCGATCTAAAAAAGTGTATCTTACACATTTTTACCACTATGTGGCTAATTTTTTTCTCCAAACCAGCCATAACTCGGGATTTATATTCCTTGAAGGTACATGAACCTCTCCCAAGATATTTGGAGTCAATCCAAAGGTTTCCCATTGTGTTTCAATCTCGGATTCTTGACGTATCTTATCGTTCATCGTCATTCATGATCGGTTTCTTATATCTACATAGATATAATTCTCATATCTTCATGGTTCCTCTAATTGACATTGTTTTTAAGTTTTCTTTTTTCGTTTCATGTATCATAAAAAACTATGAGGTAAGTGTCTGATTTCTCGACTTCACATTATAGAACAGATGTGCACTATTTTTAATTTATTTTCTTTTTGATCAATTAATCATGAATTGAATGGGTATAAATTGTTATAAACATTATTTTTTTATGGTTTGTTATGTTGTGGAAATATGGAAAATTTCATGTTTGGAATAAAGTACTTTTGTTTTTAGTCTTAAAATATGGATTATAAAATGGGGACTTTCTATAAATATGGAAAATGGATTTTATTAGATGTTTTCAAAAAATTGGATTTTAAATTGAAATTAAATGGTTGTTTGTAATTTAATTTTTTTAATAAATGTAATGTTTTATTGAAATGGTTAGATACGATTATTTAGAATGGTTTTCGCATACATGCGGTTTTGTGTGACTTCATGATTGACATGATACTAAATATGTAATGTGTAACATTGGGGTACAAAGTTTGTGACTCTTAATCACTTGCATGTGTCATTGGGAAACAAGGTAATTGGATGATAGACCATTCATTCATATAGAACATTCAAAAAAGAATGCATGTGTGGGTTTTTTGTGTAATATGGAACGGGTATGCCAAAATTACAATAAGAATTTTTTTAAGCCTTGATTAGTTAATTTTTCTAAAAATAACTTATTGTAAATTGGTTTCATTTACTTTGGTGTGAATGTTTTTCTAAATGGTTTTCAATTATTTCATATTTTGTTACGAACTGATTTGGTGAATTGTTTTATATATACTATTTTTTATAATGTGTTAACCATTATATAATATTAGTGTCAGTAGGTAAGTCATTGAGACACCCTACTGAGTTATATACTCTCCCATACAATGAAACGTTGGTGCTTTTTCAAATTCTACCTTTCAATGCTTGGGAAAAGGTAAAGTATCACATTGCTTTAGCACCATGTCGTGATACTTTAGACAACTTAGTAATATTAGAGAATGGAGTCTTATTGTCATCATGTAGTTTATTCATTTGTATTCTACATCTAACATTGATGTTGGTATATCTTCCACTATAGAATACTTTTTGTTGTTGTTATTAATAGAATGATTTCAAATGTCTTAGTTTATTTCATGCATCATATAGTGTTCTATTGTGGAAGATTTTTCATGTTTATTTTTAAGCATTAATGGGAATATAATAGACCACTTTCATTTAAACCATGCGGTAGTTTTTTCTAGAATTTAGAATCATGGGGATGTTGCAAAAGGACAAATAATAAGTTATTGTACTGTCAAGAAAATTGGAATTAGAAGGTCATTACAAATGGTATCAGCTTGTTCGGTCTTTTCACAAAAAGTAGTCATTAGGGTTCTTGAACTTGGTGTTGAAATTACTTCTTATCTATTCCTTCGGTTGGAATCACATATAAGAGTAGGATTGTCCTATCATGAAATGTATATCATAAAAGGATATAGATAACCCTTTCATGATAAACCTCATGTTACTAAGGATTTGCGTACATAAGTGTTTGGAGACACATCTTGGACATGGAAATCTCATCTTCATGTGTTCAGCCAATGAGACGAGCAAAACATGAATTGGAGATGAATGAATTCCTAATACGAGTGCATACATTATTCCTAGGAATGATTCATGTTGGTTATAAAGTGTTTATTTTTTAAAAATACTGTCTTTTTTATTCAAATGAATGAATTTGAAAAATCATGGGGATATATTTTGGAAATGGATTGATTTTCAAAAACAAGAATAGGTTTTTAAAAAAAATTCTGAAAATAGTAAAAGTTTTCTTTTGGAAAAAAATGTGGTCAAATTTAATGTCATAGAATTTGAAATTCCAAGCCATTAATTTCTAGAGACTGAGAATGACAGAGTTTGATGTTGGTTTAGAAAATGGCACCTGGTAGGTTTCATAGAAACCAACCCAAAGAAGCAGCATAGAATGTGGTTTCACATGAACCATGTGTGAACCAAGATCTTTTTCAACATATATTCCATGATTTGTCATGATGTGGATATAGGGAAATAGAGGAATCATCCAAGGCATGTGGATCATTCCATACAGTTCATGAATAATATTCAACATAACTTCAGGGGTGATGTTGAACCTAAAAATGAGGATGTGTTTTTGAGTAGGATAAATCATATCTTAGATTTCATTGTCAAACTATCGTAGATCAATGTCAAGTTAGAGTCTTATCAGCTCAAGGATCTTGCATTCCAGTGTTGCTATTATGCTGTCCAGGATTAATTTTATTAAGTCCTCACATGGAAGGATTTTGAGAAATTGTTCAATAAACAATTATATCCTCATATGTTCAAAATATAGAAAAATATGGACATAATTATCCTGAAGTTGTACAATCTCTATTTCATAGAATATGTGGATAAATTAATGAATTTAGTGAACTTTTCACCAGAAGTTGTGCCACGTGAATCCTTGAAGGAACACATCTTTGAATTGTGGCTAAGGTATGGGATTCTATCAAATATTTCATTGCTCTGTATTACATATTATATAGATATGGTGAAAAGAGAGATTATTGCTGAACATGACATCATTGGATCTATGGTAGGAGGTATGATTATACCTAAATGAAATGGTGTGAACTCAAATACTGGGTGCTTATGGAAAAGGGAATCATATTTTCCAGGTGTAAGTGGCAATCAGAATCAGAAAGTTGGACCAGTGAACCTTTCTTGATGACCTATGAGCAGATCGGGTTGTTTTCAATGTGATTCATTTGACCACATAATGGGGGAGTTTATGGAACCACCTAGAACATGACATAACTATAATCATATGAGTAATATCAGCACTATTATAAAAGTGATCCAAGGATGGATGCTCGAGACACTTCTTAGCTATCACAAGCATCGTATTGTTTTACATGGTGAGGAAAACAGAACCAGTCCCACCGGCAAAGCAGAGATATACATGAAGATTCTTGAGATACCACGACTCATCAACCATGGAAATATAAGCATTGAAATAAGGAGATTAGTGAAGTGACAAATAAATTGTATGGAGATGGCCATATGGTTGTCGATGATTTGGTTGGATCATCTATAGTGAGAGGAACAATTTTATTGGATTACAACCTTGTGCAAGTATCCTTCAATACTTGTGAATCACATTATTTCATTGCTTATAGTGTTGTTTATTTTCTATGTTGAATGTCCAAATTTATAACTAATGTTTTAAAACTCCAGACTCTTATCAGGGATAGAGTATGTAAAACTTTTGTGTGTATAGTATATGTTAAAACAATTATAGGTGCTAATAGAAAATTGGACTTCTCGGTGATGGACATGGCTGTCTATGATGTAATCCTAGGTATGGATTTGTTAACAACGTTCAGGGCTTAGATCAACAATTATTGGAGAATATTTAGGTTCATAACTGAGGATGACATAGAGCATCTATTTAGAGGAGATAATATTGTAAAGAAAGGTGAAAAAAGTTTGTTAGCACTGACAGTGGGAACTATATTTTATCAGTTTGAAGTGTTGACTTCGGCATTAATGTAAGAGATAATAAGAAATATGTTTTGAATATTTTTGGATCAATTTCCAGATGTTTTTCCCAAAAATTTTTATGTATACCACCTCGATCGGAAGTAAATATTGCAATTGATCTCCTTCTAAGGACCAATAATATTTCCCTTCCGTCTTATTGGATGTCACCATTAGAGTTAATGTAATTGAATGTGTAGTTGGAGGATCTGGAAAGAATGTGGTTCAATTGGAAAAGTACAAATCTTTGGGAAGCACCAGTCATGTTCATGAAGAAATAAAAATGGAATTATTCAGCTATGGGTTTATTATCATAAGCATAACAAAATTATGGTATTGAAAAGGTACCCATTTCCATGCATCGATGACCTATTTGATCAATTGATGGGAGCTCAGTGGGTCTCCATGATTGACATGTGATTAAGATATCGCAAATTGTGAGTTGAAAAGGAAGATACTTCAAAGATATATTTCAGTAGAAAATATGGCCACTAAGAATATGTAGTCATGCCTTTCAGTCTATTGAAGGGGATAATAATCTTCATGGATTTGATGAATCAAATATTTCAACGATATCTGCAATCATTAACTGTGGTGTTTTTTTTACATCTTAGTGTATTCAAAGGCATGGTCTGACCATTAGGAACACCTAAAAACAGTTTTAAAATTCTTGAGAGATCATCGTGTGTATGGAAAATTACAAAAGTGTAATTTTTGGATATAGTAAGTTCGTTTTCATGGACATGTCATATCAGATTAATTTGTTTCTATTGATATTGAAAAGATAGAAGCTATTATCTCATGGAACCCACCAATTAATGTCTTCGAGATATGAAGTATTATTTGTCTAGCTAACTACTACTGACACTTTGTGAGTAATTTCTCATGACTATTTTGGCCAATGATAGATATGTCAAATAATAATTCACCATTAAATTGGACATAGTAATTGCATATTTTTTCCATGTACTGAAGCTTTTTCTAACATCAACACAAATTTTGATATTTCTAATGTCAATATTGGGGTATATAGTGTAATTTGATGCTTTGGGATAAGGGTTGTGTTATGTTCTCTTGCACGAAGACCATGTTGTAGCTTATGGTTGAAGGTAGATGAAGGATCATGAGAAGAATTATCCAACACATGATTTAGGGTTATCTTTAGTTGTCAATTCCTAAAAAACAATGTGTCATTATCTATTTGGTGAAAAATTTAATATGTTTATAGACCAGAAAATCTTGAATGAAATTATCTATCTGCATGATTTAAATTTAAGGAAAATGAGATGGATGTAGTTCTCCAGAATTTTTACTTTGACATGATGTATACATAATAAAAAGGGAATTCATTGGCAAATGCATTAAGTAGATATTCATATGCTCAGATGGTGAAAGAAGCTACACATGAATGGCAGTTGATGTTAGTCCTAACAGACATGTATGTGTAATTTGAAAACTGAGGTGATGTTGTAGTGTTCTTTTAGGATATTCTTGTTCCTTATTCGGTAAATATGGTAAAATAGGCCAAAAAACTGATAAAAATTTCTATTTATGAGTTCAAAACTCAATAGTGGGGAGACATTTGAGGGTTGGAAACTTGATGGGAGCTATGTTTTTTTCTTTAGAGATTGAATAGATTTACCTATGGATTTTTTATAACCACTCCTTCATTATTAATACCTTTAGATATGGGATGTAATTCAAGGCACATAAACGATGTATAAGGTGTTGAAGGAACGATTTTGCTGGATATTCATGGAATTGAAGGCGGTTGAGTTCATCTCACAATATTTATCTTGTCCGTAAGTGAAAAAAGTTCCTCAAAGACCATCAGGTGTGTTTTAGTATTTACCTATCCTAGTGTAGAATTGGAAGCATATAGTGATGTATTTTGTTATAGGTGTTCAATAATGTTCTGTAATCATGATTTCATGTGGGTGATGGTGGATAGTCTTACCCAGTTGACCCATTTCATTCCAATTTATTAAAATCACACATTGCAAGATCTATCCAATATTTATATTCACGATGTTGTAAAGAGACATAAAATAATATTTTTAATCATGTTAGATAGAGATTCAATATCTACATCTGGTTTTTAGAAATCCATACAAAAATCCCTTGGGAGTCAGATGACTACGAGCATGGCATATCATCCTCAGATGAATGGTAAATCTGAACTGATGATGAAAAAGTAGGAAGACATTTCTGTGGGTTTGTGTAATGGATTTTGGTGTCTCATGGGAGTATCACTTATCTATAGTGGAGTTCACATATAAAAGCATTCGGTACTAGATATATATGGCTCTATTTGATGCATTATACCATCATTATTGTTGTTATCTAGTATTTTGGGTGTAAATGGGTGAGACTTCACTAGTCATCCAGAACCCTTGTCCATGAATTAATGGAAAAGATCTAGCAAATAAAAACGAGGATGGAGATGGCTCGAATTCACTAGAAATATTTTTTATATCGTCATTGATGGTCATTATCATTTGATGTGGTTGATAATGTGTTCTTGAGGATATCTTCAAGACTTGGATATCATCATTTTAGGAAGAATTTGAAGTTATCTCCTCCATCTGTAGGCCCTTCCAAGATACTGGAATATATCAGAGAGGTGGAATATCAGTTGGAATTACCACCATGGATTAGTTCAGTGCATAATGTGATCCATGTATCTAAGTTGGAAATGTATCAGCCTGATCCTAACCATGTGATCAGATGGGATAACGTTGAGCTACAGTTGGATTCTTCATTAAAAAATATCCTGATATAAATTTATAGACAGTTAATTGAAAGTATTTCATATAAAAAATCATCATCCTAGTTTGGGTTTTTTGGAATCATGGTCACATTTTGGAAGAGATATGGGAATTTGAGAAAGAAATGAAAGAGTAGTGGCCCAAAATCTTTAATATATGTAATGGGGTTATACATTTCGGGGATGGAAATACTAATGGTGGGGAGAATGTCATACACCCGGTTTGTGGTATGCAACTATTTATTTGTGTTTTATGTATATAATGTAAAAGAGGGAATGTTGTGTGAGTTTGATTATATTTAAGTATGTTTTGGTGGCTAAAGGAGAGGAGTATAACATGTGCATGGTTTATCTAATCTGTGCGGCCATTCTAGTAGAAACTATGTGAAATGGAAAGTTTGAGTAAGAGTTCATTTCCAAAGTGTGAAAACGTTTTGAGAGACCATGTTAGGATTTCATGAAAGGGTGTATCTAGGTAGTATATAACACACATTTAGCGCACAATTTTTCTAACTGTGCAAACTAACCGTGAAGTTTCTTTAAGTGAGATTGTAACACCCCAGTTAAATCAAGAATATGACATTTTCATATTTATCCATATTTGTGAATAAAATTTTAATATGTCTTTAAAGGGGACGCTATGATCGATGGCGTACCCAACACGCAACAACGAGTTTCTTGGGAATCTTACGTTGCACTCTAATAATAAAATAATATTATTTCAAATGGTAGTTAACATGCCGCCGTTGTATTGGCGGGAATGGATAGAAATAACTATAATATGATTATATATGTTTTTTATTGTTTTTACATTTATCCAATAAAAGCTAAAGGCTTAAAATACGGAAAGAATTCAATTTTAGGTGTATATGCCCTAAATTTCCCTAAAGGTTCACTTATCGAATTTTAATGGAGAACTGTCATTAAATATAGTTTTGATCACTCTTATACATTATTTTGGACCAAATAAAACTCTTATTAAGAATTTGGACATCAAAATTTACTTTGTGTAAATTTTTGGTATCTTTCCGATAAAGTTCATTTTTTTAATGAATAATGTAAAATGTTGTATTTGAATTCAAACCCACTTTTTAATCTAATTTATTTATATTATTAGATTATATTTTTAATGGGGTTTAAAGTGAAATTAGAAAATATTTTTACCATTAAATCCGATAGTGGTCGTTGGAATTAATTTCACTTTGAAATTGGACTTAAACTAGTGTCAATCTTTTGATACTTATTGTTTCATAAAAACACGCTATTTGCTCTGACAGCGGGAATTAATTATTAAATTAATTAATGTGACTCATATGTTTTGAATTTTTTAAAATCGACTTTATTTTTGAATTCGGAATATCAAATATAGCTTAGGGTGAATTTTTGGGATTTTTCTGAAAAACATCATTTTTTGATGAATAGTGACACCACTAAGTGGTACATATAAAAACTGATTTTTCCATTTAAATGTAATTTTTCCATCTTTGTGTTTTGAATTTCAAAAATCCAACATACATGGTTGTCATTAAGAAGTAAAATGTGGTTCAATGGGATAAAAATAAATTTTTGGTGAATAGTAACTTATTAAGTTTTAATCACGATTAGAGGTAATTAGTGTAGTTTAAGGTAAAAATAATATTTTAATAATATGAAATGAACTTGACACATGTCCTAACCTCATTGGATGTTTAATGTCCGACCAAGACAAGCCATGGGTCATCTTGGGGACCCCATGGAGACACTTTGGTTGGGAAATGTCATAAATAACATTATATTTAATGTAAAAGTGAAAATGACACAAACATGATATGTTTTACTAAAAAAAATTTTATGTGGGGTTATACAAGTCAGATTTTTTATTATAAATATTAATTGTATATCTAAAAAGATTTCCTACACCATAGTAATTTGTTTATAATTTTTAGACATTAAATAAATTAAATTATTTATGACATAATAATGATGCAGCGATGACATCATTATTTGACGATTTAAATAAAATGGAAATATATTGTAAACCCTATGAACTACACATGTCGAAAACTTATTGGATGGGTGGATTTAGAACCCATATCACCTTATCCACGAATTATATAAATGTGGGACCTTTTAAAACCGGAAAAAAATTTCAAATAAAGTAATATTTCCTTACATTCCAAAAGTGCCCCTCCTCTCCTCTTATAAAAGGCCCCCACCTCTACCTCATTTCACAGACTCCTCAAGCCTTTGGCTCGGCCAAACCCTTACCATTTACTCTATACACATCCCTCTCCTCATCCTAGAGGATTAACATTGGGAATAATCATTTCAAAGGAAGCCTTTAGGCTCAAATCAAAAGGAGTTACACTTTTAAAGGTAATTCATTCTCTCTTGTTCATTTATTTTATTTTGCTTCTCCAACCCCCTAAACTATTTTTATTTACTTATTTTGTAAAAACACCAGTATAATAGATATACTAGGATGTTGTTATAAGATTTATTCGAGCTACACTCTCACACAACTACATAAAATTGTTAAAGAACATACGGTTTCCGTGGATGGCGAAATTCTGTCTACCGAAACGATGATTGTTCAATACTCATTTAACACCTTCAAAGGTGGCCATTATGATGTCACTATTTTTATATATGATATATAATATGTTTATGTTTTACTTATGCTTCTGTATTTTTCATTTGTGTCTTACCTTTATGGCTTCCATTATGGGTATACGCGATATCTTCATTTTAGGAAATGCGGACTACCACCCCCTCAAAGTGATGTGATTCGTTAATGTCATACGTGGGATGTATAAAGGAAGGATTTAATGTTATTATATATGATGTTATACTGTAATTATTATATACCTCTATATCATTATTATTTCTTTCCATTAATGTATGATATAGAAATGAAAGTAGCGTTTATTCGTACGTACGGCTTACCGTCTCCATGAACGGTGCATTTCATTTCATATCCCCAAATGTAATGTACTATTAAAAGTAAATGTATATAATTGATATATATAATGAATGATATATCTAAATGATGAATATAATTCTGGAATTAAAATATACATACCTCTCATTTAGTTTTAATTCCATTAACATGACAAAGAAATGAAAGTAGCGTTCATGCGTACATACGGCTTACCGTCTCCATGAACGGTGCATTTCATATCTTACCTCTAAATGATTATGTAATGTTATAAATGCATTCATGTACTGGATATATATGAAATATATGATATCTAAATCATAAATAAAATTTTGGATATAATAAACATTTCGCCACATGAACAACATGTAATTGTAAGAAGTCCACTTTCGACTTAAGAAACAAATATCGACAAAACACACATTATTAACATAAATGATTACATGATGTTCATAACATGTAATAAAAGGAATAATTAAATTGAAAAAGGTTCTTATGGAAGTATAAATTAACTCAAGTTTATTATTCATGACGTTAAAGAACGATCGAGTCAAGTTCGACCCGAGGTAAGGGATCCTACAACTCTCTTTCTTTTTAAGTTCACTCTTTTATGTCATTTCATTTATGCTCATTTTATTATGATTGGGATGTTCTTTTATATTACTCATACTGTAATTTTTATGTTCATGTGATGAGAGACCCTATTCTCTCTCATCAATCCATTTTGGAAGTTTTGAGTGGTGCCGTTAGGCTGCCGAACTTTCGTAAGAGATGTAACCTCTCTCTTTCTTTTAAATTACTCTCCTTTATGTCACCTTTTTATGCTCATATTTGTTATGTTGTGGGATGTTATATTATATTCCTCTTTCGGTAAACATTATGTTGATGTGATGAGATACCCTATTTCCTCTCATCAATCCATTTTGGATGTTTTATGTGGCGTCGTTAGGCTGCCGAGTTTTCGTAAGAGATTTTTCATCTCACTTTTATTCCCGTGAGATTTATGCTACATTTGCCACAATTTCCATTGAGTGGTTTATGTAATGACCACTATTAAACTCCTTTTTTAATATAATTCTATTTATGGGTATTTACATATTCATTGTATGACACTTCATCAATGGGGTGTACTTTTCGAAAGTTACCCAAGTCGGTAAGGGAACCTTTCAACTTCCTCTTTTTTAAAAGACTTATTTTGTTGGGTCTTTTAATTTACATATTTTTATGTTGGAATATGTTCTCATATATCCTTATTGATGTAAATTTAATGTCCAAGTGATGATATACACTTTTTATCTCTCATCAAATCATTTTGATATGATGACGTTAGGCTGTCAAGGGAACTTTTTAACCCAATTTCGATTTCTTTGGGTTCAACATGTGGTCATTGAATATGTCATCCATTGAATATGTGTGAATGACCATTTATTGTTTTACACTTAATATCCACTTATATTGGGTGTATTTATATTTGTCACACATATTTTTGAGATTTATTTGTCCTTAATTTAAGGATACCTTCTTTGTAAGGGACTTCGTCTCAATCTCCTTTCATTGAGGCATATTTCGTTTTATACACAACTTTCTTTTATACAGTGTATAAGCCCCTTTGACTTTTACTTTTATACAAAAGGATTATTTTTCTACGAAGCGTTTTACTAAACGGAAAAAAAGGAATGTTTTTTTAACGTACGCAGTGACAATGACCTTTTCCGCCGCCGTGAGTATTATTTGGACTTTGGCTTCCTCAACAAGCCGTAATGTTTTTAAAATAAAATAAATACCATATACACTTTTATTTATTTTGTTATTGAAAATGGTTTTGATAAAGTATTCTATTATGATATATTTTGATTGAAATGTGGAAATTTTATAATTCCTTTATATTGGTTTTATGTTTTATGATTTTATATTGGTACTTGGAAATTTGACGGATGGTTACGTGATAATCCATATGACGGGTGGTGCCGTGAATACCAGGACGGGTGGTTACGTTATAACCTCCAATGCATTGGGTATGGATGTCGGCCGTATGGTTATTCTTTTAAGTATGTATGGAAATTTGTCGTATGGCTATTCCATTAAGTGATATGTGTGGAAGTCGACCGTATGGGTATTCTACATAAGTATGATTATGTCCCAAGTTACCTTTATATATGTTATGTGTTCTTTATATGGGTTTTATGGTAATCTTTTGGTTACAAAAAGATAAGTAATGATACTTTTTTTAGTGAAGAGTTTTTACTACTTCATGAAGGTGAAATGTATTACATTGATTAAGAATTCATGGTTTACATGTTGTTTTGAAAAACTAACAGTTTTATTCTTTGTGTATCCCTTACTGAGCTTCTTATGCTCATCCCAGGTTTTTGAAATTTTTTTCACAGGTCAAGGGAAGGGTACATGATGTGATGACAGTGTCAAGGATGTGTCAAGAAAGAACCCATGTTTTATTTTAAATATGTTTTCGTTGATGGGAAGAATGAATACTGTCTTTTATATAACCACTTTGTTTAAATGTGGAATGTAATTCAAGTTTCATTATCTAATTCTCTAAAACTCTAAACTTGAAAAGATCCTCAATTTGAATTACTCATTTAATTAAATATTAAGTAAGGTTTAAGGCTGGGGCCTTATAGTTGGTATCAAATGTCGGTTTAGATAACTTTAGAGGTTAGGGTATTCTCTAAGCATAAGTGACATTACCATAATGGTTAGGATTTCAGAAAGAGTCCTAGTTTTAGATAAAGTGAATGAGTAAGTATATCTTATTGTTTATCTTCCTCATTAGTACATGATGGTTTTGTTGATATACTCACACTGGCATTTCTGTTTTTAGTTAACGGCTGGATCTCGCAGGCACCATAGTGACAATTGGTTTGAAGGAAACTGTGGTGGTTCTCTGATTTAGAGACTTGATAAAATGGAGGATTCAATGAGGAAACTCTTGGTTCTTCTAAACTAAATATCAAGGAGTCATGATCAACCACATTAACCTTGGTATGTTCTATAGTGCATCATCTATGAGATGACCAATCGATGCGGAAGTTCAGGTAATAGTTATAATGGTAACCATTAGAGTTTATATGATCCTTACTTTTGAGGTAATTATGGGTTATTATATGATATGACGGAAAATGAAGGGAACAAGATAAACATGAGGTGAAAATATGTTATGATTATTTTTGAAGATTTTATCTCGTTTTGTGGAATGTTTTAAGAATTATATAGATTTGGAAAAAGGACAACATGCAGACCGTGTGACAACCCGTCGCGTCGGACAATGCTGTGGGAATCGAACCCCCAACCAATGTGCGACTGGTAGTTATCGCCTACCACTGGACTACGTGAAGTCCCTGGTTAGTTTGACTGATTATTTTTTAGTTATATTATTTTATGAATTAAGAGTAAGTTGATTTTGGGTTACTTATGAAAATGATGAACCTATCATGTAGGATATGTGATTAGGTTAATTACTTTTCAATAAGAGACTTTAGGAGCAACTGATATTGTTTGGAGATAAATGTTACGATTTAACATGGAAGACTATGTGACTAAATCCTTCAAATATTTGGGTTTAAATCTTAGATTGGTTTACCTTGAAGAATTTTATGGACAAATTGTTTATCGCATTATCCTTGTTGAACTTAGGGTTTTGTTTGACAAATTTTGGAGATTAAGAATATATTTTCTTTTTATTAAGGGTTATCTTTTTCTGGATTATCTGATCTTGTAGTAACCTTTTTGGTTTTAGTTTTGGTTAAGGTTTGAAGACATGTGAATTATATAGTTCTCTTTTGTGGATTAGGTGATTCTCTAGTAGTTGATTATAGTACTCTTAATAGGAACAAGTATCCCTAAATACTCGTCTTTTGGAAAAAATATGAGTTTGATTAAGGAATCTAGTAAAAGATGAAAGTCAACATGATAAGTTATTATGCTTCCTTATGAATAAATTCCTCAATAAAAAGAAACTTAAAACAAAAATGTTGTCTATTATCTTTTCTTACTGGGGAACCCAACACCGTTTAACCCATCACAAGTTTGTGATTTTCTTATTGTTAACTTTCTCCTAAACATGTTTTCTATCACTCTCCATCAGAACATGACCCTATATTTTCTCCTCCATGTCCATGTTTTCCTACATTGAGTCCTAGTATGGGTTAACTCGGGTGACCTCTGTACTTATCTTTCTTTATTTTAAAGTGATTGTTTTACCGACTCTTGTTCCGATATGGGACATTCAAGGATGTTTCCAAGCCCAATTTTAAAAATTGCGGGGACGCAATTCCCAAATGGAGGGAAGGATGTAACACCCCAGGTAAATAAATAATATGACATTTTAATATTTATCCATATTTGTGAATAAAATATTAATATGACTTTAAAGGGGAAGCTATGATCGATGGCGTACCCAACACGGAACAATGAGTTTCTTGAGGAATCTTACGTTGCACTCTAATAATAAAATAATATTATTTCAAATTGTAGTTAACATGTAGCTTTTGTATTGGAGGGAATGGATATAAATAACTAAAATATGATTATATTTGTTTTTTATTGTTTTTACATTTATCCAATAAAATCTAAAGGCTTAAAATACGGAAAGAATTCAATTTTAGGTGTATATGGCCTAATTTTCACTAAAGGTTCACTTATCGCCTTTTAATGGAGAACTGTCATTAAATATAGTTTTGGTCACTCTTATATATTCTTTTGGACCAAATAAAACTCTTATTAAGAATCGGGACATCAAAATTTACTTTGTGTAAATTTTTGGTATCTTTCCGATAAAGATCATTTTTTAATGAATAGTGTAAAATGTTGTATTTTAATTCAAAACCACTTTTTAATAAAATTTATTTATATGATTAGATTATCTTTTGAATTGGTTTTAAAGTGAAATTAGAAAATATTTTTACCATTAAATCAAATAGTGGTCGTTGGAATTAATTTCACTTTGAAATTGGACTTAAACTAGTGTCAATCTTTTGATACTAATTGTTTCATAAAAACACGCTATTTGCTCTGACAGCGGGAAATAATTATTAAATTAATTAATCTGACTCATATTTTTTGAACTTTGTAAAATAGACTTCATTTTTGAATTCGGAATATCAAATATAGATTAGGGTGAATTTTTGGGATTTTTCTGATAAACATGAATTTTTGATGAATAGTGACACCACTTAGTGGTACTTATAAAAACCGATTTTTCCATTTAAATGAAATTTTGACATATTTTTGTTTTTAATTTCAAAAATCCGACATACATGGTTGTCATTAAGAAGTAAAATGTGGTTCATTGGGATAAAAATAATTTTTTGGTGAATAGTAACTTATTAAGTTTTAATCGCGATTAGAGGTAATTAGTGTAGTTTAAGGTAAAACAAATGTTTTAATAATATGAAATGAACTTGACACATGTCCTAACCTCATTGGATGTGTAATGTCCGACCAAGACAAGCCATGGGTCATCTTGGAGACCCCATGGAGCCACTTTGGTTGGGAAATGACATAAATAACTTTTTATTTAATGTAAAAGTAAAAATGACACAAACATGATATGTTTTACTAAAACAATTTTTAAGTGGGGTTATACAAGTCAGATTTTTTATTATAAATAGTCATTGGAAATAAAAAAAGAGTTCCTACATGATAGTAATTTTTTTTTATAATTTTTAGACATTGAATAAATTATATTATTAATGACATAATAATGATGCAGTGATGACATCATTATTTGACGATTTAAATAAAATGGAATGATAATGTAAAATCTACAAACTACACATGTCCAAGACATATTGTATGTGTGGATTTCGAACCCTTATCACCTTATCCATGAATTATATCAATGTGGGACCTTTTAAAACCGAAACACATTTTCAAATAATGTAATATTTCTTACTTTCCAAAAGTGCCCCTCCTCTCCTCATATAAAAGGCCCCCACCTCTACCTCATTTCACACACTCCTCAAGCCATTGGCTCGGCGAAACCCTGCCCATTTACTCTATCCAGATCCCTCTCCTCATTCTATAGGATTACCTTTGGGCAGATACCTTTCAAAGGAAGCCTTTAGGCTCAAATCAAAAGGAGTTACACTTTTAAAGGTAATTCATTCTCTCATGTTCATTTGTATTATTTTGCTTCTCCAACCCCCTAAACTATTTTTATATACATCTTTTGTAAAAAAACCAGTATAATAAATATACTAGGATGTTTTTATAAGATTTATTTGAGCTACACTCTCACACAACTACATCAAATGGTTAAAGAACATACGGTTTCCGTGGATGGCGAAATTCTGCCACCCGAAACGATGATTGTTCAATACTCATTTAACACCTTCAAATGTGGCCATTATGATGTCAATATTTTTATATATGATATATAATATGTTTATATTTTACATATGCTTCTGTATTTTTCATTTTTGTCTTACCTTTATGGCTTCCATTATGGGTATACGCGATATCTTCATTTTAGGAAGTGCGGACTACCGCCCCCTCAAAGTGATGTGATTCGTTAATGCCATACGTGGGACGTATAAAGGATGTATTTAATGTTATTATATATGATGTTATACTGGAATTATTATATACCTCTATATCATTATTATTTCTTTCCATTAAAGTATGAGATAGAAATGACAGTAGCGTTCATGCGTACATACGGCTTACCGTCTCCATGAACGGTGCATTTCATTTCTTATCCCCAAATGTAATGTACTATTAAAATTACATGTATATAATTGATATATATAATGAATGATATATCTAAATGATTAATATAATTCTGGAATTAAAATATACATACCTCTCATTTAGTTTTAATTCCATTAATATGACAGAGAAATGAAAGTAGCGTTCATGCGTACGTACGGCTTACCGTCTCCATGAACGGTGCATTTCATTTCATACCTCTAAATGATTATGTAATTTTATAAATGCATGCATGTACTGGATATATATGACATATATGATATCTACATCATGAACAAAATTCTGGATATAATAAACATTTGTCCACACGAACAACATGTAATTGTAAGAAGTCCACTTTCGACTTAAGAACCAAATATCGACAAAACAAACATTATTAACATAAATGATTACATGATGTTCATAACATGGTATAAAAGGAATAATGAACTTGAAAAATTTTCTTAAGGAAGTATAAATTTACTCAAGTTTATTATTCAGGACGTTAAAGAACGATCAAGTCAAGTCAGACCCGAGGTAAGGGATCCTACTACTCTATTTCTTTTTAAGTACACTCTTTTATGTCATTTCATTTAAGCTCATATTCTTATGATTGGGATGTTATTTTATATTAATCCTACTGTAATTTTTATGTTCATGTGATGAGAGACCCTATTCTCTCTCATCAATCCATTTTGGAAGTTTTGAGTGGCGTCGTTAGGCTGCCGAACTTTCGTAAGAGATCTAACCTCTCTCTTTCATTTAAAGTACTCTCTTTTATGTCACTTCTTTTAATCTCCTATTTGTTATGTTGGGGGATGCTATTTTATTTTCCTCTTTCTATACACATTATGTTGATGTAATGAGATACCATATTTCCTCTCATAAATCCATTTTGAAAGTTTTAAGTGGCGCCGTTAGGCTGCCGAGTTTTCGTAAGAGATTTTTCATCTCACTTTTATTCCCGTGAGATTTATGCTACATTTTCCACAATTTCCATTGAGTGGTTTATGTACTTCCCACTATTACACTCCTTTTGTAATATAATTCCATTTATGGGTATTTACATATTCATTGTATGACACTTCTTCAATGGGGTGTACTTTTCGAAAGTTACCCAAGTCGGTAAGGGAACATTTCACCCTCCTCTTTTTTAAAAGAATTCTTTTGCTGGGTCATTTAATTTACATATTTTTATGTTAGAATATGTTCTAATATATCCTTATTGATGTAAATGTTATGGCCATGTGATGATATACACTTTTTATCTCTCATCAAATCATTTTGATATGATGCCGTTAGGCTGTCAAGTGAACTTTTTAACCCAATTTCGATTTCTTTGGGTTCAACATGTGGTCATTGAATATGTCATCCATTGAATATGTGTGAATGACCATTTATTATTTTACAATATATATCCACTTATATTGGGTGTATTTATATTTGTCACACATATTTTTGATATTGATTTGTCCTTAATTTAAGGATACCTTCTTTGTAAGGGACTTCGTCTCAATCTCATTTCATTGAGGCATATTTCGTTTTATACACAACTTTATTTTATACGGTGAATAAAACCCCTTTGACTTTTACTTTTATACAAAAGGAATATTTTTCTACGAATCATTTTACTAAACAACAAAAAGGAATGTTTTTTTAACGTACGCGGTGACAACGACCTTTTCCGCCGCCGCGTGTATTATTTGGTCTTTGGATTCCTCAACAAGCCGTAATGTTTTTAAAATAAAATAAATACCATATACTCTTTTATGTATTTCGGTATTTAAAATAGTTTTGATAAAGGATTATATTATGATATATTTTGATTGAAATGTGGAAATTTTATCATTCCTTTATATTGGTTTTATGTTTTATGATTTTATATTGGTACTTGGACATTTGACGGGTGGTTACGTGATAAACCATAGGAAAGGTGGTGTCGTGAATACTATGACGGGTGGTTACGTTATAACCTCCAATTCATTGGGTATGGAAGTCGGCCGTATGGCTATTCCATTAAGTATGTATGGAAATTGGCCAATTGGGTATTCCATTAAGTGATATGTGTGGAAGTCGACCGTATGGTTATTCCACTTAAGTATGTTTATGTCCCAAGTTACCTTTATATATGTTATGTGTTCTTTATATGGGTTTTATGGTAATCCTTTGGTTATAAAAAGATAAGTAATGATACTTTTTTTAGTGAATAGTTTTTACTACTTCATGAAGGTGAAAAGTATTACATTGATAAAGTATTCATGGTTTACTTGTTGTTTTGAAAAACTAAGAGTTTTCATTCATTGTGTATCCCTTACTGAGCTTCTTATGCTCATCCCAAGTTTTTGAAATGATTTTCACAGGTCAAGGGAATGGTATGTGATGTGATGACAGTGTCAAGGATGTGTCAAGAATGAATCCATGTTTTATTTTAAATATGTTTCCGTTGATGGGAAGAATGAATACTGTCTTTTATGTAACCACTTTGTTTAAATGTGGAATGTAATGCAAGTTTCATGATCAAATTCTATAAAACTATAAACCTGAAAAGATCCTCAATGTGAATTACTCATTTAATTCAATATTAAGTAAGGTTTAATGCTGGGTCCTTATAGAGATCCTTTTTCTTGTAATGCCTCGGTCAAGGACCAAAACACCATTTATTAATTAAAGTAGAAAAATCTTACACGAGATGAAAAAATGGGATCCTATTACAATCTCTTTCAAAGAGGTGAAATAAATCAGCTGGCAGTACATCCAACAATGTCATGCTCTGGTGAACATATTTTTTGGCAAGGTCATCAGCAATAATATTCGCTTCCTGGAAGGTATGTGTGGAAATGTAGTCAATTTCCTGTAGCGAATTCATGCAATTCATCCAAAGCGTAGTGAGCGGCCAGGTGAGATGAATGACTCCATTCCAAATGGCTTCAATAATGGTGGTAGAATCACTTTCAATACAATGTTTTTGCCATCCTCTTTGAAGAGAAAAATCTACAGCATGTATGACTCCTAGCATCTCTGCTTCTAGGGATGAAGCAGTCCTGCACCCTCTGTAAAAGCAACCCTAGCATTGGTCAGCAGAATCTCTAAAAATGGCCCCACAGTTGGAAGGTCCAAGATTGTCTTTTGAGGCACTGTCGATATTCACTTTAATCCAACCCGACATCAGAGGTTGCTAGAAAACATCAAAGAGGTTCCTGGTCATCGGGAAAATACCCGGGTCTTAGATACGTCTGAGGACCTCAAAGTCACAAATATAATTACTACAGTAGAATTTTGAATTGAGGCAGCTTCATGAATCTCAATGATAATTCAAACATTTCCTGCATTGAGACTGATGAGTTCTTATTATGAATGAGGTCGTTTCTTACCTACAAGATTTCTTGTAAGAGTTCCCCCACTACCGCAAGAAAAATGTTTTTAACTTGCTGAGAGGATTCATGTTTAGTACTTCTCTTCAAAAGAAAACAAATCGGGTCAGATAAGGACCATGAGCAATTAAATAACTCAAAAATGTAGTTCCAAAAAGCATAGGTCGTAGCATAAGTCAAATAAGGTTGATCAGAATCCTTCCTATGCTGATTACACAAATGACATTTAGAGCATAGTTGAATGCCAAAGGCTTGAAGACAAGTTTCTGTGGGGAATCTATTGTGAGAAATGTTCCAAATAAGGGTGAACCTAGAGGGTCTGATCCAAGTCTTAATGAATGTGCTCACCGATTTATAATTAGTATCATTGACAGAGAAATTCTGCATATATATGTTTTTCGAGTCAAGGATGCCATTAGGAGCAGGTTCCCAAACAAGGAAGTCCCCAGAGTTAGATAAAGTGTAATTATCAATTATCTGAGCAATATTGTTAGGGATATTGTGCCTATGAAGATGCATATAATCTTTAATGGTATGGTATGTGTCTTCAAGTGTGTTATTAGGAGGCAGCAAGGATATCAAAGGATTACCCATCCAGTTGTCATGCTAGAAATTAATGTTGGAGTCAGTATTGACCATCCATCTAGAATTATCAATAATCATCCAATACGAATATCTAATGGAGTGACAGATAGAGGAGTTAATGAAATTAAAATTTAATTTTAATAGTTTACTTAGGAATCTTTATTTTAAAAATTCAGAGGCTTTGTAGTTGTCATTAATGAGACGCCAAGTGAATCTCACTTGCAAGGCATCGTTAAACAATTTTATGTTTTTGATTCCAATACCTCTATTATCAAGAGGTTTACAGTAGGTCATCCAAGGGATGGTGAAAAGTTTCCTTTCAATGATACTTCCCATCCAAATAAAAAATTTATATAGGTATTAGTTTTCTTGAACGTGCATGTGGGCCATTTATAAATCATGAGGGAGTAAACCAACTTTGAGACAATGGTTGATTTGACAAGACAGATTGAACCAACCATGGAAAGGGATTTCCCCTTCCATCTATGGAGTTGATTGATGATTTGATTAGTCATATTAGAGAAATTGCCGGATTTAGATCGTCCCCATAAAATCAGTACGCATAAATACGTGAAGGGATAGAAACCATCTTTAATTACAGGGTTACATGTGATAGTAGTCTTCCTTCTAGTAGGGATGTTTGTTCGAAAAATAATATTGGATTTTTTCCAGGAAATGGTTTTTCCAGAAATTTTTTCATAATGAGATATAGCTTTCTTAAGACATTGAAGGTTCCATTGATCTCCTTTTAAAAACAAGATAATATCATCAGCATAGAGGAGGTGGGTGGGGACATTGAGGTTTCTAGAAGCATGAATGGGTTTCAATTGATTTTGATCGAACAGATTATGAATGAGTCTGCTAAAGTAATCTTCCGCAATAACAAATAGAATGGCTGAAAGGGGGTCTCCCAATCTACCACGTTTATAACTTTTGAAAATACCGTAAGGGGTGCCATTTATCAAGATGAAAATGAGAGCAGATTGGAATAAAGTCTTGATTCTCTTGATAAAAATCTCATGAAAAACAATTTTTTTCAAGAATCTAAATATAAAGCCCCAATCAATAGAATAAAAAGATGTTCTAAGATCACGTTTAATAGCAACACAACCCCCTCTTTTCTTTTTATTAAGGGTGTTGGTATATTCTGAGGAAAGACAAATATAGTCTTGGATGGATCTTCTTTTGATGAAACCAAACTGATTCCATGAAACAATTTTGTTGCAAATCAGGACCAATCTGTTGACAATGATTTTGGTAATGATCTTGTAGAGGTTATTGATAAGAGAAATGAGTCTAAATTGTTGAATTTCAGAAGGATTTTCAACCATAGGTATTAAGATGATGAATTGAGCATTGATACGCTGAGGGAGATATCCATGAGTGAAAAAGGACCTTACCAGTTTAAAAATATCTGAACGAAGGATTTCCTAGTGTTTTTGAAAGAAACCATTGTTAAAACCATCCGGTACAGGGGCACTATCTGGCTTTAAACTAAACATAATGTCTTTAATTTCATGTTCCAATGGAATATATTAGAGAGTGTCCTTGTATTTCTCATCCTCCGTAAGGGGAAAAATATTGGGATTGAGATCAATGTTGATCTCAGGTCCGTTGAAGATTTCATTAATGTAAGAGACAACATGATTTGAGATGGCCTCTTCTGAGTCAATGATCAAGTCATTATGGTTCAGTTTGGTAAGATGTCGATTGGCTTTTCTAGTTCTTTGAAGAGAGTTATAAAACATAGTATTTCTATCCCAATCATCCAGCCATTTAGTCTTAAAAATGTTATTCCAAAATGTAATCCTTATAGGTGAGTAATGTTTTTAGATTAAGAGATGTATTGACCTCCAGTTGAGGGTCAAGGCTAAAATCAGATTTGCTGCTATAAGTTTGGATTTTATTAATCTCATCTTCAAGAGAGGTGATGTCAGAATCCATTTTAATGATCTTGGATTTACACTAGACTTTGATGGCCTGTTTTAATATTTTCAGTTTGAAAATACAGGCAATAGATTCATGATGATGATTCATGGAATTCCAATTTTTTTTAATAAACGTGACACAATCAGGTTCTAGAGGCCAAGCATTGTTAAATTTAATAGGAAGGTGATTTATTAATTCATTTGAACGGGAGATGAGTAATATTTCATGATGGTCATAATTGAGTCTGGGTAAAGTTATAATAGAGACATTATCACAAATGTCCAGGGCCTTCATGTTACTAAAGGCCATATCTAGCATACTGGCAACTGTTTTATTATAATTTCTTCTATACCAAGTATCTTTTGCTCCAGTAACGTTAACTTCAAAGAGATTACAATCTTCAATGTACGATCTAAATTCTCTTGTGGATATAAAAATATGCGAGGGTCCAATTTTTTTATTGGGACTAAGAATATCATTGAAGTCTCCACTAATCACCCATGGATCATGAATAGAGTTAGCCATGTCAAGAAGATCATGCCAGAAATTTCTTCTTTTTTAATACCTATTATTGGCATAAACCATCGTGCACAATATGTGATGGTCATTCCAGATAAAATCATAGGTGAAATTTTGTTCTCAGGTTTTAAAAACATTGATGTTTTGTAGGGAATTGTGATAAAAGATCCACATAGAGTCCATCAGAGGAACATTTTTGCAGGATCCTAAGAAATTGTAATGAAGAGATCCAAGTCTCATGATATTAGAATTGAAGTTGAATTTGGGTTGAGAGATGGAAAACAATTGAAGTTTATTAGTGTTTAAAATCCTCTTAAGAGTTGTGGAGGTGTTTTTGTAGGCAATGCCTTGATAGTTCCAAAATATGAGATTCTTTATTACTTATGTTTTGGGATAGAACCCCTTTTTTGGACATCCCAGAATCCATATTCCTCTTAGATCATCTAGCATGAGGGTGGGGGAAGTAGATTCCGATTTGTTATCAATTGATTTAACATTGGAGGTTGAGGTGTTAACATAGGTATGCTCAGTAGTAGAAACCAAATCTGAAATAGCAAGAGATACAGTTTGGGTAGAACTATTCTGAGAGTGTTCCGGATCTGTTTCATGAACAAGAGGTTCCATTGGAGTTGGGCCATCTTGATCGATTTCTTAGATCTACATAGATCAACATCTACTATCTTATTTGATTCTCACATCTACACTAGTTATGGGTAGAACTATGTTTTTGGATGCCATATAATTTGGGTTTTGTTCTTCATATTTCTAAGAGAAGAGATCTATGGTGGATTCATGATGAATCCACCCTTGTTTCTTAAGCATTCTTAGTTTGTGTCAAAATTCATCAAAACCATTGAGGTATATTTCTTCTCTTACTGACTCCAATAATTAAAATTGATTGAAATTAATTAAAATGGATTTACATGTGATAAAAGGATCATGAATTGGATGGTTATGAACTTATTGAAACATTCTTTTGTGATGGATTGGTAATTTTTGGAAATATGAAAAATTTATAGTTTTGAATAAAGTGATTTTTTTCTTGGTTTTTAAATATATATTTAAAAAAATTGATTTTTCTTGAATTGGGTCAAATGAATTTGATTAGATGTTTTCAATAAAAACGGGATTTTTATTGAAATTAAATGGTTGTTTGGAAATTTATTTATTCTTTGGATTTGAATAAATATACAGTTTTATTGAAATAGATTGACATGAATATTTGGAATGGTTTGGAATACATTTTGTATTTTGTGTGTACATGATTGATGTTCCCATAATAAGGGATTTGTACCAATGGGGTATAAGGTGAATGACCCTAGATCAGGGAAATGGTTAATTGGGAAACAACATAATAGGATGAGAGACTTCTTATGAGTATGGAACTATCAAACTAAACATGTATGTTTGGATGTGTTGTTATCTATTGAATGGGTATTCCAAAATTATTATATAAATTATTTTTAATACTTGATTAGATATTTTCTAAAAAAATAACTTTCTTGCAATAAGTTGCATTTATGATTGGTTTCTCTTGGTTCTAATTTTTTTTTTCAGACTTGTTTATATTTGGTTACAATGTATTTGGTAAATTGGTGTATATAAACTTTTATATACAATGTTCTAAACATTCTATCCTATTTTAATGATTAGGGAAGTCATTGTTGAATCCTAATGAGTTATATACTCACCACTACTTTGGGACACTGTTGATTTTCCAGATGCTACATTTTGGGACATGGGAAAATTCATAATATCACACCACATTAGCACTATGCCATGATACATTTCACTACATGGTGATATTGGATAAAATAGATTATAGATCATGGAGTCTTGTTATAGTTTTGGAGTTTATTTATTTTCTTTTCAGGTGTTTTTATTCATGTTGTCATGTATTCAATTGTAGCATACTTTGATTGCTTGTTTTAAAGTGAATGACTTTTAATGTCTTAATTTATTTAATGAAACATATAGTGGGATGATTGTTGATATTTTTTCAGGTTTTTGTTTCTATAAATTAATGTTTACATATTCCCCCTCATTCTTTGAATCGCTTTGTAATTTGCTTCCATCCTTTGGAATATTGGGGTGTCGCCTAAGGCCCAGTAATGAATCATTGTACTTTCAAGCCAATGGACATTATTGGGTCATTATAGGGGTTTTATTCGACCTCACCTTCTCATAAATGTTATGTTTAATACACACCAAGAAATTAACCATTAGAGGTAGATCTTTTGAAAACATAAAATTTAGATTTCTATGATTAATTGTTTTATTAACATCCACCACTGAGATTGAAGAGAACCATGATTTACTATTAAAATATTATTATTTAATGTAGCGATTTTTTTTGGAGTAGACAGTATTTTTAAGGATAAATATATTAAGAAAATATGTATAAATTTTTTATTTATTGTATTGAATAATAATAAATAAGTAATTTTTTTTATTAAAATCATTTTATACATAAAAAATATGTTTTCCATAAAAATGATTTCTATTTCACTTTGTCTGTGGAAGATATAATATTTTTTTCCAATATTAATAATAATATTGTATAGAATGTATATAAATTTTAAATTTTTATATCGTAATTATCTTTTGGTAAAATATTTGGTTTTTTAGAAGGATTTTTATTTCAGTGAATAGTGAAAAAAATCAATATCTGAAAAATTGAAATTTCCATTCATTTAAAATTACAATAATTATTTTAATTTTATATAAATATAAATTATGTATTGATTAATAAAATATATTATAATTTATTTCCTAGGAATGATCATCATACCTTATTTTCTTAAAATTCCATTTTTTGAAATAAAAATGCATTTTTCCAATTATAATTTTTCGTTATGTCATTTGTATTTATATTAAAATTGATTTATTAATATTTTAGATTTTTTATATTGAAAAATGTATTCCATACCTGGAATCATGATGTAGTAATTTACTAAATAGTACATTATTTGGTCATTTTGAATTGGGTACATGCTAACTAATTTACACCTTGGTAAGGGTAAAATGATATATCATAAAACCCATGATCAAATTATAGTGGAGGCTCTTTTAAGGTACTATAGAAGGTACTATAGAAGTACTATATAATCCGAAAATATTCATCATATTTGGGTATTCAGGTCATGGTATTGGATAGATTATCCGTGGGGCCTTCGATCAACTATATGCCATTATCTCATTGGGAACCCTAACCAGCTCATACATTTGGGGTGTAGGGACTCTTGGCCAAGCTGTAATCATGTCGGACCATAGAGGTGTAAGCCCTAGATGAAGAATCAGTGCATGTAGCATAAATGAAAGATGATATAACCAAATTGGGAATGATGAGTGGGTATGAATGTCTCCATCATTACCATGAACCACATAGCTCTTCATGGGGAAATGCAAGCTGATAATCCACATGATATAAGGAGATATGATTCATCAATAAAGAAGATGATGAAGAGGGGTACTTCCAAGTATAGTTGGGTTATGGTGCATTTGGGTCATTTACTAGGCCTTGTTCCTCTTATCTTATATTTCATGTAATTTTCCCTCTCATCCTATTCAACCAAGGGATTATACATAAAACATATGGCCATTCACTAATTCAGGCAAGGTAAGTGTCAAATGGGTAGAACATTTTTAAAAATCAGATAAATATTTAATAATTGACTGAAAAATCAATTTATATTATTTTAGTGTATTTCATCCAGTATAATGTATGTTTTCAAAAATATTTCAACATTTTCCAATTTTCATTTATTGTGGTATTTATATTATATTAATAAAAGATAATTACAATATTTTAGACTCTTGATTTTATATCATTAATGTTATTAATAATGATAAACACATGAAAGTTTAAAATATAATTACTTATTTAAAGTATTAAATATTTTTTATCCTATAAATTTATTTATTTATTATTTACATAACAATTAGCCTAAATTATTGTGCAAACCCAACACAGTATTTATTCAATTAATAAATAATTAAAATAATTGATATTAAAAATATTTATAGTAATATAATATGGAGAATTTATTATTATACATTAATTGTAAATAAGAATACATATTTGGGACTCATGAAATGTTTATATTTGATTTCCATAACTATATTGGTGACGTTAATGTCAATGTAAATTAATAGAACAAAAATTAACATTAGTGTTATTTTATAAAAAATATAATATAAATAAATGATTAAAAATATTAAAAAATAATATCAATGTGAATTTAAAGTTTATATGGTTGAAAATATCAAGCATTGTTTATTTATGGGTAAAATTAATTTTTATGGTAACATTGATTACCCTAAAATAGTAATAAACATTAATATCATAGTAAATATCAAAAAGGTTTACTAGGGTAAAACTAAGATATAAGGATTACCAATTTACATAAATATGTAAAAATATTATTTTATATGATTATTTTAATATATAATAATTATATCATCCAAATATTTAAATATTGATCTAATTAATTAATAATATTTACATACATTAGGTAAATCTAAGTGTTTCCTACCAATCACTTATAAAAGGGAACCCCTTCTCCACTCTTCCTCACCCCTTTTTATGACTATATCATTGAAAATCCCCAACAAAATACCGTTTGCTCATTATTATCCATGACTTATAGATTTAGTTCTTTCCAAAATACCATCCTTTAAAGAATTAAATTATAAGAAAAAGGAGGCTTATCAATGACATGGTACAACAATAAACCAAGTGCATTTTATATATTTCTTCTAATACATCCTATAGATATATATTATCCATATATAATTATTAATATAGTACCATGTTAATATTAAAATATTATTATGATTATCGTAAAACCAATTTCTACAACTTTTCCATCCTTTGAAAAGGGAAAACAACGCTGGTGTGTACGGATGTCTTACCCTCTCCAAGGAGTGGTGTAATTCAATTTACATAAAAATTTTAAAGGGATGGTTTTAAATATGTAAATATTTTTTTATATGGTATTTTTAAAATTGATATGATTTTGAACTTATAATATGATATCTTCTCTCTTACCTTCCAATCCATTGGAAAATTATAATGTCTCTCGTTCGTATGAGTATACTACAACCTCTATGGAGTGATGTGATTAGTTTTAAATTTCCATTTTACATAGATGGTAATAAGAAATGATTAGATAAATATAAATGATATAAATTACTGAAAATTTATTTTTAGATGAAATATTATATAGCATTCATTCTTTCAATCCATCGAAATTTCACAATAATTATCATGTCTACATACGGTATATCGTCTCTTGGAATGATGTAATTAAATTTTCCATATCTATATTTTATTAGAATATAAATATATATATATAATTAACATAAAGTACGTGTTTATGATTATTAAAATTCATTATTTGATGGAATCATTATCAATAGACAAGGAACAAAACCAAAAAACCAAAACATACTTGAAAAATGATTTTGTTATCATAAAAAAAAGTGATTTTTTTAAAAAAATTAATAATTGTGTGATAAAGTATCATAAGTAGGTCATATATGGTATGTTATTAATAATTATGGTTATTATATTATAATTATAATTTAATTATATAATATTTTTGAACATTAAAAAATAAATTGATACCTGAGGTAGGAGTATTCCGTCTCAAAAATAATTTATTAAGAGATGCCTGATGTCACAAATGTATTTATGTTTACGAGGTGTATATTAGACCGCTTTAACTTGTTCTATAATCAATATTTAACAATTAATTGTATTTTATTTTATAACTAAAATTATTTCACACAAAGGGTTATGATTTTAATGTCACCAATGTTGTAGATTTTTTTTTACAATCTCATTTTATTTCAGGATTGATTATGCATGATTTTCCATTGTAGGAAATTATATAATAAAAAAATATAAAAAGAATTTCATTTTATTCACCTATTTTTTTTCATTTAAATTTTATTCAATAGTACAATTTTTCAATCATTGTTACATATAATGATCTAGATAATTGTTTTTAAGAAAAAAATCATTTTTTTATATTAAACAATATTGTCATTCGATGTCCTTATTTTCTAAAAAAAATTACAAAGAACATATTTATTATATTATTTTGATTTTTAAATGTCATAGTTACCCATTGTTTAATTTTTACAAAATGGTTTGAATGTAATCATCTTGTCATTTTTCAAATGAGACACATTGGACTTTTTATTATAACTCTACAAGGAATCATTTTTTAACATAAATAGAATAATACAATATCTTATAATAAGCACCACACAATGAACTGAGGAATCCTTTACCAGTTTTGATGGTTATTTTAAAAAACCACATCAATATTTTAGAATTTTTTATATTTTAAATAAGTGTTAAAAAATTTAAAACGAAATTTTCAATAAGAAATCATCCAATGATATTTTAAAATTATTATTTTTATACAAAAACACAGATATATATTTCTAAGGATAATATATTTTGAATAAAACCATATTCATTTTCAATATTATTTATTAGGATGAAATATTAATGTTCTTTATTTTTATTCAATACAATATTTTTCTGACATCAAAGAAATTTATAAATTCAATTATATTAATAATTCAAAAAATGAGGATTCAATTAGATGTTAAAGTGTTGGGTGTATCCTAGTAATAGATATCCCCAAAATGCATTAATAGGACACATCAGATATAATAGTAGAAATTTAATATTATATCAGTATTTTGATTAAACATCACAATTTATTAAGAATTATCTATTGGTTGAGAGTTCATAATGATAATATTCAAGGTACTATAGTAGATATGACTTCGTACTTAATGTTCAAAATTATGAATTTCATTTATTAATATAATATATTTCCTTATACATGTGATTTTTATGTTCATATTATCCATGGAGACTCATTAAACTGAAATGATTCTTGAATTGAATGTGTTTATATTATCCACTGACCTATATTTATTATCCTTTATTTAATCATGACAGATTGCATTATTTGTTTCCATTAATTAGAATATGAGATCACCCTTTATTTATTCTTCATTACCAAGGATTTGAGGAATTTTATAATTATTTATATCAAAGATTAATTAATGTATTATATTCTATTTTATTATTTTTATAATGTAACATATGAATCATGTATCTAACTAGTTTTTCAATAATGATAGTATAATCAATCATTTGTGGTGAGATTCCTATTATCTTGTACCAATGTAATAACCAATATCTACGGGTTAATGGAGATAGTGTTTTTCTTTATGGTATTATAGAAATTTTAGTAAATAAAATGGTAACTAGATATAAGAAAACATATATTAGGTAACATAACACAATGATATAATAAGGCGATAAGTTTATGTATAGGAAAATATATACATATTTTAGTAATGTTTAGTTTATATATATTTCTAAGAAGATAATAATTTTCTAGGCACAATAAGTGGATTTGGATTTGGATAATATGACTCCAGGGGTAACAAAATTGAATACAGTTGATCGAGTAAAACTCGACAATAGTTTTGGTGTACGGTGAGGGTTTCCTTACTATACACCAAGATTGACTCTCCTAGGGGATATAATTTGGTAGAACCACATTTTATTTATGGAAATATTTAATGTATTTTAATATATAATAATCAGGGATAGACTTTGATAAACAAATTGTTTCAAAGAGTGAAAATTAGGCTCCATTATTTAGTTATATAGTGAATGATATTTCAATATTTACTAATATGATAATTATTTTACATAGTATAATTTTTCATTAAAACAGATCATATAACCATAAAGAAACACGTCAATATAGAATGTGATGGAAAATTTTGTTACCATGTGTAACCAAATGGGATGACTACTGGAGTGAAAGATATTTTTATTATTCCAGACCAGTTTCCATAATATATGATTAATAAATGCCCCCTTAATCAATTAACTAACTAAAAAAGATGTGGATTTATTTCTATAATATTATATATATTATAGACCATGGAGTAATGAAGGGTCAATTTCCTTCATGTCAAAAAATGTGGATAGAGATTCGAGGAAGTGTTTGTCATATGAATGGGAAAATGATTTCTATATAGAAAATAATATAATTGATGAAAAAAAATTGAGGAAAAAAGTAGAGTATGAATGATTGAATTAAATTTAATTCTAATATACCATATATAGTTTAATATCTTATTTGTGGGGAATATGAGGATCATTAAGAATTTTCTGTTATTAACAGGTAAACCTATAGACTAAAGAAGTACACGTTCCATTTCAATCATTGATGTGGATGGATAAATGTTTTTATGTGTGGGATTTTATAACTATAGTATAGAGGTGATATATAATTATATAATGGTTATAAGAATCATAAAACAGATAAATATTTTTTCATATTTTTTTCCGTACGTTTTTATTAGAATGTGTGGAATGGTACTGATAAACAAATAATGTTATTTTATTGTTAGAGGATATTTTTTGAAAACACGTGATTAAGGCATATATAACCAACTATATGGTCTTGATATTAATATAATAATGTTTAGTTATGATAAAGAGATAACTAATATTTGATAATGTAAATGGGATAGTATTGATGAATATAGAACAAATTAATGATTTTATGAAAAAGTGGTATATGTTATATTTGATGGATTATACATATTTTTTCGATTTATTTACCATATTAGATAATTTTTCATTATTATTTTAAAACAAGTAGATAGTTAAATTTTCTATTAATGTTTTTTTATTACAGTTTTATAGTTTTATGCTATATTCATGTTTTATGATATTTTATGATCAAGGTATTCACATTTTTTATGTGTTACATTAAGTAATATATTATTTCTAATCAATTCTGAAATAAAAGTTATCTAGTTTTTTTATTTTTTGTGGCCCTACTTATATTTATTTGTATTTTTAATTTTTATATGCATATTTTGGATTATTCATATCTTTAAAAAATTATGAAATTATTTAATTTGATCTTTTGGATTCATTGTTGTGGCTATAGAATTTAATGAAATATATATCTTCATATTGGTTATATTGATTAAAATATGTTGTTTTGGGTAAATTTTTATATATTTATGGAATTAATTGAAAATTTTTATTGGATCTGGGGATCGATTTATTTATAATATCAGTTCATAATGCATGGAAATTTGTTCAGGAAAACTCATTCAATAAAGTAAGAGATGACGTGGAAATTGATCAATGCCTAGCCAATAGAATAAATTTTTATTATGCCTGATTGGCCCGAAAACCTTCTTTTGTATTTTATTTAAGGATAATACGCATTTTAAGGGTTGAAGGGGAACCATAGATGACCTGTAGGCCCAACGCATAAGGCCGGACTTGACTCGAAATAAATGACATGAAGGCCTAGTGGCATACCATGCCCATTACATGACCCATAGACCCAACCCACTAGAAATACAACTCCCTCGCTTTTACATCATTAATCTTATTTATATGCCCACCATGCATTGCGTATACGATAACATTTCCCTATACAAAGCTGCACGGTGCCTGGTCCCAATGGCGGTTTCCTTACCCTCTCAATCTTCTAATCTAGTTATCTCTACTTTTGGCGACTTCTAATATTGCTCTGATCTTCTTCTGGGGCCTGCTCTGTGTGAACTGGGCACTCCGTGGTCTTATGTGGCCCAAAGGACCTGTTGACCGAAGTACTCTGATGACCTGAAGGCCCATGAGACCCGTACGCCCAAACCGGTGGCCTGAAGGCCCAAATCGGGTGAATAATTCTTGATTCTACAGTACTGCTACAATTACTCCCTATATAATAATAAACTTATACCCAATGTTCTCCTAATCTAGGAACATGATTATTTTTTATTTCATTTAGCCATTACATTTCCCACATTCCCTTTTTAATGTATGTTTCATTATAACCATGTTTGATGAAATTTTCAGCAATAATATTTTGAAATATTGAAACATTTATTTGTAGTATTACATTTTGTTGGTGAATTTTTTTAAGGGGGTCAAATGTAAAAACATAATAATTTAGAATACTATTCTTGATAACATTCATAATTCACTACATCAAAATCTTACAGAACCGTGAAATTCTTTTCATATATTAATAATTAATATAATTATTACCTGCTATATATTTGATTCATGGGTATGAATATGTTAACCACATTATGAAAAAATATTATTTTTTTGAAAAGTTTAATTATTAATCATAAATAATATATCAAATTTCAGTAAAATAATTTTATATTTCAAAAATATGTATTGTATAAAAATAATTTCTGTTTACTTTTTTGTGCATAAATCATAATTAGTTTCTTCCAAATTAAGATATTATATTTTATAAAATGTATATTTTTCTTTAAACAAACTTAACAAAAACAAAAATGGGTGAAATTTTCATATTTTTTTATAAATATAGATTTAATATTAAATAATGGAAATATCAATTTTGGTAAAATTATAGTTTATTTTCATTAATAATTCCCATTATTCTTCAAATTTTATAAAAAATAATGAAAATTATTATTTAATTAAAAAATATAAATGATTATTATCATAATATCATTATTTATTATTTATTATATTTTTTTATTATTAATTCATTTTTCTAGAATCTATTTTTTGATGCACTTCACACTTTTGTATTAAAAATTATTTTTTCCACATATAATGACTGAATCGTGAAAATTGAATTCGATATTTGGAATAATGATGAAGATATTTATAAAAAAAATTTCCTTTTATTTTTTCCATTAAAATTGTTATCGTGGTAAATCTTTGTTGGCTCACAAAGAAAGAAATGGCTAAAATATTCTTAAAACATTAGGGTAAGGAATTAATATTTCATTAAAAATTTAATTTATAATATTAGATGAGATTGTTTTATCAAATTTCAATCATTTTATAATTTTTTTTTTCTATTTTCCTTTGATAGTGGCCTTAATATTAATTTAATACGGTGATAAATACAAATTGTCACACACTAAACATTATTATATTTACAATTTTTTCATAACAATAAAAAGAGTATTTCACAGTTTTAAATGTTTATTTTGAAGATTAATTTCTTATTGTGCTAATTTATTAATAATCCATAGTTCTTTATTAATTAGATAAAATTTTTAAGCAATAACAACACATTATTTTTTAGGATAAAATAATTATAAGATAATTTTTTTAATGATAATAGTTATAATAAAATTTAAGGAAATTACATTGTTCCAAAAAAATTATACAATAATATATCAAATTAAGAAATTTTTATATTAGAATTTCTTAAGTATCATGATGTCATTAAATTCAATATAAATGAATAAATCCAAAATTTATCTTAATGATATTTTATAATAACAAATAATATTAATAACGGAATTAATATTATAAAATAGATTACAATCTGCCATGTGAAAGGGATGTGGTTTAAAATTTCAACCATAGTCCTTTTATTGGAAATTTTTCCATTTGTAGAAACATTCTCAACCCTTATAAAGTAAAAAACCATGATATTGTGGTATTTATCAAAAGGGATAATATGGAGTTAAAACAAATAATTAAGGGGTAAAAATAAATTAGATATGTATAAATAATATTTTATGATAATGGATTGACATATAATCAACCTCTATTATAAATATATCAATTTAGAGATTTATTGTTAAAATGATAATTTATAATAATTTATAAATTATGTATTTTCAAGAGTGAGCATCCCCTAACATATAAAATGGAAAATCAACTCCCCTATTCCATACATGTTTTTATCCTTAAAAGTAATTCAATCCATTCTATAATACCTTCTTATCATAACGTACCATGTCATATAGATTCTAATCATTCCTAAATTCCATCCTTTCAATATAAGGCCCAACCCATAATCATTTCTTATTCGTGAGATAAGTCAATAATATGAATATAATTCACAATGAGGATCTTTTCTGGTGTAGATAGTTAATGAATTAGATCATAAATTATACCTAACATCTTGAATATTAACGGAATACAATTATACTCAGTATCCAATTTTTATAAAACAAAAACTCTTTAAAACAAAACATGACATCATTTCATGTTTTAACAGCATATATATTCCTTGATCCAATCCTTGACCCTATTCTCCTTTATGTCCTATGAAAAAAATTTCAAAACATGGGATGAGAATTAAAATCTCAGTAATGGATACATAAAGAAAAAAAACTATTATTCTTTGGATAACATGAAAACCATGATTCATTTATTATAATGTATTACTTTTAATATTGAAGTTGTAGCCAAAAAACTTCACTAAATATAAGCAAATTGCTTTCCCTTTTTGTAACCAAAAGACTACTATAAATACTATTGAAAGTAACATATATATCATAAAGGTATCTTAGGACATAAATATTCTTAAATATAATATCCATATAGTCAACTTCAGCACATAACACTAAATAGAATATCCATACGACCAACATCCATAACCAATCCATTAAAGGATATATAGTAACCACTTGTCCTTTGTTTATCATGGATCCACATGTAATTTCGTATATCACATGACCACACATCATTGGTTTATCACAGAAAAACCCATCAAATTTCAAAGTACGATTATATAATCGTAACATAAAAAAAATTTAAATATCAAAATTTCACTAATAACATTTCATTTTCAATCACACGGGACCATTTTAAGATATTAAAATACTAAATCCATTTCAAAAATAATTTAAAATATTTAATAAGACCTATTTTGAGTAAAAGTATCCCATAACACTTTGAAAAATTGAAATATATTGACATTTTAAAATATTGATGTCCATCTGAATAAATTCATAAAAACGATTATTAAAACATTCACATTAAATAAAAGGACTTAAAAGAATAAAAAATTAATTCATTTAAAATGATGTTTTAGTTAAAGGATCCCCTACCACTTGGGAATCACATGAATAAAAATCATTAATTAATACAATGAAAAATATTAAATATTTTGAGAATATAGTAATTAAGGATATAACATGACAAATCGGTCATATATACACCATGATGGATAATAAAAGTTGCACAATATGAACATATTATTCAATTAAAGGAGATTGAGACTATGTCCCATAGAAAAATAATATCATTAGATTAAGGATTAATCAATGAGATAATTATATTTGAAAAATATAAATACAACAAATATAAGTTTATATTTAGTGAAAATAAATCATAGGACATTCACACATATTCTTGAAAATACAAAACCAATAACAATGAATATTTAACTCAATGAATGGAAATTGAGTTCAAATTTCCCATGAAATGTTTTTATAAATGATGTAAGAATTTATCATTGTTATTCTTATGTGTCGAAATAGTATATCAAAACAATGGAAATTTTAAATTGAAAATAAATAAATGAACATGTATTCCACACATAATTTTGGCATAATATAATTAATGAAGTATTCATAAAACCCAATAAGTAGAAATTCAGTTTAGAAATTCCCTTAAAAGTTCATTTTGTAAATAAAATATGTGAATAATTTTTATTAACAATTATTTCAAATAAATAACATTTAAATACAAGATATACCATCAAATTTTTTTCTCCCATAATAGTAGCACAATATAATCATGAAATAGATGATTAACCCAATGAATTGAAATTGGGATAAAAAGTTCCCTTAGCTTGAGTATGAATTGTCACATATGATCCTTATTCATAATGAATAATCATACATAATATAATTTATAATTACTTAAGGCATTTTTAATGTTTAATTTTTATTTTATATGACTTTTTTACCTTTCTATAACAATCATATAATTATTCAAGTTCATATCAGTCATTTTGTCGATGTTCGGTACTTGATTTAAAAACGAACTTTTTATAATTAAAAATTGACCTTGTTGTCAACAGTACAATATCTTCAGAATCCAATACAAGATTTACATAAAATATATATCTAGTAAATATTAATTTATAACAGTCCGTAACATTTTGATATAAGAAATGGAATGCACTTTTAATGGAGACGGTAAGTTGTACATACGCACGAACCCTACTTTCATTTTTCTCGTATTTAATAGATTAAATAATCAATGATACATAAGTATATTTTAATTCCATTATAATATAATATTTTATTTTTGATAAATATTCTCATTAACGACATTTTTTTTAAGTTCGATGTATGGAAATAATGAGTCATATCACATTGATGGGGTTGTATTCCGCACATCCTCAAATGAAATTATCATGTTTACACATCATTAAAATAATAAATATAAGTTTGAAAATAATAGTAAAGAATAATTTAGACAATATTAGTATATAATATATCATATAATTATTGTTTCATCAGAATTTCCACCACGATAGGTGGTTGGGGAAAATCGAACATTCATCCTTTTGTGAGACAGTAGTTCTCCGTACACAGAAAAAAATGTTTGTATACATTGGATGGAGGTGCGTGTAAGTGTAGTTATAATCCTTCTTATAAAAACAACAAAGTATATTGAGAATTTTTTTGTCATATGATTATAGAATAAGAATATTATATGTAGTAGATAAGTAAAATAATAGAAAATAACTTGATAGAAGGTGTTACCCTTAATTATGATAACTAGATTTAATAGGAACCAAAATGTTTTTTGAATTATCTTCATCCAATGGAAATCATTATAAGATTAGTAGAGGGATTTGGGAGCTTATTTGGGGAGGTTCTGAATGAGACAAGGGGCTTGAGATATGTGCTGAAATGGGTATAGGTGATTCTCTTTTATGAGAAGGCATATGGGCACTTTGGAATGTTTTGAAGTATTATTTTATTATAAAATTATTTTCAGTTTAAAAAAGTCCCATATTAATTTATTTCAAAAATAATATATCTTTGGATTGAAAATAATTCAACCAGTAGGTTTTAGAGAAGTCTAGGTCACATATTTTACCTTATCTTTTAGTATCAACCCTTAGTTAACAAATTTAACTCTTATAGTTCCCGCTTGTATATTAATACTATATTTTTAATATATTTATTATAACATTCCAATAATCCTAAAGTGGTTCATGAATGAAATTTTAAATATTATCTATGTCATTTTTATGAATATTTTATTTTTACTACTTCTATATGATTAAATAAAATAGTATTTGTTTTAAAACTCATTTATGACAATTTTTATACTATGCATACGAAGACTTTTTAAAAATCCATAACAACATTATTCTATAGAAAAAAGTTCATTAATTCAAATATTAAAAGTCATTTCCATACATTAAATTATTTTATAGCATAAAATGGTTTAAAATTAAATTAATTTAATATTTATAATATAATTTATTTAAATCCTTCATTAATAATGTAATCACAACATCATCATTATGTCATAAATATATATCTTTTGATGTATTAAAATTATAAATAAAATAACATGATGTAATAAATATTTTTAACTTTATAATGAATATTTGATGATATAACTTATATAACCGTATATAAATATATCTTTAATAAATGATACATGTTTTGTTTTAAGTTTATCTTAACATTAAATTAATTCTAATAAAATGTCATTTTCACATCCAATTGGCTCCCCGGTGTCCCAAAATCGCCCTAAGGATGAACATGATTAGAAATATCTCATTAAATCGGATTAATAAATATGTTAGTATAGTTTAATATTTTTATAATATTATTTTTACCCATATTTACTAGATTTAATTTTGACCCATAGTAAATAAAATAATTAATGATTTTATTATTCAAAATGTCCAAAAATAAAATGTACCTGTTTACAAAATATGAACCACATTATTCAAAATCTGAAATAATTTTTTACAAATTCAAGCATAGAATTTGTAATAAATAATTTAAAATCCATTCCCATTTTCAATACCAAAAAAAAGGTTTTTAAGAAGTAATAAATATCGAATGATGGATATGTGTTTATGTCATATTTAAAAGTAAAATTACATCCAATGTCAAAAATTGTATTAAATGATAAAAATAAAATCCAATTACACATTAAAACCTATTTAAAATTATAATCTAAATATATAAATAAATTATATGAAAACGTAGTTTTGACATAAAATGAGGTATTTTTGACTATTCATTAAAAATTAATCTTATCAAATAATTACAATAAATTTATACAATGTATGTTTTTATAATCCACTTATAATGAAGAAGTTTATTTTTTTCAAATAAAATATACCTTGGTGTCAAAAACTATATTTAAAAAGGATTCTATATTAAAAGTTTATAAAAAAACCTTTAAAAAATATTATAGTATTTCATGCATAAAATCAGATTCACACTTATTTTAAGACTCTAAAATTTAATGGTTAAATATAAATAAACTTAAAAAAATGTATAATCATATTTTATTTTTTTATGTTCATATTTTCTAATATAATGGCTTGGCACTACCTACCATTTAAAATAATAATAATATTATATTATTTTTCGGTATAACTCAATGTTTTGTGAAATGTATGATTTCAAAGAAATTAATTTTTGAATGTTGAGTATGCTATCAAAAAGATATTCCCATTTAATTTGAAAATAATATATTATGTATAAATATTAATAGTAATGAAAAATTATTATTCTATAAACACATGGTTCGTTACATCATTCCACCCTTTGGGAAATTGTGTCCTCGCAATTTCAAAATTAGGCTCGGAAACTTCATTGAAACGTCTATATCAGAAACATATTCAACAAAACTATCACTTTTAATAAAATAAAGAGAAGTAAAAATGTCTCCCAAAATTAACAAATACAAGGATTCCATATTGGAAAACCATGATATGGAAGAGAAACTAAGTGTAATGTTCTAATGGAGAATGATAGGAAACATGGTTAGGATAATGTTAACTACCAGAAGACCATAAACATGTGATAGATTAAACGAAATTTGATTCCCTATTAGGAAAAGTAAATTAAAAACCTATTTGATTTAATATAAATTTAATAAATTTGATGAATTTATTTATTATCCTGACTATGAACATAAGGAAACATACTAACATGCCATCTAGACTTTCATCCTTTACTAAATTTCTACCACATACTAATCTTTTCTAAAGACAATGAGTATACAAGATAACTTTTTCACATCAAAATAGATATAAAAAACGTCTTAATAATCACAGAATCAACAAATGATGAACTATTTATATACCCTGTCATTAGACATTAACCAAAACCAATATATCTATTACAAGATCAGATAATCCCAAAAAATTATAATCCTTTATAAAAATAAATACAAACTGTAATCTCCATAATTCAACAAATAATACCCAGAGTTCAAAAAATGAAAATTCAACATAAAATTTATCCTTAATATTCTTCAAAATAATCCAAACTAACATTGAATCAAAAAAATAAAAAAGGATTTGATCACATAGACTTCCACATAAATCATAACATTAATCTTTAAATAACAATGACTACTATTAAAGTCTCATACTTAAATGTAATAAACCTAATTAAAAATTATCTATGTCAGGTAAATCATTTCCATATATAAAACAAATTTCCATATTTACATAATAAAAATATATATTTTCTCAAAATAAAATTTCAACCACTACTCCACAAATGAAATCATAGAGTATTCTATTTTCCCTAGGGATATAGTGTTCCAAAAAAAAAGAGATGATATTCCAAAATAACCATTATCACTTAATCGATAATCAATTTTATATAATAAGTATAACCATTTTATAGAGAATATGTTCAAAAATAATCTTATTCTTGATCTATAAAATAATTTAACTATATATAATAAGTCATATTAACCAACGAATTCACATTATCCAGTGGTAGGAGATCCACCCTTGTCACCCATCAGTTGTTGGTGGGATTCTGGTATCCCTATCAGATTCTATGGGTTTTAACAATGTTTTTGAGTTTTACTTTTTCAGAAACTATATTATTTTATATCATTCCAATAAATGAGATAAATTCCTCAAAAATAACCATAAAAGTTTTTAACTTCAAATTTTATCACACACCTCACATTTTCATTTCAAAAAGTAAAAACCTGTAATTATCTCAAATTCATGGATCATATAAATCCAAATGGTTCATTATATATATATCCACAAAATAAAATATAATTCTTCATAAAATAACATTTAACATAAAAATCTCTAGGGTTTCACATAAAAGATAAAATTTATTCAAAGTAATCCCAAAAACAAAATATAATTAATTTTATTAAACATTTCATCACCCATATATCTAATAGATCTTTCGAATTTCTAAAATATAGACATTGTAATATTTCATAATTCTTTATGATCACTTAACAATTTTTTACCATGTTATTCTGTAATACATGTTTTCTACAAAAACAATTAAGCATAATGTTCTATGATTTCAATAATGAAAATAAAATATCTAAGAAATTATCCATACCTTTCATAGGTAATTTTTTGTTTCCTCATCCTCAATTAGAATGGAATTAGGTAATGGAAAACTTATATTTTTATGGTACTACTGATCCCATTCTAGAACCATATTTTTTGGACATCGTTATATGTAATGACTATGCATACAACATTTAAAACATTCAATTGATCCCTTGTAAATAACTCATTTCCATTTAATGGAGTCAACTAAACACTTCCTTTTTCCATGGTATATTATTTATTTATGATCATCATTACCCAATCTTTAACATCTTCTCTTCCCTTTCAGTCATTTTCTTAGGTGTTTCTTTCCACATTGTTGCCACCTAGGTTTTTGTATATACATACCTTTATGATCAATACTTGATCTTGCATGGGTATTTGATTTTCACATATATGACCGCTTATAAAAATCACAAAGGTTCAAGTGGCCAATCATTACTCCAGGTAGTTAGTTAATAATAAACACAAGAGTTATCATTACAGTTCCAATTTCATTCGATTTCTTATTCAGAAAACAACCATAGTTTCTTTCACATCCATTGTTACTTTTGTGATTATTATATCCTTCCATTTACAAAACCCAAAAAGGGTGGCGGGAGTATATTAGTTGATTCATAATATTCTATCTTATGAGGAGGGTTATAATTAATATTAACTTATTCATGTCATATTAATCACTTTTTAATTTATATAAAATAAATATGACTATTTTTAATATTTTCAACACTATGGTTATAAAAAACAAGTCACTTATGCCTAAATAATAACATAACTACCCACATTATCTAAATTGACCACCGATATATACTATAAGGCCGCATCATTAAAATTTACTTATTCTCGAGATAATTCAATAATTTGACTTTAATTCAAATCTAGGATCTTTGTGAGTTTATATATTTAAAGAAATATGTCATAAATTATACAAAACTCATTGAATATTAAAAGTAGACACTTCTACTCAATACCTATTTTTTTTAATAAAAAACTCTTAAAAAGAAAACATTGCATCATTTCATGATTGAATCTGTAAATATTTCCTTTATACAATATGTGAATCTATTCTCATTTATGTCCAGTGTTAAAAATTTCAAAACATGGGATCAGCATTACAATATGAGTAAGGGATAAACAAAGAAAGAAAACAATTAGTATTGAGATATCATGAACACAATGAATATATTATCATAAATTAATAATTTTCACCTATAAGTAGTACGGAAAACACTTCACTAGATATTATCTCATTTTTACCCTTTTTGTAACTATAACATTACCATATATCCCATAGAAAGAGATATATATCATATAAAGGTAACATGGGACATAAAAAAAACATAAATGGAATAAACGTATGGTCTACAACAACACATATCACTAATTGGGATATCTATACATCTGACATCCATACCCAATCCATTTGAGGGTATAAAATAACCACTCACCTAGTTTATCACGAAACACCAGGTCATTTGGTTTATCACATAACCAATTGTCATTGGTTTATCACATAACCACAATTAAAACGTCCAAAAAGCATTATATAATTATTAACCATAAAATTTTTCAAATATAAACATTTCAATAATAACAATTCATTTGCAATCACAAGAGACCATTTCAAGATATAAAAATACTTATTCCATTTCATAAATTATTTAAAACATTTAATAAAAATTCTTCTGAACCAAAGTGTCCAATTCCACTTTGAAACATTTGAAATAAAGTGACCTTTTAGAAAATTAATGTCCAAATGAATAAATTCATAACAATCATTTTTGGAAACACGTACATCATATTTAAGGTTTTATAAAAATAAATAATTAATACATTTTAAATGATGTTTTAGTTAATGTGCCCCTTACCAGTTGAAAAACAGGAATAAAAATCATTACGGTATAACCATAAAAACTGTACATATGATGAGAATATAGTAATTAATGATATAATAAGTATAAATGGTCATATATACAACTAAATGGATAATAAAGGAGCCCAATATCAATATATTCATCAATAGAAGGATATTGAGATGATGTCCCTTACAAAAGATCATATCCAAAGATCAATGGTAAATAAATGATAAAATAATGTGTGAAAAACATAAATAAATAAAAAATAAGTGGATATTCTATGTAAAACAATGAGAGTACATTAACCCGTATTCATGGAAACATAAAACCAATGACACAGATTTATAACTCAATGAATGGATATTGAGATAAGATTTATCATAAAAAGTTCAATGATGTAAGAAATCATCAATGGGGTGATTATGTGTAAAAATAGTATATCCAAACAAAGGGATGTGTGAATTAGAAAATGAATAAATAAATAGGTATTCCACAAACAATTTTGGAATAATATAATCATGAATGTATGTGTAAAACCCAATGAGTGGAAATTGAGTTTAGAAATTCCCTTACAAATATAATTTTTTTTATTAAAATAGATCGATTATGTGTATTGACTATAATTACACATAATGCAAGTATATATACAAGATATGTGATCAAAATTTATTTCTCACATAGTTGAAGTACAAAATAATAATGAAATCTATGATTAACCCAAAGAATAGAAATTGAGTTAAGAAGTACCCTTACATTGATTATGAATTGTCACGTATGTTCCTTATTCTTCATGAATATTATACTTAACTTAATTTATACATAGTTCATTACATTTTTCAATTTTATTATTCCTTTTATATAACTTATTATCTTTCTATAATAATCATATAATTATTTCCGTTCATATCATTCATTTTGTAGATGTTTGGAACTTTAGTAAAAAATACATTTATTATAATTACAAATTGTCCATGTGGTGAAAAGTCCATTATCCCCATATTCGTATTATGGATTTTAATGTCATATATAACCATTATAAATGTATTTATATCAATTATATATGTACTTAGAATTGTCTGTAATATTTAGAGATACGAAATGATATGCACCATTCCTGGAGATGGTAAGTCACACATACACCTAAATGATACTATCATTTATTTTTTATATTATACACACATATATTATAATTACAACATAATATCATATTCTATTTATGTTTCAAAAGATCCTAAACTCGATAGATTATAAGTTCATTGAATGTAATGAATGATTCATATCCTTTTTATGGGATGCTAGTCTGCACTTCCTCAAATAAAAATATTGCATTGTTATATAATCAAATAATAAGAATAGTATATGGAGTGTAGAAGGAAAATAAAAGAAAAGAACTTGAGTGAATGTTTTACCTCTAAATCATGTAACTTCTTTTCATTTGAGCCAAAGGATTTATTGAATTTACTTATTCCCAATTTAGGGATTCTAGGAAGAAGTTAGGGAAGTTTGGAGCTTATTTGGGAAGATTTTTAACTATCCATGGGGATTTATAGGTTTGGATAAATCGGAAGATGTGATACCCTTTATTAAGAGGGAGTAGGGGCACTTTTTGAAAGTTTTGATGTATTGTTTTATTATAATATTATATTTGGTTTCAAAATATCCCAAAGTCATTTACTCCCAATATAATGTATTTTTGAGTTGTGATTCACTCGACCAATAGGTTTTAGAAAAGTATTGGTCACAAATGTAACCTTAAATTTTAGCTTAAACCTATAGTTAACTAATTTAACTCTTACGATATATTCTTATATATTCATACTATATAGTTAAAATAGTGACTATAAAATTTCAATCGAACCACAAGTGGTTCCTGAATGACATATTAAATATTATATAAGTCATTTGGTCAAATATTATATTTTTAAGACATTTATATCATTTTCAAAAAGTATTTATTTTGATAACTCATTTTTCTAAATCATTATACTATTCATATCATGACTTTTTAAAAATTTATAAGAACTTCATTCATTAAAATAACACTCTTGATTCAAAAATAACAAGAAATAACCATCCATTTTTTTTTATGGAGTAAAAAGATTGAAGATAGATTTATTTTAATATTTATAATATCATTAATTTAAACCATTCATTAATAAGATAATTACTCCATTATCATTGAATAAAAAATATATTTATTAATCTGATTTATAAAAATAGTAAATAAAATATAATGATGTAGAATATATTTTTTGAATTCCAATTACTATTTAAAGTAGAATATATCACATATATAACCCCATATAACAATTGTTTTAACAAAAGATACATGTTTATGTTAAATTTTTCATTACTTTAAATTAATTCTTATAAAATGTCATTTTCACATCCAAGTGTCTCCATGGGGTCCCAAAATCGACCCCAGTATTCCCATTGCCAGACATATCTCATTAAATAGGAATAAGAAATGTGTTAGGGTAGTTTAAAATTATTTTAATATTATTTTTTATCTTTATTTACTAGATTTACATTTTAACTATGGTAAATAAAAAAAATAATGATGTTGATATTCATAATGTCTAAAAATAAAAGTTACCTATTTACAAAATTTAAAGATCATGATTCCAAATATGGAATTCATTTTCCCAAATTCTAAACACATATGTTTCTGTAATTAATTTAATATTATTTTCAATTGTCAATACCAAAAACGAGTTTTTTAGAATTAATGACTATCAAAAGATAAACATGTGCTTATGTAGAATTTAAAAGTGAAATTACATCCAATTTCCAATAATGGAATAAATTATAAAAATATAATCCAATTAAAATTTATAACATATCTAATGTATAATCTAACTATATTAAATAATAAGATGAAAAGTTAGTGTTGACCTAAAATGCGGAATTTTTTAATATTCATTAAAAAATTAACATTATCAAAAAATTTCCAAAAATTTATCCAAATAAAATTTTGATGTTATGATTCTAAAAATATTGTTTATTATGTCAAATAGAACATATAATGGTATCAAATACTAGATTTAAATAAAATCCATCAAAAGACGGTAAAACGACCATTAAAAAATATTATAGTATTTCATGGATATAATCAAATTCACTCTTAATTAATGCCTCTAAAATTTATTGGATGAATTTAAATACATTTAATATTTATGTATAATAATATTATATTTAATTTTTTATATTATTTCCAAAACAACATCTAGGTGCTAACTATCATTTAAAATTATAATATTTTTATATTATTTTCTGGTAAAACTCAATGTTTTTTGCAACGTAAGATTTGAATGAAACACATAGATGCATGCTGAGTCTAATATTATAAAAAAATAAACACTAATGTAAAAATAATTTATTATTTATAAATATCAATATAAATAAAAAATATTGTTATTCTACAAATACCGGGGTCATTATATTCAAGGCTTAAGTTATAAACCAAATGAGGCTTCTCAAAAAAGAGAAAAAAATCTTAATTGAGTACTTTGAATTTTTTTACATCATATACCTAATATAAATTTATTTAATTAATTATATAATAATTAATAAATATAATAAATATGTTGATATTTTATTAATATTAAGGATAAATAATTTTCCATATATTTTCCATCATACATAATTTTCAAACATGTCTTGTATGTATGTATGACTTATTATTTCACATTTTCGGTGTAATGAATTTTTAGTCACCATATTAATTAGATATTTATAAATATGGAAATAATATTTATATTTTATATTTATTATTTTCCATTTATAATAATATATATATTCTTTCATTAAAATCCACTTATAAATGATAATGTCATTCGTGCATTTCACTGGACTACCACCTCCATGAATCGATGTGATTAGATTACCTTGTATATGTTATGTCGATGATAATAGGGATCTATTAAATGCATATATATCATATATTTTATATAATAATTATTGTATAAATATGAATTATTATTTATCTATGTTTACTTCAATCCTTCGTAACGTGAAATGAACTGTTCATGCATACAAACGACCTACTATCTCTATAGACAATGCAATTTATTTTTGTAATCTCTGCCATTTATGGATGATTATAAATATAGATATGAAAAATTAATCTATATTATATTTATATCAAGTTTAAAATTATGGTGTTGATGGAACCATGATCAATGTATATGGACTGAAACTATCTAACCAAATATACCTTTAAACGACTTAATTATAACCTATATTAGTGATTTCAATAAATATATGTTAATTAATTGGTGAAAAAATAATATAATTAAATCATATAAGGTTATCATTATATATTATTGAATGGTTGTGGTATTTATTTTTAATGAATAAATTTTTTTATACATGATATTCAAACACATATAAAGGAAGTCAATCCAGAGGTAAAGGTTCTTGGTCTCAATATTATATCATTGGGGAATATTTGGTGTTATAAACCATATTAATGTTATGGGATATATATGTTACAAATTTTAAATTTTATATCATGTAACCATCAAAATTCATGGTGTTTTAATTATAACATGAAAATTTTCATCCAATTGTTATTAGTTTGAAGTCACTTATGTTGTCATGGATTTGATTTACAATATTTTCTTATTTCAAGGTTGTTTATTATTTAATTTATATTAAGGAGAATTATAGGTAATTTACATGAAAAATATATATATAATTTTAGTCTCTTAAATTTATTCTTTATATTTTCATGTAATTGAACTGTTTTCTACTCTTTCGTACTTAAAATGATAAAAAAATGTTTTTATCAAAAACATACATCATTTCTTCTTTGGTCGACAATATTTTTCATAAATTTTCATATATTATTAAAAATTTATTAGGAAATATTTTAATATTATCTTATGAATTATGAAGTAATTTTTACCCATGAATATTTTATTACCAATTGTTTTAAAATGAATGTGATTTTCATTTCTTGAATTTGAAACTTTAGGATTTTGCTATAAATGTAAAAGAAATATATGTTTTAACATACATGACATTAACTAAATAAATTATCATCATGTCCCTTAAATGATTTTAATCTTCAGTTACAATTTTTAAAGAATCCTTTAAAAAACGTTTCATTAAAAAGTTTCAATATTTTATAACTTAAAAAAGTGTTTTCATAATGGAAGCTGAACTTTTTAATGAAATATTATTGTGCCATTTTAAATTTTTATTATAGTAAAAAAATATCAATTGATTTTAATGGGTATATCATAAATTGATACCACTATTTTATTTATCATGATGGTATATAATTTTGAATTCTTGGAATTTCATATTATGATTCCATACCAGACATATTTGTAATTCTTATAATGTCTTGTGTTGGTCATTTAAAATATTAGGAATTAATTTTATGTAAGTGTAATGGGTGGCTTCTAGGTATATATGGCCCATTTAGGGATCATTAGGATTAATTACATAAATTAAAATTATATTGAAATTATATGGGTATTTATTACACATTTACCCATTTATTAAGGTTGATTTAGTTGTTTCCAGACCATGATGGTAAAATTCGTGATACCTTGGATGAGATGGAATGATAAAAAAGGTTTAAAATAAATAATTTATTTTAATTAGATTTCATTTTTTAATTATTTTTTTATTTTATATTCTAATATTATCCATTGATACTAAATTAATTAATGCTCAGATTGAACGTTATGTGCTTTTATTATCCATGCTTCAATATTGTTTATACCATTTTTAAACATGGTAGCTTCCACTATATATATTCCTCAATGATCATCTAAGATAACCATTTATTTTTTCTATTTCCTTGATTTCAGTGATGAATATTGTTTTTAATATCAATGATTCATAAATTTTTACTCTTTCCAATTTTTTATTTATAATGTAATATGAGAATCATGTATATATTTATTTTTTCAAGACTGATAAACTATTTGATCTTTCATAGTGTGATTGATTATATCTATTAATAATGTAATAATGTAAACACGAGATATGGTTTAATGGAGTTATTTTTTCTATATGGAATCAGTTGATGGGGAATTAAATGGATTTCTATCTTTAATTAGTGGCTAAAATTACAATGAAAACATTATTTTGAGAGGATTAATGTAGATAGATTTTTATACCATGATTATTGGAGTGACATTGTGATGAGAATAATAAACATAGGGGATGATTAATTGTTCTAGGTATATCATGGTATATATTTTTAATGAGGTATATAGGATATATTTTTGTAGAGGATGCCATGAAATAATTATTTGAGTAACCAAAATAGATGTACATCATATGTAAAGTTCGTAGGCATAACAATTCACCCTTATGTAAGGATATATAATTGCAATTAATTTTATGGAGTAATGTAGGTGTAATGAACTTGAGGCATCTACATGGACTGATTTTCCAAAAATGCTAACTTGGGGACATGAAAGTTCACAAGCAGTGGGGGACAGGTTCTCACTATGATACCCCATCAAACTGTCCCACCATAGAGTAACCAATATGGTCACAATATAATAGTGAGCTTCCAAGGTAAAATGAATCTTTAATAGTACTTCAAGGTGAAAATTAATCCTTTTCATTTGTAATTTTAAAGTTTAATACAAATTTGCAAGAGAGGAAATATTTGATGTGATTTATGCATATTAGACTTCTTAGATTTGAAGTGTCAATGATGGTTTTCGGTAATAATGATCAAATAATATTTAGGTTTAGTAACCACTATGGAATGGACTTATATATATGATTGGGTCCCCCATATAATAAATTGGGTCAATACCCCACCATACACACATTCTAAGGGGCTAGGATAAACTATATTAATTGTTGGTACCATATTTTTAAGAGCATAGAATGTGACTGGGACCTCCATTAGGGTCATCTACCCCTAGACTAATATTTATACTATTTTGATGCTCGAGTACCCCACTATAATAAAAAATACATTGAACAAGTTTTGTGTATTTGGGATGATTGGATTCATAAAGAAATATACTGGATCTCCTATGGTTGAGTTCTATAGATAGTGATTCTATCGTTTTACCACTAATTTTTATCCTTAAATCAATTTCTTGCATTTTTTTAATTTTTTATTCCTCACCGATAGCCTTTCGTTTTTTAGATATGTATATTTTTATTCTTCATTTTAGTTTTCATGTTTTCCTACATGATATGTATATACTAAACTATAAATGATAATATTTTCATATATATATATATATCAGTTATCATTACAATGATATACATTTATATGGGGAATTTTGAGTACCCAATATTGGTAGAGAATAGTTGTACTAGTAGGTGATAGTGGTGGTAAGAGTTTGTTTCTAGAGTAATTTTGTATTTGATACATCATCATCTCATTAATTAGGTTTGGTTTTACTTTTTATATTTTTTTGGAATGTATCTTTCTCCTTTCTATTAAGGTATATAATATTGATTTTAATTATTGATCTTAAAGGTTTTTACATGATTTAAATTTTCTTGTGACTATATTTTATTTATACAACATTATAATTTCTTTTATGGAAACATGTGATTTGAATTTGTTAATGATTCTAAAACCCCCCACTTTGCATGACATGTTAACATGGTTTGTGTATCATTCCACAAACCTAATAGAGGTGGGATTTAGGGAGAACCCTCGGCCTTTGATCAGTACAGAAGGATCATAGGACTTCAGGTCATGTCAAATATCTTTTTGATTCTTTTTTATAGACATTTAATTGTACAAAACACATGTGTGGTTCTATATTGGAAAAACAATTATAGTAAAAATGTAGCGAAATGAGTATGATGATAGAGGGGTATAGAATCAAAATAAAATGGAAATTTTTTCATCTCAATGGGATGAAAATATCTCTGAAATATCTCTTTATCGAGTAGTGCGACTTCATAATTTTTTTTTCATCAATAAAGAATGTGATGTGAATATATTTTCAAGACTTTTTAGAGGATAAAACATATCTACTGGCTGAGATTAAAGATCCCATCGATTGTAAAATAAGTGCTGTGTTTTTTTCAGACATGAATGTAGATCATTAGATGTTATTAATATTATTTCATGATTTTAGTGATGTTATTGGTGTATCTGGAGTAGAAATTTAGTGGGTGAGGATGTTTCGAGTTTAATTAAAAATCATAGAGATGTGTCTTGGCATTATAGAATATGGATAATTTAGACAAGTAATCGAACATATTATGACATGTAAACTATTATAAATAGTTAATAATTTCCCTCTTCAAATTATTAATATATTCCATTCCATCTTGATAATATTTAAGAATAGAGAATATATATGTTTTTCTTATAATTTAAATTCCATGATGTATTGATCTTATAGTCAACCCTAATAATTTTTATCATACTAATGATTTTCATGTAAATAGGTAATATAATCCAAATGATGTATAGTAATTTAAGATATAATGTATGATATCTGAAAGAAAATTTAGCGGGGCATCAGAATCATTATGGTAAATAAGGTATAATTTTTAATAAAATATATATCAGAATTCATGAATAAGATTATATGGAAAATTTATATGATTATCATAAACATCTGAATGATATTATAGAACATGAAAAAAAAATTTATCTCACATAAGTGATATATAAGATATTTCATTTCCTATAAATGATTTATCCATTTGGAAAAATATGAGAATTCAATATAGTAAATATAGATGATGATTTTTTGATCTTAAATTCATAAAAATGACTTTCGGGTGATTTATCTGTGATTTTGGCTGATATAATATAAAGGATTAATAATAATAAATTAAGAAGAAATAATTACTTATATTCATGTATTTTCATGTATAATGATTTTGTAATCATTATTTGAGATCAGATTTTGAATGATTACCAGATTATTATATAGTCCATGATAAATTAGAATGAAGATAAATTAATGGATGTTTATTAAAGGATCAAGGGGAGATATCTCATGTGATCTATTTATGTGAGTTTATCCTGACTAATATTTTCAATATAAATAATTATGAAAAATTTTTGTAACTCATTGATAACAAGTTTTACTGAAATTTCTATAAATATATATTTTTAAGTAGTTGGAGAGGGATATTGAAAATACAAAATGGGAAATAAAAAATGAATTATTTGGTAGAATATTGTATCAAATGACATGATATAATTATCATAGGAAAAATAGATTTTGATTGAGTTCATGACTTGCGATCTATTGTATCATGATCAACAATATAAGAGTCTATAGCTTTATATAGAAGAATCATTAACATTTTGAAATAATAGGATGTCTTAATGGTCAGCTTCTATTAAGGTGGAAGATTCCTATAGGATTCTAGATATCATTATAGTTGTGGTATAATTTTTTGGGAAACTGGAGGGATATTTTACAATAAAATATTGAGAGGCTAATCTTTTGGGATATAGATATTATAATATGTATTTGTTTAACTGATTAAATTTTTTAATCTGGTTCCCCATGAACCTTATAAAGAGTATTCATACACATTGGGGTTCAACCTTATAAAAATTAATGTGTGTTGTAGGTTACTTTATTTTAGTAACCAATAGGTGGGAGTGATATTTAAAAGAGTCATGACCAATACATTATTCATCCATAAGGGATAATTTAAAATATTAAATCATTAATGGATTATTTTTGATTCATCTCCTCCTAGAAATAATGATAAATCACCACAATACTAGGAACATCAATTAAAAATTATTACATTCCATGGATATACCCTTGTATTTACTATAAATAGATACCCAATTCATCTACATTTAAATTGTTCAAAATGATGTTTTTTGAGTCCTATATAAGAGAAAAAGGATTTTCCAACTCATATTCAAATTATTTCTTATTCGTAATTTCAATACTGTATTCTGATTAAGATGGACCATGTAACATTGAATCTTTATTAATAATATATTAATAATATTAATTTGTTTATTGTAATTGGTTAAATATTATTAAATATAAAAAGTGAATGGCCACATCAAACCAGAATGGGGACCATACATTGTGACTATATTAGACAATTTCTTGATCTATTATATAGTACATAGCTTGGTGTAAAGTCCTGAGGTCCATGAGTGGCAACCATGATATACTTATGAAATCCACTTTTTTAATTTTTTATCCAAAAACATTTAGGTGTGGTATTTCCATTATTGTAGGACATTATATGTTTCCAAAGGGTGCTTTAAAAATTATTTATAAGTAGCGAGGACTTTTCTTCATTGATTAATTTCTCTCCCCATGATGATTTTCAATAATAACCCGATCATTATACCTTTTTTGAATTTTGAATGAATGATTTCATTTACCATTAGATTCAATAATTCATAGATCAAATATGATTAAACATCCCATGTTGTCAATAAAATTTGGAATGAGTATAACGTTGGAAAATCCATTCAAAGTATTACATGATGTTTAAGTGGATCAAATTATCTCATGTGACATGGATCAGACAAAGGTTTAGCAATCAAAATCAGAATATTCAAGAGATATAATCATTGTATTGGAGAATAAGAAAATAAAATCCTAGATTAAGAGGTTCATAATTAATAATAGTTCAAGAGAAAATGTTTCTTAGATGAATGAATAAATTAAATACGTTTGTTTATTATGTAGTAGTGTTGTCAAAGATATATAAATTAATGGAATTGAAATTTAATAGTTCCCATATTTTGTTTAAATTTATAATGTAGGAAAATATGATTTCATATATAATTAATAGTTGATCACTTTAATCTGGTTATTAATATATTGGTATTGCTTTGGATGAAAATTTTGAAGGACTTTTAATTGAAATTAATAATGATTAGTAAAACATGATACTTTTTGATGATAATATAGACTAATTTAGTTTCCACAAAAAAATATTCTTTGTGGTATATCTACTTAAGATAAGGTAATATATATTTTAACTTACTTCATTACTGACTGTATAGCAATCCCAAATGTTATAAAAAATAAATTTATATTAATTATTAATATACTTTTCATAACAACAATTTTACTTCTGTCAAGGATCCCTTTACCATATTTTCTCCAATGGGGTTTTAATTATTATTTTATCTCCATATTCTATATATATAGTATTCTGAAATATTAGAGACTATAGAAAAATTCTTATGGGTGTTCTAATGACTAATATTATATGTAAAGTTTTAAACATTATTATATATTTAGTTTCCTTTAGAACTATTTCATATGAACAAATTAGATTTATATTTTGATAAATGATATAATATTTTTCTATTCTTCCTCTGTGGGTATTAATATTCTCTACATGAAAACCAAAAAATATAACATAATATATAATAATCAATGTAGAAAGTTATTTGATACCCTAATTCCGGGATGGGATATCATCACAATTCTTAAGAAGTATAAATTTTCTACATGTTCTATATATTTTTTCTCATTTACAATATGAAATACAATATTTTTTTACCCATATGAATGAATGATATTGATATTATTTTAGATTCACCAATGATGCCTTAAAAGATTACCCTCTTTCTGCAATAATTTCTGTGGTTGAGGGGATTACCTTAGTAGATGTTTTTTGATGTTAATGACTCGAGGTTTAATTTATCCTATCATGGATTCCAAGAGTTTATCGTCCCCTTTTTATAGAACATGACCCTACATTAGTGTTTTTTGGGATTACATAAAGATTAATTTATGGTTCAAGGCATTGGGAGAGGTTTATAAATGTTTTGGATAGATTTATTCAGGTTCTTGATTTGTGAATCATTAGTCGAAACGGTGTATCACAAACAAGAAATAATGAAATAATATTTGGGAGTTACTAGGAAGGAACAAGAATCATCCATGGTTTGGATAATCCATGAGAGTGACTATGGGAGACCTTGTAATATGAAATAGTTGGAACTGAAAGGTTCACACAAGAGTTTTCTAATCATTTGATCCAATCATGTGAATAGTGGCCTTATGATAGTATCACTACATGGATGGAACATAGTTTTCCAAACCGTGTGGCCTAAACATATTGCATACTATAAACACATAAATGTTTATAAATCGGCAATAAATATAGTATTAGAACACTCCTAATCCCATATTAATTCAATATCTCAAAATTGTTCCTCCTCTAGCCTTGATAGAAGATCCCCTTTGATCTAGAATAGATTCTAAATAGAATCAAATTGTGTTGGAGAAAAAAACTCATTGGTAAGTCATAGTTATTCCCTATTATTCTTAGAAATATTCTTTTTATCTCATATATACCCACATATATAGTATTTATAGGATATATCTAATTTCTATTATTGTAATATTTATGGTCAATGTTTTCATATATTTAGTGGAATAAAATATAATCCTCAATCTAGAGTTTTTTTCTTTCATTATTCACTATCACCAATAATTGCGAGGTAGGTAGATTCACTCCCATACACACTTTTCCTATATACTAATGGAATAGTCCTATTTAATTAATTTTATTCTTATAAATGTGATATCAATATGTGATTCTTGATAGAAACATCATTTGGGTTATAGTATGCGAATTGATGGAATGTATGGTTTTTTGGATACTTTTAATTCATTATATTTTTTAATAGGTGACATTATAATTATTGTTTTATTTAATCATATAAATTTTTTAGTATTAAAATGATTTAATGAAATAATTATTTTATATGAAATGTAATTTGGAATTCTATTTGGAATACATGGTTAATGTGAGCCCATTTATAAATGTTACCCGATAGAAGATGAATGTCCCATTAGAGTCTATTTTATTAGTCACCATGTGATGACATGTTGGATCAACTAGAGGACTCTCATCAGTATGGAAACCACACCATTGTCTGAATTTTTTGTGTGTGCATGTTTAAACATGTTTTTTGTAATCATAAATATTTTATAACGGTTTTACACTTTGTAATTGTTTCCTTGGAACATGAATACATTTTTGATATAAAATATTTTAATAATCATAAACAATATTTAATATAAAATGTGGAAAAAATGATTTCCCATTCAAGTACGAGTTTTAGGTCATTTGGAAAATACTACTATGTTTATTCCCTCCCACTTATTGGACACTACTAAGAGTTTACATATTTTATCTATTAACACATAGGTAATGGCATGGTATCCTGGTTATTTAGTGAATCTTCATGAAACCATGATTATGGAATATTGAGTATGATATTTAAGTAGTTCTAGTGTTCAATATTTGGATATAGTTTTGGTGGTGTTGAGTTTTATTGTATTTTGATACTTTTAGTGTATGAGTTTATGTTATATCTTGTACTTTAATATATTTTGGTATTTTAGTTATATTCGTGTTTTCATTTAAATAATGAATCACATAAGGGATCAGATATTTATAGATTATATTGTTTGATATTTTTACAAATATAACTAAAAATAACCCCTCTCCAATTCTCTTGAGATCCTTGAAATTTATTTCCAACCATTTCTGTCTTGTGGATTTTACCAATGTCCTAGTACAACTATAGTAAATTCTCAATCTCATGAGGATTGGATGTATATTTCAAATGGTATCATCTTGACAGGTTGATTAGTTCGAAATGGTATCATTCCATCCTTGAGATGATAGAAAAGAGATAGTATTTTCCTAACTGGTAATATATGGATTAAAAATACATAGAGAATGATTTTATGTTGCAATTCACGTTATTAAGGTATTCTAGTACACAATTTTTTAGAACATTCAAGCTGAGTTGTCATAGCATAAACATGGGTCTAGCCAATGATAATCTCATTCCATGATTTTATATTTATAATTACCACTAGTAAATCATTGATAATGATGAGTTAAATGTTGTATTCAATGCTTGAAAAGTGTATATTTTTTAAAATATTGAAATGGGTATATTTTGAAAATAATAGATGCAGTATTTTCCAAAATGATTAAAATGATGAAATGGGTGAATTTTAAAAATATTTGATTTTTATATTTCTTGAAATGTATAATTGTAATTACTAATACCTTATTAATTACTTATTGAGACTAACTGTATTTTTATATGATTATAAAAATTGGAAGTTGGTTGGCATCATAGAAATCAACCAAAAGTGTCTACTAAAAATGTGATTGCACCTGAGCCAAAATTGAACTGATACAGATCGAAAACATTATTTTGTAACATGAGAAACTCTAAAAGAGTAATATGTATCATGATAGTTGACATGTGTAATTGTTAGACTTGTTCAAAAATTAGAACCAACCCACCATTCATCGGTATTCTGAAACAGAAAAAGTTGATGTCTAAATCAAGAGGATAAATCCAATCCTCAATTTCTATGGAACACCAGCAAAGGATAATGTAATGTTTGAAATGTACATTATATTTGATCTAAAATAACAATGGTAGTATTAGTCTTTCCAGAAACCACACAAATATTGAATGATGTCGGAGGATTTTGAATTATTTTTTCATTCAATTATATCCTCAAACCTTTAAAATTTCTAGAACATTGCAATTATTCTATTTTATGTAATATAATATATCAGTGATAGAGTATGTGGACAATTTTATCAATTTAGTTGAATTTTACCATAATTTACTTCAAGTGCATAATTGAAGGAACACAATTATCATTTTTGGTTACTTCCAAATATTACCTTAGATTTTTTTTAATATTAGTTTATGGAATGTATATATATTTTCAATAGATTGATGGTGGATGAAATAGATATCACATGAAATACATTTAGAGGGAGTGTGTTCATTCCTATGGGAATAGGTGGGAACTCCAATACTAGTAATAAAAAGAAGAAGGACATCGACTTCTAAAGTGGTGGGACACATAAAAATAAAACTCTGGGGTCAGAAAACATTCAATGTCAACTGAAATGTTTGTCAAAATGTTTTCATTGTTTTTCTTTCGAACATATGAAGTGAAATTCTATGACACCAACATTAGTTTCACAAATATTTAATCATATGGTACATATTCAGTGTTTTTGTCGTGGTACACTATGTTATAGTGATGGAGAAACATCTCATGATTCTAAAACATAATATTCATTGATAGGGAATTCTCATTAGAATAATCTTCATCATCTGAATCAAGAAATCCAATATGTTTATAAGAACACCATGACTCGTAATCCTATAAAATCCCAAAAAAGTATCCAACAGAATTTCATAGATAGTATGAAATTTTATGTAGGTGAGTAAATGATTAAGGATGAACAATCATGTCAGTCAATAGTGAGAGGATTGATTCTTATAAATTATACCATTATTATATATATGTTTTATATGGTTTCACCCCACTTGTTTTCTCACTATCATTTTCTTTAAAATATATTATTTCATGTTGATATGATGTCTTCTATTTTGAAACATTAAAATAATCTTCTAAAAATTTATTTTTGGGGTTTTTTGTGTAATTATTGTTTTATAGATATCAATCAGGCTGACTTATATTGGTATTTCTCTGTACGTGATTAGGATGACTATGAGTTAATTTTTAAATATATTATTTGTAATCGTTCAATAAACACACTAAATAAGAATAATACATTATTTGTTTCATGTATCATGATGGAATCAAACCTCTATTTTGAGGAGATTTGGATGGAAGGGAAAGTAGATTCAGAAATTTGGAATTGATGATTGGAACCATATCATATCATTTGGTAGTGGTTAAATTATAATCTTGGGATAATAATAGTAATACAGATATTCCAAAAAAACACTAACAAATTTTATGAATTTTTTTTTAAATTTCATGACGATTCCATCAAAAAGTTAATTGGAGTTCATGAATGATATACTACCAAAGAATAGTCATATTTCACATCATTACTATTATATGAAACCATTATATTTTATGTAGTTGATGTTTCAATTAGAATAGTTTTAATTTAATTAATTCAATCGACCGAGAAATGGTTTTTGGATAGAAGGTGATCCATTTTTAATATTATAGATTAAACTAATACTCATTATCAATTATCGTAATATTAACAATGATAAAATATAGAATTAGTATCCTATTACATGAATTGATGATATTTTTGTTAAATGAAGGAGATACTAGTGCTTTTAAAAAATTTCATATGTTTGGGATATCACCTGATGTGAAATTTTAATGATGATACTTTAAATGTGTATTCTAGAATAAAATATGGACATTGTGAATATTTTAATGCCTCTTGGTCTTATGTATACACCCCTATCTCTATATAATTGTTGATTAAATTATATCAGAGATATCTATATTTCATTGTGGTGTTATATTCTGATCAAATTTTTGGTTTAATCTAGTAAAAAATATGATCATCAGAGACACATGGATAAATTTTATGGTATCTTGTGGGAGAATCACATTTATTCAATGTTATAAATGTGTAATTTATTGAACCAAGAGTTCTGATTCCTTGTCCATTTATTTCTAAAAAATAATTATCGTTATATCTTGTGATGATAGAATCAATTATCTCTTGTAAACCACCATGGATTATCTTTGAGAAATATAACTTCCATGGATAAAATAATATAGATGTTTTGTGTGTCATTTTTTATGTATTTCCTTACTAGTTATATCTTTGATTAAGAAATGAATTCCAAATAATTGGAATAATGAATTCTTGAAATCCATTCAATAACATAAGTATAAACATCATCCCACCCCTTTCAAAACATTTCCATAATCTCTATAACAAAATGTAGTCTATTGTGATGCATCAGGGTCTGTATAGAGATGTGTTCCAATTTGGGATGATTATGTTATTTTAAAGAGGTCATTGAAGTTATATATTAATTAGAAGAACTAACCAAAGATTTAATTTTATTTACCTACAATAGTGTATGTTCTGTAGACTTAGCATCACTATCTGATTATTGCACAATTTATGTTGTATAGGGATTATAAAATATTGAAGAAATTTTTCTTTACAAGTGATATGAATATAATGAAAATCAGATGGGAGTAATATCTTCCATTGAATGAAATTGTATTTTTTTTACAGAACAAGGACGGTAAATTTCATAGAATTTACATTAAGAATGAGGTTAAATAGTATGCATTATAAATAGGCATTAGATTAGTTGTAGATTATGTTAGTCATTGCTGAAATGCATCCAGTTTTTTCAAAAGAAGTTTGTGTTGTAGTTTTCATTCTAGATTGATTTTTTACTTATTTGGTTGACCAAGTTAGGAATTATCAAATATAATTATACTATATGCTTGACCATGAGGATAAAACTAAATTGTGAGGAGACTAGCGAGGGAAGAATATTGGATGGGGTTTCAGTTTTACATTTTAGAGATTGTATGTTTTATCCTTTTTCATGTATGGAATAGATTCATATTCGTTACTAAATTTTGAGATATTTTATCCATACAGAAAAAACATGTAAACTATGTTTAAATCATTAAATTTGTGGGTTTACAGGAAAATAATTGTATTAGAGTATTCCTTGAGATACCCCAACTATTAGAAGGTTTAAAAAGAGTATCAATGATAGCTATTATGTTATAGTCTGTACTAATTCCAATTTGTAAATGGGAGGAAATAAATATTGATCTTCTGAGAGTTCCACTAGGATTGATAGAAAAAAAAAATTCCATTTGTGTTATAGTGGATCATCTAACAATATTATATCACATCATCCAATTTTCTGAGTCAAATATGTTTGAATAATTGAACAAATTCAATTTTAAAGAAATTACAATGATGTAAATTATTATAGTCTAAAATGTATTTTAACCTTTCCCCACATTTACATCTCATTTTCTGGTTCCATTGAGGAAATGTGTTGAAACACTATTGTATTGGAACATGGAATATTATACTCAAATGGATGGATAATATAAAATGATCATCTGAACATTATAGGATATTCTTAGAGATGTTTTAATTGATTTAGTTGGATTAATGGATTTTAATATACCTTTAATTGAGATCAAATACAATAAAATCTATCTGTACCTGATACATAAAGATCCTTTTAAATCATTTTATGGTAACCTTTAAAAATCTATATTTTGTTGGGTGTACATTTTTGAGAAATCACTGATTACTCCCATCATTATACAAGAGATAACAAAGATGATCTAAATGACCAGAAATGTATAGTGATGAATCGAAGTACTAATAAATCTTATTAAAATCATCATCAATGACAATTATATTTTGAGGCATCTGATCATGTATTTTTTATAATCACTATAAGTCTTTTGAATCACAATTTTGGTAAGCAGGGGAATTATTGTTTTTAGTAAATAGGTCATTTAGATATATATGTATGTGGTGCGTACGTGGAATATTAATTTAATTTCAATCTTGGTTAAAGACATTACACAATGTACAACATGTATATCAATTAATGATGTAATAATGTGATCATGACCATAGGATTTAATGGAATCATATTAACCTAGTGTCAGATGGTATTTTGATTCGTGATACAGTGTTGATAATGGATTAGAAGAAGAAGACATTTTGTGGTTAAATAACTAGTCTACTATGCATTGTATTGAAGTAGGGTTAGATTAAGAAATAATCTTCGGACTGTGATAAGGAAATGTTTGAGGAATTACCAGAACACTTCCATGAAAAAACTAGTTTTCTACTTTTTAAGGATGAAAATACCAATATTTGTGATAATATAACACCACGTTTTGAGGTAAATCACAAATTATTTTTCTATTATGAGCATAAATGATTATTGGATTATTTTTTGTGTTGTTTGTAGAGGTTTATACATGATTTGGATGAAATTATTGAGGTACACTATTTTAAAATAGTTAGAAGAAACTATGAACTAAAAAAACATTAAACATTTTTTGGGATTTATTGGGTAGGAACATGGTTGAGACATGATTTAGAAAAAATATAATGAGTTCATATGGGAAACATTGTTAATTGAAAGAGGGAAAATAAAAATTTGTGTACTCTTTTTCTAACCGTTCAAAATCATTTCTATGATGTGTGTCCTTGAAATAATTTCACTAAATGGTTGGCCCATGATTTTCCAAACCATTAATCCTAACCATGGGGAATATAGTTGGAACTGATAATTTTAGTGGATTTAATTCAATTTAAGTCATATAACCCTCTATGATATATTAGACTCTGAAGATATTGAATTAATTTTTATCTATATGATTGAGAGATTAACTTGTTCTATCAAGAAGTTATTGTTAGCTGAATCAAAGTGATTATTATATCTATATTTTTTTATTAATTCATCATTATTCACCAAACTTCATTGATACAATATTTTTCTATATCCTAAACCTATATATCTACTATAAATATGTTATATATTCATTCTATCATGCCGATATTGATGTTTTATGAGTGGATATAATGTATGTGAATAATAATTAATCACAAATATTGAGTTTGGAAGTGTCATTCTTTGGTGTCTCTAACCATTGAGAGTTAGGCAGCTTTTCTACCTTCTCCATTATTACTAAAAAATGAAATATTATGTTTCATTAAATTAATGTATTGAAATTTTTTAGATATCCATGTGTAATTTTTTATGGAATCTCTTGTTGTGTTATATCACAAAATTTGTGGGATAGTAATGATTATTGGAAATTTATCAATGGTGATGATTTTAAAATTGTGATTTAAATTTTTTTATTTTATTTTTATTACATTTAAAATTTACTTTTGAAATTATATTTAAAAAAATTATTTTATGTGAAATGGATTATTTCATGAGATTTGGGAAGCATGGTATTACCTATTGAATGGGTGTTTCACATTGGAGAAGATGGCCTTAGACACCCTATATAGACATGCTAGATTTATGAGAGTCCTCTTATGAGTCTGAAACTATAACCTAATTTTTTATTGGGTGTGTGTGTGTGGAGAAATGGATATTAGTAATCCAAATAATTGATAATTTTTTATTTTATTTTTTAAATTTTATTCATTGGTTCTTGTTTTATGTTTCGGTAATCTATTTTAAAAAGATTTCAAACTATCTAATATAAATTGAGTTAACATGATTTTTATTCATGGTGAAATTTTTAATGTATTTGAGGATATTCTATTGATTTTAGACTCACCCATTATTAATAAATGATTGTTCCATTGAAGTTTTCATCTATCGAAACATGTGTAAACAAAATGTATCTTAACTATTTTGTGTTACTAGTTGATAACTGGTAATGGTATGGGGATATGGAATTTTGGATTTTTTTGGGTGTTCCCCATTTGGATTTTACTTGGGTGGTTTTTTGTTTTCTAGTCTACATATTATTTTGTTCATGTCATTTGGTTTTTATATATAAACTACTATTTTCATTTGTTTTGGTTATATTTGAGTTTTATTTCGTAATCATTCATCATATATAGGATTTGATGTTATTTATTTATTTTTTAGGGTTTTTATCAATAATATGATAAACCATACACTAAATGTTTTTGAGGAACATGTACATTTTTGATATACTATGGTGTATTGGGGATGTCCCTTATGTCCTAGTATCACTCCCATTACTTTTCATAATAAGGAAGATGGGAGGTATGATACATAGGTCTTGTATTTTTAAAATCATATAATGTTTTATGATTATATTATATTTTTTATTGAGGATAAAGCTTATACTATTTTATAAATTATGAATACCATAATCATTATGAAACTATTTTTGGTCATGTTATTAAATTGATAAATCATTCCTCCTCCAATGGCATGAAGGCCTTCAGTTTTTATTGATATTACCAACAAACTATATAGATGGAAGGGTAAATCATAACTAAACTAAGGAATGTTTTTTAATAAACACAATTATAACATCCCATGTTGGATATTGTTTTTCAATATAAAAATTAAAGAGATATATTTTTAATTTATTAAAATAAAAAATAATGAATTTTCATTATACTGTATGTATGCATAACATAAAACATATAATCATTTTATAGAACGAATTCATTGTGCAACATGATATGTCTTGTATCCAAAGTAACAAATAATTGTTTATTCTATTTTAAAATCCATTAAACTTATGTATAAAAATTTATCTACAATAATAGTGGCTTAAATTCATTACCTATATAAAAATTTATTGACACATAGTAGAGGGTTAATATTTTCTATTTTAATATTTCTATTTTCCCCTATATTAGATAATATTTCTATGATTTGATGCCTATACCTATATAGTTTAATTCAAGGAAATACAAGTTGAAATCATGGGAATTAAAATAATTTTATATTAATTCCAATGGAAATTTATGAATTATAAATACCTATAATATAAGGATGGTTTTTCTGAATTAAATTATATTAATCATCTTTCACTTTTTTTATTTATTTTTTTGATGAAATCGTAAATGAAACATTTTCAGATTATGAGATTTTATATTTACATCATTTTAATTTAGTTAATCCCACAATGATGATTATTAATAGATTATTTTGTGAAATTATTGAGATGATACTCTGATGATTAATATTTATCTAAAAAAATCCTACAACTAAATTTATATTTATTGTGATGTTTTCATTCCATAAATTTCACAACATTTATAATATATCCAGTAATTATAACCTATTTTCATTTTTTAAATAATATTGAAGAATTTATTTAGTTTTTATTTAAGTGTTTTTATCTCAAATTTTCTAAATGAATATATTAATTTATTACATCCCATTTTCATTGTTGTGTGTTGGCGGTGATGGGAATAATGGTCTTTTGATGATTCTTTCTATGAACTATCTATGTGATTGGATTATAAATATTTTTATTATTGATATCACAATAATTTGATAATATATTGGGGAATCAAGTATTGTTATAAAATTTTATGGTATGTTATTTTATCTTTAGTTAATATTAACTTTCATGCTGATGGACATTCATTTTTATGATATAATTAAATATTGTTCCATAAAAAAATATGGACAACATTTAGATATTTTTATCACATGGAATTCAATGCACATTAATAAGGATATGTTATTTCATATGTGTTCATTGGGTTCCTCTAATACTAACATGTATCAAAGTAAATGTTGATATAGTAGAATGAATTTCTATAAACAATGTTGGTTGTGGATATATCTCTTACAATTATATATGTTTCATTATTGGATCCTTATACCAATCTCTACGTTTCATATAACCAATGTAATTTGGTCTTTTCTTTCTTATCAATTCCGTTAAGAATGTAAAAAATTTTTGTGGATCAAATTCCTATTTAATGTTCTCATATTTCTATATTTTATATGATCAATTTGATGTCAAATTAAGTCCCATATAAAATTAATTTCTAATTAATGAAATGTATTAATTTTTTGGGAAAAATTAAAATAATTGAATCATATATATATGTATATCATGAGTTAAATCTATTTTTTGATTCATTACAAAATATGGAAAATGAAAAATTGGAGTCCAGTTAGATATTTAATCTATATCATGACTTCTTTCTCGGTATCTTTCAAATATTACATATATGACATATACATACATATATAATAACACTTTGTAAACACTATACATATTCTCTCTTATTTTATTTTAATATTTTTTGGATGTGATTTCATAACACACTAACAATGACTAATTTGATTATTAATATTTTTATTATTATTATTTTCTTTTGATTTTCAGTGTATTGTAAATATTCTCCCTTATTCATTTTTACCTGCCACGCCAAATAGGGATACACACCACTTCATTTTATTCATCAATATACTTCCCCTTTTTATCCTATTATATTCATATAGGATCATTTTTAATTCTTCATAATCCATTATCTGTCTCATTTTATTCTTACTCATATATAAATATTTCATAATTCTGATGATTTGTACTCATATAGGGATTTTTTATCAAGGGATTCTCCATGGTATAGTTAGGGAAAAACTTTTTATTAGGGTTTCACTCAATAAATAATTAAAATTTTTCTATAATATGATTTCACACCGTTATTAGCGGTTTTATTTCATTCCACTCAAAAATAAAAATTATTCACTATTTCTCCATCCTGTAAATTATGTGGGTATTTTTTATAAAAAGTAAATTAGTGAATTAGTGTTTGGTTGTTAGAGGATATACCTAGACTACATAACAATATTTAGTCAGTGGTTTTAGTGAATCCTCAAATCCATATGAGCCTCATTATACTTTCAGGTTGATGAAAACTATATTTTTTATTTTAGAAATTTTTATATTTATATTATATTGTCCCCAATTTGTCAATTTTAATTATCATGGAATCACAGGTCATCATTAAATTGGTTTTAATAATATCATGATGTATTGGGTCCTATAATTCTTCTATAAATTGATTATATTTTTGGAATTAGAGTTAAAATGATATTTTTATCTAAAATATATTTTTTATGTGATATATGTGATGAAATAATTTAAATTTATCAAAAAAAGTTATTTATCTTTTTTATGTGATTATTTTAAAATAATAAAACCCAAATTATATAAAATGAATCAAATTAAGTTGTAAAAAATATAATGAGGTTATATAATGAAATAAATTTAATTTTTCATGGGATATTTAATATGGTTTTGGAATATTTATTGATGTGTTTTTATAAAATATTTCTATTAACAAAATACTGAATCCTTTTCTTATTAATCTCTTTACAAGAATCACAACTTCAAAATTGTTATTAACTGGGTATATTTAATTTCGCTTGTATAAATTCATTTTATTTAGTGGTTTTGGAATGTGGTTCAGCGGTGAAGGGGTGGTTTTAGGTAGTATGTTTTGTTGACTCGATTCATATTTTTGATTATAAAACCCCATGGGAAATCATTAGGAACTAAGAGGGTCGCTTAGTAATTTTCCATGTCATGCTAGAAGGACACATTCCATAGATTGTACCCTTATAGTAATGATGGAAATATTTCAAGGGACATCTATGTATAGTTTAATTATGGAAACTTCCATTACTGGTTATAATCTAGAGTATAATGATACTCTAGATTGGAACCTATATGTTATCCAATATTGATATAGATATATATGTGGTAAATTATATGATTATATTTTTTATTAGATCTCATATGAGGATCCAATTTCACATTTCCTTATTCTTATATATATATTTCCTTGAAAATTTGTTAATTTTTCTTGATAATAATTTAAATAAAAAATATTTTTTTAATCACCTAGGTATTTTGTATTTACATTATTTAGTTTTGAATAATTTAAAGTATGATTTAAATTTTTTTACCATGATTAATTTTTCATAAAGGTTGTAATATATACTTTTATATATATATTTCTAATTATTATAATTGATATATCATTATATTGTTTTATTATAGTACACATTGAGAAAATTACGACTAGTTATTTGTATACTCACACCGTGTATATCCATTTTTATTCGTATATAATTTTTTCTTCATTTTCTTATATTAGGTAAAAAAATATGAGCATCCTTTGTAATAATTATTTATGAAAAAGTATTGCCACATTGTGATTTCATAATTATTAATAGTTATTCATGGTTTAAATTGGGCGTTTAGTCTATCAGGAATTGTTTCATTATTTCATTGTATAGAATTTTATTGGATAAGAATATTATTTTTGAATGGATTTGATATTATTGTATACATTTATTTTAGTAATGTTATATATATTTTTTTCATTGCAAATCCAATTTATATATTGGTCATTTGAATAATATAATCACCCAAGGTTTAATGTCATCAGTCATCACTTTTAAAAATACTCTAAAGATTAAGGGTAACATGTCTAAGGTTATTTATGAGTGTATATATTTTTATAGGAAATGTTTGATAGTTCTCTATATACAGCATTATCAACATTTAGTTGGCATCATTCATTTATTTAAGGTATTTCAAAAAAGGACTACTTGAAATATTATCATTATCAAAATAAAATATGCTATGAATTTTCCCTACTATATACACTATAGTATACATTTTTCCCTTATGGAATCCTAATTCAATTTGGATCCCATGATAATATTACTTGAAAATATATAACATGATTTCTCTTATATTTTATCATGATAAAAAATAAAAACACTAAAAATTTAAAAGCATCTTACATTATTCCTAATGTAATTTCTAATTATATTTCTATAATTATTGGAGTATAGATTTAATGATTTCATTTTATTTAAAAAATATCAAATAATGTATTTGAAATTTTTTATTTTATATCCTATAGCAAGAGTTAACATAATCATAACGATATCATTAAAAAATATAGGGTGATTCCTCAATATAACTATGACAAACTAATGAAGACAATACTTTCTTATATTTTATACTATATATAATTGTTTATCATCCCACCATTCTGTTATTGTAAGGTTAATTTCCACATTTTTAGGTTTTAGTGTTAATTTGAGCTTAAATGAAAAAATTATTAAATCCGGATTTTTTCTAGAGTTTTAATGTAGTGGGATTTTGGGATTAAAATACATAATATTATACCCAATTTTTTGAATATTTTTTTAAAATTGATGATTTCATTTATAAAACATTTTCTTTTGAATCAGGGACTGATTGGATCTTCTTTAGGTTCAAAATAATCAATTATGTTGGGAAATTTTTTTAGCAGACATTGTGGACCCCACCTTTGTAACTGAAGCATACTCTGATCTAAAAACCCCTAGTTGAGGTCATTCTAACTGTATATGAATTAATAATCAATAATATGTATCCATGATATGTTTTAAGTCATAATATTATCAGTAACACATTCTTTGAATGCTCCAAACAATTAGAGTATGAAAGGGTCTTCTCGAGAAGAAACAGTTCCATTGAGTAAATAATTCATACTATATGAGGAACATGTCAAAAATCTGTCATATATTTTTATAGATGTGAAACCAAGTCAGGTACAAATTTTATTAAATATCTCATATATTATACGATTGTTTGAAGGGAACTAATTATATGGGAATGTGAATATGTGGAATCAGACAAGGAAAGATTAAATGTCTTAGAGTGGAATAGTCATAACTCCTTAATACAATTATAAATGGTGATGGAAATTTTATGGTGAATGTAGGATATATAAATTATGAACTTTCATACCAAAAACTATTATAATTTTAGCAATAAAATTGGTAATACACATGAAATCATTTGGTGGAAAATTTTGGTAGAATTCATTCACCTTCTCTCCATATAAATAAGTATCCACAACATTTCTCAAAATATTGGCACCATTATGGGGCCATTTTATATTGTTTTTAAATTAATTCCAATTTAATTTTATTATTTATTTTAAATATATTATACTCTTGTTAATTGTATAATTCTATTTTTTTTTCATTTTTCCACCCTATTCTTCAGCACTGCGATCTCTTGTTCTCGTGATCATGAGTAAACAACCCAAGGAACATCCTGGGAGATCAATCCGGTGTCAAACCAAATTCATTATACATTCAAATATCATGTCCATTATGTACATAGAGTTATGCCACGGGGGTATTAGTGGGAATTTTTCCTTTGTGTATCCACTTTCCACTCGATACATACTTTTCTCTTCAACAAAATTATCCCTCGATTGAGGAGGTGGATGTGCGGTCTCTCAAAGATCATTGAGTGAATAATATATCCACAACCATAGGTAGAAGGGAATGTTTATTCATATAATGGAGCCTACTAATTTAGAATTTTTTAATGTAATAAGGATTTGATGAAGGTTTAGTTTGGATAATCACTTGGGAGGATCTTCGTTCATTATAACATCATTTTGTCTTCATTGATTCCTCCTAAATTATGAATTTAAAAATTATTTTTTCATTATCATTCACCCTCATTTTTCAAAAATAAATTAATTTTTTTTATTTCATAAATGAAAAATATAAAAAAATATGTATTAGATGTTGTAATTTAATTACCACAAAATCTCTCTAAGAGAACGACCTAGGTCAGCCCATATATTCCATGTAGTTATAAATATTTTTGAGAGAGTGCAAAATAAAGAATCGTCAAATTATAACCACTACTTGTGATACAAGTGGTCTTAATTCATTATTTTATTCACATTTCTTAAATAATTTTTTTTTTATTTTAGAAAATCATAAATTAAAAAAAAACTATCACTTTTCATAATTTCATTTAAATACAATTATTTTTCTTGGACTTAACAATCTTAGGTTCCTGAAAATGATTGTAATGATCATTTTTCTATGATTCAAAGGATTAGTTCAAATTTAAAAAACATAGAGATCCAAATATAATTGATTGCTAAATATGTATGTCTATCCTAAAGAAACTCAAACCTAATCTGAAACATGAACTAGAATGAGTGGTTGATGAGATTTCCCAAATAATGTTTTATGTTTAATTACCTAAGGAATATGAGAAAGAACATTTAATGTATGTAATCACATCATCTCCCACTAAACAATTACATGAGGAGGTCTCGGATGTACACATTCTAGGTGATGTGATCATGGAATATCAATTTTTTTTTGTAGAATCCTAGAATAGATTTATTTAAGATAACATGAAACATGATAATCACATAAATTATAATGAAACATCATAAATATTCTACCACTCTATTTCATTATAAAATAATGATGAAGATTTACATTCTGAGATTGAGTTACTAATGATCATACCTTAAGTGATCAATTTCCATGAAAAATTACTTTAAAATGCATATTTATTTGTTAATTATTCATCTTTTAATCTTATTTAATCTACATTGGTTTCATACTTCTCTTAAATTGAATCTTTTGATATATAATAAATGGAGAAGATTGTGAGTTTAATAAAAGAGTCTACCCAAGTACCGATTATTGAAGAAGATGATTTGGGAAAACATTTGGTGGTGCGACTACATCATCATAAAAAAATATCATACCATATAGGGGAGGACACCATGGAATTTCATTGGAAGCACCCACATATTCCATTCCCTCACACTGTTGAACTCAAAATTTATATTTCCACTTTCTTGGGGATTGGGAACATTCTTAACAACATTGCGGATCTCTACTTTTATTTTTTACTAATGGAAATTGGTAAAAGTCACATGTGGTGGTTCATATCAAGGAAACCACACCCACCATCTGATTGAGGATAATCCACTACAATAACCAGACTAGTTGTAGTGAAATCCTAACACCATCATGGGGGTGTAAACGTTAATCTATCCTATTTTTACTACCTCTTTCTTTTTTATTTAGTGTACTTATGATTTATTTAAATTAATTATTTCTAGGTCTATTTTTGGTAGCTAATAGCCCAACTCAATGAATAAAGTTAAAAAAATACCTGGTTGTATCTTTCCTTACCTTGGAATTTATACATTTATATTTATATTTTGTTGAGTTGGAATGAGGGGTGGTAAAATTTATGTGTGGGGGGAATGTCAACCTGCTAATTTCTTCATGACTTATTTTCATTTTTTTCAAATTTTCAGTATTTTTGAGATTTAATAAATATTGTTATCTTATTTCACAAATCTATTGATTTAGAAAAAGTTGAAATTACATTTGAAAGAATTTATTTTAAATGATTGTTGATGTGAATGATTTTTCCTTAAATTGGACAGTCATCCATTTTTATGTGTTTGACTAGTTTTTGAAATCCATGACCATGAAACACTAAAATATATATATTTCTAGTCCTTTCAGTTATTAGAATTTATTTTGAGATATTTTTTCTCTTACCCACATCTTTTTGAGGAAAACATAGATTTTGTGTGAGAACCATAATCTGTTACATTTATCGTTTGATTCTTTTGATTTAATTTAATTTTTTTGATATTATTGACGAATCATCATGGATAAACACATATTAAAATGAGACCTAATCATACATTTATCCTCATTTATCCCTTAGATGCCATAAATATTGTTATAGGTTTAAGACACATTACAAGTAGATATTTCCTTACCTACCAAGACTATTGGAATTTTGTCATGGGTATTTCATGCTTGATTATTTGGTAAAGGTCATGAGATTGTGTTCATTGGGATGTTTAACATTTTTAGACAAAAATATAATTGGGAATGTGTAATAAATTCATTGTGCTTCATTTTTTTCATCCATTTCCATTTAATGAAAATGAAAAAATAACGATGTGATTGAATTTCTCATTGTACAATATTTGATGACTAATGTACATCTCAAAAATTATGGGTGTGAATTTTCTTTCATTCATTGTATTCAATTTTTTTCTAGTCCTTCAGGAAAAAGATAAAAAATTGAATATAAAGATGTTCCTTTCTAGATCTTTGAAAAAAAAAGGGGAGAACATGGATAATATCATTCATTGTAAAAACTTATTGTCTCTTATAACATGTCATAAAAAAGTGAAAGTGTTGTGTAACCAAATTTCAAGTGTAATTGAGTTTGGTTCATCCTTTTTTCACTTTATTATTCATTAATTGTACAAAATAGTCTGACCTCATATTTTTAGCTTTAATATATTTTCGATAATTTCCCCACCAAACCTAGGACACATAATTTAACGGGAAAAAGTTTGCATGATTGAATTATTTTTCATGTTTTACACATGAGATAAATTATAATTTTCATAGGTATATAGTGATACATGTGATTTCCATGTATGAGCGTAACTCCATATTCAATTTCTCATGAGTGAAGAGTGACATAATGTTCAATCTGATGTATGACATAATTGTTCTATGGATTGAATTTAGAGGTTTAACCAGTTTAAATATAGGAAATGAAAATTATATTGAATTTTTCTTCATCAATGAAACAATTTGAAATTATATTTTGAATAATATCTTTGATATTTTCTTATTTTTGATTGTTGTGGGGATTTTGATTTTGATATGAGATGATTTCCCAAGAGTGAAATGGTTTAGTGTGGGGGAGTAAGGAAGAAAATATGTTCATATATTTTATACTCTAAATCATTTATTATAATCCAATTATTGTGTAATTGTGTGGGTAATTGTCAAACATTTAGGTTTTAGTGGTGATTTGAGATTAATTGAAAAAAGGGTTAAATTTGGAATTTTGAAAGATATTTATCATAGGGGTATTTTGGGCATAATATTTAAATTGTATTTCTAAATTGTGTGATTCATTTTTTTGAAATATATAATTTATTTTCTACCACATTTTATTCTCGTTCTAGGGCTAATTGGATCATCTAGGGGGCCAAAAATCATTTATGGAGGGAAATTTTCCTGGTTGACAGTGTTGATGCCACCACCATAATAGAAGCATAAATCAATCTACACACCTCTAACTGAGTTAAATTCATCTAGAGATGAAATATGAATTAATAATTCAGGTTATTGATACATTTGACCTCAAAATACTATCATTAATTCATTATTTAAATTCTATAGACAAGTGAAATATGAAAGGTTTTCTTGGAAAAAAATAGTTCTTTTGAGTGATTAATTCATACAATCTGAATAAAGAAAAAATATGACTTATATTTTTTATAGATACTCTACATAAAGTGTTAAAATACATTTATCAAGTCACCCATTTTTGAATCAAAATGCTGGAGAAAAATAATGGTATATGAATGTAAAAATGTGGAATTTGATGTGACACATGGTCAAATTAATTATATTAGAGTAAAATGGCCATAACTCTTTCTCCCAGTGCCAAACAGTTATGAATTTTTTGGGTGAATGGACTAGTTATTATGTACTTCGTTAATGAATAAAAATATCATAAATTCATCAATTTAATGGGACAAAAACCTGGAAACATTTGGAGGATAAATTTTTTGGTGAATTTATTCACCTCCTCCATCTAAAAATATATATCCACACACCTTCACAAAATATTGAAACATATATGTGGCCATTATCTATTGTTTTTTATATTCATTCCATTGTAATTGTATTATTCACATTTAATATATTTTTATCTTCTTATTAATCTCATTATAGTTTTTTTATCTTTTGTCTTCCACCTAGTTCTTCTTCACTCTGATATCGTGTACTCGTGATCATGTGTAACTAACCTAAAAAAGTTCCAAGGGGATCAATACAGTGTTGAAACCATGTGATTATACATTGATGTGTTGTGTTTGTTATTTACTTATAGACATTGAGAGGGGTATCTTAATTTGAATGGTTCATTTGTGTCTCCACATGCCACCTGGGGAGTAGCTTTCTCTTCTAAACAATTCTACTTCTATCGAGGAGGTGGATGTGCGGTCTATCAATTATTTTTGAGTGGATTTTATATCCAAAAATATATCTAGAAGAGGATATGTATTCAAATGATTGAGAATTATTGTTAATTATATTTGAAGATATCAAATAGGTAATGAAGGTTCATTCTATATTATATCCTGGGAGGATCTCATTTCTGTCTAGCATCATTTTGTCTACATTCATTCAGTCTGCATTATGCATTGCATATTTACATTTCATTAACGTGAATCCTAATTTCCAAAAAAAATCTATTTCTTTTAGCATTATTTAAAAATATGAATATAAAAAAAAATTGAATTATAAGTAGAGATTGATTGATCGAAAAACCTCCTTAAGAGAATGACCTAGGTCATCCCATATGCTTCATTTAGTTAAAAATATTTTTGAGAGTGCGGACTATGAAAATTCCTCAATAACCTAACATACCAATAACTTCCTTACATAGAATTAGAGTAAATAATGAAAAATTGTTTTTTATTTTTTATTTTACCACTTCAATTGCATATACAAAAATTGTGTGCCCAAAAACAATTCCTTCCTCTACTATGAAATCTATTTTTCCCAATTTAACATAATATTTTTCTCTTCATATATATTTATAATTATAGGTAGGATATATAGTAATTACTCAAATGAAATTTTTATAATAGTGAAGTCATCAATGAATATATTAATTTTATTTTCAACCAAATAAATAATATTAACATTAAATACCATTAGAATATGGATAGATCACCACACAACCCCAAATAAATGTAATTTTTGAATCAATACTCTATTAATAGAAAAATATTACCTTTTTATAATATATCAATTCCCTAATGATTATTGATAGAGTAACCATCATCAAAAAAGCTATTATGAATGCTCAACATATTTTCATGTACATAATCAATAAATAATAAAGGGAAAAGTAATTTTCTTTTAGATGTTTTATATTTACTAAAATAAATACACATCCTCTAACATATAATGGTACATATGGAAATATTCAACATCATTTCATTTGTAATAATTTAATTCCAACTTTCATTGGGACAACATGAATGTTACTAACCCATTAATAATATGACATTGTATATATGATTGAAGTATCAAAAATATTTATAATGTCACCTATGAAAAGTTATTTCTTGTTTTAATATAAAATTTTTAATATTTAAAAATATCATTGGTATAAATATACAACATTATCGTATGAACAAATATATTACTACATTGAATGTATATGTAAAATATATACTATATAATTAATATATGTTGATTTTTCAACATATTAAATAATGTTACTACATATTATTCTTATAATTCAACATTAATAATTTCTAATAATGTATATGTATCCCCATGATAGTCATATATCAATGGAATTTTCATCTTCTCATATTTTGACAAGGTTAGATCTTTTATAAATGACATCAATGCTTCCTATCCATGAGACAATTATAATACTAGTTTAGTATATAATGTTTATTTAAAAAATCCTTGATTCTAAAAATAATTATCAGTAATCAAATTATATTGAGAATACATGAATTGGAATATTTCATCTTTTTTTACTATATACATGCCCATTTGAACATGAATTTGACTATTAACATCCTTATCAACACTTTCAATAGAAATTTAATACACATAAATGATTGGATATCTCAAAACCATAAAAACATTAAGAATGTTTTTATACTCTCCCATAAAAATTTTGATAAATTAATTGAAGGAAATTAGTGACAGATCTTAAAGATATATAAATAGTTTTCCATGTATTTAAACAAACGTCTTTTATAACATCATTAAATGAACTAAATATTAAATAGGAAATATTATATTTCCCAATATCATTAATAATATTTTTCCCCCAACATTATTGTAACATTAAGGATCTATTTTAATCTTAAAAATCCTATAATATTAGATTTAGTTAACACGTGTGAAGATCATTATATGAAATTTGAGTAATTTTGTTGATGCAAGAATCAAAATCAACTATAAAAGATAAGGTATTATTTCTATTTAATTAATATAAAATTATAAATCTCATATGTTCCTTAATATTTTGATGTATGTTTCTCTATATCACAAACATATATTTTATAATCAATACTATAGAGGAGAACACTTCAAACATATTCTTATTTGAAATGATGTTATTCAGAAATTTTGTACGTGAGTAAATCATTATTTATTTTTCTATAAATGGAATGATGAATCTGATCTTATAAAACATTATTCTAAACATATATATATATATATATATATATATATATATATATATATTTATCTCTATGATTATCCTACTTTTTATCTCACTCTATAATTAGTGTTGGAGGATTTAAAATGTTTAGTACATTATTTATTAATATAATCACTATCCATACATGTTACTTATCCTTCTAATTTTACATTATTTTAACATATTTTTCAGTTTTTTGGTCAAGTATTATTGATATTAATCTCTATGTTATTGACATTGAGTTTTTTCACATATCCATGATTCAGTATCATTATATTTTTTGTAAATAATTTATCAACTTAATTTATTATGACTTCATGCTGTTATAACAATTAATCATTCAATGGGGTTAAATTATGAGGTTTATGGAATCCATCCACTATCCCTTATATATTTTTTCCTGATAATTGGTAAATAAGAACACTGAAATTGATTATAATTTCTTCATTAAAATGAGAAAAATAATTGTGAAGTGAATCAATTCTATGAGGTTGTTATTAAGTATTTTAGAAAAAATCATCCACACTTAGCTAGTTTCTCTCAACATTTAATAAATTATCCAAAATATTGTAAGTTACATTATCAGGTTATATTGAAGTAGAATATTAAGTCAAAAAAATTTCTTGTAAGATTCTCCTGGGATATTCATATCAATGTTTTCCTTGAAAATATTATCGTTTATCCAACCTAAATAAAAATTTCTCTTTTCATGATTTATTTTAATAAACCTATAATATGGATTACATTTATTAAAATATAGATGATTTATCTTGGGTTATATTACTCAATAACTCAAAATGTTGTTAATTTTGTTTACATTAGATAATTTATTCGTGTCCAAATGCATTCATTTAATTTCCCTATGCCCAAATATTCCACAATTACAATACTTCTACATTTTTCTATTTATTTTTTACAATAGGTTTTTCTATTGATATTTCAGGTTGTTATTATGAATAATCACATTATTAATGATAATGATGTAATTTTACACATATTTTCTTAAAATGACATAATTTTATAGAAAATTCATGGATACATTATTTGGAACATATTTTTACACCTCAGATATCTTATCATCATAATATCCCCTAGATGATACATTTAGGAGAGAAAACATGAGTAGAAAAATTACATCCAAAAATATTAGGATAAGTATAGGGGAAGGGAAATTACATCATTTAATATATTTGTAATATTCCATATACAACTTCCATTCTTTGTGGAATTAATAATCATCTTTCAGATCAATTTTTATAGTTCAGGTCTTCATGTCCATTGTCCTTTTTGGTGGATATTGTAAAATCCTCAATTTTCATTATGGTACAAGCCTTTTTTTGGTTTATAATATTTTTTGTCCATAAGGATGTTTTATAAGGGACTCAATGATGTATGGGGGTTTTCAAAGCTCATTTAGAGCCTAGAAGACTGAAATTGATAGAGGAAAACTGGGACTCATGGTTAAAATAAATCATGCCACCCATCCTGTATGGTTTTCCTAAACCATTTGGTTATAGATAATATGTTGGTGTGGGCCACACAATATTTATATGACAATGAAACCCCAGGATCACACCTATTTGGATGACTATAGGTTTTTTATTGCATCTTTTCACACAACCAGATCTTGGTTAGAAAAACAGTGTGACTAACCATGTGGGGGTCCCTCTTGAATTTGTGTCTTCATGAACAATTAGCGCATGGTATTTCCAACTGTGTGGTCAAACCATGAACCCATCTTTTTATGGTTAATTTATGTTTTATAACATCATTAAAAATTTAAAATATTTCTTCTCAATCACCCACTTTTCTCCAGAGGATAAACAATAATCCTTATATTAGAACCCTCCTACCTCATGATCTAGGGATCAAGATATTTCTTTTATTGATTTTATATTTCAATCTTCAACAGATCATATGGAAATCTACAGGAGATCTCTTATATTATATATCATCATTTTATTGTTATTAAACCGATCTATTGTGTTATCTTTGTTTAGCCTCATTTCCCCCAATTTCCATAGCATTGGATGATTTCTTAGATTTCATTCATTAAATCTCATCTCAAAGGTTGATGCTATATGAGGGAATCTCTACCAGAAAAATGTAGTTGGTTTAAGTTATTTCCCTTAATTTTTTCGTTATATTATATAATTCATTATGTCGTGAGCTGACACATTCTGGATTCGCCTCTTATTTTCTTCTTAAATTAAATTGATTGAATCACCAATCCATTTTCTACTCTATCTATTGGTGAATAAACCCTTTTAGTTGATCTCCTTGAATTTATTACAACCAAAAAGTGTCCTCCACCTTAGTTGAAAATTTTCTCTTTTTATAAATTTCATAATTCTCGTTTAGGGTAGTGCCTCATTATAAATGACTTGAGTTAGTAATTGATATAATTTAGATAATAGAAATTGTTATAAGATTTAAAACTCATTTCCTTAAATGAATTTTTCAATTAACTCAAATTATAATGTTCTCAAATAGTAACCTTATTCCATAAATATATTATTATTTTGGTTTTCATTGAATATGTTTCCTATTATGAAATAAATGAAATGGGAATTCTTCCAATAAATGTCGTATAAGAAATGGTTTATCAAATATTTTCACCTTAGTGTTTGGGTAAGACAAGTGTTTCTGACATAAGGTCTCCTTAGACCGACTCTATGTTCCACCTTCTTAGAATTTATTAATTCACAGTATATATTATGGGCCTTACAATAAAATTTAGGGGATGGTCTCAAGATTAATTTCTTGTTTTACTCCCAGATGAGTTCCACCGGTTCCCTAGTAGAGACCCCATGGATGGGCTTGATAGAAGGAGTGTTATACCAATCCATAAGAGAGGCTCAATCACATTAATGGGATACTCAGTATAGACATGGAGGTTATTTCATGACATTATCACACATTACCAATATTTACACATGGTCCTTCATTTATTGGACACCTTAGAATGAATCCTTATGCATTTGATATATACCAAGCCCATCAAGTGATACTTTGAAACTCTATTATAATTTCAATGAATGTGCTTTGGGTGACTCGTAATGATTTATAATAAAAGCTAATTAAATTAAGAAAATTTAAATGAATTATTTCAAATGAGAAATGATCGTTTATTTTGGTAATATAGGAATATTTCTTCCATGAACAGTAAAAATCATGGGGATAGCCAACCCTCCCATTATACCACACTCACAATATATTTGTAGCATCATTAATTATGACACACTTTATTTAGATGAAGAATGTATTTTGATCAGGTGCCCATGTGGGAACCTATCCAATTTATTTATTCATTTAGGTATGTTTTGAAATTAATAACTATGGATAAATATTCATTTTAAATTGCAGGAATGGATTTACATAGACACACAGGGTGGTGGCCATGTACTATTTTATCTAACACACTACATAGGCCACCATTGGTAGCTGAGTAGATAGTATGATTGAGGTACTGAGAAATGTAAGTATCTGACATCCAAGGATTGATTGAATGTTATAGGTTAGTGTTTGGGAACAGAGGACTGAGCATATGCTTGAGATGATAGTAATTGAAAGATTTTACCTTTTTGTATATTTTTTAGCATGTGGTATATTCTATTATCCTATTTTTCCACTATACTCCCATTTTCTGTATCATATCAATCTTCATAAAATCATTAACAATATATTTGTCTAGATTCCATTAGACTTCATTTACTTCTTGGTTTTTGTACATTATTTCCATGGAATTTTTTTTTATTTTTGTTACAAGAATGTATTGTCTAATATTGTGATGTATCTTATGTATGAAGGGATAGTCTACCCAAAGTCACTTCCATGTCCATTTATGCTAGTCAAAAGATTTGGAAATTTAGAGAGGCACAGTTGAGTAGTTGTGGCACACAAACTTTGGGTACCTTTCTGTGACATTTGAGGATTTCTGTGATAAAGTGGTATTAGAGAACTTTTTTTATCTTATTATTTATGGATACATAAGAGCATATAATATGGTAATTTAATCTTAAGAATATGTCTATGGAAAGATAACCCAAATACACAGTGAACCCAAATTTCCTAGGATGTTTAAATGTTATTTTTATTGAATGTTTACCATTTTATGGAATTCACCAATTGGTGACTCACATTCTTTATGGTGTTATAAATTTTTATGTTATTAATGTGTGTTTTATAGACTTTTCATGATGATATGATGGAATATTAGAATCATGAATCATACTAGGAACCATATTATTTAAAAATTCATTCATTATCCCCTTCCATACTTACATTTCTTTGTGTATTGATGATTTTTCATGTGATTATTGTTTGTGCCATTATTTTTATTATATTTTGTTATTTGATTATTATTAAAGGGAATGTGTAGATATTTTCTTGTGATATTGAAAAACATAACTAAAACTAAATGTTCATACCTTCTATTAATAGTGTTATACTTCATTGGTCAATGAAGACACCTTAAACATCAAGTTATGGAACATTGATCCATGGACTGCAAGTTGCATGGGTCGGAAATTGTTATGGTTAGGATTAAGTGGATGTCATATTTCAATTTTTAAGGTGCATGGGCCCTTATATATTGTAATTAATACCTATGAAATTTAACCCTTCAAAGGGGATTTAAAGACATAAATGTACCAAAATGAATATGATCTTTATATTGAAATTGTCCCCTTTAATGGATCTTATGTGACTTAAACCAGGACCCAGCCTTGGTAGTTGAAAGTATGTCATCTCTCATTTGATCTATATGTGGAATTTTAGGATCACAAATACCTAGATTCTAGTGAAATCTGATTGATAAGCCATGTTAAAGGTAGGTGTTATACTGATCCTTCTTTCCCCATTACTATATCTATTATAAATATTATCTAAGGACTATGCATGGAAATTATTGAGATAGTTCACATGTAATAACTCAATTGTTACACCAAGAGATTGGTGATGATCATTCTCCAGAGATGGAGGTCCATGATCCACCTGTAGTACTGCTAGTATTGTCTCCTATTGTACCTTTTATAGGTCTCCCACTGGGTGTTTTTTCCATGTTTCAGGATATCTTATTTTTGATTATATATACTGTTCAAGGAGCTCCTTGACCTTCCCCTACAATAGAAGAGATAACCATGAATTCTAGTAGTACAATACCCAACCTTTTTAGGGGATGGAAAACCTCATCCTACTGAGTCAGGGATAGTGTTCATGATGTCAATATTTTATAAGATGTAGATGCCTCAAGATTATATGGTCAATCTAATGACCTATATGATATGTAAATCTGCTATGCATTGGTGGGACGTTCTAACTCAGAATGTTCAACGCAAGGGAATAGTATTGGACAACATTGAGGTAGCCTTATTAGATTACTTCTTTATATATACATTACTAATAGATCATTCTTGAGAATTCTTGAACATTGATCAAGGTGGTATGTCAATGATGGAATAATGAACTCACTACACTGAATTGTATATTTTTTTACCATACTAATCTATAGATAAACCAGCTTCTATAAGGAACTAAAAATATTGGATTTTTTTTACTATCTGATCATACGTGAATGTTTTTTTACAAACATTTCATAAATAGTGAACTAGTCCCCCATAATTAATCATAACATGAGGGAATCAGGTGATGTGAAACATGCCATTTCATCTTCTAGGAAGATCAATGGTTTATCCAAAAACAAGAAGAGATGTTTCAAAGATACACATGGGGGTAGTACTCTCTATGTGGAATTCAGTGTTATCCTTGGGGTGGGTCACTAGTTGAACATGCAAGGAAATAAAAATACAAGTTGTACGAGGAAATTACATATTCGACAAGCTATTCATGTCTTGAAGGTGGTCATGGTCAGGGTAGTACGACCATAGAGTTTTAGTGTTAGCTAATTTGATCTGCTCGGGCTACTCATGCATCATACTAGTCTCATGTTTCGATCCATGTATGTGTTTTGTAGCGTATTCTTGATGACCTAAGTCCATGGCCATATATAGTTATAGTTACTCTTATTATAGTATCCACTCACATATTTTCATTATTTGATGTAGGTGAATAACAATCTTTTCTATCTTTTACAAGTATGGGATGTTCGAGCATGGTGATAGAGTACTCCAGATGTGTTATGACCATTAACACTCTATTAATATTTTGAGAATAAGGTATACCCTAATCCAAGGAGTCCCCCTTCTGATATTTGTGTACCTTTTCTATGGAGTCTCTTCATCCTCTAGATGACTGACATCCATGTCATTCTCAGAATGGATTGGTTCATTCATTATCGAGTTCATGTAGGTTACTATCACCATCAGGTGTCATTCAAATCTCAAAAATGTTTTTCAGGGAATATGAGATCACTATGAAACATGATCTAGACCCATTTGTATTGGGATTGGTGGAGTGAAAATCCATATTTCATGTCTCTTCATGAGAAATCAGGGAATCGAAATTTTGTATTTCCCCCATGATTTGGATTATTTTATGGTTTTTTTACATTGATAATTTTTTTAAATTACCTCTCTGAAGAGAGGATGATTTCACCATCAAGCTTATGATAGGTGTGGATCTTTAGTACATTCGTCTATATAGTATAGAACCTATAGGCCTCCATGAACTCATTAAATACTATGAAGACCATGAGGAATATGGTTTTATCTATACTAGTACATAACCATATGGTTTAGTAATACTTTTTACCATGAAGGAAGATGGTATCCTTAAAGTGTGTATGGATTATTGTTGTTTGAACATGCACATTATAAGGAACCATTGTCATATTACTCTAAAAATACTAAAACTTTGAATAAATATGATGAGAATTATTTTGTGGTAGTCTTAATAGAATACATATTAGTTTATTATCACATGAGACAATGTTGTTCCAATAATATTCTGTTCATGTGGAATACACTAAGAAATCCCCAACTATATGTCATCCTTGGTAAATTACACATTTGTATCATGATGTTTTAATTATTAGGTCAAATAATATTTTAATAAATAATATCATTTTACCGAGATACGATGATATATATGGTTTCTTATGTGAACCTCAACAATTTATTCAATAAATGTAGATTCATAGGGATTTTTAGCTATTATGGGGGATTCATCTATGTCTTCTCGTGCTAGGAATCATCACTTAAGTGATTGAAAAAGATTGGTGTGAAATTTGATTTCACATTATATTTTCAGACATATTTTATAATTTAAAGGGAAGAAATATATTTTTACAATTCTATTCATTACAGATCTAGGGAGAAGTTATACAATCTACTGTGATGGTATAGGGATTGGGATATTTGAAGTCTAGATGTATGGTGTGTAACCCCCAGGTAAATAATGAATATGACATTTTTATATTTATCCATATTTGTGAATAAAATATTAACATTACTTTAAATGGAACACTATTCTCGATGGTGTACCCATGACGTGACACCGATTTCCTTTGAAATCTTTAGTTGCACTCTAATAATAAAATAATATTATTTTAAATGATAGTTAGCACATAGCCGTTGTATTGAAGGAATGAATATAAATAACTAATAAATAATTATATATGTTTTTTAAATGTCTTTATATTTATCCAATAAAAGATCAAGGCTTAAAATAAGAAAAGAATTCAATTTTAGGCACATATACCATAATTTTCATTAAAAGGTCGAACTATCACCTTTTGATGGAGAACCCTATTTAAATATAGTTTTGGACACTCTTATACATTCTATTGGACCAAATTAAACTCTTATTTATAATTGGGACATCAATATTTACTTTGTGTAAAATTTTCGTATTTTTCCGATGAAGTTTATTTTTAATGAATAGTGAAAATGTTGTATTTTAATTCAAAACCTCTTATTAATATAATTTATTTATATGATTAGATTATATTTTGAATTATTTTTAAAGTTAATTTAGAATATATTATTACCATTTAACCTAGTAGTGGTTTTTGGAATTAATTTCAATATGAAATTGGACTTAAACTATTGTCAATCTTTTGATATATATTATTTCATAAAAACACACTATTTGTTTTGAAAACAGAAATTAATTATTCAATTAATTAATGCAACTTATATGTTGTGAATTTTGTAAAATAGACATAATTTTTGAATTCAGAATATCAAATATATCTTAAGGTGAGGTTTTGGTATTTTTCTGAAAAAAATCATTTTTTGATGAATAGTGAAACCACTAAGTGGTACTTAAAGAAAAATGATTTTTCGTTTAAATAAAATTTTACCACCTCTGTGTTTTGAATTACAAAAAACCTACATGCATTTTTGTAATTAGGAAGTAAAATTTGGATCAATGGGATTAAAATAATTTTTTTGTGAATAGTAACTTTTATGTTCTTAATCGCGAATAGAGGTAATTAGTGTATTTTAAGGTAAAAATAATGTTTTAATAATATTAAATGAACTTCACACATGTCCAAAACTTATTGGATGTGTCATGGCCGACCAAGAAATACCATGGGTCAACTTGGGGACCCCATGTAGCAACTTTGGTAGGAAAATGACATAACTAATTTTTTATTTAAAGTTAAAATAAAAATATCACAAACAAGAGTTGTTTTACTAAAACCAATTTTACATGGGGTTATACAAGTATTATTTTTCACTATAAATAACCATTAGAAATATAAAAAAAATTCATACATCATAGTTTTTTTTTTATAATTTTTAGACATTAAATAAATTTAATTATTTATGACATTATGATGATGCAGTGATTATCTCATTATTTAACGATTTAAATAAAATAAAAATATAACGACAAATATAAGACCTAAAATTGTCAAAATCCTATTTTATGGGAGTATTTAGAACTATTATTACTTTATCCTCGAAATATATAATTGTGGGACCCTTTTTTTCCGAAATTCTTTTTGTAATAAAGTATATATTCTTATCTTTCCAAGAGTGTCCCTCCTCTCCTCTTATAAAAGGCCCCCACCTCTACTTCCTTACCCACACCTCTCAAGCCTTTGGTTCGGCCAAACCCTCCAATTTTTTCTCTCAAAATCCCTTTATTAATCCTAGAAGCCTCAATTTGTGCAGAAGTCTTCCCAAGGAAGAATTTGAGCTTAAATCAAAAAGAGTTACCCGTTTTAAAGGTAGTGTATTCTCTTGTGTTCTTATGTATTATATTGCTTTTCCAACACCCTAAATTCTATTTATTCATTTCTTTTGTAACAAAAAAAGTATCCATAATATACTAGGATGTTTTTATAAGAATTATTCGAGCTACACTTATACAGACCTTCCACTAATGGATAAAGAACATACTGTCTCTGTGGATGGAGAATTTCTGCCTCACGAAACGATGATTGTTCAACACTCATGTAACACCTTCAAAGGTGGCCATTAAGATTAAACTATATTTATATATGATATATTATATGTTTATGTTTTACTTAAGCTTCTGTGTTTTTCATTTTTGGCATACCATTTATGGTTTCCATTGTTGGTAAACACGATAATTTCATTTTAGGAAGTGTGGACTACCGCCCCCTCAAAGTGATATGATTCGTTAATGCCATACATGGGATGTATAAAGGATGTATTTAATGATATTATATATTATATTATACAGGAATTATAATATAACTTTATATCATTATGATTTAACTCCATTAATGTATGAGATATAAATGAAAGTAGCGTTCATGCGTACGTACAGCTTACCGTCTCCATAAACGGTGCACTTCATTTCTTATCCCCAAATGTAATGTACTATTATACATACATATATATAATGGATATGTATGTTGTATGTTACATCTATGTGACGAATATAATTCTGTAATTAAAATATACATACCTATCATTTAGTTTTAATTCCATTATTATGACATAGAAATGAAAGTAGCATTCATGCGTACGTACGACTTACCGTCTCCATTAACGGTGCATTTCATTTCTTACCTCTATATGATTATGTAATATTATAAATGAATTTATATACTGGATATATATGATATATATGATATCTACATAATGAATATAATTCTTGATATAATGGATATTTTACCATAGGAAGAACTTGTAATTATAAAGGGTTCATTTTTGACTCAAGTACCAAGGATCGACAAAACAACCATTATTAACATAAATTAGTACATAGTGTTCATAACATTGTAATAAGTGATATAAAAGGAATAATGAACTTGAAAAAGGATCTCAAGATTGTAAAAATTAACTCAAGTTTATTATTCAGGACATTAAAGAACGATCGAGTCAGGTCGGACCCGAGGTAAGGGAACCAACCCCTCTCTTTCTTTTTAAGTACCCTATTTTATGTCATTATTTTTAAGCTCATATATCATATGATTTAGATGTTCTTTTATATTACTATTACTATACTATTTATGTTCACATGATGAGAGACCCTATTTTCTCTCATCAACCCATTTTGGATGTTTGGAGTGGCGTCGTGAGGCTGCCAAATTTTCGTAAGAGATCAAACCTCTCTCTCTCTCTTTTTATTTACACTCCTTTATGTCACTTATTTTAAGCTCCTCTTTGTTATATTGGTGGATGTTATTTTATATTTCTCATGCTATAAATTTAATTTTAATAATATGAGAGACCCTATTTGATCTCATTAATCCATTTTTTGAAGTTCTATGTGGCGTCGTTAGGCTACTGAATTTTCATAAGGGATTTGGCATCTTACTTTTATTTTCGTGAGATTTATGCTACGTTCTCCACCGTTTCATTTGATTGGTGTATGTACTGCCCATTATTATACTCTTTGTGTAATATAATTTCATTATGGGTATATACATAATCATTTTATGACCCTTCTTCCATCAGGTGTGCGTTTCAAAAGATACCCAAGTCGGTAAGGGAACCTTTCACCCACCTCTTTATAAAATAATTATTTTTCTGGGTCTTTTAATTTACATATTTTTATGTTGGGATTTGTTCTTCTATATCCTTATTGATGTAAATTTTATGTCCATGTGATGAGATACCATTTTCTCTCTCATAAACTCTTTTTATGAATTTTGATGTGATGTTCTTAAGCTGTCGAATTTTTGCAAGGGAACTGCTTAACCCAATTCTGATTCTTTGGGATAAAATTGTACTCCTTGATTATGTCATTATATGAATATGTGTTAATGACCATTGATTGTTTTACACTTAATATCCACTTATATTTGGTGTATTCGTTTTTCACGCATAATTATGTTATTGATTTATCCTTAATCCAAGGATATCGTCTTTGTATGGGACTTCATCTCAATATCCTTTCATTGAGGCATATTTTTTTTATACACCACATTCATTTATACGGTGTATAATCCCCATTGACATTTATGTTTATTCAAAAGGAATATTTTTATATGAAGCTATTTACTGAACGACAAAGGGGAATGTTTTTTTCGTACGTATATGGCGACAACGACTCCTCCGCCGCCATAACCATTATTTGATCTTTGGATTGATCTACAAGCCATAACTTTTTTAATGAAAAATAAATAGCATGTTTTTGTTTTCATTTACTTTGGTTTTGAAAATGTTTTTTATAATGGATTTGTTATGTCAATATATTTAATCAATATATTGTTATCAAAGTGTGGAAATGTTTTCTTTCAATTATATCTGTTTTATGTCTTATGATTTTATAATGGTACTTGGACATTTTATGAGTGGTTACGTGATAAACCATATGACGGGTGGTGCTGTAAATACCAGGATGGGTGGTTACGTTATAACCTCTAATGCATTGGGTATGGAAGTCGGCCGTATGGCTATTCCATTAAGTGATATGTGTGGAAGTCGACCGTAGAGTTATTCCACATAGGTATGTTTATGTCCCAAGTTACCTTTATATGTTATGTGTTCTTTATATGGGTTTTTATGGTAATATTTTGGTTACAAAAGGGTAAGTAGTGGTCTTTTATTTAGTGAAGAGTTTATACTACTTCATAAAGTTTAAAAGTATTAATTTGATAAAGTATTCATGGTTTACTTGTTGTTTTGAAAAACTAATAGTTTTCCTTCTTTGTGTATCCCTTACTGAGCTTTTTATGCTCACCCCAAGTTTTTGAAATGTTTTTCACAGGACTTATAGTGGAATAGGGTCAAGGATGGGATCAAGGAAATGTCAAGCTGTCTAAAACATATAACTAGACATGTTTCTTTTTAAGAGTTTTTATTTTATGGAAACATAGTAGAAGTGTCTACATTGTAATCTTTTGAAATGTAATAGTTATATCCTAATTATCTAAAACTCTAAACCTGAAAAGATACTCAATGTGAATTATTCATTTAATTCAATATTAAGTAAGGTTTGAGGCCGGGGCCTTATATGGTGACTGAGTTATTGAGTATATGTATTTCCAGATGATCCTACATGAGAGAAATTACCCTACACATAACCTTAATAAAGTAGTCTTTAATGATTTTGTATGTTTTTTGAGTAACTATCTATTTGAGGAGAAGTTTGTTGTCTAAAATGATCATAAATATCTCATATACATCTCCATATAGTGAGATATAATTCTAAGGTAGGATATGTTTGTGGAATACCTAAAATCATTCAATATTGATCTTTATTTCACACTTGGTAAAGGAATTGTGGTGGTTAATACTTGAGCTAGAAGACATAGACACAAGCCTTTAAGGAGGCCAGTATTGAGTGGAAGATAATGACTATGTTTTCTGGGTTTCATCTAGGGATTAAGAAGAAACATGGTAAACATGATATACCAGATCTATCATCGGCATCCTACATTCTAGAGAATGTCTAGATGATGCAGTTAACTAATAATGAGGTTTTCACTTTTTAGAATAGAATCCCAATTGAGATCCTACCTCCAGGATGGGCTGTTAATGAATGTGAACCCCTACTCATTCATATAAATGTGTGGGTGTCTTTTGATATAAGGCTAAGCTAATGATAAAATATCATCCCTATGTTTATGAATTTCATTTTGATATCTCCATGATTTATTTGATGCATTAGTCATTAGTATTTGTGGATAGGTATGAAGAGATATATTTAAGGAAATATTACTTTGTGCTCCACCTATCAGTAGGTGAAGGCACGACCCTATTGTTCTACTAGATTTACATAGCCGATTTGCATTCCAAATTTTAAATGGAATTACATCACAATGGATTTCATGATAGTATTTAAAAATCACCTTGACCTACAGATAAATTATGGGTGATCATCAAAAGGATGACCAAAGTCTTTAACATCATACTGATTTGGGAAACAACTCTTTTGATGAGAAAGGAAGGCTATATATCAAGAATATAGTATGACTACATGATGTTACCCACTAAATCAATTAATAATTACACACCACCTTTACGTTATAGTTTTAGAAGGGGTTGTAGAAGGAATGGCTTTCATAGGATCTCTGGACTTGGTCTTATCACCCTCAATCCAATGGGATAACTGAATTTATGATATATGTGTTTGAGGATATTCATTGGGCCTACACCCCTTGATTTTGGATGTTTGTGGGAAAAAATATTACAATGGTTGATTTTTATGAAGCACCATTTTTCAGGAATCAAATTAAATGTATCCATATGATTCCATTTATGGTTGGTCATCCTATTCACCTTTATGCTAGCTAAATAAAGGTGAGGAAACTTTATTGGGTCATCATCTCATTTAGGGGACTTTAGAGTAAGTACAGATGATTTAGAAGAATATAGATATAAATAAATTTGGAATCATTAAAATATTGATCCACATCGCCAGACTCTATATTTTGATTTCTAAATTGGGTCTTTCAGTGGGTCTCACCTAGATTGAGTCACCAAGGAATTCAGTGATAGGGAATGTTACAAATTTTATATGTGAGGCCTTTTTATATAGTAGGGTGAGCTGGGTTGGTAGAATATGATTTTTTTAGCATAGAAATATAGTTTCCATATATCACAACATCAATATTATCAACCTTAGCCATCTAATTATTTTGGCTGTGAGGATATTAAGTTAAAGGTAGATACCAATTACGAGGAGTATCTGATACATATCATTAATCTAAGAAATAATACGCTTTGAGGTTGGTAATTTATTATAATCTTGGTGTGGTGGCAGTATAGACACTTCTACAATGAGACCACGGTGTGGGAAGCAAAATTATGTTCATCGTGGTTGGAAATCTTCTCTGATGACATTTTACCACCCTAGGAAGGGATACTCTTGGATGTGTATTCATAAAGAGGGGAGGTTATAATGTCTTGGATTTTCTTCAAGGTACAAAATGTATGTGTTCAGCTAAGATTATTTTTTTGGACATTATAACATTTCTTATGGTACAAATGATGGTTTTGGGGGGGTCTGTGAATTATTCAGAGCCTAGAGCTCAAATATGTAAAGATGTATAGTAGGCCACACAATTAGTTAAATTGTGCTTCCCAACCCACATATTTTCCCTAAAATGTACAGTTAAAAACATTAGGGTGATGGGGCCACAAATGTTTTCTATAATCATATGACCCAAAGAGTATGCCCATTTGGATATCCATCAGTTATGTGAGTAAATGGTTTCATAATACATTCATTGTTAGTCAAACTATAGACCTAGTCATGCATGGATGCCTCTTAGGCCAGTGGCATGGCACACGATTCATGCATTGTTGGGATAACTATGATCCCAACCCATGTTCCCCTTTATTTTGGCTGAATTTATTGTCCATACCATAATTAATCTTTTATCATTTTAATTATCTCAACCCCACTTTTATTCAGCATCTAAATTTTCCTCCTCTCTTATGAACCTTCCTCCTTTAGGAGAATGGGATCAATAGATATACTCCTTTACTAATCTATTTCCATCACTGTAAAATACCTTGGGAATATATAGGTGATAAATTAAAAACATTCATATCTATTTTATTTTTTTCCAATCTATTTCACTATCACAGTGAAATCTCATATTCACTATTTTATGGTAATTTGATGACTTCTCTGATTTGTTCAATTCTAGATCAAAATAAATGATGTTTTAGGATGAGGGAAGCCCTACAAGCCTAAGGTAGGTGGGTTAGATTCGTTCCCCTAGTTTTGATGCATTATATAATATGTGTTTTTATTCAGTGATCCTACCCATTCCATTTATGCCACTTATTTTCTAATTAAATTTTATTGGTGACCACACCTTTCCATTTTTTGTCCATAACTAACAACGAATCAACCCCTTATGATGAAAACCCAAAATTTACGCAAACCAGCGGTTATTTTAAATCTTAAATGAAAAAAGTTCCCTTTCTTACCAATTATTTAATACCCCTTACGTGTTAATGCCTCAGGATAAATATCTTGAGTTATAAATTGAATTGATTAAGGCGATGATCCTTGTGTTATGACCTTACATGACTTGCCTTTAATGAATTCCTTGATAAGTGGAAATGGTCATGTATATATAAATTTCCCGGGTCTCATTATTAGATTGTTTAATTGGATTCGTTGACTAAGTTTACTATTATTATATAAATTACTAAACTAAATGAAATTGACAATTTTTAAGACATTTTACATATGAAATAGTTGATTTAATGCTTTCACCATGGTTACAAGTGTGAGACAGTGGGTTCGGACTTAAGAAACTATTTTATAGACTCTATGTTCCTCTGTGATAGGATTTAATATTTCATTATAAACACACCAATAAAAATAGCTATTTATTGGATGGGATCACCATTATTTTTCTGTTTTACCTCTATACAATAGAAAATAGTTCCTCGGGGGAGGAATTACGAATGAGCTCGATGAAACTATGGTTGTACCATGCCACGAGAGAGACATGGGCACTTATATGTCATACCTACCATGTACTCATAGTTTGGTTCTTAAAATTGTCACACCATTCATGGAGTGACACTTGAGACTTCATTCTTGGGTATCATTGGCTAAATCTCTTGGATTTTGACATATAATGAACCCCTCGAGTGATACATGGAAATTCTCTCAGATTTTCCATTGGTGGGATTAGGGTGACTTATAATGCTATATATAACATGTAATTGAATTAAAATAAATACATAAATTATATCAAATGAGAAAAAATTAATTCTTGTCATAATGATGGAACATGTCCTAAAATCGCAATCAGATGATTGGTACACTCCAAAATCTAATGTTACCACACCCACATTACCATTGCATGATATTTGTTTCAAACCCAATAGCTAAAAAAATTATGGTAAATTGGTTGGGTGCCCATGTGAGACCCCATCCAATGTATTTTTTAGTTCCATTTTGAATTTATTAAATATGGAACATTATTTATTTTATAATTCCTAAATGGATTGAGATAGACCCCATTGGTGGTGGCCTATAGTGATTTTACCCTACATCCTATTCGGGTTTCAATTGGTATGTAAGTATACTTTATGATTATATGTGTTGATAAAAGAAAGTATCCAACTTCTAATTCATAATTATTTGTTCTAGGATATAATTTAGTAGAATTAGACTATGTCTATGCCCGATATACTAACCATAAAAGTTATGTCCTTTAGTATATTTTTATAGAATGTGGTATACTCTTGTATCCCTTTTTTCCCATGTACTCTCATTTTATATATCATCATGATCATCATCATATTGGTATCTATATATTTGATCAATTTTTATTTCTCTACATATGTTTCTTGGATTATTTCAATTATTATTGTTGCAGTTTCTTTTTTATTTCTAATACATCAATTTATTAACTTTTGTTTTTATTATAATCACTCTAATTTTAGATGAAATAGTATCCCAATGTACAAACCCATGGACCTCATAGATAGTCAGAAGCCTTCTACATTTATGGAGGTGCACTTGATGTTTTGTGGCACATCGTCTTGGGGAACCAATAAGTGACATTTGGGGTATGACAATATAGAAATAGGATCCCAAATAATTCATTCTAAATTTTCTATCACGAAATAATTGAGTTCTATTAAAATATAGAATAAAATTTCTTAAATTAACCATCATATAGAAATATAGACACCTCAATATAAATCCGTAATTCCAAACTCCATATAGTATCACACTATAAATAGTTATTAAGTTCTATTGTATAAAATTGAGTGTATCTAGTAATTTATTTTTTGAATATTATTAGTTATTGGAAATTGGGGTTTTCTAATTTTAAATTTCTTCCATTATTATTCAACATGATATGACATGGATTTCCAGTGATTCTTGTCACATTAAAATATCAAATCCTTGGGAAAACATTCTATGTATCCAATATATCATTTAGTCACTAGAATTTCAATATCATATAGATTCCTATTTTGATAATATTGTTTTATATCCTTCCTGTTTATCTTATTAATTTAATGAATAAATCTTTCAATTTCAGTTTTTAATGTAATTAAATTACCACTAACCATTATATTGGTTCACATAATTCACACCAGACATGTGAAAATAAAAAACAATATATCAAAATGTAAGAAACATTATTTTATGCGAATTAATATATAGAAAAATATTTTATTTTTTGTGATTTAATAAATTTTTGGTCAATCAAATGTGGCTCAACTACTCATATTAATGGATATGACTGCAAACCCTATTTATTAGAGAACATTATTAAAAAATCATTAAAATTGGACAGTGTTACTATATATCAATAAATAATGATATCTATGTCATATCATTTGAGGTAATTATTTTGCAAGTTACTAATATTATTTTATTTTAAAAAAATTACAAAATAGAAATGGATTAAATTATATATGATAAAATTTTACACTATTCTAATTAATTAACTAAATACATTGTTCGGTGTTTTAAATTAGAGAAATTTTTATAATGATTTTAATGGAAAAATTATAAAATAATTGGGTGCTTTGGTTAGTATAATTGAATTATTTAACAAATAATACAAATTAATTAAATTTCGGTTATATTTTTCCATGGTTATTTTTAAATAAATGGTGTTCATTAATATTTTATAAATATTTTTATTTTAAATAAGAAATTTAAAATTAAAATGACTTTTTCATCAAGAAATATTGTAGCAATATTTTAAAGGAATTTTTATATTTATGTATATTATATTTATGTTAATTGTTATTTAATGGAATGATATTCAATTATATCATCGTTATTCATTATCTGGTTGGTTTATGGTGATGATGATGAAATGCCTACCTGACCCATTTACATCCATGGTTATGAGATGATAATTTTATGAAATGGATATGGAACACATTTTCCTCATAATAGTTATGATATGATGATTGAATGAATGTTTTATGATTGTGGGGTAAATATTTGTATTGTTTACATTATGATATGGGGGTTTGAAGATATATATCCCTCTAATGCATTGGGTAAATTTTTCATCTCATGAGATAATTCTCGGAAAGAAGTTGATGTGATTGACCCATTATGGTATTTAGCGGTTGATTCCAGATCCACTATGATTTAATGGTATTAGTATTAATGTTGATATATAAAATGATTTCTATAAATATTTTGCTTCCATGATTTTATTACGTCTAATTATTGTTTACGGTTGGATTATGATAATTTATTTTTCTTATGATACATTTATTTTTGTAATGATAATGTTTAGGCCCTGAATCATGTTTTTGATCCATGACAGGTTGTGTATGTAATTTTTATTTCTTGATCATGAAATCCTTCCATTATTTATATCTTATTATTTCATCTGATCATCAATTGAAATATCCTTTGTTTACCCTTATTTAGAATATGACCTCACAAATTCATTTGTATATGTTCCCCAGGAAATGGCGAATGGTTGTTAGTATGTTATTTTTATAAGGATAAAAACATTAGAATTTATTTATGACTAATGTAGAAAATTTTATAAAAATAAAAAATTGTATGTATATAGTTACTAAACACAATAAAATCATTACGATTCTTGTGTGGGATATAATGTCTATTATTGAATATTCATCAAATGAGGTGTAATATATATATGTGAAAAAATTTGGTCTCTACTTTTTCAATATAAAATTTTGTTATTTATATTATGCATATGAAAATTATGGTCATTAGAATATATTTTATACTTAATGTTGTTATAATTACATTATAGACTTATGAAGACTTTTTTTCTTGAAATCATATTTTTATCGTGTTTTCCATGTTTAGTTTAAAATTTATTTAGTCAAAATATATAATTTGAATTAAATTTTTAGAATGGGAATAGTAAATATATTTTATAATGGTCAAACTAATTATTTCATAGTGAATATTCAACGAAGTTAATAAAATCACAATTTTTATGGATAAAATAATATTACTAATGTTTATTATAGAGTGATAGGGGTTAAAATGAGATTAAAACAATTATATATCATACTATATAGATTTATTTTTATCATAAAAACCTTATGATACAAATTTAATCATTTATGTTACACATTTTGATGAATATTACACAATAATATTTATATATTTTCTGAAATACCTACTATGTCATTTCCATTACCTTTAAAAGGACACACCTCTCCTCTCCTATCCACACATAAAGATCCATTTATTTAGGAAAATACATTCCAAAATCCACTAATAACAGCACAAACCATGTCAAATACATCTTATTGTATGACGTGTATTTATATTTCTAATAAAAACATGTAAAGTAATGGATGTTTTCTAAAGAGAAGGTATAGTTCTTATTTGAGAATTTTCATTTCTTTTGTTCTTATACCATAATTAAATATTCGTAAAACATTATGGAATATTAACATAAATATTGAATATACTAAAAATTGATTGTTGTTTTGTTTTTATAACCATTTTTAATCTACATAAATATTCAATGAAAAGTTAAACCATCACATGTTTGTATGTGCGATCTACCGCCTCATGGAAATTTATATTTCATTTTTCTTCAAAGACACTTATGGATGGTCAAAATGATGGATAAAAATTAAATAATTATAATTATTAATGATATAAAGTTAATTATTAATGGTAAAAAAATATTTTACTCCATTCATTACCATTAAAATAAAAATTAAAATGTTACTCATGTGTATTTGCGAATAATAACCTCATAAAGCTCATGTATTTTTTTCGTCTTCACATCACAGGAATTGTAAATATATTTATATTTAAATAAATAATATTATATTAATGATAAAAAATCATCTTGGTAATATTAAATTATATTAACAATTTTCCGTTATGTGTGTTGAGAAATAGGTTGATTGCTCATGCATACCAATGGCCTACCGACTCTAGGATTATAATGTAATTAATTTTTCACAGTCATGTTACATAGTTGGTTCCAAAAGAGTAATTAATATATTAAAATGATTATTATAATATGACTAATATTCATGAAATTTTATAATCACTATCCATGTCAACAATGTAAACCTAATGTAGTCATTTCGGTGTTATCAACCAAACATCCTCAAAACAACTGAAGTAAAATATAATAATTTTTTTAATTAATTATAACATGGATATATGTGAAATAAATGGAACATTTAACATGTAAATTTTATTGATAAATTATCAAATTAACATTATTTTAATATTATTGATGATAAATAATCTAAATGACAAATCAGACTCAATGTAAGAGATATGTTTCATTTAAAGAACATTTTAAATGTTTTAAAGATTTATTTTATAAATATTTTTCTTTAATAATATTACTATAAATATATTTTATGAATTAATTTATATGTTTTTAATTTTATTATTATGATCACTTTTATTCAATTTTTACGTTATTTTAAATTTTATCAAAAGTAATATTTTTTACGTAATATATATAGAGCATTTTGACTCTATTTAAAAAATGGAAAAAAAGAATGTTGAATTTTAATGTATAAAATGAAATAAATTTTTGTAAAAATGAAAAAAAAATTATATTTGTATTTTTTGACAAGATTATATGTTTTCTAAAATTAAAAACATTCCTTTCATTTTTCTGTGTTTTATTTTTAGAAATGGATATTTAATAGAATTTGACTTATCAGTGTCGAAAAATGATTTTCTTATGTTGTAAAATGAATAGTTTTTTTATTTTGATGATGAAAATACAAGATTATATACAATTTATGTTTTGTGTAGTTCATATTAATTGTTTATTATAATTAGGGAGATTAATATGTTTCTCCAATACATTGGGTAATTATTATGATATATGAAAATTATATATTAAGATGACATTGCATGTTATTCAATTTATTCTTGTTCTTGTAATGGATCTATAAGGATGATGTATCAAGTAAACATCATGTATATTATATAGTTTCTAATTAATTTTCATGAATTTTTTTTACTTCATAAGGTAAGATATTGATCTAATGTTTAAGGGAAAAAGTATTCCCAATAAGGGTATAGTGGTTTTTTTAAGAAAAACATTTAATGGATTCTCATGTATTTGAAAAAAACTATCATGATTATGAATTTTAATTTATGTTTCCATATATAGTTTTTTAAGAAATAACTTGTTTTTTTAAGCTGATTCATCTATAGAAAACAAGTATTTGATCTCAATGTTTATTTGTTTAAAGAAAAAGATCATATTTTGTTTCATTGTATTGAAATTGACTAAAGAGTTTCTTTATTCATTAAATATGTTCCTTGATGAAATTTTTTATACTCAAACCATGTATTTAAATATATTTCTATGGTTCAAGGATGACTAGTAAAAATGATGACATCAATTTTATAGTCATGGTGATTTTTCGTAAAAATTTTATATTATTTGAATAATGCATACTATGGGTAAGTGTAGACAATGTAATATATGGGTTTTTTACATAAGTGTTATGACCTAATATAAGGGCCCGACCATAAATATATGGCCCCAGCCTTAAATCATACTTAATCTTGAGTTTTTACAAGATTACACATTGAGGATCTTTTCAGGTTTAGAGTTTTAGAGAATTAGATCATAAAACTTTCATTATATTTTACATTTAAACAAAGTGGTTACATAAAGATAGTATTCATTTTTCCTATCAACGGAAACATATTTAAAATAAAAGACGGATTCTTTCTTGACACTTCCTTGACACTATCATCGTATCATGTTCTTTTCCCTTAACCTGCGAAAAACATTTCAAAAAAAACCTGGGATGAGAAAAAAAAGATCATTAAGGGTTATAAAAATATGGTTATGAAACATGAGTTCATATATACATAAGAATGAAATCATACTTTTCCAATAAAACATAGGCACTTTAACATACCTCATCAAATAATGAATAAATCATAGAAATCATAAGACATATAAGGTAACTTGAGGCATTCATAACATTCTTACGTAGGGAGTAACCCTCTTGGTTACGTTTGTAAAACCCACCACAGTATATTCCCTAAATCTATTCAGAGAAACCTTATCGTTTCACTCCTTTGCGTTACCCAATGCATTGGAGAGCTATATCGGGCTCACCCGCCCTTAGTTTATCACATAACCACCCGTCTTCATAACAATTCTCAAGAAACATAAAATAATCATAGTACATAACATAAGCATAAAGGAAAGATAACATTCCCACATTGCAAAAACAATATAATATTTTAGGATTTTGATATAATGAATCCATTAAGAAAACCCATTTTCAAAACCATTTAAAAAATTTAATAAAGAGATTTTTGAATCAAAGTGTCCCATACCACCTTGAAGATTTTAACATTTTAAATCACTACAATCAATATAAATAAATCCTTATAACCATTTTCAAAACATGGATATTAATAACTAAAAATCATTAAAACATTTAAAGAGAAATTTTGGTAAAAGGGTTTTTAACAAAATTTGAGACACATGAATAAAATAATTGAGGATTAACATTTAATCAGAACTTTATAATATCATGAGAATAAATGGATTCATAATATAATATTCCAATGGTCAGTATATACACCATGTAATATTGAATTGGTGCATAACAACAATTAAGTCTCAATAGAGATGTAAAATGTGATGAAATACCTTATAAAGAAGGTATCCATGAATTAAGTATATATAAATCTCAAAATTATTTGTGACAAATATAAATAGACCCAATATAAGTGGATATTAAGTGTAAAACAAAAAAGGGTCATTAAAACATGTTCAAAGGATGACATATTCAATAACTACATGTTGAACCCAAAGAAATCGAAATTGGGTTAAAAAGTTCCCTTGGTAAAATTTGACAGCCTAACAACATCACTTCAAAATTCAGGAAAAGAGTTGATGAGAGATAAAAAGGGTATCTCATCACATGGAAATAAAATTTAAATCAATAAAGATATATAAGAACATATCCCAACATAATATTATGTGAATTAAAAGACATATCAAAAGAAACCTTTTAAAAAGAGGAGTGTGAAAGGTTCCCTTACCGACATGGGTATCGTTCGAGACATGCACCCCGTGAAATAATTACAATAAAAAATTGATGTAAATACTCATAAATGAATTTATATTACACAATTAGTAAAATAATGGGCAGTACATACACCACTCAAAGGAAATTGTGGCAAATGTTGCATAAATCTCACAGGAATAAAAGTGAGATGAAAAATCACTTATGAAAACTCGGCAGCCTAACAGCGCCACTTCAGACATCCAAAATGGATGAGAAGAAATAGGTTCTATCACCATATTAAAATAAAGTTTACAGAAATAGGAATATAAAATAACATCCCCCAACATAACAAAGGGGAGCTTAAAAGAAGTGACATAAAAGAGAATACTAAAAAAGAAATAGAGAGGTTGGATCTCTTACGAAAAATTCGGCTGCCTCACAGCGCCACTCAAAACATCCAAAATGGATTGATGAGAGAGAATTGGTTCTCTCATTATATGAACATAACAATTTCAGTAATATTAATATAAAATAATATTCCAATAACAAGAATGATGAGCTTTAAAAGAAATGACATAAAAGAGTGTACTTAAAAAGAAAGAGAGGGGTAGGATCCCTTACCTCGGGTCCGACTTGACTCGATCATTCTTTAATCTCCTGAATAATAAACTTGAGTTAATTTATACTTTCTTAAGAAACTTTTTCAAGTTCATTATTCCATTTTTATCACTTATTACTATGTCCTGAACACTATGTAATTATTTTAGTCAATAAGGGTCGTTTAAACGATCATTGGTACTTGAGTCTAAAATTGAACTTGGTGAAAAATAAATTTCCATGTAGTTATAGGTACATCATATCCAGAATAGTATTTATGTTTTAAATATCATATATATCCAGTATATATTCATTTTATACTATTCCATATCATTTGGAGATAAAAATTTAAAGCACCGTTCATGGAGACGGTAGGCCGTATGTACTCATGAACGCTACTTTCATTTTTTGTCATATTAATGGAATTAAAAAAATTATAGATATATATATATATATGTTATAATTCCAGAATAATATCCATCATTTAGAGGTAATATATTACATATATATCCAATATATATATGTACTTATAATAGTACATATCATTTTTAGATAAGAAATGAAATGCACCGTTCATGGAGATGGTAAGCCGTACGTACACATGAACGCTACTTCCATTTCTATTTCATATTTAATGGAACTAAAACATAATTACACATAATAGTATTTTAATTCCAGTATGTTATCATATATAATATCATTAAATATATCCTTTATATGTACCACATATGGTATTAACGAATCAAATCACTTTGAGGGGGCGATAGTCCGCACTTCCTTAAATGAAGATATCGCGTATACCCACAATGGAAGCCATAAAGGTATTCCATAAATGAAGAATACAGAAGCTTTAGGAAAACATAAAAATATTATATATCATATATAAATATAGTGACATATTAATGGCCACCATGAAAGGTGTTAAGAGAAGATTGAACAATTATCATTTCATGAGGCAGTAATTCGCTATCCACAGAAACAGTATGTTCTTTTACCATTAGATGTAGGTTTGTGTAAGTGTAGATCTAATACTTAGTATAAAAACATCCTAGTATATTGAAGATACTTTATTTGTTAAAAAATAAATTAATAAAAACAGTTTAGGGTGTTGGAGAAGCAAAATAAAACAAAAGGACGCAAGTGAAGACATTACCTTAAAATCGGGTAACTCCCTTTGGTTTGAGCTGAAAGGCTTTCTTGGGAAGACTTATACCCAAAGTGAGGCTTTAAGGAGTTATATAGGGATGTGGAGAGACGAAATGGGTAGGGGTTAGCTGAGACAATGGCTTTGTAAGTGTGGGCAAGGTAGTATAGGTGGGGGCCTTTTATAAGAGGAGAGGAGGGGCACTCTTGGAAACTAAGGAAATGTTACATTATTTTAGAATGCGTTTCGGATTTTAATGCTCCCAAATTGATCGGATTCGAGGATAAGGTGATTAAGGTTTTAAATAAAAACATAAAATTGGTTTTTTACATGTTTAGGTTTTAGATTTTACATTATCTTTCCATTTTATTAAAATCGTTAAATAATGAGGTCATCGCTGCATCATTATGATGTCATAAATAATTTAATTTATTTAATGTATAAAAATTATTAAAAAAATACTATTATGTAGAAAATAATTTTAGATTTCTAATGACTATTTATAGTCCAAAAGATAATTTATGTAGACAAATGTTAAAATATTTTACTTAGGTGATACATTCTTTGTTACATTTAACAGTTTTTAAAAATAAAAAGATAAGAAGTCACTTTCTCAAAAAAGTGATTCCATGGGGCCCCAATATTTTTTACAAGGCATACCATGGTCGGAAATGAGACAAAAAGTTTCCTTAGAACACATTTTGTGGTCATTTTGTATTATTATGATATTATCATATTATCTGTAACTACCCGATTACTCATTAATCAAGATAATTAAAGATAATTATCGTCGTTACTATTCATAATGTCCAAAAACAAAAGAGTATTAATTACATAATTTGGACCTTATGATTCATAATATGTAATCCATTTTACCAAATTCCAAACACATAAATATCAATAATTAAATTAAAAAAAACTTCTCGTTGTCAAAACAAATAGTGGGGTTTTAGAAACAATATTTATGAAATGTTTGGCACTTGTTTATGCCCAATTCTAATGTGAAATTAATCCCAATGACCATAATTGGATTACATGGTAAAAATATATTCCAATTAATCTTTAAATCAAATTAAAAATAATATATAACCATATAATTACATTATATGAAAAAGCAGTTTTGATGTAAAATGCAGTATTTTTTACTATTCATTGAAAAATGAACATTTTCAGAAAAGTACCAAAAATTAATCCAAGGTAAATTTCTATGTCCCAATCAGAAATAATATGTTTATTTTGAAAAATAGAGCTTATAAAATTTTCAAAACTTTGATTTAAAAAATGGTTTACCATCATAAGGTAGTAAAACTATCTTTTAAAATTACTAGTGTATTCAATGCTTAAGATTGGATTCATTTGTATTTTAAGCCTATAAAATTTATTGGATAAAAGTAAAAACATTTAACACACATATATAATCGTAATTTAGTTATTTATATTCATTCCCTCCAATAAAACGACTATGTGTTAACTACTATTTAAAATTATATTATTTTATTATTAGAGTGCAACGTAAGATTTCAAAGGAACTCGTTGTTGCGTATTGGGTAAGCCATCGAGCATAGCATTCGATTTAAATTAATATTGACATTTTTGCAAAAATAGGGATATATATAAAAATGTGATATTCTTTATTTACCTAGGGTGTTACATCCTTCCCCCCTTTTGGAAATTGCCTCCTCACAATTATAAAACTGGGCTTGGAAACATAATTGAAAATCCCACATCGGAACAAGAGTCGGTAAAACAATCACTTTAAAATAAAGAAAGTGAAGTATAGAGGTCACCCGAGTTAACCCATACCAGGATTCCATGTAGGAAAACATGGAAATAGAGGAGAAAACATAGGGTCATGTTCTGATGGAGAGTGATAGAAAACATGTTTAGGAGAAAGTTAACAACAAGAAAATTACAAACTTGTGATGGGTAAAACGGTATTCGATTCCCCAGTATGAAAAGTTAATAGACAACATTTTTTTAAATTAATTTTTATTGAGGAATTTATTCATAAGGAAACAAAATTACTTATCATATTGACTTTCAACTTTTATTAGATTTATTACAGAAACTCATACTTTCCCCAAAAGACGAGTATTTAGGAAGACTTGTTAACATTAAGAGTACTATAATCAAATTCTAGAGAATCACCTAATCCACAAAAGAGAACTATATACTTCACATATCCTTAGACTTTAACCAAAACCAAAACCAAAAAGGTTGTTACAAGATTAGATATTCCAGAAAAGGATAACCCTTTATAAAAATAAAATCTATTATTAATATCCAAAATTTTTCCAACAAAACCCAAAGTTCAACGAGGACCATTCGATAAACAATTTTTCCATAAAATCCTTCTATGTAAACCAAAATAAGATTGAAACCCAAATATTTGAAGGTTTTAGTCAAATAGTCTTCCAAGTTAAATCGTAACATTTATCTCCAAACAACATCAGTTGCTCTTAAAGTCTCGTATTGAAATGTAATTTACCTAATCACATATCCTCCATGATAGGATAATATATTTCCATAGATAACCCAAAATCTAATTACTCTTAATTCATTAAATTATCTAACTAAAAATAATCAGTCAAACTAACCAGGGACATCACTTAGTCAAGTGGAAGGTGATAAATACCAGTTTCACTTTGGTTGTGGGTTCGATTCCAGCAGCTTTTTCTGACACGACGGGTTGTCACACGGTCTGCGTGTTTTCCTTTTTCCAAAACTATATAATTCTCAAATCATTTCCCAAAAAGAGATAAAATCGTCAAAAATAACCATAACATAATTTAACCTCAATTATATCTCATGCCTTGCACTTCCATCATAACATATAGTAACCCATAATTACCTCAAAAGTAAGGATCATATAAACCCAAATGGTTCGTTATAACTATGTCCACAGAAGAACAGATAAATATTCCTTGAATAAAATTTTCATATATTAAACATCAGGGTTACCCATACTATAAAAAGTTTTCTAATGTAACCCCATCAACAAAAGAGACTTAATACTCTTAAGAATTTCACCATAACTCTTGAAGCCCTTATATGTTGACTTCTTACTCATTAAAAATTCGTAATGATCCATTAGCCATTCCTTTCGAACATATTCTGAAATACTTCATTCCTACAAACAAAATCATGAATCATATCCTAAGATTCCAACATAGGATAACAATAGTTATGAAATAATCCATACCTTTGATTGGTCATTGTCAGTTTCTTCATCCTCAATCAGAATGGAATTAGGTATTGATAAACAAACATTGGTATGATCTTGGTGATCCAATTCATGAAATTTTTTCATAGGACATGTGTTTGCATAATTACCATGCACACCACATTTAAAACATTCAATAGATCCCTCAGAAAGAACTTCTTTCCCTTTCCTCGAGTCAACTGGATGCTTCCTTTTTCCATGGAAGGTTCTTGCTTTAGGACCATCATTTCTATATCTATAGCATATTTATGTCCCTTTGAAACATTTTCCTAGGTGTTTCTTTCCACATCTTTGACACATAGGTTTTTGAACACACTTACATTTATGATTATTACCTGTACTTCCGTAGGGATTTGTTTCACGCATATATGATGGCTTAGAGAAATCACCATGGTTTAGGTGGTCAATCATGACTCCATATAGTTGGTTGAGGATAATCACAAGAGTTCTCATTGTAGCTCCCATATCATTCAGTTGCTTGCTCAAAAAACTGTCACAGTTTCCTTCACATCCACTGTTACTTTGGTGCCTGCTAGATCCATCCATTTACTAAAACCAAAAAGGTCAGTGTGAGTATATCAACATAACCATCATGTACTAATGAGTAAGATAAAAACTAATATATACTTACTCATTCACATTATCTAAAATTAGGACTCTTTCTGAAATCCTAACCATTACGGTAATGTCACTTATGCTTATAGAATACCCTAACATCTAATGTTATCTAAACCGACCTTTGATACCAACTATAAGGCCCCATCCTTAAACCTTACTTAATCTTGATTTTTTACAAGATTACACATTGAGGTTCTTTTCAGGTTTAGATTTTTATAGAATTAGATCATAAAACTTTCATTATATTCTACATTTAAACAAAGTGGCTACATAAAGATAGTATTTATTTTTCCTATCAATGGAAACATATTAAAAATAAAACATGGAATCTTTCTTGACACTTCCTTGACACTATCATCGTATCATGTACCTTTTCCTTGACCTATGAAAAACATTTCAAAAAAAACTTTGGTTGAGCATAAAAAGCTCAGTAAGGGTTATAAAAATATGGAAAAGAAACATGAGTTCATATATACATAAGAATTAAATCATACTTTACCCATAAATCATAGGCACTTTAATATTCCTCATCCAATCCTGAATAAATCATAAAAATCATAAGACATATAAGGTAACTTGAGGCATTCATAACATTTTTTCTTAGGGAGTAACCCTCTTGGTTACGTTTGGAATACCCACCACAGTATATTCCCTAAATCTCTTCGGAGAAACCTTAACGTTTCACTCCTTCGCGTTACCCAATGCATTGGAGAGCTATATCGGGCTCACCCAGCCTTAGTTTATCACAGAACCACCCATCTTCACAACAATTCCCAGGAACCATAACATAATCATAGCACATAACTTAAGCATAAAAGAAAATATAACATTCCCACATTGCAAAAACAATATAACATTTTAGGATTTTTTATATAATGAATCCATTATAAAACCCATTTAAAACATTTAATAAAGAGATTTTTGAATCAACGTGTCCCATACCACCTTGAAGATTTTATCATTTTAAACTATTAATATACATATAAATAAATACTTAAAACCATTTTTAAAACATGTATATTAATAACAAAAAATTATTAAAACATTTAAAGCGATATTTTGGTAAAAGGGTTTTTTCCAAAATTTGAGACACTTGAATACAATAATTGAGGATTAACATTTAATCAGAACATTATAATATCATGAGAATAAATGAATTCTTGATATAATATTCCAAATGACAGTATATACACCTTATAAGAGTGAATTGGTGTATAAAAACAATGAAGTCTCAATAGAAATGTAAAATGTGATGAAATCCCTTATAAAGTAGGTATCCTTGAATTAAGGATAAATCATTCTCAAAAATATGTGTGACAAATATAAATACACCCAATATAAGTTGATATTAAGTTTAAAACAATAAAAGGTCATTCAAACATGTTCAAAGGATGACATATCCAATAACTACATGTTAAAGACAAAGAAATCGAAATTGGGTTAAAAAGTTCCCTTGGTAAAATTCGACAGCCTAATGACGTCACTTCAAAATTAATGAAAAGAGTTCATGAGTGATAAAAAGGGTATCTCTTCTCATGGACATAAAATTTAAGTCAATAAGGATATATAATAACATATCCCAACATAATATTATGTGAATTAAAAGACATAACAAAAGAATCCTTTTAAAAAGAGGAGGGTGAAAGGTTCCCTTACCGACATGGGTATCTTTCGAGACATGCACCCCGTGAAAGAAGGACAACACAACATTGATGTAAATACTCATAAATGAAAGTATATTACACAATTAGTAAAATAATGTGCAGTACATACACCACTCAAACGAAATTGTGGAAAATGTAGCATAAATCTCATGGGAATAAAAGTGAGATGAAAAATCCATTACGAAAACTCGGCAGCCTAACGACGGCACTTAAGACTTCCTTAATGGATTGATGAGAGGAAATAGGGTCAATCATCATATTAACATAATGTTTACATAAATATTAATATAAAAGAACATCCCCCAACATAACAAATGGGAGATTAAAAGAAGTGACATATAGGAGAATACTTAAAAAGAAAGAGAGAGGTTTAATCTCTTACGAAACATTCGGCAGCCTAACGGTGCCACTCAAAACATCCAAAATGGATTGATGAGAGAAAATAAGGTCTCTCATCATATGAACATAAAAATTACAGTAAGAGTAATATAAAATGATATCCCAATAACAAGAAATATGAGCTTTAAAAGGAATGAAAAAAAGGGTGTACTTAAAAAGAAAGAGAGGGGTAGGATCCCTTACCTCGGGTCCAACTTGACTTGGTCATTCTTTAATCTCCTAAATAAAAAACTTGAGTAAATTTAAATTTCAATAAGAACCTTTTTCACGTTCATTATTCCTTTTATATCACTTATTACCATGTCATGAACACTATGTAATTATTTTCGTTAATAAGGGTCGTTTAAACGATCATTGTTACTTGAGTCAAAAATTGAACTAGTTGGAAAATAATTTCCATGTAGTTATAGGTAAATCATATCCATAATAGTATTGATGTTTTACATATCATATATATCCAGTATATATTCATTTTATACTATTACATAGCATTTTGAGATAAAAATTGAAAGCACCGTTCATGGAGAGGGTATGTCGTACGTACGCATGAAAACTACTTTCATTTTTTGTAATATTAATGGAATTAAAAGAAAATGATAGATATATATATGTTATAATTCCAGAATGATCTCCATCATTTAGATGTAATATATTACATATATATCCATTATATATATGTACTTATAATAATACATAACATTATGAGATATGAAATGAAATGTACCGTTCATGGAGACGGTAAGCCATACGTACGCATGAACGCTACTTCCATTTCTATTTCATATTTAATGGAATTAAAAAATAATGATACATAATAGTATTTTAATTCCAGTATGGTATCATATATAATATCATTAAATATATCCTTTATATGTACCACATATGGTATTAACGAATCAAATCACATTGAGGGGGCGGTAGTCCGCACTTCCTTAAATGAAGATATCGCGTATACCCATAATGAAAGCCATAAAGTATGCCATAAATGAAAAATACATAAGCTTGAGGGAAACATAAACATATTATATATCATATATAAATATAGTGACATCTTAATGGCCACCATGAAAGTTTTTAAGAGAAGATTGAACAATCATCGTTTCGTGAGGCAGTAATTCGCCATCTAAAGAAACAGTATGTTCTTTTACCATTAGATGTAGGTGTGTGTAAGTGTAGCAAGAATACTTGTTATAAAAACATCCTAGTATATTTAAGATACTGTATTTTTTACAAAATAAATTAATAAAAAGAGTTTATGGGGTTGGAGAAGCAAAATAAAACAAAAGGACACAAGTGAAGACATTACCTTAAAATCGGGTAACCCCCTTTGGTTTGAGCTCAAAGGATTCCTTGGGAAGACTTCTGCCAAAAGTGAGGCTTCAAGGAGTTATAGAGGGATGTGGGGAGAAAAAATTGGCAGGGTTTTGCTGAGCCAATGGCTTTGTAAGTGTGGGTAGGGTGGTAGAGGTGGGGGTCTTTTATAAGAGGATAGGAGGGGCACTCTTGGAAAGTAAGGAAATGTTACTTTATTTTAGAATGAGTTTCAGATTTTAATGGTCCCAAATTGAAGTGATTCAAGGATAAAGTGATAAGGGTTCGAAATAAACCCATCAAATAGGTTGTGGACATGTTTAGGTCTTAGAATATAAATTATCATTCCATTTTATTTAAATCGTTAAATAATGAGGTCATCGCTACATCATTATGATGCCATAAATAATTTAATTTATTTAATGTCTAAAAATTAAAAAAAAATATACTATGATGTAGAAAATATTTTTATATTTGCAATGACTATTTATAGTCTAAAAGATCATTTCATTAGACAAAATTAAAAATATTTTATTTAGACAAAAGTGATTCCATGGGGCCCCCAAGTTTTGCACAAGGCATCCCATGGTCGACCATGGGACAAACAGTTGCCTTAGAACACATGTTGTGGTCATTTTTTATTATTATTATATTATCTTATTATCTTTAAGTACCCGATTACTCATTAATCAAGATAATTAAAGATAATTACCGTCGTTACTATTAATAATTTCCAAAAACAAAAGAGTCTTAATTACATTATTATTCCAAATATGTAATAAATTTTACCAAATTACAAACAAATAAATTGCAATAATTAATTTAAAAAAACTTCCCGTTGTCAAAACGAATAGCGGGTTTTTTAGAAACAATATTTATGAAATGCTTGGCACTTGTTTATACCCAATTCCAAAGTGAAATTAATCCCAACTAACATCATTGGATTAAATGGTAAAAATATATTCCAATTACTCTTTAAAACAAATTAAAAAGATAATATAACCATATAATTAAATTATATAAAAAATCAGTTATGATGTAAAATGGAGTATTTCACACTATTGATTGAAAAATGAACATTGTCATAAAAGTACCAAAAATTAACCCAAGGTAATTTTCTATGTCCCAATAATAAATAATATGATTATTTTGAAAAATAGAGCTTATTAAATTGTCAATAAAATTATTTAAAAAATGGTTTCCCATCAAAAGGTAGAAAAACAATCTTTTAAAAATACTAGTATATTCAATGCTTAAGATTGGATTCATTTGTATTTTAAGCCTATAAAAATTATTGGATAAAAGTAAAAACATTTAACAAACATATATAATCGTAATTTAGTTATTTATATTCATTCCCGCCAATACAATGGCTATGTGCTAACTACTAATTAAAATAATATTATTTTATTATTAGAGTGCAACGTAAGATTTCAAGGGAACACATTGTTGTATATTGGGTAAGCCATAGAGCATAGAATTCCATTTAAATTAATATTGAAATTTTTCCACAAATAGGGTTAAATATAAAAATGTCTTATTCTTTATTTACCTGGGGTGTTACAATAAACATTACGTAAAATTGAATTAAATGAATAATTCACATTGAGGATCTTTTCAGGTTTACAGTTTTATAGAATTAGGACATAAATATTACATCTCAAAATATTTACAAAGTATTCACTTTTACACAGTTTCCATTTTTTTACAAAACATGAAATCTTGAAAAAAAGAGTCATGTATAGTTCCATGTTTAAGAAAACATGACTTTTTCTTGATCTTATCGTTGACCCTATTCCACATTATGTGCTGTGTAAAACATTTAAAAAACATGGGATGAGCATAAAAGGCTCAGTAATGGATACAAAAAAGAGGAAAATTGTTATTTTTTCAAAACAACATGTGAACCATGAATACTTTAACATAAGTAATACTTTTCACCTTTATGAAGTTGTAAATACTCTTCACTAAATAAAATATCACTGCTTACCCATTTGTAACTAAAATATTACCATAAGACCCATATAAAAAACATATAACATATAAAGGTAACTATGGACTTAAACATACTTAAATGGAATAACCATATAGTCGACATCCACACATATCACTAACTGGAATAGCCATACAGCCAACTTCCATACACAATGCATTGGAGGTTATAACGTAACCACTAGTCCTGGTATTCACGGAACCACCCATCATTTGGTTAATCATGTAACCACCTTCTAAATGTCCAAGCACCATTATAAAATCATAGCACAAAAAATTGAAAATATAATCATTTCACTATTAATATTTCATTTTCAATCACAAAATATCATTTCAAGATATTGGAAAAATCAAAGCATTATCAAACCATTCTGAATACCATATAATAAAGTGATTTTTTTGGAATCAAATTCTCCCATACGACATTGAAGCATTTAAAAGAATTAACACTTTAATACAATAATGTCCATATAAATAAATTCTCAAAACCATTTTTAAAACATGGACATTAAAGATAAAGATTTAAAATAATAATTCCTTAAACATTATAAAAATGATATTTTTCTTAAAGAGTTTATGACAAAATGTGGGACTCTTGAATACATATAATTGCGGAATAACATTTAATAATAACATTATAATATAATGAGAATAAATGGATTCATGATATAATATGTCAAAGGACAGTATATACACCATATAAGAGTGAATTGGTGCATGAAAACAATGATGTCTCAATGGAAATTTAAATTGAGATGAAATCCTTTATATAGATGGTATCCTTAAATTAAGGATAAATCAATCTCATAATTATGTGTGAAATATATAAATACACCCAATATAAGTGGATATTAACTGTAAAACAATCATAGCTCATTCAATCATATTCATCGTATTACATATTCAATAACTACTTATTGAACCCAAATAAATAGAAATTTTGTTAAGAAGTTCCCTTGTAAAAACCCGTTAGACTAACGACATCACATTAAAATTCAAAAACGAGTTTATGGGACAAAAGGGTATCTCATCACGTGGAAATAAATTTTACATCAATAATAATATAGAAGATCATATCCCAACATAATAAGATGTAAATTAAAAGACATAACAAAAAGATGTCTTTTAAAAAGAGGAGGGTAAATGGTTCCCTTATCGATTTGGTAACATACAAATCACAAGACACATGAATGAAGGATCATAAGATGAAGATTTAAATACTCATAAATGAAATTATATACACAAATAGTAAAATCAAGGGCATTACATACCCCAAAAAAAGGAAATAGTGGAAGTATGGCATGAATCTCAAGAAAATTTAAAGTGAGATGAAAACACTTACTTCATTGAAATCAATCGAGTCGTATGATCATAAGATAATAACCAACTAATGATTCATAGAATAAAATGAATATAAATAGAATAATTATAATATATATCAATTGTATGTACACAATACACCACATTCAATAAATTATTAGCAAATAATGGAAAAATCATGGAATTGAATGTGTGATAATAAAATCCCTTACCTCCTATCCGACTTGACTCGATATTTCTTTAATCTCCTAAATAATAAACTAAACATAATTTATACCTGATTAAAAACTTTTTTCAAGTTTATTATTCATTTTATATCAATTATTACTATGTTATAAACATTATTTAATTATTTATTTTAATAATTTTCATTTTGTTGATATTTGGCACCTTTGTCAAAAATGGACTTATTATAATTACATGTAGATCATGTGGTCAAAATTTAATTATATCTAGAATTATATTCATGATTTAGATAACATATATATCATATATATCCAGTAAATACATGTATTTATAATAGTACATAACATTTAGAGGTAAGAAGTGAAATGCACTGTTCATGGAGATGGTAAGCTGCACGTACACATGAACGCTAATTTCATTTCTATTTCTAATTTTAATGGAATTGAAACATAATGATAAATAGGTATATTATAATTACAGTATAATATCATATATAATATCATTAACTATACATCCCACATTAGGAAGTAACAAGTCACATCACTTTGAGGGGGCGGTAGTCTCCACTTCTTCAAATGAGATTACCATATTTTCCCACAATGGAAACCATAAAGGCATACTATACATAGAAAATACATAAGCATAAAGAATGAATAAACATAAAATATATCACATATAAATACAGTGCCATCATAATGGCCACCATGAGAGGTGGTAGGAGATATTTGAATAATCATCGTTTCACGAGGCATTAGTTTTCCATCCACAGAAACATTATGTTCGTCACCAATTAGATGGAGGTGTGTGTAATTGTAGCTCGAATACATCTCATAACAGCAACCTAGTATATTTAGGATACTTATTATGTTAAAAAAATAAGGAAATTTAAATATTTTAGGGGTTGTAGATGTAAAATAAAATAAAAGAGATATTGTTACCTTTAATTTGTGTAACTCCCTTTGGTTTTAACCAAAGGACTTCTTGAAGTATCTTATTCCTAAGCTATGGCTTCTAAGTGGAATAAAGGGATGTTGGGATATTAATTGAGAATATTATGGACTAGATAAATGGCCTGATAGGTGTGATTAATTGGTTATACGTGGTATTCTTTTATACAGGGGAGGAGCGGCTCTTTAGGAAATTGTGAAAACATTATTTTATTATAAACAAATATTCAGTTTCAAAAGGTCCAAAAATCATGAATGTCACAGTTAATATGACTCATATTCAAAATAAATTCATCCAATCAGAATTGGAAATGTTTTGAATAATATTATATTAATTATAATCTTATTTATTTAAATCATTTATTAATGATGTAAATATTACATCTTTATATTGTCATCAATAATTTAATTTATTTGATGTCTAAAAATTATTAAAAAACTACCATGATGTAGGAAATATTTATATATTTACGATAAATATTTTTAATCTAAAAATTAATTTATATATCCCTTATAACAGTTAATTTACTAAAATATATCAGCTTTTGTCATTTTTAACTTTACTTTAAGTTAATTAATATAAATTGTCATTATCACTCCCATGTGGCTCAAAGGGGTCTGAAAATAGACCCAAAGATTCCCATGGTCGGTAATTACTTATCCAATAAGCTTAGGACAAGTGTTAAGGTAATTTCGAATTATTATAATATTCTTTTACCCTTGAATAACTCTATTTACCTTTAACTGCGTAAATAAAAGTCAAAAGTTACTATTCACCAAAAATTATTTTCATCTTATTGAACCACATTTTTCTTTTTGATAACAACCATGTATATCAGATTTTTGAAATTCAAATCACATATGTTGTAAAATTTAATTTAAATGAAAAATCTGTTTTTTTAACTACCACTTAGTGGTTTCGATATTCATCAAAAATTGATGTTTTTCAGAAAAATATAAAAAATTAATCCTAAGCTATATTTGATATTACAAATTCAAAAATGATGTCAATTTTAACAAATTAAAAACATAAAATTTTAATTAATTAATTTTATAATTAATTCCCATTGTCAAAACAAATAGCGTGTTTTTAAGAAATAATAACTATCAAAAGATAGATACTTATTTATGTCCAATTTAAATGTGAAATTGTTTCTAATGAAACACATTTGATTAAATGGTAAAAATATATATTAATATCACTTTAAAACCAATTAAAAATATAATCTAACCTTATATAAAAATTAGATTAAAAGGCACTGTTGAATTAAAATACAATATTTTTCACTATTCATTAAAAAATGACCTTTATCGAAAAAATTCCAAAAATTTAGACAAAGTAAATTTTGATGTCCCAATTCTAAAGAAGGATTATATTAGGTCATATATAATGTATTAAAGTGACCAAAACTAGATTTAAAAATGGTTCTCTATTAAATGGTGATAAATTGTCCTTTTAATGTAATTTATGCTTAAAATTAGATTCATTCACATTTTAAGCCTCTAACATTAATTGGTTAAATGTAAATACCTTTAAAAAACATGTATAATAATAATTTAGTTAGTTTCGCTCATTCCTATCAATACAACGTCTAGGATTTAACTACCGTTAAAAATAATAATTTATTATATGTGTGTAATGTATGATTTCAAAGAATCACGTGGTTACGTATCATGTACGCTATCGAACACATATACCCTTTTTATGTAAAATTAATATTTAATTCAAAATTAATAAATATGAAATATTAATATTCTTTATTTACTTGTGATGTTACATCCTTCCACCCTTTTAGCAATTTCATCATCGCAATTTTAAAATTTGGGCTCAGAATCTTTATTAAAAGTCTTATATCTAAAAAAGAGTCAGTAAAACTTTCACATTAAAAGAATGAAAGAGAAGTAAAATAGTCACCTGAGTAAACCCATACTAAGATTACATGAAAACATGGATATGGAGGTGAAAAAAAGGGTCACGTTCTGATGGAGAGTGATAGAAAACATGATTAGGAGAAAGTTAACCATAAGAAAATCACAAACATATGATGTTTGTAAACGGTCTTTGATTACCCATTAGGAAAGGTAAACCAAAAATGTTTTTGTTTTACGATCTTATTCATAATTTTGAGGAATTAATCTTCTACATATAATAAAAACACATGTAATTATAATTTCCTTCTAGTAGAGTTTCATCTTTTAATAAGACTCTACAGAAACTAATCATTTCTCTAAATGATGATCATTCAAAAAGACTTGGTCATACCAAAAGCAGAATAATCTTCTTCTAGAGAATAAAATAATCCACAAAAAGAAAAATAACTATTTCCCTTGTATTTAGACATTAACTAAAACCAAAATTGTTAGTACAAGATCATATAATCAATCAAAGGATAATCCTTTATAAAAAGAAATACTAATCTAAATCTCCAAAATTCAACATAAAGAACCCATGGTTCAAGAAAGACCATTAAATAAAAAGTTATCCATAAAATTATTCAATGTAATCCAAACTATGATTTAAACCGAAATCTCTGAAGGATTTAATCACATGGTCTTCTAACCTAAATCTTTATATTTATCTCCAAATAACATCAATTTCTCATAAAGTCTAATATTGAAAAGTAATTAACCTAATCACATATCCTCCATGATAGGTAAATTATTTCATATATAACCCAAATTCAACTTATTCTTGATTCATAAAATCATCTAACTAAAAATAATTTGTCATACTAACCAGGGACTTCACGTTGTCTAGTCGTAGGTGATAAATACCAGTTGCAATTTGGTCGTGGGTTCGATTCCCACAGTTTCGTCTGACGTGACGGATTGTCACACGGTCTGTGTGTTGTACTTTTTAAAAAACTTTTTAATTTTATAACATTCCCAAAAATAATTAAATACATAAAAAATAACCATAAAATATTTTAACTATATATTTTATCTAATAACTTTTTTTCATTCCAAAATGTTTTAACCGGTAATTACCTAAAATTAAAGGATCAAAAAAATCAAAATGGTTCTTTATAACTATATACACAAAAGAAAATATAATTATTCCTTAAATAAAATTTTCATATATCAAACATCAGGGTTACACATGCTATAAAAATTCTTCTAATGTAATCTCTTCATCAAAGGATCTTTAATACTTTTAATAATTTCACCATCCTAAAATCTACCATAACTCATGAATCCCTTATATTTTGACTTCTTACTAATTCAACACTCTTCATGATCTATTAACCAATACATGTTTTCTTATTCTGAAATAATTATTTTCTATTAACAAAATCATGATTCATATCATATGATTTCAATAATAGGAAAAAATATGTAAAGAAAAAATCCATACGATTCATTGGTCATTTTCAGTTTCTTCATCCTTAATTGGAATGGCAATAGGTATTGGTAAACACATATTTGTATGATCCTGGTGATCCCATTCCCAAAAAATATTTTTAGTACATGAGTTTACATAATGACCATGCACACCACTTTTAAAACATTCAATTGATGCCTCAGAATAGACTTCTTCCTCTTTCCTAGAGTCAACAAGATGCTTCCTTTTTCCATGGCAGGATCATGATTTAGGCCCTTCATTTACACATATATATCATCTTTCTGTCCCTTTGAAACATTTTCCTAGGTGTTTCATTCCACATCATTGACACATAGGTTTTTGAACACACATAACTTTATGATTATTACCTGATCTTCTGTAGAGATTTTTTTCTTGCATATATGATGCTTTATAAAGATCACTATGGTTCATGTGGTCAATTATGAATCCAGATAGTTGGTTGTGAATAATCACAAGTGGTTTCATTGCAGCTCTCATATCATTCAGTTGCTTATTCAGAAAACCGTCACAGTTTTCGTCACATCCACTATTAATTTGGTGTCTGCTAGATCCAGCCATTTAGTAAAACAAGACATCTCAGTGTGATTATATAAGTAAAATCATCATATAATATCTTATGAGGAGGATAAAGACTATGATATAATTATTCATGTTATTGTAAAATCATTCACTTTAAAAAATAACTATGACACTTTCTAAAATCCTAACCATTATGGTAATGTCACGTGTGCTTAAAGAATACCCTAACCTCTAAAGTTATCCAAACCGACCTCTGATAGCAAATATAAGGACCCGACCTTAAACCTTACTTAATATTGAATTACATGAATAATTCACATTGAGGATCTTTTCAGGTTTAGAGTTTCAGAGAATTAGGACATAAATATTACATCTGAAAAGATTTACAAAGTAGACAGTTCTATAAAATTTACATTATTTTTAAAAAACATGAACTCTTGAAAAAAAAAGTCATGTCTAGTTCCAAGTTTAAGACAACATGACTTTTCCATGATCCCATCCTTGACCCTATTCTAAATTGTGTCCTGTGAAAATCATTTCAAAAACATGGTATTAGTATAAAAAGCTCAGTTAGGGATACACAAAGAAAAATAATTGTTAGTTTTTTAAAACAACAAGTAGACAATGAATACTTAAGAATAATTAATTCTTTTTTCTTTTATGTAGTAGTAAAAACTCTTCACGGAATAAAAGAACATTACATACCCTTTTGTAACCAAAAGATTACCATAATCCCATATAAAGAACACATAACATATAAAGGTAACTTGGGACATAATCATATTTAAGTGGAATAACCATACGGTGTATTTCCACACATATCACTAAATGGAATAGCCATACACCTGATTTTCATACCTAATGCTTTGGAGGTTAAAACGTAACCACCCGTCACGGTATTCAAGGAACCACCCATAATTTGGTAATTCACATAACGACCCATCAATTGTCCAAGTACCATTATAAAATCATAGCACAAAAAATATTTCAAATAATAACATTTCACTATTAACATTTCATTTGCAATCACAAAATATCATTTCAAGATATTGGAAAAATCAATGCTTTATCAATCCATTTAAAAAAAATTTAATAAAGAGATTTTTTGGAATCAAAGTGTCCCATACCAAATTGACGCTTTTAAAGGAATTAACATTTTGAAATTATAATTTACAAATAAATAAACACTCAAAACCATATTTAAAACATGGACATTAAAGATAAATATTTAGAATAATAAATCTTAAAACATTTTAGAAATGATATTTTTGTTAAATTGTTTTTAACAAACTAAGAGACTCGTGAATACAAATAATTGTAGAATAAAATCTAATTAGAACATTATAATACCATAAGAATAAAGGGATTTAGTATATAATATTTCAAAGGACAATATATACACTATATAAGAATGAATTGGTTCCTAACAACAATGAAATCTCAAGTAAATGTAAATTGAGATGAAATCCATTATAAGGATGGTATCCTTAAATTAAGGATAAATCAATCTCATAATTATGTCTGAAAAATTTAAATACACCCAATATAAGTGGATATTATGTGTAAAAAAATCAGATGTCATTCACACATATTCATACGATGATGTATTCAATAACTACATGTTGAACCCAAAGAAATCCAAATTGGGAAAAGAAGTTCCCTTGTAAAAATTCAAGAGAATAACGACGTCATTTCAGAATTCAAAAATTGATTTAATGAGTCAAAATGGGTATCTCATCACTTGGAAATAAATTTTACATCAATACAGATATATAAGAACATATCCCAAAATAATAAGATGAAAATTAAAAGACATAAAAAAATACTTCTTAAAAGAGGAGGGTAAAAGGTTCCCTTACCGATTTGGTAACGTACAAATCAAATGCCACATGAAAGAAGGATCATAAAATAAATATATAAATACTCATAAATGAATTAATATTTAACAAATAATTAAATCATGGGCATTACATACAACACATAAAAGAACAATTGCAATATGGCATGAATCTCATGAAAATAGAACGTGAGATGAAAACTCTTACTTCATTGTAATCAATCGTGTCGTATGCCCAATATTAAATAACCACAAAATTATTCACATAATAACATGAATATAATGATAATAATGATAATATATATCAATTGTTAGTATGTAATCCACCACATTCAATAAACTAGTGTCGAACAATGGAAATCTCACAGAATTGATTGTGAGATAAGAAAATCCATTATCTCATGTCTGACTTGACTCGATCATTCTTTAATCTCATGAATATTGAGATAAGGTTAATTTATACTCGATTAAGATCCTTTTTAATTTTTATTATTACTTTTATATCACTAATTACCATGTTATAAACAGTATGTAATTATTTATGTTAATAATATTCGTTTTGTCGAAATTAGGTACTTGAGTAAAAAATGGACATCTTATAATTACATGTTGTTCATGTGGTCAAAGGTTTATTATATCCAGAATTATATACATGATTTAGATATATTATATATCATATATATCCCCTATATACATTTATTTATAAAAGTAAATAACATTTAGAGGTAAGAAGTGAAATGCACCCTTCCAAGAGACGGTAAGTTGTACGTACGAATGAACGCTACTTTCATTTATATTACTTATTTTAATGGAATTGAAACATAATTATACATATATATATTATAATTATAGTATAATACAATATATATTATCATTAATTCTATATTTTATAAATCCCACATAAGGCATTAACGAGTCACATTACTTTGAGGGGGTGGTAGTCCGTGCTTCCACAATTGAGATTATCATATTTTACCACTATGGAAACCATAAAGGCATAATATAAATGGAAAATACAGAAGCATTGTCACGAACTAGCCCGGGTCGACCCTAAACCGGTCACCCGAGCTGGTCCGCGGCAAGTCCCGAGGGGCGTTCCTGATCCCCCCGGGATGGCAACAAGTGCCGGGCATTAAAATTTCAATCGTTGGGAACGATTTCAGCCGAAACTAAAAACATGATCAAAAGAACGAATATAAACTAAACAAACAAACAAACACTAAAGACATAAACAAACCTACACCACGACATACCTCCACCTGACCTCGCGGTCAATGCCCAACTACAACCAGCGTCGCTACCACACTGATGGACTCAAGCCAGGAAAACCTGTACACAAGGAACCTGCAATTGAAAAGGTAAAAGATAGGCGTGACCACAAAAGTACTCAGTAGGTGATCCCCACAACAAAACCCAATGCACTGCTAGTAAATAAAGAATCTACATAATCCAGGTCTGAACATTGATGTAAAAAGTATGTTTTCAAAATGCTTTACTTGAAAAATCAAACATAAGAAATTTCCCTTATTATTTTGAAAGTTAGTTCCCTTCCATCAGTTTTAAACTATTTCTAAAAAGCAAAGTGTTACAAATTCAAATCTTACCCAAAGAGAATAAAACATTTTCACTTGAAAACCATTTTCCCGAAGTCGAATAGTACAGGCTGTGAAGAATGAATGAAAGTAAACAAGCAAGGAAAACAAGTGCAAGTAAAGGAAAACAAGCAAGGAAAACCAAGTGCAAGTAAAAATAAACCAGAAGTTATCAGCAATAACCATGGGTGATCCTAAACTTCCCTAAGAAAAACCCTGGACGTACACGGGTTTAGATTACCTGCGGGCGTGGTACGCCATAGTCAATAACCAACTGGCTGCCCTAATAGCCAACCAGTGGCACATCCCTCCTGGCCTGTCCACAACTCCAGGGGGTACTAACCCGTCTAATCAGGGTTAGCAAGCAACTGTCACTCGATAATCTACAAGATGCCCAGGAACCCATGGTGGTTTTAGTAACACTGTGTAAGTGGGAGGCCCACGCATGTGTGACTCATCTCACCACACTTTCCAACCCATTACACGGACATCGCTACACGACAACCCTCGAAGGGAAGTCCCCCTGTAGAGATGCCCTCACAAGTACGTATATATATATATATGTATAATCACTTCACATTTATTAAAGTGCCAACCGGGCCGTCATATCACTTACATTTTGATCATTTAATACTAAAGCATTTTTAAAGAGATATGACACACGCCATTTCATTGAAAACCCGAAACGCACTTAGAAATTTATTTAAGAAAATCAAATCAGCATCTTAAACCTGGAACACATTTGTTTCACAAGTAGTGTCACTTTCCAACAACCAAACGCACCCCACTTTGATCAAGAGCCAAACAGGCCTTTAATCACCTTTTTTATTGATGATCACCATTTCCCAAATGAAATCCAAACATTTGTCCACGCGACAAAGGAAAACATCTTTCATCAACCAAGAACCACACATAACGTTTTCAAAAACAAGTTCAAAGGTCATACGACGTTTCCCCTAATCAGGTTTCAAGGAAAAACACCATTTTCCATAAAAAATACATCTACTAATTTACACACGCCAAAAAAATTTCAAAACCCAATTCAATTTGTCTTTCATGATTCAGGATGAACCATCTAGCAAAACCACCATGGAAGCACACAATTAAATCCAAGAAAACGCTTTTAATGAAATGCTAGAATTAGAACAACTTAAATCATCAGCAGATCACCACACAATAAATAACTACTTAATAATACTTTTAAATATACTGAAACTTAATAAAAAGACAATGAATAAATATATTCTTAATTTAAAGTTGAGTGCAATGGGAGACCTACCTCAAGACGCAGCTCGGAACGAAAAACGACACGGCGCAAAACTCCCGTTGCGTAATGGTCGCACCGTATTGCGCCGTCAAACAGGTCCTAAAACAATAGACCGTTAGACGGGTTCAACAATAGTAATAACAACAATAATAATAATGTAAAAATAATAATAATAGTGATAACCATATCAAAATAATAATAATAATAACGTAATATAGTAATAATAATAATAATAGTATAATAATAATAACAATAATAATTTAGCATAAGTATAATATAATAATATAATAATAATAACAATAATAATATAATAATAATATAATAATAATAACATCATAAGAAAATAAATAATAATAATATTAATATTAATAATATAATAATGATAATACAACATCATAATAATAATAGTATTAATAATAATAATAATAACAATAATAATAATAATAATATAAATATTAATATGACAAAAATGGTATACGTTATATATAATAATAAGGTTAAAATAAAAAAATAATAATAAATAATAATAAAAACAAACTCATAGCGCGCAGGTGATGCAGTGGCCGTAGGTGGGGCGCGGCGACGGGCAGGGGTCGGGACGCCAGTGGAGGAGGGTCGCCGGACGAGGTCGGCAGTCCGGGACGGCGGCTGGAGTCACCGGAGGCGACGGGAGCAGGACCGGGACAGGAGGAGGTCGGTGTGCGCCGGAGCGGGATGACAGAGGGAGGGGCTCAGCTGGTTGCGGCAGAGGCTGAATGTGGGAGCGGGGTCCGCAGGTTGGACATCAGGGAGGTCGCCGCCGGAGGTTTCGGACCAGCTGGAGACACTGCTGGCCGGAGGTGGAGCATGGCCGGAACAGGGGGCCTCGTGCCTGGAGGGGGTTGCACGGGACGACGGAGCTCATGCAGGGGGTGGGCATCGGAAGGCCGGACCAGCAGAGGAGGGCCGCGGCGGTCGAGTGAGGCGGAACGACGACAAGGAGGCTGGAGGAGGCAGGGTGCTGTGCCGGGACGGGGACGGGAGGTCTAGTGCAGGAGAGCCGCGCGCAGGAAGGTGGGGGAGGATAGGGGGAGAGAGAGAGGGGAGAGGGTGGCGGCGGAATGGGGTCTAGGGTTAGGATAGGGTAGGTTTATATATATATATATATGATAAAAATAAAAATAATTATTAGTATAATAATAATAATAATAACATTATAATAATAATGTTAATAATTATAATAATAATAATAGTAAAACATTATAATAACAATAATAAAATGTATAATAATAATAAAACCTTTTAATAATAATAAAATTTATAATAATAATAGTAATAGAACATATAATAATAATGATAATAGAACTTATAATAATAATAATAATAAATCATATAATAATAATAAATAATAAATTAGTTAATTCAAATAATAATTATTTTGATCAAATATTTAAAATAATAATTATAAACTAATTTAAAGATGTTACACATATATATATATATTTATACATATATAGATCAATATATATATAAAATCATTATTATAAATATATATATAAACATATATAAACATATATATAATAAAAATATCAACAATAATAATAACACAACTTTAATGGTATTAATAATGAAATATCAACATAAAAAAATTATAATATGTAAAACGCCGGGTGAACACACATTCACCCGGGCTGAACGCACGGTCACCGCTAACGATGCGGTGACCGCGCACCGGCGTGACACCGACAATGCAATTAATCTTCGAAAAATTTAAACCGGGACCAGGAAAGGAGAAAAAAAACCGACATCCGTGGTCGGGGTGTGACAATTTTCCCCACCACAGACACTTTCTGCCCCAAGAAAGTCACCAGGACAAAAGTCGGTCAAGATTTAAATCCATGCCCAAATGGAACTAAAGGAACCAGAGAGAACTGAGAATCTCAGGGATGACCTTACTCTACACAGGTCACACCCGACCGATTCAAGAGAAACCTGAGGTCCGAGATTGTGGGGAGAACACGGAGGGTTCTACCCACCACAAGAATTAACTGTTTTGAAAATTTAACACTCAAAACAAGCTACCACAAGGAGGCAGTTCCAGCGCGGGAACTCATAACAAATCCAAACCAACTCCTATAACACGATCAGATTTACACCTCCGTCGAAACCTTGAACCCACGACTAGAGTCAACAACTTCAACACCAGGGAGAACCCACAGAAAAGTATTTAACCAACATGAAATTGGATACATGATCCATTGAAGCCCACAAAACATAACCACATCGACAACATAACTAAAACGAGGTCAACCCACACGAGGGTGAAACACACTTTTAGGAAGGACACCCGATTTAGAATATTACATTCACACGACAAGTCCGCTTAGATTATCATAGATCAAGTCCATCATCACTTTATAGAAAAACATCGCATTTACAATGCTGTTGAAACTTTATTAGCAGGAAAACAAGTATGAAATAGGTTTCTAATTGTTCCACCATCAACATGGAACACAAAACCTGGACCAGAGCTTCACAGCCCTAGGAACTCCTGACTGTGCGCGAGCTTCACACCAAGACCTGTGGTTGGGGCTCTGATGGCTGAAGCATCTTCTGCCTCACAGTCAGGTACAGACATTCTCCCATCACAGTGTCCTCTTCAAGCGACTCTTCCTGAAAAACTTCTCCATATGAACCAGACAACCACATCGATGGCACATCTTCGGAGGGTTGCGACAAGACAGATTTAAATGCCCAAAACGACCACACTGAAAGCATACCATCGAACGATCTGATGAACTGGAAGATGGGACCAAAGGGGATAACTCATTAGGAACAGGTATCTCTAGCGTATTTTCCACACCAGAGGAGGAACTCTTACGAACAACTGGGGATGCTGAAGTACTAACCACCCGCACACCGGAAAGCAACTCAGCCAAGAATGCTACCTCTACCAGCTTCTCGAAACAATGGTCTTTAGAAGGGAGGACTCGCTTCTTGATCTCCGGACGAAGACCCCCAGTAAAAAGAGAGACCTTCATGAGCTCTTGCGACGCTACATCTGGAGAAAAAGAAATTAGTTCCTTGAAATGGTCAACATATTCCTTCACCGTCTGTTGGCCTTGTTTAATATGCACAATCTCTCTCTTTTTCTCCAGCTTCACTTACTCAGGTTCAAACCATTGGATGAAAACAATTCTAAAGACATAACACGTCATTTCAACTTGCGTCGATGGTGGGGCAACCACCTTCCACTGGTCCAGAGCTGGACCCTCGAACAACTTCATAATTGCACGAACCATAACATTATCGGGAGTTCCCAACATTCTAAAGACACGCTCCACTTCCTCGAGCGATTTTACTGCCTCTAACAGACCTTGATCACCATGGAGAATAGGAAAAGTCTGAGGAGGACCAAAAACTGGGCATGACCAATCAGAATCCTTAGAGACCTTTCTGGGTGGCATTTTCTGAGCGACAACTAAAACACGAATCCAAAACCAATATCAAACCGAAGCAACATCAATAAGTGCGCCTTCATCAAAAACAGTCAGCACAAGACCGAACAAATGCGAACACAACACAAAATAAAATATCCTTTTTAAAACCCACTTTTTTATTTTAGACTTTAAAATCACCCTCATTCAAGACTGATTTCCAAATACCAATCCCCTTTCAAATCAAAACATTACAAAACCATTCCCCCTTAAAAACCAATTTATAAAACAAAGTCAAGACTTTAACTTCAAAGACACCCAGGTACTTCCATGACCCGTTTCACATGTCTTTATCCACTATCCATTAATACTCGTACCAATGCGCATTTTACATGCATTCTCACACATGTGCAAACGTTCATAAAGAGGACCTGAGGTTTCACCCCAAACCATTCTGAACCAACTCCAAGCAAACAACAGATTTTCAAATCAAGAGATTTCAGTTTTAAAACCCATTTTATACATTTAAAGTCCTTTAAATGAAACCAGTCCAATTTTCAAAAACCCTTTTTCATTTCTAACTATGCAATCACACAGACCAAAACGAAAACAACATACAAATTTGCATCTACCACTGAAGTGAGGGACTAGTAGTCACGCTCAACATGGAGACATGGTAGTGGGCCATGTCCCAAGCCGACGTCGACAACTAGGAGGAATTCAAAATGTGTACTCAGACTCCACATGGGTCACTACTCCATGTGAAATCACGACGTAACATCGGTTTGCCTCCATTGTCATCTCTCAATCCAAAACAAACCAGAAAGAGATAAAGACACAATTCCCGAACTACCCCTGGTGACTCGAGGTGCGGGACAGACGAGGGTTCATGACGTCCTTCCCGTACCTACCTCTCGAGTCCCGAAAGTTCTAATCTCCACCTACCAGAAAACCCAAATAACAAGAACCACCTCTGATACCATTTTGTCATTAACCAGCCCAGGTCGACCCTGAACCGGTCACCCGAGCCGGTCCGCGGCAAGTCCCGAGGGGCATTCCCGATCCCCCCGGGATGGCAACATGTGCCGGGCATTAAAATTTCAATCTTTGGGAACGATTTCAGCCCAAACTAAAAACATGATCAAAAGAATGAATATAAAATAAACAAACAAAGAAACACTAAAGACATAAACAAACCTACACCACGACATACCTCCACGTGACCTCGCGGTCACCGCCCAACTACAACCAACATCACTCCCACACTGAGCGACTCAAGCCAGGAAGACCTGAACACAAGGAACCTGCAACTGAAAAGGTAAAAGATAGGTGTGAGCACAAAAGTACTCAGTAGGTGAGCCCCACAACAAAACCCAATGCACTGCCAGTAAATAAAAAATCTACATAATATAGGTTTGAACTATGATGTAAAAAGTAAGTTTTCATAATGATTTTCTTGAAAAATCAAACACAAGACATTTCCCTTATTCTTTTTAATGTTAGTTCACTTTCATCAGTTTTAAACTCTTTCTAAAAAGCAAAGTGTTACAAATTCAATTCTTACCCAAAGAAAACAAGCAAGGAAAACCATGTGTAAGTAAAAATAAACCAGAAGTTGTTAGCAATAAGCATGGGAGATCCTGAACATCCCTAGAAAACCCATGGACGTACTCAGGTTCAGACTACCTGCCGGCGTGGTACTCCATAGTCAATAACCAACTGGCCGCCCTAATAGCCAACGAGTGGCACATCCCTCCTGGCCTGTCCACAACTCCAGGGGGTACTAACCCATCTAATCAGGGTTAGCAAGCAACCGTCACTCGATAATCTACAAGACACCCAGGAACCCATGGTGGTTTTAGTAACACTATTTAAGGGGGAGGCCCACGCACGCGTGACTCATCTCACCTCACTTGCCAACCCCTTACATGGACATCACTACACGACAACCCTCGAAGGGAAGTCCCCCTGTAGAGATTCCCTCACAAGTACGTATATAAATATATATATGAATAATCACTTCACATTTAATAAAGTGCCAACCGGGCCTTCATATCACTTAGATTTTGATCATTTAATACTAAAGAATTTTTAAAGAGATATGACACACGCCATTTCAATGAAAACCAGAAACGCACTTAGAACATTATTTATGAAACTCAAATCAGCATCTTAAACTTAGAACACATTTTTTTCAGAAGTAGTGTAACTTTCCAACAACCAAACGCACCCCACTTTTATCAAGAGCCAAACGGGCCTTTAATCACATTTTTTTTAAGGAACGCCATTTCCCAAATGAAATCCAAACTTTTGTCCACGCGGCAAAGGAAAACATCTTTCATCAACCAAGAACCACACATAATGTTTTCAAAAACAAGTTCAAAGGTCATACGACGTTTCATCTAATCATGGTTCAAGGAAAAACACCATTTTCCATAAACAATACATCTACTAATTTACACACACCAAAAACATTTCAAAACCCAATTCAACTTTTCTTTCATTATCCAGGAATAACCATCTAGCCACACCACCATGGAAGCTCACAATTATATCCAAGAAAACGATTTTAATGAAACTCTAGAATTAAACCAACTTAAATCATCAACAGATCACCACACTATAAATAACTACTTAAAAATACATTTAAATTTACTGAAACTTAATAAAAATACAAGGAATAAATAAATTCTTAATTTAAAGGTGAGTGCAATGGGAGACCTACCTCAAGACACAGCTCAGAACGAAAAACGACACGGAGCAAAACTCCTGTTGCGTAATGGTCGCACCGTATTGCGCCGTCAAACAGGTCCTAAACCAATAGACCGATAGACGGGTTCAACAATAGTAACAACAATAATAATAATAATGTAAAAATAATAATAATAGTGATAACAATAACAAAATAATAATAATAATAACGTAATATAGTAATAATAATAATACTAATATAATAATAATAACAATAACAATTTAGCATAATTATAATATAATAATATAATAATAATAACCATATTAATATAATAATAATATAATAATAATAACATCATAAGAATATGAATAATAATAATAATAATAATATTAATAATGTAATAATGATAATACAACATCATAATAATAATCATAATAATAATATTATTATTAATATGACAAAAATGGTAAACATTATATATAAAAATAAGATTAAAATAAAATAAAATAATAATAAATAATAATAAAAACAAACTCACAGCGCGCAGGTGATGTGGCGGCCGGAGGTGGTGCGCGGCGATGGGAAGGGGTCGGGACGCTGGTGGAGGAGGGTCGTCGGACGAGGTCGGCAGGCCGGGACGGCGGCTCGAGTCGCCGGAGGTGACTGGAGCAGGATCGGGACAGGAGGAGGCCGGCGTGCGCCGGAGCGGGACGACGGAGGGAGGGGCTCGGCTGGTTGTGGCGTAGGCTGAATGCAAGAGCGAGGTCGGCAAGTTGGACAGCAGGGAGGTCGCCACCGGATGTTGCGGACCAGCCGGAGACGCTGCTGGCCGGAGGTGGAGCGTGGCCGGAACAGGGGGCCGCGTGCCTGGCGGGGGTTGCACAGGACGGCGAAGCACATGCAGGGGGTGGGCGTCTAAAGGTCAGACCAGAAGAGGAGGGCCGCTGCGGTCGGGTGAGGCGGAACGACGACGAAGAGGCTGGAGGAGGCAGGGTGCTGTGCCGGGACGGGGACGGGATGTCTGGTGCAGGAGAGCCGCACGTAGGAAGGTGGGGGATGAGAGGGGGAGAGAGAGAGGGGAGAGGGTGGAGCGGGATGGGGTCTAGTGTTAGGATAGGGTAGGTTTATATATATATATATATGATAAAAATAATAATAATAATAATAATAATAATAATAACATTATAATAATAATGTTAATAATTATAATAATAATAATAGTAAAACATTATAATAACAATAATAAAATGTATAATAATAATAAAACCTTTTAATAATAATAAAACTTATAATAACAATATTAATAGAACTTATAATAATAATGATAATAGAACTTATAATAATAATAATAATAATAAAACATATAATAATAATAAATAATAAATTAGTTAATTCAAATAATAATTATTTTGATCAAATATTTAAAATAATAATTATAAAATAATTTAAAGATGTTACACATATCTATATATATATATACATATATAGATATATATATATACATACATTATTATACATATATATATATATATAAACATATATAAACATATATATAATAAAAATAACTACAATAATAATAACACAACTTTAATGGTATTAATAATGAAATATCAACATAAAAAAATTATAATATGTAAAACGCCGGGTGAACACACTGTCACCTGGGCTGAACGCACGGTCACTGCTAACGATGCAGTGACCGCGCACCGACCTGACACTGCCAATGCAATTAATCTTCGAAAAATTTAAACCGGGACCAAGAATGGAGAAAAAAACAGACATCCGTGGTCGGGTTGTGACAAGCATAATGAAAACATAAACATAATATATATCATATATAAATAATGTGCCATAATAAGGTCCACCATGAATGGCGGTAGGAGATATTTTAACAATCATCGTTTCGTGAGGCGTTAGTTTTCCATCCACAGAAACATTATGTTCTTTACCCCTTAGATAGAGGTTTTTGTTAGTGTATCTCGAATCATTCTCTTAAAAAATTCCTAGTATATTGAGGATACTGCTGTTGTTACAAAAGGAATGAAATAAATGATTTTTGGGGTTGGATAGGTAAAATAAAAGAAAACAATTTATGAGAAACCGTTACAATTAATTTGGGTAACTCCCTTTGGTTTGAACCAAAAGACTTCTTGAAGTGCCTTCTACCATAGGTAAGGATTCTAGGGGGATGGTAGTAATTTATGGAGATTAAATTTGAATATTTTGGACGAGCCAAATGGCTTGAATGGTGTAAGGAATTGGTTAGAAATGTCTACTTTTATAAGGGAGAGGAGGGGCTCTTTAGGAAAGTGTGAAAAAATTATTTTATTATAAACACATATTCGGTTTCAAAAGGTCTAAAAATGACTAAAGTGAGATATATTATAACTCATATTAAAAATAAATTCATCCAATAATTGTTGGACATTTTTGGGATAATATTTTTTTCATTATAATATTATTTTTTTAAATGATTTATCAATGGGGTAAATACTGCAACATTGTTCTGTCATCAATAATTTAATTTATATGATGTCTAAAAATTATAAAAAAATACCATGATGTAGTAAATATTTTTATATTTCCAGTGAATAATTATAGTCTAATAAATAATTTATATAACCCCTTATAAAAAATAATTTACTAAAAGCTATTTTGTTTTGACATTTTTTCATTTACTTTAAGTGAATTAATCTAAATTGTCATTATCACTCCCAAGTTGCTCAAATCAGTCCCAAAATAGACCCAAATATTCCATTGGTCGGTCATGACAAATACAATAATGTTAGGACTGGTGTTAAGGTAATTATGAATTATTATAATATTCTTTTAACCTTGAATTACTCTATTTACCGTTAACCGCAGTAAATAAAAGTCAAAAGATACTATACACCAAAAAATATTTGCATCTTATTGAAAAAAATTTTACTTATTGATAACTAACATGTATGTAAGTTTTTCGAAATTCAAATAACAGAATTGGTAAAATTACATTTAAACAAAAAATCTATTTTTTTTACTACCTCTTAGTGGTTTCACTATTCATCAAAATTGATGTTTTTCAGAAAAATATCAAAAATTAATCCTATGATATATTTTATATTCCAAATTCAAAAATGATTTAAATTATATCAAATTCAAAACATATAAGTTTCATTAATTAATTTTATAATTAATACCCGTTGTCAAAACAAATAGCATGTTTTTATGAAACAAAACCTATCAAAAGATTGATACTTGTTTATGTCCAATTTCAAAGTAAAATTATTTCAAATGAACAACATTTGATTAAATTGTAAAAATATATTTTAATGTCACTTTAAAACATATTAAAAAAATAATCTAGCCATATAAATAGATTATATTAAAAGGCACTTTTGAATTAAAATACAGTATTTTTCACTATTCATTAAAAAATGATCCTTATCCGAAAAATTCCAAAAAATTTCACAAAGTTAATTTTGGTGTCCCCATTCTAAAATAGGATTATATTTTGTCAAATATAATGTATTAAAGTGAACAAAACTTGATTTAAACAGGTTTTGTAATTAAAAGGCGATAAATCATCCTTTTAATGTAAATTGTGATTAAAAATAGATTCATTCACATTTGAATCCTCTAACCTATATTGGATAAATGTAAATCCATTTAAAAAACATGTATAATAATATTGTAGTTAGTTTCATTCATTCCCATCAATACAACGACTTGGAGTTAACAACCATTTAAAATAATTATATAATATTTTTATGCAATGTAAGATTTCAAAGAAACCTGTTGTTGCATATCGAGTATGCTATAGAACATAGCAACCCTTTTAATTTAAAATTAAAATTTAATTAAAAAATTAATAAATATGAAAAATTAATATTCTTTATTTACCTGGGATGTTATATCCTTCCCACTTTTTGTGAATTATATCCTCACAATTTTAAAATATGGTCTCGGAAAATTTATTAAAAGTCCTATATTAGAAAGAGTGAGTAGTCTATCACCCTAAAAGAAAGAAAGGAAAGAAAAATGGTCACCTGAGTTAACCCATACTAAGATTCCATGAAATCATGGATATGGAGGATAAAAAAAGAGTAATGTTCTGATGGAGAGTGATAGGAAACATGATTAGGAGAAAGTTAACCACAAGAAAAACAAAATCATATGACTTGTGTAAATGGTCATTCATTGCCCAGTAGGAAACATAAACGAATAACTTTTTTGTTTTATGTTCCTTTTCATAATTTTGAGGAATACATCTTCTACATTTAATTAAATCATAAGTAAATATACTTTCCTTAATGTATTGTTTCATCTTTTAATAAGTCTCTACCAAAACTAATCATTTCACTAAATGATGAGAATTCAGAAATATTTGGTCATATCAAAAGCACAAGAATCATCTTCTATATAATCACATAATCCCCAAAAGGATAACTATCTATTTCTATTTTATTTAAACATCAACATAAAAAAATAGTTTGTACAATATCAGATAATCACCCAAAGGATAATCCTTTATAAAGATAAATGCTACTCTAAATCTCCAAAATTCAACAAAAATAACCAATGGTTCAAGAAATAACCATAAATAATTATTTATCCACAAAATTAATCAATGAAATCAAAACTAATATTGAAACCCCAATCTCTAAAGGATTTAATAAGATAATCTTCCAAGGTGAATCTTAACATTTATCTCGAAATAACATCAGTTTCTCTTAAATTATAATATTGAAAAGTAATTAAACTAATCACATATCCTCCATAATAGGTCAATAATTACCTAGACAATCCAAAATAAACATATTCTTGATTCATAAAATCATCTAACTAAAAAGAATCTGTCATACTAACCTGGGACTTCACGTAGTCCAGTGGTAAGTGATAAATACTTGTTGCACTTTGGTTGTGGGTTCGATTCCAACAACTTTGTCTGACATGATGGGTTGTCACATTGTCTTTGTGTTGTCATTTTTCAAAAATATTATAATTTTATAACATTCCCAAAAGGAGATAAATCCATCAAAAATTACCATAACATATTTGAACCACAAATGTATTCTAACAACTTATATTTTTCATCCCAAAATGTATTAACCAGTAATTACATCAAATTCAAGGATCATACAAACGAAAATTATTCTTTATAACTATATCCACAAAGGAAAAGCTAATTATTCCTTGAAAAAAAATTTCATATATGTAACATCAGGGTTACACATACTATAAAAAGTCATCTAATGTAATCTCATCATCAATGGAGCCTTAATACTTTTAAGAATTTCACCATCCTAAAATAAACCACAACTCTTGAATACCTTATATGATGACTTATTAGTCATTCAGCATTCTTCATGATCAATTAACCATTCCTTTCCAACTTATTCTGAAATAATTATTTCCTAAAAACAAATATATGATTCATATCCTAAGATTTCAATAATAGGAAAAAATATGTATAGAATTAATCTATACATATCATGGGTCATTGTCAGTTTTTCCATCCTCAATTGAAATGGTATTAGGTATTGATTAAAAATATTTGTATTATCCTAGTGATACTATTACCAAAACGTTTTTGTAGGAAATGTGTTTCCATAATGACCATGCACACCACATTTAAAACGTTCAATTGATCCCTCAGAAAGGGCTTCTTTCCCATTCATAGAGTCAACTAGATTCTTCCTTTTTCTATTGTAGGTTCTTGCTTTATGACCTTCATTTCCACATCTATAACATCTTTCTATCCATTTGAATAATTTTATTTGGTGTTTCTTTACACATCTTTAACACATAGGTTTTTGAAAACACATACTTTATGATTATTACCTGAACATCCATAGGGATTTGTTTCTCACATATAAGATTCCTTATAAAGATCACTAAGGTTCAGGTGGTAAATCATGACTCCAGATTGTTGGTTGAGAATGACCAGAAGTGTTCTCATTGCAGCTCCCATATCAATCAGTTTCTCATTCAGAAAACCACCATAGTTTTCTTCACATCCACTGTTATTTTGGTTCCTGAAAGATCCATCCATTTACTAAAACAAAAAAGGTCAGTGTGATTATATCAGTAAATACATCATATAATATCTTATGAAGAGGTTTAACACTAAGATATAATTATTCATGTTATCTGAAACTCATTCACCTTACAAAATTAACTATGACTCTTTCCAAAATCCTAACCATTATGGTAATGTGACTTATCCATAAAGAATACCCTAACCTCTAAAGTTATCAAAACCGACCTCCGATACCAACTATAAGGACCCAGACTTAAACCTAAATTAATGTTGAATTAACTGAATAATTCAAATTGAGGATATTTTCAGGTTTATATTTTTAGAGAATTATATCATAACTATTAAATCTCAAAATATTTACAAAGTAGACACTTCTACACAATTTCCTTTTTTACAGAACATGAACTCTTGAAAAAACGGTCATGTCTAGTTCCATGTTTATGAAAACCTGGCTTTTCCATGATCCCTTCCCTGACCCTATATCATATTATGTCATCCGGAAAACATTTCAAAATCTTTGGATGAGAATAAAAAGATCGGTATGGGATACACAAAGAAGGAAAACTATCAGTTTTTCCAAACAACATGTAAACCATGAATACTTTAACAATATAAATACTTTTCAACTTTATGATGTAGTGAATACTCTTTACAGAATAAATGATCATTACTTACACTTTTTTTTCCAAAATATTACTATAAAACGCATATATAGAACACATAACATATAAATGTAACTTGGGACATAATCATACTTAAATTGAATAACCATACGGATGTCATCCACAAATATCACTAAATTTAATATCCATACGGCTGAATTCCAGACCCAATGCATTGGAGGTTATAACTTAACCACCCATCCTTTTATTCAAGACACCACCCGTCATTTTGTTAATCACGTAACCACCCTTCAAATGTCCACGTAACATTATAAAATCATAACAAATAAAATATTTCAAATATAATCATTTAACTATTAAAATTTCATTTGAAATCACAATATATCATTTCAAGATATTGAAAAAATCAATTCTTTATCAAACCATTTTCAAAATCATATCATAAAGTGATTTTTTGGAATCAAAGTGTCACATACCACTTTGAAACTTTTAAAGGAAATAATATTTTAAAAAATTAATGTACATATAAATAAATACTCAAAAAAAATTTAAAACATAGAAATTAATCTTAAATATTTATAATAATAAATATTAAAACATTTAATAATGATATTTTTTTAAAGAGTTTTTAACAAAATGAGAGACTCTTGAATACAAATAATTGTGGAATAACATTTAATCAGAACTTTGTAATATCATGAGAGTAAAGGGATTCATGATATAATATGTCAAAGGATAGTGTATACACCTTATAAGAGTGAATTGGTGCATAACAACAATGAAGTCTCAATGTAAATGTAAATTGAGATGAAATCCTCTATAAAGATTGTATCCTTAAATTAAGGATAAATCAATCTCATAATTATGTGTGAAAAATATAAATACACCCAATATAAGTGTATATTAACTGTAAATAAATCATAGGTTATTCACACATATTCATAGGATGACATATTCAATAACAACAAGTTGATCCCAATGAAATCAAAATTGGGATAAGAAGTTCCTTTGTAAAAATTCAACAGACTAACGACGTCACTTTAAAATTATGAAAATGTGTTCATGAGAAAAAAAGGGAATATCATCACTTGGAAATAAATTTTACATCAATAAGGAAATCTAAAAACATATCCCAACATAATAAGATGTATGTTAAAAGACATAACGAAAATAAGTATTCTAAAATGTGGAGGGTAAAACGATCCCAAAACGAATTGGGAACATACAAATCACACGGAACATGAATTAAGGATCATAAAATGAAGATTTAAATACTAATAAGTGAATGTATATTAAACAAATAGTAAAATCATGGGTATTACATACACCACATAAAAAGAAATAGTGACAATATGGCATTAATATCAATAAAATAGAATGCGAGATGGAACCACTTACTTCATTGTAATCAATCGAGTCATATGACAATAAGTTAATAACCACAATATTATTCACAGAATAACATGAATATAAATATAATAATTATACTATATATCAATTTTCAGAACAGAATACACCACATTCAATAAATTAGTGGCGAACAATGGAAATCTCCCAGAATTAAATGTGAGAAAAGAAAATCCCTTACCTCGTGTCAGACTTGATTCGATCGTTCTTTAATCTCCTGAATAATAATAAATAGTTAATTTATACTTTATTAATAACATTTTTCTAGTTTATAATTTGTTTTATATCACTTATTACCATGTTATAAACATTATGTAATTATTAAAGTTAATAATGATCGTTTTGACGATATTTGCTACTTGAGTTAAAACCGATCTTATTATAATTACATGTTCTTCATGTGGTCAAAGGTTTATTATATAAAGAATTATATTCATGATTTATATATCATATATATCATATATATCCATTATATACATTTATTTATAATAGTACATAACCTTTAGAGTTAAGAAGTGAAATGCACCGTTCATGGAGACGGTAAGCCGTACGTATGCGTTAACATTACTTTCATTTCAATTTTTTTTAATGAAATTAAAACATATTGATACATTAGTATATTATAATTACAGTATAATATAATATATAATATCATTACTATATCCTTTTTAAATCCCACTTAAATAATTAATGAGTCACTTCATTTTGAGGGGGCGGTAGTCCGCGCTTCCTCAAATGATATTATCGTATTTACCCACTATCGTAACCATGGAGGAATTATATAAATAAAAAATACAGAAGCATAAAGAAAAAATAAACATAATATATATCATATATAAATATAGTTCCATCATAATGGCCGCCATGAGAGGTGGTAAGAGATATTTGAACAATCATCATTTCGTGAGGTGTTAGTTTGTCATCCACAAGAAACATTATGTTCTTCACCCATTAGATGGAGGTGTGTTTATGTGTAGCTCAAATCCTTATCATAAATAATCATAGTATAAAAAGGATACTTATGTTGTTACAAAAGAAAGTAAATAAAAAGATTTTAGGGTCTGGATATATAAAATAAAAGAAAATAATTTAAAATAAGTCATTACATTTAATTTGGGTAACTCCCTTTGGTTTGAACCAATTGTCTTTTTGAAGTTCCTTCTTCCTAAGGTAAGGATTCTAGGTGGAGGATAGGGATGTTGGGAGAATAATTGGACAGATTTTGGAAGAGAAAAATGGCTTGAAAGTGGTGAGTAATTGGTTAGAAATGGTCTCTTTTTATAAGGGGGAGGTGGGGCTCTTTAGGATAGTGTGGAAACATTATTTTATTATAAACACATATTCTGTTTCATAAGGTCCAAAAATCATTACGGTAAAATATAATTTGACTCATATTGGAAATAAATTTATCCAATAATAATTGGACATGTTTTTTATAATATTTTATTCGTTGTAATCTTATTTATTTAAATCATTTATTAATGATGTAAATACTGCATCATTATTGGTTCATCAATAATTTAACTTATTTTATGTATAAATCTTATAAAACAAATACCATGATGTAGGAAATTATATTAGCTTTCTAATTAATAATTATGGTCAAAAAAATATTTTATATAACTCCTTTAAAAATTAATTTACCAAAAGATATTTTCTTTTGTCATTTTTGCATTTACTTTTAGTTATTTAATATAAATAGTCATTATCACTCCCATGTGGCTCAAAGGGATCCCAAAATCGACCCAAAGATTCCCATGGTCGGTCATGACTTATACAATTAGGTTATGACAGTTTGTATGGTAATTTTGAATTATTATTATATTATTTTAACCTTGAATTACACTATTTACATTTAACCGCAGTAAATAAAAGTCAAAAGTTACAATTCACGAAAAATAATTTTCATCATATTGAAAGAAATTTTAATTTTTATAACATCCATGTATATAGGATTTTAAAAATTCAAATCACAGAAGTGGTAAAATTTCATTTTAATGAAAAATCTGTTTTTTAACTACCACTTTGTGGTTTCACTATTGATCAACAATTGATGTTTTTCAGAAAAATAAGAAAACTTCATCCTAAGATATTTTTGATATTACAAATTAAAAAATTATGTAAAATTTAACAAATTGAATACATAGAAGTTGCATTAATTAATTATATAATTAATTCCCATTGTCAAAACAAATAGCGTGTCTTTTAGAAATAACAAGTATCAAAAGATTGATACTTGTTTATGTCCAATTTCAATGTGAAATTAATTATAATGACCAAAATTGGATTAAATGGTAATAATATATTTTAATTTCAATTTAAAACCAATTAAAAATATAATATATCCATTTAAATAAATTATATTAAAAATGACTTTTGAATTAATATACAATATTTTTTACTATTCATTAAAAAATGTAATTTATTGGAAAAATTCTAAAAATTTACACAATGTAAATTTTTATGTCCCCATTCTAAAGAAGGATTATATTTGGTCATATAAAATGTATTAAAGTGACCATGACAATATTTAAAAATGGTTCTCCATTAAAAGGTGATAAATTAGCCTTTCAATGTAAATTATGCTTAAAATTAGATTCATTCAAATTTTAAGCCTATAAAATTTATTAGATAAATGTAAATACATTTAACAAACATGTATAATAATATTTTAGTTAGTTTCTTTGATTCCCATCAATACAATTACAATGAGTTAACTATAATTTAAAATAATAATATATTATTAGTTTGCAACGTAATATTTAAAAGAAACTTGTTGTTGCATATCTGGTACGCTATCGAACATAGAAACCCATTTAATGTAAAATTAATATTTAATTAAAAAATTAAAAAATATGAAAAATTCATATTCTTTATTTAAATGTGATGTTACACCTAATTCCTTATTACAATAAACATTAAAATATTTCAATAATTAATTAAAATTAATTATTTTTTAAATATGAAATTATTGGTTGAATATTTATTGAGACATTATACCGAAATATAATGATTCTATATGTGTATCATAAAACAGTAGTGAGAATTTAATTTTAATTTTAAATTAGATAAGATTGCTTTTTTGTCTTCTAACAAGATGATATTATTCTTATGATTGAATAATATAATATTATCTAAATTCATTCTTCAAAATCCTTTAGTGGTTTTGGACACTTATTCCAAAATCATATGGAATTTATTAATAATTTATATTGGATCATCCTATTAATCATCATTGTTTCTTAATATTCACTGATTACCTTATGATGGTTTAACCTTGTGGGATACAGTCTCTAACATATCATCAATCACCTCGTGATTTTTCATTATGATATTCAGGTATATATAGTCATAATGATTTATTGGAAGACACTTCTTCAAATCCTAATGATGTTTTTAGTACATCTTTATCCTTAATCACTAGTCAGGAAATAATTAATGATCAGTTCTGTAATAATTCAATGGAAATATATTATAATAGATATACACATCTCAATCTACATCTCCATTAGAAATATGTTATTTATATGTAATTTCATATGTTACTACCATAAAAATATTTCTATTCTATCTATCCTTCTATGAAAATATCTTTTTAAAACTTATGGCTTCTCCTTCCATGGAATTTATTTTATAGATTCCTTTAGACCCCCATAATCAACATCCTCTTCTTCAACTTACTCATGATCTTTTCCAAGATAAATTTAAGAAAACATAAGATATCATAATTAAAATCCAATTGCAAATATATTTTTCCAATGATAATGTAAAAAATATCATGATATCATTTGAGATTAGGATTGGGGATAACTTAAAATTGAATGTCCTGTATAAATGAAATGTGTCTAATGACTGAAAAAGTAATGAACATAAAATGTATCTTGTGAATGAAAATTAATATGTTAATGGATGTAGTAATTTTTTAGAAATATTATATCATTTATATAATTGAATAAAACATGTTAATTTTAACTTCAATTTTAATCATACAAATATATTTTAGGAGTATTTAAAAAATTAGTTATTTTTATAGTTTTCCATATGATAAAAGGAGAATGTCATGATGAAAATCAAAATCAATTTTCATTATTGATAAATAATGTGAAAATTTAATAATTTAAACTATAAAATTATAAGAAATAGAATATACAATACAATAAAGAGTATAATTTTATTTCAAATAATGATGTGATTAATTATATTAAGTATGGTGATAATTGAGGAAGTTGACTAAATGAATTAAGGACTTAAGGAGTTTATTCTAAATAAAAATAGTCCGTGAACCCACTTACTCCATAATAATGTTGTTATGAAGAGGAATTTAGTTAGTATGAAAGAAAAGATAACAAAATTCATAATTAATTCCATTTAAGAATATATATAGTTGTTCTTATAAAATAAATCATGAAATATAATAGGGATATAAAATATATTATGAATCAGAATTACTATTTTGACATATAACATGGTATATATTTTAATTTGATTTAATTTTTGTTATCTCTTAAAATGTTTTATCTTAAGTAAAATATTTTTGTAAAAGAAAATACTATTGATATTATTATTATAAAAGCGATAACAAATAATGGGGATGTGATATGTATTGAGCTGAAATTTATAATAATTAAAAATAACTTAGAATAATTCTACTGAATAGAGTATTGATACTCTATCAAGGAAGTTAGTTACAGTTCATAAGAATAAAATAAACTTGTGAATTCCATTAAAAAACATTGACATTGACCCATGATACCATGAACTATCTTTATAGATACTAAATATTATTAAAAAATAGTGGTCTTAGTGAATTTAAAAGAAAAATGGTGATAATTTCACTAGGGATTTTGAATTGTACCACTGTTACATCTAGTGAGTAGAAAAAAATTTCAAATGTATTGTAGTAAAGAAGACTATATAAACTCTTTATACTACCTAAGGTTAATCAATGGTAAAATGGAATTTTTGAAATCTTGTGAAAATTAATATAATTTATCTATGATCTAATAAAATGGAGAATCATTAATGAGAACTATAAAATGAATGTTTAAAACTGTGGAGATTCTATTATAATGGAACATTTTGATGTCATGAAGTGTATAGAAAAAGAATAATTGTATCATTAAAATATTTCTATTCATCAATCAAAGAGTGTAAATGAATTATTTGAGAGAATAATATATCATTAAAATAAAAACAAAAGAACAATATAAAGGCCATTTTATTGCATTATAACACTTTTTAATCTCATGAGGAAACATATAGGATACATGACTAACCCATATATAGCAATACGATTAACATAAAAATACTACAAAAGTATTTAAAATAATGAAATAAATTAAAATATATCAATTTGAAGAGTGATAAATAATATGTAATATTTTTTATGGTTAAATAAAAAGCATATGAACAGAGGAAACCCATGGATCATGTCTAATTATTTTTCATTTAACATGATAGAAATCATAAATCTCTTCATGTTATGCATTATAATTATAGTGTATTTTTACTATTTAAAATAAGTTGTAACCCAATATTAAATGAGTTAAAATATATAATATTTATGAGTAGAACTTCATATCCAAGGATTGTATCTTTTTTTATGAGTTAATGAATTATATCATGAGAGTTTTAATACTTATTATTATGGTATTAATTTTATTTTATATAATTATAGTTGAATTACTAGATGGATATAGTAGGGAACAACAATTGTGATGGTAAAATAATGAAGTTATAAACTAATTAAAATTTATAGTGATAAAAACACTTGATTCATGAGTATGAATGAGGATAAATAGATATGGAAAATATAAATGTTCATTTGAGGTAAAACAATATGGATATTATTATTAAGAAAAACTAAATCAGAAAACGAATGAAGTAGAAAAATGAAACAATCAATGTATATGTGGTGTGTAATAAAAAATTGTATTTATGAGTTATAATATAGTAGAGATGAAAATGAAAAAACATTTAGCATAGATACTCTCAAATAATTTTTGTCCAATTAACATGAAATAATCTAATCAAAATTAGTAAATTATTATTTTGATGAGTGACTTAACATGTCGTGTTAATGGATATTTTATGATGAATAAAAAGTATAAAATATAATTATTTAATAAACTTTTGACATTTTATAAATATCATTTGGGATGTGATTTAAAAAAATGACCTAAAATGGAAATTATAAAATAATGAATACATTGGTGGTAGACATTGATAAGTATAAAATAAATCATGAATATAGTCCACTATTAATACCCTAAATATAGTTTAACTAATAATAATAGTAAAATAATTATAAAAATATAGAAAACTATATTTTAAAACCATGGAATATTAAAATTATTTTAATTATAGGACATGATAGTTGTTTTCTATAACTTGATTCATTTTTCACTATAACAAAATTTAATTAATTTTTATTTTGCATTGTGGTTGGAAATAATATATATTTTTTTATCTTGAATGTATTTATAATATTTAATTTTTCCAAACTAAATGTAATAAGTTTGGGAAAGTTTTTAACAGATCTAATGAGGGGATATTTATTGAATATAAACCTAGTACAATTATTAACTAGTGTCATAATATGAAATTGATGGATATTTATGTAAATTATGATCTACTATTTTTGTAAATAAATAACAGTTTATAAAAAAAATGTAATATTGATAATGAAATTGATGAATATATTTAAGATGAAAATGACTAACAAGGTTCATTTATTTATTTTATATTGGATGAAAATATAGTACAAGATGATTCAAATTTTTTGACATGGGTAGAAGGATCAACAAAGGTGGATATACGTTTTAAAAAATAGTAATATTTTCAAATCTAAAATAATCCTATGATTCAATTGAAATTTAATTCAAACCAATAAATTTTTGAGAAATTAAAATCAAACATTATTACTTCCTATGGCTGATCCTAATTTATTTAATATGTTTTCTATCATAAATACTGGATTGAAGAGATAAATTAAAATCTAAATACAATGGAGAAGAATTACACATTGGAATTGTTATCACATTCCAATTTTAATAATTATATTCTGATAAAGTGGGTTTTGAAAAATAGTTTAATAATAATGGATTTATAGTACAAAAACGTGTTCAATTTTTTAAAAAGGGATAATATTTAATTGATGGTAAATACTATATTGATACTATTTACCTATTCAAAATGCATGAATCAATCTGAATTTTTAACTAAATTTGTTCTATATTGAGTTATAATTTTTTCTAACTATAAGAACTATTTTTTTTCTTGAATATAGAACATGAAGAATATGATTATATTGATCTAATTTAAGGTCATATACTAAATAGTAATGGTTTATTAGATTTTAGGCTAATGATAGGGATAAATATTCTTAGAAACAAACATACATTATTATATTCAAATCTAGAAAATATTTTATAAGTGTTTGATATTTGATAATGTAAATTTTGAGAAAAATATCTATGTTAGGGGACATGATAGATAATATATATTTAATTTTTTTATGATAATTACATTATTGTACTCAAAACAAAGTAATGGATTTTGATGAAATTTATTCAAAATTATAAAACATTTTAAAATTTCAATAATAGGTAATAAAACATTCTTTTAGTAATGAAATTAATAACAAAAACATGTATTATCATTGATATAGAGGAGAAATATGATCCTCAGTTATTGAATTTTTTTTACAATAGAATATTAAAGTGATGTACATTCTTTTATATAACATTGAAAAAATAAATATTGTTATGAAAATAGATTGAGAGTATATAAAAAGGACTATTACAATATTATCAAAATCATATATTATTAACTATCATTACTTATGGTTATTGTGTTTCTCATTAGACTTTGTGAATGAATCTAAATAAAACCAAATGAATCAAATATTATATATTATAAATATATCATGGTATTTATTATATATACACTTGATTATGTATTGAATAACGACAATGAAACAACATTTATGTATTATTGTTTTTCTAATGTGGGTTATGAAAATTATAATGGAGATTATTTGTCCAATTTTGGAGGTGCATTATGTATTAAAGGAAACATTTTTTAATATAACTATAAGAAGAAAAAATTATTCAATGTAATCATAATGGGTATTTTGTATATTGTGTCAACATAATAAATAACTAAAATTATTTGGATGAAGTAACAACATGAATATATAAGGATGGAGGATTTATTTCCATTAGTGATCAAGGGTGTTAATATTAGAGAAATCGACTTTTTAAATAATTCAATGAATCATTTTGTTTTTATATAAATTTATATTAAGTACCTCACAGTCAAGTACAACATAGAACATAGAGGTATTATCTTGGAATATATCGTGTTGTTGTAGATATTTTTGGATATATGGTCAAATCCCCTGAAAAATAATCAATTCAAACACTTAAAAGTACTATTGAGAATGCATTAGCCACTGAAATCACAATGAAGATACCTATTTATTTTCACATTTTTTACTCCTTATCATTTATTTATATAAGAGAAATAAAATAAGACATATTAAATAGAAGTGGGAGAGAATTTGACTTTTTTTATACGTATAACAATCTGTGAGAAGATGAGGTTTTATTATTATGACAATAATAAAAGAGTTGTTAGTTCAATATTAAGCAATATATCATATATTTTTCATATATTTCTCACAAATACATAGGGGAAATTAAATATACCTCTATGATTATGAAGATTGTTAGGCCCATATGAATTGATTTAGAAAATGGGGATGTAAGAAGATTTTTTTTTGGGAATATATACTATTTATAAATACACATAGGGTTATGGAATTATAAAAACCATTAGTTTCCCATAGTATGGTATTTAGATAAATTCCACATACGGATGATTTTATGAATGGATTCTGGAGATGACTCATTATAAAGTAAGAATGACGACTATGTTATATTTTTATTAAAAATGTTATTAATGGTGATTAGAAGGATTTATTATGTTGAATTGGATAAATGGAATAAAAATATTCACTGATGACTCAAACAGCAATATGATGTCAAAAAAACACATCATATGGAATTTGGTTAAAATGACCAATTAGTATAACCCATGGTAGTTGTGGTTTGGATGGTAATGGTGTATTGAGATCCCATTGAACTAAAATATAGAAGAATAATAAAGATGTTATGGGTATTTTTTATTTCTTGGTTAATGTTAAAAACACCTTCTTACACTGTTCATAGATTTGAATGTAAAATAGTGGAACTAAATCTCCAACATGAGGAGCTATGACTAAATACTATGTGGGTAATATCATAGTAATATGAAATATTCATGTATTCCTCTATTAAGGTGAAACTCCCAAAGGATATAATTTCATCACTTATGAATTTATGTAGTACTATATCATGGTAATGTTCATTATTTAATGATTTATAAGAACTTCATATTTAAGGGAGTAAAACAACCAATTAAAAATGAGGATGCATATAGATATCAAGGCATGGATCCAAATCTATCAGTGATCAGTGGTTCATTAAAATGATGGTTCCTATCAAATCGTGTTGAATCAAACATTATAATTTTATTTTATTACACCATGGATGAGTATGAAATAATAAGTCATAGGTCCCTATATCCTTTATAATATCATCTACAATGATACATGGCTAGGAAAAAAAATAAGAAAAAATAGTTCCCAATATAAACTACATTTGGAGGAAATTGAGTAGGATGAATATTTACTGAATTATTAAAACACATATATTCCTTCATTTTACATATATTTCAATATCATAATCCAAATCTTAGGATTATTTCTTTTTGTAATTGCATAATCACATCTATAGAGTGATTATAACAACTAAACATCAAATTTTATCAACTTCAAAAATAACTGTGTGAATGTAGAGAACCCGACCCAAGTATCACAGTGCTATTGTTTAAATTATTACATTGTAATGTTATAAAATGAATAAAATAACAAAAGACAAAATATTTTATTTGAATTTTTAAACTGGATGCATATTTGAATGTTTAGTTACTATTTAAAACATAAAATACACAATGAATTGTCTAGAAAATTCAATTATTCCTTTTAGCATACTCTTATATATAATTCATAAAACACATCATCATATCCTTTGGAAAATAAGTCATAATAATGGGGTGGACTCAGATTCTATGTAAGGGTAATATTATAGGGGATGATATGAATAAATAATGCGTAATCAATATATAAATGTAAAAAAACAAACACAAATCATTTAATAAATCTAATGTTATTATTATAGAATAAATAAAAAATGATCAAATAATTCCATATAAATAATCACATTAGCTTGATAACATAGCCATTAATATTATGAATAATAGAATAATAACATTGAATATTAATAAATGTATACGTAATGATTAAATTTATAATTCTATATAGCTTAAATATAAGATTTTGTCCATCTTATAAGACGTATCAATAAATTTGTAATGCCTCATCCAAAACCCAATCTATTTGTCTCATGAGACCTACTAATACATTGTGAGGATATATATAATTGGGGCCCACACATTACATACTATATCTGATGATTATTTATTATGAAAGGGGTGAAACAAAATCAACATAATATTTAATATTGAAAACCCAATATACAAAATGTAAATTCGTACCCAAATAAAATAAGCATAATCAGTAACCATCTAGAGTAATACGGTGAATCGTAAGAAAAATATACATCGTTATTGAAATTGATCAAAAATCATCCAAATAAATAATCCATATGATATAAATATATCATATCATTAGTGGATCATTTTTATAAAATTGTATTGATGTCATTGGTGAATAAAATCACCATAAGAAGTTCATTATTAATATTTTGGAGGAAACTGTCCATTTCCCTTTGATAATTTCCTTTTATAAAAAGTTCACATTACATTTTAAGTATAAAATTATATGAAAATAACCTTAAAAGACGTATAATAACCATTAATACATTGTGTGGCCATCATGGAAGGAAATTATATTCATTCCATAAACATTAAAACAATGATGCATTAAAAAAAATATAAAAGTAAATTGTAATTGTTTTGATAAAACCGAAGATTCCATCAAAACATTTATAAAAATTTAAAATGAGTAAATAATTTCCCTAAAAACAATTTTGAAAAGTATAATAAAAATTTTCATTAGAATTTATAAAAAAATGGTTTCTATGAAATGGGATTTCTGAAAGATGGGATGAAAAAGTTGGATTTTCATAAAATCATTTTGTCAACTATTTTAATTACCAAACTCTTATAAAATGGTACTTATTTCATTAAAAGATATTTAATAACCATTCTAAAATAAATTATATTTATATTTCAAAATAGATATCATATAATTACACCAAAGTAAACTTAAATACAAACAATCACAAATAATGATGAGATTTTGAAATAAACACTTACAAATTTAGTTACTTTTAAATCAAAGAACAAATGAATAATGTAACATAAACCGAATCAATAAATAAAATTTAGAGAAATTAATTTTTTATATAACATAAAAATTGTGTATTACATACTAAATTCAAAATAAATAAATGGTGATTATTGAATATATCTCACAAAAGTAAAAATAAGATGAGAAAACCATATATTGAGTTTGACTCATCACCCATATTATTTATATTCCCTGATAAAGAAATTATGCTACTAATTTACTTATATAAGATATATTTTTCATGTGTATTATTCCTTTTATTTTACATATATAAATGTTAAATATTATTACATAATAAATTTATATTACATCAAATGTTTTAATGATAATTTGATAATGTTTATAAACATTACATTGGAAGTATTACTATTGTCAAGGACATACTTTTATAAACATATACAGAATAATGATCATGAAATAATTATAATAGTTACAAATAAATTAATACTTTATAACAAATTATAAAATATGGTAATCAATAATGGGTTATGTTACAATGAAGATGGTAAATAGGTATTACCCATGAGTAACATTTCCATTTTCCAATGATCATCAAGGATGGAAGGTATGCAATATTTTATATTTCCAAAATTAATATAATATAATTTAGAAATTATAAATTCTATAAATATAATAATAAATATAATCCATGTAGATTGATAGTGAAAATAGAATCATACCACTTCATGAAGGCTGTAGTCCAAATATAAATGAACGACACTGTTATTTTTCATTGTAAAATAGAAAATGAAATATATTATACTTTCATAATGATAAAAAAATTATGTAACTTATATCTCATATATTCCTTTACATTATCTTCTTTACCTTTAATGTAAAGAGTTGGTGAAAAAAGAGTCACATCAGGTTGTGAGGCTGTAGTCCACCATATACATGAGATATGTTACTATGTCATCAACAAAATGTTAATTAAACGTTTTCTATATTATATAATGAATAAACATGTATAATTATGTCATAAATATAAAAAATATATATTTTATATCTATAATTATAACCAACCATGATATGTATTTATGTAAAACTGTCACGAGACTTCGTGAGGAGGTAGTTCGCCCTATACAAGAGCAATGTTATCGTTTATAATTTGATGGAAGAGTATATTGATATTGGTCATTAAAGTAAAATAAATACTTCTCCATTTATGGTAGATAATTTCTTTAATATATAATAACAAATTAATAAAATTTAGCTGGTGTTGAAGAATAAAAAACCAAAACGCACAGTTTGGAATTTTACCTCTTCACAGTTCCTCAAATTAGGAATATATCTAATGTTTTGCAAGATTGTATTTATGGAAAAAAATTTGATTCTAGGATTTTTTTTATAAATGTTGGGACGTAATTTTAGTAGCAATATTCCAAAAAAAAGTGTTTGATCGTGTGAATAAGATAAGAGAGTGGTGGCCTTTTATAAGTGAGGTGAGCGGAAAAGTTGTAAATTTTTAATAGAAAAGCTATTATCCATGTGTTCTATATAAATTATCATTCCAAAATTTATTATTATCAAGTACAATACATTATAAGGTGGAAATATGTCCACAAAATATGTTTTATATAAATATTTAGATCATTTTAAGCCTTATATTATTAATTTAACCCCCAATATGCCCATTTTTACCTTTACCGTGGTAAAGATTTTCTAGTTCTTACACTATTAACTTGGGATAAATTTTTTTTTCACCATATTAGGTAATATAAAATATTGAGATTCCAAACATGAAATTCATTTTTCCAAATTCCGTTCACATAAATAGACAAATTTATTGCAAAATTAATCACCTACATTTGACAAGAAAGTGAGTTTTTAAAGAGAAAATGTTGAAATGTTTACAATGTTTATTTATAAATATTAAATTTGAAATTTATTCAAATTAACTAAATTATATTAATTGGTTTATAATTGGAAAATTTTAACATTAATACCAACTCAAAATTAAAATTTTTCCTCTTTTTATTGTTCAAATATAAAAAATTTTTAAATTTAAATTCAATATTTTTCATTATTCATCAAAAAAATGAAACATTAGAGAAAAATATAATAAATTAACCCTAATATAAAATTTATATTATAATTTTAAAAATTAATTTAATTTTATTAAGTTAATATTTTAAAATTGTTAAAAATTAATTTCACTTTTTTTCATAAAGTGTGTCTATACCTTCTTATATAAAAAATAATTTTTTAAAAGAAAAAATATCTTTTTTCAATTAAATTATTATTATTTTATTTATAATCAATAAATAATGATAATTTTAATAAATTATTTATTATTATTCATTAAATTAAATTTAATGTCTATGTTAGAATATAATAATTTATTATGGTTCACTTAGACAAAGGATTGTGTGTTTTTATGATTTCAAAGAAATATAATTTAAAGAAATATATTTCATGGTTTTTATAAGTTTATTTTGATGTGTTGTATTTGATTTTAATGAAATGGATATTATTATAAAATCATGGTGTTCTAAATTCTACCAACATTAATAATATCACATCCTCAAAATTTACACATCATCTTGGTAATCAGTGGTTTTATATTTCAAAATTCATTTGTTGAAAACCCACCTCATAAAAAAGGTTAATGAATTATACATTTAATAAGAGATAGAGGGATGTATATAGGACATATATGATAATACAAAAATATGATTACATGTAAGAGAAATTTGGTGGATATAGAGACACTTCTTTTTCTTAAATTGCTATAACATCATTTCAAAAAAAAACAACAGAAAACCATTACACATTGAGAATATAAAGGTTTAGTGTCTTGGTAAAATTAGGAATATACATAAATTTTCTAAATAAAATATAAACATTTAGTTATTTCATTATTCTTTAGCTTCTTATTGGCCATTGAATTTTAAATAGTAAATATAATCACTTGAGGATATACATAAAACAATTAGAGACCTAAAATCCCTATTAGAGGATAGATAAGAACATGAAAAAATAAAACATGTTTTGATAATAGTCATAAAATAATAATCATCTTCATGATAGTAATAATAATATAATTTCATGGAATTTAGGAATGTATAAAAATGAAACATCATGTCTTAGGGTCAACTACCACACATAGTTCTCAACAAATATTGCACCATGCCCACAAATATTTCACATTTACACATGGAATAAATCCCATTAACAAATAAATTGGATTTGTATATAATTCCAAGTGCATACATCAAATCATAACATTTAATTTGCGCTATGTAATTCTGGGTGTACTCGTGACATCATAACATTTACATAATCATGCTTGCCAGATATAACGTATATCAATATTACAAATAAAATACACAATTTTAATGAATGGGTTTAATTACATAAATCATATATTCATAAACATTGGGTTCCCAAATGATTTAGGGGATAAAATTATTGATATAAGAATCATCATCAATGAGTGAAGAAGAAACAATATCGAGAAGTGTGTCTTTTTAAACAAGAGTTATTTTTGAAAACATTGTTTTAGGGTCATGAACTTATTTAGATATCATGTGTATAACATAAAAGGTAATATATTGATAATGAAATTATTTTTATGGAATATATATACTGAAAATGTGTTGAAGGTGGGAAAACCCCAAATAAAGAGTGTTGTGTATGAGAATTCAACTTATTTTGTGTCTTAATGATTCCTTCATGTTGATATAATGTATATCCACATTAGATTAATTCATTAAAAATTATGAAAACTTTTATATGTGAATATGACTCATTATATAATTTTTAGTTCTCACATGGGCCTTTTGATGAGTTTTATAGTTTAATCCCATCATTCAAGACTGTTCATATTCTTAGTTTTCATGATCAGTTCAATTGTATAAATGAATGAAAGATTGATTAAATAGAAGATGAAGATATATAATTGTTATTATGTATTATTAGTTATCATATATAAGATTAATTTATCTTAAAAATTATTTGGTTATATACCATGATGGTTATCCATTCGGTGAAATTTAATGATGATCATTTTAGGTTAATTTTGGACGGGTTTTTAACCCAATATATCAATTTAATTTATCATTTATTACTATGTGTAAATGTTATTTCAATAACATAAATAGGGTTATCAAAAAAAATTAAAATCTTTTTAATCCTATTTATACATTTATTAACATAGTTTAATGTTTTAATGGAAAATCAATGTGCATCACCCACGTTGTCGGTAAATTGAGACAACACATGCGGCAATTTAATTTTTAGATTAAAAGAGTGTTATTTAAGGGTTTATTGTTGGATATTATATTACCATGATAGAATTAAAATATATATAATTTTCTAGAGATATCAATCCATTTGTATGAATGTAGTGGATGGAAGAATAAGAAATAGAAAAGATAATTAAAAGAAATTAAAATAAAATGGAAGAAGATTTTACATCTTTAATCTCTCCTAATCATGAACCTACATAGGGAATAGGTTTTAGGGTTTTGATGATACAAAGAGATCTTGGACGTCGGGGAGGGACTAGGGAATATTATTGGGAATATTATAGTTAACAATATAATATTTTTAGTTTTGAGGATAAGATGGGTGATGGTGGTATTTATAGTGGTGGAGAGGGGAGTTTTCTCAATAATTTAGTCATTTGTATATTATTTTGGCTCGTGAATATGAATAGAAGAATATTATCATCAAATATACATAAATAATGAAGTATAGTTCTATATTTTGGTTCTTTCATCATATGTAAATCAATTATTTGTTATATAGATTATAATGTAGGTATATCATAAATTACTGTATTTTACTATTCACAAAAAATCATGTACTTTAGAAAAAAAATCAAAAAACTGTCCCCTACAAATGTTTGGTATGTAGAATCAAAAAATAAAATAAATTTGTCAAATAGGATTTTCTAAAAATAGTTAATTTAATTTTTAAATAAATTTACATTAACATGGAAAATATAAATTTTAAAATTATAACTGATTTTATAACACTTTGAAAAAATTAATTAAAGGGTTATAAAATTATTTAAAAATCATAAGACATAATAATGTTAATTATTGAATACATTTTATGAAAACAAATATTCTTATAAATTCTTATATTAATCATATAATTTTTATTTAAAATTTATGACTTAAAAATTTACAAACACATAATTAATAATTTATACAATACTTACATATACTATGATATAATTATAACATATTTTCACTTACCAGATTAATAAATTTTATTTTTATGTACAATTGTTTATGTTAATATTCTATTTGAAAATTTTATATTCATTGGGGTCATAGTACTATTCCAAAGGTCTTGTTATTATTTCATAGTTATATGTTACTCAAAATATATAAATACTTATTATTTCATTAATTCATAATGTTTACACCTTTTAAAATGGTCTATAAGCGATTTTATGTGATTTATGATATATTAATATTCTATAAGAATGGGAAAATTTTCATTAATAAAAGAATGGGTTGTTACATTCTTATCCCATTTTGAAATATCTCCTTCAAAATTTCATTTTATATAAATAGTTTATCGTGAATCTTCTTCATTACCTCCTATGGTTCCCAATTTGCTTCTTCGTACTTATTGTTCCTCCATAATACATTGAAAATGTCGGTTGTCTTGATTCGTAAAACCATATATCTTTAGTCCGAAATCAGTACTGGCTTCTCCCCTTATGAGAGATCATCCTCCAGTTGAACCACCTCTGAGTTTAGTATATGTGAGTGATCTAGTATGTACTTCATTAAGTGTGATATGTAAAACAAATGACTAAATTTAGCCAAATTCATTAGAAGTGCAAGATGATTAGCCAAAACTCCTATGCGATCAAGGATCTCAATGGGGGAAAATGTTCCCTGGGATTATTATCCATTTCAATCCAAACCAAATGACTCTATTCAATAAAGGTATACAAAGTCCATAGCAACATTATCACATTTCCACATGTGTATAGGAAATGGTTGCATCATACATGTTTTCTTCCATCTCTCTTCATTAACATGTTGACAAATCAAACACCATGATATGATATCAGTAATACCCTTCTTCTTGTTGTCCCACCATAAGTTCTCTCTAGGATCAATGTGCAAATTGGTCCTCCAAATATAGATATAAAATGTTTATCTATGTGAATTTTCCAATATCTTTTCTTTATATTGGGTGATAAAGGAACATAAATTCATGTTCTAATCCAAATCACACCACCATCATCGATATGGAAATCTCATAGACCCTCTTCCTTTACTACATTAATTTTTTTTGAATCTCTGTATGATCCCATTACGCCGGCTTAATATTCTCATAGATTGAATTTTGGGAAACCATTTGGTAAAGGTAGGATTTATACCATTCCCTAAAGATTTACAAATCCTTCATTTTCATTTCCATGATGATAAGGTCTTTTTCAATCCACCAAATTGATAGTTTAGTAGGTTATTTTATGCTATGGTCATCATCTACCTTATTTTCCTTGATAGGATTATAGTGAATGGAGAAATTATAGTCATTGATTAGCTATAACTGTATCCATTGACACATTTTGAGCTTCTTTTGTGTGGATATATACTTTAGGATCTTGTCATTATTATATATGTCACACTTTTCACCATAGAGGTAGTGTCTCCATATTTTCAATCAAAGAAACACATCTACTAGATCTAAATCATTCCTAGGGAAGTTCTTCATAGGGATATTCAACATTAATGGGGCATAGGTTACCACATTATAATATTCCATGAGTACACAACAAAATACATTCTTTGAAGAATCACTTTATATAACAAAACTCCCTCCACATTTTAGTAATGTGTGTACATGTGTAGTGATCATAATTTTCATTATCTCCATGAAGACTTTCTCACATTATTCCATTTATACATAATTTACCCCTTCCATTTTAATATAGTTTGAGGTCTTGATAGTCATAATAAATTTCTCACAAAATGTTGGTAGTAACAAGCTAATAAATGAAAACCATAGTTTTCTATTACACTATTGTGTCTGGGCCAATCCTCAATTACCATTTCTTTTGAAGTTTCCATAAATATTCCCTCACATGAATTCATAATTCTTAAAAATTTGACTTGCTACATCCAATATTCACTCTTTCTGAACATGGAATTCAGCTTCTCCTTCCACAATGTCTCCAAAACAAGACTTACATGTTCTTCATCTTCCTCCTTGATCTTGGAGTAGATGATAATATCATCAGAAAACAGTACAAAAAATTTGTTAAGGAAATTTCTAAATAGTATTCATCATATACTATATGATTTTAGAGGAATTCGTATGTATTATGGGAATCACCTAAAATAGATAGTTCCCATACCTTGTTTGGACGACAGCCTTATGAATATCATACTCCTTCACATTTCAATAATGATATATAGAACATATACTCATATTTTATAACTATTGATATCCTCAAAACTAACATAACATGTCATCAATCCTTCTACGAAGATACTTTATATTTATTGTGATCTTCCTTATAACTGAATAATCAATACACAGCTACATTGTTCCATCCTTCTTCTTGATAAAGAGCACTGGAACACCCCAAGGTGAGGCAATAGGGATTACAAACACTTTTTCCAAATGATCATACAGTTTCTTCTTTAACTCCTCACGTTTTATAAGATCTATCCTATAAAGACATATTGAGATAGGAGTAGCTCCAGGTTTGAGTTCTATTGAGAACTCCAACTTAGGATCCTATGTAATTTTGTGTATCTAATTGGGAAATACATCAATTTATTCCCTCAAAATAATAATTTACCCTATACAGATTCCCTTCTATGAGTCAACCATTTGATCAATGTATTCTTCTTCATATGGAATCAATACCCACAATGTTGTGGGGTTTTTCTTTTGAGATTAATGATTTTCCTTGCACGTGTTGGGGGGAATGTGATGGTTCTGAATATGAAAATAAAATTCCATTCCCCAATAGATTATATATGGTCTATATAATGAGTGCCAATCCATTACCAGTATAGAGTAAAATACCACCAAGGGATGTATCAAAATATTTTCTGGAAGAATATTCTAACGTATTCTTATAGGAGAACGGTCCAATACATGGATTGCAATGATTACAACAATTAGTGGTTTTTGAGATATCCCTACATAATTGTTGTTGGGATTCAATTCTATAGATCCAACAATCATGAAATATATAAATGAATCCATAGAACTATAATCAAATAAGACTTTTTTCATTATTGATTCAATAGGAAATGTACATTGTACAACTTTATTTTCTTTCTCCAATTTTTCATTAGGGATGACATAATCCATCCCTTGATTCTATTGATTTTTGGCTGATAATGATGTTTTCCCTCAAGGAATATAGGTTTAGTGCACTATCTTTCATAGTTATATTTCTCCATACAATTCTATCGTTGGGCCATGGGTGGTTCATTCCTTTCCTCCATGACATCGCCATGCTTCCTCGTGTCTTTTTGATATTCATGACCATGGTTTCTTCCTTTCCCACATTTGATGCTTTTACCTGCCCCTTTGAGGAATTACCCATAATTCCTTTCACATATTTTTTCAGGTGGGTGGTTGAGTTTTCCTTACACCTTTATCATTATATCCTATAGCATTAAACAATATCTTTAGTTTCTTATCAACAAAGCCAAGGGACCATTATACAAACTCCATCTCCACTTTATGTGAACATCGAACAACATCTTTAATTCGCCCAAGGATTCTAATTGAAATAACCATTAATAGGTGTGGTTTAATTCAAATAAAGATTCAATATATTTTTCTATCATTGTCATTAACAAAACATGATATGTACCATAAATGACTTTGGAGATTCTCTTTGTCGGTCATGGATGATTTTACATCCTTTTTATTTACCTCTATGATTTCAATCTCCATCTATATAAGAAGTTTTCATGGGAAATACTTGTTAAGAAACATTATATTTACGGCATCTCACTACACATCTTCTCTTTACTCCCCTGGATTGGTGTTCTTAATAAACTCCCACAATTGGTCGGCCTCTTTATCGAGTTGATAATTTTCAAGGGTGACTTTCTCCATCTCAGAACAGTGAAGCGGAGAAAAAATCATCTCCATCGAGATGACAGACTATTCTATGACTAGTGGATTAGACGATCCACTAAAAATTATTAGGTGTTTCCCCTAAAACATTAGATATCAATTTCCCCCCTCTTAAATTACGGAAGAAGTTTCATATTATTTAGGATTATACTCATAACCTTAGACAGTTGTGTAAGCATCTCTATGATATTTTGAACTCCACCTCCCAAAGAATTGGTGGTGTTATTGGGTAAAATGCATCATTAATCCACACAGGAGTTGTTTTTCGATTTTCTCATGTAACTCAATATTTTCTAAAAGATAAAATGTTATAAGAAAACATAATTCAAATAAGTGATGAATATATAATTTATTATTCTGTACAATTAAGTCTAAAGGAAAATCTTGTGTGATCCCTATGTTTAGAAAATCTTCTTGTTTGATTTGAAACACATAGTCTCATTTTATAGGTTTCACTAAGGTTATCTAATACTAATTAAAAAATTAACTAAATTGTTCGATGATACCAACTATAGAGACGCTTCTTTTTCCAAAATTAATAATACATCATTTAAAAACTGAACAACTTAAGACCATTACACAATGAGGATCCTGTAACATCAATGTTAATTATAGAATTAATCATTTTCATATTTATGAATATTTTGGAATTAGATTGAAATTTCAATTTAAATGATATTCTATGTCTATTATCAGACTCGACTTGAAAAAATGGGTTTCTCTAAAATCATAAGTCACACACAAGACTAAGTTATAAGAAAATTTAATATATTATTAATATAATTTTTATCATTTGTAGTTATTTCATAACCGTTATAATGATGGGAAATAATTATATTTACTATATTATGAAAATAGACATTAGAAATGTTTATATAACTATTCAGTAATTTAAAAAAATTAATTAGGAAATTATATAAAACCCAATTTATTATTAATGATGTTTTTTAAAAACAGTTAAATGGAAATAAGTGCTTTTATAGAATAATAAAATCACTCTTGATGTATTATATTAATGAAATATATATATTTTATATTCAATTTAAATATTAAAAATCATCTAACATTATTTTGGACATTATATAAGTAGAAGTTCAATTTATGAATAAAATCATTATTTTTCAAAAAATGAATTTTTTCCTTAATTTTTAGGAGAACCCTTTTTAAATCAAGTTTTTTCACATTTATATATTCTATTTAACCAAAAAAATTGTTTTTTGTGATAATGAAAATATGGTTGCTTCATTGATAACACATGATTGGTAGTTATGTTATAAACACCAATACATTGGGTTTGTATTTCGGTCGTATGGATTTTCCATTTATTGATATGTTTGTATGTTGATTGTATTAATATTAAAATTATCTATGATTATGTATCATGTTACTTATAAATTTTTAAGGGGTTTCTGTGAGTTTAAAGGTAATTTGATGATTACAAAAATTTTATGTAATTTTCTTTTATTCATTGAAGTGTATTTAATACTTATATAGGGTGAAAAGTATTTATTTATGATTAATTATTAATGGATTAAATGTTTTTTAAATACTAATAGTTTTCCTTCTTTGTATATACCTTAATAAGATTTTTATGTTCATAAAAGGTTTTATAATGTTTTTTAAAGGATTTAAAGAAGAATATAATCAAGGATTGGATCATGGAAAAGTTACAATGTTTAAACATGAAATGAAAGAATGTTTATTTATAAATGATTTTATTTTATTAAAAAAATTAAAGTGAGTAAAAATGTCTACATTGTAATATTAAAAATGTTATGTATGTGTTATTGACTAATTATATAAATATTTAAATGTAAAAAGATCCCTAATGAGAAATAAATTAAAATTTTATCATCACTCAGAATTATGTAATTTTAAAATATGGGGCCTTAGAGTTGGTATCATAGGATGTTTTAGAGAACATTAGAGGTTAGGATAATATTTAAGAAAAATTTAAAAGTTATATTAGCCACAATGGTTATCATAAAATAAAAAGACATTGTTTATTTAGATAAATGGAATGATATTTATATAAAATTAATAATCATATCATAGTTTTTCTCTTCATCATAATATAGTAAGTGATTGTTTTATTGATATACTCACACTAACAATTTTCTTTTTTGTAAATGGATGGATCTAATAGGAACCAATGTAAAAATGGATATGAAGAAAAATGTGGTGGTTCAATGAATATGAAACCAATGGTATTATTATCAATAATTAATACTCCCATACATATTAAAACAAAAATTTCAGGAGTCATTATTATCCACGAGAACCTTGGTATGTTTTCTAAAGCATCGTATTTGAGAGAAATGAATCCCTATGGATGTTGAGGTAACAATAATAAAGACTATCATATTCATCATCATATGTTTCAATGATGTGGAATGAATCACATAGGAAAAAATTTTAAACAGATTTGAATGAGTTATATATGTTATAATAAAGGTATTAAATCAATAACATGTGATGGAAAATATAATCACTTAGGTGAATCTAGGATAGATAATTAATTACAATCGTAGTTATGAATTGAATGTTTTAAATGTGGGGAGGATGGACATTATTGAAATAAATATCCTATGAAGAGGGTTCAGAAATGGGATTAGAAATACAATAAAAATATATGTTTAGAAATACCTAATTTCATTCTAATTAATGATATGGAAGCTGAAAATGAACTATGAATGTTATGGATTATTTCTTCTCTCATTTATTGACATTATTGAAACTTATAACGTGATTCTTGTTTTTATTTATAAGAAATAAGTATTGTGGATGAATATTGAAAATAATGGTTAAAAGATCCTGAATAATGTTGAATAATGAAAAAGTTGTCATATATAGGATTCAAGAGTTCTGATAGTTTGTAGGATGATGAAATGATTAAAAGTATTAGTTCTATTTTCATTATAGGATTACTTTGGATGAATTTTTCAAGTATGTGTAACTCTTATGATTTTTATCTGAAAATATTATTTGAGTAAGATTTTTCTTTTCTTGAGTATAAATAATTATATAGGAATTAATAACCATTAAGAGTTACATGATATTTGATTTATAGATAATTATGGCTTATTATATTTTTGGTTTTAAAATGAATGTTATAAGATATACTTTGAGGTTAAATTATGTTTTGGTTTATTTTTGAAGAGTTTATCTCATTTTAGGATGTTATGAAAAATTATATAGTTTTAGAAAAATGGAAAACATATAGGATGGGTGACAACACGTCACATCGAACAAGGCCATGGTAATTGGACCCACAATTGAAGGGCGACAAGGGGGAATCACTTAGCACTGACCTATGTGATTCCCCTAGTAAGTATGACTTTTAATTTTTAGTTAAATGAGTTTAGGTAATAATAAAAATCTAATTATTAGAAATTATATTTTATAAAATGTATATCCTTAGTATAGGAATATGATTCGGGGATGATGTGATAATTATTATTTTGGAAGACGTTCACTATTTTTGGAACCCTATCTGCCAAATGAATATTGAATACAATGAGATATTATTTTAGGAGTAATTATTGTTTTTTATTTTGCCATAATATTTGGTTTTTGTAGAAATAAAGATGTTTCGGGTTATTTAAGGAAATGATTAATCTATCCTGTTGAATACATGATTATGTTTATTAGTCTTCGGAATAAGACATTAATAGTAATTTTTTATCTGGAGATAAATGTTAAAACATGTCCTGGTAAACTATGTGATCAAATCCTTCCTAATATTTTTATTAATATTAGTTTGAATTATATTATCTAATTCCAAGGATAGTTATTTTTCAAATGGTCTATATTGAAATTTGGATTTTATTGTTTTATTTTGGCCATTAAAAGTAATTTTCATGATCCAAGGGTTTATTATTATTGCATAATTTATTTAACTAATCCTAACCGCATTGATTTTGATTAGTGATTAAATATTGGAGAAATAGTCAGTAAATATTTTGGGTATTATAAAATTCTATAGATGTTGGTTCTAGTGATTTATGAGTGAATAATTAAACTTGAATACCTATTGTTTAAATAAAAAGATGATTTTGTGGTGAAATTCAATTTGATTATGTAACTATATTATTCTAAAAAGTATATTTCCTTAGTTTCTTATTCTATGTATTCAAGAATTACATAACTCTATGAAATGGATATTCAATCAAAAACATTATCTGTTTACATTCCTACTATGAAATCACATACATTTTAACCCATCACATGTTACTTATATTCTTATTGTTAACTTTCTCATGATCATGTTTTCTATCACTCTGTATCATAACATGATGGTTAGTGATTCACTGAAATCCATGTTTTTCTAAATGGAATAATAGTATGTGTTATATCAACTATCATTTTTACTACATGTTATTTATTTTAATGTGTATGATTTATTGACTAAATTTCGGATAAGGGATTTCAATGAAGTAATTCTGAAATTTTAAACCTTTGTTTCCAAACCAAAGACTAATGGTGTGTGGATGAAATTGACAAAAGGACAAATGATTTAACATCCCATGTAATCATTGAATAATAATTTTTCATATTTTTTAACATTAATGATTTATATAATAATTTTTTGTTAAAAGGGATGATATATATGATATTGTACTGACATGAAATAATGGGTTTCTCCAAAATATTACATCCCAGACAAAACTAATTTATACTGAAAAATAATATATTATTAATATAATTATTGTATATTGTAATTATTTCAAAACATTTATAATGGATGGAATGAACGATATCAATTAAATTTTCAAAATAGGGATTACACATGATTATATAATAATTCATTGGATTCCAAAATAAATAGGGAAAAAATATTTACCAATCGATTATAAAAGATGTGTTTTCATAAAAATGATTTAAATGTTAAAAATATTGTTTATAAAATAATAAATTCAAACATAAGGGATTTTATTAATTATATATATATGTTACATATTAAATTTAATCTTTTATGTTTTCTAGACATGATATAATAAGAAATTCAACGTTATTAATAAAATGAGTATTTTTCAAAACGATATTTTTTCCACATTTTGATGGTGAACAATTTTTAAATATAGATTCTTTCTATTTTATATTTTCAATTTTTAAAATAAAAAAAATTATTTGGAAGTGAGCGAAAATTATTATTTCGTAGAATTTTTGGTATTTTTATGATAATATTCATTTTTTAAAGAATAGTGAAAAACATTGTATTTTAATTTAAAACTGAATTATCATAAAAAATATTTATTTATATTGATTGTTATTTTAATTATTTTGATGTTTAATTAGATTAAATTTTAATCATTTTATTAAATTTAGTTCATTGGAAGAAATTTAATATAGAAATTGAATAGAAAAACTATGTGAACATTTGGTCATTTTACGTAAAAACCCAATTTTTTCATTCTGACAATGACATTCATATTAAATTTATTTTTTCCACTTATGTGAATTTAATTTTATAAAACTAAAAAAAATTGTAATAATTATGAAATATTTGGTCCAATGGGATTAAATTATTTTTTGGCGAATAATAAATTTCATATTTTATTTAAGATGATGAAAGGTAAATAGGGTGATTAAAGAAAAGAATAACATTATATTAATATAAAACTGCCATAAATCATGTATTAATCTTATTGGAATATTTTTGGCAGACAAATACAATACATGAACCAAAATTGAGGACTTTCGAAGCCACGTGGGTGTGATTATGAAATTAATAACATTTTATTTAATCGAAAAACAAAATTTTTATAAATATGCCTCTTATTACTATAACAATTAAAATATGAAGTTATATAATTGATATATTAGACTTTAAATATTATCTATAAAGATAAAAATATTTTCTTAATATTTGTTATTTATTTATTATTTTATAAAAATAAATATTCAAATTTCATTATGAAACAATGATTATGCAATAAGAGATACAATGACAGAAGAATCAGATAAATGATATAAATATTGTTAAAATAAATATAATATGAAGTATTATATGCCATTAACATATTTAATATAATAATATGACATATTATAAGTCCATTAAATGCCTTTTTTGATGTTATATATCAATTTTGATTTCATTTAAATTCAATGAAATGAATAGTATCAAAATTGACATAATTGATATTTTATAAAAATAATAAGTCATTTAATTATTAAAAAAACATTAAAATAATTAAAATTACAAATTTACTATGATATGGTATAAATATTCATAATGTATCAATTAATGGGAAATTAAATCCATATTTGTTATATTTCTATCCTCTTAATATTTAAAATGTTTTTACAATATTTCAAACTAATAAAGACTAATTATGGGTAATCCAAAATAATAATGTCCAAAATAGAATACGTACATGACTAAAATTATTAGATTAGATGATTTAGAAATATAATCATCTTATATTATAAGTAAATTATATTGGGACTATTTGGAATCAAAATTGAATTTATATTAATTTAATGCTTTTATTATTTCCATTGTCCCCCTCCCACCTCCTATAAAAAGAACCAAATCCCCTCTATTACTCACATATCCAAGGCCTTCTTGATTGGAAAATTTATTACAAACAACCTTCTTATACTCCCTATCTAAATTCATGAGACCTTAATTTTGGCATAGCGCCCTCATTAGAGGTGTTAAGGTGCTTTTCAATGGTGATCAACTGAAGAAGAGGTATCATTTTCATTATGTATTTCAATTTTATTTCTTCTTCCACTTCAATAAAATCATCTTTTACCGATATTAAAGAATATCTATAATATCCAAAATATATTGAGATGTTATTATGATAATATCATCAACTAAATCCATCTCCACATCCATTAAATGAAAATGTTATTAATCATCCATGCATACGTGTAAACTATCACCTCCACGAACTGATCTAATACATTTTCTACAATTTTCCCTCATGACTCATTGTAAAGATGGGATCAATTATTATATATTATATATAAAAATATTTGACATAATGAAATAATAATATTTGAATTCTATTCTTACATTCAATTTACATAAAAATGATAATGTTGTTCATGTGTAGGTGTGAATAGTCACCTCCACGAAGAGATTTGAGTCATTTTGGTAATATATGTGTTCCATGAAATACATATTTATTGGTTTATATTATCATGTTAATGTTTTATATCAGAGGTTTCATGTTTTAATATTTCATTTCATGGAAAAAATGTAAAATTCGATTGTATTTTTCTTGCTAAAATTTATGATTTAAAAGATGAAAAATATACAATTTCTCAGTTATAAAATTTTATAAATAACTTCAAAAATACTAATAACACTAATTTAAAAATTTGTTTACTTTTAAAATATTTCATGAAATATTTTCATAATATTTTGTCATATATTTTAGTTATTATGAATTTTTTTCATATATAAATATTTTTTCTATTTATTTATTCTAGAACCCATTTTCAGTGTATTAATTCTGTCAATATCATGTTATTTATTTTAATTTTAAATGTTAATAAATTTTTAGATGGGTGTTTTTTTTTTGTTTTTTTTATGTTTTATATTACATTTTATAGATAAAAAGTGTTCAAAAACTGAATCTTTTCTTATAATAGCTATTTATTCTTAATATGTCATTTAGAGATATTCCATATTTAAATACCAACATGTTTGGATGGATTTTTTTCTACCTTTCCAAATATTATATATTTTAGTGTCTACTTTTTATCTAATGGATCTTTTGGGATAGAATTAACAAAGAGTGTATGAGCCTTCGTAGTGGTACAATAGAAATTTATCCTCGATAATGTAAAAATGATTTATAAAAATGGTAGTTAGTTTTTTTTTGACATATATGTTCATAACATGTTTTTATATTTGGGGGAATAAAAATACTTCTATTTATTTAAAAAAATTACAACTATCAATATTATTTTTTTTATAAACTGACATGGAATCAAATCAACGTATTTATTTTTTAAAAATATATATAAAATGTTAATCTAAAAAAGGATTTCAATGTCGATTATTCATAAAACCAAATGTTAAAATGTAATTTCCACGTTTTTTATAATAAGAAACAATTTCGAAAGCCTCAATTTTTTTCTTGTTGTACATTAAATGTTGATTTTCTACGAAAACAAACATTGAATATATGAATCAGTTTTCCCATTTTAAAAATAATATAACATTAATTTTCTTAATTTTGTAATGAAGATATTTAAATTTAGAATCAATTGATTTAACATTGATTTTTTATATAAACTATTACTTAAAGTCCACCTAAGATTCATTTTTTTCAATTTTTAGATGATATATTGATGAAAATAACTGTCAAAAATATTATTTATAACCTCTCTTTCATTATCCTTAGTTAAAAATGATGTTAAAAAATAAAAAAATGGAACCTTTAAATACTCTATTCTACTAGGGGCCTTATTCATCATGCATGAGATGCCACATCTTCACCCATTCCTTGTTAATGGTTCAATATACCTGCAGTTTCACTTAGATAGTTTGACAATCAAGTACATGATGATATTAAATTTATTACCTTAAACTACACAAGGAATGAAGTGCATACATATATTGATGAAAAAACAAATAGGGTAAACAAGAAAAAAAATCATACTCTATCCAATCAGGTCATCCTTGTGACTTAAGAAAAATGATAAAGTTATTGTAGGCGGCCTAGAGATAGTGGGACCTATAACCATGTCCTGATAAAATACATTCTTCACTCATTGGACCCTATATTTTAGGATAATGTATGATCCAAATCTATAATCCCTTTACATTGCGAAATCCTCTCGGATGTGTCAAGCTGTGTGTTAAATTTTTTTGAATCTTAACTACTTTATAGGTTGAAGTTTCATGTACATTAGTTCAAATATCTTGACCATATGGAACTAAACTATATATAATACCTTATCATAACCTTAAAAAACTACAGTATAACTAAATTATTCTATATTATATAGAACAATTTTCAATTCTATGTTACCATAACCTATATGAACCATTTCCTCATTGTAAGATTTTAATGTGTGGTATTGACAACCATTCCACAATATGTTAAATTTTATTCACTCAATCTATATTCCATGGTGTGAAATAGATCAATGTATAATATATTTACTATAGAAGACTATGACCCCTAATCATTATCAGTCTCCCACTACACCAATAGACATATTTGATCGTCACTTGGAAACTCATTCAATTTTCCCGTTAAGGCGAGTCTGTCATTTTCTTAAACTGATACACCCATCCGATTTACTCAAAGCAATGGTGGAAAAATATTTAATGTTTAACTCCATCCAAACATACACTCAATTCACACTTGTGATTCACACCTTCCATTAATTGGATTTCTATCATCTTCCATGTCTAAACGGACTCCTTAAGAGAAATTGTGCTTAAACACACTAGCTCACCCACTGTCCTGGGAACATATATTGAAGGAAACATTTTGAAATTTCTATGTTCATGTTTTTAGAATAGTGTCAAAATTTGACCATCATTAGAATGTCACTACTCATGCTAGTATGGTAGTGAAACCAGTGTTTAAAACAAGGTTATAAATCTTCTTCTATCGTAATTTCTCACCCCCCTTTGTTTTCCACATCCTAGAAATCTCAATCCACATTCTTCGTCCTCCTTTTTATTATGGTAGAATCCGAAACCCATTGTTTTACCCCAATAATTCTCTTACAAATGATGGGAAATCAATTCGGTTGTGTGGAGTTTCACTCCCCAACTAAGGATTTCCTCATCAAGAAACTCCCAGTATTCGATGGATTACTATAACTCCTAATATATATTCCCTAGAAGAAACTCTCAAATAAATTAATATTCTTATGTTTTCCTCTTTTTTCTCACAACATGCATGAATCACGTTGTCATAGGGGATTATAGTATATTTTCTTATTAATATGACTAAGGATAATATTATTTTTGTGGGAAATGATAATATTATAAGATTAATAAAATGAGTTATAGCCTGAAGGGTCATTAATAGACTGGATCTGCTTATTAAGTACAAAAAATGGGTGGAACGAACTCTCTAGGGTTTGGTCTCCCTAATTTAGAACTCCATCACATATTGCCTCTTTCAGGGAGTAATTAAGGCCTATTTCCACCATGTGAGCTATATTATATATAAATGTGGCACATTGCGGGCCTCATCGAATTGGAATCTTTCCCAACCCTACTAATTATGGAAATAAACCACCAGATATTCTTCCCCCACTACCTCATCCTCTACTATCACAAACTTCACCATTAGTTAGAAGATAATATACTCTATGGAAATGATGATGGATTTTTACTATTGTTCATTCTTCCACAGCTAACCAGGATCATGTCCAGCAAACTAGACCACCTTTGTACCATCATATTTCTCCTTCTACATGGAAACATTCAGTTGTCTCATTTCTACATACACTCTCTCTGTAATGTAGACATGCTTCAATGAATAGAGGGCTCATAAATCCATTCCTCCATTCCCCAGGTTAACCAGCCAATGGGGTAAGGATCCCATTTGGCTCACTATGTATTCTTATGTGTTTAATGTGATAAATTTATTAGTATTTTCCAATCCCTATTCCAAAATATGGGATTCTATTTAGTGATTTCACAACAATAATATTTTATGCCTTAAGATTGAAGAGACTCATATTCAGCAATTTTTTAAGTACATAGTTGATAGGGTCCTCTTCTTAGATCCAATTGGGTGGGTCGCACATTATGTTTAGAGGTGTGATGTAATGGGTTAAATGTTATCTGATGGATGAATATCTACTATCCTTTGTTTCTGCCTCCCCCCACAACCATATACTCATTTACAATAAGTTCCAAAACTAGGTTTAGGGTTTGATTACAAAAATGGTTAGTTGAAAATGGACAATAGGATTCCTATGGGATAGGTCAACAATAGGACAAATCATCTCTGCTCCCTCATCTAGAACCAATTTCAAATGAAAACCCTTCCTTCAGAATTATTCCATATAAAGTAAGGGAAATTATTTCAAAAAAAAGTAAAAAATTGGGTAGAGAAAACATTTTTTAAAAAAGGTGGACATAAATGAATCATTTAATTAAATAATATCTATGACCTGGTCCTTGAACAAGAAAAAAAACCACTTGATATTCTTTTCCAATAGTTAGAACATCGTCACGCACCATAATGACCCTCTATATTCCATGGAGGGAAGTTACAAGATAACAAAATTTGTAAGTGTAGAAGAGTTAGGTAAGTATCCAAGACATCATGAGAATAATTATAAATGGGGAATAGAGACCGACTTGGAGGTGCCACGGGGATCTCAATGATGAGCCACACCAAAAGTCGTGCCCCCCTAATAGTGTGATTCGCTTTTATAATTCCTTGTAGGCACCCCCCATAGATGATCGAGAGTACTGGAGGGTATGTAACATCCCCTCTCACCAATTCTATTGAATCCTCTTCCAATCTGGCCTCTGTAACATACACATAGGTGGGGTCCCTTGTGCTTGTGAGTAGATCACATTACCCTTGATAGAGGCCCTCTAGATATACTTAGTCGATACATGCATGACTCAAGAACATGGGTTATAGGTTCTAATGGAAATAAAGATGACATGGTTATTTGAAATGATTTACCTCTCATAAAATCATCTCAATGATGTCATCCTCCTTGAGAGTGACTTCCCCACTCTCATATGAGATTTCTTGGTTAGTGTCAAAACCCTAGGACTCCTCACAACTGAAAACATATGAGTTGACATTGGGATATAGTGAATCATAAGAAATAATCTTCATGTAGATTATTTATTTATGACATGGAAAAAACATCACTATCACTCATTTAGTGTTAGGTTCACCCACCCTATTCCAGTACATAAAGAAATATAATTCTACTACATTTTTAAACCACTATATAAGTTCACATGGGTTGTATTTTTTGTATCCCGACATCTAATAAATCTATCCCCTCTTAGTTATGTACCATAACATCCCATTATTCAGTGATATTCAAATAAAATATTATTACAATTAGAGAAAAATAATTAAGGATTCATCAGTCAAAAAAACTATATATCACATCTCCTTTCTAGGGCCCCCCTCAGATTATCTCTCACCTCTGTCAGAACTCTCTAACTACTCTTGTAGCTACATTTTATGGATATCCAACACGCCAAAATGAAATGACCAAGAAGGACTATGATCTCCCACCATCAACCTATCCTGGTCCCACTTTTCCAGGTGTTCACTTTTAAGGTAAACTTATCCACATCCTTGTTACCCGTGTGGCTCACTTGACATTTCCACTTTCCTCCCCCATTGGTGAAAGATCATGCATGGTTGTCATAGGATCCAATTAACTACATAATTATAGGATACATTAGCACCAGAATTGGATAGAAACAACATAATATTATTCATGGTTCCTTCACCCTATAACATACACAATAGCTGGTGATGGTTAATGGGGGGAAATTCTTCATGTACCCCACGAACACTTAATCCAAAAACTATTGGATTCATCCAAACTACTAAGTGAACTAAATTGGAGTGTGTCGTTTGTAGTAGGTATGGTTTTCAATCTGTACAAGCATCAATCTTCTATTGAATAGATTAACATATTTCCTCTCCTTCAGAATCCCCTCTAGGTTGTCGACCATCTCACTGGTTATGGTTGGTAAAGGTCTGATGTTGTTGTTCATATAATTATTGATGTTCACCATCACCATAGATTCATTGAGAATCACTGGTTTCTCCTAAGAAATTATGAAAATATAATGTTGTAGAGAAGCATATAGAGCATTAATTGGGTTTCCATCATATACCACCCAATGGGTTCCATGATCCATCCTTGTAGAAATTGGAATATACTATAAATATATGAAGGCATTTCCCCACTTGTAATATCCCAAAATTGAATCTACATACTAAAAATAATAGAGACACCAAAGATAACTCTCTTTTATTTCTCCATGTTTGCCTACATCCCCAACACTATTGGTAATTGGCCCATACATTCATCGCAAACCAGTACCATCCATCAACTTAGTAATTTTTCTAGGAAGATCATGTATAAAAAATCTATAAGTGAGTCATTCATGTCATACCCCCAATCCATATAAAATCCATCCTAAAAAAATAGATAGTAGGACCCTTGTATCCCCATGAACTATTCTCCCATATAGAACATTCAGTGCCCTAGTATCATCTCGATAGCGCAATCATGAAAATTCCCAACCATGTCTTTAAATTTATTTCCTTGTTAAAATGGGGTCGATACCCAATACCTCAATCTACTTTTCCAGAAGAATATTTTTTTTTACTCTCTATTAAATCAAAAAAATATCACAACATGGTCTTATGATATTTATATTTCATAAAAATGATCCTACCAATATGATACAGATCCAAAATGTTGATCCACACCTCCCTATGATAAGGGAGTAAGGTGTTCATGTATGGAAACCACCTTCAATGAAGATCATATAATAGATCGTGCTAGAGATAGACATAGAACTGGTACATCCACACTACTTCATATAAACAGATATGTCATAGGTCATCCCCATAATCATTGCAATTAATGTGTTCCCAGTATGACCAAACCCACTAAACAATATGATTTCCTCCATCTTCAAAACCTCAATCATCACACAATCCAATATTTTCATTTTAGATTTTAGCATGAATATTTATCGTATAGTAGGTGTAGAATTATTTATCCACTAGTTATTTCCCTATCACTATTCTTATTAATTCAATCAATGTGTATATGGATGAATCATTTCATTCTTTGATTGGGTGGATAGTAGTAGTATCATTCCACGTGTTGAGTATGTCATGACAAGTGATCCAAAAACTATGCATGTTAAATTTAGTGGATGAGATTGACACGTCACCGAACAACACACAATTATAATGTTAATGTCTATTTCTAAAAAAACTCCTCTTGGATTATTTCAGTACACTCAATAGCTATAAATTATCATATTTGTACATCATGGCTTAAAGAATGTCATAAATTTTGGCTATCTATCCCCTCTATGAAGTGGATATAGTGGAATCTATAGTAGTTGTAATAACATGGTCATCTAGGTTTCCATTTCTATATTGTTTCAATTTAGTGTAGAGACTAGATAATGAAATCTAGTCCTCTTCTATAAATGAATTGTTTTAGGAAAATTCCAACAGTATCATACAAAATTTGGTTACATCATAAAAAACATGTTCTATAAAATGGACTTACTCATATATCACTTCATAGATATCATGAGTTAGTGAAAATGACTATAGTTTTTTTTAGGAGAGGAATATTTTCATAAATAAATTATTGGTGACCAAAGAGGGAACTCTAACCCAATTTATAGGCCTATGGACACCCCCCACCATACCACACAAACTCCCACATTCATGTTCACACAACTGGATTGTGTGACCAAAAGTGATAGTTGCATGAAAATGATGGAAACATATCATACCCATTGAAACTATCTTCAGAAATAATCCTTCTAGTTCCCTATCATCACTAATTTGGAAGGGGGAATTTGAAGGCTTTTAAATCATTCATTTACCAATAAAATGTGTGGATTCTCCCAAAAAATACACCAACACCCCCTAGATACAATTCAATGGGTAAAGCATCGATTTCAACTAAAATTTGATTTATTCGTGAATTTTTTTAATGAATGAGGATGTTTGACATCCCAACATAGGTACCACACACTGGTTCCTTGAGCTAGAAAAACAATGTCACAACATGAGCTCCTCTCCATATGCCATTGGTATAAGACTAGTATAGAGGGTTTAATAAATCAGTAATGGAGAGACTATAGTCTCTTTCATTAGACTAATAAAATAATAATAAATAGTTTCAGAATAACCTATCATAGTAAAAAAACTAATACCTCATGATAAAAAATCATGAAATAAATTATAGAAACTAAATAATTAAACATTCTATGAAAAACTACTTTTCCATAGTCAAATGGAAACTAAAGGATTAGTCCACTTATTACTTGTTAGTAAGTCTCAAACCACATCTAGTTCCCTCATCAATGATCAATCCATAAATAACACAACTAACACATGGCCTTTTTTTCTTAACTCTTACTACAATAGTGAGATTAATCCTATTGTCCATCAGGAATCCTGAGTAGGGTGTGACTATTAACTAGTATCCACCACAAAAGGCTTCTAAAATAATATCCAGTCAATAAGAGTGTATGCACTTTTATAAAGAAATAAAAACAATGCATAAATAAATAGATATCACAATATCAATTTATTCATTTTTTAAAATATAACTACCTGGGTTGCTAAGGACACATGAACATTAATAAATTCTTTATCCCATTCAATATTATAGACTATACCAATGGGATATCATGTTCTATAATTCCAGTATAACCATTCTATCTCATCTCTATTTCAGAATATCAATGTTATCATTATAGATCTCAATTCTCATATGATTTCTATTGTTTCCATTCATCTTTTCATTAATCAATTCAACACTTAATTAATATTCTATTTTTGATTAATTAACAAAACAGTTAATAAATCTTCCCCTCTCATTAATTAACTCACAAATTAATTAATATTCTCTTCTTATTAATTAACTCAATAATTAATTAATATTGTCATCATATTAATTAAATGAACAGTTCATTATTTTTCTCCTCATAGAAATTATCTAAACAATTAATTAATCATCTCATTCTATTTATTTAAATCATAAACTAATTATTAATATCAACTATATTAATTAACTCAACAATTAATTAATCATCTAAATTCATTTCTAATTCAAAAATTTGATTTTCACATCAATTCAAACAATTAATATCGAAATTAATCAATAAAAAAATAAATCCCAATAAACACATTATTAATTAATCAATTAATTAGTAATTTCACAATATCATTATAATATAATTAATTCCAAATGATTACAATTCGAACCATAATCAATATAAAGATCCTTCAGTTAATTCCAATAATTAATTATTCAAATCATATTCAATGTAATTAGACCTAATTAATTCCACAATTAATTAATCATAGTTTATAATTAAATATCACACAATTAATTCACAAATTTATTACCTAATTTATAATACCAATATCTCATAATTAATTCAGAAATTATTTATCAAATTCAACAGTCCCTAAATCTCATAATTTCTTAATTACATCAACTAATTATTTTAGCACATGAATTAATCCAATTTATGAATTATTATTGTTATAAATACAATAGAAATTATACAACATTCATATACAGAATCAATATCATGACTATTTTATTTTAATATGAGACCACCTACCTCAATTCGTTGATGATAAAAACCCCGAATAGAAATTCCCAACATTTGAGCAGCATATTGGTGTAGAATGAGATCCAAATATAAAACCCTAATTCATTATTATATAAACCAATATCTCTACTATCTAGATCTATATCTATAATACTATGAATATCCACAATATATGTTTTTTATCTAACCCAAAATAGGATGAACAACCACCAAAATAATAGGATAGAAAATTGAAGGATGGTTGTGAAACCTTGAGGGATATGATTCTCTCATTGCGAGGTTGTGGAACATCTATCCAAGAATCAAATCATGATGAAAGTATGTTAGGATGAATTTGAATCTATCTAGATTTATTTTAAATCAATATAAATTTATTTATTTGGATTTTGGGTTATATAAGCGAGTTTGGGGGTTTGGGTGATGATGAAATTAATTTTCACCTGCCTTTAAAAGTCAATACCATTTTTCTAGGTAGGGAAAATTTTCCATAAAAATTTGCCCAAAAAATTCACTTATTATTTTAGGGGGAATTATTAATCCTAAGAGGTTTCATGGTTTCACAAACCATTGACCATATTTTAAAATCTCCACTATTCATGGTTTCTTGGTTTACTATGTGGGGGTTCAATCTTCTCTCTATCAGAGTGCCAACTATGCATAAACTGATTTCTTTCAATTTTTCTCATTATTCAACCATATTAACACCAATGAAAACCCCAAATGAAACATACTTAACAGTATTAAACATATGACATAGAATAAATCTTGATACAACTCTAGAAAATTTTGAGATCATAAAATTTCAAAAATTTATAAAATCAAATTGCCGAGCTACACTAACACGATTCTCTAAGCTTAATTTTAAAAAATAAAAGGCAATGGTGCATGCATGTATGATTCCATTTCTCATTTCTCCACCTACACACTTCATTGTTTCTACAATATAAAAACAATCAATACAGTCTTTCCTTGAAACAAAATCTCATTGCAATACAACACACTTATTAGATGATCCTCAATGGATTTATCTTTCTTAAGCACTATACAATCCTCGTTTATCGCATGATAATGGTCGAGGTGATACCTCTATAGTTGTTATACATGAAAAACATCATTCATAGTACCATATTTGTTGCATCCTAATTTATAAATCCATTAAATGGAGTATGGTATGTGTTTTTTTGACAATCCTCACATGGAATATATTGGATTTTTCAATGAAAGGTATCTTATAATTAAATATCACAATAATATTGAAGGTGGTGATGATTCATAGTGTTTTCAAAGAGGTAAAAATATGGAGGAAGGGGCTAGCATTGTAAATATTTTTTTTGGAATCATCCGTAAAAAATAGTTGTAAATTCATGGGTTTTGTGAATACTATTATGATGTTCACTAATATGAAGAGCATATTGAATAGTTATGGTGATCTCCACGATTATGACAATTAAATCATCATGATGTCACAAAAAGGATTTATAGGAATATTCATGGTTACGAAAAGCATCACAAAAATGGAATCGACATGTAGTTTTGCGAGAGGTTAATAATTTCAGAGATGTTTTTGAAAGATCCAAAAAAATGACATGAGAAGGAGGAGCATCATGAGTAGATATGAATACAAATACGAGGCATACCCAACATCATTTTTAATGATTTTTTTCAGAGAAAATTTGGAATCGATCTGCATTCATGAAACAAGGGAGTTCCATGAAACTAGTTTTCTTTGTGATCTTGAGCACCCTGAAAAAATTACTCAATTCTTGGATGATTACAGTGATTCTATGAAATGGGTGCATTGTGATCATGGGGTATTCCACATTTACTAATCGATCTTTTTAAGGGTGTTTGTTCTATGAAGGTTGGTTGTTTCATGAAGGATTATTCTTCATGTTGGATTGCGAAGAAAGGAAGTATAAAAAATCATTTTTAATTTAACAATTATTACATAGTGCATAGAATCAATTCAATGGTGCTAGTCGTGTCTTGTTCCAAGACATTGACCAAAACATTAATGTTAATCCATTGAAGGGACCTTCAAGTCGATTAAATGAGTAAGACATATCTCAAAATAGTGATCTTAGGTAGTTGATGGAAGTTACATGATGGGTGTTTTGTGCTATTCCGAAATACTTTTAAACGAAGAGTGCGTGAATCAGAGTAAATATTTAAAAAAATATTTATTCCACAACTAGTGAAGATTAGTGGAATTAGGAAAAATCGAAAACATGTTTGTGTATGCTCTATGAAGTAGTACTTAGTGTCAAAAAAGGTTAAATTGATGTATGGACCTTCTACATGTGAATATTTAAATTACTGCACATTACTACCATACACTATTACAAGGTTCCAACCAATGTGGTACCAAGATCTATCACAATAAAATAGAAATTTACTCCATAATCTGCCCCTCCCTTATTCCGGATTATTTGGGTTCTTCATGTGGTATCATTTCCAACATGTTATTGGTGTTAAATATATGCTTTTCTATCAGGGTGAATTCATTCAATGTCAAGGGAGTTCCCCTCTTTGATTGAAGGAATTTTTAGATCTTTAAGAAAATAATGAGATATCGTCAATGATCTCTTGGAATGGAATTCCATGATTCCAATGCATAAGGAATATAAGTCACTAATACAAAAAGGATTTCATTTACTAATGTAGATAGTAAAATTATTGATTTATATTCCAAAGCATAGAATGACCCTGCAATAGAAATTTCTAATCTAATATATCTAAACGCGATGATTTGTACTTCAAAAAAATCCATGAGGTAAAATCCTGAAAATATTTAAAAAGGATACCACAAAGTGAAGGAGGAAAAAATATATGTTCTAAACAATTGGTTTTACGATTTAAAATTCATCCAATTGAGAATTCAGATTCCATTCTAAATCAAATTACTGATGTTGATGGTGTAATATGTGGCCTTGGTGAAGATATAAAAGACCATAAAATAGTCATGAAAATATTGACATGGATTCAACCTCTCTACAATCCAAATGTATCCACACTCAAGGAAAGTGTACAATTTAATCATTATTTGGATGATCTATTTAGTATTCTAGTGGCTTATGAATTGAGAATTAAACTAGAAGATACAATGAATAGAATATTCCTCTAAATGGAATTAAATGACATGGAAAATGGATATTTTAGGGGATAGATTTGATAAAGATAATGAAGTAAGTTAAATTATATCACTTATTTTAAATAAATTCAAGAACTGGAAAGGAATATTTGAAGTCTTGTTACCTTTGGAATTTTTTTATTATAGAATTATTGGGAGGATTGTCTCTCAGTGCTCATGAATTTTAAATGATGAAGAATGCGAAGCTTGAAACATGAATAAGATTTATAATTTTTTTTCAAATAATGTAGACTTCAAATATAGAATGAAAATCTAGATAAGGATTTCATTTGTTAATAATATGATGACGATAATGAATTATTTGAGGAATAATAAATATAATTCAATTATTGAATCCACACATCCATGATGTATACCATTAAAAAGTCAAAACCATCGAGGGATAATGATAATGATAATCAGCTGACCTCCGATGTTGATCAAAATTTTCAACATAAGAATTCTCTTGGAATGCTTTAGAATTAAAGTAATAGATGAATAATTGGATTAAATTTTTTAAAGAATCATCAAAATATGTTGATGAAATTTAAGATGAAATTTAATGACTGGAAGATGTGGTGAAAGAACTAGCAATAACCATTGAAAGAATAATAGATGTGGTAGAACTAAAACTGGTAGTTATATAATTGGAAAATATCATTAATGGTCATTAATCCATACTAGAGTAGAATTCCAATATGGTTGAGGGTCTTGAAAAAGAATTTGTTACTATTATGAGAAAACATGAAAGTGAATCAAATTTAATAGAAACAATGAAGAAAATTCAGTTAGGAAAATTCTCAAAGGATGAGATGCAAGAGAGATCCAAGCATGGTTCAGATGGATTTTAAATGGGTTTTAATGACGTAATCCCCACATAATATAGAAACATTCGGATTAGTTAGGAGGATAAATAATATAACCATGGAAATAAAATGATTCAATTAAATGTCATGCTGAAATAAGTACACATATTAATGTTACATAAATTCCGAACAATGAAATTATCAAATCTATGTAGGCGGAGAACAAAAAAAAATCTCATATTTCCAAAAAATATCAATAGTCAAAATATAATCCTACATAAGAGGACATGAGCTATAATAGAATTGAAAAGTCATTTCTTCTTCTGAAATTTCCATTATGTGGCTATATAGGTCATACCCTCTCATACTGTGATGAGGAGAGGAACTATCTAAATGGGAAAGAAATTTGAAGGCAACAATGAAGATAAAATTAATATTATATTTCTAATAGATAAAATGATTCTATTGTAATTTTTTAGATACTCTGAAATTTTTAATAATGCAATGTATTCCATGTAGAGGAAAGACAAGAACGTCGCATTAATAACTCAAAGAGAAGAGAATAGATGTCAAATAGATGACATTTCTATTACAAACTGTTCTTCCTCAATGGAATAAGTGTATCATTATGATTAACCCTTGAATTTAGAAAATATATTTTATATACGATTTTCATCCTTCACTCAATATAATATTTCATGGATGGAAAAGTAGAATATTGAGAAATCCAATCATGATGATGTTTATATCAAATAAACAAAAAATGTAAGAACATGGATTCTCAATAATGGATGCTCATCCCATTTAATGGGAAATTCATACCTAATAAAAAATTTAAGAAAATTGTTGATGGATTTTTATGGATTGGTAAATATGGTGCATTAAATATCTATGGCAGTGGATCTAATGAGCTGGCTAATGTAGAGCTGATGAAAACTAAAGTTAATTATGTGGATGGTTTTTGTCACAATCTCCTTAGTGAGAATAAAATATATGAATCGGGACTTATAGTAATATTCAATCAAAATGTATTATCTATAAATAAAATGATAATTAATTCTATCTTGAAAGGTTGCAAAATAATTGGCAACTAATATCATCTTGACATTAAAGTGAGAATTTTCTATCTGAAAAATGAAGAAGAAAAAAAATTTGGCATCAAAGGATAGGTAACATTAACAAATAAAAAGGAAACATTATCTATGAAAATCATAGTCATTTATGTTCCCATTATTAAGAATTAATGGTAAAAGACTTGTGATTCTTACGTCTGAGGGAGGGTATTTAGCAATTCATATTGGACAAAGAATAAAAGGGCATAAAATCTTATTGATCTCATCCATATATAGATATGTGGTACGATAATTGTTTCATGAAAATTTTTATTAAGGTAATTAATTATTTTCCTGGATTATAATAGATGAAAGCCTTGTTTGATGGTTTTATATAAGAATGGTAAATTTCTCGATGGCATGAAAATATATATCCGAATAGCTGAGAATCATACTAGATAGACAATTATTGTTATTATTTCTATCAATGGAGTGAAATACACATCCAATTATTTTGAAAATTATCTATAGAAACATTCAATATATCATCTAGTTTTTGTTGTGAGAAATCCATAAAAAAATGGATTTTTTGAGAACCTGAACTAGCAGGAGGAAAATATTTCCAGAACAATTATGATTGAGAGTTGTATCTCTCCCCATTATTGGTAATGTGTTGTTCATGATGAGTTGTACATTCAAAATCACATGGGGCCCTATATGGGATAATTGAAGACATTATATGAGTCTTCTCATGAAAGTAATCAATGTTTGAAATATTTCCATTTTTTTGGAAAAAAATGTTCATCCTAATAGAGAAAAAAATCAAGGTATGTATGATGACACTATATAAAAAAATAATATTCCTTGGATATTAAATTCATATAATATCCTACACATGTTTCAATAAACATATAGGAAAGATTGAGGAAATATACAAGGTTACAATTATTTAATACAAGACCAAAAATTCTCCAAGTGGATCGTATGTTGATGTGATAAAGGATGTAGAAGATAATAGACACGATATAGATTCAATTGCAGAAGTAGAGAAAATAGTGAAAAACATTCAGAGGTCACAAAATTATGATGATTCAAAATAATAATAATAATAAGACATGGTGCCTATATAATCCTAATATAAACCATGAATGAGGAACAAAAGAGTAGAAATTGATCAATATAATATCATTGGGGATTGTACAACACCCACCCAAACAAGGATAAATGAGGATAGAGGAACATTCTACCTTTCTATCAATTATGGAACCATAATCATTTGAAGAAGCATCATATGGTGACTCATGGGTGTTAACCATGAATGATGAGTTATATGAAATTGATAATAACCAAGCATGTGACCGTGTTAAGAGTAAATAAAATCACAATTTGACTAGAACAATGTTGATATTTAAGGGCAATATTTATTATCAGGGAAATGTGATTAGAAATAAGGTGTGCATGTTTTGTAAAAGAAATTCCCAGATAGAAGCCATTGATATAAATTAATCATTTTATATGATATCTAGAACATATTAAATCAATCTCTTTCTAGATGTTGAAAATTTTATTGTATACAGAGAGTATCAAGTGGATGTCAAAACAGCCTTCTTAAATGGTTTTAATGATGAAAGAGTCCATATAGAAAAAATGACATCTTTTCTTCTTTTTAATGATGAAATAAATATGTGAATTATGAATAAGGAACTCTATGGATTGAAGCAAGAACTAGGAGTGTGGTACTATTAGCTGGATTTTTATCTGAAGAAGCTTGAATTTAAAAGAGGTCGATTGGATCACAATCTCTATGTGAATAATTCTCAGAAATACCAGTATAAAGAACTGGTATACATATATGATATTATATTTGGAGGAAATAGGCATGGATTAATGGATGAACATTCCAATCACATGAATCCAGAATTTTAAAATTATTTAATTGGGATATCACATACTTTTTGTGCTTCAAGTGACTCAGAGGAAAGACTATATTTTTTATGTAAAATTATTCAAGATATTTTCCAGATAAATTCAATATTCAGAACTCCACACCAATTTTGACTATAATTACGGTTTAAAAAAAACTGGTAAAGAATAAGGATATGACTTCTATAAATACTAAAATGCATATGAGAATCATTTTCATCTTAATATAATTGATAGCAACATGTCCATTTATTTTATTTATAATTTTTGTGGAGGCCCACATTCAGTGTAATCAAACGAATGAACATATAGTGGAGGTGAAAAGTCTCATGAGTCACCTTCAATATATATGACAACCCATATCTTTATTAGACACATAAACGTGATTTATTTAGTAGAAAAATTTCCTTGATTCTACAAATAAGATAGCGAGGTATATTGTCTTTGGGGATTAGAAACATTACATAACTACATAAAACATAGGATGCAACATCATATTGAAAACATCTTTATATGACAACAATATTTTCTCAAACATAGCATTACATGGGATAACCTGTGGACATGCATAATAAAAGGGTGGGATATAAATCCTAGTAAGGGAGTTAAAAAAGCATAACATGAATGATACAACTCATGTTTCAAAATATGAATATCAATGGATCATAAGAGGAACATTAACATAAAGGCATGATATGCCATGATTAACATAACATGGAATTGTCGCAACAACATTTAACATTATTTTAGCATGATCCAAGGCTCATTGAACATGTCAAATTATTAAACCCTCATTTAAAAAGAATAAGAATGGGTAAAACTCATTTAACATGATGTATCCTAATACTAATATTTACCTATTTCATTGGAGCTATATTAGGGTGCACACGTCATAAACATTTCATTTCATGCATAAGTGTGCCACATCGATCATACAACATGGAATCAATCCTAATTATTTATTACAGGACAAAAGGATATAAAAATAATATATGAAGCTTTATAATCAATATGTAAATTTTCATAAAGAATAATAGCCTTAATAGAGAAATGGGCATGGTGTTCACTACACAATGATATTGGCTTTTAAAATCGGTGCAATTTTGGCAGTGTAAGGGCGTGACGTAAGAATTAATAAAAATGGTTCATGTGATAGAAATGAGCGTCTCATAATATTTACAAGAAATGAAACGTAATAGTGTAATATAGAAACATGTCCGAACAAATTTAAAGGAATTTATATATGTAATACAAAATAATTGCTTGAATGTAAATGAGGAGAGAGAAATTCATTACGGGATTTTGTCATAGTTACAGGTGTACATTGAAGGAATTAATTAGAGATAAATGTTTCTCCCATCATTCAATCATAAAGAGGGCAGTATGGGGTAGGTGTGAAATCATACCCAATTATTTATAATTGAAAATCAAAGGGCATAACAATATAAAGAAACTTAGACATAAATAAGGAATGTGAGAATCTCTTACAAGGAAGTGTGATACCAAAGGCTTGGGAGAAGCATTAGAGAGGATTCCTGGGGGAATGGGGCACCATGGTAGGGTTATAGAGAGAGGATATAAAAGTTTTGATAAACTCCAAAGGCTTTGAGTGAAGATGAAGTGGGAACTTTTGGGGGTTTATATAGGAAAGGGGAGGGAATTCTTTGGTATTTATGTTTGGGTCACCAGACAATAAACTATTCAATACCACAAACTAGAACACAGTTTTTTCCCATGGTTTCTTCCAAAGGGGTGTGGAAAACAATATTTTATAAGGCTAATATCCGAACATCTTGAAATAACGGGTACTCTTAAGTGTTGTCGAGTCACACTCTTAAGAAAATTCATTTAAAAATAAAAAATGCATTATAACTTTTAAAGGGTCCACTAAAGTTTTGGGAAATAAATAAAAAAACATAAAAAACTATTTAATTGGAAAACATATATTTTCCGAACATATCATCCTTATTAGGTCATTATGGTGTCATAAATAACATTATATATTAAAACGATATTTAATTTTTACCTGAAAACGTGACTGGCTCAGAAAATTATGAAAAATTCACCATTGGATAATTTAGACATCCTAATTCAGAAAATAATATTCATTTTATCTAAATAATTTTCTAAATATGTGATTTTTTACATTTAAAATTGAAACACCATTTATAGTGGGTTTTGAAAAAAAAATGTTTCGAACATTAATAAAAATTACAATTTCATTCTAAATATTATAAAATAATTTTTAATAAATAAATATTGATTTAATTTTAAAATTAATATTTTATTAATATTTTATTTAATTCAAAAATCCATTAATTCATCAAAATAGTTTTCTTAATTGAATATTAACTAAAAATACAATTTATGCAGTAAAAACTATTTACGAAGTAAAAATAATAAATTGAATGTATAATATTTTTACATACTCATAGTGCTATTGTTTGTTACATAAACCCGTAAAACACCTACATAAGACCTTAGGGTAAGGTGCCCGATGGTGATAGACACTTGGGATGCCTCAGATAACATCACCCGAGTGGAAATTTCTTTGAACTTCCACTTCTCCCATAAGCGTTTCAACTCAAGCTTAACATATTCAATCACATATTGGGATTTGTCGAGAGAAAAGTCCAATGAAACAACCTCCATTATATTCTCCGATAAATGGGCTTCATATGAAGAATTTCTATTTGAGGAGGCCATTTGTTCCATTCTCTAAGTAAATTGAATTTTTTAAATCCATATATTTATACTTATCATGTGATCATGGTTCAATGGCTATATTAGAAACTGTCATAATTCATAACGGTATTTTAAAATCCAAAAATCCATAATACCAATGAAGTTCAAATTTTATATAAATATTTTACATAATGATAAATTTAATTAGATCAAGAATAATTTCTATTAATTAATGTTTGGGTCATTACAATATTTATCCCTTATAAAATTTCATCCTTGAGATTTCCTTTTCCCACACTAAAATAGATGTAAGTAACTCTGCTTCATCATTTCCAATGAACCTCATATCGCTTCTTCAAACATGTAATTTCTCCATAACAACTTTATGAGGGTAATTGTTTTATTTTACCAAACATTTTCTCTATGATCTATGTTCTTCAGTTGTTTCTCCGCATATGAAATATCATTCTCTAACTATACCTCCTATGAAGAGAGTACATGTGAATTTTCTGGTATGTAGTTCTTTTTTAGGGATACATGAGAGACATCATGTACATTGGCCTTGGTAGGTGTAATTTCTAATCGATAGGCCATAGACTCGACACAATCTGGAATCTCAAAGGGGCTGATGTACCTAGGACTGACATCCCTTTGCTTCCAAACCTCACGAACATCTTCCTTGGGGATATGAGTAGAAATAACATGTCTCCGTCTTTAAACTCAATGTATAATGAAAGGTTATCTGCAAAACTCTTCTGTCGACTCTGGGTTGCATTGATATTCAACTGAGTGGTTTTTACCTTCTCCACCATTTCTTTGACCATTTATAGCCCTAACAGCTTACGCTCACCCACTTAATCCCAACACTCTATTGTTCAACACCTTTTCCCATAAATGGATTCATATGGTTCCATTTTGATGCTCGAGTGGAATCTATTATTATAGGAGAATACAACCAGAGGATGTTGTTTACCTGATCCTTTTTCAATGTCCATTGAGCATGCTCTAATCATTTCCTCAAGTGTATAGATAGTCCACTCATATTAGACATCAGTTCGAGGATGATAAGATGCACAAAAGCATATATCAGTATTCAGAGCATGTGGAAGACACATTCAAAACATAGAGGTGAATCATAAATCTAGATCAAATATAATAGATAGTGGTACACTCTCCAGCCTTACCACATCGTTGATATATATCCTTGCGAGCTGATCCAATGAGTGATCCTCCTGAGTAGCAATGAAGTGTTCAGACTTTATAAGACAATCCCCTACAACCTGGATTTCATTATTTGAAATGGATATATTCCGATGTCCGGTGACAAATTACATGGTGATGTTCTCCCATTTCCATGCTAGTATGTGTAATGGTTTCATCTTCCCATTAGATTTATATATCTCATCCTTCACTTGTGGACACACCTGACACAATGAAGAAAATTCTATGATCTATTTCTTCATATTATACCACCAATAATTTCCTTGGATATCTTTATACATCATTGAGTTTCCTAGATGAATAGAGAATTTTGAACTATGTGTATCATCAAAAAGTTCTTTCTTCAACTCTGAACGTGATGGAACACATAGTCTTTTCCTAAATCTCATAATTCCTTCTTCATTAACACTTTTCTACAAGTATTTATATCATTTTATATCTTCCACTTTCTTCTGAGTTCCCACATCATCCTTTTGAACATCCTTTAACCATTCCAAAATAGACGGTTGAGAAATCATTTGTGAAAGGACTGATGATGATCCCATTTTTATTATTCCCATGTCCATGTTTATCAAATATATGATGATTGGATCCTTCTCAAATTATTATCAATGATAGAATTGTTGCGTCCTTTCTACTTATTGCATCTGCCACATTGTTCTCTTTTTGAGGGTGGGAATGGATTGAGCAGTCAAACTCATTGATCAGCTTTATCCATCTCCGTTGGCACATGTTCAACTATTTCTATGTAAATATATACTTGCGGATTTTTTGGTATGTATATATTTCCCAATTCTCTCAAAATATATAATGGCTCCAAATTTTTAAAGCGATGATCACAGAATCCAACTCCAGATCATGTGTTGGATAATTCTTCTCCTGAAATTTCATTTTCCTTAATGCATATGCAACGACTTATTCATTTTGCATCAACAAACAACACATTCTTTGTTCGAAGCATCATTGAATTCCAAAAAAAATTCTCCACTTATGGGTAATGTGATCTCGGGCATAGTGATAATCCCCATTTTCATGCATATATTTCCTTCTTTCTATTCACCACTCTAAGAAAACAATACTCCCTTCTGAGTTATCTTAGTAAAAGGGTTGGATAATTGTGGGAATGTTCTAAAAAATCGTCGACAATATCCAGCTAACCCCAGAAATCTTTGAATATCTGTTACTGATGTTGGTCTTGACTATCCTTCTATTGCATCTATCATGGATGGATCCATAAATATCCCATTTCATGTGATGATATAGCTCAAGAAAGACACATAATTCAACCAGAAATCACACTTTCTTTATATTGCATAGAGCTTCCCCTTTTTCAGGGTCTCTATACAGTTCATAGATTCCCCTAATGATCCTCTTTGGTTTTGGAGTATATAAGAATATCATCTATAAATACTTACAATAATTTGTCATTGCAATGTCTAAATACACCATTCATCATGGCCATGATGAATTCTGGATCATTAGTGAGTCCAAAAGAAATTACTATGAATTCAAAGTGCCCAAATCTTGTTTGAAAAGTAGTCTTGGAGATATCATCCTTCTTCAACCATACTTGATAATATCCCGACCACAGATATACCTTGGAGAACTATTGTGTTGCACATATCTTGTCGAATAATTCATTAATTCGTGGGAGAGGATACTTCTTCTTTGTCGTGATTTTGTCATGTTCATGATAACCGATGAAAATGAACATTGACTAATCCTTATTTATGATGAAGAGGACTAGTTCACCATCTGGGGAAGCACTTGAGCTTATAATCCCTTTATCAATATTCTCATATAGTTGTTTCTTCAACTCCTCAATCATCTCAAAAACCATTCTATATAGATTATTCTATATTGGAAATTCCCCAGGAATAAGATCAATTCAAAATTTAACATCTATTCTAGGAGGAAGACTAGGAAATTCCTCGAGAAACACTTCAGAAAATTCCCTCAGAAATAGGTATATCTTCAAGGGTTGTTTCCTCCTTATACTCAATAATTTTAGTCAGATATGTGTGCTCATAGGTCATTAATATCAACACTTCAGACGATGGGGTGAATGAAAATCCATCTTCCTCCATTCACGTGTATAGAATCGGGTTCGATTATCAACAAGGAGAGTGATTTCCCTCTCACAGAAATTAATGTTGGCTCTATATAAGGGAAGCCAATCCATGATGATAATTACATCAAATTCCACTAGAGGGAGTATGACATAGTTATCTGGGAATTTTGGTTGACAAATTATGATAGAGGGGTGTTATATTCGTGAGATTAAATGATTTCTCCATTTTTCGTACTCAACGACATATTTACTTCCAAAATTTGTGGTAGTGCTGAGATTTTACTACTAAAATTTTGGGATATAAAAGAATATGTAGAACTATAATCAAAAATAATTTTCACTATTATTGAATGATTAACAAGTGTACCTGTCACCACTTCATTTATGGGGTTCACTTCAACGGTAGTGATGAAAAAGCCCACCTTCATTGCCTTGGAGGTTATTGGTTGCCTCTGAAAACCCTTGGCTTAGGGAACTGAATTGAAATGTTCCCTGATTCATTGAATTTGAAGCAATGAGTACCACATTGAGGGTTGAGTGGAGTGATCATATATTATATGACTCCCATGGGTTCTTCTTGCCCATAGTTAATAGCCTTGTGCACTTCTCTACCACAACTAAAGCATTTCTTCGTCCCCTTCTGGCAATTTACAGGGTGCTTCTTTTCGAACTTTTGGAAAGTGGGGTGTTGGATCTTCATAGCACCATTGGATTTATCCATCGAAGCACCATTATTGAATTCCAACATACAATTCATATCCGCATGATTAACCAGTGATTCTCCGATTTTTATTTCGACCTTGATGGCACATCGGAAAATTTATTCATAACTATCGAAGTCACGAATAGCCAGTGTGTTCCGTAGGCTTGGATTCGTCCCACCAAATATGCGTTAAACCATTAATTCATGTGTAAAAACAATGATGGGGGCATATTGTGCACGGAGTTTCATGTTTTCCTCATACTTTCTGACAAATTCGACATCTTTTTGCTTAAGGGAATGTAAATCCCATGCCATCATAAGTTAGAGGTTGTGCGAAAAATATTTATTGAAAAACATATTCAAGAAATCCTTCCATTCCACCACTTTGATCTCCACCAGCTTCATATTTCTTATCATCATCCACTACCGATTAGCATCAAACTCAATACGATAAGCATCTAAGATATCCTTCTCTTGTTCGGAACATTTAAGGATCTAGAAGATCTCTTTAATAGATTTGATCAATTTTTTGACGATTGAGGGATCCGACGATCCATTAAATGTAGGAGACTATTATTTCATGAGGCTCTTGATAGCGACTCATTCTTTCATAGGGGGGTTGAATGTTCATATTGACCCATGATTCAATTCAAATCACGAGTTAACTAAGAGAGAAGCGTGAAAACGTTCACAATTCTTTCTCCCATTGGATTGGGAATCTATTTAGCATTATTTTCACATTGATCTTCACATTAGTTTTTAACCTGAGTCCTCCTATTATTGGCCATATTCTAGAATAAGAGGAACGTTAGGGGTAAAAAATTAAGGGTATTCCATGGAAAAATGGATGACTTATAAATAACTTTTATTCCCTTAAATGATGAATCCATAGGCTTCAATTTATGATATTCGTGATTTAGTTTCTAACATATATTCTTAAGGGAATTTTTTTAAAATCCTAAATAAGGGTTCATACTATGATTTTGAATTTACCAAAGAATATCCCCCCATATTTTAATAAGAATGAGTGTAGCAAGGCCCGGTGTCATGTACCAGGATACCGTGAGTCAAGCCAAGAACTCTTTGTCGGTGCTTTCACCCCTAGGTATATCTGTGCAAGAGCAGGCTCTACCCACTCATATCTAGATAGAGATGTATTTTCATGATAAAACAATTAGTCAATTCTCACTAGAACATAAGAATATTTTTAATATACATATTCCTGAATATGAGGATTTAATCAGGTTTTCTAATCCTAATATAAAATAACTAAACCTATCCAATGATACCATCTATGACAACCCTGCTATATATTACACCATTAAACAATATTTATTTCATAGAAAACATCACTTGATACAATAAATAAGATCAATAGGTCTTCTGTCCTTGGAGATTCAGAACATTACATAACAACTTAAAACATAGAATTCAACATCTTATTGAAAACTTCTTTTACATGACAACTACGTTCCCACGTACTTAGAATTGCATTGGATAACCTAAAGACATGCAGAAGAAAAGGGTGAGCTATAAAGCCCATTAAGGGAGTTAGAAATGAATAAAATTAAATATACAATACAATTTAGGAAATAGGTATATCAATAGAGCATAAGAGTAACATGAACATAAAGTCATGATATAATATGATTAACATAACGTGGAAATGTGGAATCAAAATTTAACCAGATTTTTGCATGAGCCAAGGATCATTGCTCATGGAGCATGAGTAAACCCTAATTGCACTTGAATTAGCATGAGTAAACCCTACTTCACTATATGTATCATGATACAAATATTTAGCATATGCATTAGAGCACTATTAGGGCACACCCTTTATAATCAATTTATTTCATGCATATGTACACCACATGGATCTTACAACATGGAATCAATCATCATCTTTTATACCATGATAAAGGGATGTGGAATAAATACATGAATCATTATAATCAATAATTAAATGTGTATAATCATGGATACCCTCGATTAGGGAAATGGTCATGGTATTCAATACACAATGACATTGTCTTGGAAAATCGGTGCAATTTTGATAGCATAAGGGCATGACTAAGAATTCATAAAAATGGTTGATTAGATATAATGTGGTGTCTCATAATATTTACATTAAATGGAAAATAGGGAGTTCATATAGATACATGTCCAAAAAAATTTAATGTTATTTAGATAAATAATACAAAAAAATTTCATGAATGTATAAGAGGAAGTAGAATTTCCTTATAGAATTTCAGAATAGTAAATAGAGTACATGGAAGGCATTAATGAGAGATAAAGGGGTCTCACTTAATTAGAAAATATAGTTATAAGATTGATGGTGGTGAAAATTGATACCCCAACATTTATAATTGGAAATAGAAGGACATAACAATATAAGGAAAATTGTATATAAATAAGGAATGTGAGAATCCCTTACTCAGAAGTTTGATCCCATACAATTGGGAGAGGCTTTAGACAGAATTCTTGGGGGATTGGCCACATTGGGGGGATTCTAGAAAGAGGAGGTCAGAGGATGGACCGACATTGAATTATTTTAGTGAATAGGAAGTGGGAGAATGGGTGGGTTTATATAGGAAAAGGGAGGGGATTCTTTATTTTTTAGGATTGGGTCACCACACATTAAACAATTCTGGCTGATAGATGACTTATTATTATTAATGCATAAATGATACAACTTATTATCCAAACAAAAATATGGGGATCAGAAGTAATAAAGACCCAACGATTCCCCCATAACAAAATTATTACACTATGCGGGCAACAAACCCAACATAGAGTAAACAATCAGACAATCATGCTCAATACCTTCTCGCGATAGAGCAACTACCTCAATGTTGGCCTACCTTTTGACGTGTCGAACCACACAACACTGGATAATCTCCCACAAGCATCACCAGGACAAATAAATTATATTCAGAGGAGAAACTATATTTCCGTGCAGAATGCGATCCAGAAGTTCAGAGTTAGATTTAACCTCCGCCACCTTCAATGAGAGGTTTTTGCAAACAAGAACCCTGGAGTGAAGAGCTCTCATATCAGTTTCCAAAGTGCTACCCAGATCACAAAAGGCACTAAAGGAAACCATGACCAACCCATTACCATTCCATAGAAGTCCTCGACCCCTAATTTTTCCATTAATTAAGTACCCATCAACATTGAGTTTGAGACCATTCAACGGAGGCTTCCAACTAACCCACAGACCATGCAAACCAGAATGACCTTCCGATTTGGTGAGCAGTTTACACAGAACTGGGGATTGATCTCCCCCCATGACAAGAGATCCCAAATCATGCAGTAATAGTTTCATTTTTAAATGATGAGAATAAAATAAGGGGTGATTCGCTAACAGGTCCATGTTGTGGGCCATCAACAGAATCTAGCAGATTGAAATCAAAATAATAGATTGTACCTTCTTTCCATCTCTGAGAATGAAGTAGTCACAAACCAATGTGTCAGGAACTCAAGGAAAGAGGAGAAAGCCAGATTATAAAAACCCCAAGACCTCATAGCCAACCAGAGAGAGGCTTCCCATTGACTCTTGAAAAATAAATGGGTGACAAATTCCACTTTTGGATGAGAACATCAGTTGCACCATGAGGCCAATGACACCACTCTTATTTGAATATTATCCTCTGTAGGAAGTGTATAAATCATTATCCTCCAAATAAGAAAGTACAACTTAAGTGGGACTTCTTCACACAACAACAATGAGGTCAAATCCTCATGAGAAACTTCTGGCTGCAGGAGACCACGATTAACCTGTCCGCTGAATCATCCTGAGCTAGAACCGGTGAAGAAACATTTATCATCATCCTATGAAAACACAATTTCACTAAATGTGGAAAGCTTATCTTCATTAATAATCTATTAAATAAACCATGGAAATTGGGTATCCTGCTTGAAAGTCATCTCTGGAATAAGACAAGATGGAAATAACATCCTATGACCCACCCAATTATCACGCCCCAAACTCACTAATCCTCTCCCAATAACCCACTGCGAAGATCCCTGATTCAACTCTAGATGAGAGAGAATATCCATATCTATCCTAGATAGTGTGAATATTTTCAAATATTCACAGTTTTCCTTATATTTAAACATCATCATTTTATCCCAAAGAATGTCCCCGATAATGATCTACCATGCCAGATGACCCTACATGGATTGCATTGTAGAAACAACATCTCTAAGTCCCACTCCACCCTCTTTGATCGGTTTCACCAAGTGGCTCCATGACACCTAGTGACACCTACATTCTTCATTAGCATCACATATAAAAAAATTAAACATACGATCCATGAATCCAATGACCCCTTTAGGAGGTGTGATAACAGCCAGAACATGCATTTGAATATAAAAAAGCACACTGTTGACCAAAGCAACCCGACCACCAAATGATAAAAATATATTCTTCTAGCGAAGAATTATTCCCAGAATTTTGTTCACAAGATTCTCAAAATAATTCTTTTTAACAATGACATTAGAAATTTCATTCCCTAGATATTTCATTGGATACTATTTCTTCCAAATCCCCATAATAACTTGTATGTCCCAATCCAAGTTCCTTGGGCATTTAAAAGAAATAAAAACACTACTTTTAGCACTGTTCATGCGCTGGCCACTGAGACAACCATAAACCGGCATAAGCATCTTAAACCATTGAAGGTATGGTATCCTTAAATTAATGAAAACATTAATGTCATTAGCGAACATGATATGCAAAAAATTATCGTCTGAAGCCTATGAATAATATGGAAAAAGATTCCTTTCTGTAAAACTTTTAATAAAATTTTGAGATGAGGCCTCCTGTGCAAAGATGAAAATTAAGGGAGAAAATTGATCCCCTTTCCATACTCCCCTCATACTCATGAAGAAACCACAATTTGTCCCTAATAAGAAAATAGTGAGCCATAGAGAAGAGAAGCACTAGAAACATAAGTCACAGAACCATGCATGGAAACCCAGCTTCTTAATGACTTTAATAATAAATATCCATTCCAACTTGTCAAAATCTGTATTCATATCAATCTCAATGATAAAATAAGACCCAATCACCCATTTATTATCATCTTAAAAGATATCCATGGAAATCTAACTCGAGTTTTGAATAAATATTCTTTAAAAAAGCTATGTTGCTCCGGGGAAATGAATTTTGGAATTACTTTGTCATGACTCCTCGCAATAAGGGTAGTTATAATTTTATAGGAAACATTGTAAAGACTAATGGGTCTATAGTGTTCCACTGAATATGGGTCATTGACTTTTGGAATCAAAACCACTCTCATTGAGTACATGCTCCTATTCAACAACACCCCTCGAAATAAATCCATTATCATATCACACACCTGATTACATACTATATCCCATGCTGCCACATAAATGCCAGCCAGAAAACCATTCGGACCTAGGGCGCTATCAAAAGGAAAATTTATAACAATAGCACAAAACACCTCCTTCTTTGTAATAGCCCTATGAAAATCATTCTCCACCTACTAAATGCTACTAGGAATGTTATCCATGAAAACATTTTGGGCCTCTTGTTCCACCTCCAAATCAGAGTCATTCTGGGCATTACTAGCAAGAAAATGCCTAAAATGACCCAAGGCTAATTTACCTACCACCTCAATATCAGTGGAAAATGATCCATCATCAAGATTGATGTTAATCTACCTAGAAAATCGTTCTTTCACACATGCATGAAAAAATGCACTATTTGGGTCTCCCTCCTTAACCACATGATCATGGATCTTATCTTATAAGATTTTTCCACCTCCAACAACCTATCTGATAAGAGGGTATGTTTGTCACATAAGCACACTAAGACATTTTCATCCCAACCCTGAACTGACAAAGCTTCCAAATCATATATTTATTATTGAAGCACATCCACTGAAATATCCCTCATAGGATTCTCAAAAAACCACATGAAAATAGAAGATTTAAATCATTTATGATGAACAGTTAGTCCAAACCAAGCAGACTCTGTCAACTCTTGGTCCAATGAGCACTTCATCTTCTACATAAAGCCCTCTAACTAATTCCGGATGGAAGAAGACATGAATCATTTAATGTTCTTCATACCCTGTTTTAAATCAATCAGAAGTGGAGATTGATCCAAAACCAAGAGGGAAAAATGAGTTACTAATGCACTATAAAAAGATTCAATCCCTTTGATATTAGTAAAACATCGATCCAGACGACTCCAAATTCTACTACCATCGCATCTATTATTGCACCAATTAAACTTACACTCTTTGAAACCCAAATAAAGAATGAACCTTATTCAACACAAAAGAAGAAAATTCCAACATACAATTAGTCGATCACTCAGTTTTTCCTTTATTCTCCGATATATCGACGATGCAATTTAAGTCTCCCCAACAAACCATGGGAGACCATCTGGATCAAAGGCGTCAAGATCATCCAATTAGTCCCTTTTAACCTATACATCCATACTGGCATAAATTAATGAGAAAAGTAACACCATACCATGAAACTGAATCTTAACCATGTTTTATTGATCAGAATATTTGAACAGTTCCACCTGAATCCCACCTTTTTAGAAATTAAAAATATTTTTATTTGTCTGCTGATCATGTAAATGAGAGATAAAACCCATCTTCAATAGGGAGGATGGGAAGCATTCTATGATTTTTTAGGTTCCAAAATGGTCACCATGGAAGAACGCCACTTACAGACTTCATTGGAAATGAAAGAACACTTAGCCTGACCGCCCAAACCACGAGCGTTCCAAATTATGAGGAAAAACATGAGAGTGATAGAGGTTTACCCTTGAGAACACTTTACCTGGATAACGAAGAAAAAATGTGATTATCACATCCCACTTTATCCATAGAATGAGTGAACGACCTAGAGGCTTCTTCAACAGAAGACCACATCCTTGGAATCAGAATTCATTTTTTCAAAGGATTGTCTGACTCCTCGAAGAAATACAGTCTCTTTTTTGGGTTAAATTGCATAGGTGGATCAATACCATCATGAAAGTGGGAAACCTACGCTTGGAGACCTAGATTATATATTTAATGGTAAAAAATATATTTGCTGAATATATCCTCAATATTGTGTCATTATGATTTAATAAAACAGATTATATACTTAAACGGTATTTAATTTTTACACAAAATTTAAATGTCTTGGAAAATTATGAAAAATTCACCGTTGGATAATTTAGACATCTTGATTCCTAAAATAATATTAATTTCATCTAATAATTTTCAAATTATGTGATCTTTTACATTTAAAATAAAAACGACAATTTAATGAAAATTCATGGGTTCGGAAAAAATCTGCTTTCTAACCGTAAAAAAAAATTAAAACTAAATTCATAAAATTTTATGATCATTTATATTTAATAAAAATTAATTTAATAATAATAATAAAATTTAATTACAATATTATTTAATTAAAAAATCTAATTATTCTTTAAAATAAATTTCTTAATTGAATATTAACTAAAAATACCTTTTGTGCTTTAAAAACTATTTACGAATTAACAACAATTAAATGAATGTACAATAATTGGACATATTCATAGTTCAAGGGTATTGTTAAATAACTTCATAAAAACCTACATAAGACCTTAGGGATTGGTGTGTGATGGTGACAGAGTCTTGGGGTGGCTTAGATAACATCTCTCGAGTGGTAATTTCTGTCTACATCCACTTCTACCGTAGGCGGTTCCGCTCAAGATTAAAGTATTTAAGATTGGCATGGGATTGGTCATGAGAGAAGCCCAATGATTCCACCTCATTTCTGATCTCCGATAAATGGGATAAATATGGGGATGTTCTCTTTGATGAGGTGATTAATTCCTTTCTTGGAGTAAATTGAATTTTTTAAAGTCCAATATTTATACTAATCTTGTGATCACTGTTCAACAACTATATTAGCAATGGTCACAATTCTTAATGATATTTTAAAATTCAAAAACATAAAACCAATGAAGTTTAAATTTTATGTAAAATTTTTACATAATAAAAATTTTATTAGATCCATAAGAATTTCCATTAATGAATGCTTGGGTCGTTACAAGGTACTCATAATTATGGAATATACATTGCTTCCGGAAGAGATAATGAACTACCAACATATTTTGAGGTTGAATTGTCCTGATATGTGGTCGATAGAAAGTCCACTAGTGGGGGATAATTCATTATTGGAATGAAATGTGTTGTATGGTTGAGTAAAAATTAGGGAAGTAGTACACTATGTACTGTTGAAGGAGAGTATATATCATCTAAGAAGGGTTGTAAGTAGAAACTGAGGATGATGCCACAACTAACTAATATTGGTGATGGGGTGAAGCATCCAATAGTGATTAACTGTGATTACAATAGTTCATTAAATATTACAAGGAATCATTTTATTCATTAAAATATTAATCATATTTAAATATGGAATCAATTCATCAAAAAATAATGTGAACATGATATTATTATAGTGGATCATGTTGGAACATATGGGAATGTGGATAATATTTTGATCTATCCACTGGTATAACATTTTTTTGATAGACATCATTTGAACATTAGTGTTCAACCACCTCTTAGTGTGTGAAGAGGTTATCAAAATACCTTCACCCTAGTTGTATTAACTATTTTAATCCATCTGCGGATGTGATGTGGGTTTATAGGGGGGATATGATCCATGGGGAGTCTGTGTTCTACTCTACTTGTCCAATTATAGGGTATTTCAGACTATTTACCAAGGGGGAGAATATATAAATTCAATTCAATGATAATTTATGGGGACATTTGAAATGGATAAATACAATGGTGGCAAAAAGGGAGAGAATTAGAATGAGAAATATATGGCATGATGGTTTTAGGTTTATAAAAATCCTTGCAATTTGTTTGTGACATGAGCAGTGCTTAGCATGGAAATTTTTAATATTTACAAAATATGGTAACCGAAATCATGATTCTTCCCTTTCTGTAATCATTGAATTCTAGTCACACTGACTTAGAGTGTTGTATGATTTGTTTCTCCCAATTTTGGTTTTGATAAATATAATAGATTTAATATATTTATCTGCATATTACCAAAAATCCGAAAGGTGGATATTTTTGGCTGTAGAATGTTCTTTGCTGAAAATAGAGTATGGTTTGTCTTTGCTGTAAATCCTCACATTAATGGTCAATGATTTTTTCAAGGAAAAGGATATTACAGTTCCATCTCACAATAGTATTGAATGTGGTGATGAGGATCATTGCAATTAGTGATGGTGTGGAGAATTGTGAATTGTGATAGTGATCTATGTGATTTTGAGAGTTGAAGCTCTTCAATGGCACAATGGTGTTTGATAGAATCCTCAGAGGTTAGAACAATCATCATGAATGGTGAATCTTTATGGTTCATCATGATTGGAGGAGTGTTGTAAATTTTTTTTGAATGATCTGTAAAATTGTGAAAGAGGTGGTGGAGCATCACAAATGGCCATGCCGATAAATATGAGGCTACCCCCACATAATTTACAACAAGTATATAGTGAAGATACAAAATATCTATGATTTCATGAAGCTACTGGAGCTATGTAAAACTGGTTTTCTATTAGAGATTGAGAATCAAAAAAAATTTAAAAAGTATTGAATAATACCATTCTTAAAATGAATGGTTTCACCTTGATTATGGGGTCTTACATGGTGAATCAATGATCGCTGAGATGGATTTTGTTCTGTGAAGGTAGGGTGCTTCACGAAGGAGTGAGATTTGGAAATGTTCTTTGTGAAAGGTATTATGAAACGAAATTTTTAATTAAACATTTATTTTAGAGTGAATCAAATTAGTTCTACGGTCCCATAAATGTCTCTTTCTAGTAATAGGACATCGAATATAAGTCCAATCAATTGATGTGACCTTCAAGTTGATAAATTGAGTAAAAAATATCTCAAAGCAGTGATCTATTGGAAATCGACATATGTGATCTAAGGGAGATTGTGTGATATATCTAAAACCTTGTAGTGGCAGGGTTGCTGGAAAACAGTGAGTGTGTCAAAACATCTTTATTCCAATACTACTAAATATTAGTTGATCTATATACAACCGACAACCTATCAGTGTTTTCTCAGTGGAATAACCGTTATTGAGGAACTATGTAAATGATTTGTGTGGTCCTTATAAGTGTGAATTTTTATATATTTGCACATTAATAATAGATGCGTTTAATAGGTTCTTACCAACGTGGGAATATGGCCCATCACATTAAAAAACAAGATGAAACCATGATCCACCCCTCCCCTCTTAGGGTGTTATGGGGTCCTTTGGAAGGCCCAATCAGTATGCCACCTGGTTAATTTTCTACACTATATCAAATTGTCCAATAAAATTGGGTTCTATATTTACCTACTTATGAATAATATATTGGTCCAACCTTGGTGACACAAAACGAAATACATTATCACCTTATGTAATCTTTAGGGTTCATTTTAATCTATCAGTATATGAATTCTATCTACTCTAATCCATATCCATACGTTTCTGAATAATTTTCACCTTCTATGATGTCTCATGCACGAGAATCGGTCCAAACTACTATGACTCACTTACCTTCATCCTTCATAGAGTGGATCATAATATACTACCATAAAATGATTCATATGGATACAACAATTTTGTAAACTGAAGTGATGAACTCAAATCCCCAATATGTACTCAATCACATGTATAGTACGCTCTGATTTCCAATCTATTTGTTGGTGGAATGTCATACTCATAAATACCTAAATTCTTAATTCCATCTATAAGACCTATAATTAGAGTGAATTAATCCTTGAGATACAATATAAAAATATAGTCTGTATTACCACATGCTGATAGAATATCTCCAAAATATACAAGTCTCCCAACTGCACCACTAAAAATGTCTGCAGTATAGGTAATAAATGATCTAAATTTTTCAAATGGTCAATGATCAAGAAAATAAAGTCATTATTTTGAAGTTTCCTCTGGAGAACACCCATTTGGAACACAACTATGTCAACCCAATTCAATTTGGTAAAGGTTAACGGTTGTAGAAAACAACCTATAAATTAATGCTCAGCCTTTAACTACTGACAGGATTGGCATCACATCCCATACCCTTCTATCTCTTCATTCATATTCAGCCATCAAAACCATAATCGTACTTCCTAGTAATTATGGTCACTCATTTATAGTCTACAAATTTGAATAATGAAATACCAGCAAAAACTCCTCCCGCATACATGAAGACACAATAACTAGATTATTGATGTTGGTGATCTCATCCACATCTATCAAAATATCTAATGGTGTCTCACAACCAAAAATGATATCCCTAAAAGATAAACATTTTGGATCCTTATCCTGAAATCACCTAATCAATCTCAAAATGTTTTAATAAACTATAACTAACACTATATTTATCTTCTCTTGATTCATCAGAACCACCACATGCATGTATGTTAGTAGACTCATCATCTTCCATTCAACACTAGACTCTTGAACTATCTTAGTATGAGTTTTAAAGATTCAGGAATCAACAAAACTCTTTCCTTTCTCAAAATTATATTGTATATTAAAATCTAATGATTTCATATACTCAACCAATATTCACTGCTGAAGAATAGATTATCACTATATGAAGATATACATTAATAAATTGTAATCGGTAAAAACACTAAATATATCACCCAATAGATAATTCATCAAACACGTCATATAATAAAACACTACATCCATCTCAAGGTCATGTATTGGTTAATTACATTCATGTGGCCTCAACTTCTAAGTCCCATACACCAAAAATCAACCATCATGCATTAACAATGCTACATACCTACCCCAGAAGCATCACAAAACAATGTGTAATCCTCTCCTATATTAGCTTGGATAATGATGGGTGGTGATGTCAATCACTTCTTAAACTATTGGAAGTAATTATCACATGATTACTAATATTCAAACATTATCCCCTCACTGGGTAATCCATTAAGTGGCATGTCAAATTATGTAAAGTCATGTATGAATCTATGATAATATCCTGTTAATCACATATAGCAACAAATTTTGTAAACATTCTTGGGATTCTCTGATGAAACCACTACATAAACCTTCATTGGGTCCACTAACACACCTTCCTTTGAGATTATGTAACCCAATATGTGTACCTGGTCATTCCAAAAAATACACTTAGATAGCATGGAATAATTAAGATTCACTATCAATGTACTCATGATAATGTATAGAAGTTGGGAATTATCATCATGAGTCTCGGAGTACACGAATATTTCATCCAAATAAACTACCAATAAAATAATCAATGTATTGATGGGAGATTCTATTGATCAATTTATAAAAAATTAAGGTTCATTCATCAATAATAATGGAATTATGACAAAATCATATATTCCTTACCTTCTTCTGAAAGTAATCCTCGTTATATCGTATATAATGGCCCATTAATTACATATTAATATTACTTCAACATTGAATAATATTTATTACATATCATAAAAAACCCATGCTCAGACCATATAGGTTTAATGTCTTTAAAAACGGGGAAACATAAACAAATTGTTAATAAGACGTCAATGTGTGACATATAAAAATAATTATAAAACATAATTTGATATTAGTTAAGGCTCATTGTTGAGACCATTATAGTGACCACAATCCATTACTAAATTAAGTTCACTTCGTGTTCTAGCCCTGTATTACTGAACAAGATTTACTTGTCATTCTACTCATTAATCTATCTCATGAGATATAAATATTTACCAAATGCATTGGATGGAGATATAGGTCTCAAACATATAATAATGAACCATTTTTCAGTGTTACACAATAACATAAAAATATTTACCATAACATAACACATGAAATAAAATGAGTTTCTTAATCATCATTCAATAATAATTGATATAAAAAATTTATTTACTAAATAATATTCCATCCTAAAAAAAATCCTAGCTATAAAAATGATAAAAATATAAACATATATAAAAAGTTTCATCTTATATGGAAAATAATTTTAAAGAAAACATGATATTAACTGTTGAGGAAAATATCCTTTCTTTTTCAAAAAACATTTCCTTCATCAAAATGAAACACAATTTTAGAAGAAATAATTTTATGTCAAAAGAATATTATAAGCCTTTAATAGAACCTTCAAGGAAATAAGGCTTTATGAAAGCATAAAAATATATTTATGTTGTACATGTTAAAAAATAGTTCTCTTATACTTTTGTTGAAAATGGTAAAAAGAACATCGTACCAAAACAAAACAAAAGATTCCATTCATACCATATAGTAAAAATTTACCAGTTTGTATAATTGAATTTTTAAAAATTAAATAATGATATACATAATATTTTTAAATACATATTTAGGAAATATAAACGTGGATGACAAATATACCCCAATAAATACTTAGTAATAAACAATCATGGATAAAAACGATATTTTCAACGTTTTCCCTTACCATATGTCCAAAATTCTTCATATGTACCAGAAGCTCATGTATAATTATTTAAATAATTTTATTCATTTTTTCTACAATCATAATAATTTTTATTATAACATTTGTATCATATTTTTATCTATTTTTCAGTAACATATCATTCTTATTCGTTATTTCGTTATTAACTACTTTATGTTCTTATGCATGTTTTTTCGAATAAGTTATTATTTCTATTTTTAGGATATAGTTATGTCATTTAAATAAGGATGATCTTTTAATATATATATTATTTATACATTTAATGATTGTATACAATCTTGTTTTAATGGACAACAAGTAGAATTAATCACATCTCATCGTGGAGAAGGTAGGTTTAACATATGCATGAGCGATTATATCATTCCAAAAATGATGAATGATATTTATATTGATAGAGTAAAATATTTTAGAATTAGTACCATGTAATAATAATCATGTATATATATTATTTTTATCAATATACACATCCATGTATGGTTATGGTGAAAAATAGATTACACCACAACGTGGAGAAGGTAAGTCGTACTTACTCACGCATGGTGACTTTGTTTTTCATATGGTGGATAGAAGGTGAAATATGGTTGTATCATATTTATAATAACCTATAATTATATGATTGATCCTGAAGTTATTAATTTGTAATGAAACAACTAATAGATGAATAAATATGTCTGAATGGATTAGTAAGAGGTATTACCTCTTACTCGATCTAAATCTCTTCTTGGAGAACTAGAGTTGGTTGTTGAAGATAACAAGAACCTCTAGAATGAAAATATTGAATATTATAATGGAAAAGATTTGGTGTGGCCTAGATTGAAGGCTCAAAATTAAGTGAATATGTTATGGATAAAGTTACCCTTTAAATTTGTTGTTAAGGTAACTTTTAGAAACTCTAAATACAATACATTATAATAAAATCAACCCTTATGAAAACCACTAAAGTTTCCCAAATTAGAAGGTGAGATGTTATAAGGTTGTAATCGAATCAACCAAATTTTTTTGGACATCTTATTTCTTCAATTTAATCGATATATTTTTAATTGACACATAGTTATTCTATTAAATATTAATTATGGAAATAACAATCTAAATATTTAATTGTTATAAATATTTAAATATATGGTGTTAATTGAACATAAATGGGTAATTTATGATAATTTGGAAATTATAATTATTAATTTATAATTTTGAAATATTTTTATTATTTTTAAATAGTTTAATAAAATGTTATTTTTATAAAATATGAACTTCCAATTTTGACACTATTCATTTATTCGACATTAAATAAAATACACATAGAATATAATTTCTGAAAAAACATTTAATAAATTCATTACACGACATATTAATCGATATAATTCACGGACAACATTAATTAGTTCATATGATATTTATTTTAATATATTAAAAACCATTTATTTGATATTTCTATTAAAAAAATAATTTTTACATCACTATTTTGACATCATGAATGATATTTATTTAATCTCTAAAATTTATAAATAAATTTCCATGATGTATTTATTTCTATTATATTTTTAGGAAAAATATAAAGTTGATATTATCTCCTATTTTACATATATTAATATTAGTATACATATACATAATGAGATTGTGAAATTTTGTCACATTCATTAGTTTATATTACATTCATGTCATATTCCTAGGTAATTGGCCATTATGTGATTAAATTTAGAAAATAGATGATAAGGGTAAAATTTATCCATAAAATAATATTTTTACATATATTATAGAAATTTTATAATATTATGTGTACCATTAATTACATAATTTACAAATAACCAAACTAATAAAAATAATTATCAATGTTACTATTCATAATTCCCAAAAATAAAAGGATCATATTAACACAATTTGGACCTACAGATTCCAAATATGGAATCCATTTTAAACCATTTAAAAAACATAAGTTTCATTATTTAATTTAAAATTTAAATTTTTATTAAAATGAGAAAATTTGTTTGCAAAGTTGAAACACTGCAAATGATTGAATGTTTTTACCTATGAATTCAATGTAAATTAAGGATAATGAAATACATTATTTTTTAATATAAAAATATATTATATTTATACATTAATAGCATTAAATATTATAATTTATCCATATAAATAATATCAATGCATATAAAGTTTATTTTAATTAAAATTTACTATATTTTTACAATTCATTAAAACATGAATGTCATCAGAAAAATAACATAAATTCATACAATGTAAATTTTTAAATTATTCATTTAAATAAGATGTTTGTGTTGACATATAAAAATTATTAATGTAATCATTTCATAGTTTCAAAGGGGTTAACCATTCATTGGTTTAAAATGATTCTTTTATAAAAAAATGGGTTTTATTCATACATTTGGGTTTTTGTCATACTCAACGACTAAAATATCCATTAGATTAATATAAAAATATTTTATATCATTAAGAAAAATAATTAAATAAAAAATAAAAATATCAAACTATTATTTAATTTTCAAAAAATAAATGATTCTCAAGGAATTCACAATGCATTTCCATAAGTTAGTTGTCATTATTCCCACTAACCTAAAGACTAGGTTATAAAGATAATTTTATAATAAGTACAAATTTTGGTTTATCTAAAGTATTTATTGTGGGAAAAGAAATATATAGATGAATAAATAATTGTTTTAAAAAATATTTTATAAAACCTTCAGGTGTTACATTATATATTACATAATTTTAATTTGGCCCTTGAAATTTATCACTTGGAAACAAAAATATTTGGATACCTCTCTATAATAATATCCTTATGTTCCCATGTATCTTTGAAAAAATGGTGCTTACCCTATTAAACATTAATCAAGATAGTGGTCTTGTTTCATATATCTTTTTCACTACAATTCAGAATCTATATCAATTGTTCTTCATAAGAAAGTTCGTGATCCAACATTATGAATTCTAAGCTTAATACATGTGAAGGATTGGGTATGTAATTTCTCAGGAGAGATACATGGAACGAATAATAAAGATGAGATATATTTGGTGTAAGTGCCAATACGTAATCTACATTCCCAAAATGATCCATAATTTCAAAATGACTGATATACCCAGGTCTCAGCATTCCCTTTCATTAAAATATCATTACTCTCTTCTATATAGATATAAATAAGAATACCTTATAACTCACTTCATAATCTAGGTCTTTTCTTCTATTTTAAGTATAACAATTTTGTCGACTACGAGATTCTCTTTTGTGTGGATTAGTAGATCTGACCTTTTATTCCATTTCATCAACTAGATCCGGTCTTAATAGATATCTTTCGCTAACATCATCCAAGCAAGATAGATTTCTAGTATTCATTATATATATGGATTCATAAGTAGCCAACTGAATATCTGAGTTAAAACTATTGTTGTATAAAATTATACTAAAGGTATGCGTTGATCCCAATAACCTTTGAAATCCAAATAGTTATCTCTCATCATGTCTTTCAGAGATTGAATTGTCCTCTCAGACTGACTGTCTGTATGAGGATGATAAGAACTGCTAAAACATAACTTTGTATCCAAAGCATGTAGAAGACTTCACTAGAACATTGAGGTAAACCTCGAATTCTTATTACATATAATGGAAAGTGGTACACCATGAATTCTTACCACATCAATTACATATATCCTCGAAAGATGATCAAGAGAGAAATTACTTGTAATAGTAATGAAGTGTGTCAACATCATAAGGTGATCAACTATAACTCTGATAGTATTATTGTATTTAAATGTTTTGGGATGTCCGATGGAAAAGTCCATAACGACGTTTTCTTAATTACATTTTGGTATGTGTAATAGTTGTAATATCCCATTAGAAATATATTTATCAGTCATAACATGCTGAAAAACCATACATCAAGATACATATTCGACGACATATATTTTCATTCCATCCAACAATAAGTACTCATTTAGGTCCCTATACATATTTGGTAATCTGGGGTGAATAAACAATGAATAACTATGAGCCTCGTCCAATACCTCCTTCTATACTCTATTATGGGATGAATACACATCCAGTTCTTAAAACATATTATTTCATCACAATCATGGTTGAATTTAAGAACATTTTTCACCTTCTTTGTAGCTATAAATCTTCATTCTATGCCTCCACTGTCTTCATATGTATAGATGGAGGAACATTCATTTGAGAAAGATAAGATTTATCCCCTTACATTAAAATTTCACCATCCACCCATTGTAAATCCAAAAATATTGGTTCTTTTGTGATCCCCATCATGGATAAGATAGAATGGTCTTTTAAAATCAATGAATCACCCATCTTGTTCGCTTTCCTAGGGTGATGATGTATTGAGAAATCAAAATCATTAATTGAATCCAAACATCTTCTTTGATTCATATTCATCTGTTTTTGAGTGAAAAAATACATTAAACATTTATCATAAGTATAAATATCAGACCTTTCATCATAATGATAATCCCCCATATCATTAATGAAATGTGTATTGTAGCTAAGTCCAAATCCTGTGTTGAGAAATTTTTCACCTAGATTTTCTACCTCCATTGGACATAACTTATCACCATATTATTTTGCATGAGAACACATCACAATCCAATTTTTTGATGAATCATAGTATATCACAAGCCTTTATCCACTACAAGGATGTGTGAGAAGAGGTAAAATAGATAACCTTATTTTTAGTTCTTTGAAATTATCTTCAAATTCCTCCATCCAAATGAACATAACTCCGTTCCAAGTAAACATTGTGAGTGGGTTACAAAATCATTCAAAATCATTCAAATAATGTTGAAAATATCAAGCAAAACAAATAAAACATTGGATCTCAGTCAACATTGTGTTCTCAACAAGATTTCAATAAACTCCATTTTTGACAGATCCATAGATATCCCCTCTCTTGATATTGTGTGACTAAAAATGAAACAATTTTAAAACAAAATTCACACATGAAAAATTTGGAATTAAGTCTATCCTTTTTAGGGTATTCAACATAATTATCCAGTGATCTTGATGTTATTACATTTTCCTTGAATAGACTAGATTATCATCTATAAAGATTACCAGAAAGTGATTAAGATAAAATCTATAAACTCTATTCATCAGATCCATGAAGATATCATGGGAATTAGTAAGAAGAAAATGCATCACTATAAATTCATAGTGTCCATACATTGTACATAATATTTCAATTGGTATATTCTATTTTTTAACCATTAATTGATGATAACCGAAAAAAGATCAATCTTGGAAAAGTATTAAGATTTTTGTAGTTGGTTAAATAATTCATCAATGTGGGGAAGATGATATTTTTTCATGGTAGGGATATTTTAAACTTATCGATAATAAATAAAGAGTATCATTGATCCCTCTTTCTTCTTAACAAATAGAACATCTTCTCTCTAAGGTGATGAAGTATGAAAAATTAATCTGTTGTCTATATTTTATTGGAGTTTCTTCTTCTATTTCTACAACTAGATTAGGATCATTTTAAATGCTGGGTTTGAAATATGCATAACACCTGGTATGAGTTCTATTGAAAACTCAACATAATTATTTTGTAGAAGGCATAATAATTCTTCCTGAACGACATCATCAAAGATCTGTAAAATGGGAGTATTAATAATCATGAGTTTCTCCCCAATCATTTGAAATAAATAAAATTCATTTATTTGAATCGAGACCCATAATAAGGATGAAATTTCTAGTAAAAGTCCATATTCATCCATGCATCAATAGATGATCATATATTGATCTAGAATATGATGTTTGACTTTGATTTCTTGGATATCGATATGACCTCCATATAGAGATAGCCAATACATGCCAAGAATCACATGAAATTAAATTTTTTTTTGGATCATAGGATTTGTAGGATGTAATTTCCCATGAACTTAAACCAGATATGAATTATAATCTTTCTATGTGACTTTTGTTCTATTTGATATTGTTACTGCTTACTCAACATCAAATTATTGAGCTAATATGGTGATACCTTTAAAACGTTATTTAGAAATAAATGAGTTGGTAGATCTAGAATCATATAAAACATTTTCAACATTTTATTGGAGTGTAAGTGTACCTTTAACCACTTTATTATGAATCACAACATCGCCATAAGTGATTTCAAGTGGCCTTCCATATTTTTGTCCTTAATAGTTTTTTGACGTTGATAATCATCAATAACACGTGGATTAAGGAACTTATTGGAATAATGCACCATTTTCATTTACTTATAACATTGATTTTTAGGAGGTGAGTTCTGTAAATATTTTTCTTTGTTTGCATTATTAGAAATTTGTTCCCATCACTCCACAATTCAGCTTCTTGATGACCTTCTTTCCCATTCTTAAAACATTTACCAGTCCCTTTAAGACAATTCCCTCCATGTTTTTTTCACACATTGATCATAAGGGAAAATCATATTCTTTTCAGTGTAGTCTTTATATTTTCCTTTTAATTCAATTGTTCACTTCTTATCAACCCCTTATGACTTCTGGGTTACTCTAATATCCATATCAACAATGATAGTACATTGAACAATTTCCTTGTAGATATTGAAGTCTGTTATAGATTATTCCCTTCAAGGACATGGTTTTAATCTACAAAATAATAGATCAAATTTACACTCATGTTGGATAATAATTCCAGAACCATACATTCCATGACTTATAAAATTTACTTCATAGGTACTAACATATTCATTATCCATTTTCATATTTTCATGGAACTCCTAATCCATATATGTTCGATGAATACGAGGAAAGTAATTATTGAAAAATAACTTAGTGAACACATCCCATTCTGTGGACACAATTTGATATCTTTGCATCGTATTGTTAATAAGATTTCAAAATTGATCAAGTTAGACTTCAAAATGATAAAATGATAAGATGAAATTATCTTGTTCAGAAAATTGTAGAAATGAAAACATATTTTCAGTGTTACTGATCCATTTTCCCTCCACTGATGAATTTAAAGACCCATTGAATGAAGGTGGATGTTGTCTCATGACATAATAAATAGAATGTTTCTCCCTCCTTTTCTCGTTAAAATTCATGCACAATTCATGGTTTCAAAATGTTGTTTGAGCAGCGATATATGATTTTTCATTCTAACTCCCATAAAATTTGGTTTCTCAGGTAGATAATATTTTCATTTCCCATCACATTCAACATTAATTTGATTCATTTGGGATCCATCCATTGAATAAAACCAAGATGCATAGTGTGAGAAACAATAATCATAACATGAAATTAAAATAACCATGAATAAACTAACAATTTAGGACACATTATATTTTATATGAGGATATTCATGAACTTCTCTAAAACACTAGGATTGGATTGTAACTTATACTTAAACATACCATTAGGGTTCTTACTAACTTTCTCTCATCATGGGATCCAAAGGTTAAATATAACATTTCTCCAATAACAAATATAATGGCCAATTCTTTAAAAATATATATTACTTCATCATTGATGAATATTTATCACATATCATAACAAAACCACTCATGGACTATATAGGATTGGTGTCTTTAGAAACTACGAAAACTAAACAACTTGTTCATAAAACAAACCCATTGTCTTTCTATTATTTCTTCATTACTTGACTCATTTTATACATATCATACATATTACACAACTTCATGACCCGTGGAAAAGAAACATATGAAATGGATAGCACAAGATATTATTATGGGTAAACATGGGAAATATTGGCCATATAATTATCATAAGAACATTACATTTGAAAATATTATCCTAAAAATAAAAGATCACAATTTAATGTCATCGGATAAATCATAATCCCAATAGTCATAACATAAGACTATAAATTTCATGGAATACACACATAATAATAGAAAATCATTTCATATTAGTCAAGTCTCATTGTCGAGACCATCATAGTAGACAACATCCATTACTCAATAGAGTTCACTCCTCGTTCTAGGCATGCATTACTCAACTATATTTACTTGTTGTTCAGTAATGTCTATCCGATAGGATATAAATAATTACGCAATTCATTGGAGAGAGATATATGTCACACCCTTCTGATAATGAAAAAATTCCTACATGTTCTATAAAAAATTAAAAATATTTACCATAGCATATCCCATGAAATAAATTGGGTTTCTTAAACATCATTCCATAATAATTGGTATAAAACTAATAGATTTATGAAATAACATTACATCATAAACAAATTCAAACAATATTAATAGTAGTTATTGAAATATAAACCTACTGAAATTGTGTAATTATTGAGGGAAAATAATTTGGACAAAACACATTATATTAATTTTTGAGGAGAATATACATTGTTCTTCAAAAACATTTTCTATCTAAAATGCACAAAATCTTAGAGTAAATATTTTTATGTGAAAAATAGACTTATATTATAGTAGAGGAATATTAATGGATATAAGGTATTATGAAGAGTAAAAACCTATTGATACTATACAAGTTAAAAAAACATTCTTATCATATAATTTTTGGAAAAGTCAAAAATTACCTTGTAGAGAAAATGAAAAATATTCTATTCATTCCATTTAGTAAAACATTTGAATTTAGTAAATTGGATTTTAAAAATTATAAAATGATATAAAGAATATTTTGAAATACATATTTAGCAAACATGCATGTTAATGATAAATATACCATATTAAAGACTTATGAATACACAATCTCAGATAATGATGAGATTGATAATGTTATCCATTAAATTAGGTATGATATGTTTCTTATATACCCAAAACACCTCTATAATGATTTAAATAATCATACAGATTTATTATAGAATCATAATTAATTTTTATAACATTTATGATAATATTTTCATCTGTTTGTTACGTTGATTTCATTGTCACTTGTTAGTTGACTATTAACTGCTTTATGTTCTTATACATGTTTTGTAGAATAAGTTCTAATTCCTATTGTATGTTACAGATATATCATTAATATAATTATATTAATATAATATTTTTCATAATTATTCATTAAATTCATGTATATAATCATGTTTAAATGTAGATCTTGTAGAATGAATCCCATCACATCATGGAGATAGTAGGTCGTACGTACACATGAGTGATGATATCATTCCAGAATTGTTGAATGGAATCAATACAGATGTTGTATAATATTTTAGAATAAGTATATTTTTATAATAAACACACACACACACACATATATATATATATATATTACATCCTTATACCATTCCAATAATGTTTTGGTGGAAAACAGATTGCACCACATTGTAGAGACGGTAAGTTGTACGTACGTACGTGCGATGCTTTCATTTTTCCTATGTCATATTAAAGATGAAATGTGGGTTTTTAATATTTATAATAACATATTTGTATTTTATTTATTCACATGTTATTATTTTATAATGAAATAACAATGAATAGGAAGTATAAGAATACAAAATTTTAAAATAATCAGTAGAAGAGATTACCTCTACCTCAATGTGCTTCCTATAAATCTATTCTTAGAGCACTAGAGTTGATCTATGATGATGTCAATTACCTCTAGGATGAAAATATGTAGTATTTCAAGGAATAATCTAAGGGTGTTTCTGAGAATGAAGGCTCAAAATTATTTGGATAATGGAGGGATGGGTTGCCTTTTATAATTAAGGTGTGGGGAACTTTTAGAAACTCTAAAAATAATAATTTACAATAAAATAAAACCCTACCAAAAAACCTTCAAAGTCTCTAAATTATAATATGATATTATATATGGTTGTAATTTCATCAATCAATATATATTGAAAAACTTATTTTGAAAATTTAAATCATATCAATTTAATTGACACCTAGTTATTCTATTAAATGTTAATTATGCTAATAATATTAATAATATTTAATAGTTATTAATATTTACTTATATGATATTAAATGACTATAAATGCATATTTTATGGTATATTGTACCATATAATTATGAAATTTTATACTTCTAATAATATTGTGATTTGTAACTAATTTAACAAAATGTTTTTTCATAAAATATCAATACGGTCAATTTTGACACTATTCATTTATTTGACAATAAATAAAATCCACTCAGAAGATAAAAAAATTATTTATTACATTAATAACATGTATTTTTAACCTATATAATTATAGGAGAATATTAATTAGATCATATGATATTTATCTTAATATTTTTATAATGATTTATTTGATAATTCTAATAATAACATAATTTTTACATAAATATTGTGTCATCATTAATGGTAATCATTTAATCTCTAAAAATTATAAATAAATTTCTATGATTTTATTAATTATTTTATCATCATATATACTATATATAGTTGATATTATCATCTATATATCCATATATTATAATTAATAGACTTATATAAAATGAGATTGTTACATTTTTCACATTCATTAGTTTTTATTACATTCATGTCATATTCATATTTAAGTGTATTTTGAGTGATTAAATCTATAAAAATAGATAAAAAGGATTGTATTAAATAATAAAATAGGTTATTTATTGGTGTTAAGGAAATTTTATAATATTATTGTTACCCTTAATTACCCGATTTACCATTAACAATGGTAATAAAAATAATTATGAAAGTTACTATTCATAATTTCCAAAAAAAATTCCCTATTAAAATAATTTGGACATAACGATTCCAAATATTAAATATTTTATCAAAATTTAGATACTATGAATTTTTAGAAATTAATTTCAAATTAGAGTTGTTGTTGAAATGTGGATACAAGTCTTAAACGTTTAAACATTGAAAAAGATTGGAATGTTTTTCGATATGTATTCATTGTAAAATTAATGGAAATTAAATAATTTATATTGAATGATAAAAATATATTATATTTATACTATAATGAAATTAAATATTATAATTTGGAAATATAAATTATCTCGACTAAAAACGAGATTTTTAATTAAAATTTAGATTATTTTTATTTTTCCTCAAAATATAAATGTTTTCAATAAAATATCATAAATTAATCCAAAGTAAATTTTTATATCTAACTTCAAAATAAAATGTCTAGGCTTTCATATAAAAACTATTAATGTGTCAAATTATTAATTTAAAATGGGTTTTCCATTCTATGGTGTAAAATTATACATTATAAAAAATAATTTTTTATACATCAAATAAGGTTTTATTCATACCGTACGATTAAAATATCCATTGGATGAATATCAAAAAATATTTTATTTCATTACCAAAATTAATTCACTCAAAAAAAAAATATCTAATTGATGTTTATTTTTCATAAATAATTGATATCTAAAGAATTCAGAATGCATTTTAATAAGATAGTTATTATTATTCTAGGTAAACTAACAACAAAGGATATTAGGGTAATTTTATAATAAGGGTGTCTCTTAGTTATTTTAATATCACGATTTCCTGAAACACATGATAGAGAAGAATAAATAATAGTTTATTTAAAATATATCATAAAAACAACCATGTTTTACATCATACGTCTGAACTCTCAATTGATGATACCGTAAACTCAAGTCAATCATGGAAAATATACATGATCCCCAAGTCGACACATTCATATATAAAAACACCTTATCCAGAAACTCCTTTAGTTGAGTCTTGATCTCTTGAATCTCTATCGGTTCCATTATGTATTTTTTAATAGCAAATATTTATGCCATTAGAATTATTTCAATAGTAAATTCCACACATTTTTTCAATGTATTCCGAAAAAAACCTTCAAGAAGCACGTCATGAAACTATTCCACTAATTGTGGAAATACATCAAGTCTTATATCTCCATAATCCATAAAAACACCATAAACCAAGGTTTTGATCTCTCCCAGTTGTAGAGTGATTGGACTTGCACAACTTTCCCGAATATCAAACTCTCCATGGTGAAAATTTTTATCACCCTCAGGTAAAATAAACATCACACTCAACTGAACAAAATCCATAATGTCTCAGTATGATACTAACAAATAAATTCCTAGAATTAATTTAAACATTGATATGTCTAGGATATGGAGATACAATGTTAAATGATACTCTCTATCATCACCTGTATTTACCGTGCATAAAAATATTTCTCTAGACTGTAATCCAAATTGTGTATGTATCCGTAACACCTCATTCACGAAATACACCTCTAGTCTCAAACCATTCACATGCTGCATAGAAATTAAGAATTGGGAGGCAACAGAACAAATAATTAACTATCTAATGTATAAGTTTGAAGTATAATATCAATTACTATTTATTTTTCACCCTATCTATCAACACATGTGGGATTCACCACGTGCGACTGTCCTAGTCCTCTTCCATTTGATTTTATCTGACTCTCGGGAGGTAAAACACTATGTCGATATGGGTTATCATTTCTCAAAGTACAATTTCTACTGACTCTACCTCCACAACATGTAGAACTCCAATATTCATCTTCATATGATTTAGATGATCCACTTAAAACACTATAATATTTTCATTATTCTCCATCATTACCCATATATATAATGTTCCTACAGAAACATCAACATATATCCCCTCATTCCAAAATATTGTCTCTCTATGATTGGTGAAGGATAATGCCTATAATAGTCTTCTGGAAAACCAACCTAGTCTAAAATCACTAGAGTGGGGTTATATGTAACAAATCCCCACTGGACACTCTATTTTCTACTGTTCAATATAATGTTATCACAATGAGTCTTCCTTATATTGGAATACATACATCCTGATCATCGAGAAGTAAACAAGTTTTCTATATTGGAATCCTCCATTAGGTTCTCCTATTCTATGAAAGCCAGATTTACAATATATATAAACTTCTCCATCCAGTAAATTTCCACATAGGAGAAAATTTCACACTTAATACCTGCCTAGAATTGTTTTGTATATGGAACCTCATCTGCTTCCAATGCTAGAAAAAAACACTATAAATTTGTAAAGCATTTATCGTAGTCAATCTCTTTAATACTCTCCTAAGTCATCCTTATGAACTCATCTACTCTATCATACCTTAGTTTATCTAGATATAATTTTTCAAAGAACCTATCAATGAATTCATTCCACAATATAAAATCGACCTATCCATTAGGATCATTAATGTCCCACCAATGCTTCACTGATCCACATAGCATATATGAAGCCACCTTGACCCTCTTTATAGAGGGAGTCTTTATGTGGTCAATTATATTCTGGATAGACTGAATATAAATATTATATCTCCGATGACCACCCTCTCCAGAAAAAGATAGAGGATTCTACAACTAAAACACTATATTCAATTTAGATAAGATCATTTCAATTTTCCTTGGGTCTATTTCTAGGAATAGCATTAATCAAGACTATTTATCCAAGAAATTCTCTCTGACATTCTCTCCCCGCATTATTGGTTCTAAGTTTTCCCCTACAAGAGATACATATCTAACCATGTCTCATTTCGTCATCTAAACAAGCATCATTGTGGAGCAATAACTCTACCTTCCAAGCATGCACAATATGATAATTTTCACAACAGTAACACAAGATAAGGAACAAATAGTCTATTCCCTTAAACCCCAACACATGGTTATTACAGAGTATCCAACACTACCCTTATACATCAGACATCTAGGTCAATGTTAACAACAATAACTCATTTTTATTATTAAAATATCCCTTTTAGAAACTTAATTATTTTCATCTTTCAAAATTACATATCAATTTTATTTTCATATTAGGGACTATTTTTAATTTAATTCTACAAGTAGGGAAAAAAATTCACGTTCAACAACTTTCCCAAAACCCATTTTCCATGAATTCATAAAATTAAGCATTTAACAAAATAGTCCTGAGTTCCTAGAATGATTCATGCATACTCCATTACCATTCCATAATAATGAATAATTAAATTATCAGAAATTCTAAAAAAAAAATCACATCACAGAACAAGTGTGTCACCCAATGTGAAATAATATTAAACTATAATAGAAAAAAATAATATCAACAATCCCACCAGGAGAACATCTGTTTTCCACCATACATGTGTTTTCAACTCCAATGGAAGTGATCAATACCAATCCATTATTCATCATATAATCATGTATACCATTACCAAATAGATAAATTAAATTAAACAAAAGAGAGCTGGTCTTTGATACCACTTTTTAACATCTCGATCATGGTTTCATGCATCAATGTTATGATGTAGGATGCCTCATAACCCCATGAACACCTCCCCATACACCAGAGGCTTCTGATTAGTAATGATGTTCTAAAAAATCAATAATGGGTAGATAATACCTTATTTACTTAGTGTATTACACTAGATGAAATAAATAATCAGTTGATGAATAAAATATCATTGGAAAAAAACAAATACCTCATGATAACCAAAGTTGGAAATAAATTATCAATACCAAAGAAACAAACTTACCACACAAAGGTGTGTGACCAGTGTCAAATGAAAAATAAAAAATAAATCCACTTACTACTCCTGAGAAGCTACCAAACCATGTCAAATTTCTTCTTCCATTTTCAATCCTCATATCATAAATCTAAGACAAGGGCATTTCCATTACTATGTCATATAACTATGAAAATATATTTAGGTATCGATCAGGCATGCCGAGTAGGGTATGAGTAAAATTCAGTAGGCCGCCACCAATTGTTTCTAAAATAATATCTAGTCAATTACAGTTTATGAATCTCTATAAGGAAATAATAAAAATTCATAAATAAGTATTTATCACATTATCAATCTATTCTTTATTTAACCACATAACCCCCCATGTTTCAGAGGATACTAAAACCACAACACCTAATTCATGCCCTGCTGGAATTTGAAAATTCGAAAAGGGATGTCATGTTCTAGAATTCCACTATTTCCATTATATCTCATCAAAATCTAATAATCTAATTATAAACATTCTAGATTTTAATTTTCATATTAGTTTCATTATGACCATTCATCATTTCATTTATTAACAAAATAAATAATTAATTATCTATTTCTCATTAATTAACTAAAAATTAATTAGTCTTATTATTCTCATTAATTAACACAATAATTAATTTATCATCTCATATTATTAATTTACTTAACAATTAATTATTCTTCTAATATTAATAATTTACTCAATAATTACTTAATCATTACATATATTTTATTAGAAAAACAATTAAATAATAATCTCATTTATATTAATTAATTAAAAACACAATTATTCATCTCAATACTATTAATTAACTAAACAATTATTTAATCACCTTGATTCATTACTCATTTAACAATTATTTTATCACATCAGTTCACTTAATTAATTTTCCAAATAAATAATTAAAATCCACATCCTAATAATCCCCTAATTAGTTCACCATTTAATTATGCAATTCACAATCTCATTATCCTATAATTAATTCCAAAAAATAATTATTAATGACACCATCAATATCATTATACTATAATTAATTCCAAAAAATAATTATTTAAATCACAATCAATCTCATTATCCAAATTTAATTTTAATATTAATTATATAATTAATAATACAAATATCTCATAATTAATTCCATAATTAATTATCTAATTTAACAAACCCTAAATCTCACAATTTTCCAATTACCTCAATTAATTATTGGACAACATTAATTAACCCAATTTCGGAATTCCAATTTCTAAAAAACTCAAAAATTATACAACATAAATATAAGAAATAAATATCTTTACTATGGTATTTTAATATTTGACCACCTACCTCGATTCATTAATGAACAAATTACGAATGGAATTTACCAAAATTTGAGCTGCACAAAAACATATAATGCGATCCAGATCTAAAACATTAAATCAAGATATAGTAAATAATGATCACATTAATAGAGATATACATCTATAATCCTATATCTAGACTCGAAATATTATATATATATATATATATCTGGCCCAAAATAATAATAACAACCAACAAAAGAATATGAGAAGGAAGGATGAATAATGGGAAACCAATACAGATATGATTCTCATACCATGAGGGGTGAGGATATTCGATATATGATTTAAATAAAGAATAATGAAGGTCATTAAATCATGGAACCCATTCAAGAGGATCTAAAATCAAGAGAAATCGAGTTGATCCCATTTTGGGTTGAATGGGGTTAGTTTTTAGTGTTCGTGATACTGGAAAACTAATTTATTTGTGAAATTATAAGTAGATCAAGGTTTTCAATGAAGGGACACAAGATTTTCCTAAAATATATCCCGAAATTATAGGTCTATTAATATAGGGTTCAATGGTTTCTCTTAATAAGGGACATGTTTTGACAACCCATGAAACTACCATAAAAATCACCATTGTCCGGGCTTTCATGTTGTGATGGGATAGTGTTCACAGTCATCTCTATTCATGTACCAATTGTTCTTAGCCATCGTTCTTTAAAATTATCTCATTCTTCACCAAAACATATCCCAACAAAAAATCCTAATTAATAATACTCAAATCTCAGAAAAATAGTACCTGTAATCATGCCAGATACAACACCATAAATGTTTGGTATATTAAATGAATCCAAGGGACTAAGATGATCAAAAAATAATGAAGGCCCAACATATTAAATAATGTAGGTCCACACATTATTGGACAAATGTGTTCTGCCTTATTTATGGCGTAAAAAATGTTTATGAACAAAACACAACATAAATGTGCTTCCTTACATGACTATCGACCATTTGTGATGGAATGAAGTATGTGAAACCACATTACCTAAAACATATAGGGATCAACACTGATAGAATCCCATTTTTAATTAAGATAGAGCACCCAACACATTGTATATGGAAATCAAGAATTTGAAGCACCGACTGTCACTCATGTAACCCATTTTATGTCCCTTAGTGAATGAATTAGAATTATAATTGGTCAACTTGATGACTCTCTAGATGAATGTAATAAATATTGGACAAGATTCCTCCCAATATGATTATGATGTTGTTAAAAAATGAACCCAACCAATATGTATATGATTTGGGTTGGATATGATCCATAAAAATATGTTGATTATGTATCATGTACAGGATACCTTTTACGATGATTGTTTTATAGGTTGGATGTGACAAGTCCCATAATTATTCAGATTGACAGGTGGAATGTTATAGTGACCCATGAAATCCATATATAGATAATACATCTTTTTAGATGAGTAATCATAAAATTAATCAAAGAAATCCCTAAGGATCATATAGGGTTTTTCCTTATGGAAACATGGACACATAATAGACTGGTCCATATGTGATCTACATCATCTCCCACTATGTTATTCACAACTTGAACCCTTCATAAAAATTACATACATAATACCAATCATAATATCCTAGGGAAATAAAACCAAAAAAGGGATAGATCACGTTATCCCTAGTGTTAAAAATGTTTATGTTAATATAATATGATAATATGGGTATGACAACAAGAGAATGACATATGATACCATACCTTGTATATCATAGATCACCAACATCCTTTATAGATTAAATCATGGAATTTAATAAGCCATAAATCGTAATCTAATCGATGAACACGAGACATGAAAGTATATAATTTTACTTATGATATAGATTTTTGGCATACACATAATCATTAAAAATAATATGTCAAGGATTCCCAAAAATACATTCATATCTTATTAGTCTTGGGATAAGAACCCATGTACCTTCTTCAGTCATGGGATAACCACCATGTTCCTCTTACATGATTGGGATAACCTCACATGTTCCGACTTTTTGGGTTGGGAAAACCATTTCTGTAACCTTTTTTTAGTTTCGTATAAAACATTGTCTACACTTTTATGTTATAAAATATTAATCCTTAACCAATCCATTTTTGGCATATATAGGCCCCACCCATCACATGATAAAAATCATAAATAAGTTTTCCCAAAGATCATGAAACATTTTTCATATATAATGATATGATTCTAAATGGGTTTCATAATGATTTCATCATTTCCTCAAATCAGAAAAGTTTGAAAAATACATTTTTTGGTAATCATTTTTTCAGGTTATAAACCATGGAAGATAAACATGTTCCATAACCATCATGTCATCTTAAATAAAAACCATTCAAATGATGAAAAAGAATGTTACTATCTAATCATATTCTTAGTAATGAATATGTAACATCAAAGTATTTTATATTATTTTGAAATATCATTTAAATAATATATTGAGGAAAATAATTTTCATTGAGAAATTGTTTAATAAAACTGACAATTTATAAAATATTTTGGAATTACCGTTTTTGGAAAATAAACTGGTAAAAATATAATGGGATTCATTAGAATAATTTAAAAAAATTTCCTTAGGAAAATAAAAAGTTTTTAATAACATATTTTTAAAAATGAATATTAAAAAATCATTTTGGAAATTATTTTCTTTGAAACTAAACATTGAAACTAGTAAATTATTCTTTAGAAATCATATAAAATAATTATTATGGAAAATACCATTTCAATTCTTAAAAATAATCTTTTGAAACATAAATATTTGTAAATAAATTTAAATAACATTTGTATCATATAAAAGATGTTTTAAAATATTAACTGATCATTAAGGAAATTTCATACATACAGAGTATGTTAAAACAAATATTTCACTAACATTTTTGGAAAAATCCAAATCGGAATTGTTTTGAAAAAGGCATGAATATTAATTGAAATTTTTTTTAGAAAAATTAAATACTAGGTAAATATATATTTAATATATAAATTTAATAATTATCAAAAACATTTTTGATTTCATTTTCAGAAAACATGATTTTGTGTGAAAATAAATTTTTAACTGATGAAATAAATGATGTTATATTTTACTATAACAAATTAACATTCCTTTTAAGATCTAAAGAGTGTAAAAATGGTAAAATTACTTGAAAAATTTTATAATAAACAAATTATAAGAAAATATATGAGTTTATTGGGATATATGTCAGAATATATTAACATTTTCTCTATAATTTCAAATAATCTCAATAGGAAATGAGTTTGTAACATAAAATATTTACCCTAATTGTAACATATTAATCATAAGATGAATGAAAAAATAGCATCAAATTAAAAATTGAAATATAATTAATTTAAGTAAATTTATTAATATATATTTCAATGGGGTAGTATATCCATCTAATAAAAGAAGTTAGGTTATTAACATAACTAATATCAAGAAGAAGAAAAACTGAGAAATAAATACCTTACCACATTAGAATCATTAAAACCATAAACACCATTAAAGAAATATACTAAAATGGATATTTAAATACTAATGAATTTAAGGATAAGAATAATAAAATAAATTCATGGGTAATATATACTCCATATAAAGGAAACATTTGGGGAATATGTCATGTGTCTCATAGAAAATACAATGAGACAGAAATCTCGTACCATAAGTAGCGTATTCCATCATAAACATTTGAACCTACAATATAATAAATATAAGTTTATTATAAATGTATTAATGAATCATATATATATATATATATATTTATATATTACCATATATGATTTAATTATTACTTAATATTACATGTTTATTAACAATTCCATGTTAAAGCCTTGTTTCTGATAATAAGTGCATTGTTTTTTCTGTATCTTTTGTTCTATTATGATTTTTCCTCATGCATTGAGCATTGGTACAAAATATATATAATTTAAACCATGACATAAAAATATATATAATTATTTTAAATTTATTATGATTGATCTCTGAATGGTAGATATAGAAAATGAAATACATTTTTAATTGAGATGGTCGGTCAGACACACACATGAACGTTGATTTCATTTACCCAACAAAAAGAAAAAAATATAGAAAAATAATATATAGAAATTAAGAAGTAAATTTTTTCATATATATAACATATTTTCATTTATAAAACTAATAATTACCTTCTATGTAATTCATGAATTAATGACATCACATCGCAATGTGTGAGTCCTCTGTATACATGAAGGATGTTATCGTATTCTCCTGAAATGGAATGTAAGCTGGAATATGTATTATAATTATTAAATAATAATAATAATATCATATATATCTTATATATTATATATATAATATATAAATTATAGTAAATCCATTATATCCATCATTGAGTGGTGGTAATGGAAAAATCAATGACATCAATTCTTGAGGTGGTGGTAGGATGTTCACATAAATGATGATTTCATAACACCTTTTATGAAATAAGAGATGGTTATTAATAATTAACTTTAAATAAAAACAATATTTATATTAAATATAGTGATTTTATTATTTTATGAAAATTTAATAAAAATTTAAGGATGTTTATGAAGAAATAAGATAAATTTGCACGTTGAAGAGTGTTACCACTTCTTCGAGTAACCTTGTTTAGTTTGATCCAAAATCCTTCCTTGGTAGGATTTATGAACAAAAACTGATTATAGGATGATTTTATGAAATTAAAGAATTTATTTTATAAAGTATATCAAAAATATAGATTATCAAATTGTGAATAACAGAGGATAGAGGGTGGGATTTTATTAGTGCGGTGAGTGGAACACTTGCAATTTTTTTCAAAAAGGAATTGAAATGTTTTTAACATTACAAAAGGATATAAAATAATCAATTATAATAACTATGACACATAAGTTTTAAATATATTCATATAGTGTGTGTTTTTGACATGTTTTGGTTCAATTTTATCCCTTAAAATTTGTGTTTTAACCCCTGGTAATTCCATTATTACCTTAACTCATAGAAAATATTCATTGTAGTTGATACTATTAATGATGGTAAAAATTTATGTCTATTGTTGTAGATAATATAATTTATGATGATTCCAAATATGAAATCAATTTTACCAAATTCCATTCAAAAAATTAATAAAATTTTATTTAAAAACAATCGCATAGATGCAATGATAAAGCTAGTTTTCAAAGAGAAAATGTTCCAAAGTTGAAAAAGTTTTAAAATAAAAAATAAATATGAATATGATTAAAATTACATAATGATAATTAATTTTTATATACAAAAACTCAATTTATTAATACCCATACTAAGACACATTTAGGGTTTTTAGAATCATAAAATGAAACGAAAATTCATAATAAATATTCATTGAAAAAATTTTTATTCTTATAAAATTCTTAAAAAATCAACCTAATAAAACTTTTACAATAATATTACAAAAATTTATGTTATTATTTTAAAAAATATATAATAGTCTCAATAATTAGTTTTATAATATGTGCCTAAAAGAAAAAATTATTATTCATAGAAAAATAATATTTTAAGGATAGAATTTGATTTATTCTTATCTCATGTCTATAAATCACATAAGATGAATTTTAAGCATTTTATTGAGTATATAGTAAATATATTTTATAAATATTCTTCACCCAAAGTTATTTTTTAAAATATTAATGTAAAAAACTTTTGGTCAATAACAGTTTAAAAAATATTTCTTTAATTTTCATGTAGTTTTTATTTTCATTTATAATTAATTGGTCACCAAGTAAATAGATTTATAGGAATGTTTAAATTATATATTTTAATAATTTACCTAATCCAATTCATAGCCATCATTAAAACTACAATGTGAACACTAGCATATTAAATAATGATTTATTAAAATTGTTTGACATTTTATAAACTCTATTTTTTGTGTATCACAAGATAAAATCACTATTTCATGTAACACAAGGTAAAATTATTGATAAATTTATTGAAAATTAAATTCATTATTTTATATAACATAATTTAAACTTACTATTTAATGTTATAAATTAAAATCATTATGTTGTGTTTAATGAAAATTATCAAAGAGATTAAATTTAATTGAAAATATATTTTTCAAAATATATCAAGGTGTGATATTCTACACCCATTAAAAGATTTCCATCAACAGAATTATAATTATTCATATAATAAGTATCATTTTAAAATTCATTCAAAGAATCACACACCATATAATGGAATAAAACTCAATAAAAATAGAATGATAGGAATAAAAAGGTTTCCAAAATTAACTTTTAACTATGTGTCCAAATAAGATAATATTGGTGTGAAGTAAAGAGTTAAAAATGAAGGAAAAAATAATGTCCCATTAATAATGTTTAGTGATAGAGTTAATTTATCATAATAAATTTAATAATTATTTTAACAATAATGATAATAAATCGTAAGAAAAATAGGAATGAAAAGGTTTATTGATATCATCAAAAATGATAATACTAGGATAAAATTTAATTTAATGATCCTTTTCATAAGGTTATACAGTTTTTATGAGAAGATATACATAGAGGATTTCATTCCCTTTCAAAAGAATAATATCTCCATATGGATTTTCCTTTATCAATTTCCTCTCCATCAGATATTCAAATAAATGATGGTAATTTTTTTATTCTTAAAGCACTAATATAACATAATATCTATTATTTAATGATAAGTAATTATTTTTATTTCAAGTTATTATAAGAAAAAAATATATTAGAATAGGGTATACCTTATGCATATATCTTCATTTGGTAAAGTAGTAACTTAGTCACCAAAGCCTCATCCAATGTTCAACATAACCATATGACAAATTGTAATAATTATGAACCTTCCAAAAGATTAAAATACAAAACCTATGAATGAATGTAAAAAAATATCCAAAATTAATTTATCATTAATCCCCCATGAAATAAGAAGTATATCTTTGTAACATCATAGGTAAATAAAGAATATTACATTTCCATATTTATTAAATTTTTTTAATAAAATATTAATATTTCTTTAAAGGTGATTCTATGTTTGATGACGTACCAAATACGCAACAATGAATTTTTTTTGAAATATTACGTTGCACACTAATAATATAATAATATGGTAGTTAACGCCTAGCCGTTAGAATAGAGGGAATGAATATAACTAACTAAAATAATAATTATATATGTTTGTTAAATATTTTAAAAATTACCCAATAAATGATAGAGGATTAAAATTTGAATGAATCCTATATTAAGCTTAAATTTTTTAATATTTTTTAAAAAGATGATTAACATCCTGTTGATGGAGAACACATTTAAAATCTAATTTTTAAAAATTGTATATGTTATATTTCTCAAAATAAAATCTTTCTTTAGAATGAAGACATCAAAATTGACTTTGTGTAAAAAAAATTTATTTTTCTGATAAGGATCATTTTTTAATGAATAGTGAAAAATGATGTATTTTAATTCAAAACCTCATTTTAATCTAATTTGTTTATATGGATAGATTATCTTTTTAATTGGGTTTAAAGTGTAGTTAAAATATTTTTGTATCATTTAATCCAATGGTGGTCATTTTAATTAATTTCACTTTGAAATTGGAAATAAACAAGTGTCAATATTTTTATAGATATTGTTTATTAAAAACGTGCCATTTGTTTTGACAAACGGGAATTAATTAATAAATTAATTAATTCAACATATATGATTTTAATTTTGTAAAATAAAAATCATTTCTTAATTCAGAATATCAAATATAGATTTGGGTGAATTTTTGGTGTTTTTCTGAAAAACATCTATTTTTGATGAATAGTGAAACCACTAAGTGGTAGTTAAAAAATTATTTTTCATTTAAATCAAATATTACGGATTATATGAATTGAATTTGAAAAATCCAACATACATGGTTTTCATTAGTATGTGAAATGTTTTTCATTGGGATTAAAATAATTTTTGGTGAAGAGTAATATTTATGTTTTATTAATCACGTTTAAAGGTAATTAGTGTAATTTAATGTAATTATAATGATATAAAAATACAAAATTACCTTCACACTTGTTCTATACTTATTGAATGAGTCATGGCTTACCATTAAAATCCATGGGTAAATTATTGGGACCTCATGGAGCCACATGGGAAAAATAATGACATTAATAACCTTTTTTAAAGGAAAAATAAAAAAGTCACAAACATGTATTATTTTACTAAAAAAAATTTTACACGAGATTATGTAAGTTATATAGTTGACTATAAATATTCATTAGAAAGATAAAATTAATTATTAAATCATTTTATTTTTTTATAATTTTTATACATTAAATAAATAAATTTATTTATCACACCATGATGATATAGTGATTACCTCATAAATGAACGATATAATGAAAATGAAATGATATGGAATCATCTAAGACATAAATTAATCAAAAACATATTGGATGTGTGGATTTGAAACCCTTACCACATAATACTTGAAATATATCATTGTGGGACTTTTAAAATCTGAAAACAATTATAATAATGTAACATTTCAAGACTTTCCAAAAGTAACCCTCCTCTTTCTTATAAAAGGACCACTACTATACCCCATTACCCACACCCTCAAGACATTGGCTCAAAAAACCTCTAATAATATTATCTCTCAAAATCCCTCTATTACTCATAGAAGCCTCAATTTGGTCAGAATCCTTCTCAAGGAGGCCTTTATCTCAAATAAAAAAGAGTTGCATGATTTAGAGGTAATATATTCTCTCAAGTTTCTTTGTTTTATTTTCATTCTTCACACCCCAAAAATTATTATTATATGATTAAATAACAAATACAGTATCATATATATAATATGATTTCTTTATGATAAGTATTTTATTTATTCTTACACACACCTCCGTCTAATGTTTAAAGAACATATTGTTTCACTGGGTGGCGAATTACTTCCTCACGAAATGATGATTGTTCAATATTAATTTAACACCATTAATGGTGGCCATTAAGATGTAACTATATTTATATATTATATGTATTATTTCAATTTTTTCTTTTTTCTTATGTGTTTTTAATTTAAGTCATACCTTTATGGTTCTTAGTATAGGTATACAAAATAATTTCATTTTAGGAAATGCGTACTACCGCCCTCTCAAAGGGATTTTCATAATTAATGCCATACGTGGGACGTATAAAGTATGGATTTGATGATATTATATATTATATTACACTGGAATAATAAATACCTTTATATCATTATTATTTCGTTCCAGTAGATACAAAAAAGAAGTGAAAGTAGCGTTAATGCGTACATATGACTTACTGTCTCCATGAACGATGCATTTCATTTCATACCTGTTAATGTTATGTAATATTATAAATGCATGTATATAATGGATATATATTATATATATATTATCTATATAATGAATATAATTCTATAGATAATTGATATTTTAACACATGAACAACATGTAATTATAGGATGTTTATTTTGGACTCTTGTACCGAACATCGACAAACATATTATATGAACTCACATAATTAACTAATTATTATAACATGATAATATGTGATATTAATTGAATAATAAACATTAATGTATTTAAAAAATAAATTATAAATTTACATATGTTTATTATTGAGGAATATAAATAATGAATGAGAACAAGTCAGTCATAAGATAAGGGATCCTACCTCTCTTTTACTTTTTATGTACTCTCATTTATGCCACTTCTTTTAAGAACCTATTTCATATGTTTGGGGATGTTCTTTTATATAACCATTACTATAATTTTTATGTTAATATTATAGGAGACCCTATTTTATCTCATCAATCCATTTTTGGATGTTTTAAGTGGCGTTATTAGGCTGCTGAATTTTCGTAATGGATTTATTATATCACATTTAATTCCAAGGGATTTCTATTATTTGCCACTTATTTATTTATTTTGGTGTATTTTGTACTGAAATTTGATATATATTACCCTGATTCTATTTATATTCATTTTATTCTGTGATTCATTTGATTCTTAATATCTTTTGGTCAAATGAGTTGATTAATTACAATGTGGTAAGAGATTTTTAGATCACTTTTTATTCCCGTCAGATTCATGCTATATTTGTCACTATGTCCTTTGAGTGGTGTATTGAATGCCAATTATTGTACTCTTTGAGTAATATAATTTCATTTATGGGTATTTACATCAACATTTCATGGTCATTCTTTCATGGTGTGTATGTTTTGAAAGTTACCCAAATCGGTAAGGGAACCATTCATCCTCTTTTTTTAAATGACTTTTTTTGTTAGATCTTTTAATTTACATCTTATGATGTTTGGATATGTTATTATATATCCTTATTTATATAAATGATATGTCCAAGTGATGAGATACCATTTTATCTCTCATCGAATCATTTTCGGAATTTTTTAGTGATGTTGTTCGGCTGTCAAATTTCTGCAAGGGAACATCTTAACCCAATTGAAATTAGTTGGGTTAAACCTCTACATCTTGATTATGTCATACTTTGAATATATTTAGATGACCTATGATTGTTTTACACTTAATATCTTCTTATATTGGGTATTTGTTTTCACTGATAATTAGGTAATTGATTTATCCTTAATCTAAGGAAGCCGACATTGTAAGGGACTTCGTCTCAATATCCTCTCATTGATGCATATTTTTTTATACACAACATTATTTTATACATTGAATAAACCCCTTCGACTTTTACTTTTATTTAAAAGAAATCTTTTCACTACAAATCATTTTACTAAATGACAAAAAGTATGTTATTTTAATGTAAAAGGTGACAATGACAGTTCCACCGCCGTGAGTATTATTTGATATTTGGCTTACTTGGGAAGAGGTAATGTTTTAAAAGAAAAAAATACCATATACCATTTTATGTATTCTGGTATTGAAACTGGTTTTGATAAAGGATTCATTTATGTCAATATATTTATTGAAATTTGGAAATGTTATCATTCCTTAATATAACTTTTATGTGTAATGATTTTATAATGGTACTTGAACATTTGATGAGTGGTTACGTGATTAGCCAAATGATGGGTGATGCCATGATAAAATAGGAATGGTGGTTACGTTATAACCTCCAATGCATTGGGTATGGATGTCGGATGTATGGATATTCCATTTAGTGATATATGTGGAAGTAATCCGTATAGTTATTCCATTTAAATATGATTATGTCCCATGTTACCTTTATATGTTATGTGTTTTTCATATGGGTTTTATGATAATATTTAGGTCAGAAAAGGGTAAGAAATTACCTTTTATTCAGGGAATTGTATTTACTACTTCATAAAGGTGAAAATTATTACTTATGATGAAGTTTTCATGATTTACTTACTGTTTTTAAAAACTAATAGGTTTCCTTCTTTGTGTATCCCTTACTGAGCTTTTTATACTCATCCCATGTTTTTGAAATGTTTTCCAAATGACTTAAAGATGAATATGGTCAAGGATGGGATCAAATAAATTCATTCTATCTAAAACAAAAAACTAGACATGTTTCTTTTTAGGAGTTTTTATTTTATTAAAAAAATGAAAATTGAGTAGAAGTGAATACTTTGTAATCTTTGGAGACATAATATTTATGCCCAAATTCTCTAAAATTATAAACCTGAAAAGATCCTCACTGTGAATTATTTATTTAATTCAAGATTATATAATGTTTTATAGTCATTTCATTATACTCCTAGTTGTCACAAACATAACATGTGAATACTTTTATCATGTTTTATCTGGAAATGTGGTAATAACATGAATATCAATAAAAAATTATTGAAAACCTAAAATATTTCTCATTATTTACATGAAACAAATATTATTCGATATATTAATTTAATATAAAATAGTTATAAACTCCATCAATGACAGAATAAATCCCCCATTTAAAAAATCATGAATCAAATACAAGTAAATTATTATTATCCAAGTTACATTATCCATGTAAATCATCTATTTATCAAAATATCATTATCTCAAGGTCAAGAACATACTAAGGAATATATTTCCATTGAACATGTGTTTTCCATGAATATAACCTATTCATTAAATAACATTTAAAGGGAAACATCATCATTCAAAATTTTCTTATATATACTTAACTAATAGCTTATACGAATATTCCTTATATATTTCATAATTATTGAATACCAATACACAACAAAATCAATCATTATACTTCATTATTATTACCTTAACTTTGTTTTGACATATTATTACTTAATAAATATTTCTTCTAATATGAAATATGAAACTATTCTTTCATCAACAACTAATTTCATCTTTATTATTATTTTTATCATAAAAATAATATTAGAATAACACATACCATTTATATTTCTTTTATGGTATCATCATTATTATCATTATAACAAATACTTGTACGACCTTGTTTATTCCCTTCATAATCATTCACCCTAGGTTATCAATTTTTATAATTCATATTCCCTTTACATTTAAATCATTAAACCATTTATAATAGCTTTGGGGGACCAATATTCTCATACATAGCAATAAATGAAATTTTAATTTTCCCTCAGCAATATCATAATTTATTTTCATTTTCTATGCCCTAAAAAATCATCTTGTTCAATTACAAAAATTCATTATAGTTATTCTAACCACACTATCAACATATGTAAAATTTAATCTTTTTTACTCCATGGCCTCCACCACCAAATATCTTGGCGAACTCTATCCCTAACTTCTATGGTGAGTGAAATATTTTGTTAATGTGTATTTTGTTAATAATATATCATCATATACGATTAAAAATATTCACAATATCCTACAATATAAAAATAATCCTATTTTGTTTCTCAGAAACACATCATCTATCACATTCAACATTAATGAAGTTACATCTATATTCCTCCATTGACTAAAACCAAAAAAAAAACATAGTGTGGCAATCCATACTCATATTGGGAAACAAAATTGTCAATAAAAACATACATATGATATCTACATCATGGAAGCATCATTTCAATATATGACACATTAAACATATACATGGTTATTCATAGAAATTATATATTTAAATACTTCTATATGATTTTTAAATAGTTTTTAAATTTCTAAAGAATATTCCACTAAAGATTCAAACTGTGTGTGCCGCATGTCCAAAAGCCACGAACCTTGTGACGATTGAGTTCATCCCAATGAACACTTTTTAGATTTATTACCCCTTTCATCCTCTATTCAATAGCTACATCCACCTTGAATATCTACATAGTGATGTAATTTCATGGAAACCAATATCTCTATCATTTTCATACATCCCAAGACAATTTCATATAGTTTCATATCTATAAAAATATCCCAAGAAAAGTCCATAGAAATATTACTAGGCATCTCACTGATGTTTTCTCATACTAGATTAAAAATTTTTCCTATAGACCCATATTTACGATGTTACAAACCATATCAAATAAGTATTTTCATACATAGATATGACATCTTTTTATATGATTATTAATTATAGTACAAAAACACATTCCCAAGGAACATAATGGTATAATGCCTTTGGAAATTTGGACACATAATCAGTTAGTCCATATGTTGACTCTATAATCTCCCTTTATGTTCATCATTATAGAATAATTCTTATAAATATCATACATAATACCTTTCCTCATATTATAGGGAACCAATATATTATAAATTGTGATCTCAGATGATCAGTATGTTAAAAAAATAGATATATCAATGAGACATTACCATATAAGTATAATAAAAAGATAATAGCACATGAAAAAAAATCCTGAAATATCATAGATCATAAATATGAGTAATAGTTAAATCAGAACATTTCATAGTACATAAATCATAATTAAATAAAAGATCATTATCCATGAGTGAATAACATTGGAATAAGATATAGATTTGTTGAATGTACATAATCATAGAAAATCATATGCCAGAGAAACCACTAATACATTCATAACATGTATGTATTGGTTGAACCACCCATGTAAATACTTCATGAATGGGATAACCTTTTGTGTACCCTCTTATAGATATGGAATAACCTGTCGTGTACCCTCTTTTGGGATTGGTATGACCTCGTGTATATCATCTATTAGGATTGTTATGAGCTCCAATGTACCCCTATAACTCATATGAAATTAATCATTACCTAATTAATTAAAGTGATATTCATTCATCATATCAAAATACATTAAAAGAAATTGATTTTATAATTATTTAATTATTTATTAAAATCAGACCCTATTTAAAAAAGATGTGGGTTTCACAGGTATTGTATCATGGTATATCCAATGGAATAGAAAAGGGTATAATAAACATCATGAAATATTAAACAAAAACAATTCCAAGAAATAATAATAATGGTATCCTTAAATCATAAACCCACTAAGGCATAGTTGACATCAACATATGTTTTCATATATGGAATATAATTATTAAATATCATTGCAATACTTCTTGAGGAAAACTAGTTTTCATTGAAAATTATTCCACAAAAAATAAATTAATAAATCATTTGATAAATACCTTCCTTTTAAAATACAAATTAAAACATATAAAAAATCAAAAAAAATCATTAAAACATTTCTTGAATAAAATTATTTTTATTTAAAAATATTTTTTTAAAACTAAAAATTCATAAAACATTTTTGAAACCATTTTATTTGAAAATATAAATCAAATCTTAAAATTTTTTCATTAAATATCATTTGAAGCATTACATAAATAAAACATTCTTTCTATTTTTAAAATCAAATTTTAAAACAGAAAACATATTGAAATTCCGTTTCATTGGAAATAAATTTTGAAAAATATAAGGGAAATTTTAAAAAATTGGGTGTTTATAATGTTAATGTCTTCCACACATGATGGGAAAGTTTACAAAATTATTCTTTTCACATTTTAAGTAAAATCAAAATGGGAAATGTTTGGAAAATTAATGGAATATTATATTAAAAAAATTTAAAAATGATCGATTAAAAAAAATATTTAATGATTCACTTTGAATATTTTTATATTAATTATTGATATAATATTTCTAATACATTGTTAATGATGAAAAAATATTATAAACCAAGAATATGAATGAAGATAGATTTTAATAACAAATTTTCTCAATCATTTTAAGTAACATAGATACTAAAAAATTACAATTAATTGTAAAAATAATGAATAACCATAGTAAAATAAATTTTATGTGTTCCATAAGAGAAATATAATAATATTTCATCATTTGAATCATATTAAAAAAAATATTGGTAAACGATTCTATTTTAACATATAATATTACCACTATAAAAATTTTTATTTTGAGACCATGAAATAAAAACATAAAATTGAACTTTTATTTATCAAGAGAATGGATATATTGATGATATAAAACATAAAAGGGTCATTATAAATAATTTATAATATAATGTGGTTGAATACAATATCTAATGTCCCAAATAAGAATAATTGAGACAAATATCCTGTAGTGCATTGGTAAAATTCAAACCGTAAATTTCATGAAAGAGATATCCAATAATTGATATGAAAATACAAATAATATTCTGTATAATATTCATAAAATACATTCATGTGTAGTATATAAACCAAAAAAATTAAACAAGTGGTTAATATGGAAAATTTTTAATAGAAAATAAAATTGATATTGAATCCTCTTACCATAAGTCTCAACATCCTTCATATATGTTCAAACCACTTCTATAATAAATAAAATTTTATAATAATGCAATGTTATAACTATTAATATATACATATATATCAAACCTTTTATTTATATATGTGTATCATTTAAATACCTTTTTATTATCAATTCCATGTTAAATTCATGTTTTGGGAAATAAATTTCTTCATGTATGTTTTGATTTGTTAATTTTTATTTTCTTATTTTAATGAATGTTCCATAATTAGCAGAATGGTAACAAGTATATAATTATAAATTTTTTTAGTATACATATAATTATATTGATCCCTAAAATATTGATATAGAAAATTAAATACATCAGTCATTGAGAAAGTAGGCCATCTGTATGCATGAACGTTGTTTCAATTTTCCAAATAGAATGAAATAAAAATGTTAAATAATATATTACCATTACTTAATAATTTTATTGACTTATATATCACATAGGATGATTAAACCCTTCCATATTACCTTCCTTGTAAAAAATGAATGAATCATAGAACATTATGAGGTGGTAATCATCCGTACACCTGACCTATATTATCATATTCACATTGAATGATATTTAATAAATAATATGTGATATCATGATTCTAGGAGCATAATAATATCATATATATTATATAAAAATTTAAAACATAATTGTATACATCAATGAGAGGTTGTAATTGAAAAATTAATGATATCGGTTTATGAGGCGTTAGTCCATTAGACACACAAATGATGATTTCATATTACATTTAATAGAGGATGAGATGTTTGTAGGTCATTACCTTTATATAATACATATAATTATAAATAAGTTATTTGGGATATTATTTCAAAATTGTATAATCATAACATTATGTTGTTGAATAAGGAATAAAATAATAAATTTCATTGAATAATGTCACCTATTCATCTAATAACATCATTATGATATTTAATTGACATAATATTTAATTTTAGAATCATATTTAAACAATTTTATTGATTTTAAATTCATTAAAATAAATAACCATTCTTAAATAAAACATTGTTTTCACTACTTATCAAAAAAAATTAACTTATCAGATAATTATAAATAATTAAACCTAAGATAATATTGACATGATTATTTCAAGAATATTATCAAAATTTTGGAAGATTAGTTCTCAAATTAGTACACACTATGTGAAAAAGTTGTTTTTTTATATTGTATTCCACCGTAAAATATAATTTTATGTCATCTACTGTATAGAAAAAAAAGATAAATTTTAAATAAATTGAATATATAATAGATAAATTTTATTAAAAATATTTACTCTAAGTGATTTTTTCAATTTATTTATTTGATACATAGTTGATCATATAATAGTTATTTTTCAAAAAAATATTTCATATATTTTCAAATTGATTTTACTTTCATATCAGTATAATTAGTCACTACAGAATTCATTTTATATACATGTCTTAACAATGTATTTCCATATTTTAGTTAATCATATTCAATGCAATCATTCCAATGGCTATGTGATAACAATTATATTAAATAATCATGTATTACTAGTATGTCAAATTTAGTTTTAACTTGGTGCTGCATATATTACAAGAAAAACTCGATTGTTCATATAATGTAAGATAAAATAATTGTTGTATGTAACTCAATATAAAATCAATATTTTATTTAATATAATACAAAATCTTTTTTTAATGTAATGAATTCTAATCACGGTGTTGTATATAAGGTAAAATACGAAAGATATTAAATTTATTTAAAAAACATATTTCACAAATTGTCATGCTGTTTCAAATATACTTCCCCTTATGTGTTGATATTACCCATGAGTTATATGTACAGACTAATATCTGATAATTTGTGTCACTCAACGATTTAACTAGCATTGGTGGTTGTAGATCCATTTATCGACCTTAATAATCACTGTTTGAAGCAAGTTGGACTTAGATATTTTTGTAGTTTTAGGAGTACCTAACGGTTTGAAAGGTGTAATGCATGCGATTTTTCTTCCTAGTTTTTATATAGTACATTAATTTAACGATATATTATTTTTATTAGTTTTTCAATTTGTGTCAACCAAGTAATATATATCCGCAAATTATGAACATGTAATTTGGGGAATATCCATATCCTATGGATGATAAGTAGTTTTGAGAAATTATTTTAGTTTGTGTAGAGAAGCTTTAATTGATCATTTAGTTTTGGAAAACCCCTAAGGAAACAATTATCATAGTGTTAGGTCTCCATTATTTAACTATAATTTTATTTTATTTTATCATATGATCAACCATTTATATTATATTATATATAAAATATAAATGTATAACCTATAGCACATACCTTATACTACGACATGATAATGTAACTTACAAGGTATTCCATCTCACTAAAAATAAATTTTTATACTCTAACTTTAGATTTTCATCTTGGATAAAATATTTTATTTCTATCATTATATTATTATACTAGAGGGTATATTCTTCCCATATGGTTTATGTAGGGATGTTTCTGACATCACATGGAACCACCCAACTCCAATCCATTCGTCTCAACCAGTTTGGGGATTTTATATTAAGTGGTATCACTACTTTTTTCTCTTGTATTACTATAAAAGTTATTTTATATTATTGGTGAATATACCATTCAATGTTAAATTGTTTTATTTATTGTTGATTCTACTTGGTTAAAATGATAGATGAATGTAAATTAGTATGGTTTATATTGCTGAAGAAGATGATTATGGTGGAAAAGAATCCCAATGTTTATAAAATTTTTGGAAATCAAATTGAGGAGTTTATTTCAATTTAAAAGGATGTTTTCTGCAAAATGAGTTAGTGGAAAACAATTAATGAACAATGGAGTATAGTTCACAGATCGTGATGCATAGTTTGCTTTTTCATTATGAACAGTTCGTGGACTGTGAAGCACAGTTCAGGGACTATGAAGTATGGTCATTGAAAGTCAGTCTTTTTTAGAATTTTTCTGATTATTTACGTAGCCATAAGGTGTTTTATTTTACAATAAATCATCTTCCTCAAAATATTAAGTTGTTATTGGGACCGCATGTCAGTTCATGATCAAGGTTTTACCATATCGGAGTTATGCATGTATGTGATTCATGGGATATGCCTGATTTAATTTCATATATAAAGGAATACAATCAAAAAATTATGGAGAGGTAATTTCATTAAATAATATAATTACTACTTGAAGAATTCATGTAAGTCTTAAGTAGTTCGGGAGGGATAATATCATGGTGGAGTAGAGTTCACCAGGGTGATTCTTTGAAGGTATGTAGTTCACGAAGTAGGATTCTATGAAGAAGGAATAATTTTGTGAAGGAGAAATTCTATGTAAGTTAGAGATAATGAGGGTTGTTCATGAAATATGATTTCATTGATTGGTAGATTTTAATAGAAATGAAAAACATAAAAAGAGTGGTCTGAACACAATCATCCATTCACGATGTAGGGGTAGTCCATGAATAAAATGTAGATCATGAAACACTTACAAAATTTACTACAATGTTGATTGTTGATGAATCAAGGTAATTTGTAGAGGATTCTTGATGGATCACATATGTTCATTAAGGGACTTATTTATTTTGAAATAACTATTTGAAAGGAAATTAGTATGAAAATATTTGTATTTCATTTACTATGTGAAAATAGAAATTCAACGCACATATAATAGTGAATATATTTTGATATTATCATGAAACTAGATATGTTCATGGATAAGGAAGTGAACATTATCATTGTTATATCTAAATTTTGAAGAAGAAGAAGAAAATGAAAGAGGATCTACATCATCATACTATATTTTTATAAGGAGTTAGGTAACTACATTATTCATGGTATTTTAAGGAAGACTTTTGATCTATTAAAGATTGTTCTAGAGATGAGTTTATTGTTAAGTCTATTGAAAAGATATGTTCGTTCAATTTATTTGGAATGTGGAAGTGATTAAGCCAAGTGTATTCAAAAAAGTGAAAAAGCATCCTAGAAATAAATACAATAAAAAATCAACATACAATTGAAGATGTATTTCTTATTGATAATTAAGGGACATATATGTCCATAAACATTCTATGGAACCTTTCTAGAGTAGTGAGAAAAGGTAATGGAATAAGTTTTTATATTTTGAACCAGTATTGATCCATAGAAATATATTTATGGAGTGACCCTTGGGAATGCATTGATGTGACCCAAATCATTTTAAATACAACGATCATGGGCATAGAAGTTATCTATCTCAAACCATGGATTATAACTGAGCCTTTGTTGATTTGGTACATCATTATATAATCACTTTATGCTCTTTGGATATATCACAATGAGGGTGAACCAAGTTAATATATATGTGTCTAAGTGCCTACAATTATACTTTTCATTCTATTCATCTCCATCAAGTAATGATATAAAGGATAATATAAATAAAAACAATAAATAGAAAATAAAGTGACCCTTATAATAAAGTTATCAGGATCATGTTGGTATGAATCTTTTTGAAAACAATATCTAAAACCTATTTCCCCACCCTCCCCCACCACATCGCTCAGGGTATCTAAGCCTCTTCTGAACTAACAAACATATATGGAGATGTGACATGTCATGAAATAGGATAAATGCTTCCTTTTTATGAATACTACACATTTATGAGGTTTTTTAGAAGTTTATAGGGTGTAGGTATTATTTTTTCTAATTTTATTATTATTAATGGGATTTTTTATTATGGAAAGTATGATGTTTTGAGGTTATTTATTTATGTGTTTTTCTCTATATTGGGGTTCAATCGGCGTGTTTTCATGCATTATCTTTGAGACAGAGGTCCATATGACGATAGATATATTATATGGTTTTTTAAAATTGGTTAAATAAAATAAAAGATCATTTTTTATTTAATGGTACAATAATACCATATTTTTTCTTTTACCAAATATCTTATCGGCAGGGTTATACCTAAATAGTCATCTTTCAATATATAATTCATTATATAGCTCTCTATTGATTTATAAAGTCAATATATGTGTAGGAAAGACCACAACACATGAGGGGGTAGTATAGTATATGTGTGCCTAGTGATTATTGGAACACCAATAGTGGGAATAATGGTATGGGAATTGGGCTATACAATATTGACAAGAGGCATGGGATGCAGTCATATATTATGAGTTTACTCCATTTATAATTCTGAAATTCTTAGAACGTCATTGTTTGATTGAATCTATATGGGATATAGTTTGAAAACATTGTTGCAGAGTTTAGGGATTTATTATTATTCTTGATAATTGTGAGATGAATACCCTACTATAATGACTTGATTACATTCCTTTTATGGGTAACTAATTTTTTTTAGGGAAATCCTAAAAATGTGGATAACTTTTTTAAAGATAAAATGGTTGGATGATTTTTATGATATGAATGACACCTAATAAATGTGTGATTATGTATTTCATTTAGGCCTGATGTTTGACATATGTTCTATGTGTATATATTTATAGGTGATGCTTATAGTGAGATATGGTTGACATGCTTGGGGTAAACAGTCATTTGGTTGAGTTCATGAGCTTATGATTGGTGGGATGTAAATATAAGAGTATAGGGTGTATTTTAATGGATGTTGTAACTAGGGGTGTATTCTTACACATAGATGATATTTCCATAGTCCTTGAGATCATTATGTATCATTTTGTGGTTAGTTTTAAGATTTAACCCATTCTATTGAAATAATAGAGCGATTGTCATGATCCTGACGATGGATGAGATAGAATGATTTAATCAAAACCACTTATGGTGTTCATAGTGATATGTTATGTATTATTACACTTTGATATCAAGATCGAATACTAATTTGGAATAATTTTTAAAAATATATAACATAGTGATATTTCAATGTAGGAGTCATGTGACATCCAGTGAGTCCTAGTTTATAACCAAACATGAGGATATGATCAAGTATATGAAATATTATGTATAGTAATGCGAAACTATGTCTGTTTCTAATTCGGAATCAGAGTTGTCCATTATAAGTTTTTTTCATGAATGATTTAGAGAAGGTGATGATTTTGGAATAGTATGTTGTTGTATTGGTGATAACAAATTGATATATAATGGGCTAGTAATAAATGTGGGGTCCACTATAATATTTTTTTTGTTGATTTCTTGGTTTTTATATACACTGATAAGCCAATATGCCTGGTTTGATTGTTAGGGAATTGATATAATTCCTCTATTATGGCAAAATGTGTGTCCAAATCTATATAGATACTATGATGAATATTTTATGTTCCTAGAAAGATAAAATGTGATGGTATTAGGAATATATCACTGTTCATTTACATAAATGTATATCAATCAATATTGAGTTTCATGGGGACAAATCATTAATGATGTTAAGAAGTTGTTGTATAGAGAACCAAATTGATAAAAAACCTAGGGATGAACTCATGGAATGAGACAATCTTGATGTTATAAGTATGAATTTTGGGTTTTAGTGTTTTTATAATGATGTATTTTATATAGGAACATTTTCATGAATGGTTAATAAGGAAAATCCAAAGGTGCAGAGTGTAGAATAGACAGTTAATAGTAAATATCTCAATCCATGAATCATATAGTCAATGATGGTGGTGGGTTTGTTGTGGTATATAATTTGCAGTGGTTTGGGTTTTTCAATAACCCGTTGATGTATGTTACCTTGTAATATCTTTCCAGTATGGGGTACAGTATTTAGGTATGTTTTTATATTTGTAGATGTTGTTATCATGTTTGATAACCAACTGAGAGGAATTTGAGGACTAGACTTGTTGAAGGAACATGTATGTAATGTATTGTCACTCGTAGGGTGGTATAACTTTTTTATCATGGGGGGACTTCATATTATATAAATTGTATTAATGTATTCATGGGTTAAACATTAGATGAGAATTATCCTTGTGTAAACTATATACATCTACCATAGATGATTGAAATCCATTATAGTGACCCGAAATTTTAAAATATTGATATTACATTCTATGTATATGAATATTCATTACATAACAAAACTATCCATTCTTGAAAAATATAGGCCTAGTATCATTGAATACATAGAAACAAAAAAAACTTGTCAATATAATTTCTACATCATCTCTCACATCGATATTAATAACATACACCATTTTAAGACATATCATACATAAAACTATTCATCATTTTATGGGAAATGAAACATACTAAATGAAGGTATATGATTCAAAATATGGGTAAAAAGGGTAATATCAATTAACATATAAGTATAACATGAGAAAAATGTAATTAGAACATGATATTATCATTTTTATCACATACCCTATATATCATATATCAAAATCATGAGTCATTTTATAAATGTTGGATGTTCATAATACAATAATGGTAAAGGAATCAAATAAAATGATCAATGACATCATAATATAGGCATAAGACATTGAATTTTGTCATACACATAAGCATAAAAAATAATTTCCATAGTAGTTAAGGATATTTTCTTAGACTATCATAGTTTAATGTTATCACCAACCAAATCATTATAGTATTCAAGGTTTACTCCCAAGACCATAAAAGTGTATTAAGTCATTTCCTAAACTAGGTACACGCTAAATTACTATCCTATTTATCTCATGTGATATCAGTATTTATCCAATGAATAAGAGTGAGATATAGGTCCAAAAAATCAAATAATAAAAAAAATCATATGTATAAAAATTGATCACAAGCCATTCATTAGATTAGATCCAACGAAAAGATATGGGTTTCACAAATATTTCATTATAGCATACACCAGAAAAAAGGAATTGGTATAAAAACAAAATTCCATTATAAATAGAAACAATATATAGAAATACTAAGAAGGAAATCCATGGATAATATTCCCAATTATTCCTCAGCAACAAAAAAGGTTGCTGTCATTGATGATTGAAAATATCATTAAATCATTCAGGATGAAAATTAAATTTCAATTATGAAATCACTTCTTTAGAGTATATAAATTTCAAAAATATGTTTGAAATAATTATATAACCATTATAAAAATTATAGTATTATTAAAAAAATTTATCATCAACGATGATTGGAAATTAAATTAATGATTAATAAATTACAATGATATTCCTTCTATACTTCTACTAAAAAAATTCACAATGTGCCTTGTTTTGAAAATGTAAAAAAGAACAATTTCATATATTTTTTTACAAATTAAAACATCTATAAAAACGTCATTAAAATTCATTTAATTATAAAAAAACCAATTTTCAAATATTTATAGATAATGTGGATAATGAAGAAAAAAGTATATTAAACTGAAGAAAGAAATGAAGTAGATTTTACTAAAAGCATATATGTAGTATCATGTGTATAAAAAGTGAGTGAAATTAAAGGAAAAAATTTATTTTCAACAAATTAATAGATAAAAACAAAATAAATGATTATATAATGATTTTTATCATAATCATTCAAGTTAAATACTTAGATATAAAAAATCTCAACAAACATTGATATTATGTTATAAAACCCATTATAGTTTTTCATAATTCCATTGTAAATTTTATAAACACTTAAAATATATATAGATGATCATTTTACATAATATTATTGAACCATAATTATATATATGATACCATATACGATTTATTTCATCCTTATATAAGATTTTTATTAACAAATCTTTGTTAATAACACTATTATAAGAGATAATTACTTATTTTTTCAAGTATGTTTTGGTTCGTTAGATTCAGTAAATATATATTGATCATAGGTAAACAATCTATACATTTTTTATATTTTTATAAATTTAATATATATTAATTATATATATATATATATTCATACATGAAATTAAGGTATAGAAAAATGAATTTCACCCTTCATGGATAACGCGAGTCGGACATAGGCAACAATATTATTTTCAATTATCAACGGCTGAAATTAATGATAGGTAAATATTATTTAACCTTTATAATATCAGAAATATATAATATATATAATATATATTAATAATATTCATCCCCATTACTATCATTTTATAATAAAAATTGTTTAATGAATCACATTTCATCGGGGAGATGGTTCTCCACACTTACACAAGAGCGACATTACAGTTTACCAAAGGATTAGATGGTAGGAATTCAGATATGATATTAGTATTAAATAAGTATAATTATATAATAATTATATTATATAAACTTTAAACACAAAATAATAGAAATCCAAAAATTGTGGTGATAGAAAATGAATTGTATCGCTACGTGGAGACGCTAGGTCAAACAATAACACATGGGATATGTTCAATTCCAATGGAATTTGAAATTGGGTGTATAAGAGTATATTAATAATTATCAAAAAAAATATTTTTTAGAATAATTTAGTTATTATTTTATTAATTATTCATCATATTTAGATAACGTGAAATAAAAATTAACGAAAGTGAACTGTTAAATTGATTACATCTACCTTGATACAATCTGATTAATTCCCAATAAATGAGTCCACGTTTGGAATTTTGGGAAGATAAAGCCATCTATATTGTGGGTAGGGAATTTTAGAAGATATATTTGTTATGTTTTGTCAATATTGAAGGCTTTATGTTGGGTAAAAAGAGAAAGGAGGTGTTCCTTTTATAATTAAAGGGGTGGTGCACTTTTTTATTTTTGTTAAATTATTTAATTAATAATAAATAATTAACATGTAAATATGTCTTTAAATTAACAATATTCTAAAATTATGTGTTTATTTGTCGAAATAATCACATCCTAATAAATGTTTTCTACTTTGGATTACATTGTTTCACTTAAATTTCTGTTTTAACCCCTGTTGGTACTTTTGACAATTAACGTAATATAATAGTTTTCTATAATTTATGTGTTAATACAGTTTCTATAAAATGAATAACCCCTCCATAAACAAACCATGGATGATTTTTACAAACATATACTCTAAATTTCAATATATATTAGATTTAAATTAATTTCATAACATTGAATAATATATTATTAATTATAAAATATAATTAATTTTATTTTTAATATTTCTCATTTATTTTAACGTTAAATGAATAAAAAAATATTAAATTTAATATATATAAGGATTTATCAACTACATAATACATCGTATATATCAATAAAATTATTGCATCACAAAACCTCATTAATTTATATCGCTTTTAATATTTTTAAAATCATTCATAATATTATTTATTAAATGATGATGTTTCACATTGTTGTTTCATAAGACATTTATGTAATTATATAATTAATAATATTTAAAAAAATATAAGATTAATGTAATTTCATTAATATCATGATATGTCTTCTTATTCATTGATAGCAATAATTTTTTCCTTTGTGATCACATAAATGATATTAAAATCAATGAAAGTGAAATTTTGTAGCTGTCTTTGATTTAAATATTATATTGGTCATTTTGAAGGAAAATCTTACATTAAACATTTAAAATCCAAGAATAATGTGACCAAGGTTGAATTAAATTAACTCAATAATAATTATGATAAATCATTATGTTGTTACCATTCATTTTTAAAAAAGAGTACACTAATTTATCCTTTTCTAATGTGATAAGTTTTACAATGGTTACAAATTATATTGATGAAAAATAAAAGTAAAAAATTTACAAAATTTAGACATTAGGATTCTAAATATTTAATTTTTTTATCTATATTATTAATTAAAAATGGTCGAAATTAATTTTAATACATGTTTACAAAACTTGAAGAAAACCCCATTTTAGAAAAATACATTTTAAGACAAAATTATATTTATTAATATCCAATAAAAAATAAATTACATTAAATGAGTGAAAAAATAATTTATTGTGTCTATATTATATAAATATAATGAAAATTATTCACCTACAGTGATAAATTTAATTTTTTAGTAATAAAATAAAATTTTCAGACAAATCTTTTCCGAAAAACATCTCCTTTATTTTGAAATGCTTTATTCATTTCAATATAATTGATAACTAATTAATACATTTTATACATGTGTAAAAAATAATAATAATAATATTATTATTATTAATTTTAATTAATATAATATCTAGTATATTGCAATTCTCTTAAACATACTATTGTGTATTACATATTCTAATGATGATAATATATTTATTTGATGAACAAATATCTTAAAAATCATTGGGTGTTAAATTCTACCGCACTTAAAAAATATCAACCTCATTATTACAATACAGTGAAGCAAAATACTAATGATACTATTTCCACGTCATATCATTAGATTCGAAATTAGCTTCCTTAAATTGATGGTTTCACCCCAAAATATTGAATAGTTTTGTATCCTTGATATATTTTCATTTATCTCTATGATAAAAAATGTCCACTGATTGTTCCTCATAAGAAATAACAATACTGAGTGGTTTGACCTATGAGTTTGGAACATATGAAATATATATTGTGTAATTATATATTAGAGATACATGGAACAAATCATAAACTTCAGAGAAATTTAGTTGATGACTAGGAATTTATTCCAGAAATACATCAAAAAACTCCTTTGAAATATGTAGATCATCAATATTTAGTTTCTGCCCATCCATATGAGAGAAAAATTATTTTTTAATAGAAATCAATACACATTAAATAGATAATATAATCATCCAAACTAAAAATTTATCTTCATAATTATAGATTATCATAGGTTGGTTAAATGTATCAAATGTGACTTCCCTTTCATAGAAATTTATATGAGGTTCTTGTAAAAAATTTCAATTCATGCCCAAAATAACATCAAATACAAGAAGAGGGAGAATAATCCGATTTTGAGGAATTACATTCCCAAAAAAACTATAATTGAATAATTTACATGGGTGGTGATTATTATGCATTGGGGATTTTTAAACATAACATAATATGTAAAAAATTTTGTGGTGTTTTGATACCCATAGAAAAAAATTTAGATATAAATGAATAAGTATATCCAGAATCAAATAAGACATTAGTTGTTCTATAATGGATTGTATGTGTACCTTTCACCATGTCATTATCATACCCCTCATTCGAAATAATCATTCCATGAAATTTCATTTTGAATCTGGGCTTCATATGTTGTTTTCATTAATTTTTTAAATAGCTGCTGGATTTGGGAAGTGGGTTTCATATTTCCCATAAGCATTGTATTTAAAATTTTTTATTCCGGGTAGTGTATATTTTGATTCTTACAGTATATATTCTTCATTAAACAACATCTTCCCATAACATCATCATTCAATTTCTATATGAAATTACTCTCTACACCTAAATAATTTATTATTTACTATTATAATGTTTCAACAATGTTTCCTTATAATTTGTTAGAATAATAGAGATATCATCTTCTTATATACTTGGTTTTTATAATTTAATAAGAATTAAAATTTTCATTTCATATAAAAACCATTAGATTGTTCTATAAATTTAATCTATAAATCCACCTTTATATCACACTTTCAAGTTGGAAAATAATAACATAATCATGCCAGCTAATTATATTTAGATTTATATCATAGATACTAATAAGTTCTCCATCCTTCTATTTTAACTAAAAGAATTCCTTCTCTATTTTCGTAAGAATGATATTAGAAAAATACATATTGAGAAGTAATCACTAAATCTAAACCCACTACATATAGTCAATTTCATCATGTATCATTGTATTCTTGATAAGAGTCCACCATTATTTTTTTCACCATCCAAATTTTAAATAGTATGTAAAACATTCACACATTTCAAAGACTGTAGAATAGAAAATCACTTTTCAGTGGTATTGATACATTACAAAGAGGCTAACGGATCTTTGGACCCACTAAAAGAAGGTGGATGTTGCCTCATGAATGGTTTAATAGATAGTTATACCATCCTTTTCTCATTTATAAGATGAGTATGATTTATAGATTGATAATTTTTATTGATAATTTAAATGATATTTTCATTCTAACTCCTTTAAAATTTGGTTGCTCATGATGAAAATCAATTCTTTTCCCATCACCTTCAACAATAACATGATTTCATTTACTTATATCCATTAACTACAACCAATATCCTAGTGTGACCAACATTAATAATAGTGTAAAAACAAATAAAAAAGCATCTATAAGATTTCTAAATTGTGACGCATTATTCTATGAAATCATAGTTTTATCCTAGTTAATTCATGATCATTACAATAAAATTAGGATTTTAACCTATAGTTAGACATAGTCATAGGAATTTGACTAATATTTTATTATCCTAGTTTTCAAAGGTTAACTAAACCTTCATTTTATACCTACTATAGTGACCCAAACCTTTCTTACAATGATATTACATCTAAGGAGATGAATATTCATTATATAACAAAATGATAACTGCCAAAATCACCTAGTTGTTGTATCTTTGGAAATAAGGAATCATAAACAAATAGTTCTTTACATTTCTACATCATCACAAACATAGATATTTATAAAAATCTTCCTTCCTATTCATATCATACATAAAACATTTCATCATAACCTTGAAATGGAAACACAAGATAGGGTGATCTCTGATTCAAAATAATGGTGTATAATTTATATATCAATGATAATATAGAAATAAATTGTGAAAAAATCATGATAACATGATATTAACATTTAAAAAACATACCCTAATGTCATAAATCAAAATATTGAGTCAAGGTAAAAATCATAGTGGTTTGCGAGACGTGAATCAAAAAAAAAATAAATGAGAATAATACATGATTATATAATATACGAATAATACATGGAATTTTGGAATACCCATAAGAATATAAAATCATTTCATTTGTAGAGAATGATATTTTCCAAAACAATTACAGTGGAATCAGTTTACTCTTAAAACTATCAAAATAGTTATGGTACACACCCAATAATGTTATACCGAACAAATTCCCTTACTGAACTGGGTTAACTCCCCATTACATTCTTGTTTATATAATGAAATATAATTATTTATCCAATGTGTTTTACGGTGATATAGTTCCCACCCATCACATAAATTAAATGATAAATATTTGAGAAACAAGATCATAAACCATTTATCATATCAAAAACTATGAAAAGAATTGTGATTTATAACATTTCATCATAGCATAACCCATTGAAAAGGAATAAGTTTTATTAACATCATTCCATAATTAACATAATGTATCTATAGACATAAGAATTGTTGTTTCTATGGATAATATTATTATAAAATCATAACAAACAATGAATTTTATTGTTATTGATGACTCAAAATATCATTATATGATTCTTGAGGAAATAAACATTACATTTTGGAATCAATTATTTAAATTATAAAAAATTTCAAAATATTATATAAAATATATTTTTTCAAATAAATGTCTGAACTTGTAAAGGAAATTTCAGAAAAAATTGAGTGAACATGATGGTAGGAAACATTATTCATTCCGTATAATTTAATACAACCGTACTTCTATAATTTTGATAAAAAACTCCCAATATACCTTGTTTATAAAATTTAAATAAGACTACTCTTAAACCATTATTTAAAAAATTAAAAAAAAAACAAATTCCATTAAAAAAATAGGATAATGTTACAAACAATATTTAAAACATTTTTAGAAAACATGGATATTGAAGAAAAAAAATTCTTGTGAATAGATAAATGAAGATAATTATCCTTAAAATGTATTTTCAGTATCATGAATTAAAAAAATTAGAAAATGAATGGAAAATGTTATTTTAAAGGAATAATAAAAGAAGAAAAATATTAATGTGTGTATATATCGGTTTATTATAATATTTCTTTATCAAAACATAATCATAAAGTATCATCATCAACAATGAAATTGTAACATAAAACTCCTTACCTCAGGTCTGGCATCCTTCTTATATTTTTTAACATATAAATTATTAATATAATATTATTATAAATTTTATTCTAGAAATATAACAATATATATCTGACCGTATATAATTTAAAATTTTTCCTTTTATAAAAAATTTAATAAAAATTCTCTATTAAAATCAGTATTTTTTCAGTGGTAATTACATCAATTTTCCTGTATGTTTTGGTTTGGTTTTTTTATGTCCTTACACATTGTTTATATATACATATTATAAGAATGTTAATCATTATATAAATATCATATATATTATTTATATCTTAATTTATATACATCTATAATAATTCGGAATAGCAATTTAATTATATCGGTCATGAAGATGGTAAGTTACATATACGAATGAATTATGTATTATATTTAAATGAATATAAATATTCAAAGGTAAATATTAATTCACCCTTAAAAACATTATTATATTATATATGAAATATATGTTAATAAAATTCATCCTCATTACAATCTATGAATAATAAAAATGAAAAATGAATCACATTGCTTCTTGAAGGTGGTATTCCACATGTATGTACGTGTGACATTATCATTTCCCAATGGATTAGATGGTAAGTAGGTAGAAAATATAATATAATCATATAAATACAATTACATCATAAATATCATATATAAATATTTAACCCATTATAGTAACAATATATAAAATATGGCCATGAAAAATGAATTGTATCATTATATGGAGACAATAAGTCATACGTACCCACGAGTGAGACATTAACATATCATTAGATTGGTGAGATAGTATATTATTATTCTTTAATAATCGTAATAATATTTAAATTTATTAGTGACATATATTCTAATATTTTATGTATAATATAACATATTTATAGGAGGTGACCGAAATTTGTAAATAACTATGATCGGTTAAGGAGTTTACATATTCATTGAAATAACTCTTTTGGATGTCCTCTAAAGAGATAAATGTTTGGGATTTTTTAAACAGAAAATCTATGTAATATTTTATCTATGTTAATTATTGGAATTCGAATATTTTTTTCATGATATATGGCTCAATGCGCTGTGAATAATTGATATGAGGGGTTCCATATTATAATTTAATTTTATGTCAAAATGGATATTAATGGACTAAAATCAATTATAATAATATTATGAGTTTAAATATTATCATATTATCAAATTTGGATATTTTTGGATCATATTTTTTCCCTTATCTTTTATTTTTATCCCCCATTGACCCTTTTTCAATTATTATAATTTTAATGTTTTATACACATTAAGGGTTGAAAATGTCGCTATAAAATAAAAAAGGAAAATAAATGCACCATGGATGATGTTTCTGGCCATATATATTTCATTTTTTTGAATTTAAATTTTTTATTATTTTTATATCATTTAATAAAATATTTTTTATTATAATATATCATTAATGTCATTTTTATCAATATTCAATTAATTTAACATTAAATACATAAAAAAATGGAATAAGAATATAATGATTTAAAAAATCCATAATAAGTCAAATAAATCAATAAAAATCATGGGACATATTAAATATTTCAAATTTTATCACTTATCATATATTTTAAATAATTTATTATATATTTTTATTAAATTGTGAAGTACTCCATCAGTATTGAATTACAAATTAATGTATTTTTTTAATTACTAAAAATTTAAAATAACGTTCAATTATAGATTCAATTTATTTAATATAAAAATAGTTTCTTATATACATTTATAATGTTCATTGGTCTTAATGAGGACAAATTAGTTATAGTCAAAACAATGAGAGTGTCATTTTGTAACTTTAACAAATTTAAATAATATATAAGACATTTTCATTGAAATGATTCTATTAAACTAATTAATTATTATAATATGGAGATATGGGTCTAATTACATTAAAAAATAATCATTTTAATCAAAAACTCTATCACTAAAACTTATTTGTAACATATATTAACCTGATTTACCATTTACCAATGTGATAAATTTTACCATAATTATTATTCGTAATGTATTAAAATAAAAGGGGAATGTTTACCAAATTTAAAAAACTATATTCTAAATATGTAATTTGTTTTATCTAATATAATACCTAAAAATGAAATAAAATATTTTTATAGTAATTCAAAAAAATAATGAAAACCAATTTTTTGAAATATTAATTTTTAAGCATTAAAATGAAATTATTATTATATTATACAACATAAAAATTTTATATGAATGGTATGAAAATTTATTGAAAATATAATTAATAAATTTAGTTAAATAAATTCAATAATAGTGATAAATTAAATTTATAATGATAAATATATATTGCAAACATAAAAAAATTCGTTAGTAAAACATCTGCATTATTTTTAAAATAATTTTTTCATTTATAATTAATTGATATCAAATGGATTAATTTTATATAGGTGTGAACCATATATTTTCATGATTTATTTAGTATTATTTATACCCACCAAAACCAATAGCCAGTATATCCCAGTTCTTTTACACTCATTATTTTGAGTAATACAAGTTATCATTGCAATTAAATGTTTTTTTAGATCATATAAATCGTAGTTTATTACATACATAATGATGGATATACTAAAATGGAAATTGATCATGGTGTATTCATGGGGTTAGTGGGTTTATTATGTCCATGGTAGGCAGGTCTTTGGGCAGTGAGAGGTAATTTGGATAGTGAGGTACTGGATATAATTTTTCATGTATGGTCATATACAATGACACAAATATGATTTAAAATTAATTATTAGGAATTACTATTATATGTGATGATCTCGAGAATTCAGTGTCTATAATTTGAGTCATTCAACTAGTTTGAGATCATTGAGGGAACAACTATAACTAATACAAGATAGGTGTTATGTTTGGTAGGATGTAACACCCCTCACATTTTAATGTATTTATTTTCTTAATTTGTTATAAACTATATTTTTAACGAGGGTTGTTATCCTTTATTGTAGTTTGTAACAGATGGGGGTTTGTATTTTGAGAGTTGGTAATGGAGCAGGCTGAACATTTTGATATATGTTAATAGTTAGGCAAAAACATGAGTCATTATGATATGGTGGATGTAAAAAATGGATAAAATATTTACAATATATGAATTATAAAGATACTTTAGAAGCCATTTTGTTTAAATCCCTTATAAATCATAAACATGGGATAGTGTGGATTTTTCAATCAATGATCAGTGAGTGTTTCACCTTGAATCCACTATCAATACACAACATATGGGCCATGATTATTTAGTGATTCATTGTCAGGGAATATTTCAAGGGTTGTTTCTGGTAACTCAAACATGAGTGTATTTGGTTTTTTTGGGGTAACCTTATAATGTTGCATTACATTGTGACCTGTATGGTCACACTCCAACACATTGTAGTATATTTTTCGGGATCCCCTTAGTAGGGGAATGGAACCATGAAACATGGGGTGATGATATAATGTTACCCTATTACATTTTATAAAGGGTACTATATTAAAACCCCTTCACATATTAGTGTTTTTTGTGACCAAGATGATGAAGTATTCCTATTTTAATTTCTTCCACCTCATAGAAAATATTTGACCCACAATGATTTTTGGAGAATGGATATTCAGATGGAGGTAATATATTATTTCTTCCCATCATAGGTCATATTTTTGTTCCTATCTTCTAGTTTCAATGACCCTAATATATGGTTTTTGTAATGGTACTTCCTAGGCATAGTACAATCAAGTATGAAATATGGATATTTTTTATGTGCTATTATGAGGAGGATCGGGGTAGGTGAACACATGTGGTGGATCATTGTTTCATTGGGGGTAAGCCACTGATTTATTTATTTATTCATTTTATCTATTTAAAATGATATTGGTTAATGAATGGGGATTTGGGAATTTTTTAAATACTAGAACAAGAGTTGTAGCTTGAGTTTCTCAACATAGAATGATTTCCGGTTAATCCATGGAAGGCTTCTGAGGGAGTTTTATTTAATTTATTATTAAATCAATATTATTTATTAAATTAATTAAATTAATTGTATGATTATTATAATTTATTAAGGGGCCAACTTTTTTATTTTGCGTCTTTTAAAAATTGATAGTGTTTAAGGACAACTTAGCCAGGGGTTAAGTGACATTTATTAAGCGAATAACTCAATTTTGAGGTATGTAGTTTCTAATGTTACATTGTTATATGGTAATGGACATAGTTTTTGAAGTTTAACTAAATTTAAGTGATTTATGGATATCAATGATGGAACCATGGTTGACATCGCATATGTGATATGGGGCTAGTGAGTTCACTCGGTTCATAGTGAGTCCTCATACATTATGAATTTGATAGATAGTCATTAATAGTTGAGTCACATATGACAGTTGAATGGTTATACTTAATTGCAACATTACGTAGGGGTTATTTTTTTAGCTAAGGATACTTTCACTAGTATAGGTATCATTAGATATTTGATTTTCATTTATTGAGATGATTTAGTGTATTAGATAGATTAACTTGGTAATGGTGTCAAGGTATTCATGCATAAGAGATTTTTGATGATGAATCTATAAGGAACCATATGTGGTTTCAAAGATTTTTGAGTAATGGATACAAACTATAAATATTTTTATAGGTCCTATAATAAATAATATGTCAAGAACAAGTTCACCAAGGTTCATGTTTCCTTGTGAATAAGGGTAGAGTCTTAGGTAATTGAGCCATTAAGGGTTTCCATATTCTTAATCATTAGTTGTTATACTTGTATGGAATATAAGAGTGTTCCATGAAAATGTTAAGTAACATATTTGTATGAATTTTGCATGAGATATTCTCATTGTATTGAATATGTATGATGAGTTATCCTTATATCATTATTAATGTGATATGGGTCGGTGTATGGAATCCAAATTCGTTCCATGGGAGGTTGGACATAGCGTAGGAATTCTAGATGTACTATTACATTGGTGTGGACGGCCTATTGGGAGGAATGCAATTTCATTAAACATTTCTATTAGTAATAAAATATTTTCAATGGGTACAATTATTATTAATAATATAATAGGATAAATTTAAAAAACATTCACCATTATTATTATTATGGGGGTGCATAGCACCCTAGACTGTTGGTTTTTTTAAAACTGGAACATGATGACCTTTTATGTGGAGGTTACAATTCCCTTGTGATTGTTTTTGCTATGGGGGATATATTTCCCTCTCTTATGTAATTGTTATAGGGACATATTTCCCCATATAATTATGTATTTTATGAGGTATGTATCATCCAATCTGAGGTGTTAGTTTATAATGATCTATTATCCCCTGATTTGGATTTTGTATTATAGGTTACAATTATTGCATACTATTTGTGGACATGTGGTGTGGGTTATACAAGATTCCACCTAATACAATATTGAATTTAGTTAGATACTATTACGCATAAGATATTAGTGATTCAAATTGGACATGATTCCACCTGATATGACTGTCATATAAATTGTACATTATTTTCCCATATATGATTCTGATATTGGTTAGAAATACTACAACCCAATACTAATATTATGTTAGTTGGAGATGATTCATCTCAAGATAGTTGTGATTATTCCATTACATGATTCCTCATGAGATGGTCATGGTGGTGGATGGATAGGATTAGTCTCTATATGATTATGATGTTTGATGGATGTGATTCCTCCCATGATAATTATAATTTAATTTGGATATGATTCCTCCCAAGATGGTTGTAATGGAATTTGGATGTAATGACTCCAATAATTTTGATTAAATAGTTTGGATGTGATGGCTCATTACATTTTTTTATGGATATTACCTGATATCTCATAAGATGATAGAATAAAAAATGTGAACATTTCTACACCCTATTTCTGCATATGATTTTGGGTTGAATGTATATCTCCTTAATAAATGGATTGGGTTACTATTAGTTGACACTATCCTTTGTGGAGGTAGATCCATAGAATTACCATAACTATTAATTGTTGTTGTACATATATATTCGGTTTTAGGTTATCTTATTGATTACCCAGCAATTTGATAAATCACATAGATGTGATTTTTATATATTTATTTTCATTTGTTATATTCATATACATATATAGTAATTTTTATTAAGTAAAATGTTGTTGGTTTCCTATTAGATTTTATGCTCACAACCTATGAGATTCCATGACATGATCATGTTGGTACACTGAATGGGATAGAGGGTGAACACATAACTTGTATTTTAAAATTATCAATTTATATTTCACACATATCCTCATATTTTAATTGAAAAATTGTTAAAAGTTAGGATAAAGGCTGATATTCATATGATTAACTAGAACACAATTACCTAATGGAAATTAATGAAGGATTTCAAGGATCATAACATTATATTTTTAAAAGGTTCATCCTTATGTGAGAGAAAAAAACCCTTGTTGTTTTTTGGTTCATTCTACCATATTGATTTTCTGGTTATATCAAATGTGGATACAATAGTGAAAGTATCATTCTAGACCCAACAGTTGAATGTGAAATATTTATCCTTTAACCAATACATTTTTCCAACAAAATTTTTATCGCATTAATTAATTATATTTTTCCCACCATTTTACAATGATTTTCCCATGCTCACTCAAAAACAATTATGTCCTTCTACATGGAATTTTGTTGCATTGAAATAAAAATATTTTGAATATAATACATAAACTATAAATTTATATTATGTTATAGTTTTATGCATTTCTTCCTTGTACTCGTAAGAAAAACTCAGAGTTTTACGAACATGTAAATAAAAATATATATCAATATATATTCCTTCTGAATCATAACCTTCTTCATAATCCTCCATTCCATGATATACAATATCATCAACAATATTTTCTATTAGTCCCTTCATTAAATATCCTCATCTCCATACTTATATTTATTATTCCTTCATAATCAGGTTCAATAATATTTTGATTTCAAATGAATAGCCTTCTCCCATATATCATTCTTCCTCTATTATTCATATTCTTCTTCCTCATAGCATATCACCATCAATAAAATAATAATATTGGATTATCTTATATTTTTACTCCAGTAACAATTTAATTTTCCATTCTTCAATTCCAATATATATATATATATATATATATATTAATATGGAATCGTGTTCTTCACCCTTTCTTCTATTTTATACATATAATTGTTTTCTAGAATATATTTTCAGACACTTAAAAACACACTTATCTCTCTTCATTAATAATTTCTTCCCACAATCACAATATTATATTGTCTATATTTTAATATATGTACTACATTAATCTCTATATTTTGATAAAATAATTGACACATCAATAGAACAACATTGGAATGAACCCCATGAAATCAAATTTTTTTCTTTTTGTCTTTTCTAGTAATCCATATTTAACTGACATATCATTTATAACTCATTAATATTTTTACCTAATAGTTTCTCGATAATTGATCAACTTTATTGAATTTTGAATATATATTTTTGAGATATAATACTAAATTTGTTTTCATCTTCTCAGATCATTTTCATAATGGCGTTCGACAAGCCCTTTTTGGGTCTCCCTTTTCCATATAGGTGTTTTTAATCCTTATACAGATTCAACTAGACTGATGTATACACCATTTACACATTTCACAATTACCATGGATTATTATAAGACTTATAATTAATTATTTCTAAATTTCCCAACCATATCGTCACAAAAAACAACATAACCTTCTCCACATGACCATACAATATCTCAAACTATACAACTAGATTCATCTTGTATCATCTTTCTTACACTACTGCAGGACATGATTCTTCTTATCATAGTATGGAAACCTTCATCACATACATAATTATATACTTTAGTTCTATTCATAATTAATCTCACTTAGTAATTTCTTGAATTACATGTTAATAAAATTTTGAATATACTATATACATGAAGTAACAACCAAACATTGTCATATTTATCTCAATGATCCTTTCAGTTTCCAAAATAGTAACCTTTAAAAAATAAAATTTTTAATACTACTTTTCAAAATATGGTTCTTATAATTTTCTAATTTTTAGTTTCATTAATCATTAAAATATATATTTTTACTCCTACACATCGTGTAATACTTTTTAAATTTCACATTTTTCTACTCTCTAAATGATGCCTATTATATAAGAAGTACTTACTCTTATGTATCTAACATAGGAAACTCATCTAAGCTCATTCCACTTATTATAATACTAATTTTAATGCAACATATCCCTTCTACATTAGGTATTGATGATCTCAAATACCCTTCATTCTTTACAAATACTTCTTTTCAAGTGTTCTCGTTAATGTTTATCTCTATATTAAGTATTTCAACTATTAAAACTTTAAAATAAATAATTAAAGACATTTTGGGTGAAATTTTATAATATCTAGAAAAATAATCTACGTGAGTTTTTTCTATTTGTGGAGAAAGATATATGTTAGAATTTGTCTATTTAAATCACCAACGTGAAGTATCACTAACATTAATAAGATACATCATGTAATAGACTTTGTGAAATTCAACTAAATTGTTTTAATGTATACGTGAGAAATCAGATACATAATTTAGTTAGCTGTGTAGATAAGTTACAAGAAGAAATAGGCTATGTGAATTAGATAAATGGTGAAATTGGATACATGGTTCCAATCAACTATGTTAGATTTGGATATGTTAGTTAGAATCCTACATGAATAAATTTTTCTATATACAATTCAACTAAATGGACAAAATTTCACCATGAAGAAAATCAACTATGTGGATAAGTTTAGTTCTATGAATTAAAATCATAAATTTCCCTAAATTATGACCAACAAACATATATATCATTCCAAAATATTTATTTATTACCTTATAAGAACTTGAGTGAACATTTAATGATTTAAAGAAGTATTTAAATTTTGTACTACATTGTAATGTTAACAATGTTTATATATAAGAGGAATGTATCATGAAAGGAAACCAGTATAAGGATAATTTATTTATCTATACTATCACCATGGTATTTCCATATTAATGATATTCCAATAAACCAACATTTTTTGAATCTTGTGTTGTGTTCTTAATTATTTACTTTTTCATGAATTTTAAATTATGTAAGTCATATCAAATATAGAATATAGATATATATAGGATAATATATGTTCCAAATAATATATAAGCTTTATACCTTTATAATCCTATATAATGCTCTATTTTATGTCAAAAATATGAAAATGTTTCTTGATCTACATTTTTGTGATATAGATCATCCATGATATTATTTTACAATTATTTCCTTGAGTATGTATATATACTAATAATCTGTCCTATAGATTCCATTATTTGGTATGTTGTATCTTACAATTTTTTATTTATCCTGTTAACTTTCTATTTTCTCATTTCTAATTTTGAAGGATCCTAGTAAAATACCTGATCGATATAATTATAAATACTTATGTGATCCCAGAAGAAATATATTGTGTTATTGTAACAAGTGTCCTATATTTTTACCCAAACATGTAGTTCATGGAAAAAATGACTGGAATTCCATAGAAAATAGTTTTGTCTAGTGAAAATAATGAAACTCATGGAGATGAGGGTTGGTGTAGTGGACTAGGGGACTTCTATTCCATGAAATAGTATAAATATCTAGGTTTTTAAGTTTCGTTAGATTTTATCTTTCATTATATAAATAAATTAAGGAAATAAATATAGTTAGTCATATCCAAAATAGGGTTGTTTCATTATGGAATACAATTCAATGAATCCACCCACCCACTCACCCCCTCTTGAGTCTTTTTAAAACTATTCTTGACAAATATTGGTATTATCTCTCATGACTATTGAATAATCATGTATCAAAGGATTATTTTTAGAGATCAATTTTTTATTTGGATGTAATTAATTGTATAATAAGTGGTATTATATGATAAGAGAGTCATACATTAATGGATATAATTATGGATGTTGTAATTCATAGATGATTATCTATTTAAAGAAATATGGTCTGATGTTTTATCTTAATGCATTGAGGCCTTATAAAATTAATGTAATGTGACCTAAAACATGGGATTGTTCTAATGAAGAAAACCATGATTTAAATTACAAATCAATTAATGATATCATTTTTACGAGGTTATGATGAGTTCAATTATGTATCTTAATGCCAAATATCTCTTGAAATGTGGACAACTGTATTGGTTTATTATGATAGTATATACAATGTGTGGGCTCTCAAATATAATACTTACAATATAATATTAATACTATAAAAATGGATTGAGGAGAGAGAATCACAAAATTTAATTTAAAAACTATGGAGTATATAAATTTTTTTCTATAATAATAGAACCAATCATTAATATAAAATGATTATTGTAAATTTATATAATTATAAAAACAATATAGATTTAGATCTCATCTTCTATTAGAAAATATAAACGTGAATGATTTATAAAAAATATATTACATGAACTCTTAAAATATATGAGGCAGAGTTGTAAGATAAAGCAAGATAACATTGAATCCAACTTCATACAAGTCTCCCAAAAAAATATTATTATAACCCTATAAATATAAATGAAAATATGAAATCAAAATTTCTTCAGAGAATGAAGTGTTATGTGTGTGTTTAAATTATGTTTTCTAGGTTATATTTTTAAAAAGATAGTATTTAAATCTGGTTGATTTTACAATAAAATGTGGAATCAATGGTATCAATTTGGGTTTTTCCCTCATTCAATTATAGAATAATTATTCATTCATATTATAATCACCCTCTCATAAATTGAGTCCAAATGATTACTTTCACCAGTAAATTTTGGTTCACAAAAAGAAACAAAATGAAAATTTTAATTCCAACCCTCCCATCAATTGAGTCTAAATGATTACTTTCACCTGAATATTATGGTTCACAAAAAGAAACAAAATGATAATTTTAAAAACCTACCCTTGACTATCCTTTTATCAGGGTATATCCATTTACCCTTTAATTACCAAAATTTCATATTATTTAATGAATTGGTCTTAATACAATCTCGTTATATAAAATTCCATGAATAAGCAGGAGAACAAAAAAGCTAAACTAGAAGAAACATATAAAAATAATAATAATAAATTCTATATAAGAGTTAGAATTGGTATTAAAAAATAGATCATAAATTGGGGAGGTGAGGATATTCTCCCTGCATATATCATATAGGGGTTATATTTCAATCTTCAGAGTATTAGTATAGAAATAATTAACAAAAAAAGTGTTTTGGGTGGTGGTGATTAAGAGCTCTCCTTAGTGGCTATGTTCTCACCCTTCTAAAGTTATTGACTACCATTTTTCATTTCATGATAGGGACATATAAAAATTCATTTAATTTTGGAATGTATACGTGGAGCACATATTCATTAAGATTAATGGTTCACATGTGTCTTGAAAGAATGTTATGTCTGACTTATATATGGGATCCAAATTATTACACAAACCAATACAAAATTCATTTAATAATGGAATTATACAGTACCTTATAGTAGTGGTTAAAATAATTGGGGCCTGGTATTTTAATTATGGGACTCTTTAATCCATGAAGAGATTAGGTCAAATTATATTACCCATAATACATTATGTATTGCATGATATGCACGATGATTCTCCCATTCTTTTCGGGTGAAGGAAAACCATTTCATTGTCAGTGAAACTAAAGATTCAATAGAGAACAGATCTTCTTGATTAAATAATTCTCAAAACTGAAACGATTTGATGGATCTATTTAATGGTGAGAGGAAATTTACAAAAACTCAACCTAATCCTTCTTCCTTAATTTCTCACCAATGGGAGTCGCATCTATTTTTTTTGGAATTGGTGTCAATAGGAAGAATTATCCTTTATAAAAATTAAACCAATTTTGATTCCTCATATGATATATAGTTATAGTGACTTCACTCATGGAACTCTTGTATGGATCTCACCCTGATTTAGTATAGAGATTAAATTATAGTAGAAAACTTATGATTTTGTTGTTAGAATGGATTCAATTCCTCATCAACTCAAATCCATGGGTGGAACCATAATGTGGAATTAGTAGGGTAGTTGGAATCCAATTTTTGTTCATAGTGGTTGATGATAAGTGGTGGGGATAATTTTGGAGCAAAAACATTCCTCAAGATATCCTCCTAGGGTTATTGATGTGGGATCTCGATCTTTTGGAAATGTGGAGGCTTCGGGTCCATAAAAGTCTCCTAGAAAATAATGTTCGGGTATGGTAGGTCGGTAAATATATTTGTATACATTATTACAATGAAAATCCTAGAAATTTTTCTTATCGTGAGTTTATGTCCTAAAAGTAAGTGATCACAATAGGTATTCCTAACATAAAAAAAGTTGCGTGGTAAAGCAATTATGTTTTTTTAGTCATATATTTTTTCTTTTGTGGAAGGTTTGAGGACATGGTCTAGTGATTCCACTGATAGTTGGTAGAATTACCATGAGATTATGTTCTCGTATGGTGGAATGGTGACTATGATATTTCTTAGTAGTTGGTAGAAAGAATGCACCCCATACCTATTGTGTGATAGTAGTTTATACCGGGAAGGATTCAGTCAGAACCTCTAGTAACCATAGTGAATGTGGACATCATGATTACTCATGGATTTATATTCTTCCAAAATGTAATATTTCACATGTTTTTTTATTTTAGTAATAAATTACACCTAAAAAAATTTGTAATCATGTCTCTACAATTTAAATAAAAACATGTACACCCCAATAATCACTATATTTTAATTCCAAATTTATAATTATTTTATAATTTATGAAGGTCAATAGAAACTAAAATAAATCTGTGAACTAAACTACAATGTGGGGTATTTTAAATGAATAAAAGGTACAAAATGTTGAAAATTCTACCTCACACTACATCACCACACATAGTCTATTTCCCTCATGGGAAATAAAATTATGGAATTCCAATTTTTTAAAATATAAAAACCATGAGTGATTATCATGCATAAATTTAATGGAAAAATCAAAGGATGAATAAAAAAACATATTCTAAAAAATTTAGATATATCATTCCTTCTTTTTAAATCATGTCATTTCCTCACATTAATTCAATCGATTTTTATGTTCTCAAGTGGATCGAATTATATTTATGTAGAATCAAAATTATTGTGAAATGGAATATTTTTATTTCAATTTATTATGTTTCCAAAAATCAAATCATTATTTCACACTTATTGAAATAACACAATTTAATGTGTTATAATATTTAATTTCCACTCTCTATATAGGTTCAATCATCACCTCAGTGAAATTGACTCATTTTTTACAATGCCACTATTTAGAATATATTTTTCCCAGCTATAATTTTTTTAAAATCACTATGCATATAAATTATTAACATGGATTTATATAAATATAAAAAACCAATAAGTGAAATTTTCTTAGAGATCCATTATGGGATTCCAATTGTTCACTTTAGGTAAAGACCTGGAAATTCCATGTAATTATTTTAAAAAATATATGGTAATTTTTGGAATCTGAAAATATTGACGGCGTGTGATTCTGAGACCCAGTGTTCCCAGAATGAATTTGTGAACATTTTTTCGAGTACGTTCAGTAACCCTGTGAGCATGTTTTTCTAACATTTGAATAGGTGCTCAGAATTGAAATTCAAGGGAACCATGGAACTCACAGCGCTGATATTCGCTTAAGTACATATTCACCTTGAATGCAGTAGGTCGAGGGTGGAAGTTAGTTTTTCACTTTTTCATGATATAATAAAATATAAAAAAATTTGTAACACTTTATTATTATTTGAAACACCCATTAGAGTGTTAGGAGGTAGGGACCACCAGAACTGAAACCCCGTTTTTGAATGTTAAGAGGTGGGTACCACCCACACCTTTTTAATGGGATAAAACTCTTGAACTTCGCCTTTAATTATGAAGGTGACCTTTATGTTTCCCCTAAATTTATAATGCCAAACACATCGTATTAATGATTCAAATTTAATTTGTGCCAAAAAATAAATTGATGAAACACAGCAATTGGGATACTTACATTTTGGGTGGAATTTGGAGAATGTATTGGATGATGATAGATTTTGGAAGAATTATTCTTCTCCAATGAAGAATGCTGACACTCTCCAACAGCTTTGACTCCTTCCTCAGGACATCCTCCAACATGGGACATCTTCAACCATGAAAAACTGAAGTCTGTTATTCCCTACTCTTTGAAGTCAATGATAAAGAAAGGTAGGGTGGAGGTTTTAATTTTTCCCCTTACCCGTTCTTTATATTCTATATGATCTAATTTTTATCGAGCCACTTATTATCACACTAATGTGGAGTGTGTGGGAAAAAAACATGGACCGACCTCTACGCAAATCCATTAATGTTTTTTTGTGTTCTTCACTATGGAGGAGGATGGAAATTGACACCGGTAGGGCACAGAAATGGTGGTCGCCACTCCACCAGCTTCGATGAGGGTGTGGCGCAGAACCGGGCCGCGTGGATGAAAATTGGCCAATCAACTAGCTATGGTGGTGCCCTATCACATTGCACCACCTTGCGGGCCTCCATTCATCCATGTGACCATACGTACTACCCCGAGTCCTCACCCTGCCTAGCAACCTCTGCCTCCCGCGTGGCCTCTACTACCCAAACGACCTCTGCCAGCCTCGAGGCCCTCGCGGCTTCCACACCACCCTCTCGGCTGCTACGAACCTCTACAAACTCTACCGCCCCTCATGGCCTTGGAGGACCTAGTTTCCTCTGCACCGTCCTCATGTCCCTCGCAGCCTATGTGATGCCCTCGCAGCCCTTGCATCCTCCTCACCACCCTCGTGGCCCCCACACCCTCCACGCCGCCCTCATTGCCTTGCGGCTCCCGCGGCCTCTGCGCCACCCTGGCGGCCCCCGCGGCCTCACGACCCCTACACCGTCTAGCGCATGCTGGGTGGGACTCATCGGCCCGGGTCTACCCGAACGGGGTACTGTCGCCCTGGGCCGGGTTGGGCCGGGTCGATCCGACAGAGACAAACCAGACCCGGGCCATCTGCAACCCATTTTTCACTCTATGGCGCATAACTTTGGCACATGGCTCTCGTTTGACGAACTATCTGCGTTTCTAGATACCATGGAGTGAGATAGACCCTTTCATATACCCTGATAGAGATTTGGATTATGTTGGGGTATAGTCGGGTTGGATCGAGAACGAATCTAACCAGGCCATCGGGACAAAAAGTATAATAACTCATAGGTCGAGCGTCTGATTAACACACTATATATTTCGTTGAGACCCCTATGACATGGATATCATTTGGGATACAAACTTGAGGGACTTTGTGGCAGTTGAAGTGTCTACCATTGTCTTGTAGATTGGACCCTTCCGGAGTAAAGAGAGCTTAGTGCGGGAACCCTGTAGTTGTCTGTGACATGAGAAAATGGATCCATCCTGGGTCTGTGATTTAGAGTCCCACATGTAACCCCTCTAGTATTACATGCGGGACTCCTCTATGATAATGTGTGGGTATGATACTATAATAGGATACTATTTGGGACTAACAATGTACTAATGATGTACTAGGATACTATATGCGTCTGACGACGTACTGACAATGTACTAGGATCCTGTGTGGGTCTGATGACGTACTGATGATGTACGACGATCTTATGTGTGTCAAATGATGAAATAGTATTTTTTGTGGGTGTACCTCTTAAATGAGTAAGACGATTCAGTAGTTACAACTAATCATCTCAACTACTGTACCTAAGTTATACTTTATTTGAGGTGAGTCTGTACCTATGTGTTACATTCTTTCATGATAATACCTTGGTGGTATTCATCTTTGTGGCATACATGTGTGGTACATACCTTCATCGTATTTCATCCTTTTGTAATAGTTGAGCTATGGGATAATGATTTGGGCCTTGTGATTCATTTGATTTTAGATGAGTTTACTTGATAACATAGGTTAATGTATGGGCATATAGATAAGTAGGGTTTTCAATTGTTTTCATACTGTGGGGATTATCCTTTGTTCATTTTGTGAATCCTTTAGGGTATCAGGTTCTCTATTGAGTATCATTATTCTCACCCCAGCACGAGCTATGCCTGCACCTTGTTGTGTTTGGTGTAGACGACTGACATCGCTGATGGAGGATGAGGGTACCAGGACTGGAGGTAGCTCGGAGGTGGACATTAGAAGTGGCGTAACTCAAAGATAACCAGTCTAGAGATTTACCTTCCCTTTAGGTAGGATTTGTGGCAGGTGATCACATGAGCTGTTCAATTACATGTACTTTCAGTTTCTTGTACATTCCAGTTGGGCTTGTATTCTTTCCTTGTTTTACATACTATATTCACTCTATTTACTATACAGTTTGGTTGGGTTTGTATATTTCTATCTTCTTGGTCATGTGTGTTCATAGATTATAACGGGAATGCCTTCCCATTTTTAGGGAATAAACCTTTCAGTTCTAGTCACCATCCCCTAGCCTATAGAAAGCGGGCTTGGGGTAGTCAAGACATGGGCCTTGTGGGATGGATCATGAAAAATTAGTATCATAGGAGTATGTTCTATCGTATAACATAGGACTCTTATCTATTTAATTGGAATAGTGTTATGTTTATTGAATGTGGTTTTCAGTTTAGGTAATCAAGTATTGGTGCGGCATCCGACATATCAATACAATAGGAACCTGAATATTGATTTCAGACACAGTGCATGAAAACCCTGATTGTGTGTGTGTTTTTAAGAATTTTCTTTGTGATCTCTATCATTCAGACCACCAGGTATAACTTATGGACCATGTAACACCTATCTTTTTTTAGGATTCCTCCACATAGACAACCAGCTAGGGTTCTAGACATAGTATTCAATGATAGCCCACTAAGCGATGAGGCCTCGGTGTAGGGCCCACTTCCAGTAGAGGCACCATCAGAGGAACCAGCGTTACCATTCCCTGTTGGGCCACTGATGCTACCTGCCCTAGTAGGAGAGGGTGCACACCTATTGAACATGTTCCAAGAGTTCCAGTGTGAAAGGCCACCCTGGTTCAGGGGAGAGACGAACCCACAGGCTGTTGAGGATTGGCTGGAGGCCGTGGGGAGAGTTTTTTGACTTGTAGGGACACTTGCTGATCTCATGGTGATCCTTGGCACTAGTCTTCTACCGGAAGTAGCAGAAATATGGTGGATCTTGTTGCTCCAGGTTAATGAGGAGGTGACGGTTCTCTGGGAAGACATTGAGAGATATTTTTGGGATGATTTTTTCCTACAGACTCTTCACCAAGTGTGCGTACATGATCTTCTTCATCAGCATCTAGGCAACATGACTGTGGCACAATACTAATTGTGGTTCACCGACCTCTCTTGATACTCCTCTAATATTGTGTGAGATCCATTATTCAAGGCCAAGACCTTCGAGTATAGATTTACGTTGGAGATCAGGTATTCATTGATTTCTCTCAGTATCCCGACATAGGCAGGGGTGTTATAGAGATCTCTCTTAGTGTGTATTTTCCATGCCGAGCAGTCACCAATAGTGAGACCCACCACTAGTCATCATGTATCAATGTTTACGCAGTTGGTAGCAGGCAGATGCCACAGAGGTCCAACAGGATCTGACCTATAGGTGGATGACCAAATGACTCATGATCAGTTGTGTGGTGTACCGGAGACAATGCCAGTCATGTGAGGAGCATGAAATTGTTTGCCTATGGCAGATAGGGTCACATGGCTCGTGACTGCTCGAACTGCCGTTCGGATTAATAGCAGACGGTTGAAGCACTGCCCAAGTAGAGATAGAGGTTCGACAAAGGAGATCCACAGGGAGCAGGTAGACATGGTAGAGGAGATGGTCGTGTAGTTGGTAGTGGGAGATGATTCGAGATGTTCCCACCACCACCACCAGGTGGTCCACCCCAACCACCATGAGTAGGTGGACAGGGGAGAGCATAGCTCCATGATGCTGAGGCCGACAACCATGTCACTCCACAGATGAAATGAGGTACAATATGTGCCTATTACACTTTAGTTTTAGTACTTATAAACACATGCCCTACTCATTTTTTATTTCCAATTCCCTCTTTCAATGCTTGGATATTTCGACGGCGGAATTGTACAGATCCTTATAGATGGAGTCTCCTATTGGAGAGGATTCAATGATTACTCTCTAGTGATGGTAGTGTGGGCTTACTCTAGGAGGCAATATTTTCGGTTGGGATATCCTAGTAGTGGCGTCGAGTCCTTGCGACGTCATCTTGTGTATGGACAAGTTATCCATAGTCCATGCTCATAGTTATTGTATTTTGTGAAAATTGTTTTGTATCCACATAGATGAGACATGTTTTACCTTCACCGGAGAAAAGTGGCCTTTGCAGCATAGGATATAGTTACCCAAAGGATAGTTCAGTCGATCACTCAACAGTTGTCTAGCCATTCCCTCAGAGCAATTGATGTGGAGATTATGATCTAACTTGTAGTGGTAGAACAGTGCATGGATGTATTTATTGATGATATTATGGTTCTAACTCCTCGTAAAGAAGTGCAATTTTATATTGACATGTATCCCAGGACAACACCGATATCCACACCATCATATAGGATAGCTCTCACGATGCATCGTGAGCTGCGAGTACAGCTAGAGGACTTATAGGGGATGGGATTATTCCAGCCCAGTGTTTCTCCTTGGGTAACCCCATTATTTTTGCCATGTAAGAGGATGGAAGCTTAAGACATTTTGTAAACAATCAGATCCTGGAGTAGGTGACTGTGAAGAACAAGTACCCACTCTCGAGGATTGATGACCATTTTGATTTGCTGAAGGGCACACGATGGTTCTCAAAGATGGACATCGAATCAAGCTATCACTACATCATAGCGGGAGGTGAGGATGTGCAATAGATGCCATTTAGATGTCGGTAGGGACATTATGAGTTTATGGTCATGTCATTCAGTGTGAAAAACACTCCAACAGTGTTCATAGGACTCATGACCAGAATCATTCATCCATACCTTGATTGATTTGTAGTGGTCTTCATCGCTGTCATTCTGATCATCTTGACTATTGAGGGTGAGCATGCTTATCATTTGAAGATTGTTTTGGACACACTCGGAGTGCATCGTATTTATGGTGAACTCTCGATGTTCTAGTTATAGATCCAATAGCTTCACTTTATGGGACATGTCATCTTGGAGTATGGAGATGCAGTGGATCCAGTGACTATTGAGGTGGTGCATTCTTGGGAGCAACCCAAGAGTGTGACAGAGGTATGTAGTTTCTTTGGGTTGGCCGCATACTACAGAAGGTTTATTCCATATTTCTTCAGAGATGAATCACCTTTATCATCATTGAAAATTAATGGACAACCCTTCATGAGGTCAGAGAGATGCTAGAGAACTTGTTAGGATCTATGGTAGAGGCTGACTTGTTCACCCATCATGAGGATTTTAGAAGAGGGCGTAGGGTGCGTAGTCTACTGCGATGCATCATGGAATAAGATTAGATGTGTCCTAATGCAGGAGAGAGAAATGATCTCATATGGTTCTCGACAGCTAAGACAACATGAGCAGAACTACACTTCCCATGACCTGGAGTTATCAGTAGTGGGCTTCGCCTTATAGAGGTGAAAAATTTATATGATGGGTGAGGATTGTATAGTCTACTCGGATCGCAAGAGTCTCAGGAATATATTCTCTCAGAATAATCTAATCCAAAGACAAAAATGTGGCTTGAGATCCTACAAGACTATGATATTGAGATAGTCTATACATTTAGAAAGGGTAATGTTGTTGCAGATGCACTGAGTAGGAAATCTTGTTTATAGCTACTATGTGAGGTGACAGAGCGGATGGTCTCTTTACAGATATCCATTGTGGATCAGGTTGGAGTATTTTTATTCAGTCTCATATAGTGAATTCCCAACTTCTTTAGCGAGTCAGGGAGGCATGACATGGGGACACTGACTACGGGGCTCGATGTGCTCAGATGCTCACAATACATTCACCTGATGGATTTTATGAAGGTGGGCATCACATCATCTTTTTTAGAGGACTTAATGTGGCACCGGTGTCTCTTAGAGAGGATGTGTTGAAGCAGTTCCACACATCCCCTCTAGTTGTACATCCACGAGTGGAAACGATGTAACAGTATCTCTGACAACATCACGGGGGGCTAGAAATGATGAAAGCAGTAGAAGAGTTTATCACTCGGTGCCTCACTTATTTTCTAGTGAAGGCGGAGAATGAGGTACTAGCACACTTGGATCAACCATTTGATGTCCAAGAGTGGATGATGGATGTAATATCCATGTACTTTGTTGTAGTACTTCAATATACATATAGAGGTCATGATTTTATTTTGGTGATCATTGACTAGCTCACCATTTCATCCCACTTCCTACTGGTTAGAGAGCATGGATCAGTAAGGATCTTGGGACCCCTATATTTTAAGTAGAATGTGAGGTTACATAGAGTACCCTAGATGATATGTTTTTATCATGATACATGTTTCACTTATCGTCTAGGGAATGGGTTGCAATAGGCCTTCAGGACGCAACTTAATTTGAGCACAACCTTCCATCTTTTAATGGATGGCCAGATTGAGCAGGCCATTCAGACCCTCAAGAACATGTTGCATGCTTATGTCGTCGACATCGATCATAGCTGGGAGGATCACTTATAAATGGTGTTATTTTCATACAACAACATATATCTATCCTTTATTGGGATGTATCCTTTTGAGGCGTTGTACGAGCGACCTCACAGATCAAATTTGTGCTTGACCGACCCAGGGGAGTCAGCACTAGTGGGACCAGAGATGGTACGAGCTGCCATAGAGAATGTGCAGATCATCCAGGAGCAGATAAAGAGTCCATAGAGTAGGAAGAAGTCTTATTCTTTCTAGATATGTAGACATCTAGAGTTTGAGGATGGGGACCATGTCTTTCTATGGGTCACACATCATCAAGGTTTGCCGAGATTTGGACGAGGTGGCAAGTTATATCTGAGGATCATCGGACCCTTCCAGGTCCTCAATAGATTTGGTTAGGGGGATTACCACATTGCTCTTCCACCACAATTTCACCGAGTGCATGTCATCTTCCACGTATCCAAACTGAGGAGATATGTGCATGACCCATCTCACGTAATTGACCACGATGATCTCGACATCAATAGTTGAGAAATGATTGAGAATGTTACTTTAGAGATTGAGGATCATCATGATCAGTTCCTTAATGGGCAGCGATACCCCTGGTGAGTGTTTGTTGGCAGCATGAGAACCTCCAAGAGAGAACATGGGAGCAGGAAGCTATGATGAATGCTCTCTACCCCCACTTGTTTTCATAGTTTTGAGTTGTGTTTTATGAGGATGTGAATCTATGAGGTTTGAAGAATGTAACGACCCAGAAAATCAATTTTTTAAAAAATATATGGAAATATTACAAGTCTGGGAAAATTGATGACGAGTGAGTCTGAGGACGGGTGTGCCCGGAATAAATTTCTAAATATGTTTTTAGGTACTTTCATTAAACATGTGGGTGGGTTATTCTAGCTTTTGAACCGGTGCTCATAATTGAAATACGAGGGCACCGTTGAACTCGTAATGCTAATATTCCCTGAAGGAGAACTTCACCTCAACCGTAGTAGGTTGAGTGTGGAAGTTAGTTTTTAATTTATGATGAAAAAATAAAATAAAATTACATTTTGTTGCATTTTATTTTTATTTGAAACAACCATGCGAGTGTCAAGAGGTGGGGTCAACCTGAACTAAAACCACTTTTTTCAATGTTTAGTGGTGGGGACCACCTGATCCCTATTAATGGGAGAAAAATATTGAAGCTCTTCTATAATGAGGCAGGTGACATTTAGATTTACCTTAAATTTATTATGCCAAACACATCTTATTAGCGATGCCAAGTCAATTTGATCCAACAAATAAATTGATGAAACACATCATTATAGATACATAAATTTTGGGTGCAATTAGGAGAAAAGATTTGAAGAGGATAGATTTTGGAGGATTATTTCTTCTCCAACGAAGAACAGTTATCCAATGAAGAATGATGATGTTATCTAAAGACTTCAACTCCTTCAGGAAAACCTCTAATGTGGGACATCTTCAACTACAATGAACCAACGTCTTCTCTTCCTTCCTCTTCAACGCTTATCAAAAAGCAAGTTAAGGGTGGATGTTTGAATTTTATTCCTTTACATGTTCTTGATATTCATTGTGATTTATGTTTTATTCAGCCACTTGATATCACCCTAATGTGGAGTGTTCTAGACAAACAATCATGGCCCGCCTCTCTAAAATCCTTTGATGTTTGGTTGTTTTTTTTTGTGATGAAGGATTATGGAAACCGACACCGGTGGGGCATGGTAATGGTGGTCGACACTCCCCCTACCATGGCAAAGGTGCGTTGCGCAACCGCACCATGGGGAGGAAAACTGGCAGGCCATCCAACCAAGATAGTGCCCCGTCATATCATGACACCCCACAACCCTCTGCACCGCCCCGCGGCCTCCATCGCCCATGTAGTCTTTGAGGCCTCTGCCGACATTGTGGCCTCCGCTGCCCCAGTGGCCTCCATGGCCCCCGCTGCCTCTTCCACCCTTGTGTCCCCTGTGGCCTATGTGTCCCCAGTGGACTTTTCCATCCACATGGCCTCTGTGGACCTCGCGCAGCCCCCACACCCTCTGTGCCACCCTCATGGCCTTCATGGTCCTCGAGGCCTTTGCACCGCCCGCATGGCCTCCACCGCCCATGCGGCCTCCACCACCCCACCTCCTTGCGCCGCCTCGCGGCCTCTGCCACCCCCGTGGACTCGCACAACCCCGCGACCTCCTCCTCACTTGCGGCCTCTGCTATTCCAGTGACCTTTTCCACCCTTATGGCTCATGTGGCCTCCACGCCACCATCATGGCCCTCACGACATCTGTGCCGCCCTCGTGGTATCAGTTCCCCCTTGGCCGTCACACATTTTTCATGGCTGCTACAACCCCTGTGGCCTCAGCAACACCCCCTCAGACTCCACGTCACCCTCGCGGCCCCTGCGGCCTCATGCCGCCCCATGGCCCATGCTCCCTCCAGTGCGGCTCGGGTGGGGTCAGTCTGAAAGAGTCGGACCGGAACCGAACCTGCTTTGACACATTTTTTGTTGTATCAATACTAACTTTATAAAATCGCCCCCATTTGTTGAACCTTATTTGGCACTGGAAACCTTGCAGAAAGATAGTCCCTTTGATATAGCAAACTAGAGATTTTGATTAAGTTGGAGTATGGTCGGGTTGGATCGAGGACGAATCCAACCATGCGCTCCACAAAAATGCTAATAACTCACAAACCAAGTATCTGATTGACGCATCATCTATTTCATTGAGAACCCTAATATGTGGCTGCCCTTTGGGATAATACATTGTGAGACTTCTTTTCACTTGGTGTATCGACCAATGGCCTGTGTAGTAGACCCTCCTGGAGACAAGGAAGATTTGTACAGGAACCCTATAGGTAAATGTGACATGATAAAAGGGATAATTCATTGGTATTTTATTGAGGCTACCACAAGGAACCTCTTTAAGATTCCATGCAGGACAACTCTAGGATCAGGTGTGGGTCAGATAAATTTCTAGGATCCTCTGTGGGTCTGATGATGTACTACTGATGTACTAGGATCCTGTTTGGGTCTGACAAAATACTAAAGATGTACTAGGATCCTGTGTTGGTGTGATGACGTATTAGAGATGTACTACGATATTATGTGGATCAAATGATGAAATAGGATCCTTCATGGGTCAGCCTCTTAACAGAGTATGATGATTCCACAGTTACATCTAATCATCTCTACTATTGTACCTAAGATATAACTGATGCGAACTGATTCTATACATGTGTGGTACTTTCCTTCATGTTAATACATTGGTGGTATTCTATATGTTGTAATACCTGTGTGGTAATTACCTTCATGGTATTCCTTCATTGTGGAAGAGTTGAGCTTTGGGATAATGATTTGGGCCTTCTGTTTCCTCAGGTTTGAGATGGGTTTACTTGATATCATTGGTATATGTATGGTAATAAACCTAAATAAGGTGGTTAGTTGTTTTAATGTTGTGAGGAAAATCCTTTTTGGATTTTTTGAGACCTTGAGTGTCTCAGGGACCCTACTGAGGGTCCTTATACTCACCCCAACATGGTCTATGCCCAAAACTTGTTGTGCTTGGTGCAGATGACAAAAAAAATTGACTGAGGACGAGGGGACCCAAACTAGAGGTAGTTCGGAGGTGGACCATAGATGAGGCATACCGCAAAGATGGTTGTTATCTATACATAACCATCAGGAAGGATTCATGGAGGGTGATCTCAAGATCAATTCAGTTACTTGTACTTTTAGTTTCTTATACTTTCCATTTGGGCTTGTATTATGACCCCTTTTTACCTACAATATTCCCACTATTTACAATACAGTATGCTTGGGTTCATATATTGTTGAGTGCATGGTCATGTGTGTTTACAGATTATAAAGTCAATGACATCCTGGTTTTAGGGAATAAGCCTTTCTATGCTACTCGCCATCCCCCTGGCCTATGGAAGCCAGTCTTGGGGTAGTCACGACTAGGGCCCCAAGGAACGGGTTGTGAAATTTTTATTATAGATTCAATGGTCTTATATAAATATCATGTAAGATGGATTCCTAGGGTGATTTTTTTACTGTATTTGTTATCCCAAATAATGTTCAAAATTCCAGTGAGATAATAATATAAAATCTATTCCTAAGAAATATTTTCACTCACACTCCATCACATAGTTAAAAGGACATACATATTAAAATTAGTGACAAACTCCCCCGTAAAAAACATAATTTATTAAAATTATAAGAACTAATGAATTACAGAAATATTGGTGTGGAAATGTTCATCTTAGGCAGAAATAGATTCATTAAAAGTGTGAAAAACCATAACTAATCACTGTTTAAAAGAGTTATGTATAGAATCATATTTTAAATAAAAATGGGTCTTATTTATTTATGTAAGTAAATATCTCTCTTCCACAACCAATGGTTTTAACAATTTCCCAGATAAATTTTAGTTTTTATATTCATCTGCAATGTGTATTATTGAATCCTCCACATTTTATTTCCAAAATCCATCATGTTAAATTTTTAATTTTTGTGTTCACCAGGAATGGTTTCATTAAACCTTATTCATTAATCACAATTAAGGAAGAAGAAAAATATTTAGTTACTGTATATGTTACGTGGGAGTTATTTGTTTAGCTAAGGATACATTGACTAGTAGAGGTATCATTAGATACTTTTTGATCATTTTGTGTGATGATTTAGGGTATTGGATAGATTAACTTTGTAATGGTGTCAAGGTATTCATGAATAAGAGATTTTTTGATGATGAATATGTAAGGAACAATATGTGGTTTGAATGATTTTTGTGTGATGGATATGATCTATAAATATTTTTATAGGTACTATAATAAATTATATGTCAATAACATGTTCATTTATGTTCATGTTACCTTGTGAATATGGGTATATTCTTAGGGAATAGAGACATGAATGATTACCATATTCTTAATCATTAGTTGTTATATTTGTATGGAATATAAGAGTGTTCCATGAAGATGGGATGTAACATATTTGTATGAATTTTGTGTGAGATATTATCTTTGTTTTGAATATGTATGATGAGTTATCTTTATATCAGGTTTCATGTGATATGGGTGGGTGTATGGAATCTAAATTCGTTCCATGAGAGGTTGGAAATAGCGTAGGAATTCTAGATGTACTATTCTATTGGTTTGGATGACCTAGTGAGAGGAATGAGAATTCATTAACCATTTCTGTTACTAATAAAATATTTGCAATGGGTACAATTAAGATTTATAATATTATGGGATCAATTTAAAAAAATTTCACCGTTATTATAATTATGGTGGTGCATAGCAGACTAGACTATAGGTTTTTACCAGTGGAACATGATGACCTTATATGTGTGGGTTACAATTCCCTTGTGATTGTTTATGCTACGAGGGATATATTTTCCTATGTTATGGAATTTTATTAGGGACATATTTCACCCTATAATTATGTATTTAATGAGTATGTATGATCCAATATGAGGTGTTAGTTTATCAATGATCTACTATCCCCTGATTTGGATTTTGAATTATAGGTGACAGTTATTGCATCCTATTTGTTGGCATGTGGTGTGGGATAAACAAGATTCCACCTAATAATAAATTGAATTTAGTTAGATACTATTACGCATAAGATATTTGTAATTCACATTGGGCATGATGCCTCCTGATTTGATTGTAATATAAATTGGACATTTGTTTTCCCAATATGATTGTGATATTGGTCTGAAATTCTTCCTTCCAATTATATTATTATGTTAGGTGGAGATGATTCCATTCGAGATAGTTGTGATTATGGCATAACATGATGCTGCATGAGATGGTCATGGTAGTGGTTGGGCATGATTAGTCGTTATATGAATATGATGTGGGTTGGATGTGATTCCTCCCATGATAATTATAATTTCATTTGGATATGATTCTCCCCAAGATGGTTGTTGTAAAATTTGGATGTAATGAATCCAATAATTTTGATTACATAGGTTGTATGTGATGGCTCATTAGATTGTTTTTTATGGATTTTACATGATATCTCCTGACATGATAGAATGTAATTTTTGAACATTTCTACACTCTATGTGTGGATACGATTTTGGGTAGAATGTGTATCTCATTAATAAATGGGTTGTGTTACTATCTGTTGACACTATCCTTGGTGGAGGTAGATCCAATGAATTACCATAACTGTTAATGGTTTTTGTAGGTATGTATTAGGTTTTAGGGTATCTTATCGATTACCTAGTGACTTGATAAATCACATAGATGTATTTTTTTTTTGAATTTATTTTCATTTGGTGTATTCATATACATATATTGTAGTTTTTATTACGTAAACATTTGGTGGTGTCCTATTATGATTTATGCTCACATCCTGTGAGATTTATTGACATGATCATGTAGGTACATTGAATGGGATAGAGGGTGAACACATAACTGGTATTTTAAAATTTTCAATTTATATTTGACACATATCCTCATATTTTAATTGAAATATTATTAAAAGTTAGGATAAAGGCTTTTATTATTATGAATAAGTAGAAACAAATTACCTAAAGAGAATTAATCAAGGATTTCAAAGATCATAACATTTTATTTCTATAATGTTCATCCTTATGTGGGTGAAAAAAATCCTTGTTGTGTTTTGGTTCATTATACCACATAAGTTTCTAGTTATATCAAAAGTGGTTACAATAGTAAAGGTATCATACCAGACCAAACAATTGAATGTGAAATATTTATCCTTTAACCAATTCATTTTTCTAACAAACTTTTTATCCCATTAATTTATTATATTTTTTCCAACCATTTTACAATGATTTTTCCAAGCTCACTCAATAAAAAATATTTTTATTCTACATGGATTTTTTTTGCATTTCAATAGAAATATTTTGAATATAATACTTAAAATATCAATTTATCTTATGTTATAGTTTCATGCATTTCATACTTGTACTCATAAGAAAAACTAAGAGTGTTAGGAACATGTAAATAATAATATATATCAATGTATATTCATTCTCAATCATAACCTTCTTCATAATCCTCCATTCCATGATCTAGAATATCATCAAAAATATTTTCTATTAGTCCCTTTATTAGATATCCTCATCTCCATAATTATATTTATTATTCCTTCATATCATGTTCAATAATATTTTGATTTCAAATGAATGGTCTTCTCACATATATCATTATTACTCTTTTCTTCACATTCTTCTTCCTCAAAGCATATCACCATGAATAAAAAAATAACATTGGATTATCTTATATTTTTACTCACAGTACCAATTTAATTTTCCAGTATTCAATTCAAACATATATATATATATATTGTAATATAGAATCGTGTTCTTTACAATTTATTTTATTCTATACATATTATTGTCTTCTAGATTATATTATCAGAATATTAAAAAACACATGTCTCTCTTCATTAATAATTTATTCCCACAATCACATTATTATATTTTCTATATTTCAATATATGTACTACATTAATCTCTATATTTTGATCAAATCGTTGACAACTCAATAGAACAACATTGGAATGAACCACATGGTATCATATTTTTTTTGTCTTTTCTAGTAATCCATATTCAATTGACTTATCATTTAATACTCATTAATATGTTTACCTGATAATTTCACAATAACTGATCAACTTTATTGAATTTAGAATTTATATTTTTGACATATAATACTATATTAGTTTTGATCTTCTCAGATCATTTTCACAATGGCGTTCGACAATCCCTTTTTTGGTTTCCCTTTTCTATATAAGGGGTTTTTAATCCTTATACAGATTCAACTACACCGATGTATACACCATTTACATATTTCACTATTACCATGGATTATTCTATGACATATAATTAATTATTTCTAAATATCCAAACCATATCATCACACAACACAACATACCATTCTCTTCATGACCATACTATATATCAAACAATACAACTAGATTCATCTTGTATAATCTTCCTTAGAATACTTCAGGACATGATTCTTCATGTCATAGTACGGATACCCTCATCACATAGCTAATTATATACTTTAGTTCTATTCATAATTAATCTCACTTAGAAATTTCTTGAATTATAACTTAATAATATTTTAAATATACTATATACATGAAGTAACAACCAATAATTATCATATTTATGTCAATGATCTATTCAGTTTCTTAACTAGTAACCATTAAATAATAAAATTTTGTATATTACATTTCATACTAGGTATCTTGGAATTTTCTAATTTTTTGATTCCTTGATCATTAAATTATATATTTTTACTCCTACACATCGTGTAATAGTTTTTCAATTTCACATTTTTCTACTCTATAATTGATGACTATTACATAATAAGTACTTACTCTTATGTATCTAACATAGGAAACTCAACTAAGATCATTCCACTAGTTATAATACTAAATTTAATGCAACATATCCATTCTTCATTTGGTAATGATGATTTCAAATACCCTTCATTCTTTACTAATATATTTTTTCAAGTGTTTTCATTAATATTTATCTCTATTTTACATCTTTATACTATTAAAGATTTTAAATAAATAATTATAGATATTTTGGGTGAAATTTTCTTATATCTAGAAAAATAATCTACATGATGATTTTCTCTATGTGGTGAAATAGATATGTTAGAATTTGCCTATTTAAATCCCCAATGTGTAGGATTACTTACATTAATAAGATCTATCAGGGAATAGGCCTTGTGAAACTCACCTAAATTATTTTAACGGATATCTGAGAAATCAGATACATAATTAAGTTAGTCATGTGGATCAGTTACAAGAACAAATACACTATGTGTATTAGATACATGGTGAAATTGGAAACATGTTTCCAATCAACTATGGTAGATTTGGATATGTTAGTTAGAATCCTAAATGAATAAATTTTGCTATGTACAATTCATCTAAATGAAAAAAATTTCATTGTGAAGAAAATCATTTATGTGGAACAGTTTAGTTCTATGAATTAAAATCATAAATTGCACTACATTATGAACTACAATCATATACATCATGCCAAAATATTTATTTTTTACCATATAAGAACTTGAGTAAACTTTTAATGATGTCATGATGTATTTAAATTTTTTACTACATTGTAATGGTAACAATGTTTATATATAAGAGGAATGTATCTAGAAAGGAAACAAGTATAAAAATAACTTATTTATATGTACTATCACTATTTTATTTCCATCGAAATGATATTCCACTAATCCAAAATTTTATGAATCGTGTGTTGTGTTCTTAATTAATTACCTTTTCATGATTTTCAAAATATGTAAGTCCTATCAACTATTGAATACAGATACATATAGGATAATATATGTTCCAAATAATATATAATCTTTATACCTTTATAATCATATACAATGCTCTATTTTATGTCAAAAATAAGAAATTGATTCTGGATCTACATTTGTGTGATATCGATCATCTAGGATATTATTTTACAATTATGTCATGGAGTATATATATATACTTATAATCCATCATACAGATTCCTTTATTTGGTATGTTGTATCTTAAAATTTTTAATTTATCCTATTAACTCTCTATTTTATCATTTCTAAATTTGAAGGTTCCTAGTAAAATTCTTGAAGGATACTAATTATAAATCTTGTGCGATCCCAGTAGAAATATAGTTTGTTTTTTTTAACAAGTGTCATATATTTTCAGTCATTCATGTTGTTCATGGAAAAAATGACAGGAATTCCTTATAAAATGGTTTGGTCTAGTAAAAATAATGAAACTTATGGAGGTGGTGGTTGGTTTAGTTGACTAGGGGACTTCTATTCCAGGAAAGACTATAAATATCTATGTTTTTCCCTTTCCTTTTGAATTTATCTTGCATTATTTGTATGAATTAAGGAAATAACTATAGTTAGTCATATCCAAAATAGGGTGGTTTAATTATGGAATAATATTCAATGAATGAACCCACCCACTCACCCCCTCTTGAGTCTTTTTTCAAACCATTCTGGACAAATATTTGTATTATCGATAATGACTATTGAATAATCAGTTATCAAAGGATGATTTTTGACGATCAAATTTTCATTTGATGTAATTAATTATATAATAGGAGGTAAGATATGGTAAGAGAATTATACATTAATGGATATAATTGTGGATATTGGAAGTCATAGATGATCATATATTTAAAGAAACATGGTCTGATGTTTTAACTTAAATATTTTAGGCGTTCTAAATCTAAAGTAATGTGACCTAAAACATGGGATGGTTCTAATGACGAAAACTATGATTTAAATTCCAAATCAATTAATGATATCAGTTTTTTAATAGGTTATGATGAGTTCAATAAAGTATCTTAATTCCAAATATCTCTTGAAATGTGGAAAACTATATTGGTTTCTTAAGACGGTATATACAATGTGTGAGCTCTCAGATATAATACTTCCAGGATATTTTTTATACCGTAAAAATGGATTGTGGAGATAGAATAACAAAATTTAATTTAAAAATTATGGATTATATAAAATTTTTTCTATAATAATATAACCAATCATTAATCTAAAAAAATTATTGTAAATTTATTTAATTATACCAACAAGAGAGAGTATGATCTCAAATTCTATTAGAAAATATAAAAGTGAAATAATTATAAAAAAAATTCATAAAATCATAAAATATATAAGGCACAGTTGTAAGATAAAGTAAAATAACATTGATGAGAACTTGATGCATGTATCCCAAAAAAATAATATTTTAACTCTATAAATATAAATGAAAATTTGAACTCCAAATTTTTTCATAGATTGACGTGTTATGTTTGTGTTTAAATTATGTTTTATGGGTTCTATTTTTAAAAAGATAGTATTTTAATATGGTTGGTTTTAAAATCAATTATTGATTCAATGGTATATTTGTGGGGTTTAACCTCATTCACCTATTGAATAATTATTCATTCATCATACAATCACCCTCTCATGAATTGAGTGCAAATTATTACTTTCTCCAGTACATTTTGGTTCACAAAAATGAAACAAAATGATAATTTTAATTCCTACCCCCTCATAAATTGAGTCCTAATGATTATTTTCACCAGTAAATTTTGGTTCACAAAAAAAACAAAATGAAAATTTTAATTCCTACCCTTGACTATCCTTCTATCTGGATACATCCAATTACCCTTTAATTACCACAATTGCGTACGATTTCATGTAGTGGTCATAATACAAGCTCATTATGTAAAATTCCATGAATAAGCAGAATAGAATAAAAGCTAATCTAGAAGAATCTTATAACAATAAAAACTAATAAATTCTATATAAGAGTTAGTATTGGTATTAAAACCCAAATAATCAATTGAGGAGATGAGGATATTCTCCCTACCTTGATCATATAGGGTTTAGTTTTCCATCATCAGAGTATTATTATGGAAATATTTAAGAAAAAAAGAGATTTAGTTGTTGGTGATTAAGAGCTCTCCTTAGAGGCCATGTTCTCCCCCTTTTAAAGTTATTGAATACCATTTTTATTTTCATGATAGGGACATATAAAAATTTATTTAATTCTAGAATGTACATATGGAGCACATAATCATTAATATTAATGGTTTAAATGTGTCTTGAAAGAATGTTATGACAGACTTATTCATGGAATCCAATATATTACACAAAACAATACAAAATTCATTTAATGATGGAATTATGCAGAGCTTTATAGTAGTGGTTAAAATTATGGGGGCCTGATATTTCAATTATGGGAATCTTTAATCCATGAAGAGATTAGGTCAAATTATTTTACCCATAATACTTTATGTATGGAAGGATATGCACATAGATTCTCCCATCATTTCCCGGTGAAGGATACCATTTAATTGTTAGTGGAACATTAGGTTTTCTATAGAACATATCTTCATGATAAAATAATTCTCAAAATTGAAACTATTTGATGGATCTATTTAATGGTGAGAGGATTATTAAAAAATCTCAACATAATATTTTTTACTTAATTTCCCACAAATGGGATCAGAATCTATTTTTGTGTGGCTTTGGTGTCAATAGGAAGCTTTATAATTTATGAAAATTGAAACAACAGATCTTCCTCATATGATATATAGTTATAGTGACTTCACTTATGGCACTATTGGATGTATCACACCCTGATTTAATATAAAGTTTATATTATAGTGGGAAACTGCAATGATTTTGTTGGTAGAGTGGATTCAATTCATCATCACCTCTAATCCAGGGGTGGAACAAGAGTGTGGAATTAGTAAGGTAGATTAAATCAAATTTTTTATTATAGTGGCGGAAGATAAATGATGGGGATTATTTTTGAGCAACAACATTCCTCAAGATCTCCTCCGAGGATTATTGATGTGGGATCTTGTTCTTTTGGTAATGTGGAGGCTTCAAGTCCATAACAGTGTCTTAGAAAAAAATGGTAGGGTAGGGTAGGTGGGTAAATATTTTGGTATACATGATTACAATGAAAATACCAGTAACTGTTCTTATCGTGAGTTTATGTCCTAAAAGGATGTGATCACAATAGGTATTCATACTACGAAAAAAGTTGCATGGTAATGGAATTATGTTTTTTCAGCCATATATTTTTTCTTTTGTGGAAGGTTTGAGGACATGTTCTAGTGATTCCACTTATAGTTTGTAGACATACCATGAGATTATGTTGTGGTATGGTGGCAAGGAGACTATGATATCTCCTAGTATTTGGTTGAAGGAATGAACCCCATGCCTATTGTGTGATAGTAGTGTATACAGGGAAGGATTCAACCAGAACCTCTTGTAACCATAGTGAATGTGGATATCATGATCACTCATGGCCTTTATATTCTTCCCAAATGAAATAGTTCACATGTTTTTTTAGTATTAAAGTACACCCAAAAAAGACACAATTTTTTTAATCATGACTCTTAAATTTAAATAAAAACAAGTACACACCAATAATAACTATATTTAAAATCCATTTTCTAATTATATTCTAATTTTTGAAGGTCAATAGAGATTAAAATAAACCTAGGAACTAAACTATATTGTGTGTTATTTTCTTTGAATAAAAGCTATAAAATGATGAAAATTACACCTCACAATAAACCACCACACATAGTCTATTTCTCCATGGGAAATACAACTATGGAATTCCAGTTTATTAAAATATAAAAACCATGAATGATTATCATGCATACATTTAATGTAAAAATCAATGGATAAATAAAAAAAATATTATATCAAATTTAGAAATATCATTCCTCCTTTTTAAATAATGTCACTTCCTAACTTTAATTCAATCGAAGATTCCGTTCTCAAGTTGATCGAATTATATTTAAGTGAAATCAAATTTTTTGTGAAATATACTCTTTTTATTCTACTGTATTATGTTTCCACAAATCAAAGATTTATTTCACACTTATTGAAATAACATTATTGAATTTGTTATAAAATTGAATATCCTCTCTCTATATAGGTGCAATCATCACCTCACCGAAATGGACTCATTTTTTTCAAGGACCCTTATTAGAATATATTTTTCCCAGCTATAATTTTTTGAATATCACTATGAATATAATTTTTTTTGATGGATCTATATAAATATAAAAACATAATAAGTGAACTTGTCTCAGAGATCCATTATGCACTCCCAATTTCTTACTTTAGGTAAAGCCCCAGAAATTAAATGTAATTTTTTTAATAATATATGGGAATTTTAGGATTCTGTGAAAATTGACGGTGCGTGATTCTGAGGCCCAATGTTCCTGAAAAGAATTTGTGAACAATTTTTCGGATACATTCTGTAATCCTGCGAGTAGGTTTTTCGAACTTTTGGACAGGTTCTCAGAATTTAAATTCAAGGGCACTGTGGAACTCACAGCGCTGATATACTATTAAGTAGACGTTCACCTTGACTGTAGTAGGTCGAGGGTGGAAGTTAGTTTTTCACTTTTTTGTGAAAGAGTAAAATAATATAAAATTCTATAACATTTTATTTTTATTTGAAACATCCATTCTAGTGTTAGGAGGTGGGGAACATCAAAACTAAAACCCCATTTTTGAATGTTAAGAGGTGGGGACCACCCACACCCTCTTAATGGGTGAAACCTCGTGAACTCCCCCTTTAATGAAGGAGGTGACATTTAGGTTTCCCAAAAATTTATAATGCCAACCACATCATATTAATGATTCCAATTTATTTTTTTCCAAAAATTAAATTGCTGAAACACATCATTTGGGCTGCTTATATTTTAGGTGGAATTTGGAGAAATGATTGGAAGAGGATAGCTTTTGGAGGAATTATTCTTCTCCAACAAAGAAAGCTGACATTCTCCAACGACTATGACTCCTTCCTCATGAAATCCTCCATCATGGGACATCTTCATAAATGAAAAAATGACATCTGTTATTCCCTACTCTTTCAAATCAATGATAAATAATGGTAGGTTGGTGGTTTTAATTTTTCCCCTTACCCATTCTTGATATTCTTTATGATTAATGTTTTATCGAGCAACTTACTATCACCCTATCACGGAGTGTGCAAGAAAAAGAACATAGAACGACCACTATGAAAATAAATTTAAGTTTTTTTGTGTTCTTCACTATGGAGGAGGATGGAAACCAACACCAGTGGGGAACTGGAATAGTGGACGACACTCCACCAGATGCGACGAAGGTGCGGCGCGGAACAGAGCAGCAAGGGGGAAAATTGTCTGATCGGCCAGCTATGGTCGCTCCCTATCACATCAAACCACCTTACGTCCCTCCATGCCTCCCTGTGGCCATCTGCGCCACCCCGAGGACTCGCACCGCCCAACAGACTCTGCCACCCGTGTGGCCTCCGCTGCCCACACGGCCTCCGCCGACCTCTCGGCCCCCGCGGCTTATACACCACCCTTGCAGCCCCTCTAGCCCTCTACAACCTCTGACACCCCCATGGCCTCTGATTACCCTGCATCCTCTTCCCTGTCCCCATGTCCCCCACAGCCTTTGCACCTCCCTCACAGTCCTTACAGCCTCCTCGCCACCCTCATGGCCCCCACGGCCTCCACACCGCCCTCATGGCCTCCCAGCCCCCGCGGCCTCCGCTCCGCCCTCGTGACCCCCCCTGGCCTCACATCCCTTACGATGTCCAACTTATTCCGAGTGGGACCCATCGGCCCGGGTCAACTAGAACCGGATAGAGTCTCCCTCGGTCGGGTTGGGCTGGGTCAGTCCAATAGAGTCAGACCAGACCCGGGCCATCTGCGACCGATTTTTCACTCTATCGCCCATAAATTTTGCACATGGAACCCATTTGATGAAATGTCTACAGTGATGGATACCTTAGAGATATATAGAACCTTTGGTATACCCCAGTAGATATTTGGATTATGTTGGGGTACGGTCGGGTTGTATCAAGAACAAATCCAACTGGGCCCTCGGAACATAAAGGATAATAAATCACATGTCCGACGTCCGATTAATGCACTTTCTATTTTGTTGAGACCCCTATAACATGTCTGTCATTTGGGATACATATTCGTGCGACATTGTGGAAGACGGAGTGTCAACCAGTGGCTTGTGGAGTGGACCCTTCAGGACAAAAGAGTGCTTAGTACGGGAACCATGTAGATGTATGTGACTTGAGAAAGGGGATCTTTCGTGGGTATGTGATTGAGAGTCCCAAATGTAACCCCTCTAGGATTCCATGTGGGACTACTCTAAGGTCATGTGTGGGTATGATACTGTACTAGGATCATGTGTGGGTCTACCAACATACTAATTATGTACTAGGATACTATGTGGATCTGACGACATACTGACAATGTACTAGGATCATGTGTGGGTCTGATGATGTACCAATGATGTACTATGATCTTATGTCGGTCAAATTATGAAATAGGATATTTTGTGGGTCTACCTCTTAAAAGAGTAAGATGTTTCAGTAGTTACATATAATCATCTATACAAATGTACCAAAGTTATACCTTGTGTGAGGTGAGTCTGTACCTAAGTGGTACATTCCATCATGGTAATACCTTGGTGGTATTTATCAGTGTGGAATACATGTGTGGTACATACCTTCACAGTATTCCTTCTTTTTGTAATTGTTTATCTTTGGGCTAATGAGTGGGGCATTGTGTTTCCTTAGGTTTGAGATGAGTTTACATGATAACATAGGTATATGTATGGGCATATACCTATGTACGGTTTTAAATTGTTTTCATGACTTGGGGATTATCCTATTTTCATTTTGTGAAGCATTTAGGGTCTCGGGGTCCCTATAGAGTATTGTTATACTCACCCCTGCTTGAGCTATGACTGCACCTTGGTCTGTTTGGTGTAGAAGACGGACAACACTGGATGAGGATGAGGGTACCAGGACTGGTGGTATCTCAGAGGTGGACCTGAGAAGTTTCCTACCTTAGAGATGACCGTTCGAGAGCTGTACATGGCCCTTTATGTAGGATTTCTGGCAGGTGATCACATGAGCTGTTCAATTACTTGTGCTTTTAGTCTCTTGTACATTCTAGTTGGGGTTGTATTATGGCCCCGTTTTACATACTGTATTCACTCTCTTTACTATATATTTTTCCTGGGCATTTATATTTGTCTGTTCTTGGCCGTGTGTGTTTACAGATTGTAATGGAAATGTCTTCCCATTTTTAGGGAATACACCTTTTGGTGCTAGTCTCCAGCCCCTTGTCTATGGAAGGTAGGCTTGGGGTAGTCATGGCACGGGCCCTAGGAGATGGGACATGACAAATTTGTATCAGTGGAGTCTTTTATACTGTAGAACATAGGACTCTTATCTTTTTAATGAAAATAATGTTCCTTGTAGTGAGTGTGGTATTCATTTTATGGAATCCAGTATTGGTGAGGCAGCTAACATATGTATACAGTAGGAACCTGACATCTGATTTTGGACTTAGTGCATGAAAGCACTGATTGTGTGTGTGTGTTTTCATGAGTTTTCATTGTCATCTCTTTGATTCGGCTCACTAGGAATATCATATTGACCGTGGCACACCTGCCTCATTTCAGGATGCCACCACATAGACAACCAGCTATTGCCCAAGATATAGTACGCACTGATAGCCCACTGAGCGATGAGGCCTCGGTATAGAGCCCTATTCCAGTAGAGGCACCAATGGAGGCACCAACGGAACCATTATCTATTGGGCCACTGATGCCACATACCCCATTAGGAGTGGGTGCACACCTATTGAGCACATTACAAGAGTTCCAGTGCCATAGGCTACCAAGGTTAAGGGGAGAGATGAACCCACAAGCAGCTAAGGATTGGATAGAGGCCATGGGGAGAGTTTTCTGACTTGTAGGGACACTAGATGATCTAATGGTGATTCTTTCCACTAGTCTTGTAGAGGAAGCAGTAGAAATATGGTGGGTCTTGATGCTCCAGGTTTATAAGTAGGTGACGCTTCTCTCGGATGACTTTTAATGATTGTTTTGGGAAGAGTTTGTCCTAGGGACTCTTCACCCAGTGTACATACATGAGCTTCTTTATCTGCATCTGGGCAACATGACTGTGGCACAATACTCATCTAGGTTCACCAACCTCTCACGCTAATCCACTGATATTGTGCGAGACCCTTTCGTTAAGGCCAATACCATCGAGTAAGGAGTTATGTGGGAGATCAGGGCTTCATTTATTTCTCTCAGCGTCCCAATGCAGGCAATGGTTTGAGAGAGATCCCTCATAGTGGAGATTTTCCAGGCTGAGTAGTCACCAGTAGTGAAACCAACCACTATTCATCATGTATCGAAGTTTTCATCAATTGGAAGAAGAAATATATCACAGAGGTCCAAGAGGACCAGACCTATTGGTGGATGACCGAATGACTCGGAACCAATTGTGTGGGGTACCGGATATAGAGAAATCCATGTGAGAAGCATGCAGTTGTTTTGATATTGTACATAGGGTCACATGGCTCCTGACTGACCGACCTACCGTACGGATAATCAACAGACAGTCGAAGGACCTCCCAAGTAGAGATAGAGGTTCGACAGAGGAGGTCTGCAGGGAGCATGAAAACATGGAAAAGGAGATGGCCATACACTTGGCTGTGTGAGACGATTCGAGATGTTACCACCACCACCACCAGGTGGTCCACCCCAACCACAATGAGTTGGTGGATAGGGGAGAGCATAGCTCTAGGCTGTTGAGGCCTACAACCATGTCACTCTGGAGATGAAACGAGGTACGATCTGTGTCTAATCCACCTTAGTTGTAGTACTTATAGACACATGCCCTATTTATTATTTTATTCCCACATACCTTGTTTATAGATTCAATATTATAATGGAGGCATTTGGATTGATCATTATGGATGGAGTCTCCTATAAGAGAGGATTATATGATTACACTCTAGTGCCGGTAGTTTTATCATACTCAATGTGGAGAGATCATCTATTGGGATCTCTTAGTAGCAGCGTAGAGTCCTTACGACATCATGTTGGGTATGGAATAGTTATCCACAGTACATTCTCATATTGACTATATTTGGAAAAAAGTATTGTGTGTCCACAGAGATGGGAAAAGGTTTACCTACACCGAAGATAAGGGAGCCTTGGTAGCATAGGATGTACTTACATGAAGGATAGTGCAGCCAATCACTCCTCAGTTGGCTAGCCTTTCCCTCGGAGCTATTGATGTAGAGAGTTTGAGAAATATTGTAGTGGTGGAGCAGTGCATGGTTGTATTCCCTGATTATATTACGGGTATAGCTCCTTATAGATAGTTGGACTTTTACATTGACTTGTATCCCACGATGGCACCGATATCCAAACCAGTGTATAGGATATCCCTCGTGATGCATCGTGAGCAACAGGAATAGCAGGAGGACTTATAGGGTATGGGATTCTTCTGGCCCAGTGTTTCTCCTTGGGAAGACCCAGTTTTATCACCACGATAGAGGATGGTAGCTTAAGAATTTTTGTTGAAAATAAAATCATGAACCAGGTGACCATGAAGAACAATCACCCACTCTCGAGGATTGATGATCATTTTGATCAGATGAAGGGCACATGATGTTTCTCAGAGATAGAGCTCAGATCATGCTATCACCAGCTCAGAGTCGGAGACGAGGATGTGAAAAAGACGGCCTTTAGGTGTCAGTAGAGACAATATGAGTTTTTTATGCCATTCGGAGTGACGAAAACTCCAGTACTGTTCATCGGACTCTTAACCAGAATTTTTCAACCAGACCTTGATTGATTTGTAGTGGTATTCATCTACGCCATTTTGATCTTCTTTACTATTGATTGGAAGAATTATTATCATTTGAATATTGTTCTGGACTAATTATGAGTGCATTTTATTTATGGTAAACTCTCAAAGTATCTGTTCTAGATCCAATAGCTTCAAATTCTGGGACATGTCATCTCGGAGGCTATAGTTGCAGTGGATCCAGTGACTATTGAGGTTTTACTTTATTGGGAGCAACCCAGGTGTGTGATAGAGGTATGTAGTGTCTTAGGTTTGGCTGGATAATACTGAGGATTTGTTCCATATTTCCATAGAGTTGCATCCCCTTTATCAGAATTGAAAATGAAGGGACATCCCATCATGTGGTCGGAGAGATGCCTCCAATGTTTTCAGGAGCTAAGGAAGAGGCAGACTAGTGCCCCAATCTCAAGGCTTTCAGAAGATTGAGTATAGTACGTAGTCAACTGCGACACATCAGGGACCGGGATCAGATGTGTCCTGATGGAGGAAGGAGCAATGATCACATATGGATTTCGACAACTGAGACAAAATGAGCAGAACTATGCTTCTCATGACCGGGTGTCACCAGCAGTGGTCTTCACCTTAAAAATGTGGAAAATTACATGATGGGTGAGGATTGTACAGTATACTCGGATCGGAAGAGTCTCCGGAATATATTCTCTCAGATTGACCTGATCCTAAGATAACGATCTTGGCCTGAGTTCCTACAAGAATATGACTTTGAGATAGTTCTACACTCCTAGTAATGGGAATGTTATTGTAGATACACTGATTAGGGGATCTTGTATATAGATACTAGGTGAGGTGACAGAGTGGCTGGCCGCTTTACAGGTATTTTTTGTGGATTAGGATTGAGTATCTCTTATTCAGCCTCTTACATTCACTTTGCCACTTCATTATTATGTCCGGGAGGTGCAGTGTGGGGACACTAACTACGGGGCTCGACATGCTCAGATATCCACAGGACATGCACCAGATAGATTTTTTTAAGGTGAGGAGCATGTTATCTTTTTCATAGGACGTATTGTGGAACCAGAGCCACTTCAAGGGAAAGTTTTGAGGGATTTAAACACATCCCCTCTAATGGTACATCCATGAGTGGAAAAGACGTACCAGGATCTCCGAAGACAGCACTAGAGCTTTGGAATGAACAAGGCAGTAGCTGAGTTTATCTCTAGGTGCCTCATTTGTTAGCAAGTGAAGGCAGAGCATCAGGTACTAGAACACTTGGTTCATCCTTTTGTGGTCCCAGGGTGGAAGTGGGATTGGATATCGATGGAATTTGTTATAGGAATACAAATTACAACTATAGGTCATGATTCTATTTCGGTGACCATCGACTGATTCACCAAGTCATCCCACTTCCTACTGGTCCGAGAGCACGTATTAGTAGGGATCATGGGACCCCTATATATGCCAGAGATTGTGAGTCTATATGGTGTATCATTGATGATATGTTTTGATTGTGATTCATGATTCACTTATCGGCTATGGAAGGAGTTGACGCAGGCCTTCAGGATGCAACTTCATTTGAGCAGCACCTTCCATACTCAAACGGATGGCCAGACTGTGCGGACCATTCAGACCCTGAAAGAAATGTTGTGTGATTGTGTACATGACTTTGTTCATATCTGGTAGTATCACTTATCATTGGTGTAGTTTTCATACAACAACATCAATCACTCTATTATTGGGATGGAACCTTTTGAGGCGTTGTACGAGCGACCTCGCAGATCACATTTTTGTTGGACTGACCCAGGGGAGTCAGCTTTAGTGGGACCCGAGGTGGTACTAGCTTCCACAGAGAAAGTATAGATCATCCAGGAGCAGATGAAGAGTGCACAGAGTAGGCAGATGTTTTATTCCAGCATGAGACAGGGACATCTGGAGTTTGAGGATGGAGACCACGACTTTCTACATGTCACACATCGATGAGGTTATCCGAGATTTGGCCTATGTAGCAAGGTATATCTATGGTTCATTAGACCCTTCTAGGTCCTCATCAGAGTTGGTGAGGTGTATATCCTCATAGATCATCCACCTCAGTTGCACCGAGTGCATGTCATCTTCCACATATCCTATCTGAGGAGATACGTGCACTACCCATCTCACATCATTGACAACGGTGACCTAGACATCGACAATTGGGAAATATTTGAGAAGGTTATAGTAGAGATTGAGGATCGACATGATCAGTACCTTCATGGGTGGTCGATAACCCTGGTGCGCATTCGTTGGCAGCATGAGAACCTCTAGGAGGGAATATGGGAGGGGGAAGCTATGATTAGCGCTCAGTACCTACACTTGTTTTCATAGTTTTGATTTGTGGCCTATGAGGATGTAATTCCATGAGGTGTGAAGAATTAAGACCCATATAATCCATTTTTTTAAATATATGGAAATTTTAAAAGTCCATGAAAATTTACAACTAGTGATTCGGAGGCCGGGTGTTCACGGAATGAATTTATGAACATTTTTTCAGGTACATTCATCAAACATGCGAGTGGGTTATTCTAAATTTTGAACCACTACTCGTAATTGATATCTGAGGGAACCATTGAACTCACAATGATGATATTCTCTGAAGGATACCTTCAACTCGACCGTAGTAGGTCGATGGTGGATGTTAGTTTTTCAATTTTTCCTAAAAAATTAAAATAAAATAAAATTGTATAACATTCTATTTTTATTTGAAACACCAATGTGAGTGTCAAGGGGTGGGGTACACCTGAACTAAAACCACATTTTTCAATGTTAAGAGGTGGGGACCACCCAAACCCACTTAATGGGAGAAACATCTGGAACACCCTCATTAATGAGGGCAGTGAAAATTAGGTTTCGCTTAAATTTATTATGACAATCACATCGTATTAATGATGCCAATTTAATTTGTGTCAACAATTAAATTTATGAAACACATCATTATGGCTACATAAATTTTGGGTGGAATTGGGAGAAAGCATTTGAAAAATAGAGGTTTTGGAGGAATTCTTCTTCTCCAACAAAGAACACTTCTCCAACAAAGAATGATGACATTCTCTAAAGACTTTGACTCCTTCCTCAGGACAACCTCTAATGTGGGACGCCTTCAACTACGATAAACCGACGTCTTCTCTTCCATCCTCTTTAACGCTAATAATAAATCAAGGTTGGGTGGATGTTTAAAATTTTCCCCTTACCTATTTATGATATTCTATGAGATTCATATTTTATTGAGCCAAATGCTATCACACTAATGCGGAGGGTTCTAGCCAAACAAACATGGTCCAAACTCTCCACAAATCCATTGATGTTTTTTTGTTTTTATTGTGATGGAGGAGGATGGAAACAGACACCAGGTGGGCATGGGAACAGTGGTCGAAACTTCCTCATCCGCGATAAAGGTGTGGCATGCAACTGCACCACGGAGAGGAAAACTGGCTGGCCAGCCAACCACGATGGTGCCCTGTCGCATCATGCCACCCTACAACCCTCTACACCACCCTGCGGCCTCCATCACCCATGCGGCCTATGAGGCCCCTTCCACAACCATGACCTCTACGTCCCAAGCGGCCTCCACGGCCCATGATTCCTCTACCACCCACGTGGCCCCTGTGGCCTCTACGGACCATGCATCCTCTTCCACCCACATGGCCTCTACGGCACTCGCACTGCCCCCAAACCCTCTATGCCACCCTCGTGGCCTCTACAGCCCTCAAAGGCTCCGCACCACATGTGTTTCCTCCACCACCGCTGCGACCTCCACCACCCCCACCTCCTCCCTCCACCTCACGGCCTCTTCTGCCCCCGCAGCCTCGCACAGCCCCGCACCCTCCTCATCTCTTGAGGCGTCTGTAGACCCAGCAGCCTTCACCACCCTTGTGGCCCAAGAGGCCTCCACACCTCTCTCATGACCCTTGTAGATTCTGTGCCACTCTTGCGGCATCGGTGGACCCTACGGCCTTCGCACCTCCCTCATGGCTGCTATGGCCCCTACGGACTCCTTGATGCCCCATAGAATCTGCGTCACCCTCACGGCCCCTACGGCATCGTGCTTCCCCACAGCCACCACTCCGTCCAGTGTGGCTCGGGTGGGGTTGTTCTAAAAGAGTCGGACCAGACCCGGTCCCGCATTGACCCATTTTTCACTCTATCAATAGTAACTATTGCACATAGCCCCCATTTTATGGACCTTATTCGGAACTGGAAACCATATAGCGAGACAGTCACATTGGTATACCCCAATAGAGATTTGGATTAAGTTAGGGTACATTCGGGTTGGATCGAGGATGAATCCATCCACACCCTTGATACAGAAATGATAATAAATCACAGACCATGTTTCCGATTGACACGTAAACTATTTCATTGAAACCCCTAAGACGTGGCAGACCATTGGGATACTTCATTTTGGGACTTCTTGGCACTTGGAGTATCGACAAATGGCTTCTGTAGCGGACCCTCCCGGAGACAATCAAGCTTAGTACAGGAACCCTATAGATGGATGGGACATGAGAACATGGATCAATCATTAGTCTATTATTGAGTGTACAACAATGAACTGCTTTAAGATTTCATGCAGGACAACTCTAGGATAAGGAGTGGGTCAGAAACATTACTTGGATCCTCTGTGGGTCTGATGACGTACTGGGGATGTACTAGGATATTGTGTGGGTCTGAAGACGTACTAAAGATGTTCTAGGATCCTGTGTGGGTCTGATTGCATATTGAATATGTACTACGATCCTATGTGGGTCAAATTATGAAATAGAAACCTTCGTGGGTCTGCCTCTTAACATAGTATGATGATTCTGTAGTTACATCTAATCATCTCTATTGATGTACCTATGTTATACCGGATGTGAACTATGTCTGTACTTATGTGGTACTTTTCTTCATGGTGATACATTGGTGGTATTCAGTATGGTGGAATACCTGTGTGTAATTACCTTAATGGTATTCCTTCATTGTGGAACAGTTGAGCTTTGGGATAATGTTTTTTGTCTTGTGTTTCCTCAGGTTTGATATGGGTTTACATGATAACGTTGATATATGTATAGTAATATACCAACGTATGGGGTTTAATTATTTTAATGTCGTGAGTATTATCCTTTGTGGATTTTGTGAGACCTTGAGGGTCTCAGGGTCCCGACTATGTATCGTTATACTCACCCCAACACGGTCTATGCTTGAAACATGTTTTGCATGGTGCTGATGATAGACAACATTGACTGAGGATGAGGGGACCAGGACTAGAGTTTGCTCGAAGGTGGACCATACATGATGCATAACACAAAGAAGGACGTTATATGTACATAACCTTCAGGAAGGATTCGTGGAGGGTGATCACAATAGCTGTTTAGTTACTTGTACATTGAGTTTCTTGTACTTTCCAGTTGGGCTTGTATTCTTGCTCCTTTTTACTTACAATATTCACACTATTTACAATACATTATGCTCGAGTTCATATATTATTTTGTTCATGGTCATGTGTGTTTACAATTTATAAATGAAATGTCATCTCAGTTTTAGGGAATACGCCTTTCTATGGTATTCGCCAGCCCCTGGCCTATGGTAGGTGATCTTGTGGAACTCACGAAACGGGCCCCATGGGACGGGTCATGAAATTTTTTTTATATACTCAATGTTCATATATAAATTTCATATAAGATGGATTCTTATGGTGTTTTTTATAGTGTATTTATTATCCCAGATAATGTTCAAAATTACAGTAACTTAAAAATATAAAATATATTCCTAAGAAATATTTTCACTCACACCACATCTCATAGTTAAAAGTCCATACATATTAAAATTAGTGAAAAAATCTCCCATAAATCACATAATGTATTAAAATTATCTGACCTAATTAATTACACCAATATTGGCGTGGGAATTTTCAGCTTAGGAAGAATGATGTTCATTAAATGGGTGAAAAATCATAACTGAACATTGTTTAAAAGAGTTACATATAAAAGAATATTTTAATGAAAAATGGGTTTTATTATTTACATATGTCAATATCTCTCTTCCACAACCAATGGGTTTATCATTTTACCAGATATATTTTATTTATAATTTTCACAAAATATTTTAAAACAAAAATAATTATATAGTTCAAATAAAGGAAGGAGACAACCTTGCGGTACTTTTTTTTTCATCAGCACTGAGTATTATGGACTCCTCCACAGGTTAGTTCAAAAAGTCCTAATGTTACATTTTAAGTTTTTGATTTCACCTGGAATGGTTTCATTAAAGATTATTCATTAATCCAAACTATGAGAGAAGTAATATTATTTGTTACTATATGTGTTATAGTGAAATTGGAATGAAGCTCAACTAGAAAAAATTTCACCCTTGAAAAAAACAGTTGTACATTGTCTCCAACATTAAATTATATTTTTTTGGATCTAATTATCATGGAATAATTTGGTTTTTTCTTTGTACAGTTGTGATTTATAATATTATTATATCCTCAATTCATGAAGCTCCATTTACTATAGTTTCCTTTGTTCTCAACCCTTATCTAAACTCTACGTTTACTCATTTGACAGCCTGATGGACAATATGATGTAGATTAACAGGATTGTTTCAATTCATACCATAAACAATTTGGTGATAATATATACCAGATGGGGTCTTGTAGTTTTTTATTCCCATTATTTATTTTCAATCCTCTTACTCCCATATTTATAGTCGGGTTGTACTGTCCTGTCCAATAACCTTTTTACTTATCTGTTTGATACCACTACAAGATCATTTGTCTGTGTTTGGTAAGCAGTTGTGATTTTATGATGATGTTCATATTTTTTCACAAGGATCTCCAAGATCATGTTTTAATGTAATGCAATCTTTGGGAGTTGATTATACCTTATGGTATTCCAAAAAACAAAATATACATGATTTTTGAAATTCACCAATTGTTTTTTATTCAACAGATTGAGTGACTTTTTCCTAAATAAATTTGAAACCTAGTATACTACTATGATAATATTGGAAAATTCAAATTTCAAGGGAAAATGCCTAATGATGTCAATCCCTCAGAAATAAAATATTTCCCAGAAATAATAGTTGTTGGGTTATTTCATTTTACATTAAAATCAACTAGAAAAATAGATCTTATTTTTATTTTTATACAAAGTGTAAAAGAGTTTTTAAAGATATAATTCAATTACAATACAACTTCCAATATTTTCCTAGTGGTTCTTTATAACATAAATTTTCTTTACCTCACATTAATTCATGATTTATTACATAAAATTAAACAATATACAACCCCAAAAATTGAGAATTCTATTTTATTTTTGAATTAGATAAATATCATTAAATCATTAACATGGGATACAATTGAAATACTGAAAACATCATTAACATTCTTCTAAAATTACATGCCTTTTTAAAAATACATGTGATAACATGGTGTCAAACATAAGAGAGTGGTGAGATATAAATCCAAATAAGGTAATAATCATTGAATAAGGTGATACATGTTATTAATTAGACATATTATTATGTCATTTAAAAAGTAGTAATCATAGTAAATACCAATGAGGGAAGATATAGAATGACAGGATTGACATGGTAAGTGTGGAATAAAAATAATACACTACATCATAACATTGGTCAATGAAATTACACCAAGAATTCATGGTGGAATATTTCCCAAAAATGAATCAGGTTTACTCTATATCCCAATAAGATTTATCATGATACTAAAAATTACCCAATACATTATAGTACTTTATAATTACAGGTGCACCTGTCACATTCATTTCATTATCATGCTTATGTGTTCCACATAGATCATATAACATGAATTAATATAACATTAATATTTACTACATGATAAAAGAGTATGTAATAAATAAATTATTACTAAATCAACGGTATTTATGTATAATGGATAACACCCTTGATAGGAAATAGGTATGGTATTCACTACATAATTGGATTGGCATGGAAAATAGCAATTATATTTTGGTAGCATAATTTTGTCACTTAAGGATTCATAAAAATGGGTTTATCAGATAGAACCTATTATCTAATCACATATACAAAATATATCAAGTAATATGGACATGGAAAATTATATCAAATCATTATAAATTGTAAATAAAATGAACAAGGTAATGAAAAAACATTAATAATAGAGAGAATCCTAACTGAATTTTGGAATGGTAATGGGTGTTAATATAACATCATGGGAGGCATAATTAGATTTAAAGTGGGATCCCAAATTTTATAAATTTAATGTACAGTATGTGGAATATGTAAGAACATGTCCCAAAATATGAAAAAAAAATTATAGACCTTACAAAAATAAGTTATTGATAAAAGAGTAGAGTAAAATATCATTTACCTATGCATGTGAGACAAAAATCATGGGATGTGCCTTTTAAGAGCTAAGGGACCCATGGGATGACAATAGATAGTTGAGGGAAAATCATGTGAATGTTTTGTGGGGTTTTAGTGTAGAGAAATTGGTGCTTGGGAGGAATTAAATATGAAATGATGCAGATTTTATTTTTATTTATGTTATGGACACCACATAACAAAATAAAAAAAACCCACAAACCATAAAAAGGTTTCTTATAAATGTTATTGGTTATAATTAGTTTATAATTCTAAGGTCCATAATCAATGAAATAATGCTATTTTTCATGTGGAGTTGAGACCAAATCTTAAAATAATGGTTTTAAAACCATTAAATATATTAATGGGATTGGATGATTCATAAAGATTCTATAAAATTACCCAATTAAAAATAAAATAACATTATTTTAAAGGGAAAACATATATATGGTCATGTATAACATTTATTGTATTTATTACATCACTTTTGAGTCATTATGATATAATAATTCAAAATGTATATGTAAATGATATTTAATTTTTATTGGAAAATTCAATTGTATAAAAATATTATGAAAAAGTAATGTTTATATAATTTTTATTATTATTAAAAAATTATAAATCATTATGTATTAGTTGTTTTGTAAATATTTTAAATTTAACTTTTATTATAAAATCTTCATTTATTAAGAAATACTCGGGTTTTTATAATAATAGTTTTTTACCCTTATAAAAAATGACATTTGACATCATAAAAATTATTTTAAAAATTATATTTGATAAAATTTTATGATAATAATATTTTAGTAAAATTTTACTACTTTATATAATTCATTAAACCATTAATTCATTAATTCATAAATTTAACATTAATATTATCAATAAATAAAATTTATTTTTTATTGTATCAAAATAAACATTATTTATAAAGTAAATATAAAAGGATGAATAAATATTCATTATTATATAAAAAATAATTTACATATTCATATTTATAGGGTATTTATACATATCCCTTTCATATACCAGAAAACAAACTAATGTTAAGGTGTGCGATTGTGGTATTTTTATGTTGTAGTTCGACATGCATGGTTTGGGTCGTGATCTCTATGAGCATGAAATTCTCCAATAAATGGGTTTTCACATTCATGAGTTATTTGATATTAGATTTGGATTGGTCATGGGAAAATACCAATGATGTTACCTCCCTTAGAATCTCTAATAAAATCTCTTTAAAGGGTACGATCCAACTATTTGAGGTCATCAATACTTTTTTCTATGTAAATTGGATTGGTCAAAACCCTATATTTAAACTAACCTTGTGAATATTTTTCAACATCAATATTATCAATTATAATGATACATAATATTCATTTTAATATATTTTTATATAATAAAACAAATTATGTTTATGTGTTTTCTATAACCATAATACATAATATGAAATTTTATTAACATATAGGGGGTCTTATATATAATAGTTTGGATCGATAAAATCTCCCCCTTAATAAGTCTAACAATCAAAATTTTTATTTCACACATTAAAATAGATGATAGTAACTCTACTTTATCTCCTCATAGAGTTCTCATATTGCTTGTAAAAACTGTTGTTTTCTCCACAAAACATTAACTAGGTGCATTATCTTTTTTTGTATAAATTTTTCTGTATGAAAAAAGATCTGAAATAGATGATCCTCATATTAAATTTCATTCTATAATGGTTCAAACATTGTATTGAGTAAATGTTAGGGGTATGCTATGTACCTTCTCAAGAGGTATACACTGAATACATAATGTACTAGTGATATGATTTGTGGGAGTACTAGTTAATCGACCTCCACTATAATGTGAAAAAGGATCTCAAATTGGTGGATATATCATGGACGAATCTTATCATTATACCCAAAAATCATCACCTTCATCCATGCAGTTTTAAATAAGAATATAATCTCTCCAAACTCAAACTGTAGGTGTCATTGATTATTGAAAACATAGTTCTTCTATAAAACCTAAGTAGCCTTGATGTGTTACTAAATGGTATTAACCTTATCTATTATTTACAAGACCATTTCAGTACATAGTAGTTTTCATTCCCAAACATTAACAAAACCTGATGGTGTTATGTACCACTATCCATAATTGGCTTTACATGGAGTCATTTGGATGCTAGAGTGTAAAAAATATTATAGTATGATAACATGATAAAAGGAATATTTAATTCACTGACTCCATGGAATTCCATTGAACATTCTTATAATCTATCTTCTAGTGTTACAGTAGTCCGCTCAGATTGGTCAACAGTTATAGGATGACAGACTATACAAAATATCAACTCAGTGTTTAGAGAATGTCAGATATGTTTCTAGAAAATTGTTGTGAATATCATATATCAATGTGATACAATCAATAATAGTACTCAGTATAATCTCAATACTTCTCTAATGTATATATGTGAAAGTTGATCTACTGACAAGTCCTCTAGAAATTTGATAAAGTGATTTTTCATTGTACGATGATCTGTAATAACCCATATAGAATTTATTCCACTGTATGACTTTATATGTCTGGTGACAGTGTCCATAGTGATGCACGCCAATTTTCATGTTGACAGGGGTGATTTTTGAGTCATACCCTTATACTTCTACCTTACGGAATTCACATACTATAATACTACATACTTTGACGTATATTGACCGATATCCTTCTTCATATTTTCCCACCAATAGATCTCATTGAGATCCTGATACATTTCTGTGATTCATGTGTTAATTGATAATGTTGAAATATGTTTATCATCCAAAATATCATTCATTAAATCATGATTTGATGGAACACGTAGTCTTGAATAAAAAATATCACAATTCCATCTAAATTAAAATTAAACTCCAAGGATATCCATTCTATTATATTTTCCACATTCTTCTAAATTCACACTTAATTTAATTGATCATAATTTATCCATTGAAAAATATATGGTTGGGGAATAATTTGTGAAATTATTGATGAATTAAATTCATTTAAAATTCCCATGTTTAGTATTTTAAAATCAAAGAAGACTATAAACCTCTCAATTCTCATTAGAAATAGATTTGCTATATATTTTCTACTTAAAGAATCTGATAAATTATTTTCATTCCTATGATATTAATGAATTGATAATTGACAGTCCTTGATCAACAAAAATCATAATTGTTGGAACATATTCATCTCAATTTGTGTAGATATATACTTTAAGCTTTTATAATCCTAAAATATTTTATAGTTCTATCCCAAGAGATATTGTCTCCATATTTTCAAAGACAATATCACTAAAGCTAAACTCTAGATCAGGTGTTGGATGATTCTATTATTGATCATTCAACTACCTTAAAGTATAGACTATGGATTTTCCATTCTGCATCAATGAACAACCCAATACCTTCATCAATGAATTGTTCAATTCCAAAATCATTTCTCCACAAATTGGTAGTGTGAGTACAAGTGCAGTGATAAGTCTCCTTTAAAACTCCTTGAAACTAACTTTACATTCATAATTCCAAATAAAATGTCTCCCTTTTACATTTTCTTGGTAATAGGGATTGATAAAAAAAATGCATTTCTCACAAATTGCCATTAATACCTAGTTATCCCAAGGAAAATATGATTATTTTTCATAGATTTTAGCCTCATTAATCTATAAAATTTCTTACATCTATGAAGGGTCCATAAATATCCAATTTCTTAGGATGATATACTCTATGATATATACTTCCTTCAACCAAAAGTCGAATTTTCTATACATGGCATTAATATTCTTATTTCCCAGAGTCTTTAGCATAGTGCTTCGATTCCCCTGATACTCCTCCTTAATTTTGGAGTATATCTCAAAATAATCTAAAAATACTACCTCAACTTTGTCAATTTAATCTATAAAGACCCTATTAATAATCTCCATGAATATTTATCAAGCATAAGTGAGTCTGAATTGAATCCCTATTTACTCATAGAGCATGTACCTTGTACGAAAAGAAGTCTTGGGGATATCGTCCTTCATTATACTTTCTTGATAATATTCCAAATGAAGATCCAACATGGAGAAATATTTTTCTTCTCTTAGTTGATAAAAAAATTCCTTAATCTACAGAAAATGTTTCCTTTTTTTATTATGCACCTTTTGAGTTCACGATAGTCAATGTGATGGTGCATTGGTACATCATTCATCTTGAAAAATAGGACCAATGAACATTATTAGGAAGAACTTGGGAATATGAACCATTTATCTTTATTCTATTATATTTGTTTCTCTTGAAACGCCCCAAGTATAAGCTCTATTGAAAGCTAAACCTCTCAATTAAGAGTAAGACCAGGAAATTTCTTCAATAACATATTAAAGTATTATCTCACAATAGTTATGTCTTTGAGGATGTTTATTTCCTTAGACAGAATGAGTTCATAAAGATACCATTACCCATATGAATATAATATAAATTCACTAGATGATGGTAGTAAATAATATTCATCCTTCTCCTTGCACTTGAATAGAATCAGGGGTCGATTTGGAATATGGAGAGTGATTTCCTTCATGTGAAAATTGATGTTGGATCTATAAATAAAATGACAATACATTCCCATAATTGTATCAAATTATTATAATGTTATTATGACAAGGTTTGATGGTAATTTCATCACACAAACACTGATAGAAGAGGATTTATATTATTGGGATACAATAATTTTCCCATTTTTCTTTTTCGCCGACATCTCTACTTCCATTGTTTATGGTAGTGTTTTGATATTTCTACTAAATATTACTGATATAAATGAGTGCATATAATTAGAACAAAAAAATATATTCGATATTCTTAAATTTATAACTATTATACCCATCACCACTTCCTTTTTGAGATCCATTATAGTGGTTCTGATTGAAAATGCTATCCCTTTATTCCTTAGGGTTGTTGTTTGCCTAAGAAAAAAAATTGAATGGTGACCTATTTTTATAATTTCCCAAGTTATTTATATATAATTAAATGAATAGAAAAATATTGGTTAGCTAGATGAAACATTTCACCATCACAAAAGTGTGATCCTCTGGTAAATAACTTTTAGGTAGGTGTCCATTTTCGCTATAACTAAATAATTTATTTGATTCACTTAGGTATCATAATTGGTGGTTCTTCCTGCACCATTCGAATGCGGGATATTGAGAATACATGATTTATCTCAATTTATCTATCATAACTCTATAATTATACTCCACCTTATTATTATTATCCATCTGATACCATTGAGATTCACTTATCCCAATTTTGACTATGCAGACACATCATTCAATTTCCTCATAGTTATCAATGTCGTGGATTGTCAAGGATTTTCATAGACTAGGTTTTCAGCTATAAAATATGCATTAAAACATAACTTAGATTATAATGAAATATCAAGAGATATACCATTTATGTCATGTTATTTTTTCCTCCTTTATCGTGATAGATTTGTTATCATTCTACTGTCTAGAAAGTAAATCCCTTTACATTTGATGTTTTAGAGTGTGAAGAAAATATTTTTAAAAAAATTAAAATTCCATCCATTCCATTACATAAATATCCAGCTCATACATTGTATTCATGATCAATGTCCACCACTTATGATGTTCTCCCTCCATTAGATAAATAGAATGTATAACCTCATCTTGCATAGAACATTGATGTTTGGAGAAGATATTGTCAATGTTGTTGATTCATTATTCCATGATTAAGGAATCATATGATGCATTGAAATTCATAGTCTATTTTAAGATAAAGTTGTAAATCAGTTTTTTTTCTCTCTTAAGGGGATTTTCATGCTACTCTAGATTCATATTTTCTATTCATAACGTGACTAAATAGAGAGAGTATAATGAAAATTTGGTTATTCCTACCCCCGTCTAGTTGGGTATCACTTTCGGGTAGTCATCACATTCCCATCCCATTAATTTCTTAACTGATTCATCTTATTTTCGTCCATTTTCGAGAAAAAATAAAAATTAGTGATGCTTATTCTAAAATTTTTGACACATAAAATGGAATTTAATGACATAAAATATATAACATATAAATTACATTTACTTCCTTAACTTATGAATTTCTAGGATTTAATCTATGTTATACCTGATCTCTTTCCTATAATATATTCATATGATGAATTCTTGTTCCCTTATATATGGTTTGTAATTATCATATAAATTTACAAAATTATATCCCTATAGAGATTCAAACCATGTATATAATAAGGCATGTTTTTGTGTACTATGTTTCACAGAGTTAGGCCCAACACAACATGTTGGAGTTGTTACTCATAGGTTCATATATATCAGAATCAATTATACATGTCGTATCTACAAAAGAATTTATATTATTGATAAGACGAAAAATATAAAATAACCAAAATAGAAGGATATTTTCTTAGAATTAGACTCATTTTTAATGATTTATCTATATTTTTCGAATTCTAACCCAAAAAATAACTCATCGTTTTCTCTAATACCAAATATAATATCCATGATATTTATTTAAAAATAATTCATTATTTATTATAAAAAATAACACATTATAAAACATAAAAGATTTATATTTCTATTTCCTTTAGGAATTATTTACATAGAATGAAATCTTGAACAAGGGACACACCAACAATATTGAAAACATCATTCACACGCTACTAAAATTCCATGGATTTTTAAAATTCATATGACAACATGGGGAAAATCATAAGAAAGAGGTGTGTTATAAATCCCAATAACCCAATAAAAATATCATAATTTAAAGATTACTAGAAAATAGTAATATTAATTGGGAATAGAATGAGTAGGAATCATAATCATGAAATATGATACATGAAATGGCATGATAATCATAACATGGGTAATGTGGGAACCACTAAAAACACTACTTCATAACATATGTGAAGGATAAAATTCAAGTACCTCATAGTGGAAAATATACCATAATGTAATAAAGCTCACACCTTATCCCAGCACTATTCATCATTATACTAATGATTACCCAATGCATTGGAGTGATATATAATTTCAGGTACACCCATCACATTCATTTCATGTTATTGCTTAAGTGTGTCAAATAGATCACGCAACTTGGAATCATTGATCATCAAAATTTATTTCACAATAAATGAGTGAAGAATGATTAATTGAAAATAAAAAAAATTTATATGTTTATAATGGTGACCACCCATGATAGTAAATTGGTACGATTATCAAAACACAATTTGTTTGGCATGGAAAATCATTGTAATATTTTTGTAGCATAATTGTGTAACATAATGAGTCATAAAGATTCGTTTATGAGAGAGAAAGGGTTATATAAACACATCTAAACCAAATTTTAAGTAATATGTACATGTAAAAACATATCAAGACATTAAAATTTTTAAATATAAGACAAAAGGTAATAAATAATCATGAATAAATAAGATAATCCTAATAATATTTTAGCATGTTAACACATGTACTTAAATGATCATGGGAGGATTAATGAGTGCTAAAGGGGTATATCACGATTTATAAATTAAATAAATAGTATGAGGAATATGAGTAACATATCCCAATATAATAAAATAAATAAATTTAGAGACATTACAAAAATAAGTGCTTTTTTAAATGGGGATAGTGGAATATCCTTTATTGGAGTTTGGGACTCCAAAATATTGGCAGGGGATTATTGATATTTAAGGGGAACCTTGGGAGGACTCTAGAGAGTGGAGGAATACATATTGATGTCTGAAATGTAGTTTTAGTTTAGATATATTGGATCTTAGGAGGGCACAAATAGGAAATGAGTGGGATTTTGTTTACTTTTTTGGTTTGAGAATCTACATAATAAATTAAACAAAACCACAAACCATCCAATGATTTTCCACATATTTTAATCACAATTTGAATAATTATAATTATTTTATATGTTAAATGGTAGAAAATAATAAAATAATACCGTTTATAAGGTGGAGGTTGTCGATACTCTTAATGAAATGATTTTAAAAATATTAAAATTATTAACGGTTCTGAAGGATTTAAAAAGACCTTATAAATTTAACCAAATAAACATAAAATCGTATTATTTTATATTTAAAACATACATTTGGTATTTTATCCCATTTATAGTATTTATTACATTAAATTTGAATCATTATTATTTCATAATGAACAAATTATATTTTTATGATATTTTATTTTTACCAAACAAAATCAACTCTTTTAGAAAATTATAAAAAATTCTTTGTTGGATAACTTCAGCATTATAATTCAAAAAACAATATCCCCTTTATCTGTATAATATTATAAATATATGAATTTTTACTTTTAAAATAAATTTGACATTCATTATGAAATTATTGGTTATTTTGATAATAACAGTTTTTAACCCATTATAGAAAATCAAATTTTACTTCATAAAAATTTTAATATTCATTTGAAATTGATAAAAATTATATAATAATAATAATTTTTTAAAATATAATTTTTTAAAAAAATAAATGAATTCATAAATTTATTAATTGATTTTGAATATTAATCAAAAACAACATTTTCTTTATTGAATCAAAATAAAAATCATTTACAATGTGACAATAATAGGAAGCACATATATTAATTAATCTATAAAAAATAATATTCATATTCAAATTTATAGGCCTTGAAACATATCACATTAATACACCATGAAAAACCTTAAGGATGAGGGAAAAAGTTGTTGTAAATTCATGTGGTGGTTCAATGAACATGCTTTGGGTAGTGATCTCGATGAGGTTAAAGTTCTCTAATTAACTGATTTACTCATGCTTATGTTGTTGTATCCTAGATTGGGATTATAAAAGAGGAATTCCTAGATATTCTATCTCCATCAAAATCTCTAATAAATAGGCATAATAGAGTATGATCATACTTGATCAGTGGATCACTTCTTTTTTCTATATCAATTGGGTTTTTTACAACCCTATATTTAATATAACCTTCTGATCACTATTAAATTAATTTGTTATCAATGGTACACTTTCTTATTAGTATTTTAAATCAAATTGGATATAATAAATAAAAATATGGGCATGTGTTTTCTATAACCAAAACCCTAAAACTAAAACCCAAAATACTAAAACCTATTCCCAAAACCCTATACCTGAAACCCTAATCCCTAAAATCAAAATCCAAAAAGTTGAAACCCTAATGATTCCTCTGATTATGGGAGGATCTTTGCGGATGTGGCTAACCAAGATGGAGTCTTTTCTTTCATGGATTGTAACGCGGGTGGCTCAGGAAGTATCATACAAAAGGGTCGTGTTGTGCATGTATTGGCCAATCAAGCCACTGTTGAGGAAAGGGATAAATTGTGTAAATTTTCTGTTATTGCTCGGGTTGTGGTTCCAAAATGGGTACAGCCTTGGAAATTTCATGACCTCTCAAGTAGGTTGGCTATGATTTGGGGCTTCAATTTCTAGAAGATGATAGCCCTGGGTAGAGGATTTTATCATGTGGTCTTTCCTTCCTATGAATGTAAATGGTGCGCTTGGAGCTTAGGATTTGTTCCTCTATATCCTGGATTTCTTTCGGGTTCATGAGTGGGATCGAAACATTGATCCCAGCTTGGTTAAAAAGTCTTTTTCCCAGGTATAGAAACACATTCATAGTTAAGCTGGAATTATTGGAATCCACAAATTCTGAGGGATACTGATTCTTCTATTGGTAACCCTATTAGACTTGATAAACAAATAGATAATCCTAACATTGGTCACTATGCTAGGATTTTAGTGTAGGTAGACATGTAAACTACCTTAGTCGAAGAGGTAGTCTTTACTACAAGGGATGATAGCATCAATATTGAAATTGGATATGAAAGAAAGCCAAAATTAAGCCTCAATTGTCAAATAATTGGTCATTTAACTTCAAAATGTAACATGAATAAAATCTGTTCATCTTGTAACTATAGAGGGCATGATGCTGAGAGTTGTCGAATGAGGACAGCTGATCAGGGTCAATCAAAACATGTCATTATCACTAACAATGGACAGGAAGTGATTGACAAGGTATATGTTCCGAGATCCAACTTTGATGTTACACCTTCGGATGAAGAAAATAATCATAGTCTTGATAACCCACCACAATAGGCGGCCATAATTAATTTGGTGATTTATGTACAGGAGGTGACTACAATAGATGATGCTCACACTACCAATGAAATGAGTAAAAGTCTGGACCCTCAGTATGAGGGTGATGTGCCTACAGGTCAGGTGGTTATTGATAATGATTCTGCTGGTAAAGGAGCACAAGCAGGGAAGGGTTGTCCACCTGTGGATGAGGGCTCTGGTGCTCAGATTATAACTGACTTAGTGATTCATTATTCCCCCATGGGTGGAAGTCTCATGCCACATCCCACTGTGGATTTGGAAGAAAAGTTTCCACAAGTACATTCTTCTAATGTTGCAAGAAGGAAGTTACCGACATCTTTTACAATGGCTATTGATTCAGGGAACATGTTTACCTCTATCTCTGGTGATGAAGCTAGAGATGGAGATGACTCTAATGATAAAATACATGGGAATAAGTCATATCCTGAGGAATTCTTTGCTTCAATCTATGATTTATCCTGCACTAGACAGAGGTCTTCTAATCAATGAGGATTATTTTTTGGAACTGTGAGGGTCTTGGGAACTATCCCACAGTCAGAACCCTAATGAATATTATAATGACCAACGAACCTATGTTAGTAGGTATTGTTGAGCCAATAATGAATTTTGAAAATGGATGGCTTTTAATTTTAGTAATATAAGATACTCACTTGTTTTAGCTAATCAGCATGTGAATGGGAATGAAACTTCATGGGTTCAAAAACTCAATAATGTTACCATTGATTCCTTTTATAATGATCAGTAGTCAGTAACGTTATCTTCGTGCTTTCAAGAGAATTGTTTTTTTGTGACCTTTGAGTATGCTTTAAATCAGTATATTATATGGAGAACATTTTGGGAATCCATTATTACTATTTATTACAAAATGTATGTTAGAAGGGTTCTGATTGGATATTTCAATACCATTCTGAGGACAGAGGAAAAAACTGGGAGCAACTTTTGTAGAGTTTCAGCTAAAGATTTATCTTCCTGCATTGATCAATGCAGGATGCATGAAGTTCCAATTTCAGGTGTGGATTTTACATGGAGCTGGTATACTCTGAATGAGAGGAAGGAAAGTATGTTAGATAGATGTCTAACTAAGTTTGATGACATCAATGACATGATGGAAGTCTCTGGGATGACTCTTCCCAGGATTCATTTGGATCATAATCACATTCTGGTTGATATATGTTTCAGTAAGCTAAGGTCTACACCTTTACCCTTCATTTTCAATAATGATTGGCTTTTTGTGCCTGGATGCAGGGAAATAATCTCAGAGGCTTGGAAAACTGATGTCATAGGTATCTCATTGTTTATTCAGAATGCTAAGCTGAAAATTTTGAAATCCAGACTCAAAGAGTGGAGTAAAAAGAACTTCTCCGACATTTCTAATGATATAAAGAATATGAATCTAATCTATTAAGCTATCAAAAGAGGAACATGCAATAGGAAATCCCATCACAAGATGAGATAGAAGTTGTTTCAAAGATTGATAGTCTCTTGAACCTTAAGGAGAATCTTGATCGAAATCAACTCAATGTTATGTGGCTCAAGGATGGGGATAGAAATTAAAAATTCTTTCATTGTATGCACAAGGAGAAAAAGGTTAGAAGAAATCTCAGGGCTTTAAATATTTATGGAAATATGTTGACATCTGATAATGACATTGTCAATGGTGTGATTTCCAATTATGAAAATTTATACTCTGGCTCTGGTGTAAACACCCTTAATAAGCCTATTAGATTTGTTGAATCCTGTGTTGATGATAATTATAACAAAAACTCCTTCCCAAAAGTAAATTCATCATGTTGTTTTCTCTTTAAATATAGACAGTGTTTCTGGCCCTGATGGCTTCAAAAACAAATTCATTATGTTTTACTGGGATATTATTCATATGGAAGTATTCAGTGTTGTCAATGAATTCTTTCATCGCCCCTATATTCCATTTGGGATGAATTCCTACTTTATTGCATTAATCCCTAAAAAGGAATATGCCTTAGATATTAACGATTTCAGGCCTGTTGCAATTGGGAACACAATTCCAAACGTAATCAGCAAAATCATGGCTATCCAGTTAGGTAATGTTGCTAAAAGACATGTCTCTTATAATCAGTTTGGTTTTATACATGGATGAAAGATTCAGAATTGCCTCTTCACTGCATCAAGAATGCATTAATATCATGAGAAACAAAGTTCAACATGGTAACATGGCCCTAAAGATTGATATATCAATGGCCTTTGACACTATAAGGTGGGACTTTATATTTTCAATTCTAATGATGCATGGCTTCTCAGAGAAGTTCATTGGTTTGGTTCATGCCATTTAGAAAAGTGATCGACTCTTCATTCTTATCAATGGCTCCCCTAGGGGTTTCTTTCATTGCACAAGAAGGTTCAGACAAGGGGATCCTTGATATGGAGTTCTATTTTCCATGGCTGAGGATTACCTAATTATTTGTCATCATGATCTTGTCAGCACTGTTATTTATCAAATAATGAGGGCATTCAGGAATTTATTTTCCTCCTCGCATGTACTATATACTGATGATATACTTCTGTCTTGTAAGGCTGGCAGGAAGAATATTTTTTGTATCGAAAGAATCTTCTCACATTATGAAGAGGTTGTTGTCCAGGTGATCAACAGGAACAAACGCTTTATTGTCTTTGGGGAAGGAATTATAATTTCGACGTAAAATAGGGTTTCTTGTAGGCTCTGTGTGAGAAGAGGCACACTACCCTTTAATTATCTTGGGGTTCCCTAATTTTGGGGAAGGGTAAAACGTTCCTAATTAGAGGAAATCGGTCTATAAATAACCAATCAGTTAGTATGTTGGAAAGGGATGACAATGTCTCAGGCTGGTAGAGTTTTCCTTGTTAATTCTGTTATTACATCTATGTTTGTCTACCCTTTTTCTGTGTATAGATGATCGACACTACTTCTAATGGAACTAACTGTAAATATTCAGAACTTCATTTGGACTGGATCTATTCATTAGAGGAAGCTTGTTACTGATGCATGGAAGGAGTGTATAAAGCCAATAAAAATGGGATGTATGGGAATCAAGGATGCTAGAATCTTCAATAATGTGCTTAATCCGAATTTCACTTGGAAGCATCTCTCTAAACATGGATTTTCTCTTGTTTTTCTGGATGGCAGGTTTGTGGACAAACTACAAAACAGTAGGTGCAGTTTTCTAAAATATTCTATATGGACTTTAATTAGGAGTGCTTATTCATTTATTATGTCTCAGTCAATTTGGTTGGTCTCTTCTGATTCTCATCTAAACTGTTGGAACACGCCATGGATTCCCTCTCCATTAAAATATCATGTCAATATTCCCCCTATATGGGAAATCTCTCCATTTCTGATCTGCAGGAAAAATTTATTGCTCATGAGATTATTACAAGTAATCTGATCATGGAAATTGCTAATTATGTTTATGTTGTTAGTGATATTTGGATATTTAAACCTTCTCTTTGTGGTGAATTTTCAATCAGGGATTATTACAGTATGCAATGTGGAATTCTCTCTGGAATTCCTTCTTGGATGGTAGGTTTTCATCAACCATACATCTCTCCCAAGTATGTTATGTTGATATGGCGGATCTGAAAAAACATAATGCCAATTCAATGTGTGTTGCAGCGCATTTGACTCAACCTGGCCTCAGTATGTCACTTCTATTTCAGCAACGACTAGTCCCTTTTACATCTGTTTCTTCACTGCATTTTTCATGTGTGCCTATGGAATTATGTGGAATCAATATTTCACTGTTTTCTCGATTATTTTTCTCTTGAATCGATGTTAAGTTCTCCCTTGATGATTGATTTCAGTGAAAAATTGAAATCCTTGTTTACTGATGTTATTACATAAGTTTTTTCCTACATATTGGAATCTCAGAATTCTGTTATTTTAAACAATGAAAATATCTCAATTCGGGATGGTGTTCTGCATATACACCAATGTATTGCAACTGCTTCGAGGATCCAAACTGGGTCTATGCATAATGATATTTCTGACTTTGTCATTTTGATATCCCTTGGTGTCAGTGGCAGGGAACAGAATCTTATAATGGTCAAATATATTAGGTGGATTCCACCAATTTCAGAGTGGCTGAAATTGAATGTTGATGGGGCGGTCGCCAGTGCACTCGGTCCTTCTGGGTGTGGTGTAGTTTTTATAACTCATTAGGGCTTTGTGAAAGGATGTTTTTCCATTATATTGGTCATGAGCATGCTATTGATGCTAAAATACGTGCGATTATCAAAGGGATCAGGTATGCAGTTGGTTATGGTTGGTATAGAGTATGGTTGGAGTCGGATTCATATCTTGCTTTGCATATTTTAAAATATAGGTCTAAAAATGTTCCCTAGGGGATGATGCCCTCATGGATCTCATGTCTTAGGCTTCCTGACAGCTTATGCCTTGACGTCTCTCTTGCATATCGTGAATCCAACCAGGTTGCTGATGCTCAATCTAAAAGGGCCATAATGGATGTCAGTTCCATATGGTCATTTGTCCTGCCTTTCTATTGTAAATATTTGATTATAAATGATAGGAATGGATTTCTGTATTCAATGCTTTGTAAAGAATCTTGTTTTTGAGTTGTATTGTACAGTTTACTTTTTTATTTTATAATATTAATGGGAGAAGGTTTCTTCCTCTCTCATGAATCTTTTGGGTATATATTATGACATTTAATTAACACATTAGTGGGATCTTATTTATATCTATTTGGGTCGTTACATTAATTCATATATGAAACGTCATCCACATGAAAGTGTATGATTGAAGGAGATAAAAAGTTGAAATTAATCCATAGTAACATAGACTCTGGTGATATTATCAATGAATATTTTTCATTATTAAGGGTTTTCCTAGACATAGTGTTTTGATTCATAATTTAATTTAGCATTTTGATGCCTGGAGAAGAATGAGGGTACATTTTCTATGATGATAAATTTCACTATGTCAGAATACCATGGCAGTTAGGATAGGTTATATCGCTATTAAACAAGGAAGAAATCACCTTGAATAGTATTCAGAGGGTGTTCTAAATCAGTAGTATGAGGCATCCTTATCATGCATTCAGATATTTTATATTTATATACCTTCTTTTCCCTAATATTGAGGTCAAAATGTTGTAGCAAAAACATCGATATTACTAGTCTGAGATATGAGTCAAACTTCTTGATTAATTACCTTACGTTTTTATGTCTAGAATATAAAAATAATTTCCATAATAATAGAAAAGAAATAAATTTTTCGAAAGCTTCATAATAGAAAAAAATTTCTTATTTCTTATTTTTTAGTTAATCTGGGTAGTTCCCATGGTCTATAAATTTTAGGCTATAAATTTTGGAAACATATCGATTTTTTAGGGAATCTTGGCTTCTATAAATCTATTTGAAGCAACAAAGAATATGTCAAGGGGGTGACTCTAGATTTTATTCAATATGATTGGTGGAAGGGGTTAAATATCGTTTTAATGTTTGTAATATTTTCTTTAATGTATCATTAAAGAGAAACTTGTTTATTTCATGATTCAGTTAGTTAGATGGAATTTATTTATAAAATCCCTACTAAACCTTCAATAAAATCCATCATAGAAAATAATAACCATATATTTTCTATAATTGTGGTATATGATACTGTGGAAATGAAATCAACTTTGAATTTATCAACAAAATTTTATAATTTAGATATTAAATGGAACAATACATTTCCTTTTTCTATAATAAAATAAATTTTTTAATAATTCAAAAATAGTTTTTCATACTACATAATTGTAAAACCTTTTCTAAACTCTACCAAAAAAATTGAAATATTTTTCTATTCATGTAAATACATAAAGTAATACCTATAAAAACTATCAATAAATTGTGATAAGTTGCATACCATGTAACATTAAAATGTGCCTTGGGAATATCAGTTTCTAATATGCATCCTACAGATGGAAAATTTTCTGAAGGGACATGTAAAGGCTATCGTTTCATGGTTATAGGGATCTATGGAAACATGAAAATATCAATAATAACCATCATGGAAACAATATTATCCTTTCTCAGATATAATTTATAGAATCTTGTCTTTAATGGGTATGTCGAAATGGTCTCTCTTGGTCACATGGTTTAATCTTTGTATATCAATGAAAACTCTATAGGTATTATTGGTTTTAGTAGGTACCAATTTATTATTTACATTTTTCAGAATTTTTTAACTAGCTTTGTTAGGAATAATATTAATGGGGAATACATATTGGTAATTTGAGATGGGTTAAATTATTTTGTCTCTTAATATTATATTAACTAATTATTTTTTCTAGGAGGGTTGTGATGAGACATCATTAGGGTTCACTTACTGACATGGATCCTTCTTCTATCAAAATATTATGTATTCATATAGAAGAGATATTTCCTTTAATATATCCCAATGTCCTTCCTATGATGATAACATTGTTTGAGGATATTAAATAGTGTGCTTATATGATCATTATATATGTTGTTGAAAGTCATAACTGGCAGTTTATTATCCAATTTTGAGAAAGCATATTTTAAATCAATTGTATTAGAATTAAATCAAATATATTTTTTCCACAAAAAATCTCTTGAAATGAGAACATCATTCAAATTTATAAAACAATTTATAATATTTAATTAGTAGATGCATAAAATAATTATTGAATGATCTATAACATTTACTTCATCCAGTTTTTGAATCTAGAATTCAATAGTGAATGGGTAACCTTATACACATACCAAGGCTTCCTCAAGGGAACCCACCATATAGAAAATGGAAATATTGAAAATTTTTATAACCACACTAGTGAATTTAATATCTGTCATAAATAAAGAAGAATAAATGTAATATGACTTTAGATTAGTTGAAGATCCCAATTCACAGAGGGTATTGAGAAAAGTTTTCTCATCAATTGTGTTAGGGATAGAAAATGTACTTAGATATTGACAGTTTTTTTGAATTTATGTTTGAAAATAGAAGAAAATTTACAACATAGTCATACCTCTTCATTTCCTTTTTCTCTCTTTTTAATTGTGACCATGTAAATAATGAATTTGGCATACCATGGTATCTAATTAATAGCTTATAACATTGGGATATTGATTTCAACTTATATTCAAAAAAACAAAAAATGTATTCTATAGTGAATCCTCCTTGGTTATTCAGATTTCTTGAATTCATTAAGGGAATTGAGGTAGGGGTTTTTGTGGAAAATAAATGATTTTCCTTTTATCTTTTTATGGTTTTTCCCTGTCTCCTCCTCCGATTAATTTTACAATGAAGATTCTTTCGACACTTGATGTAGTTTACTTCTAGTTTCAATTTCATCAGGTAATACATTACTATATTACAATTATTTTCCACTTCTCAATGTTATGACAATAAAATACCTCTTAGTTTTTGGAATTTTCTTAATAGTAATTTTAATTGTTACGTGATTTACTATATTAAAAATAGTGGTTATGAGAAGATAATATTGTCTGTTTAATTCTATTAATTATGACCAACAACTATTGAAGGTGGTTTGTTGATTATTTTCAAATTATTTTACCTATATATCCATGAAATTCATGTATGGTTCTTATGGTTTTCTTTGATATTATGTTGTCATGGTTCTAAATTCTATCTCTAGAATGGATAAGGATGAAATGGATGTCGAGAACCATATCAAAATACTGTTCTTTAAGTCTGTTGTCTTCAAGCCCCAAATTGGTAAATGAATAATTCAATAAATCCTTGTTTACAAATTAGTTGGTTCTATAATTTTTTATGGAACATGTAATAACAATTATGAGTACCTAAAACATGATGGAATCCATTAGTAAAGTGATCCTTATAATTGTATAGTTTTCATTCCCTTGGGGTTGTGATGGTTGATGATTTTTGTACATTGGTCATATATAATTGTCATACAAGCGAAGATAATTCTTCACATTTATTTTATAACAATGGTATGATAGATATTTTTACCTCATGTTATCCCTTGGTTTTAATTCTCAATCCAAAATATTGGGAATTTTTGTAACATACCAAGTAAGTAATGAATAATATATATGTTTATCTATGTCAATTAATGATTAAGATAGTGTTTTAGAGGCTTAAAATGAAAATAAATCCAATCTTAAGCATGGAATACACTAATATTCTTAAAAGATTGTTTTACTGCCTTTTGATGGCAAACCATTTTTGAATTTATATTTTGAAAATTTTATAAACTATGTTTGTCAAAATAAACTTATTCTTTATGATTGGGACATCAAAATTTACTTTGTGTTAATTTTTGGTATTTTTCTGACAATGTTCATTTTTTTATGAATAGTGAAAAATACTGCATTTTACATCAAAACTGCTTTTTAATCTAATTTATTTATATGACTAGATTATATTTTGAATTGGCCTTAATGTGTAATATGAATATATTTTTACCATTTAATCCAATGGTGGTCTTTGAAATCAATTTCAGTTTGAAATTAGACTTAAATTGGTGTCAATCTTTTGATACTTATTGTTTTGTAAAAACACGCTATTTGCTCTGGCAGTGGGAATTAATTATTAAATTAATTAATCTGACTTACATTATTTTAAATTTGTAAAATAGACTTCATTTTTGAATTCAGAATATCAAATATATCTTAGGGTGAATTTTTGGTAATCTTCTGAAAAACTTCAATTTATGATGAATAGTGAAACCACTAAGTGATAATCAAGCAAACTGATTTTTCAGAAAATGAAAGTTTACCACTAATGTGTATTGAATTTTGAAAATCCGACATACATGGTTGTCATTAGTATGTAAAATGTGGTTCAATGGGATAAAAATAATTCTTTGGTGAATAGTAACTTATTAAGTTTTTAATCGCGATTAGTGGTAATTAGTGTAGTTTAAGGTATAAATAATACATTAATAATATGAAATGACCTAGACACATGTCCCAACCTCATTGGTTGTGTCATGGCCGACCAAGAAAAGCCATTGAATAACTTGGGGACCCCATGGATCCACTTTTGTTGGGAAATAACATAAATTACTTTTTATTTAATGTTAAAGTGAAAATGACAAAAACATAATATGTTTTACAAAAACAATTTTTAAGTGGGGTTATAAAAGTCCAAATTTTGATTATAAATAGTCATTGGAAACCTAAAAATATTTCCTATATCATGGTATTTTTTTATAATTTTTAGACATTAAATAAATTAAATTATTTATGACATAATAATGATGAAGCGATGACATCATTATTTGACGATTTAAATAAAACGGAAAGATAATGAAAAGTATAAAACCTACACATGTCCAAAACCAATTGGATGAGTGGATTCCGAACCATTATCACCTTATCCACGAATTATATCAATGTGGGACCTTTTAAAACCGAAACACATTTTCAAATAAAGTAATGTTTCTTTACTTTCCAAAAGTGCCCCTCCTCTCCTCTTATAAAAGGCCCCCACCTCCACCTTATTTCACACACTTCTCAAGCCTTTGGCTCGGCCAACCCCTACCCATATACTCTCTCAACATCCCTATCCTCATCCTAGAGGATTCCCTTTGGGCATAATTCTTTCAAATGAAGCCTTTAGGCTCAAATCAAAAGGAGTTACACTTTTAAAGGTAATTCATTCTCTCATGTTCGTTTGTTTTATTTTGCTTCCCCAACCCCCTAAAAACTTTTTATTTACTTCTTTTGTAAAAACACCAGTATCTTCAATATAATAGGATGTTGTTATAAGATTTATTTGATCTACACTCTCACACAACTAGATCAAATGGTTAAAGAACATACGGTTTCTGTGGATGGCGAAATTATGCCTCCCGAAACGATGATTGTTCAATACTCATTTAACACCTTCAAAGGTGGCCATTATGATGTCACTATTTTTATATATGATATATAATATGTTTATGTTTTCCTTAAGCTTCTGTTTTTTTCATTTTGTTCATACCTTTATGGTTTCCATTATGGGTAAACACGATATCTTCATTTTAGGAAGTGCGGACTACCTCCCCCTGAAAGTGATTTGATTCGTTAATACCATATGTGGGATGTGTAAAGGATAAAGTTAATGATATTATATATGTTATTATACTGGAATTCTAATATACACTTATATCATTATGATTCCATTCCAGAAAATATGAAATTGAAATGGAAGTAGCGTTCATGCGTACGTACGGCTTACCGTCTCCATGAACGGTGCATTTCATTTCTTACCTCTAAAAGTGATGTAGTATTATAAATACATATATATGCTCAATATATATGATATATATGTTATCCAAATCAATAATATCATTCTGGATATAACGAACCTTTGACCAAATTAACAACATGTAAGTGTAAGAGGTCTATTTTTGACTTAAGAACCAAATACCGACAAAATGAACATTATTAACTTAAATGAGTACATGATGTTCATAACATGGTATAAAAACGATAATGAACTTGAAAAAGGTTCTTAAGAAAGTAGATATTAACTCAAGTTTATTATTCAGGAGATTAAAGAACGGTCGGGTCAAGTCGGATACGAGGTATGGGACTTCGTCTCAATCTCCTTTCGTTGAGGCATATTTTATTTTATACACAACTTTATTTTATACAGTGTATAAACCCCTTTGACATTTAAGTTTATTCAAATGGAATCTTTTTTATACGAAGAGTTTACTAAACGACAAAAGGGAATGTTTTTGTCGTACGTATGCGGCGACAACGACTTCTCCGCCGTCGTGACCGTTATTTGAGTTTCGGCTTCCTCTACAAGCCATACCTTCTTTTTAAAAGAAAAATAAATACCATGTTTTACTTTTCTTTTATTTTGGTATTGAAAATGGTTTTCACAATATTTTTATATCAATGTGTTGTATTGATATCTCGTGTTTGAAACGTTGAAATTTTATGTTTCCTTTATGCATGTTTTATGTGATATGATTATGTTATGGTTCTTTGGCATTATTATGAATACAGGTAGTTCCGTGATAAACTAAGGGCGGGTGAGCCCGTTATAGCTCTCCAATGCATTGGGTAACGCGAAGGATTGAAAAGTTAAGGTTTCTCCGAAGAGATTTTAGGGAATATACTGTGATGGGTATTCCAAACGCAACCAAGAGGGTTACTCCCTACGTAAGAATGTTATGAATGCCTCATGTTACCTATATGTCTTATGATTTCTATGATTTATTCATGATTTTATGAGGTATGGGTAAAGTATGATTTCATTCTTATGTATATATGAACTCATGTTTCCTTTCCATGTTTTTTTAACCCATACTGAGTTTTATGCTCATCCCATGTTTTTGAAATATTTTTCACAGGTCAAGGGAAAGGTACATGATAAGATGATAGAGTCAAGGATGTGTCAAGAATTAATCCACGTTTTATTTAAAATGTGTTTCCATTGATGGGAATGAAGAATACTATCTTTATGTAACCACTTTGTTTATATGTGGATTGTAATGCAAGTTTTATGATCTAATTATCTAAAACTCTAAACCCGAAAAGATCCTCAATGTGTAATCTTGTAATAACTCAAGATTAAGTAAGGTTTAAGGCTGGGGCCTTATATTTGGTATCAGAGGTCGGTTTAGACAACTTTAGGAGTTAGAATTATATTAAATGATTATCCAAAAATATTTTTTTAAAATGATATAGCATTTGTAGATTACCATGTTTCTTCATCTAAGACATGTTTGTTCAGAATGGTTTTCCGCAGAGGAAACAGGGAAGCAGTGCTAGGAAGGCATACAGAAGGAAATAACCTTCCAAATCAGCATCCCGAGATGGTCGGAATTGGAACTGAACAGTTTGTTGCAGTGATTGCACAGTTGACTCAAGCGATAAATGGTGGTGGTATCCATGCACGAGATCAGCCAGATCAATCGCAGAGGAACATGTTAGTGGTGGAACATTTCATGAGGCAACATCCTCCATCATTCAGAGGATCATCTGACCCTGTGCTAGCTGAAGGGTGGATTAAAGCACTGGAGAAGATTTTTGATGTCATGGGGTGTTCAGACAATCAAAAGGTAAGTCTTGCTATTTACCATTTGGAGGGTGAAGCAGATTTGTGGTGGTCTATGGTTAAAAATATCAGGGACGCCGTTGAGATTGATGCTCTTGACTGGGATGAATTCAAAGGTATGTTTCATGAGAAGTATTTTCCTAAGGCTGTTCGACTTAGGATGGAAAAGCAATTCTTGGAATTGAGGCAAGAGGAAGACTCAGTGGCTGCCTATGAAGAAAGGTTCACTCGATTGGCAAGGTATGCTCCAAATTTTATCCGAGACCTTGATAGTAAAATCAATAATTTTTACTCAGGATTAAATCCAAAATATCGAAGGGCATTAGCTTCTTGTGAGTTTAAAAGTTATGAAAAGCTTGTTCGATGTGCTGAGAAGGTGGAAATGGAGTTTGCCAATGACCAAGTGTTCTATAAAAACCAGCAGAAGAAGAGACCGAGGTGGCAGGAGAAAGGTAAGAATTCTTCAAAAAAGTCTGATGGTAAGAAAACTATGTTTCCAGCTTGTGATAAATGTGGCAAAAGGCATGCTGGGGAATGTCTTCTGAATTCTGGAAAGTGCTACCGATGTGGTAAGATGGGACATAAGGATCGTGATTGCACTGAAAGGGATCAAGCTGAAGGTAAGAACAAATTTGATTTACAGTTAGTGAAATGTTATAAGTGCAATGAGATGGGTCACTATGCAAACGAGTGTCCGACAAAGAGCTTGAGTGATGGGAAGCAGTTAGACTACAAGCAGAAAGGGGTGGTGAAATCCTTTGCAACTACTTCAGCAGATGTCGGGCCATCAAATGAAGTTGTATCAGGTACTTTGTTTGTTTTTTCCGATTATGCCAGTGTGTTGTTTGATTCGGGGTCTACACATTCTTTCATCTCTGAAACCTTTTCTAGTAAAATGGGAATACCATCTCAAGAAATGACTCCTGAACTTTTGGTAAAAACACCTGGGGGAAATGTTGAGGCAAAAAGAATTTATAAGAATCTTCCTATCCTTATCTGTGGAAAGAACCTACTTTCAAACCTTATTGTTCTACCTCTAGTAGAGTTTGATGTTATCTTGGGTATGGATTGGCTCTATATTTACCATGCTATGATTGACTGTAGAGCTAAAGAAGTTTCTTTTCAGAAAGACTTTCAGTTTGTTTACAAGAATGAACCCTTACTTTTGAGAACATATCAAGAGGCAGAGAATCTTGTAAAAGATTGAAATGAATGTTACCTTGCACACATCGTTGAAAATAAAGGAACTGTTCAGATTAATGATGTTCCAGTGGTAAATGAGTATCCTGATGTTTTTCCTGATGAGTTGCCTGGAATAATACCAGATTGGGAAGTTGAGTTTACTGTTGACTTAGTTCCTGATGCTAAGCCAATTTCAAAACCCCCTTATCGAATGGAACAAATTGAACTTTTAGAGTTGAAGGACAATTTCAAGATTTATTAGAGAAAGGTTTCATTAGACCTAGCACATCACCATGGGGTGATCCTGTTTTATTTTTTAAAAAGAAAGATGGTTCTATGAGACTTTACATTGATTATAGAGCCTTGAATAACATCACTGTTAAGAATAAATATGTTTTGCCTCATATCGATGATTTGTTTGATCAGCTCCAGGGAGCTCAGTTTTTTTCAAAGATTGACCTGAGATCGGGGTACCATCAGCTGAAGGTAAAGGAGGCAGATATTCCGAAGACCGCGTTCCGTATGAGATATGGCCATTATGAATTTGTAGTAATGCCTTTTGGGCTAACCAATGCACCTGCTGTATTCATGGACTTAATGAATATAATTTTCCATGAGTTCTTTGATAAGTTTGTGGTGGTTTTCATTGATGATATTTTGGTGTTTTCTAAAAGTAAAGAGGAGCATGAAAAACATTTAAGGGTTATCTTGCAAACCTTAAAAGAAAAGAAACTGTATGGGAAATTCAGCAAGTGTGAGTTTTGGTTGCAGCAAATTTCTTTCCATGGTCACATTGTTTCTAAAGATGGAATAACTGTTGATCCTGCAAAAACAAAAGTTGTGGAAGAATGGCCAAGACCCACAAATGTAACCGAGATTCGTAGCTTCCATGGTTTGGCGGGCTATTACCGAAGGTTTGTTAGAAATTTTTCACGGTTATCTAGTCCAATGACTAAGATAACTCGGAAGGGTGTTAAGTATATCTGGATAAAAGAATGTGATGATTGTTTTCAGGAATTGAAAAGAAGATTGGTGAATGCTCCAGTTTTCGCACTACCTTGCAGGAATGGTGAGTTTGTTATATACAGTGATGCTTCATTGAAAGGACTTGGTTGCGTCCTAATGCAGAATGATCAGGTAATTGCTTATGCTTCACGACAGTTGAAAACTCATGAGGTAAATTACCCTACACATGATTTGGAATTAGCTGATGTTGTTTTTGCTTTAAAAATTTGGAGGCATCATTTGTATGGATTAAAGTGTGAAATATATACCAATCACAAAATTTTAAAGTATATATTCACTCAGAAAGAGTTAAACATGAGACAAAGGAGATGGCTAGAATTAATCAAGGATTAGGATTGTACAATTCATTACCATCCAGGAAAAGCAAATAAAGTGGCTGATGCTTTGAGTCGAAAAAGTAATGCTTCATTAACAATGTTGCGTTTGGAACGTGATCCTTTGGTTAAGGATTTGATGAACTTTGGCATAGAAGTTGTTGGTGCAGGAAGTCCTTCTGTTTTGTTTCTAGTATCAGTGAGATCTTCTCTATCAGATAGAATCAAGCAAGCACAGAAGCAAGACAACGAGTTGCAGAAAAAGGTAGAGCTGGTTCAGAAAGGTATGTTGCCTGAATTCAACATTGATAATGATTGTGTTTTGAGATTTGGGAAGAGATTGTGTGTGTCTTGTGATTCACAGTTGAAGAGGGAGTTATTATGTGAAGCTCATAGTTCTCCGTTTTCAGTTCATCCGGGCAGTACTAAGATGTATAGAGATCTGCGGGAGTATTACTGGTGGGATGGAATGAAAAGAGATATTTCTGATTTTACTGTGAAGTGATTGACTTGTCAACAGGTTAAAGCAGAGCGGCAGTTACCGAAAGGGATGCTTCAGCCTTTACCAGTGCTAGAGTGGAAATGGGAGAATATATCCATGGACTTTGTTGTTGGATTACCGAAGACATCTCGAGGTAATAATGCAATCTGGGTTATTGTTGATCGCTTGACCAAATCTGCTCATTTCCTTCCTATACGAGATACTTTCTATCTTGATCAACTTTTCCGTTTGTATCTTAAAGAGATAGTCAGGTTACATGGAGTTCCTCTCTCCATTGTAGCAGATCGTGATCCCAGGATTACTTCTAACTTTTGGAAAGGCCTTCCGAAGTCGTTGGGTACTGAATTAAATTTTAGTACAGCTTTTCATCCTCAATCAGATGGGCAGTCAGAACAAACAATTCAGACATTGGAGGATATGCTACGAGCTTGTTCTATGGATTATCAGGGAAGTTGGGACCAACATCTTTCTTTGGTTGAATTTTCATATAATAATAGTTTTCATTCCAGTATACAGATGGCACCATTTCAGGAATTATATGGGAAGCGGTGTCGAACTACAGCTTTCTGGGATGAAGTGGGTGAAAGGAAGTTGATGGGACCAGAATTGGTAGAAGAGATGTCAGAAAAAGTTCAGCTGATTCAGAAACACATGAGAACAGCTCAGAGCAGGCAGAAGAGTTATGCGGATTACCGGAGGAAGGATCTATCTTTCGAGGTAGGTGATCATGTTTTTCTCAAGGTTTCTCCTTGGAAAAGTGTGATGAGATTTGGTAAGAAAGGAAAGTTGAGTCCAAGGTTCATTGGTCCATACGAAATTCTGGAAAGAGTTGGATCAGTTGCATACCGAGTGGCTTTACCTCCGAGTTTATCTCAGGTACATAATGTTTTTCATGTTTCGATGTTGAGAAAATACATGCCAGATCCATCTCATGTTTTGAGTCCAGAGGTAGTTCAGCTGGAAGAGAACCTATCTTATGTGGAACAACCGGTCTAGATTCTTGACCACCGGGAGCAAGTGTTACGGAATAAAGTGATTCACCAGGTAAAGGTTTTGTGGAAAAACCACATGATTGAAGAGGCAACATGGAAATCTGAAAATGCAATGAGGGATAAGTACCCCAATTTATTCGATAAGTAAATAAATTGCGGGGACGCAATTTTCTAAAGGGGGGAAGGATGAAACATCCCAAGTAAGTAATGAATAATAGATATGTTTATCTATGTCAATTAATGATTAAGATAGTGTTTTAGAGGCTTAAAATGAAAATAAATCCAATCTTAAGCATGGAATACACTAATATTCTTAAAAGATTGTTTTACTGCCTTTTGAAGGAAAACAATTTTTGAATTTATATTTTGACAATTTTATAAACTATGTTTGTCAAAATAAACTTATTCTTTATGATTGGGACATCAAAATTTACTTTGTGTGAATTTTTGGTATTTTTCTGACAATGTTCATTTTTTTATGAATAGTGAAAAATACTGCATTTTACATCAAAACTACTTTTTAATCTAATTTATTTATATGACTAGATTATCTTTGGAATTTGCCTTAATGTGTAATATGAATATATTTTTACCATTTAATCCAATGGTGGTCTTTGAAATCAATTTCAGTTTGAAATTAGACTTAAACTGGTGTCAATCTTTTGATACTTATTGTTTTGTAAAAACATGCTATTTGCTATGGTAGCGGGAATTAATTATTAAATTAATAAATATGACTTATATGATTTGAATTTTGTAAAATAGACTTCATTTTTGAATTCAGAATATCAAATATAGCTTAGGGTGAATTTTTTGTAATTTTCTGAAAAACTTCAATTTTTGATGAATAGTGAAACCACTAAATGATAATCAAGCAAACTGATTTTTTCAGTAAATGAAAGTTTACCACTAATGTGTATTGATTTTTGAAAATCCGACATACATAGTTTTCATTAGTATGTAAAATGTGGTTCAATGGGATAAAAATAATTTTTTGGTGAATAGTAACTTCTTAGGTTTTTAATCGCGATTAGTGGTAATTAGTGTATTTTAAGGTATAAATAATAATTTAATAATATGAAATGACCTAGAAACATGTCCCAAACTCATTGGTTGTGTCATGGCCGACCAAGACAAGCCATGGCCTAACTTGGGGACCCCATGGATCCACTTTTGTTGGGAAATAACATAAAATGCTTTTCATTTAATGTTAAAGTGAAAATGACACAAACATAATATGTTTTACAAAAACAATTTTTAAGTGGGGTTATACAAGTCCAAATTTTGATTATAAATAATCATTGGAAAGCTAAAAAGATTTCCTATATCATTGTATTTGTTTTATAATTTTTAGACATTAAATATATTAAATTATTTATGACATTATAATGATGCAGCGATGGCATCATTATTTGACGATTTAAATAAAATGGAAAGATAATGAAAAATATAAAACCTACACATTTCCAAAACCAATTGGATGAGTATATTTCGAACACTTATCACCTTATCCACGAATTATATCAATGTGGGACCTTTTAAAACCGAAACACATTTTCAAATAAAGTAATGTTTCTTTACTTTCCAAAAGTGCCCCTCATCTCCTCTTATAAAAGGCCCCCACATCCACCTTATTTCACACACTTCTCAAGCCTTTGGCTCGGCAAATCCATGCCAATTTACTCTCTAAACATACCTCTCCTCATCCTAGAGGATTCCCTTTGGTCAGAATCATTTCAAAGGAAGCCTTTAGGCTCAAATCAAAAGGAGTTACACTTTTAAAGGTAATTCATTCTCTCATGTTCGTTTGTTTTATTTTGCTTCTCCAACCCCCTAAACTATTTTTATTTACTTATTTTGTAACAACACAAGTATCTTCATTATACTAGGATTTTGTTATAAGATTTATTTGAGCTACACTCTCACACAACTACATCAAATGGTTAAAGAACATACGGTTTCTGTGGATGGCGAAATTATGCCTCCTGAAACGATGATTGTTCAATACTCATTAAACACCTTCAAAGGTGGACATTATGATGTCACTATTTTTATATATGATATATAATATGTTTATGTTTTCCTTAAGCTTCTGTTTTTTTATTTTTTTCAAACCTTTATGGTTTTCATTATGGGTAAACACGATATCTTCATTTTAGGAAGTGCGGACTACCGCCCCTTGAAAGTGATTTGATTCGTTAATACCATATGTGGGATGTGTAAAGGATAAAGTTAATGATATTATATATGTTATTATACTGGAATTATAATATACTCTTATATCATTATGATTCCATTCCAGAAAATATGAAATAGAAATGGAAGTAGCGTTCATGCGTACGTACGGCTTACCGTCTCCATGAACGGTGCATTTCATTTCTTACCTCTAAAAGTGATGTAGTATTATAAATACATATATATGCTGAATATATATGATATATATGTTATCCAAATCATTAATATCATTCTGGATATAACGAACCTTTGACCAAATTAACAACATGTAAGTGTAAGAGGTCTATTTTTGACTTAAGAACCAAATACCGACAAAATGAACATTATTAACTTAAATGAGTACATGATGTTCATAACATGGTATAAAAAGGATAATGAACTTGAAAAAGGTTCTTAAGCAAGTAGAGATTAACTCAAGTTTATTATTCAGGAGATTAAAGAACGGTCGGGTCATGTCGGATACGAGGTATGGGACTTCGTCTCAATCTCCTTTCGTTGAGGCATATTTTATTTTATACACAACTTTCTTTTATACAGTGTATAAAACCCTTTGACTTTTATGTTTATTCAAAAGGAATCTTTTTAATAAGAAGTGTTTACTAAACAACAAAAGGTAATGTTTTTGTCGTACATATTCGGCGACAACGACTTCTCCGCCGTCGTGACCGTTATTTGAGTTTCGGTTTCCTCTACAAGCCATACCTTGTTTTTAAAAGAAAAATAAATACCATGTTTTACTTTTCTTTTATTTTGGTATTGAAAATGGTTTTCACAATTTTTTTATATCAATGTGTTGTATTGATATCTTGTGTTTGAAATGTTGAAATTTTTTGTTTCCTTTATGCATATTTTATGTGATATGATTATGTTATGGTTCTTGGGCATTATTATGAAGACGGGTAGTTCCGTGATAAACTAAGGGCGGGTGAGCCCGTTATAGCTCTCCAATGCATTGGGTAACGCGAAGGAGTGAAACGTTAAGGTTTCTCCGAAGAGATTTTAGGGAATATATTGTGATGGGTATTCCAAACGTAACCAAGAGGGTTACTCCCTACGTAAGAATGTTATGAATGCATCAAGTTACCTTTATGTCTTATGATTTCTATGATTTATTCATGATTTTATGAGGTATGGGTAAAGTATGATTTCATTCTTATGTATATATGAACTCATGTTTCCTTTCCATGTTTTTTTTAACCCATACTGAGTTTTATGCTCATCCCAAGTTTTTGAAATTTTTTTCACAGGTCAAGGGAAAGGTACATGATAAGATGATAGAGTCAAAGATGTGTCAAGAATTAATCCACGTTTTATTTCAAATGTGTTTACATTGATGGGAATGAAGAATACTATCTTTATGTAACCACTTTGTTTATATGTGGATTGTAATGAAAGTTTTATGATCTAATTCTCTAACACTCTAAACCCGAAAAGATCTTCAATGTGTAATCTTGTAATAACTCAAGATTAAGTATGGTTTAAGGCTGGGGCCTTATAATTTTTCTAGTTATTTTCATTGATTTATCTTAAATTATCTTGTAACATATCATTTAGTTCTCATCTTGAATAAGCTCTAATTAGTTTATAGTCATAATACATTCATAAATAGTTAAAATAATACAATGAAGTGTTTTTATTAATGCAAATGATGTTAGAAGAATATGTAATGCATCTTAAACCTCTCTTATAATTCATAGAGAGTTTCTCAATTTTCCAGTTTGATCACCTCAATTTTTTTTCAATGTTTATCACTTTTTGATGAATGAATTAATTTTTTATGGAACATCTTTTATAGTTCCTCCCATGAGTTTAATTATTTCGAATATATAATTTTGATCCACTCCTCGGATTCCCCTTCTTATGAGAATAGGAAATACTTCAAATTTAATTGAGCCTCATTGACTCCTCTAGTTATAAACCTATAACAAACATATTTAATTTCTATTAAATGCCTATTGGTGTCTTCATAAGATATCCCACTAAACATAAAATTTTCCCAACTATTCTAGATTTGAGTAAAAATAATTTTCATAATTTATTATTAATTTTTTTGATAATAATGAAATTTAGTGAATACATTTTTCTCAAATTACAATTAACATGATCGAAATTGCATTCTATCTCCTCACATCATATTTAGATTTTGAGAAAGATGTAATTGGTCTTGGAGATTCATCTAATGGTATAGTGAAATAAATCAATTCCTATTATTTTTTTATTCTTAATGTTAAGTGTCATTTCAAAATATTCATCTCAAATTATAAATCAAAACTAATTTGAATAAAAGAAATATATAATTTAATATGAAAAAATCATCGGCCTCTATAGATAAAACACCAAGATTGATGAAATACTGTCAACGAGAAATCATAAAAACAATATTTGAACCTGAAAAATGTACAGTAATTGTGGGCAGAGATTGAATGTGGATAATGTAGTGTTTTTTATTCTATTTTGTGGTTTCACTTTTTTAATATAGTGTAATAAAAACTAGTTGGTTTTAAAATTAATTAAGGAATAAATGGTATATTATTGGATTATTCTCTCATTGATAATTTGAATTATTATTAATTTATCTTTTATCAACCTATCATAAATTGAATCAAAATAATTACATAGAATAGAAAATTAATGTTCAAATAAAGAATCATAATGATCACTATATTTCTTACCACTTTTTATTATTGTATATGGACATCACCTTTTACCCACAAATCACCCCTACTAATTTCTATCACACGAAGTGTACATAATCAAAGTTTCCAATGTGAAAATTCATGATAAAGTATAATAACTTAAAAGGCTAAATTATAAGTAACCTACAATGATAAAAATCATTAAATTCATATAGAGGATTCATAAATAGTATTGAAAAATAATTCATTAACAATGGAGGAAAGTATATTATCCATATATAAACCATATAGGGTATATTGTTCCCTCATTAATGTATTAAAAATGTAAAAAACTAAATAAAACAGGGGTCTCATATGGTGGTTATTCAGTGATCTCATTCTTGAAGAATATATTCTCCTTATATGGTGATCAAAAGACAAGGTTGTATTCATGATAGGGATGTTTACTTTTTCATCGAACTCTATAATTATTCAGGGAGATGGTATTCTTTAAGATCCATGGATGAAATGTGTTTAGAAGGATAGCTCAAGATTACTTTTCCAAGGAATCATAAATCTTATATAATATATGCAAAAATTACAAAATTTTTTGTCTGATCTAGTGATTCATAGTAGTGGGTAAATAAAAGTGGGCTTGATAATTTAATTTCGGACCATATTATTTCATAAAACACCTGGGTAGAATTATTTTACTCATGAGATAACATGTCTTCATTAATTTTCAATTGTATTGTCTGATCATTAGAAAATGAAGTAAAACCATTTATTTTTTAGTGTTACTACAACTTCTCTGTATCATATATTTTCTTACATAAGTCAATATAAAAAATGACTCCTATTTATGGCTCCATTTAATAGTGAGAGAAACCTCATATAATGTAAAATTGACACGACTTCTTTAAATTACTATAGATGGGACCCTTGTCCATCATCACATGACTCTATTGTGGACATGAAGATTTATCCTTCAGAATAGAGTGGAATTCCAAATATACCTCATATGATATGTTGGTATGGTTACTTCACTCATGGTATGATGGGATGGATATCACCCTGGGTCGATTAAGAGCTCAAATTGTAGTAGAGTACTACCATTATTCTTTATTTAGAGTATATACAATACATATTAAACTCATATATAGTGGTGGAAATAAAATTTGTCATCATCAAGGTAGATGGAGCCCTATTTTTTATCAGATTTGTGGAAAATAAACTACGGTAGTGAATATTGGAGCATCACCCTTCCTATTTAATTAATTGATGAATTAGTCAATAGGTATCATTATCTTATGGGTAAGTGGAGGAATTTTACCCCAAATGGTATCTTTGATGGTAAATGTATCGTAGGGTCTGTGGGAAAATATTTATTTAGGAATTCTTACCATGAAATTTATTTTCATTGTTCTTATTGTGAATTGGTGGACAATAATCATGTGATCACATTATCTATAGCTAGCATGAAAAAATGTAGAAAAGTAAATAGATTTTGTTTTTTTAGAAATATGTTTTTTACATTGTACAATTTTTTAGTACACATCCAGTTGATGGAACTCATCATAGGTGGAAAATTAATGAGACTCTGATGTAAAAGGGGTCAATTTGTCCATGAGAGTGATTTAGTGTTGGATAATGGTATGGTTACCATCCATATCATTTGATCATTGGATTATAAAGAAAATAATATTTTAATCATTAGAAGTAAGCATATTTACTGTGGATGTCTTGATAAATCCAAACCTTTGTAACATTATAGTCAGCAATTGATCAGAAGTTAGATTAGTGAATTATTAATGTCCACCATAAAAATAAGTAATTCAATTAAATAAGAATATTAAATTTAAATCAGTAGCTATAAGTATCAATAAAACACTATTTAAATCTAATTTCTAATTAAATTCCAATTTTAGAAATTTAGCATAGACTACTATTAAACTCAGAACTAAACTAAAATGTTAGGTATATTAAATTTTTAAAAGATAGAAAATGTTGAAAATTTAATCTCACATGAAAACAATATAAGTTAATAAGGATAATGGTGACTTAATAGTACCTCCATAAAAATATTAAAATATGTTCAATGAAATTAAAATAGATAGTTTTTCTGATAAAGATACCTCGAGTAGTTATACAAACGATAGTGAGTTTACTCATTTGACATGGAAACATAGAAAGTTCAATAATTAGAGAATATGTTATCGGAAATATTTGATTGTCTATAATAATTTTTTAGAAATTAATTATAAGTATGTTTATATGACTTTATGTAGTTTAGACATATTAAATGAGTTTTCCACCACAACAAGTCAATAATAATCCAGATAAAAGTATTTTAAAAAGGATTTTTATAAGATAGAAGGAAATAAATCAATGAGGTAATCATGTAGGGAAAATATTATTCAATTGATGTCTCATATTCATAATCATATTGTGTGCATCCTAATTAGAAAAAAAATATGTGATGTATAGAACATAATAATGAGGTACATTCTTTTTATACTTTTTAGCATAATATGAAATATGAAATTGAAAATTGGCCATATGAGGTATTAAATTAATATTTTAGTACATTGTTAAATAACTATGTATCATTGGAAAAAATCAGAACTAGTATTTTGATTTTATTTCTAAATGAAATGGGGTCTTAATCAAACAAATTGGCTAACTGAAAACCAACCTGGAAAATATTGTTGCATCATGTATTGAACACAAAAAAAAGATTAAAAAAATTTCATAATAAAGATCATGACATCAAATATGCTACAATTTTTATCACTAAAGGTAAAAAAATATTTAAATAATATTATTTTAATTAATAAATACAATAAAAATAAATTTCTAATCAAAATCCATGGTGAAAAAAAAATTTGAAAAAAAAATATTTTTCCCTAATTTTAAAAACTATAATACTTCTAAAAAATATGTTTTCATTTTATAGTGTTAGGATATTATTCTAATAATTTATTTTGAAAAGTAAAAAAGTCATTAAATTTAAAATTATTTTATTTCAAAAAGTATTAAAAAATTTATTGTTAGATTTTAATGAGTACACAAATAGATTTCTATTCCCAAATCATTAGATTCTATCATTGTCGGACCAAATAAATTATGGGTACCAAAAAATATATTCATTTCTTTTCTATGAAAATACATCCATGAGTATCAATGAAAAATATTATATGTATAGTAAATTCTCAATAAATATGAGTTGATGTATCTCTAATTTCCAACCCTAATCAAAATTTGAGTAATTATTTTTCACTTTTTATGAAAATGATAAAAGAAAAATTGTTTGAGGTTGATTTGTTAGTAATACAACAACAGATCTCATCAACAATTTATATTTTTTGAAAGATTAATGTATAACCTGAAAAGTATCTCTCTATTTTAAGACTAAGGTTATTTTCGAGACTTATCAATTAATTAGTATTCAGATTTTAGTGAAGAAACTCTTCAATTAATGTTACCTAGAATAGATAATATATATAATCAATATCATAACTATTTGAGTAGATAAAAAAATGAACTATTTAAATTCATAAAAAATCTAATATTTAAATATGTAATATATTATTTGGACACTGTAATGTTTATTCTATTAAGAAATTGAGAAATAAAAATTAGTTTAAAAATTATTTCAACATTAATTGAATAAAAATCAGTTACTCGATTCATGAAAATGGGTAAAAAATACAAGAAATATTTTAAACCAATTAATTAGGTTTCAACTTCTATACCCCTAGACTAAATTTAAATATATTTTTTTAGTCTTTATATAATTTCAGTCTCAAAAGGGAATATTTTATTTAAGTATAAGATAATTATTTTGGTAGATTTACATAGGTTTTCCTTTTTAGTGTTAAGATTGAATCCATATTGATTTTTATATGTTTTAGAAGTAATTCTAAAAAAGTTAAATATGTCAAAATTACTTCATTATAATGGGACCATAGAGGACAATTTGAGAACCCAGAGATATTTTTTTTTCAAAATATTGTTTCAAACACACTTTTTCTTTCCATAGGACGCCTAAAAATATAGTATTATTGAGGGTAGGAACATTAATCTACATGACATTAATATAACAACAATATGTGATCATAAAAATAATACTCAATTTTTGGATGAAGTTATAAATTCATCATGTTACGTCACAAATAGATTTTTTATAAGACATATCATAAATTAAACACCCCATGGGCTACAGAATAAGATAAAAACATGATTTTTATACTTAAAAGTATTTGGATACAATGTTTATATTATAAACACCAAGGATAAGAAGGGTAAATATGATTCTTATGTTAAGGAATGAATATTATTATTCTATTCTACTAATTTTATGGAATAATGTGTTTCAATAAAATTTCATAAATTGTTGAAGAATCACCTCATGTAAAATATGATTAATGTAATATTTTTATCATGAAATAACTCATTTCGATATACTATATGATTATTTTTAAAATATGAGAACATAACCTCTCTTTTACAATAAAAAGGATGATGATTTAGAAATCAGGTTTCCAACGACAAATACTGAAATGATGGATAGTAGTAAACTAGAATGTCTTCTTCATAAAACGACTAGGGCCATTATGAACCATCGATTATCAACAGTTATAATAAGATTAGATAAACGAATTAAAAAGATAATTAATTAGGAAACGATAGATAATTTTCTTAATTTCTATTCAACTTGAGAAAAAATCTATAGAAGAATCATTAATATATGAGATTTTATTTTTATAAATTCAATAAAAATTAAAATAGATTAAGTGGAATAAGGTTGTGCAATTATTTTATTTGACCTATAACTATCTGATTATAAGAATAAATAGTTTTATATGAATAAATAGTATTATAATAGTGATATATATTAGAATAATGATAGACGACTGGTTAATGGTTTTAAGTAGGAAGATGATATATATTATTAAAAAAACTAACTTTTAAGAATTTTAAAAATCCATTAGTATTTTATTATCTTATGTATCCCATATAAAATTTAAAAAAATATTTTATTGATGTAAAATCTTATTTTAAGAATGACTTTTAAATGACATATCATTATGTTGAAAAACCTCATGGCTTTCAAAATACCAATTTTCCTAATTAATTTTTTAAACATACTAATACTCTTCATCTCCTTAAAAACACCTAGATCTTAGTACGAACATTCATGTACATTTATGTTATAAAATTGATTTTTAATACGTAATGAAATTACTAATATATTTAATGAAACATCATATCCATGTATATTTTTAGTTCATATTTATGTTTATGCTCTGATATTTGGTTTATTATATAATTATGAATTGAATATTCAAAACTCATGAAAAAAGAAAATGAAATGAGTTTGAAGGTTGATTAAAATATTTTATCAGTTATAAATTTTATCAAAAACATATTGTTGGTATTCTGAATAAATATAGATAAATACAATATTTACATAAATTATTTAGACTTGAAATTGTTAATGTTCGTACAACTCTTATGAGTTGTGATGAAAATAATTACTTGGTTGAATTAATGAAACCATATAAAAATAATATTTTTAGAGGAATAATTTTAATTTTATTGAATTAGACTACTAGTATATCTTATATTATGTTTACAATGTGTCTTTGTAATACATTCCCGGACACACCAATAGAATCTCATTTAACGCTACCAATAGAATTTTATAGTATTTAAATAGGACAAAATCACATTCCATTTTTAAAAAACAATTGATTTTAATTTAACATAATTTCTTCATGATGACTTTGGAGGTTGTATACTAGATATCAAATGAACCTCATGAAACTATCATTGTCAAATAAAATCTCATATATCCTAGTCTAGTAAGAAACACACTATGTACCATTATCTTCTACCAAATAAAAATATATTGTTGTTGGTAGCTGTTGTGAAGAGGTGTTGTGGATGAAAAAACATTGTTGGATTTAGATAAAATTATAGTAAACTATCAATTTAATATTATAACATAAAATTTATCAAAACTTCAAATACTATCATTAATTATTCTGAAATGTTGAATGTGTATTTAATGAGCCATTTATTGGTGAATCACTCTAAACAATTTTTTATTACTAATGGGGTTTTCTATTCTGAGAATCAGTTAGCTGATATCCTTACAAATTACCTTATGTGTTAATATTTTGAATCTATCAAAATTGAAAAATATTTATTCAAATTAAAGGAAATTAATTTTATATTTTTTAAATTTGTTCATAGTTGAATAATATTTTTTTAATAACTATAGAAGTTAATTAGCATATTCTTTTAAGTATTTAAATGTTTGGAGAATAGAAAATGAAATTTCTTTCTTTTAAATTTCTTTATTTTATTTATTTATTATTTATAATGTACCTAAACCCCCATTTTGTTACCAAAGAATTTTGGAAATTGGGTTTGTGATCTAAAATAAGATAATCATGTGACCCATTTTCTACAAGGGTATGTATCATCTTCTTTAAGTGGAACCATTTCCCTAAACTTCTTAATATCCTCTCCAACATCAATAAACCAAACCCTCCATTCTAAATTCGAATCTATGTAAAGAGTGATGTTTGAGATCCTCTAAGAAATCCAATTTTTTTGTGTTGTGAAGGTTACACACTAACAATTCCATTAATATGATGTTAATGAATAAAAGCATGATGTTACTAATGAAATTGATTCAGTTTCAAGGATTGGATTTTGTTTTTTATGAAAAATAATATTAGTTCCAATATAAGGATGGAAGAAATTAATTTATGTGAAATTAATATTTCTTATTCACTATATAATGAGACATAGTTTTTTTTAATGTCAATTGGAATCCAGTACTATTTTTATATGTTGAAGCGAATGAGTTCATCCATTGACACTCAAAGGGGGTATAATTTTAGTCATACCATGGTGGATACAATATTTGTTCAATCTACTGAGGTATTCATATTTTTTTCAACACCTACTCACTTTTTAAGAAACCTATAATGGATTTTCAATTATATTTGAATGTTTTATGTACATTTGTAAAAACTAGAATAAAACACCGAACTGGTGAGAAGAAGAATGTTATTTTTTATGACACGTAATTGATCTATATCCTGGTTAATAATATAAAATTGATTTTTCCAAGGAATAGGATGTGATTTATTCACCATTTATGTAAAGTAAATGTAATAATTAACAAATATACTTTTTTGTGGAAAATATAATTAGTTCTATAGAGAGAAGTAGAAAATCATAATACATTATATGAATTGAAATCTCAAAAAAAGTATCACCATATCATCTATTTTATTGAAGAATTTTGGTTATAGTGTTGACTATGACTCCAATAATGTGAGGCCAATTAGAAGAGAAGGTGTGGCTCAGGTTGATCCATACCAAAACTCACATCTTTGGTTGTAGAACATATATATATGGTGCCTACTTGGAATGAAATGGAGACAGAAACTTCCAGATCTGAACGTGAGTTTCCAAAAGAGTTGCATAAAGTGGAAAAGGCTTCTAAAACACAAGTTAGTAATGTTGTTGCACAATGTGTTCATGTTGAAACAATAGTTTTAATTCATTAAGATAGTAAAATTGGGACTATTCCTATAGTTTCATATGGTCATGGATGATTATAGGATAATATTAATTCTTACATAGATGATCCAATTCTTCCTTGGCAATATATTGATGGAGAATGCATTGGAGGTGTGGTTATGGAGTTTGATGATCAATCTTATAAAAATAACGTGACATCACCACCATTTGGATTTTATAATGTATCGTCCACATTATAAGATCGTATAGCATAGAAAATAAATCATTTTATTCTACTATAATGATGAGTGTTGATAATCTCATAGAAGAATACTATTATTTGAAGTTGGATATTTTTCTTTATATATATGAACTAAAAGAGAACTATATACCCAATAATAGTTTTTATAAGTTGGATGGATTGTTGGTTACCCAAACAAATCAGATAAAAATTATTCAATATATTCCTCAGGTTTGGAAAGTTTCTAAGGAGTTATGTTCTAAGGAATATGATGAAATGAATTCATTGTTAAGATTATTGAATGATGTTTTACCTACAATGATATAATTTGGTGAACTTGTAGTTATGGTTTAATGTCATAGGGACATGTTACAGAACTTTTTGATAGTGAAATATGTTATGTATCAATAATTAATTGATGAGAATAAATATTTTTTGATTTATATGAAGAAAATATTACATGGATTATGAAGTGTTAATATAATAATGTTTGAATTCATCACAATGTTTCAACCCTCTGATGTTTCTACCTCATAAAAATTAGTTTTTATATATTTTTAGAGTGGGGTTGATCAATTAATGTTATATTTGAATTTGGTTTCTTATTAAATCCAATATATGCAATGTGACCTTATTTTTCAATCAATATTCCATGATTTTAAGAAGGATCTAATGGTTGAGTTTCATGAATCAATAATAGTTGATGGGAATTTTGTTATAGGAACTTTAATGTCAAAAAATTTATTATTGTGTTCCATTAATTAATCAAATATAATGTTGAAATATATTTTTTATGCATCTAATGATACTCATGCTATGATTCTAAAGTAACTATATTCACGGTCTAAGGTAATCATCATATTTGTTTTTGAAATTTCTATACATAGAATATTATAGTGTTGATGGACGTAAAGATATTCCTATAGAATAAGATTCACGTTCATAATATCATAAATTTTCAACTAAACTAGTTTCTTCAACAGGTAAAGAGTTGGTTTTCTATATATATTGAAGTTATATTCCATCAATGATAACCATTTCACAAGACCCTACATTACCTATTCATGTCTAATCCAATCATGTTTTTGTTTGTCCTCAAATTCAAAAATATTCTATATGTTTTCTGAATGAAGCTATTAAAATCATAATAGAGAATGTTGATACCATATATTGAATGTTTTAATCATAAAATTGATTAATCAATGGGATACATATTTCAATGTACTGAATTATGAAGAAGAGGTTAGTGGAAATTCTATCCACTCTAACATTTGATGACACTTCTCCTATTATTAGTCCACTTATCGCTAGTTCTCTTTCATGTTACGTATTATTAAAGATTTAATATATCTAACAAATTCTAAAAAAATGGATTATATTTTATTTCAAAAGTATATAAATAGGACATTTATCATTCTAATTTAATTATTTATGTTATACATTATCCCCAGGATTGACATATATATGGAATCCTTATTAAATATGAGAATAATATTGAAACTTGGTCCTAATGCTCCTGAAATTGTTTTGAGATACTATTCATATAATTGAAGATGGTTTGGATCCACCATCCCTATATGAAAAATAGAGAGCAAAGGTAGATTCATCAATAACTACAGAGTGATCCAAGGAAGGAAAAGAATGTATCTTTTGTGCCTAATTGAACATATAATTTTGATATGGATAATGTTCATCTTGAAAATAATCATAGTGGTCCTTCCTAGCACCCACACATCAATTATTCTTCTAAATCCAAAATTGAGGTTACATTTATTAAAGTAAATAACATGATATCATTATAAATTGATATTCCAAACACCTACAAGATAAATACCGAAAAAACCTACACCCAAACCACCTTATCACTTCTAACCCATCCTTAATCATGTTTATTCTGAATAATATATTGAATTTTTTGTGTTTTGGGTATTGAGTAGATATATTATTGTATAAATTATGAAAATAAAATAAATACCTCTTTATTAATTTTTTATGATTCTCTTAATGGGGTTTTCAATTTATTATATTCATGCCTTACAATTTTTTTGTGATTTTTTCATTTAATGTTTTCAATAATCTTATTTTTTTACTAAATTGAATTTGTTTCATAAATTGAAATTTAGTTTAGGCACAATAATGAAATGGTAAATTTAAACAACTGATACATTAAATGTGATCCCCATCTTTTCTTATCCTTTTAAATATGATGAAAATAGGATTGGGTATCACCTTTCAAAAAACGGGAGAGGATTTCCTTATTGATGGGGATGTTATTTATTATTACCCCTTGGTTAATCATAAGGGGATAATTACTCAATTAATTTAAAGGGGAGCAGTATATAACACATTGTGTGAAATATTAAATGTTTAATTTAATTTATCCAAAGTACATTTTTTAAAAAAAATATTATTTTATAGTGTTTAATATGTTATTTGTTTGTTGATCATCCAAATGAATAATATTTTTGGACTATTAATTATTCCAACATATCCTATGTACTATAGGTTTTTATTATCTAAGGTACCCTCCATACATTACTGAAGATGTTTATGTTTTTTCTTTAATTTTTTATAAATATTTTATGGTTTTTGACAGTTAAAATGTTTAAAACTTAAATTAGGGATAAGTTTTATGAAATTTTACAAAGTTGAAAAAAATTAGCTATATGAGGCTTTTGGTTATGTGGAGAAATGGATAGGTGAGAATTTAGTGATATAAATTACTAATATGAGGGATTTCCCTACATAAATCGATTATGTCTCAAAATTTCTTATATGAAAATTTCCTTGTGACATTTAAATAACTAGGAGTGAAGTATGATATTTAGTTCATTTAGTTATGTATATTAGTTAAATGGGGTAGTCAACTACATGAAATAGATACATGTTTTAATAATCAAGGTTGTTCCATTAGGATATCTCATATTTGGCTACATCAGTAAAATATCAAACATGAATCAATTTGGCTATGTACAATTTGGATATGTATGTATGTTGGAAACATTAATAATATATTATATGTGGGTAAGTTCATATATGTGGATGAAAATATAAAATTCAGCTACATTATTATCTAAAATTGGATACATCATGCTGTAATCTTTATTTGATACCATTGGAGCACTACAATGATATTTTAATGATTCCATTCAATATTTAATTTCTAGAAAACATTTTTATAGTAAATAATGATTATGGTAAGAGGTAAGTACCCAGAATTTAAACACGTACATGGATAAATTATTTTTCTTTACTGCTGCTGTAGAATATCCATGTAAAATCCATGTCTCGAATATCAGATTTTAGAGATCATGTGATAGGAATTTAGTAATGAATTTTTCATTTTTTTCAAATATGTGTGTTTAATCAATTTAATATGAGAGATATACATGGTCAAACAAATAAAGCAAATAATATAAAAATTTTCCCACTAAATGATCTTATATGAAGATTTTATTTATGTCTAAATGAATAGGATGATTCATGTTCTAGTGTTTTGTGATATCAATCATATACAGTATTTTTTTTAAAAATTACTTAAAGTTATATATATTATAATCATTTATCTTAAATATTACATCATTCTCTAATTTTTATATTATAATTGTTTTTAAAACCTATAAAATATATTTTATTCATATCATATTGCTTTGTTTCCTAATAAAATTAAATGATTTTTTTGTTATAATATCCTTGCTAGAGCCCAGTTGAGTGGTGTTATGCTATTGTATCATGTGTTGAATTATTTCACTAAGTCATTCAGTCCATAAAAAATGACAATATTTCCCTATCAGTAGGATTGGTCTAGTGAACATCAATAAACACATAGAGATGAGGGATTGTAGAGTTGTGTAGGGGACGTCTATTTCCATTCCACTATAAATGTATATATTTATAGATTTTCATTCAACTTTTATGTTCTATTTAGTGAATGAAATTAAGAAATAATAAAAAGATATTCATATCTAAAAGTGGTTGGTTTTCTATGGGAAGAAAATTATATGGACTCAATTCACCCCCACTTCATAACTCAATTACAGATCGTTTTGGATGACACCACCCTCTTAATACAATTATGTATGAAATAATTATTCATACATAAAAAAACATGGTTCCTATTTTTTCAAAAAAATTTCTTTGGTTATTCTTAAATATGACATAGAGAAAATGGGTTATGTCATAATAAGATGAAACAATTTCCTTATTTCACAATTTCAGATGCTTTAGAAAATAACTTACAACTATTAATAATATATTACCATTGTCACAAATCAGTTTTCCTTGTAAAATATATTATATATTCATAAAAATATAAAATTATTGCATCCCCAATAACATTAAATAATTTTAAAACACCTTAAATGAATTTTAAAATTATCATAATGATTCCAGTGATCTTCAAAATTCATTTCAAATATGTTATAGTGTTTTACTACTCCATTTAGGAATCTATATGTTTATCATCTACCTTATCAATTACAATATCCATCAATACTTCTCTTTTTATTCAATATTTGAAATTTTATTGTAGATCATTCATTGTAACACCCTCCACATCAAATAACCTCACCCTTGGATTCATATAATCATCATTTTTGAGATATTATCCATTAAATATAGTATCCATTATCTATAATAATCTAGGAATTGTTCCTCAATACTCTCATCTTATTGATCATATTCTCTACCAGATAGAATATCAAACTGATCAATATATATTGTCATAAGATCATTATTTATCCAATAGAACATATCAATGATTCCTTTCAAGATCATATCACTAATCGTACGATGTATTTGTTAATTCCTTGCATATAACATAAATCCTTACCCATTTCTAAGAGAAACATGTCCATCTTTGTCAGTGACACTATATAATTTGTATCTTTAAAAATTCCATTAAAAGAAAACATATACCATAATCTTATATACTCTATGTTTCATATCAATCTCAATTTTAACTTCGTTACTCATATTGGGAACTTTCAAAATGCATAAAAGTGTCTTCCATGTTGATTAATATTTGTTTTTAACATCTGTTAATAAGGGATATAATTATATGCACTGATGTAAATAAATATTTGTTAGTAATTTTAACTGTTGTAAATTTTTTTTTCCATGTCAGCTATTATCAAATCCTTTATTAAAATCCATAAAATTAGAAAATTTACATGTTATTTATGTTTATTATTAAATAAATGACATACATAAATATTAATAACAATGTTCACCACAATTTAAATAGGATAAAAACAACTATATTAGATAAATTATATTTCATGACAAAAAAAAATTAAAAATTTTTTGGCATCAAATAATTTTTCTTATTTAAACATGGGTACAATTTTAAAAAAAATCCCTCCTAATCTCATTTATATAAATTAATTCCATTATTTTATAATGGAGGGATTCAGAAAATAAATATAAATTATAAGGAATGTATAGAAAATCTATTTTCAACATAAAAAGAAGACAAAAAAAGAAATATTATAAAAAAATACAAATTTTTGGAATTTTGTAATTAACGTAGAAAAAATTATTTCAAAAATAACTCTATGAAAATAATTAACCACTCCATTACTCCTTAGATATTTAATGTTAATTTGAAAATAATTTTATCAATTGAAATTTTTTTTTATCAACTAATCTCTTTTAATTATAAATAATGAAAATTTCGGCCACACATGTTTCATCTATGTTGACACTAAATTGTTAAAAATATATATATAAACCATTTCATAGAATAAAATTATATATAATAAATAATGATAAATGGTTTTATAATATATAATTATTTAGATATTAAAACATATATCTCTAACTCTATTTCAATGTTTTCTCAAAAACCACATTTTATGTACCATATCCCAAAAGATTATATTATTTTGAAAAAATAAAAAAACATTTTTTACTCCCAAATACATTAATGTATTTTAATTTTTGAATATATTATATTTTTTATAAACTTCATTATATGAAACACCATTTTAATCATACACTACACACAATAATTAGTTGGAATGTGTTACAATCAATCCCGAGTTTTACCAAAGAACAATATATTATTAATGTATTATTATTTAATATAATAAGACATAACCTAACCATTATGTTTTTTTATTAATATTAATAACTAACATATTAATGTATATCACTGAATAGATTTTTACAAAATAAATAGAAAATAATAGAAGAACTAACTGAATATTCATGAAATGTTTAATAATGATTTATTTTTATGATCAAAAATTCATTTTATCCTAATAAATTAAATTTATTATAATTATATATTTATATTAATGAAATATATAATTTATATATTAAATTAAATATTTTTCCATTCATCAATTTATTTAATAGGCATATGATAAGAACAAACTAAATATTATACATGAAAACTATATTTTTATAAAAGTTGTTTTACCACCTTTTATTAGAGGAAAACATTTAATTACATGTTTTTACCCTTTTATATACATTATTTGAATAAATGAAATAATAATTTTACATAGCTATATATAAATTTACTTTGGTTGAATTATTTTTATTTCCCTTATAAGTTTAATATTTTAATGAATACTGAAATGTACTAAATTTTAATTGAAAAAAACTTTTACCATAGAAATAATTTATAGTGGTATGTTATATTTTAGATTAGTTTTCTAGAATAACTATATTATGTTTTTGTCATTTAATCCAATTTAATTCTTTTGAATCAATTTTATATTGAAATTGGATATAAACACCAATCAATCTTTTGACGTTTTCTCATTTTAAAATATTTTTCCCGTGTCATTGAAGTGATAAATTTAAAATTAATTACTAAAAAATTAAATGTTTTTAAATTTAAAAAATGGATTCAATATTTGGAATCATACAATATATATTCAGTATATATGTTTCTTTTATTTTTGGAAATTATTAAAAGTAACTTTTGAATCCTTTTCGTATTACGACGTTTAAGGGTGAGTCAACTGTTTGAGAGTAAAATAATTTTATAAAATTACCCAAAAACATGTACTAATTTTTTTATATGAATATTTTTAATCTCTGTGAAATAAATTATTAGTTAGGAAACCATTTATGGCCTTTTTTATGATAACATACCATTTTTAATACTATATTTAAATAATAGACAATTTTGTCATACTTTTATTTTTAAAAAGATATATACTTTTTAATTTTGGGTTATATGAGGGATATGATTGACTGTAAATCGTATTTAGAAATATAAAATGTATTTATATACATAATTTTATTTTATTTATAATATCTATTAATTATATAATTACCCAAAATGGTGAAAACCTAATGATGTAGTAATTGATTCATTTAAGGAAATATCAAATAAATGATATTAAAAATATTAAAATATATTTATTTTGATAAAATTATAGTCAACAGAAAATCATCTTCTTGAATTTGACATGTTAGTTATTTTTTTGAATTATTTGTTAGATTTTATCTTTTTTATGATAATATAAAAAATTCATGTAATGAATAGTGTCATAATTGGTAGTAATGATATATTGAAATAAATATTATTTTATTAAATTATAATAAATTTATAAAAATATAAAATTATGAAAATAGATTTGTATAAAGATAAAAATTCCATATTTTACTCATTTCGGGTTCTTCATTAATTTTATAGTAAATATATTAACACTTTAATAGTTAAAATCCATGTTATCATGGGAAGATTTAAATAGCTTAACTATGGGTTAAAATCAAAATATATGTTTAACAATGGGACATAAACTATTATAAAATTAATTGGTTTAAATTAATAAAACCCATACGAATATTATCCTAAAATTAACTTACTTTTGTGCCATTTCGATTATAAAATAAATATTTATTAATTTAATATTTTGAAGAATTCCAAAAGAGCACATCCATTCTATTATAAAATAGAACATCATCTTCTCTTTAATTGATAACATAGAACCTATTTAATTTAGAAGAAAAATATCCAAATATCACTAAACGATCTCTCCCTTTATCCTATGATCTGTACATTGTGTATAAATAAAACCAAATAAGCCCATTTGTGATAATCAAACAGATATACACCAAGAAGAGGTAACATTCAACAATGTACATTTTTATTTTATATCTTCAATAAACTCTATTAAACTCTTATTATATAATTCTTATATAATAACTTCAATACCCTAAATATAATGAGATATTTTAATGTTACAATATCAACATACACTTACACACACTACCATATGTTGGTTAATGATCTTATCGTTTTTATATACGGTGAACAACCACCTCGCGAATGGATATTGTTCATTTCCCCATTACCAACTCTTATGGTTAGGAATAATGAAGATAAATATATTTTTATATTATACAAAAGATTTTTTAATTTACATTTAATTATTTAATAATTATTCAATATAAACATTCCTACTTTCTATTTATTCTAAAGACTACAATTTCGTTTGTGGACGTGTGTGGTACCACCTCCTCAAAACGATGTGATTTGATCACAATATATATGGAATATATTAATGAATGATTTTATAAACATATGTGATATGTATTTAAAAAATATGATACTATTTTTATAATATAAATCAATAACTTTATATTCTTTCAAATATGTCAAAGAAATAGAAGTCACATTCAAGCGTATGTATGCCCTACCATCTCCATGAATGGTGCATTTCATTTCTTATCTCAAAATATTATGGATAATTATAAATAAATATATACTAGATATATATTATATATAAATCATGTTTTACATTATAGACATGATTAAATGTTGATATAATTAATATGACCAACATGTAACGAGTCAAGACATACTCAAGAAAATAAGTATTTAACACCCCAAATATTGAATATAATGGAAGGTTGTTAAAAAAGTGGAAATGAGATATTAGAAGAAGTTAATATATTATATTATAACTAATATTACGAATTTGTAATAAGTTCATAACACTAAATAACTATTACTAAATATGATAAAAGATGTTCACCCCAGTAGAAATGAATATTTGATGGGATTTCTGTTTCACTTTTATTTTTCATGAGATACAAGCCTTATTCTCCACCTATTTCTTATATGTGTGGTATATACTACCCATGAATATATTTTATAAGTATTATAATGAATATTATGATATTTACATTTCCATATAATTTTATTCCTTTCATGTGACATACAATTATATTGATTGTGATGTTTTATGGGTTATTTCACAATCTAATTATTATTCTGGTTTTTTATGTTTAAGTATCCACAAGGGAATATTATTCTTCCAAATTATTTTTTTCTAGAAATGTTTTAAAAAATATTTTTACTATTATCTAATGGATGTATAATGTCATTTTTAGCGTTTTTTGTTTTTACTAAATAGTTTTAATAGAATCCTTTTTTCATTTTCCAAATGAGGTACTTTATGACTTTTTCTATGAAAGGGATATATTTATACCATGTATAGCATGGGTATAATTGTCAACCATCATGAATACTTAATTCTTTTAAACATCATTTATATGTATAAAAGGTTCATTTAAAATAAAATATTTTCATTTTAAATTTATTGGTTTAATAAAAATTATTTCAATGTAGATAAGCGGTATTTCACATAAGATACTTTTAATGATTTTGATAGAATATTCCCATCTGTATCAAAAAACATTATAGGATTTTATTCATATATGATCTTTTTCTCTTATGATGTAATATTTGATATTTTCATTAGGTGTATATGATCAGTTTGAATATATAAGTTTTATTTCGATTCCATTCATGGTTTATGGTTAACATATTCACATTTCATGTACTCGTTTTTATATATGAATGTTTATGATTTTTATGTTTCACTATTTTCATATGAGGAATGAATTACACTAAGTAAGTGATGGGATGGGCCTGCTATAGCCCCTCGATTCTTCAGTGGGTCTCATAAGAATAACTATTTTGTGTATTATAATATGTATTACACATTTAGGTATGGTGTATTGGATGAAGCCTTAACGGTATGACCATGTTGTTTGGAATTATGATTTCCCTCATAATTAGATTAGTTATTGATATTCCATGGGTTTATCAGGATATTATAATATCCTTGATTTTTTTTCTAGATCATGTGATTATTTTTATGTTAGTATTTATTCTGGACGTATTATTCTCAATATTTGTTAAATGTCTTGTGCTTTAGTTATTTACCTTCCATATTGATTTATTCTCATTGATATATTTTATATTCTGATATAATTATCCATAATGAGATTTTAAGGTCACCCTTTATTTTCTATCCAAATAAGTCAATGAAGTCTACTATGAATGATACACAAGGATATACTATAAGGAATATGGTTATCATAAATACATATGTTTTAGTTAGTGTATTCATTTATAGTAAAATACTAATATATGTATCTAGTTTACCCAGACTACAAAAATGATTGGTCCATTGAGATTCAAATATTGTGTCTATTCCAATTTAATAATGTGAGGCTTCATATCTGGGAAAATAGAGTCATCTAGTTATAATTGGTGTCACAACATGTTAGTATAAAACATTGAGACTATATTTAAATAATATTGATTAAGGAACATAACACTAAGGTATAATTTGAAGATAATAATAGTTGAAATTCTTAAAGATTCAGTTATATATGTATTTTATTAATCTCATATAAATACATCTATGTATGAATACTATAAGTGGACAAGGTTCAAGAAAAAATTTACCTAGTTATAACAACTCTGACGAGGCCTATCGAGCATGACGTGGTGTAACATGGTACATGATTGATTGACATACTTCACACCTGGTTTGACACTGATGAGGGATATTCATTTGGTAAATAACATTTTTTTTCTAATCTATTATGAGGTATTATTATAGAAAATGATAATTAATGTCCTAGGTTTAACTTGAGGTGTCTTATATTGAAATTAATTTTTTATGATTTAAACATCCTAAAAGTTATTATATTTTTTATCCAATATTATAGTTAATGCTAACACTATGGATTTGGTTTCAGGAAATTCCCTTTTATAAATGATTAAATAAAGACCATGGAAGGACCTATGTAAAAATAAATTTCTGATTAATTTTTTTATTGGAGTCGTTTTGAAAACCTTATAAAAAAAGGTTATTTAGTGATTAACCTTATTACATGGATTTCTGTCTTATTTAATATATATGTATTATTAATATTGTTTTAGAAAAATGATAACCTATATGTCGGGTTACATATCATGGTGTCTGGATAGGTCGTGGGATATAAACCCACAATTGAAGGGTGAAAGGGGGAAATGCCTACCATTATCCTTTTTGATTTCCTAGTTTGCATTAAATTTTTTTGTCATTGAAAATATCCAATGGATAATAGTTATTTTGATTTTAGGGACATTTTTTTTATAAATTAGATAAAATTGGTATTGTAAAATTACTTTGTGATTATTTAATTAATGTTATTTTAGAAGAAGTTAATTATTATTGGAATCCTTAATATTAAGGAAAACATTATGAATTGTATTTTTTATTCAAATTTTATTTTATTGTGTAATTACTGTTAATTAGTTTATTAATGATAATGATTTTAATACCTTGGGGAGTATGAGATATAGAAAATAAAATTTTTATTGTAAGACTTTAAGAGTGATTCATGTCATTTGGAAGACTATACGATAAAATCATTCCAATTTTTGGGGTTCAGTATTATTCTTCAACATTTATTTGGAAGGATAGTTATTTCCTGAAATATTGATGTTAAACATTATGGTTATACCATTAAATTTTGGATATTTTATTGGGGAATTTTCTTACATTATCTTAAATATTTGCATTTTTGTTAATGTATAGGGACACATAGAATATATATTCATACCTTTCTAGATTTTTTTATCCATGGATGTTGACTCGAATTTTTCATGAATTAAATATTAATCCTAAATTTACATAGTGGGGACAAAAAAAGAGATTGTTGTGGAAATTGATTAAAGGATGAAACTCTGGATGTCAAGTAAGTATGATTACTTATGTTATTAGTATATGACATAAATAAATTATTCAACTCTCTGGAATAGATTTTGAAACAAAAATTATTTTCCAAGTACCTTATTTTAGGATGAATCAAATAGTCCGTTATATCATCTCATATTTATAGACTTGTGATTGCAAACCTTCTCATGAACCAAATATCTATCACTCTACATCATAACTTTATGGATAGTTTTCCCTTCAATGTAAATTTTATCCTACGTGGAACAATGTTATGTGTAATCTGTGGTGACCTTCATACTTCTATTTCATTATTTCAAATTGGAGTCCACATATATTAATTTTTCAATGTCAGATTTCAATAAATATATTAATAAAATTCAAAACCCTAGTTTTTTATCCCGTGTTTAAATTGTGACGGCGTAATTTTTTGACATATGGGTGATTGTAACTATAACATAGCAGACACATATGCCACCCAAAATGGTTCTCCAAACCTAATTGGCCACATGGACTCAAGGGTATCTCCACAACTTTCAAAGGCTACAGACTAGTAGTAAGGTCCCATGTGAGTCATTGGAAATATTATTCCAACATTAACCAAGTGTCACAACCGAAGTCAACACATTCAATAGGGGAAATTAATAAATAATAAGTCAAAATAAAATTACAAAAATCATGATAGTAATATATATATATATATATATCTAGAAGTGTCTAAAATACAATATGATGTAGATGATCCATGTCTCAAGAAAATATCTAGATCAGAACCTGGAAATAAAATACATTAAAAGTTTGTAATATAAAAAAAATTCCCAACTGCATTGAAATCCTCAGCATGGTCCTATGTCTCGTACTCCAATGACATAAGCATCAACAACCATTGGGGTGATTTCTCCAACCATCACCTGAAACCATATAATTTAATTTGGTCCCCATAATTTCCCAAACATGGTGTGGGATAAACATCCCAGTAGATAACCATCCAAATATCTATACAGTTCTATTAGAAATATGAAATTTCTTACAATTGGTTGAAAATATGTAACAGAAGTGTGAATTCCCATGTCAGAAGCCTACTGCACATGTAAAACCAAACTGCCACTCAAGGCTCTATATAACTAATGTCATCTCCTATCAAGGGAGCTATAAACAAGGAAAACATGTTCCATGGATTCTCCATACATCTATACAAATCAACTAACTCATGGAAATTCCATATAAGGATGTGCAGATTAAAAGGGTCAGATCCAAGGTGTCATGTACCAAGGGATCTATATAAGAAGTTCAGACCATGAAGGGTTGGATCGATGGTGTAATAGTCCAAGGAATCCTTATTGAGTACAATGGTTGTCCCATTGGAAATTTTATCATGTAACTATTTTGAGTGATATGATCATGTGTACCAACATGTCATCCAAGGGTCCAAGAAAGCTAGATCAATGTAAAAGCAAGGTCTAAGGAATCCCAAAAAATTAAGACCTATGGGTCATAATTCCCCCAAAGAATCAACTACCTCATTCCACATCCATGTAAAGAAATCCATGGAATCTATCAAACCATTAATTCATTTCATACATTTAAATCATTCCAATTACACGCAACTATACCCACTAACATAACCATTTATATCTCATGAGTATATCCACTCATGTATTTAGTTTTTTAAAAACATTTTATATGGGTATACCCACTCATATACACCATTTAATCACACCATTTAATATGTTCATATATTTGTTCCCACTAATATAATCAAAATTTCCATTATCACGTCACTTTGATCTACACACCCAATTAACACAATTACCAATAATTCCTCTTTATCACATTAATAAGGGACATTATGTTTTCCCACTCATTTAACCAATTTCCATCAAACCATCTAACCAAAATACGGATGGAATAACATAATAACATAAGGAAAAGTTGTAGTACATCTCATAAAAACAATATTCAACTAAATATAATCATGAATGGACTTCTTCTAGATAAGAAGGAATAAGAACCAACCCATTTAGTGGTTTAACAAAGTATGAATATGTAAAATCCATCTAGCCCACCCCATGGGTGACGTTAATATGGGAAACGAGTTCCAACACACATCAAAAGAACCTATTATCATCCTCATTAGGACATACTTCATCAACTACAAGCAACATACTCAAAAACGTGTTCATTTCGGAATGTCCAGTGGGTGTCATATTAGCTGATCACTCTAAAAAACACTAACTGCCTAAAGAAATGTTTATACCACCAACCATGAATCGATAGAGAATGGATCATCTAGTATCAATTTATAATTCAACCTAGTATATGGAAAATATGATCGACATATGACTAATGTTATATTATGTAATTTGTGACTATAATCACATAGTGTAACAATTTACAAAATAATAGAGAATGTCTAAAAATGAATTTTGGTATTTTCGATTTGTGCATGATGAGTAGATCTATACTCAAAATGGTGGCCAGATAAAAATTCGGGATCAAACACTATGTTAGGTATCAAAGAGAATTCTTCCATAGTGGTGGTTCTATTTAACACGAGGAAATAATTTTTAATTTTAGGTTAAAGAATACGTCCAGGAAAAATAGTAAATTTACCCCCATTAATCTCATTCACACTGTTAAGGTGCATGATTTTCCTAACCATGTGCCGATTTTCATGGTCAGTGCAAGATTCCATGGCTCTCCACAGTTACCCCCAAGGCCTGACTAACTACATCACAACCATGTAGTTTCTCTTTGTTATTGGTTGGTAAAAACTATAGACCTACCGCACTGTTGTGTTGCTTCTTCAACATGCTCTCCATTAACAGTTTGGTCAATAGACTCCCTACTTTCTCCTATAGCATGGTTTGTTTTAACATGAGGCATGAATATCACAGTTTATACTAAGCATCAGAGAAGACTAAAACACCCAAAAAAACAAATTTTTGGATTCTGAAAGATCCTCAGACTTCTCTAAAAGAGCCATGATAAAAAATGGTACACATGTAAGGTCATAAAAAATAATATAAACAAATATGATAGGAATCCATACCTTATAAGATAATCGAAATTCTTAAAATCATCCCCCCTATATAAATTCCTACCATAATATCCCTCTGATGGGTGGTCAAAATTCATCTGAGAATAACACTGGCCCTTAAGCATGTACGTCAGCCTCCCGCTCCCAAGAGAACTCCTGAAAATGGTCGTACTCCCAATGAACACATACTAGAATAATTGACCAGCCACAGAAAACCTTTGTGCTCTTGTCAATGATACGTATTAGATGCTCCTTCATGGAAACACCTACGTACACCTCAAAAAACTTGGGATGAATAATGTGAGATGGTTCTGCATGATAGTGGCGCAACTGAGATACATGGAAGATATCGTGCTTGTCTTGGTACCTCAATGTTAACTGCAACTAATAGTCTATTTACATGACTCTCTACTAATTGTCGGATGACCCAAAATATAATGGTGAAATATTAACTTTCCTTCTGATCCTATGATCCCCCAAAAAAAGATGAAACATTGAATAAAATATGATCCCCAACATCTTACTCTAGAGGTCATCTATGTTGATACAGATAAAATTTCTGATGAGGCTCTTTAGTATCCATCTTTTTCTTAATGAAATTGAGCTTCTCAAAAGTCAATTACATAAGACATGGTCATAATAAAAAAATCACCCCAACCTATAGTAAACACAAGGGTTATTGGTAAGTACTACCATACAAATATTCATAAGGTTCCATATCTATGGTATCATGATAAATATTATTGTACGAAAACTCAACCATGGGAATATTACACTCCAAATATCCCCCAAAATTCATGATTCATGCTCACAGAATATGCACTAGCACACATATCATATTATCTGGATGACCATTAGTGTAAGGGTGGAATGTTTAGCACTAAAAAATTTGTCTACCCTGAGCTCTCTTAAAACATTTCGAGAAATTATAAGTAAATTTGGATTCCCTATCCGAAACGATAGTGTGAGGAACCCCATGAATTCATACCACATATCTTATGTAAAACCTTATGAGATCATAAACACTGAATAAATCCATGATATGTAAGAAATTAGCGATGTTCGTAATTATATCATCAATAACCCAAAAAAACATCATAACACCCAGTAAACCTCAGTAACCAACCTTAAAATCCATCATGAAATCATCATATTTCTACTATAGAAAAGGTAATTGTGGTTTAATACAAGATGGTAACTAGTGTTTATCCTTCACCTAATGATAGGTGGGACACCATGTAATGAAACCAGATACCTCATGCTTCATACCTAGCAACCAATACTGATAGTGTAAGTCATGATACATATTGGTGTCCCTAGGATGCACTGCCCAAGATGATGTATGGATATCCTACATCAACACCAGGAATATATACTCTATAACCCAAACACATACAAGTATATGTTGGATCTCATCGTTTAATACAGACCAAAAAGGATGTGTGTCTTTAACTGCCACACTATATCATACTACTATTCCCTATTAATCTAATTAATGTCGCATCCTCACTCTTTGCATGAGGGGAGAGGTCATAATTAACAATAATAGAAAATTATTTCCAAGAATATTGTTCCCCTCCAGATTCATATCATAGAATAACTCCACAAGCATCCATTCACTACTAGTCTGTTGCACTACCATTATCTGACCCCTCCTCCTCAAGGAATTAGCCACTATATTTCCTTTTCAATTCATGTAGATTAGATCAAATTCAAATTACTATAGGTTCTCCACCCACCTTCAATACTTCATTTTTATATCTCGATGTGTAAATAAATACATGATGGGTTTTGGGTCCATGTATGCCACAAAACTCACTACCAAGGAATAGTTTCTCTAGTAGAACAATGCATGAACAACTACAGGAAACTCAAGATTATGTGTCTGGTAATTCCTCTCATGAGGTCTCATCTACTGAGACCCATACCCCATGACTCTATCTCCATGCACAAGCACTACCCTCATCACAACACCTAATGTGTCATAGTAAACTTTGTAGCTATTTCCTTATTCTGGATGTATCAGGACTGGTGCTGATGGAAACCTTCCATTTAGCACTAGAAAGGCTTTCTGTCAAGAATCTGAACATAAAAACTGCAAACCCTTCTTAGCCAAGCACCTCAACGACACTACTAAGCATGAGATGCCATGTGTGAAACAATGGTAGTACAACGAGCTCTAAGAAACTCCACATATCAAATCCACTCTTGGGATTTTACAATGAAACTAATTATTTCAAAATCTATGGTTCCACTAATACTCCTATCTCTGAGAATACATCACCCAGGAAATGAATGTTATCCATATAAAAATTTCTCTTTCTAATATTAGTATATAACTGATGCACTCTCTTTGAATTCAAAATGATCTCAAGATGGTTGAAATATTCATGTCAATTGTGGTAAAACACAATGATATCATCCATGAAAACAACCACAATAGCGTGTAAGGATAGAGCTCTCAGGGTCATCAATTCCATGAAAAGCATTGGTTTGTTCATGAGACCGAACGATATAACTAGATATTCATATAGACCATACATGCAACAAAAATCTATATTATTAATTTGGGTAGGTTGAGAATGAACCTAATGATATCATAACCTCTAGTTTATCATTGAGAACACTCTAGATCCTAGAATATAATCAAATAAGTCACCAATCCGTGTAAATGGATATTAGTTTTATAATCATCAGCTAGTTTAGTATCCAATAATCAATGAATCCTAAGAGTTTCATCATAATATTTTGATAAAATGTATAGAGAACCTCATGGAAAATTAATAAGTCATATAAACCCCTTTTCCTATAAATCCTCTAGCAATATCATGAGCTCTTTCAACTCCATATTAGACATCTTGTAAAGGTGAATTGATACTGGTTGAGCTCCATGCACTAGCTCGAAGGAGAAATACACCTCTCTCTCATGAGGTAAACCTGAATAGTGGCCACGAAACATGACCACGAATCTCTAAAAAACATGAGGATTGTCCTCTTGACTCACTCCATAATAATCCAAATGATAAATAGCGTTGTGGGATGTCATTATACGTATCCCATTATGCTCGGATCCTATTCAAATCTCCTGAACATACCATTCACCCTTTTGAGTATACATTTCACCCACTAATGATGTAAAAGTAATCCTCCCATGATATAAATGAACATAGTCTTGATATTATACTAGCCAATCCATCTCAATAATGTTCAAAAACCTCACCATATATACGTTATACAATCCCCATAAGAAGTGACACCCACAAACCACAAGGGGACACTCCATCCACTGGTGCATATCACCCGTTATGGTTTATAAAAGTGTTTTTAGCATCATAAAACGCTTTAACATAAAAATAAACTCCAATTTATTTTAAACACCAGTGCATATATAAAACTATGTGGTGCACAAATATCGAAAAGAGAAGATGGAATAATAGAAGCTAATTAGATCATACCTTTCACCATAGATCATATGGTACTCTGTTTCTTAGGGGTAGACCATACAGAATAGAACTAGCCTACACTAAGGCCCTATAAAACAACCACACTACCATATGTAGGCCCACTCTGATATCTATATGTAACTAGTGTATGGTTCTATTTTCCACGACTACCACTTCTTAAGTTTGACCGTCCGACACTACTCTTTCTCCCTACCACTAAATGTGACCCATTCGTCTCCAATATCAATGATTGACTAGTTCATGGTCTCAGTTATTCACTAGGTGGCCTCACCATGCACACTGATAACAAAACACCAAGCAGCGTTCATCCAAATACTGAATGGAACATATCTCTTAGGAAGCAATAAAAATGTACTTCTGTCTGAAATATGTAGATCCAAATGGTTGAGACACATCCCACCCCCATTTTGAACTCCTATATCTCCTCAGGTTCCACTCAGTAATCAGTATCTGATTCACAATCATAGTGATATAACACAATCTGAATTTGTTGACCTTATATTTAGTGTCATGTATGAGACCTTCCTTGAAGTATCTCTCCATGTACATATCATTAATAAGATACATTGGTGTAAAATTCAATAACTCTGTATGTTATGTCAAGTATTCTATATCTATTATTGTGCACTACTCTTGATGCATTAACTAACAAGCCCACCCTGTTCGAAAAGTTGTGGGTTAAATTTTTTCAACGAAGAGGTTTTGGAAATCAGTCAAACCCATATCATGCAGCCCGTGAACCTGGTTTAAGATGTTACACTAGAACATTCCTTCTCTACATAGAATGTATTTAGTAATATTGACCCACTACCCTTCCCCTTTTAGGAGGAGTCTCCAGATGCTAAAAATTGTTAATGTTGTCTCAAGCCACATATATTCAGTTTTTGGACCACCATCCAGTAAAAATATTGGAGGATACGACAACTGAAACACCATAGTCAACTGATCCATTGAAAAGGTAGGTTGTGTTGCTCAATGGAAATTACACATATAGACAATGGACCCTTCCTATAAGTGTTCCTTATAACTTTATTCCATAACAACCTATTGTGTTGTAGTTGGAACTAATGGATGATCAACTGGTAGCTCATAGAAAACCACATCTAGAGAGTGGATGTCGACTCTCTGATAATGTAAAACATGAGGTCATCATGGTGGTCTCTCTCAAAAATTCCAAATACATGCCTTTGAATGTATAAAACATCCAAGAATGCATCTGAAATGAATAGGATAGGAAAAACACACATAAAATCCATGTCATCCAACAACATTCTCCTAAAACATGGACTGTATAAGGAACATCCATCAAAACCAATAGAAATTATTATTCTTTACTAATCAAAATAAAGGTCTTTCTAAATCCACAATCCATTATTTAACAATTAAATTTCATTCACACATTAAAATATTTTTTCCCAGGAAATTCAACAAAGGGTTTACCAATTCTGAATCCATGAGGGAACATAACACCTCATGACCCCAAAAAATTGTTCCCATCCAACAACACATTTATCAAATTCACATACACATTTTCATTAAATTTGTCCAACATTTACCAATCCATATGTTTTCATACTCCTTAATAATAAAAAAAACATATGTCACATCAATGAAAACATATATCATAATGACATGAAATAAATAAAGCATCCTAAATTGCATGGCATTATGTGTGTCTTTTTATTTATAAAATGTTCCTATATGATTCATGATATGGAATAACCTAATCCCATTGTTTTAAAATTGAAATTGAAATCATAATTTCTTAAAATGTAATAGCATAAATCAGGTGTGTCACTGAACAATGATTTCAGATCAACTATAATAACTAAATTCTATGAAATCACAATTAAATCTGAGGCAATTTTACTTTTCCATATATGGGGGTAGCTAATCCTAGAAATATTTTATTACCAAATTACATTTCCTTCCTATATTGTCTATTGACATCTAACATTATTTATAAATATAAATGAATGATCTGATAAAACTCAGTAATGTCCTAGACCCACATGCCACCCAAAACAGTTAACCGAACCTGGTTGGCCAAATGGCCTCAATCGAATCTCCCAAAACCCTAGAGGCTGGTGACTAGCAGTGAGGGCCCAAGTGAGTCATTGGGTAGAGTATTCCATCATTACCAAAATATTATAGTGTTAGTCAAATAAATTTAATAGAATATGTGAATATATATGAAGTCAACTTAAAAGTAAAAAAATAAGAAAGAATACATATAAATATATATAACAAACTATAAGCATCTCATATTCAAAATTATATAGAAGATACATGTCTTTAGAAAACTGCAAGATCAGTTCAGGGAAATATAATACAATACAATTTTATATAAGGAAAAAAACAATGAAAGGTCCAAGAAGAGTCACAATCCTTATCTTGGTATTGTGCTCCCCTACTTCAGATCCAAAATCGACCACCTACATTGGGGAGATTTCCCCTACCATGAATTGCAACCATAGAATCGATTTTGTTCTAAATAGACCCCAAAGATGGTTTTAAATAAACATTTTAGTAGTTAACTTCCTAGATATCTATATAGTTCTAAAATTATTATAAATGTTCTATAAATTTTAAGAAAATCATTAATGTAATTGTGAATTCCCATGGAATAATTATACTACACAAGTAAAACAAAACAACCCCTCTTTCCACCCAGAAACAGACTTCATCTCCCAACAATTAAGATATATGAAAATAAAAAAATTGTCATGAACTCTCCATAAAAACATCTATATCATGTAACCAATGACCATGACATATAAAAAAGTGTAGACCACAAGGGTTGGATCAATTATTTCATGTACTAGGGAATCTATATATGAATTCTAGATCATTATGGGACAAATTCAATGCATAGTATACAAAGGCATTCTCATCGAGTCCCATGGGTGTCCCAAGGGAAACAATGTCTAGGCATTGGTTGGAGTCCTATGAGAATGTGTAACAAAATTTCCTATGCAAGTCCAAGAATGTCGGATCCAAAAGGTAGCAAGGGCCAAGGAATCAAATAGAATCATGTCCCAAGGGGAATAATCATCCCAAGGCATCCACTTACATATTCCAGATCCATGGAGACCAGTCCATTTAACCTATCAAACCATTCATTCATTTCATTAAATTTATGCATTTCCATTAAACATGAGTATACCCACTCACATAACCAATTACATCTCATGAGGATATCTACTCATGTATTCCATTTATCAAAAACATTATATATGTGTATAGAAACTCATATAAATATATTTAATAAATACATATAGGTATACCCATCAATATTATCATAATTTGTATTATAACATCACTTAGGTATACACACTCAATTGTAAAAATTTTCAACAATTCACCTATTGAAATATAATAATGTCCAACCATTATTACCACTAATTTATCACTTTATGATTAACACATTTAAACAAAATATGAATGCAATAAAATTATAAGATAATAAAGAAGGAAGAAAATCTCCAAATCAAGATATTATAATCATTTTATTCATTAATAGGCTTCCTCTTTCTAGGAAATCTTATGAACTCACCACTTTGGTGGATCAATTATTCATAAAAAAGTTAATTCCATTTGTTCTCCTCATGTGTGACCTTAATTTGTGTTTTGGGGGACAATGCAGCTCAAGTGAAACAATGAGAATCCTAACTAGGTAATACAGAGGAAATAGTCCATAATGGGGATTGTGATGGGTTTAGATTCATTGATATGTAGTTGTTTTGTTGGCACGTTGTACCTGCTTTATTATTTTTCTTTTATTAATAAATGTTCAGCGGCTTGTCTCTGACTGAGCGTTTCTAGTATATAAAACCTACCTCAGATCGGTAGTGGAGAGCTCATCTAGTATCTAGTTCGGATTCATATTAGTTTAAAATAAATATTTATAATGAATGAAAAATTGGATATTGTGGCATTTGAGACTAAAATAAAATATTTGAATTTATTTCTAGAAGAATAGAGAGTTGATAAAAAGAAATTTATTCCTAATCGATACAAAACCGATGAGAGGATGCATGCTCAAAATGGCAGTCGGAATGAATTTCGGGATCAATCTCAATGTTAGGAGCCAAAGGGGATGCTCCCATAGTACGAGATATATCCAATGTGACGATCTGAATTTTATTATTAGGTTAATATTAATAAAGGAAAAAATGGTAAATTTACCTTATTAAAATGGGTTTCACGGTTAAGGTTCATGACTTGTCTAACTGTGCGCCGATTAATACGATAACTACAAGATCCTAGGGGGACTCGCACTGTTAACCCACATGGTCTGAATAATCATGTGTTAACTATGTGGTAGGTCTTTGTGAGTGGTGTAAAAATACTATAGACATACCTCAAAACATTTTAGATAATACCACATGTTTTCCACTAACTGTACGGTCGGTTGATACCCTACTTCTTTTTGTCATGCAGTTTTTTTAAACATACAGCCTGACCAGGATGGTCTATACTAACAATATGTCTGGACTAACATAACCCAAAACCCAGCTCTGGACACTGAACGATCTTCATAATCTTTTAAAATTCCTGTGATAAAAAGTTTTCACATGAATGGGAATGACAAATAATTTAAACAGAGAAGAATGGGAAGCGTACCTCATATGAAAACCCGAGTTCATATAGTAACACTCCATGAATTTACAATATTATAATGTTTTAAGAAATTTTTATTTTTATACTTATTTTTATATTCAACTCCAGGTTATGTTTTTTCTACACACAACAATGAGTTTTCATGCATTACATTAAAGGATGAGTTTTACCAAACAACAATATTTTTTTGAAATATAAATACATAATATAATAAGATATAAAATACATATTAATATTGTGTTTATGAATATTATTAAATAACATATGAAAATAATGGGTGAATTGATTTGTGATAAATTAATTAGAAATAAATATAGGAAGAAATATAATATATAATGGATTTTTTTAATGAACTATCGGAATACTCAAAAAATTTCTTTTATTGTAATTAATTATATTATTTACTATTAGAGAATGATATTAATGAAATATATATGTTACATATTATATAAAATATTTTATATATTCATCTAATATATTTGGTAGGCATAATATAAGAAAAACCTGAATATTGCACATAAAACCCATTATTTTTATAAAAGCAGTTTTACCACCTTTTTATGGAAAACCCATTTTAAATAAAACATGTAGCACTTTTATATAAATTATTTCAAAAAATATACTTATTATTTTGAATTATAATATAATAATTTTACATTTTATTATTTATTTCTATTTTTATGATAATTTTTAGTTATCAATGAATAATAAAAACTACTACATTTTAGTTCAAAAGAACTTTTTTCATTGAAATAAATTTTTTGTCAAATTATATTTTTTATTGGTTTTCAATTATAATATGAATAAATTTTATCATTTAATAAAAATAATTTCATTATAATTAATTTCACAAATAAATTATATATATAATCATTCTAATATTTTAAACATTTTCACTTTAAATTCTTTTCTCATTTCATCAACGAGATTAATTTAAAAGTAATTAGCGAAAAATATATGTTGTGAATTTCTAAAAAATGATTCTATATTTTGATTTAGAACATCCATATTCAATAAATTGTTTTCTTTTATTTTAGTTCATTATTAATATTAACTATAGTAATAAATTTTTCATTACAACGGTTAGGGGTAAGTCAGTTAATTAAGGGTAAACATGATTTTATAAAATTAACCAAAAACATAAAATTATTTAATTAGATGGATATTTTTCATACCGACACAATAAAGGATTAGTTTTGAGACCATTTATGGATTTTTGGATTAGAATATAACAATTATAATTTTTTATTCAAATGAATGTCAATTTTGACACATTTTTGTTTTCAAAAGTATAAATATATTTTATTGGGGGGTAATATAATGAATATTATCAACAATAAATATTTTTTGGAGAGATAAATTTATTTATCTATATAATGTTAATTTATTTATATATTTTAGTGATTCTATTATTGCATTAAATGATGACATAATGATGATGCAATAATTTTTTAATTAAAGGTAATATCAAATAAATGATAATAAAAATTTTAAATTAAAATTTTTTTGATCTAATTAATGTAATGAAATAATTTATATAATCATTTTACATGTTACTGTTGATTCAAAAAAAATTATTTTAACATGTGGTTATGATATTTAAAAATTGTCATGTAAGGAAAAGTGTCAAAATTGACACTAATGATAGTTTAATATAAATATTCTTTTCCTAAATTATATAAAATTAATAAATATATTAAATTTGGAAGAATGGTTTTGATAATGTTAAAATTTAATCTATAAATCATTTGAGGTACTTTGGTCAATTTATAATATCTATATTAACCCTTAAGAAGTAAAAATCCATGTTGTCATGGTAAAAGTTAAAGCGTTTAAATATGGGTTAAAACAAAGAGATAAGGGTAATGATGGGACATGAACTTGTTAGAGAATTATTGGTTGAGATGATTTATATCTGTAGTCGTATTATATTCTAAATTACTCACTTTTTAGCCATATTGGTTATAATATTAAGTTATAATAATTTCATATTTTGAAGACATCCAAGAGTGACACTCCCCTCTTTTATAAATGGGATCATTTTATTCTCATTTATTCATAGTGAAATACCTATTTTATTTAGAAAAATAATATAAAATTATTATACCAACATCTAACCATTAATCCATCAATACTTACCTTGGGTCTAAATAAAACAATTGAATTATTTCTGTGAAAATAAATAGGAGATATCCAAAGAACAAGTAAGGATAATCAACATTTTTTTTATACAAGTCCCATTAACACCATGAAATAATTATTATTTCATTATTATATTATAAAATAAGTATCCTAAATATACTGATATGTTTTAAAATTATGGTTTCAACATATACTTATACACACATCCATATAAAGGGAAATTAACTTATGATTTTTTTAAGGTAAACTACAGCCTCACAAAACAATGTTGTTAGTTTTTCCATTACCACCTATCATAGTACAGAATTTTGATGAAAAATATATTATTATATGATATATATGGTATTTATGATGTCTTTAAACATACCTAATTTTTATATAAGACACACCTTCGTGATTTAAATTGTATGTTTATACGATAACTTCATTTATGGATGTGTAGACTACCGCCTCCTCAAAGTGATGTGATTCGTTCACACTATACATGTTATGTATTAAAAACTATTATTATAATAATATGTCAAGTTTATTACATAAATATTATTTATCCATTATAATATACATCAATTAACATTCATTATTTAAATTACACTAATAAAATTGGAGTAGTGTTCTTGTGTACCTACAGTCTACCGTCTCCATGAACAGTGCATTTCATTTCCTATCTGAAAATCTGATAGATTATAATAGATAAGTATAAACAATATACATATAATGTTTAAATTATTTTTTAAATTCTAGATATGATTAATATTTTAACTAATTTATATGAACATTAAGTAATAAGTTAGAACATACCCAAAAAACAAGGCAATTTAACACCCAAAATAGTGATAATAATGGAAGATTGCTAAAAAATGGGTAATGATATATTATAATAAGATTTTATATTATATTATAAACATGATTTTGGTTATTTTATAACTTAATAACATCTTAAAATCCATTATATGTTAGGATAAATGATGTTCACCCCAATGGAAATGCAATGTGTAGTGTATTTCTATATCACTTTTATTTTCTGTGAGATACTGTCTTTATTCACCACTTATTTCTTATATGTAGTTTATATACATTCCATGATTTTTTTTATTTTAAATTAAATATTTTTTTATTTCAATATCCATATAATTTTATTCCTTTCAATGGGAATATTATTCTACTAATTATAGTTTTGTAAGGTTTATTTCTGTATGTCATTATTATTCTGGATTGTTCATGTTTAAGTCTCCAATGAGGAAAATTTTCTTTCATATCCATGTTTTCTAAAAGTATTTTAAAAAATGGTTACAATATTTTAGTAAAAATTTTTATAATATGTTTTATCCATTTTAAACTTTTTAATGAATGGTGTGAAAGTAATAATTTTTTCATTTTCCAAATGAGGTAGAATATGTATTTTTTTATTAAAGGAATGTGTTTTTAACTTAGGATGATTGACTAGATTTCTCAATAATTATGACACATTTATGTTTTAATGAATAATATTTTTGGTTATAAGGTTATATATATATATATATTTCATTTATAGATTTTGTCTTTTAAATAAATGAATTAAATGTAAATAATTGGTATCTATCTCAAGGAGTTTTTAATGATTTTATTATACAATTGTATTATATTTCAACGTCCATTATTAGATTTTATGCTTAATAGAGGTTGGAATCATAAGATAGCATCTACTATATTTTATTTGGTGTTTTATGATATGTTTGACTCTGGATATCATATTTTTATCCAACTCATGGTTTATGGTTGATGTACTCTGATTATATATTGTATTTTATTCAATATAAATGTTTATAAGATGTATGATACACAATTTTCACATTAGGAATGAATTGGACATAGAAAGTGATATTTAGTTCCCACTACGTCCCCTCGTTGCATCGATAAGTATCATTAGACAATATAGTTTGGGTATTGTCTATTGTATTACCTGTTTAAGCAGGGTGTCTTGGACAAAGCCTTTATTGTATGTTTATGATGTCTGAAATTATGAATTCCTTCATTATGAGATTAGTTGTTGTTGTTCCATGTGCTAATTTGACTAGTTTAATATCCATGGTTATGTTTTCCAGCTCACATTATTATTTATATTACATTAATTATTCTGTCTATATTATTCTCAATATAAGTTTAAATGGAATGTTCTTAAATTTTCCACATTTCCATATAGATTTAATCCCATTAAAATAACAGTTCAAATGTTGTACTTACCCCTAATGATAATTTGAGGTTTCCCTTATTTTATTTAATTCTCTAGTAATCCAAGAAGTTCCCTAGGTACTATATGGAATGACACACTCTAAGGAATGCAGTTAACCCAAAAAAAATTATGGTTTAATTTCTTCATTAATCTATAATTCAAGACTCATGTATGTATCTAGTTTACCAAGACTGTCAAGTTAATCAGTACATTGGGATTGGAATGAACTATGTATGTCGATGTAATAAGTTAGGCTCCATATCCAAATTACTGTGGTTAGGTCATTATTGAATCAAATGGTCACATATGTATGAAAAGATAATATGAGATATTATTTAACTAAAGAAAAAAAATGAAAAAAATATTTCAGACCTATCTAGATAAGGAAGTATCCAATACTCAATTGCATCATTATAAAATCCCTCAAAAATATATATTGTTCTTTCACCATCATTCATTCCCTTATTTTAAAAGAAATAATTTTTTATAAAATAATCGATACACTAATGTTATATCATAATGAATACAAATTTTAGAAATAAACCTCATAAAAAATACAATTATTATGTTTGATAATTATAATTGATGTGATTAAAATAAATATAATAATTTGACTCATATAGATAATAAATGTATATCTATAGGGCCCAAAATTTCAATACATCCACGATCTAGGATATAGATTTTATAAATATTTACAATAATATTATTCACATAAACATTCGAATTAATTTAAATCACATAAACATATATCAACATAAATGTATATGTACTGAATGTGAAAATACACATTGAAAAATATCATCAAATGTTGATTGTCGCTCGATAATTTTCTTTTCTAAAATTTTCATACAATTAATATATTCATAATATATATATATATTTATATATTAAAAAAAATTCACTCATATCAAATAAATGTTATAATATATGCTTACATGTGTACTATGATTCCAGAGAGGTCTACATAGCCAACATAAAAAATGTGTACCACTTGGTTCAACTATAAAAAACACTTCTTTATGTAATTGTACCCTATCTAAGGTGTCCATAATATATTGTATTGTTACCCTACACGTTTCCATATCCATATACTGATAATGTAGTATTCCCTAGAATAATATAACATCCTATATGATATAATATAATAAAATGACCCCTAAACATATAAATCACTATAGATTGAGATCAATGGAGATGGTGATATAGGAGTGGGATATACTGGCGAATGAGGTGCGGGATATGCCTACATAGGTGGAGGAGTGGGATATGCAACCTAAAATTGTTGTTGCATGTAATTAAACATTGATTATACTAAAAATTTAATACTATGCTCTATAGTATCACCCATATAATAAATTTTAGATTATATAGATATATTATTACATTATATGCATTCTCCCATAGGGGAGTACCCAAATAAAAAAAAATTTAATTGATACAACCACATTTTATCCACCGATTCAACCCAATTGTTTACTATTTTCTAATATTGTTGTTAAAATATTCTTTATATGATCCGGTATGAAGGAACCTTGTGTTATATTCTCCTCAAGGGTATCATAAATATTATATTGGAAAAATTGACCATTATAATATATAACTGGATAATAAATAACATAATTAAAAATAATAACTCCTTACAATATTCTAATATATACTTATTGATTTTTCTAAAAGAAATGTCCCATTTTTTTCATCTAATCTCTCTTCCATTTTTTAGATATTATTATAGAGAGGAGGGTCAATAATTGATGAGTCTAAATACTCATCACTCAATTTTTCAACTTTCAACCCATCATTTTTCATTCTAATAATGGATTCCATCCACATGATAATGTATAAGGGTATATGTTTTTTGGACTAGATAACCCAATGATATCTCTTTGATTCCTTTTAATTAAAGGTAAAAAATCATTATGATGATAATTTGTATTGATTATAAAGAAACAAATAAATGAATTTAACTTACCAAAAATGGTTATTTCCACAAACTATAAATAAATTTCTTCCATGTATCTTCTTCTTCAAAAGGATATATATGACATATATTTTTATTATTTTTCTTAAACTAAAAATAAAATCCAATGATAAGGTAGATTATAAATCCACTTATCTATTATTAGTAAAATAATAATATTTCAACTTGATTTTTGTCGTGTTAGGTATAGAATATGTCATTGATAAAATGGAAAAAATTAAATTTTTTTTTGATAACTATAATAATATTAAATGAACATACTAACACAGTCTCATAAAACTGATCTTTTGTCTTCTTTTTGACAATTCTATGATCTAAAATTTAAATTGTTACTTTCTTCTAGAGCATGATTTTCCAGAAAACACATAAATGTTTTCATATTTAGACCTGTGTTTTTCTATTATCCTTCAACTCAAAAGATTTCTTCTAGTCTTAGATTTGAGTAAGTAATAATCTAGGTAAATATGTTCTACTATCGTACTGACCATATAACACTTTTATGCCCTTGTATAGGTAATAGACTCATGTATAAATGGATGAAGAGGATCCTTATAAAAATAATGTGTGGGATCTTATTAGAATTTTGAGATGAATAATATTTTTCATCTAACATAAACATAAAAACTAAATAAAAACATTTAGTAAAATATATAAATATATATCTCTTACATATAAAACTGAATAAATATTGAAAATTGATCTAATAATATCTAAAATAAAATTAACACATTTTTTTAAAATCTTTATATTTCTTATCTAAATTTATAAAATATAATGACTATGTTTATGAGAAATAAGATATTTGGAAAAAAGAAAAAAACATAGGAATAATATTATACAAATACAACTATTATATATAAATTTGAATAATAATTATGAAATTATAAAAAACTAAATAAAAATAACAAATTTTATACCATATTAATTAAAATAGAAAAAAATAATGATAACAAATAGTGAAATTTTTTATTAAAAATGAATTAATATAGACAAAATATAATAATTCTTCTGTAAAAATTTTATTGAAGTCCAAAAATTATATATGAAATTTAATAATAGAAAAATCATACAAACAATAATAAAAAAACAAAAAAATAATCATATTGTTAAAATATCTGAATTATGAAAAAAAAATTAAAAAAATAATATATTACATTTATTTAAATTTGAATCTTTATAACATGAATAAATATATATTACCTATAATATTATAATTCTACTAAATTTTTTTTTCCCATATTAATTGATTATTAATTTTATGTATGGAACATACTATGTCTAAAACATAATCAAAAAAATACATGTTTTCCTTAGAATAGATCAAAAGTACTTCCCACACCATGAACATTAGATGTGAATGTAGCTGTGTCCCTATGTTCCAATTACTGGAAATCACTCAGGGTTTTTAGCAGTGATTATTAAAAATGTGAATTGGTCGACCCAAATATCACATTTCTGTAGGGTCTCTATCCAACTATTGAAGTATCATTTAGATTTAATAATTTTTTCATTATTCCTTGTAATATCTCAGTATGAGACTATTTATCCTATTACTAATAATATGATAAAATACATGTATCAATATAAACAACTATGAATATTATATGTTCTATATATTTCTATTATTATGACCTGATATTATTTTTTTAATTTTTTAATTTGTCCCTCTAGAGTTTACCTCTATCTAGGTATGTGTTAGTTGGGGTGTAGTTTGGATATGGATAATGAGAAAAATTAATATATATCCTCATTATTATAATCATAATCTACATAGATCAATTCCACATAATGTGACACATGGTAGAATTTATGTTCATGTGACACTGACCAATATGTATAGTTTAACGTCATGTGGTAAGGAATACTGATATTTATGGTTCCAAATAATGGATAGTGTTGCAGTTATACATGATTAGACCTTTTTAATTCAACATGCTTTTTAATGACTCAGCATGATAATGTATAATTTGGGATTAAACTGATTAGTAGGGCTAGGTGTGGATTTCTACCTTCTTTCTATTAGTAATGTGACGAGTATGGAATATTATAAAGTATTTTTTTTACAAGAGGAATATATTGAGTTGGGGAATATCATGGAAACAAAGTAGAGTATCCGAAATTTATATATATGTGAAGAAACTACATTCTAATCAAATTTGGGACAATATATTTTATGTTTTTGTGATTGAACCTCAAAGTTGCGTTCTACATTATCTAGGAACACCACAATCTAAATCCACAAAATTTGAGGTCCATAGTTTTTGATCATGTACTAGGACTAGTACATGAAGTTTAACATCATGTGGTAAGGCTATAGGAATTGAATTTTATTTTTATGAGCCTAGAAACAGATCCATGTAGTTTAACATCATGTGATAAGAATATATGATGTGTATTTTATAGTAATATAGATAGGAATATTATGTTACTCCTTGGATTCATCTCAATGATACTAGTGGAATGAACAACTAATCCTATAATCCCAAATGATTCATTCTTTATGTGATAAATAAGAGATATAAGATTGGTCGTACAATAGAAGAGCATTAATTATGATATTTAATTGTTCTAAAACAATTGGCTTCCCTATAGGGGTTCACACTATATGTTTATCCATGTGAATATAATTCTAGGAAACTATAACGAGGATATTGACTCAATATGAAAGATGATACCAGAGGATTATCTCTACCCAAAAATATTTTGTACGCATTATGAATGTATACATGCCTACATTTATTTTTATCAAATTTTACTCATGTGAAGTATGGACATATTGTGGCTTAAACCTCATAGGATTCCCATATAGGATACTTGATCCAAAATATGAGATTCAATAGGAGATTTAGAGGGGATTTCTCTTGAGTTTTTCTATTGGTTAAAGCTATATGATGGTAAATAAATAGGTGGAAATATAGTTTGTCCCCCCACTATATATTGTTATTTGAGAAAGGAAGGTAGGATAAAAAAGTTATTTCATACACCTAATATGAGACCCATATAGGTTTACCCAAGAAATAGTCCTAATTGAAGGTATCATATGGGGGAAACAGGAGTGCCTATTATCTATTCATTTTGGGACACCGAGAAGAGTATCTATTTACAATAAATGTGTTGATACCAAGAGGATTATCATAAATAATGAAATTATGGAAGAACAATAAGACTCTCTCAACTCAAGGTACATAGAAAAACCAACATTATTATATCTATTCATTGTGATTCAATGGAAAAATGGATAATATGACTCAATGTATGTTTTTTAGGATTAGGTGCTTTGGAAGAGATACTAGTTGAATTTGAACTAAGGTATGAGGCCTTGACAAATAAGTTCACCCAATTGTGGTTTTATATGAACTTTACCCTAGTATGGTTGACCATGTAAAATACCACGATAACGAAGTTATTCATAGTATGGTAACCAAAGAAGTGTTCTCATGTTTGTTTTCTTTGTTAGTACATCTATGTGTGGAAACCTAGGTGGTGATCCCAAGCATGGGAGTTTAAATAGTGTTCCAAAGTAGTGGTCTCATGTGTTATACCCATTTAGTGTTCCCATGTTGAAAACCAAAGTGTTTTACAAAATTATAATTCCCAGTTGGTTCATCAATGTAGTGTGAATGGATCTACCACCTCTCTTGGTGGTCTATATGCGTGCTTTTCTATTTCAAAAAAAATAAAAGGGGGAGAATATCCTGAGAAATAATGTTTCGTGTGGGAAGTGTTTTTAGCTAGAGACCTAGGATAGTGACCTAGGAAAATGGAAATGGGTGTTTGAAGGAGCTGGTTGAATGATATCATATAAAGGGTTTAGTTAATCGATTGATTGAAATCATTGAATTATTCATAAAAAATACCAACATTAAAAGGTAAGATAATTTTATACATATCTTTTTTCTCCAGGACGGATAAAATAAGAAAATTCAAATTTAACAATTACTTTTATTACTTTTTCCCCATAGTTGTTATTTTCATAGAAAAAAACATCCCATAAGAACCTAAAAAGGGTTTTATGGCCATAACATGATTCTTCTATAAAATTATCAAATGTTCTTCATTGTCCTTAAAGGATATTATCACAATCATCAATACTGAATAATAATTTTTTTGAGTAATCTTGATCCCTTAGTTCTTGAGGAGTCATGAGACATGTGTAGATCAAATATTCATCCTCTTCAATAATTTTTATGCTTTTCTACACAATATATAATTTTTTTTGTCTAAGTGAGAACGATGAAATAGATTCTCTAACAATATTCTTGGAAGTAATTTATAATTCTAATAATCATCTAGAAACCTTTTTATGAATGTAGGTATCTCATAAAACTTTTCCTTTTTTTCATGTTTATTATCCAAAAATTACTTTTTTTCACCTTTAAATCATATTCCACAATTATTATGATTAATAAGGAAAAAAATAAAAAATAATTTTTTTCCTTGATAAAAAGGGGAAAATATTTATTACAATATACATAGACATATGATTGGCCTAAAAAAATCATCATGTTAAACACTATTGTTACTGAAATCCCATTTTCTCTTGAACACATGAACGTTATATTTATTGTAACCAATATTCTATATTTCATCAAAAAATAATTAACATTCAATTTATGTGGAGATTTTGTTTTTTCTTCTATAATCACAAAATGTGTTTTTTCATTAAACAACAATACACTATTATTATGAATGGCACTTTGGATTTCAAAATATTTTTTGAAAAATGTATAACCACTAATTTCATATCCCATAATTATTTATCATTTCAATATCGGCTACCCACTAGCTGTCACAATAATTTCTATGAATATAATCTCTTGAGAACAATCTCTATAAACAATATCAAAAAATATTTTGTAATACTTATTAGCAGACATGATAAATTTTTTCTTCGGAAAACTCTATCTTAACAAAATAATATCAAATTTTTTATAAGTATAGTCATCATATATGTTAATATATACGTATAAATGTGACTTATTTATCTATACACATGAAAAAACGTTAATTTTACGGCAAAATATCCCATTTCCCAAAAATTGACTCTTTCATATAGAGATGTAAGAAAATAAATATTATTAATTTTAAAGGAGTATTCTGAAATACAAATTCTATAGACTCCTAATATGTATTCTTCTCAAAATTGGAGGATTCAGTTTGATATATATTCTTAACATACCCCTTCAATATCTTTATATAACTGTAAAAATATATATGTACTCTAGATATAGAAGATAAAAACATTATTTATCACAAAAATTAATCAATAAATACACCATGAGATTAAAAATGACTATGGAATGTATATTTGATGATGAAATAATATATAGGTACATAATTATTCTAATATTTCAACTAATTAGTATATATAACATTGTTAGAAATGGAATTTAAAAAAATAACAAACCATCTTGATAGTCATTTTGTAAAGGATGGGTAGTATTCCATAAAATGAAACTATTTGGATATATTGCATCAAAAAAAGAAAGTCATGAGATTTCATTCATAATGATTTAAAATTTTTTACTGAAAACAAAATTTTTTCATTTTAAAAATAACAATAATGAATATTGATACCATGGTGGAACTGAGAAAACAGATTCTATCCATCTTGGATAATGTTTAAAAAGATATATTATATTATTTTCATTATCCTTTAGGAGTGGGATATGACTCCAAATGAATAATAATTGACTATAAATACAATAATCAACCCTATTTCTAACATGATTTTACACGCACACATATTTCAAGTAAATGAGGACCTTCTTTCTAAGAGTTGGTTGTTTCTTATATTTTCCATAAGACATCGTTGAAAATGCATTGGCCGAGATTATGGTAGGTTAGGATCATCACATCCTTTTAGAGAAATATCTACAAACTCTAGGACTCATTTATTAATTCAATATTTCTTCTTAAATAATTAAAAAATTTCAATGTGGGACTAGTTTCTGATGTGATAATGTTCTGATCTAGACAATGTGTTGGATGCAAACCCTAAATTGAAATCGAGGTTCCACATATTCTCTTATTAATTTAATAGTTATTTTGACCAATGTCGGCTATTTGGTATCTCTAGAGTTTATTTTCATCTAATGATGTAGTTGGTACTTATACCTCAAAATTAATCACATAATGGAGGAACCTTAATAATATAGATTGGATGATCATCATAGAACTCTAGTCCCACATTAGTGATGATCGATGTGAAATCCCAGTGAACGTGTAAGGTCAATCATATTGCATGAGATTATACCATGGGATTTGAATCCTTGGTTGGGCCTTAACCATTGTAGGATTCCCACATTTTTCAAACATAGAGTAGAATATCAACTGATAATAATTTAGTGGTCTGATTGGGGATTACACATAGGATGATGTCCATATTTTCGGAACTACGAGAGGAATCTCAACTCACGGTGATTTGTATTTTTCTATTATAGATTGAACCTACGAGGATGTATATATCTCATGAACCATAAATAGAATATCAACCCCTAGTAATTTAAGTTTCTTTAGTTCATACAACTAGGATTATCCATTGTTATTGGAATAATAAAGAGTATCTCAACACATGGTTATTTAAAAAAATTTTCCATGAGGATTATCTCGCATCATGGTAAATTAATAATATCAACCATGAGGATTATCTCAACATATGGGAAATTAATTATTCTAACCATGGAGAGTATACCATCTAATGGTAAATTAATTATTTTCACCCTGAGGAGTATCTAGACTCACGATCAATTTAATTATTTTTATCCAATGTGGAGTATCTCATTATTTGATTAATTTAATATTTAAATCAATGATTATTATCTCATTTAATGATTATTTATATATTTTTATTGGAATAATATTTATAAGGATCATGGTTTTAATGATTTTGAAGGATAAATAACCTACATTGGAGTTTCCATGTAGTTATTTACAAAGGGGAATTATCCATATAGAATTATTGGCGGCTGGATTCAAAAAAAAATATATATTTCCTTGAGGATAAATTTTCTTATGGAGTGACTACCATGAAAAGTGATTTCTATAGGAACTCTTAGTTTGAAAATTCAGTAATTTTTCTTCAAAGATTCTATGAGGGGGATTCATGTCAGATCTTTATCCTCTCTATATGGACACCTTATTTTTTTATCCCCTCTCTACCCATTATTTCTTATGATAATTCCCTCCAATAAATGATCCTCTTTTATTATTCCTACATTTATTCTCTTATATATAAGAAGAAATAAATAAAATATACTCTCAATATGATGGCCAGTTCAGAAAAGGTTGTTGTAGGATATTTTAAAAGAAGCTTCACATAGAGGGATCGTAATGAACTTCTGGAAGTAATTTCTTTTCAATGAGGGGTCAAAAAAATAATCCCCAGACAAAAATTGAAATTTTTATGTATGAGGATAAAATGTACGGAATTTTAACACAATCTACACAACATACTCATACCGAATGACCAATATAATGTCATCAAATAATTAATATATACTATTATTTTCAACTAAAAAGTCACCCTCTTCTAGCAAAGATGTCATAATGGATCTTGCATCTATAAATGAATCTATTCTCTATGTGGACATCATAAAATGACACCATGGACAGAAAATGAATTTTTTTTGTGGAATGGTGAAAATATATTTCATTGGACCACAAACAATTATTTTCTTATAGAAATTTTACTCATGTATTGTGTGCATCAAATTGAATCACTATTTACATATCACATTGTTATATTATTCAGAAATTAAATTTTACCCAGATACTAATATTATGCATTGCAGCATGCATCCACATACTAAACTCATAAATAATTTATTATTCTTTAAAAATAATTTAAATTCATGATTTTTTATACTCATGATGAGATTTGAGTGGTCATAAAAATGGTTTAATATTCTATGTGGTTGACTTATTATCATAGATATTATGCTTTGAAAGATGTTATTGAATGAAATTACTCATACACAAAAGTTCTAATATTCAAATCCTAAATGAAAACCCTCTATCCACACAGTAATGATCATTTCGGACATGATGTCCCAATGAATTTATATTATTTGTATATGTTTATAATTTAGTGATATCGACACCTTCATCAAGGTTTTGAAAATCCGGTATTCCATTTGAAAATCATATGCAGTCTATGCATGTAACAATATCATTACCAAAGGTTTAAATGTATAGGATTAATAATATTATATCTACTATGATCGAACAACTCGAATTCATTGATTTTGGTTATCCCTCGCATGTAATTAATGAATAACCTTAATCACCATATAGAAATTTCTTCTTATATTATCACAAATAATTGTAATGATTTTCATCTCTTATTCATAAAAACCTTCTCATGGAATAATAAACTATCACATAACACATTAATCATCAGATTTTGTATATATCATCAACTGATCTTCATTGTGAACTCAACATCATTTTGCATACAATTCCTAATATTTTTTTGATATCCTTACTCTAATAAATTACACTGTTATTTTTAAATTAGAAAAATATATAATAGAATCATTTTCACATACAAGTAATATCATTTACATGATGTTAATTCACATATAATTCCTAATAATAAACCCTATTATGAAATTTAAGGATTTTTTTAAAGATCGTGGTTAGTTTTTTTTGAAACATCTGAAGACTTATGATTGATCTCACATGGAATTTATATTACTATGTGGTTTTGTCATAAAAAACACCATCCATATAATAACTCATATATAGGTGGTTGAAAAAATCATGAGGTCATGATTGGATGGATCGAATCGATCACATTGGAATATTTTACTTTTCTGTTAATCACTTAACACATGAATAATGTCTTACAAATAGATATGTTCAACATCAAACATGCACGTTGTTGTGAAATTAGTTTCTAATGGTACTAATATGATAATGAACGTAGAATCATGTAATGGATCCTATCTTATCTTATCATGCCTTAACTAGAGCTACCACATGTCAGTATCTCCTTTGATGTTCTACCAACCCATGACATGACATCTTATGGGAACTTTTCACCCTCCATTTTCATCTCTTCTAGTTGGCCGGCTAGATCCTAGGTGTGATTGAGGAGACACCTACATATTCTTTGTTGAGCTATCCATCTTTTCTAGCCATGTCTAGCCTATTATTTTTTTAGGTCATAATTCAAATATTAAATTAAAAATATTTTTAATGGTGGAATTATATAAATCCTTATAAAAATGATAGTTTAATTCAAATCATTATTATTCAATAATACTTCATCTTGGTCATTTATATAAAATGTTCATTATATTTTATGGCTTTCACACTTATATAATCTGAACTATAAAATGTTTCAAACAAATTCCCCATTGAATTGGATACATTCGACATGAAAATAATCTTGTTATAAGGTAAACATATTTAAAATCACCATGAATTTGAAATTCAGGGATTTTTTGAGCGTGTTTCCTGGGGGATTTTAGTTGTGATCAAGAGGATAATTGAACTCGAGCTATCTCCATCATCCAACATAAGTTGTAGCCTTATATATGGTATCATATATCCTAAAATTTTAATGTGTGTAAATTATAGGATGGGAAAGATGATTACGTGGGAATGAATTTGTTGTTTGGTCCCTGATAAGATGACTAGATTTCAATATGCATTCCATTGTATGGGAATGAAGCCTTTACATGTTTTAATAAAGGGGATTCTATGTTGATCAATATCATATATAGAGGGATAACATTTTAAAAATAGATTCATTGATAAATATATAAATTAAAAAATATTCTTCATAGATCTAAATAATATAAAACCTAGAGGATTTCTTCTATTCTATATGGATTCATGTTGATGAATACATGGTTCCATTGGGTTGTTCCATGGATATACATCTCAAATTAAAAAATAAGGCCACATGGGGAATGGAACTCTATGTGGTTTAAGGTCATGAAGTATAGAAAGATTACCTATAGATTAAAATCAAAATGGGACTAGGTACCATAATATTGGTTCTAAGAAATAGATATCTGATGTTATTTATTCTGATGCCAGTGGAACTAGTGTGAATGAAATGATTTTTTCTATTAATAGAAAAGTGTCCCTAAAATCTTATTAACCTTTTATTTTTACTCCAATTTAATCAACACCACTAATGGGAGACTTTTAAGGAAAAACTTTGATTTTTCATAGGCAAACTTTTGTGAGCTTCCAACCCATAAAAATTTATACCTTTCATATTGATTTAAATTATCACGTTTTTTAATAGGCTTTGCATGTTATATACCCAATGATTAGGGACTTTTATTTTTTCCATTGTTTAATTTGTTGGCTTCAACATTGAGAGTACTATGACTTCTTTAATTGGTAGTTTATAGTGATAAATGCTGGACCAATGAAGGGGTAGGATATAAGGTCATGCATAATTGACTAATTTTTGATGTGGTTTAAAGGCCACATGACTTGTACTTCGAATGTTGGGTCAGATGATCAATTCTGAAATGACCAATGTAAGATCAGTGTGAATGGATAGGTCAATACTGGTATAGATGATCTCATTATTATAGAATCATTGTTTAATGTCATTTTCCTTATACTGAGGATTTCAGTTTATGGTCATGATGTTTGGAACATTGTTTAGTGTGATTTTACAACTGGAAAAGATCAAAATAATGATTTAGTATCATGAAAAAATAGATACACCCATATAAGAAGGGGTTAGTGAATATAGAGTCATTATGATTCTTTGAATTTAAGAATTTCACATGCATTCATAACATTGATATTACATCAATAATTAAAATATGAGGTTTATGATGTTTCTAAATCATAACCATCAAATGTATGAAAAAATTGAGATGGAGACTGCTAGGGAATATAATAATCATTGGTAATGGGAGAAAACAAATACCACACTCAGTAAATGGGTATTTGCAGGAGTAGGGTTCCCATCACCATAATCAATTTAATAAAATCAAATTGGGTTCTAGTTAACCTTTCCCCAAGGACCTGGACATATACAAGGGGTTACATCATAGGCTTTAGGGAAAAATGTGATATTCACCAGCATCTCCTAGGAGGCTACATTCATAACAATCAAACCAGGACACCAATGTTCCGCATGAGAATGAACGAAGAGGATTAATCAATACAATTGGAGTTATGATGTATCTATAAGACGATTTAAATTAACTTAATGGAAAACATTAATTTTCAAGAAGGTTTTAAAACCCATAATGGTTATCCCATCATATTTGATCACATTCTCATGGGAAATGGATACGTCATCATATTATATTCATTTTTAGTTATAGTTCATTCAATTAGGAACATGATTATTTATTGTTTAACTTCATTAAACATGGACTAAATTTTAACGATGATTAAGGTTGCACAACAAAGACAAAAAGTATGGCACATCATGAACAATGATGTCATTGAAGAACCTGATGTGAATGAAAATACGATTACTATGATAGATCATCCCACATGGTGAAACACATTGTTTATGATCATTATTCTTGGACCAAATATTGGTATCTCGTCTTAGGATAGATAATTGCATCATTATTTTGTACCTTGTCAGAATAAGAATCAATACACACATTGTTATTTGATTGGACAATCCTCCTACATAGATCAGGCTCATATACTGGGGAAGGGGAATATTATTTTTATCATGTTTCTATAATCTAGAAAAGATGTCATGGAATCTTATATGCAGATCCATCTCATGCACATTTTAATTCCATGTAGTAGAAGCTATGTTCTCTATTTTTTAATTAGAATTTAACTCAATCATGTTAGAAAAATGATTGTTTGGATAATATAATCTCACATGATTCATTCTCAACATGAAAAAAATGGGAAACAGGGAAATCATTAAAAAAACATGATTGTTCATTAATGGGAATATGTAGTGTAATTTTCATTAGAAAGAAAACAAAAATCTCTACATGTATTTGGATTTCAATGAATTACATGGTCGAAATTAATGAAAGATTATGATTGGGACTAAATGTAAAAGATCAATTCATCAATTCATATCCAACATTATGAGAATTTATCAACACCTTGATCATATAATGAAACCCCTATATAGATTTAGCTCACATGTGGTGTATTTTCACATTAATATTTCTTCCTAGTATTTGATTGAAATAAGGTGAATATCCATAGCTAGTACCCATGTTAAAATACCTAGGATAATTTCTAAAAATATTTTATTTAAACCTAATATTTATTTGTTAATAGGGATCATATTTCCTATACAATTACATAGATCTATCTCTTATGTAGGTAATGAGATGCATATAATGTACAATGTGTCCTATGGTTTAAGGTCATGCTACAAGGACATGGATGTTCTATACTTTAGGGTCATATGATGAGGACCTTGCTTAATAATTTAACATCATGATTCTTAGATGAGTATCATATAGTTTACATCATTTTATAAGGATATTGGAGATGTAGTTTAAAATTTCCTTTTGAGGAAAAATATTTTACATATTGATGTTTTGTAACTGAAAAAGGTGAACCGATGTGATGATTTCGTTAATAATTTTTAGAGAATCCTCACATTGGTTCAATTTTATTATTCTCAATTGAAATTCAAATATATTCATTTGATGTATACAATTTCATGCATTTTAATAGAATCATGGTTAATGATAAAGATCATTTTTCATGACCTCCTAGTTAAATTCCAGGTCATGTGAGCCTAACAACGGGACACACATTATAAAGGTAATGTTTCATGTATACAATTTCATGCATATTAATATCACATGATGAGGAAAAGTGGTCGATGTTGTTTATGGTCACATAGATTTGGCCAGTGGCATGGGTGAGATATCTTATCTAGACATCCATAACAAACCTAACACGAAGATGGGCCTCAGGGCATGAATTCAAGTGAAGACATTATCATTGGTGAGAAATAACATACAAGTAGGCTTGGGACTGATGTTCCATGAATCATTATATGTCCCATTGAAATTTTAATAAATACACACATAGTTATTGAAATCCCCTGGAATTGATCAGGTTTTCATGGGGGGATATTTTTTATCACAAGATTATAAATTGATGTGAAACCCTTCCAGAAATAAACATGAGATATAGATCATAAATATAATAATTGGGGGTTTTTATATTGATATTAGTCCCATGATATATATATTGATTATCGGAACATATCTCTTCAAAGAGAGAATCATGACACACAATCTTCTATAAATATTTCCAACACAAATTGAACATTTGTGTGGAGAGGAGGAATTTTTCTTTAAAAATGGACTCATATGAGGGGTGAGAACCCACACTGGGCCCACCTAGATAGATTATTTTTGTATAGAGGATATTTAGGGAGTTTATTATATTCATGATAGAACAATAAATATGATATAGGAATCAATACATATCTCATCAATGTAATAATCAATCCAAATGTAGCACATTGATTTATGGGTGGTAGGATACCAAAAACTAGTTTTATGTTCCACTCAAACAATGACCAAAAAGCCCTGTAGATTAACATCATGTATTAAATTCATTTGGTGTTCCTTTTAAATTATTGTGTCCAAGACCATGTTAACCCTAACATGAATTGATACACCATGATCATATGGGGAAGCCTTTTCCAAAACCCCTAATGACATACGAACCATACTTTTAGTGATAAAAAAGTACTAGAAATAGTTTATTTCACCACGTATAGGAGGATAAAATAATATATATGTGATTTTTTTATCATGTGGCGGATGATCCATGATGTAGAATCTAGTTTCCACTACATATCTCACATATGGGATAAGTAATACATACATTGTTTTGGGAAACCATTTCGTTAATGTATTACAAAAAGGATAAAGGTTACCTAATGTGAAAAATATGATATGAAGTCCAATCAACATTTTCCTAGTATTTATGGATGTCATGTCAATAGATTCATCACATGTTTGTGACACAAGTATTTATGAGCTAGTTTCATAAGTAATCCTTTTCATGGTACATTGGTTAAGAGTAAATTTCAATATCATGTCTTGAAGATATTATTGTACAGTTTAATTCCATCTGACTAGTATGGTATGGTTCAACCATTTTAATTTCATGTGAAAAGGACCGTTGTGTAGATTACGGTCATACCGAAAGGATTATTGGTTTCCATAGTTTATTAGGTATCAAATATTTCACCAATGATTGTTGAAAGATGGATTTTTTGACTAGAAACAAACAAATACAATGTGAAGAGAGGTATAAGGGACCAATGACTTGTAAAAATCATCTTATAAAGGCTATAAATTTTAGGTTGGGAGTATGAAAGAGGGTCTACGGGTCCCTAAATCTCTTGTGTAGATAGTAATTAATCCACATGTAGTTATATGATGGGTTGTGTTGAGATACCAGTGTTGGGAGTGCTACATCCTCTCTAATGAGAACCCACAGAATATCATGGTTTAAAATCTCATTGCATTGAATAAACCATATAGTTTAACTTTTTTTGGTATGTTCATTGAACACATAGTTTATATTCATATTGTAAGACATTAATTTCCACCTTGTGGTTGGGTCGATGTATCATGATATTCACATACGATATCTCTTATTTTTTATATGAGGATTCCCATGTTCATTTCACATGGTATTTTATCTTTTATTACAAGTAATCTCATCCATATAATGTGAGGCCTCCCATGTTTTTTACAAGGGATATATATAATAAATTTGATTAGTTTTACAATATGTTACATAGAAATTGGGGATTTGTAGTATAAATTCATAAATCCCAAACTATGGTTTCATTTAGTTTAAGGATATATGTCAAGGACCTATATGAATTTTAAATTCATATAGAATGTACTATGGGGTATTTTTGTTTATGTTCAAATAACTATGTCCATTAAGACATAACACATCAGGCATAGTGATCTTCTAGTGGACTGAGAATAACATGCTTTCATGTATCATGAGTCTTACGATTTATTAAATATAATATGCTTTCATCTACTTACATATAGAGACAATTTTTTAAGCCAGAGTGTTTCCAAATTAAAGGTCAAAAAATTTCGTGGTAGGGAAAATAATTAGGATGATGTTTCATGATATCCACAATAGGTGTCTTGGTCCTTGGATTCTCTAGAAGGATTTTCTTTAAATTAGTATCTGAATTATGCATCCATGTCCTCAAATTTTAATCAATTGACCTTAATTTGTTAATATTTCAGTGATAGAAATCTTGGAGGACTTAATAAACATTAGGTGTTCTACACATTATTTCCACATGGCTAGTGTTGAGGTTATTGTATCAGTGATTTCAATATCTCATCATATATATGCATATGAATCCATTACTTTAGGAAAAATCAAAAATTAATTGTTTTTCCTATCAATTAATAGTACGAGTCATAAATCATATTATCATTAAAATAATCATGTTGTTTTTTGTTAACTCATGGGTGCTTAATCTAATTATTTTTCATGGTGTATAAAAAATACAAGGCCACCTACTATAGTTTTAAGGAATAAACTTTTTTTATCAAGTGATAATTGAAAACATTGATTCCCCATTCAGCCCCATCAACCTCTATTGTTATAGGATCATGGTTGAATTTTATATCTTGGAGACATTTCCCTAATATTTATTAATTCAACGAGAGAAGATGAATCATTGGAGGCCTTCGAGGATGATGGATTCTCTTTTATATTGGGGTAATTATAATCTTTAATATGTTATTTTGAATTTATTAATGTCTGACCACATCTGTAATGCACCTGATGACGAGGTGTGTAATATGAAATTTCTCATATCCCTATTGTCTTGGGGACATTAAAATATGCAATTCCCCTAGCCTAGTGGGATGGGGTCGGGTGGAATGTGGTTTGGAATTCACCACATAAAGGGTGAAAATATTTAAAATACCCTATTTCTAAGGGATGGGGTACTATACTATATGGAGGACCACTATATGAGGATGTTTGTATTACATCATGGGTAAAATATCCGTGAATCGTCTCCCTAGTTACTTCAAATATAACCTCATTTTCATGCTTCAACTAAGCAATCTGTTCTTTATAAAATATGGACATTTCATCCTTAAGGGGTTGAGAAGTATAAGAATCATTAAAACAATTTTCTTTTTAAAATGTATGATGGGAGGAAAATGATGGTAGTATCAACATAAAATCCATAGATTTGATATTCGATTGAAATTGGCAAAATTTTACATCAATTTTTCAATCCTAATTTTAAACATAGTCTATAATTATTTCTCTAGTGGTTTTCATGGTATCACAAAGCCCTCTATACCAAATGCATGTGGTAGAGTGTAAGATAAAATGTTTGGTCTTAGAATATTGTTGAAATGTACAATATTCCTCATAAAAAATGGTCTCGTCATAAATATATGGATAATATTCAGACCTAGTTGATAACATATTGATGGAAACACAGTTGAACTAGTGATTATATCTATTTGAATATACTATTTGGTGGGTCACCACTGGTTATCTCATTTGGTGGGATGGTTCCCATTCAAGGATATTTATTGAAACATCTTCTAAATGTGTATTGGGGTTGTATAATGTCAGATGACCATCATCGATCATCCACAACTGCAGAAATTTTATGGGGATTCATTCATGGATCTACATTCCCATCATAGGATATTAAAGTAAATAATATGGAGGGTCACTCTACCTTACATTATATGGATTCTTGATATCAGGATGTAAAATTGTGTTTTCATCCAGAGTAATGGTGAAGTACCCAGGGACCTGATCATTATGGATGGAATATAATTTATACATCCTCCTTTCAAGGTTATGTTTATTTGTCCTTTTTTGATTGTGGTTGACAACAATTTCTTTGACATTTTAAAATTCTAATTTTTTTTGTTGTTTTTTTATAATCTCTTTCCTTGGTTCTAGAAATATAATCATGTGTACATTGTGTTAATGTTGAATACTCTCAAAAACCACAATGGAACAACACAGGTAAATGAATTTTTGAAAAATAAACCCACATGGTTTCCACCCATATATCTAATAACTATTCCTATAGAATTTTTTCCTATGGAATATGTTAGACGCTTAAACAATGCAATGAAATGCATCAACATCTCGTTTTCTAAATTTTTGTAATTAAAATGATCAAGGAATATCATTTTATATAATGTATAGAGGATTTCAAAAATAAATTTTTAATGACGATCTCACTAGCATGAGGTAGACCTTGCTACAATGTTACTATACTAAGAAAAGGTGGGGCCTTTCAGGATATCCATAAGTCATCTAATCTTCTTATCCTCTCACTACTAATATACTATATTTATCTAGACCTCAGGATTCAACATATCTTACTGAAATTGTTGTTAAGTACCCCTTTCTCAGCACTAGATAATGTGATGTTAAAGGGGGATTTATTATTGCTTGTAAAAACTAAATGACAATAGACCCCCATTTATCAGTTCTAATAAATCAACTCTTATAAAATAGGCATTTATCAGTGCTCCTAAAATGTTTTGATAAAGGGGGGTCTTTAGTAGTGCTTCTAAACAGGAACTAATAAAAGGGTGGACTTTATCATTGCTTTTTTTAGAATCACTGATAAAGACCCCCACACTATCAAATCTTTTTTAGTCGCACTAAATAAGGTTATATTTAAAAAAAATCATTAATGGATACCTATAGAATATGTTATGGATCGTTGAAGGCCTTTTGGTTTGTTTTTGTCTCTATAAACATGATTGATGGTTCTCGTGGGTTCTTGTGTAATATAGATCATTGAAATATTTGATTTGATATGTGGTAGAGCAAAACTGGAGACACTATTCGAAGTTCATCATTGTTTGAAAGTCCATTGATTGTGAAAAAACCATAAATCCCCACAAAAGGCATTAAAACTCTTAAAACTCTAAAACAATCATAAAATTCGATTCATGAGTTTATTTTTACTCCACAAATAATAAAATATATTCTTATGAAATGATCTTAAACAATATAAATTTTAAATCATTTGATAAACAATGGATGAACATATATTATAGTTTCAAATAATTATAAAATCGAACTCGAATTTCAAACAACCATATCATTTGTTCTGTGTGTATTTATGGGCAATACCACATATCAAATCGAATCATGAAATGAGATATATTCTAGAGATGTTATTAGAATATGTTTGAAGAGATTTTTGTAGTTTATAAATCTGAGAATGGCCCAAATGGCCTACAAAATAGTGTTTTTTTATCGCCAACCCCAATTTCAAAAAATTAAAAATGGATATAAAACCAAATATGGGGGTCTTTTAGGTTATTCCTCATAATATATTGAATAATGATTCATAATATTTTACATGTTTGGTTTTGGAGATGAATTTTTATCTCAGATCAGAAGTTATGGCCATTTAAATTTTTTCTTGATTTAGGGATTTCACAATTTATTAACATCTGTATGTGTTTTAAGTGTTTATAAGGATAATATCCATTTTAAAAAATTATTTATAAATAAATATATAATTAAAAAATAAATATAACCACATATATAAAAATATATAAAAATATATAATTACATAGATAAAAAATAGAATGAAATATATTACAATATATAGACATGTAATAAAATGTAAAAAAAATAGTTTAGTGAGGTAGAAAATGAGCTAGAGTTTATGTTGGATGTCTCAGGATCAAAAATCCATGGAGGTATGGGACAAAACTAGTGGTGGGGTTATCTAAAGTACTTATAAAGGGGTGGGGGAAGCACGAATAAAAGGGTCAGGGTAAGAGCTAATAAATTGAATGGGGGTGATAAAAATCATAATTGTTATCAATGAGGCCTTTATTAGTGCTATTTTAGCTATATCAATGGACACCTTTCATAGCACTAAATAAATTGTTTATAATGGTAGATTTTAAGATAATAAAAAATCCATGATAAAGGGATCCCTTATCGGAATTTAGAAAAGAACTGATAAAGGCCACTTTATCATCTATTTTTACATGTTCTTTAAAATATAAATCAATAAATTATCTTATATTATTAGTGATTTTATAGCACTGACAAATAACATTTACTAATACTCATAATAATTTGATCTGATATAGTGTCTTATAATTATGGGGGTAGAAAAATTGGCCATCACTTAAAAGAAAAGTGGGTCGCATTCTGCTATATATCACCCTCACCATCGAATTTAGAGAAATGTTTGTTATTGATATTGGTAGGAGACGATTTGAATCTGCCCAGATTAATCCTTTTAGAAAAGAAGGTAATAATGTAATCAATTAACCATCCCTATATGAGTTAACCTTTTAATAGTTTCATCTAGTGGTTGCTGATCAATTAACAATCGTTGGAGCACTGAAAATAAATTTCCCCTATTATAGAATGTACTTATTAACATAATATCAATTCAAGAGGGTGGATTAATTCTTCCATTAATGGTTGATAAATCTTCTCACATTGAATGGGTTTAGTTGAAGGAATAATATCTTCAATATTTTCATTGTACTTAATTCATTTTCATTCCCTGAATAATAAATAATTGACTAGCTGAATTAATACTACACTTTCTTGAATTTGATCAATCTTCATTCCTATTGTGATTTCTTCAACATGGTTTGGTGGTGGGTGCATAGTGATTCTTCCCACAATGATTTGATTTTTAATAGTATCAATCATTAAATCACATTCATGTCCAAGTGTTTTGATATCCACTGATGTGAGACATGTGGTAGGAAAATTATATTTCCATATGGAAAGAATATCAATGATCTAGGTATTTATATACACAATAAATTATACTATATATGACTTGAAGGATAAAAATTCACTCAACCATATGGGTTAGGGTTTCCCTGGGATTCTACTATCACAGAGGGGAGATAAATTGTTTATTGAAGTTCCTATCTATTAAAAACCTATAATTGGACATGGTCTACAATAGAGATGTGTTTACGAGCCTCAGAGTTAATTTAAATACCAGTAATCAAGACCCCCACTAGATTTCGATGATTTGTTGTCCCCAGATGGCTCTATTTTTAGAATATTGAATCTGGATGGCTATGATAGGAACTCATTAATTTGTAGTTTCTTGATGAATTTTTGTCACACATCGGTGACAACGACTACAATGAACAATTCCATTCTTAGTAGCTCCAATATAATATCCATTATATGATTGAAATCATCCCCCCACCCCATGATATGGAATGAATGAATTATTCCCCTCTGAGGATGGGATCCGAATGCTATTGGATGTGATTATGAGGGCCACTTTATTCTTCGCATCACATTTCCTGTTGTATGATCTATGGGTCTTCACCCATTAGATGCATTCATGCAATTCTTCCAGTGATGGGATAGATCCATTGTTGTGTTACCTCCAAAAAATAAAATACACTAAATGGTTCTTTAAGTGTTGTCATGATGATAATATACATCGATTCCATGAATAAATGGTATTTATGGCCTTTAAGTCATTTATTTGGTTAGTCCTCTTGTTTTTAGTAGTTTCTATAATGATGCTACCATCATCATCATAGATAATAGAATTCATTGGTGGATTTTTATATGCCATTTGGATTGAATTCTATGTGTTATGAATGGGATACACAAGCAATATACACATCAATTCATCATCACATACAATAGTCCATAGTCGATTTATTTCCTACAATGTTGATGGTTTCATAAAGATCCACTTAATTTCCCATGATAATGGCCTGAAAATTGAAACTTAAATTATAACATTGTTGAGAGGTTGAAGTTGGGTTGACTATTTTCTATATCTGATGGGATTTTATTCATCTACTCATTTTTAGATAATGCATACCTTCTTTCCAAAGGAAAACATCATGAGTATTTTTTCAATGACTTATTTGAAAATGAACTAACATATTAGATGTGTTTTTGGGCTCATCACAACGTTTTAGGGGGAATTATTGTCCAATTAGGAACTTTATTATTGATTTAAGACATGTGTGTGAATCCTTTACAAATCCTAGTGTGGGACTAGATACCTGTTTGCTAAGGATTTTATCAAGACCATTTGTTTTATGTGGACCTCTATATTCATTAGAGATTCTCAGTATTCTATTATTAATTTGATGAACCATTAGTATAATGTCATTTAGTTGGGATATTTGGAGATTATTTTCATCTATGGAGGTTGTTGGTGTATTGAATTTGGGACTGAACACTGAAGAGTCTTCCTATATATTGAGTGAAAGAAGAAATAAATACACACATAGATCTATGGAATGTGTAAAGGGGAAACTAAATTAGGGTGAGGACTCAATGTGGAATCATATGTAGACTTATAAATATATGAATCAGATCTAATGTGGATAAATTGAAAGGCATGGACTTATAGCTAAAATGGAATCCCATAACGAAGGAACTCCCATAATAGAGATGTGATGGTCATTATAGAACACTAATCCCACATGATTAATGAAAAGTGTGATAAATAAGAGAAATTTAAAGATTAGTCACAATGAATGAGAGCATACCATGTGAAATGAAGAGTTCATTGGGACTTTCACCTAGGAGGTTGTACATATATCTATAACCATTAAGATAATATAATCATTTGATAATTGGGAGGTTTTTTTGGGGCTTACACCTAAGAGGATGCCCATGTTTCTAGAATCCGTAGGGGAATCTCAAATCAAGTTGATTTGGAATTTTTTTTGTTGGGTCATACACATAGGAGGATGCCATTATTTTTGGAACCATGAGGAGAATTTCAAATCATGTTAATTTATGATTGGTTGGGTTTAAGACATAATTGAATGCCAATATTTCTGGAACATTGCGGATTTTCATGACTCATTGTAATTTAATATTTTTAACCATGAGGAGTATCTTTACACATGGTAAATTTATTATTTTAACCATGAGCACTATCTCAACTCATAGTAATTTAATTCTTTTAACCATGGGGTGTATATCTAATCAAGAGAAATTAAATTTATTAAACATGAAGTTTATCAAATGTGTTGATTAATTTTGTAATTTGTAACCATGATATGTATCTTGAATCATGATTAATTTAATATTATGAACCACGAGTATTATATCGAATCATTATTAATAAAATATTTTTACATTGATTATATTTTGGAGGATTCCCACAGTTCATTGTTGTAAAGGATCATATTTCTGCATAGAAGTTTCCATGTATGTATTTGTGAAGGAGTACTAGGTATGGAATTTTGTGAAGGATGGCCATATAACATATCAAATAACATTATTTCAGAGATATTTCCCTATTGAGGAATGCCTCCCAATGTGATTTCTAGAGGAACTCATTGTTTGAAAATTTAGTAATTTTAAAAGAATGATCCTAGGATAGGGAGTCATATCTGATCCATCTCCTCTCCATCTACACTCCTAATCTCTTTTCTCATCTATTTTATAGTTATTTCCAATGATAATCCCCTCATCCATGATGTTATCCAGTTTTCTTCTACCAGAATCTTTACTGGTACTTATAAGTAGTAGTATGTAACTTGTTTTCCCAATCTACTAGTCAAGTCATAATAAGAGATTGTAGGAGAATTGCATAAGAGCTCTGCATAGAAATCTCTCAATGGACTTTGTTAATTAATTTATTCACATTGTGGGATTCATAATAATAACAACTCATAATGAAAAAGACATTCATTTTTGGGAGGAAAAAATGTACCACCTTGGACCTCAAAATATACTACATCTGTATACTGAATGAAACATATATCAATCTCAAATAATTGAAACAAACACTTATTTTTATCCAAAAACTTATCCAAACATATCATAGTCATTTTAATGGAACATTCATCCACAAATTCATTCATTATCTTTTTGGAAGTCATAAAATGAGGCCTTAGAACGAAAATGGATGAAAATGTATGACCCTAGAAACAATAAATAATTTTCATCCATAAACTATCATGACCACAAAAAAACCTTACCATTTTCCTAGTGAACTAGAATATTTTTTTGGAAACTAAATTTCACCTGCACATGGTTTAATGTTTTATGAATGTGACTTATTGACATAGATATTAAGCTTTGTATGTGGTTATTTCATGCAATCCCCCATATGTGAAAGGCTTTTTTTGAAATTCCTACATTCAAACCCACTCTCAGCATACTAATCTTCATCACCGACTCAATATTGCAAATAATTTATATGATATCCTACATGTCTCCTATATAAAATCTTTCATCTACAGAAGACCTCATATGTGGGAGTTTGAATATGATTTTGATGACATGATTTGATGGATTGAATCAAATTCATTAGATGGATTGTATTTTAGGCATATCATTTAACTGATGAACAATGTTCTTCAAATATACTTATCAAATATCAAAAAATCATGTGGGTTTGGCTTCAGTTTATAATGAAACTGATTCAAAATCCTCTTATAAAAATGTATAGGTTCCTCTCCCATCATATTCCTCCAAATACAGTAACACCTCATGTCATCCCTCTTCTCAGCTATGCTACCGACCCAAGGTCTAGCTTTAAACAGGTACATTGCACCCCCCCACTTTCTAGATATGATAGATAGCCTCCTAGATCCTCAGTGTTGTTGAGGATGCTCCGACATATTCTTTGATTAGCTGGCCACCCTGGTCATGCATGGTTGGATTATTTTTTGGCTATGGGAGAATTTGAATACATATATGAAAAATATATGATAATTGGGAATAATATTTTTCCTTAAAAAATTGATACTCCAACTTCATAATTTATTCTTCAAAAATACTACTTCCATGTCCCACATTGAAAAAATTAAGTGCATTCAATGGGTTTCACACATCTAAAATCTCCAGTGAAAATGGTGCTAATAGAATCAAAATATGCATTATAATTCCTTTAATATATAAAATTTTCTAATACAACTATCACATATTTTTTTTTCAATATTCATCACATCAATGGTATTTTTGATCCCATGTTATAACTAATATAGACTAAAAAATATTTATTATTAATTCCATATATTTATTCCATTCCTAGATATTTGTTTCATTCCACTTTTGACATTAAAGATTTTCACTCTCTAAAAATATTGATTATTTGATTATAATTTTGGATCTATTTTAATCTCAAGGATTCATTGAATTCCATTTCAAATATCCAATAAGAGAAATACATTTAATTAAAACCCATCAATGAGCCAAGAAAAATACATTCTTCCCTTATTGTAGTTCAAAAAATGAATTCCCTTCTTCATAAATTGGAAATGATTTATGAACCATAACTCTATATCTAGAAACGTTTTCATATATTCTGATGTTGATTATAGTAAAAAAAATCATTTCATGCAATTGAAAATATTATATTTTATAATATTCATAAATTATAATACCATCCTCTCATAATGGTTTTTAATAATCAATTATTGATGATTGGTAAACATCAAAACCATTTTAAGCCTATTTTGGTCCATAAATCATTACAATTAATGTGATATATATTTGTATCACAAAAACTCATAAGATAAGTAATAAATTATCAAAATAATCCATGGTTGATGTTTTAAATTAAGGATCTGATATGGATTCATGCTATCTATTATCATCTAATGTATAATATTGTTATCAATATTTCAAAATTATAGAACTTTTTGATCAATTTTACTTCATTGTGGACAATCAGCTGGACAGTGTAATTTTCTCATATGATATTCACCCATATACATTCAATCATAATCATTTTACATAATATGAATTTTCAAATTAACATTTTAGATGAGGAATTATAAGAAGATACCAAATTTTTTGAGGAGTCTTGATAATCTATGATTTGTTTTTATGATTATATCATGATTCTTATAATTTAAGATACATTGAAGGTCTTTTGTATTATTCTCTATATATCAAATAGTCTTTCTGGTATACATGTATCTTTATGCACCCTTAATGAATTGGGAATAATATTTTAATTATATTATAATGTGAATCGAAAATAATTTTCTCTTTAGTAGGTATGTATTTTACCAACTATATCAAATATATAAAACTGTTGTCAATATTCCCATATTGGGTCTTAAAATAAATCAACCATAATACCATTGATAAAACTGTAAATTTTATACAACATGGAATTTTTTTAGCATCACTATATAGGCCGTCAATAATTTATTCATTCTCAACTTCCTCTACATTAATTTCATTAATCATTTCATCAAATTAATCAAACTTATCATCTTGGAAATCATTATCATCAATTGATTTAGAATTCTACCCAATTTCTCCATATTGAATCCAATACTCTAACTCAAATTATAAACATAATAAATTAAATGATCATTAATTTCTCAACTTTTTAACTTTTTCATACTTTAATATTTCAACCATAGAGAGAATAACATTTCATTGTTGGGATAATTTCATTTAGAAATTAAAGAAATCATTGACCCCTTCCACACATTCATCACTCTTTTTCATACAGTAATCTAACTATGACTCATTATCACCTATAACAAGTTTCAATTATTTAATATATGTTATTTTATTTTGAAATATAATTTCAAAATTTCTTTTATAAATCACAAATGAAACAAATAGAAGAAGAAAAGTATAATTTTATAATCATGTTCATTATATAATTAAATAATATTCAAACTAGATGTTTTATTAACAAAAAATTAAAATAGAATATTTTATTTATCAAAATATTTCATTGAAAATTTTGTATTTGTATTTTTAGTAAAATTAAATCAAAAATATTTTTTTTATTTTTATAAAAAAATTTATATTTTGGAATATTTTTTACTTTTTAAAAAAATGTAAATAAAAAATATAAAAAATTCAATTTTTAATTTTCAACATATAAATTAAAAATGTTTTTAATAAGAATTGATTTGAATATCTCAAAAAAATCAATAATTCAAATAAATATGTACATGTCAAAAAACTCAATATAATTTATATAAATTAATATATAATAATATTAATTTATAATAGAGAAAATAAAATTTAGAAATATTTTTAATAAAATTTCTAAAAAAGAATAACAATTACACACATTTATGAACATTATTTTAGAGATTGTAAATTAATTAATAATTTCATAATTCAAATTTAAATATGAATGAAACATATATCATTAGATAAAAATTATTTATGAATATCTACCCATGAATATATATTTTTATTTTAATAAGTATCATTAGTATTTAATAGAGATAGATAAAAATATGAACGTGTACATCATAATGTAATAGGAATTAACAATGATTGTAAAAAGATATTATAATTTTTAAATGAAATGGCACTTATTATGTAATGTGTCAATTAAAAGTAGATTTAGATTAACAATTAAATTTTTTATGTTAAATATTGTCATGATAATAATAGATTCTATAGTAATCATAATGGTAAATAACCTAAGAAAAAATAATTATGATTTATAAAATCATAATGAAACAATGTTAATGATAATGAATAACTGAATGAAGATATTCAATTTATTATAATGATTTTCATATAATAAATTACAACTTTTATGTTTTGTATCAATAATGGATAATCAATTACTAGAAATCCTTAATGTAATATAAATCATAAAGCTCTTCCTCTTGTAATGATTGGATTATATATACCAATAATATTTTCAGATAATAAAATGAATATCACAAGTATACAGTCCATGGTGACTCAATTTAATCTTCCATTAAAACTTTAAAATAATCATCTCCTACATTTACATTTGATAGAAAATAAATAAAGTAATTATATTTTAATCATATTTAAATAATAATGATTTAAATATTTAGTATATATTATTTTTTATTATATTCATTAGAAGAAATATTTTAACATAAAATATATTTCAAATGAAAGAAAATATATAAAAAATGAAAATTTTTAAATATTTGAAAAAAAAATACAAAAAATGGATAATGTTATAAGATACCAATATATATTCTTGAGTAAAATTGATTGAAAAAAATATTATAATTTATTAATTAAATGTCATTTTTTAATGTGTAATCATGAGGAATATAATTATAAACCCAAAAATTTGTATTATGATTTATTTTTAATGATGATAATGGATATAAAAATTTGGTCCTAATATTTTTAATAGCCCATACAAATATTTAATATTTCTAAATAAATAAATATACATAGGATTAAGACAATGATAGAAATGTTAATCCGAAGAAGTCATATTTAACCAAAAAGGTGGAAACTAATGGACGATAGGTGTGGATGATAGTGGTTGATGGTGGATGAAATAGATTTTACTCTTATGTTCCAATGAAATAATGTTTTAGTGTTCTATTCATGATAGAAAACCAATTGTTTTCACCTTGTGGAAAACAAACCATATGATGGGTAAAATTAATTTTAAAACTATAGAAGGTATTTTATTTGAGGTATTTAATAATATATATTAAAATCTACTTTTGACATGTTTATTAAAAAAATTGTGTAAAAAATAGGAATTGTTTCCTGTTATAAAACAACGTGTTTCAAAAATAAATACATCGTTTGTTATGAATTGATTTTTCAAATTATGTTTGGATTAGTGTTACTTAATCTCACAAATATATATTATATTTACATTACTAGCAATTTATATAGTGAATATAAATTCAACTAATGAATATGATGCATCACTCATTTCCTCACAATCAAATTAGGAAGTTAACTCCCACTATTTGGATTTGTTGTTAATACACATTCCAATTATCAATTTAAAATTTAAAGTGAATATTATCCTCCCCATTAATAATAAAGAATTCTTATTTATGGATGTAAGGGTTAAATAAAACTAATTTCATGGTACTCATCTTATTCATTATGTAAGAGCTAAAATCTAGCCCTCCGCCATTATTATCCTTCCTTTTGAGAGTTCAATGATTATTAAATTTAGATAATAATGAATCCACATTTCTCAAGGAAAATAAATATCAATTAATAACCCTAAATTAAAAATTATTGGGCTCAATGTATAAAATAAAATTCATTAATCTTGACATAAATTGTTGTTCATAATGTTTGTTGTCTTATTATTGATTCTAAGAGATGTATGGACATGTTTATTAATGATTGAAAATAAATGAATTTGATATGATAGTTTTGTTTCCTATTATTTCTATAAATTGAATCACATTAAAAATAACATTATCTAAAAGTTAACGTGTAAGGTGAAGGATTATAGGATTTTTGAATATTTTTGGGTTTTTAAAATAGTTTGTACCAGTTCTAGAATAGTTTTTTGATTTTTTTGGGAATTTTTTAATCTAAAAATGATATTTTCATAAGTCTAGAACTATGAATGGTCTATTAATTATCTATATAAATTTCATTCAAAATATTATTTATATTCATATAAGCTATATATAAAGGTGATCCATCTCTATATAATGAAATTCCAAACTATATTAATGGTCATCCATGCATACATAAGGGTCATTAATATTTTCATAGATGTAAATAATCTCTACATGAGGGTCATTAAACTCTTATTAAGGATCATTTAAGACCGTATACGAATATTTTACATGGAATATATGAGTAACATATATTTGATTCATAAAAATTGTTGTATGATTCATGAAATAGAGGAAATTTTGGTATTCTATATTGTGATAATTCATGTTTTAAGAATTTAATTTTATAAATATTATGACAAAATCTTGAGATACATTTTGATATAGTCTTAAATGAATTAAATCAAAATTATGATGTTGTTTTTAACAAGACTTTGAAAATGCAAAAGGTCCATTAAGAGATACACATGATCCATTAAGAGAATATGTTGTATTTCTTGTTAATGGTTATCAACTATATATTGTAATCCATTGGATTATTTCTAGTGGAATGTCTGATCTCAGTTGTTTCATTAAAAAGAGTAGATATAGTTATTGAGTAGTCAACCATGTAAATTTTGGTAGGTCTTATATGTGGGTTCATTTGGGTGTAATTTAATAGCTATTCCCTATTACTCTAACTAATAATTTTTTAAAATGGAAAACATAAAATTATTGTTAATTACATAACCAGACCCACCCTTATTGATTTAAATCCTCTTGTCAATGTATTTTAAATTAGAATAAGGGTTTTGATCTCTTCAATTGACACACTATTATTTTAAGGTCTATGTGAAGGTATTTCTATTTGGTTCAAGATTCCATAATTTAATTATATTCCTGAAATTATGTAAATCTATAATTTAGGATATAGTAATGGTTTACCATGTTTTAGGGGAATATCTATTACATTTAGAAGGGTTGTATGTTTTTGTATCTCTTTTAATTATCTCTAGATGATTGGATTCTACAATTTATTGTTTTAATGACCATTTTGAAGGTGTATGTTTGTTAAAAATAATAGAAGGTATATTTATATTTATGCGAATACTCAATATTTTATATTTTCATCCTTATAAATGAGGGAGTATTTAAAAGTAAAATCAACAATGATATTTAATTTAACACCCCAAGCTTCTATGATATCATTCTATTTGAAAAATACAGTAGCGTGTGTTATACACAACATCGAGTTCTAACACACAGTTCAACAAATCAAACTAGCCATTATGAAAAATAATACCCAATTTATGAGATTTTATAAACATTATCTTTCAAAATGGACTTCATATTTTCCTACAGAATATCAAAATTAGCCTAGGGTGAATTTTTGATATCTTTCTAAAAACGTTCAATTTTTGATGAATAGTGAAAAAACACTGAGTTATAGTTCAAAAAAAAAATATTTATATATTTATTTATATTATTTAAATTTAATTAAGGTCAAAATAGATACATAATACCTATATATGTTCAATGTAATTCATTTGAGTTTTTTTAGAATAAGTTTAGATATATAAAAATTGTATTGATCTTTTCACCGTCTTTTACCCACCTCCTTGGAGAATTGGTAAATTGATGTAAAACATAATTACACCGCTTCTGTAAATGGAATATAAATAATATTAGAGACTAGGTTAATATCAAGTAGTAAAATGTGGTTCAATACGATAAAAAATTTATGGTCAATAGTAACTTTTTTCTTTCATTTACCACAGTTAAAAGTAAATAGGGTAATTATGGGTAAAAATGATATTAATAATAACCTAACACATGTCATATTCTATTGGACATGTGTATCTCGACCATAAACAACCTTAGGAATAAAATATTATCATTTAGAAACAAATGGATTAGATTAAGACATTTATTATTTTTTAATTCAAAGAAGAGTTAAAAGAATTAAAATAAATGTTTAGTTACTAAAAAATTCTTAATATAGGGTTATTAATAAGATAAATTAGATTATAAATATTCATAAAAATAGTAAAATATTTCCAACATTATGGTGGTTTATTTATAATTTTTAGACATTTAATAATTTAATTTATTTGTGACACAACAGTGATGTAGTAATTACATAATTAATGAAATAATAAAATAATTGATATTATAAATATCAAAATAAATGTAATTTGAGAATTTTTATGAATTAAACTAATTATATAAGTCAATATGACATGTTATTATTTATTTAATTATGTTTTTTCGGAAGTAATAATGTTTTTATGATTTTCACAAAAATCAAATACCAATTAGTGTTAAAATTGACATAAAAGTGTTTCTAAAAAATTTATATTATTAATTGATATTAAATTCAGAAAAATATATAGTTAGGCCAAGATACTTATATAGTGATTGGTGTATCATTAAATAACCACTTTGGGTTCTATTGGATGTATATTGTATGTTTATTAACTATATAATATAAAAATACAATGTGAAATAGTAATGTCAAACTAATTAACTAAGATTCAAAACTAAAGGATAAGTTTAATATAATGACCCGAACCTATCTAAAATCTATTGGTTGAAATTATTATTACACATCCCCATCATAGACGTTGAATAATCCACTTTATAGAAATTTTAAACCATATATGAATTTAATATAAAATAATACAATATGATTTTCCAAAAGAGACCCCCCTTCGACATCTAAATGGACACCACTACTATCCAATTCATCACACCATAAAATCCTTTTGGTTCGTCCAAACCCTACTAAAATATTCTCTCAACATTCCTAACATAAAACTAGGTTCCATATTTTTATCAGAAATCCAAACTATGGAGACCTTTTGATCAAATCAAAAGGAAGAACCTGAAGAAGAGGTAATGTTTTCACCACCCTCTTACAAGTTCATTTTTTCTTTAACCTCTTCTTTAAATTAAAAAATAATAACTCCAGTATATTCTATATATTTTTATGTTATTATAAATATGGTACAACCATATTCATTATTCTATCCATCGCTTGAATGAAATGTCACCATACATGCGTACGTACGACTTACCGTCTCCACATCGTGGTGTAATTGTTATTCAAATAAATATTATTTGTATGGGTAAAATAATGATGTGTAATTAATGTAAATAATTAATATAACATTATAATTAATTTTGATATATTATTAAACACACAATTATATATTATTTTAATATCAATAGAATGATATTGTTTTTCTTGTGTATGTGCGGACTACTGTCTCCACGAATGCAATGAGATTCATTCCCCATCGTATCCAATCAATAATATTTTTAATTTAATGGTTAAAAATAATGTATAAATACTTAATATCATTCTGTATATGAATAATATACAACCTATCCATAACAAACACGACTTACGTAACAAATCATGTAATGGAAAACGAATCAGTTATCACCCGAAACAACAATAATACCAACAATTCTATGTTAAAAGAGATTATATGATATAATATTAATGTATATGATTATTGTATAATTTAATATTAATTATTTAACCATTATACAGGAGTTTAACCTAACCTCATCCATGAAAAAGTACATGGTAAGGGTTTATTCCACAATCTCTTGATTATCTGAGGTTGTTTATACATAATTATCTACTGGGACCTCTTTATCATACACATCCATGTTTCTTAAAACTGTATTTCTAATCATTCTTAATTTTTTAACAAATATTGGTTAAATTCATTTATACACTTGTTTAATTTTTAAATAATTTTTATAAAGGAATCTTTCCTTCATTTTCTAAACAATGTCCTTTTTATCGTTTTTGACAGAATTATGGTAAGAATGTTTTTTTAAATTATACAGCGGGTGCGGTTATTTTCCACCAGTATAAAATCATCGAAGCTTCCCTTACAATATTTTAAGAATATTATCAATGTAAATCAATTATTTTATAATTATGTGACTTTTAAATGATAAAAAAAGATATATTTCTCTCAATTAGTGTTGATTTTATCTATGTCAACATCCTGTGATGGATTTTAAAATTATTTGAAGTTGATTTATTATAAAAATCCTCCATATTTTATTGATGGTTTTGTGAAATTTTTTACTGTGGATGTGTTATTTTTATACCATTAATGGTTAATGAAGAAATTATTGACATTTCTTATGCAAGTTTTAATATGAATGTTTATGTTCTGTTTAAACGTGCTCATATGAGGAATGCATTGGACATAATAAGTGACGGGTGGAGCCCGCTATAGCTCAACGATGCATCAGTAGGTCTCATGAGACAATCTACTGTCTTGGGACTAGGCCTTGACAAAATCATATATTTAGTCATGGAATGAGGCCTTGGCTATGTGGTAATGATAGCCTGGTATAATGCATTCCATCATTATGAATGTGGTTATTGATATTTCATGTGATTATTTTACTAGTATAATATCCATGTGAATAACTAAATGGAATTATTTAATTTAATTTCTTCCATATTATGCTGAATTTCACGTTTAAAAGTATTATGATTAAGTTATAAAATGCCATAAATGTTTATTCTTATTTATGAAAGTTTCTGCTATATTGTTATCCTTATTGAGCATCTGATCTCACCACTTTGAATGTTTTATTTTTCCCTGGATGTGAAGAAGTATTTTATGAATGACCTACTGAGATAGTATGAGGGGATGTGAATACAATATGTTGATGTAGTTTTTATTTTATTATGTAATTGTAAGACTTATGAATATATGTTGTGTTTACAAAACTACTAAACTAATCGATCTTTAGATACTTGATCTTTTCTGATCATGCCAATGTTATGTAATATCGCACCGACTCTGGGTAACTGGTGTCGTGGTGTTACAGTTAATGCACATCATGTAAACATGAAAATATTTATAATATAAAAATCAATATGATATAAAATATTATATATATTTGAAAATTGAAATAGAAATATCTTCAAAATAAGGATGATGAATATATAGATGAATATTTTACAAGTGAATATAAAATTGGTATCATTTTTATAAAACATTGTGGAATGTTATAGGATTCAATTTTTGGTTTGGTTGATTATATGAATCATTATAGATAAAATATATGTAAAAGAATCACCACTTAAATATAGATATCCTAATACACTTCCACTTTATTATCTATTCTATATACTCATATCCTTTGAGACGATGATGGAAAATTCTACAATGGATATGTGTGTTATACAGAAATAAATCTCTTTCAAATAGTTAAGTAATGATAAAATTATTATATATATGTATATGAATAAGTTTTTTTTTGTTCTGACATTGAACAAGATATAAATGATATTTTTGATGATATTGTGTATTATTTCTCTAGATGGTGATAATGTAAAATTGGAATGAATATTGTAAATTGTTACAATTATTATTCAAGATATATATTGAAACTTTTAATAAATGTAACCAGTATAGAATGAAAAAAAAATATTTATTAATTTGATAAAATACATAGAACTTCCATGAAGAAGAATACTGAAATTTAAAACACTAAATATAAAGCTAAGGGTGGGATTTTTTGAAAATATAAAAAGGAATGAAACATCTTATCTATGTTTGGAGGTAGTGGTGATAGTGAAAGTAAAGAAGAAGTTCAGTCTTTTAGTGATTAAGCTCATGAGAAGCTACTCATTACTAAGGTGAATGATGAAAATATCAGTTATTTTGATTATTTTTTACTATTTATGTGAAAAAGAATATACTTGGATAATTGTTATTTTGATGAGAGAGTATAAATAATGTCTCTCAAAAGTTTAATATCTTGAAAAATTAATTTAGAATATAAAATAGATAATAAACATATCCATAGTATGGAATCTGATCTTACTGATTAAATGTAAATGATAGATTAGGAGATTACGTATATGATAATGTATCTTGATGATGATAAAATTTGAAATATCAATATAGATGAGAATGTGAATGAAAATAATAATGACATTGGACTTATACATTAATAATTATGGAGTACTATGAAAGATCTAAATAAATTATAATTTAATTCCTAGAAATCTTTTCAAGAATATAGTAAATGCTCAAATAATGAAGATTCATAGTAAGACTAGAGAAAAACACTATCAAAAGAGTTTAACAATATTGAAAACTTTTTTACTATGTCTATGAATATGGATCAAGTAATTGGGACAAATTATGTGGCTAAATTTTGTAAATCACATAGAACAAGAATTGATGGAATCTAGAACATGAAAAATAGCTACAATTTTATGGAGCTAATGAGTCTTAGAAGGAGGTTATTTGGAAGAAGAATATATAAGGAGTTCTCAGTAATTTTGGTTCATATGAAGAATCTAGGTTTATTGGTAAAATGTAAGAAGAAATGCGGGTGTCGTGACTTAGAGAAAAAAAACCTCTTACCTAGGATTGTATACCATTTATGGATACTAATGGAAGTAAAGAAGAAAATGAAATATTGGAATAATTTATTGGTTCAATAATAAATATATATATATATAAATATGAATCAAAGATTATTGGGAGGATCAAATTAAAGAGGATTTTTCCCAATCAATGAAAATTAATTCAAAAAAATAATTGATAAAAAATCCAAAAAATATAATGAAGATACATGATGGACACACATCCTCTTCACTATTGCAATGGTTGCGACCCTCAATCCCCTTGGTGATGGCGGTGACTGAAACTCTCCCTCTAACCGGGGTGGGGCCCTTGTTGATCCTTGATAAAGATCATAAATCCTTTGTCTCGTTCCCCATCCCAAAATTTATACCACAGGTTTCACTTGATTGAACATTTCCCTAAGGTTCCTGATTTTAATGAAGGTCCCCAAGAACTCCTTATCATGGTCTAGTAGTTTATTAATTCCTAGTATCTCCATTTCTTTACATTTGTTGCATGCTTTATGAACTGTAGACTATTGGTAGACTCGTTTGACATGTTTGTGTTTGAATATTGGGGTCTCAAAGATCATGTGATGGTGGGATTAATTGATGGCTGACACATTAAGATTATATTTGAAAAGGAAGAGGACCTAACTTTGGAGTGGTCTTCAGATCCCCATTGATTTAATGGATAATGGTTATTCCTCTTTATATGGATCTTTGATCTTCATATGAATCATGATTCACAGATTATTTCCACTTGGGATCGTTTTCCTAAACTGCCACTGCCTTTTCAAAATCCTTCCTTCATTTCTATGCATGGAATTATATTGGGAAGGTGTATTTTTTCAGATAGCAGAACTCATGTGGGTTTTAATCACATGGATCCAATAGTTTTTGTTAATGTGGATCTATCTAAGGCACCAGTTGAGTTTTTATGGATTTTTTTGGTGAGGAATTTCGATAAAAATAGTTTTTCATCAATGAATAATGGGTGGAGTTATGTTCTTCTTTATAATTTTTTTTCTCTCTAGGCTATGTTGCAGAAATCGCAGTACAGTGAGTAATGATATGATTCTTTTTTTTGAGGCATCTGGTGCATGATATAAATCATCTTTTGATGCTCAAGTGGTGGTTGTGGTATGTTTGGACTAGAGGGTTTCCACTCCGTGATCAGGGTTTGAACCTACAATTGGACTTGGTCTTGGACAAATGGCCCTAAATATTGTCTGGGCTGGACTTCTAGTTGTACTGGGGGACCATGGGACTACAATGGGTGACTTTCGTTTAAGGAAAGAGGATGTTTGGTGTCAACTGATGCCCAAGGTGAGTGATATTTTCAAGCAATTGGGGAGTGACTTCATGCATTCAGAAGTTGGATATCCTTCAAGTAGGGAGGGTGTATGGGGATTTAATGGGGGGGGGGGCTTTGCTATGGAGGTGATTCCTATTAATCCTATTAGTAGTCTGAAGTAAAGGTAGTAATCTATTCCAACATTCAATTTCTTTGAAGGGATGGAGCTTGAGGATGAGGTGGATGAGCCTCTGATTGATGATGTTGGGAGTTCTAGGATTGTTTTATAGGAACAGAGTGATGTGAATGCCATTGTTGTTGGGAATGGTGTTAGGAGTGTGGAACATATTTCCTATGATTCCAAGATGTTTTTGGACAGCATTGGGTGTACATATGTTGTTGATAAATAATATAAAAGGGAGATGCAAGAGCTTATGTGCAACAGTGATTGTATTATTTAGAATGAGGTGTGATACCATGTCTCTCACGGAACACTGGAGGATGCTCATGATTTTCCGGGTGATGATGTGGAGGTTGATGATATTCATGTTGACCAGCATTCTTGTTCGGGGAAATTAAACAATTTTCCTGTGAAGGAGGGGTAATTGACTCTTACTCTATACAAAGATGAGATGGACATCACAATAGGGAAAATTGGTGACATGGTTTGTCCTGATTTGAAGTAGGATTGGGGCATGTAGCTATTGATGGTAGGTTTGATGTCCCATCGTAGTCTAGCTCTTGTGGAACATGCACTGGTGGTTCCTTGGGTTCCCAATTGTGGGGTTCTTTCTGACTGTTCCCATAACTAGGAGGCCTATTTCATCCATGATCAAGATCATTTCCATAATGATGGTAGAAAGATGAACCTCAATATGGCTATGATAATAAGGATAAATACTTTCTAGAGGAGGACTTTCCATTGGGGATTGAAAACAAATCTACATGGGTCTCTTTAGATCCCCAAAAGAGGAAACTGAGGAAGGACTACTCTACTTTTCCAAAGAGTGCTTCCATGAGAGCATCCTACAAAGCAAAGGAAAATTCCTATGGCATGGGAGGTTAGTCTATCAGGGCACTTCTTAATATGGAGTAGTAAAACTGTTGGGAGTATTACACTGCCTTCCGAAGGCAATATGTTTCATTTTAACTAGAGTCTATAGAGTTATATTCCTCCTCTAGTTATAGTGATGATGGGGATCCATATGGTTATATATACCTTGATTTTTAATTCATGTTTCTTTCTATTTTTTTGGTATTTTTGCTATTTTTTGGTGTTTTGAGGGGTCTATGGTTTGTTGGTTTGTGACTTTTGACTGTGACCCACCTGTGTATTCTTTTCATTTCATTTTTTTAATATTGGGGGGTGAGGAATAGCCCGGCCCTACGCTTTCCTTGCCAAAAAAACATAAAAAACTATTGAATAATTATACAGAATAGATTTAAATATTTAAAATATGTATGTTAATGATATGGTAATCCATGATTCTTAATAAAATTTCCTCTCCATGTTACCCTCCCAACTGAATAAAAACATATACACTTAGAATCCTTTGTAAAAAAATAAATTAAGTAAAGAAATATATTATTATAAGAACCCAACCTTAAACATTACTTAATCTTGAGTTATTACAAGACTACACATTGGGGATCTATTCAGGTTTAGTGTTTTAGAGAAATAGATCATAAAACATGCATTATATTCAACATTTAAACAATGTGGTTAGATAAAAGATAGTATTATTTTTTCCAATAAACAGAAAAATATATAAAATAAAACATGGATTCTTTCATGACACTTCCTTAACACTATCATCATATCATGTACCGTTCCCTTGACCCGTGAAAAACATTTCAAAAACATGGGATGATCATAAAAAGCTCAGTAAGGGTTATAGAAACATGGAAAGCGAATATGAGTTCATATATACATAAGAATGATGTCATACTTTACCCATAAAACATAAGAACTTTATCATACCTCATCAAATCATGAATAAATCATAGAAATCATAAGACATAAAGGTAACTTGAGGCATTCATAACATTCTTACGTAGGGAGTAACCCTCTTGGTTACGTTTGGAATACCCATCACAGTATATTCCATAAATCTCTTCCGAGAAACCTTTAACGTTTAACCCCTTCGTGTTAACCAATGCATTGGAGAGCTGTATCGGGCTCACCCGCCCTTAGTTTATCACGGAACCACCCGACTTCATAATAATTCCCAACAACCATAAAAAAATTGTATGACATAAAACATGCATAAAAGAAACATAACATTCCCATATTGCAATAACAATATAAAATTTTAATAAATGGAAACAATGAATCCATTCTAAAAACCATATAAAACATTTACTAAAGAGATTTTTAAATCAAAGTGTCCCATGCAACATTGATGATTTTAACATTTTAAACCATTAATATCCATATAAATAATTCTTAAAACCATTTTGAAAACTTGGATATTAATGAGGAATTTATATAATAATTAATCATTAAAACATTTGAAATGATATTTTAGTTAATGGGATTTTAACAAAATGAGAGACACTTGAATACAATAATTGTGGAATAAAATTTAATAAGAACATTTTAATATCATGAGAATAAATGGATTAATTATATAATATTTCAAAGGACAGTATATATACCATATAAGAGTGAATTGGTTCATAACAGCAATGAAGTCTCAATGTAAAATGAGATGAAATCCCTTATAAAGAAGGTATCCTTAAATTAAAGATAAATCAGTCTCAAAATTATGTGTGAAAAATATAAATACACCCAATATAAGTCGATATTATGTGTAAAACAATCAAAGATAATTCACACATATTAAAAGGATGACATTTTCAATAACTACATGTTGAACCCAAAGAAATCGTAATTGGCTTAGAAAGTTCCCTTGGTAAAATTCGACAGCCTTACGACTTCACTTTAAAATTCATAAAATTAGTTGATTAGAGAGAAAATGGAATCTCATCACTTGGACATACAATTTACAACAATAAGGATATATAAGAACATATCCAGACATTACAATATGAAAATTAAAAGACCCAACAAAATAAGTCTTTTAAAAATAGTAGGGTGAAAGGTTCCCTTACCGACTTGGGTTTCTTTCGCAACATACACCCCATAAAATAAGGACAATAAAACATTGATGTAAATACTCATAATCAAAAGTATATTACACATATATTAGAATAATGGGCAGTACATATTCCACTCAAAGGAAATGGTGGAAAATGTAGCATAAATCTCATGGGAATAAAATTGAGATGAAAAATCCCTTATGAAAACTCGGCAGCCTAACGTCGCCTCTTAAAACTTCCAAAAATGGACTTATGAGATAATGTAGGGTCTTTCATCGTATTAACATAAAATTTACAGCATGCAGAATATAAAATAACATCCCCTAACATAACAATGAGGAACTTAAATGATGTGACATAAAGGGGAGTACTTAAAAATAGAGAGGTGTTTGATCTCTTACGAAAATTCGGCAGCCTAACGACGCCAATCAAAACATCCAAAATGGTTTGATGAGAGAAAATAGGGTCTCTCATAATGTGAACATTAAAATTATAGTATGTTTAATATAAAAGAACATCCCAATCATAAGAAAGATGAGCTTAAAAATATTGACATAAAATAGTGTACTTAAAAAGAAAGAGAGGGGTAGGATCCTTTACCTCAAGTCCAACATGACTCGATTGCACATTAATCCCCTGAATAATAAACATGAGTTAATTTATACATTCTTTAGAACACTTTATCAAGTTAATTATTCATTTTATATCACTTATTACCATGTTATAAACAATATGTAATCATTTATGTTAATAAAGTTCGTTTTGTCGATATTTGGTACTTAAGTCTAAAAATTATCTTTTTACAATTACATGTTGTTTATGTGGTCAATGGTTCATTATATTCTGAATGATATTCATGATTTGGATATCATATATATCATATATATCCAGCAGATACATGTATTTATAATAATACATAACATTTAGAGGTAATAAATGAAATGCACTGTTCGTGGAGACGGTAAGCCGTACGTACGCATGAACAATACTTTCATTTATATTTCATATTTAATGGAGTGAAATCATAATGATATAATGGTATATTATAATTCAAATATAATATAATATATAGTAACATTAAATCCATCCTTATAACGTCCCACATATGGCATTAACAAATCAAATCACTTTGAGGGGGCGTTAGTGCCAACCTCTTAAATTGAAATTATCGTGTTTACCCATAATGAAAACCTTAAAGGTATGCCATAAATGAAAAAAACAGAAGAATAATGAAAATATAAAAATAAGATAAATCATATATAAATATAGTGACATCGTAATTCCCACCATTAAAGGTGTTAAATGAATATTGAAAAATCATCGTTTCGTGAGGCAGTAATTCGCCATACACATAAACAGTATGTTCTTTAACCATTAGATGTAGGTGTGTGTAATTGTAGCTAGAATCCTTCTTATAAAAACATCCTAGTATATTTTAGATACTTTAGTTGTTACAAAAGAAAGGAATAAAAAGATTTTAGGGGGTTGGAGAAGCAAAATAAAACCAAAGAACACTAGGGAAGACCTTACCATTAAATCGGGTAAATCTTTTTTTATTTGAGATCAATGGATTCCTTGGGAAGAATTATGCCCAATGTGAGGCTTCTAGGAGTAATATAATGATTTGGAGAGACAACATGGGCCATGGTTGTCCGAGAAAAATGTTTTAGTATTTTGGGTATGGAGTTAGAGGTGGGGGCCTTTTATAAGAGGAGAGGAGGGGAACTCCTGGAAAGTAAGGATATGTTCCTTTATTTTAGAATGAGTTTCGGATTTAAAATTTCAAAAATTGATATAATTCTAGGATAAGGTGATATGGGTTCTAAATATACCTATAAAATAGGTTTTTGACAAGTTTAGGTCTTAGATTTTAAATTATCTTTTCATTTTATTTAAACTCTTAAATAATGAGGTAATCGATTCATCATCATGATATCATAATTAATTTAATTTATATAATGTCTAAAAATTATAAAAAAAATACTATGATGTAGGAAATATTTTTATCTTTCCAATGAATTTTTATAGTCAAATATCTGACTTGAATTACCCCATGAAAAAATTGTTTTAGTAAAACTATACATGTTTGTGTAATTTTTACTTATACTTTAAATAAAAAGGCATTAATGTCATTATCATACCCATGTGGATCCATGGGGTCCCAAAAATCGACCCACGAGTTGTATTGGCCGGCCATGACACATACAATAAGGTTATGACATGTGTCAAGGTAATTTTATATTATTAAAACTTTATTTTTACCGTAAACTACACTAATTACCTCTAATCGCGATTAAAAACTTAAAAGTTACTTTTCATAAAAAAATTATTTTAATACCATTAAACCACATTTTACATCTTAATGACAACCATTTATGTTGGATTTTTGAAATTTAAAACACATAGGTGGTAAAATTTCATTTAAACAAAATAACAGTTTTTTAAGTACCACTAATTGGTTTCACTATTCATCAAAAATTGATGTTTTTCAAAAAAATACCAATACATCACACTAAGATATATTTGATATTCTGAATTCAAAAATTATGTCTATTTTACAAAATTAAAAACATATAAGTTATATTAATTAATATAAAATTTAATTCCCACTGTCAGAACAAATAGTGTGTTTTTATGAAACAATATATCGGATGATTGACACTAGTTTAAGTCCAATTTCAAAGTGAAATTATTTCATATGACCACTATTGGGTTAAATGGTAAAAATATATTATAATTTCACTTTAAGAACAATTCAAAATATATAATAATAATATAAATAAATTATATTAAAAAGTGGTTTTGAATTAAAATAGAACATTTTTCACTATTCATTAAAAAATGAACTTTTTCGGAAAAATACCAAAAATTTACACAAAGTAAATTTTCATGTCCCAATTATAAAGAAGAATATTATTTTGTCAATTATAACACATAAAATTGTCAAAAATATATTTAAAAAGGTTCTTCCATCAAAAGGTGGTTAATCGACCTTTTAAAGAATATTAGAAGATTTATGCATAAAATTGGATTAATTTTCATTTTAAACCTCTATAATTTATTGGATAAAATTAAAAATATTTGACAAAGATATATAATCAATTTTTAGTTAGTTCTGTTCATTCCCGCCATTACAACGAGTAGGTGTTAACTACCATTTAAAATAATATTATTTTATTATTAGAGTGCAACGTAAGATTTCAATGAAACTCGTTGTTGCTTATTGGGCACGCCATCGAGCATAGAGATCCTTTTAAGGTAATATTAATATTTTATTCACAAATAGGGATAAATATAAAAATGTCACATTTTTTATTTACCTAGGGTGTTACATCATTCCCCCCTTTTGGGAATTGCATCCTCGCAATTTTAAAATTGGGTACGGAAATACCATTGAAAGACCCACATCGAAACAAGAGTCGGTAAGACAATAACTTTAAAAGAAATAAAGAGAAGTACATAGGTCATCCAAGTTTACCCATTTTAGTATTCCATATAGGAAAACATGTACATGGAGGAGAAACAAAGGGTCATGTTCAGATGGATAGTGATAGAAAACATGTTTAGGAGAAAGTTAACAACAAGAAAATCACAAACTTGTGGTGGGTTAAACGGTATTTGATTCCCTAGAAGAAAAAGTTAATAGAACACATTTTTGTTTTAAATTACTTGTCATTGATGATTTATTTTGTATCATAAGGAAACATACTTACTTGTCGTGTTGACTTTTAAATTTTACTAGATTTATTACACAAACTCATACTTTCCCTAAAAGACGAGTATTTAGGAAGACTTGTTCTCATTAAGTGTACTATAATAAACTTTTCGAGAATCATCTAATCCACAAAAGAGAACTATATATTTCCCATGTCTTTAAACCTTAACCAAAACCAAAACCAAAAAGGTTATTACAAGATCAGGTAAACCAAAAAATGATAACCCTTTATAAAAATAAAATCTATTCTTAATGTCCGAAATTTGTCCAAGAAAACCCAAGGATCAACGAGGAGCATTCGATAAACAACATGTCCATAAAATTCTTCAAATTAAACCAAAATAAGATCGTAACCCAATTTTTTTAAGGATTTAGTCACATAGTCTTCCAAGGTACAAATTAATATTTATCTCCCAAAAAGATCAGTTGCTCTAAAAGTCTCATATTGAAAAGTAATTAACCTAATGACATATCCTCCATGATAGGTTAATAATATCCATAGATAAATGAATATCAAAATAATCTTAATTCATAAAATCATCTAACTAAAAAGAATCATCCAAAATAACCAGGGACTTCACGTATTCCAGTTGTAGGTGATAAATAACAGTCGCACATTGATTGTGGGTTCGATTCCTGCAGCTTTGACTAATGCGACAGGTTGTCACATGGCCTGTGTGTCGTCCTTTTTATACAACTCCAAAAATAACCCTGACATGTTTTAACCTCAATAGTTACCATATAACTCTAATTTTCATCCAAATTCATTATGATCTAAACATCTTAATTCTTGAAGTCATATTCCACCATCATAAAATAAAACGATTCCCAAAAAGAATAACAGTATACCTAGTTCATGGCGTCCACTCGGTTTCATCGTCATCTTGTTCACGTAGGTAAAAGTCCCATGAATTACAACAATGATTTATAGATCCTTCAAAATAATTTTCTTCCTCCATCCAAATACACCTTGTACAACATGAGTCATATGGGTGTTCACAGAGAAATAGGTTTGGAAAATATTCATGTATGACATATAATTCCAAAACATCTTATAAAACATGATTTCTATAAAATAGTCGGACCGAATTTGAGTTGAAACTTTCTATTATTTGTCCTTTTAAAATACCATATGTATGTTCTGAGAGAATATATTTTAAAATCAAATATAAATAGTTTGCACAAGGGTCTCCTTCCTCAGCACCACTTTTAATATCATAATATGATTCAAATTCTAGTGATAAGGTAAAATATTTTAAAATGCCTTGATAATATTTACCTTTCTTGAAAATATGAAAATATTGTGAAAATAGTATTTTCCTAAATACAACCCATGATACACAATGATAACGAGGTATACTTGAGGTGTTTGATATTTCAAACAACTGCTTGCAAGTGAGTTGTATGCTATAAAAAGTTTCACAATCATCTGAACATGACTTTGCAATAATTATTGCAAGCATGTCATTAAGAAGAGATAGGAATGTAGTTTGAGATCCTGTTCCTTCCATTCATAAGTGACATTACATTACCTGAAAAAAAATGTTATAAAAGAAGGATTTAATTGAAATAATAGATATAGGGACTAACCATGTGTCTAAAAAATACTTCTAATCCCTAAATTTGTCTAAACCAACCTCTGATACCATCTATAAGGCCCCAACCTTAAACATTACTTAATCATGAGTTATTACAAGATTACACATTGGGGATCTTTTTAGGTTTAGAGTTTTTGAGAATTAGATCATAAAACATGCATTATATTACACATTTAAGCAAAGTGGTTACATAAAAGATAGTATTCATTTTTACCATCAACGGAAAAATATTTAAAATAAAACATGGATTCTTTCGTGACACATCCTTGACACAATCATCATATAATGTACCGTTCCCTTATCCTTTGAAAAAAATTTCAAAAACATGTGATGATAATAAAAATATTAGTAAGGGTTATAGAAATATGGAAAGGGAACATGAGTTCAAATATAGATAAGAATGAAATCATACTTTACCCATAAAAATAAGCACTTTATCATACCTCATCAAATCATGAATAAATCATAGAAATAATAATACATAAAGGTAACTTAAGGAATTCATAACATTTTTACATAGAGAATAACCCACTTGGTTATGTTTGGAATACCCATCACAGTATATTCCCTAAATCTATTTAGAGAAACCTTAATTTTTAACCTCTTCGCGTTAACCAAGGCATTTGAAAGCTATATTGGGCTCACCCACCCTTAGTTTATCACAGAACCACCCGTCTTCATTATAATTCCCAATAACCATAAAATAATGGTATTATATAAAACATGCATAAAGAAAACATATAATTCCTACATTGCAATAACAATATAACATTTTAAGATATTGAAACAATGAATCCATTCTAAAAACCGTATAAAACATTTAATAAAGAGATTTTTGAATCAAAGTGTCCCATACCAGTTTGATGCTTTTAACATTTCAAACCATTAAAATCCATATAAATAAATCCTTAAAACCATTTTTAAAACATGGATATTAATGAGAAATATTTATAATAATTAATCATTAAAACATTTAAAACGATATTTTTGTTAAAGGGATTTTAACAAAATGAGAGACACTTGAATATAATAATTTAGGAATAACATTTAACCAGGACATTATAATATCAGGAGAATAAATGAATTAATTATTTAATATTACAAAGGACATTATATACACCATATAAGATTTAATTGGTGCATAACAACAATGAGGTCTCAATGTAAAATGAGATTAAATCCCTTATAAAGAAGGTATCCTTAAATTAAAGATAAATCAGTCTCAAAATTATGTGTGAAAAATATAAATACACCCAATATAAGTGGATATTAACTGTAAAAAAATGAAATTTCTTTCACACAAATTCAAATAATGACATATTAAATAAATACATGTTGAACCCAAAGAAATCGAAATTGGGTTAGAAAGTTCCCTTAGTAAAATTCGACAGCCTAACGGCTTCACATTAAAATTCATAAAATTAGTTGATGAGAGAGAAAATGGAATCTCATCACATGGAAATAAAATTTAAAACAATAAGGATATATAAGATCATATCCCAACATTACAATATGTAAATTAAAAGACCCTACAAAAGAAGTCTTTTAAAAATAGCATGGTGAAAGGTTCCCTTACCGACTTGGGTATCTATCGAAACATACACCCCATAAAAGAAGGACAATACAACATTGACTTAAATACTCATAAACAAAATTATATTACACAAATAGTATAATAATATGATGTACATATACCACTCATAGGAAATGGTGGAAAATTTAGCATAAATCTCATGGGAATAAAAGTGAGATGAAAAATCCCTTATGAAAACTCAGCAGCCTAACGACGCCTCTTAAAACATCCAAAAATGGATTCATGAGATCAAATAGGTACTATAATCATATTAAAATAAATTTTACAGCAATAGGAATATAATATAACATCCCCAAACATAACAAATAAGAGCTTAAATGAAGTGACATAAAGGGGTTTACTTAAAAAGAAAGAGAGAGGTTGAATCTCTTACAAAAATTCGGCAGCCTAACAGCGCCAATCAAAACATCCAAAATGTATTTTTGAAAGAAAATAGGGTCTATCATCATGTGAACATAAAAATTACAGTATGTTTAATATAAAATAACATCCCAATCATAAGAAAGATGAGATTAAATGGAATGACATAAAAGAGTGTACTTAAAAAGAAAGAGAGGGGTAGGATCCCTTACCTCAAGTACAACTTGACTCGATCGCACATTAATCTCCTGAATAATAAACATGTTTTAATTTATACTTGATTAATCACCTTTTATCATGTTCATTATTCCTTTTATATCAATTATTACCATGTTATAAACAATATGTAAAAATTTAAGTTAATAATGTTCATTTTGTCGATATCTGTTACTTAAGTCAAAAAATTGACTTCTTACAATTACATGTTGTTTATGTGGTCAATGGTTCATTATATGAGGAATTATATTCATGATTTGGATACCATATATATCATATATATCCATCATATACATGTATTTATAATATTACATAACATTTAGAGGTATGAAATGAAATGCACCGTTCATGGAGACGGTAAGCCGTGCGTACGCATGAACACTAATTTCATTTCTCTTTCATATTTAATGGAGTAAAATCATAATTATATAAGGGTATATTATATTTCCAGTATATTATAATATATAATAATTTTAAATCCATCCATTATACGTCCCACATATGGCCTTAACAAATCAAATCACTTTGAGAGGGCAGTAGTCCGCACTTCCTAAAATGAAATTATCGCATTTACCCATAATGGAAACCATAAAGGTATTCCATAAATGAAAAAAACAGAAGCATAATAAAAACATAAAAATAATATAAATCATATATAAATATAGTCACATATTAATGGCCACCTTTAAAGGTGTTAAAAGAATAGTGAACAAACATCATTTCGTGAGGCAGTAATTCGCCATACATAGAAACAGTATGTTCTTTAACCATTAGATGTAGGTGTGTGTAGGTGTAGCAATAATAATTCTTATAAAAACATCCTAGTATATTTAATATACTGTATTTGTTATAAAATAAAAGAATAAAAATAGTTTAGTGGGTTGGAGATGAAAAATAAAACAAAAGAACACTAGGTAATACCTTACCTTTATTTCAGGTAACTCTTTTTTATTTGAGATCAAAGGCTTCCTTGGGAAGAATTATGCCCAACATGAGGCTTCTAGGAGTATGATATGGATGTGTAGAGGCAAAATGGGCCGGGGTTGGCCGAGCAAAAGGCTTGAGAGGTGTTGGTATGGTGGTAGAGGTGGGGGCCTTTTATAAGAGGAGAGGAGGGGCACTCTTGGAATGTAAGGAAAAGTTTCTTTACATTAGAATGAGTTTCAGATTTAAAAGGACACACATTGAAATAATTCGAGGATAAGGTGATAATGGATCGAAATATACCCATCCAATAAGTATTTGAAAAGTGTAGGTCTTTGATTTTACATTATATTCTCATTTTATTTAAATTGTTAAAAAATGAGGTAATCACTGCATCATCATTGTATCATTATTAATTTAATTTATTTAATGTCTAAAAATTATAATAAAACTACTATGATGTAGGAAATCATTTTATCTTTCAAATTAATATTTATAGTCAAATATATGACTTGTATAACCCCATGAAAGAATTGATTTAGTAAAACAATACATGTTTGTGTATGTTTTACTTTTACTTTAAATAAAAAGCATTAATATCATTATCTTAACCAAGTGGCTCCATGGGGTCCCAAAAATAGACCCATGTGTTGTATTTTCAGGTCATGATACATACAATAAGGGTAGAACTTGTGTCAAGGTCATTTCATATTATTAAAACATTATTTTTACCTTAAACTACACTAATTACCTCTAATCACGATTAAAAACATAAAAGATACTATTCATCAAAAAATAATTTTAATCCCATTAAACCACATTTTACTTACTAATGAATACCATGTATGTCAGATTTTTGAAATTTAAAACACAGGGTTTGTATAATTTCATTTAAATGAAAAATCAGTTTTTTAAGTACCACTTAGTGGTTTCACTATTCATCAAAAACTGATGTTTTTCATAAAAATACCAAAAGTTCACCCTAAGATATATTTGATATTACGAATTAAAAAATGATGTCTATTTTAAAAAATTAAAAATATATAAGTTACATTAATTAATTTAATAATTAATTCCCACTGTCAGAACAAGTAGCCTGTTTTTATGAAACAATATATATCAAATGATTGACACTAGTTTAAATCCAATTTCAAACTGAAATTATTTCCAATGAACACTATTGGATTAAATGGTAAAAATATATTCTAATTTTACTTTATAACCAATTCAAATGATAATATAATCATATAAATAAAATATATTAAAATTAGTTTTTGAATTAAAATACAACATTTTTCACTATTCATTAAAAAATGAACTTTATCGAAAAAATAACAAAAATTTACACAAAGTAAATTCTGATTTCCTGATTCTAAATAATAATATTATTTTTTCAAATATAACACATAAAATTTTCAAAACTATATTTAAAATGGTTTCTCCATCAAAAGGTGGTTAAATAACCTTTTAAAGAATATTAGAATATTTATGTTTAAAATTGGATTCATTTTCATTTTAAGCATCTATAATTTATTGGATAAAAATAAAAATATTCGACAAATTTATATAATCATTTTTTAGTTAGTTCTATTCATTCCCGCCATTACAACGACTCGACGTTAACTACCATTTAAAATAATATTATTTTACTATTAGAGTGCAACTTAATATTTCCAAGAAACTCGTTGTTGGGTATTGGGTACACCATCAAGCATAGAGATCCCTTTAAAGTAATATTAATATTTTATTCTAAAATAGGGATAAATATAAAAATGTCATACTGTTTATTTACCTGGGGTGTTATAATTATGTTTTAAATGCTTGAATTAAGGATTAAAAAGCGTATTGTATATGGATTTTGGATAAAGGATGTTATTGAAACATAATATGAGACATAATATTTAGTATAATGTGAAATATTCATAAAAAAACCTCAATGAAATATTGGATTGATGAGTTATAAATAAATTACATGAGTTTGGTCATCATTTTTTGGTAATGAAAAGTCGATGTCCAAGAAATCCATATATATTGATGGGCTGACATAAAATCTGATAAGTGTTTCTAGTCTCTCCATTGAAGTGAATATGTTTGTTTTCAGAAAATATAGTTATTTTATTAAAATACATGAATTTGGTGTAATTATTGAAATATTATAGATAAATAACAGGAATTTGTTTCATGCGGGAGATGCTAATAATTCATGATATCTAGTAATGGAAAAAGAAACTCAACACTGTCATATAAGGATTGGTCATGCATTCCAAATGAATATGATCAATCACAGTCAATTATAATTTTTTGTGATGATCAAAATATAAATAGATAATGGAACCTTATTTGGTCAAAATTCCAAAAGATGACGATTAAAGAATCTCAACATAAGAAAATTTTGATTTGCGCATCTGATCCATTGGAGAAAATACCTTATAACATCTATGGGAACATAAGAAAGAAATCAAAATGTGGGGGGAAATATTTATTTACCTAATTGATGAAATTATTTAAAATATATGGCTTACATTAATAAAACAGAAATTAGATGCTCCAAATATGTGGTGTGGTTGTTAAAGGAGTACTAATAGGATTTTGTTTCTCCCTAGATAGTGTTTCTAATAGATAATGTTGACATGTAAACAAATGGGAGTTTTAAATATTAGTATGAAGAATTTGTATTAATAATTCACTTAATTCACCACATAATAAAATAGATGTTTTGTCAAAATACTATTATAAGATCATATTGGATATGGATTCTATAATGTTTATATATAATGATACATGATTGTATTTTTGGTAACATGTTATTGGAGAAGAAATGCATATTGAAAATCATTAAATATATAGACCAAAATATATCAGGTCACGATATGAACAATATTATATGATAACTCCATTATTTATGTACCTAAGATAAATAGAGAGGCACGTTATTGTCAAATTCGAGGGTGAAAATATACGTTTGTGTAACACCCCATGCGTCCATGGTACGCTTCACTTTGAATAATACAATAGTGTGTGTTGTACGCAACTTCGAGTTCTAACACACACCACAACCAATCAAACTAGCCATTATGAATAGTAATACCCACTTTTTCGAAATTTTATAAATTTTATCTTTCCAAATGGACATCATTTTTTGGTTTAGAATATTGAAATTATCTTAGGGTAAATTTATTTTATTTTTCTAAAAACATCAACTTTTTTATGAATAGTGAAAAGACACTGTTATAAATAAAACAAAATTCAAAATGTACAGACTTACACTAAATTGAACGAAATACTTCATATAAATCAGGATTTGAACAATCTAAATCAAGGGTGACGTGCAAGGGTATAGGTATAAATTAACACATGAAGTCTAAATTTCATAGAATAATATAAGAAACAAAATCAGAAATTACTTTTCACATAAAATACAATTCATGAAATGACAAATGAATATCATACATTGTTTAATTTCTGATAATATATTCTAAATGTTTTTTATAAATGATTTTATATGTACTTAAATCATTATTTCATGTGAATTTATTACAATAATAATAAGTAAAATATTTCTGACCAAATATATTATACTAGTCGAATAATCACATGGTTAGTTAAATACCAATCAAAAAATATGGGAATGTGTAATGTAGGACAATCATAAACATTCTATCAAGGCCTCGTGCCAGGTCAATAAATAATTATACCATCAAAGCCATGTGCCACTACTTATTTTGTCTTCTGAGACCTATTTTTGCACTGATAGGCTACAACGTGCCTCATCCATCAAAAAATATGTCTTAAACATTCCTCATATGTCTAATTTTTTGTATATTAAAAATTTCACATACCACCTTGAATAATAAATTGCCTCATATTCAATGTTTCCTATACCACTTTGAATAATTATATTATTAATCCATATGTTTTCATAAGGGATAAATATCATTGATGAAATTATGTTCTATGTTCATAGATAAAGTAAATCATGAATTAAATTTAACCTTTAATTTAAAATTTCTATGGTTTGATAGTTATAAATTATGATATGGCTATATCAAAATTATCAATGACATACATGGACAAACACACACTCTTTTCCACATATGATGATAAATGGTGCACATAAAATAATAGATTGTTTGGGTATATCACATAAAATAATTACCCTTAAATAAAAAACCCTTTTTCATGAAAGGAAACATTTAATATACAAAAATAAATATATTTGAATTTAAGATACTTATCATTATTGTTTAACGCATAAACTAATAAATTGGAATATCAATCTATTTAAATTGAAGACTTTAATATTTTATAGTATTCTTTATATTAGATTCATCGTGAATTAAAATATTATATTTATAAATTAAAAAAATTCATTTCATGTGAGTTATTGATGCATAAGAAAATAATTAAACATAGTTCACTATATGTATTTATGCACTTATATATATATGCATTAATTTAAAAATAATTCCATCAATTTATCCTAATTTTATAAAAAAGGATGTATGCATGTAATGGTAAAAAGGTTGTGATCTATTAAAAATTTATTGGAATACAATAACAAAATTAGGTTTTGTTATTGTTTGCAATTATAAATTAGTTTTCATCAACACACATTAAATTAGGAAATGTAATAGAAAATATTAAATTCATGGATTGACTTAAAAATGTAAAACATATATAATGGTGAGTATAAATACGTTTATCCTTATATTTTTATAACTTGAAATAAATTTTATTTCTGATCTAATTATTTGTACAACATTCAAAGCATATAATCATTGAAAATCTAATACACTTAAAACTTCGTTAAAAGAAAACAATATTAATACATATTTACAGAATTGTACATAATTATTTATATATATATATATATATATATTTTCATAAATAATTAGTGAATAAAAATATTCTTTATATAAATTATTTGAGTAGGTAGACACCCTTTAAAAATAAATAATTGTTCATCCTATAAAAAAATCTTAAAATAGGTTGAGCATTCCATTTATACCAAAAAATATATAAAAATATAAATATATAATTTTAGGAGACTAAAAATATCACATAGAAAAACTTTTCAAGTGTTATACACATCATAAACATAAATTAAATACTGGTAATCAACATTTAATGAAACTAAAATAGTTTATGGTTGATGGTTTTATAATACCGTATATAGAAATATTGTATATATGGGATTTCATGACTAAAAAATGTTTAATAAATCCTTAAAATAATTATATACTTCAATAAAATTAGTTAATCACTAATATTTATAATATTAAAACCTAAAAAATCTATGTATAATATATATATATATATAAATATAACAATCTATACACAAAAATGTATATAAGGGTTTTTGGATAATGAAAATGATGCAAAACAAACCCTTACCTAACTTCAAGGGTATGGTTATGCCGTGCAGAGGATGATGGAAGGTTGGGGAGAATAAAATGGGTAAGTTTGTGTGTGTACTATAGATTAATATAAAATAAAAATATATCTATTTTATATCATTTTGAACCAACATAAAATCTAATATAAGAAACTGAAATGTAAATATTTTATACAAGTTAAAAAACCCTAATCAATGTTGATCTTAAATAAATAGGTTTTTTATAATATATATATATATATATAATGGAAAAATTACTAGGGAATCCAAACAAGTTTTAATTAAAGTAACGCACCTACGGTGGGCTTATAGATGAATGAAAAAAAGACAACAGGGCTTTGGAGAGTGATTGGATGACTCATAGGTTAAGGAGAAGCAGTAGAGGAGGGAGGATCCATGGGTACTAGTATAGTGTGAGGTCTCAATGAAGAATAAGAGTGGAAATAAGAATAATGGATCAAAACATCTTGGCAGGATTGGACGGATCCAAACAGATGCGATGAAATCAGTTAGTTTAAATGAAGTGGACTACTATGATCTAACACAAAGATTTCTACGAAGGAGAAAACTTATCCTAGAAAAATTTCTATTCCCCATAGAAACTTAAATTTTTTAGGGACCACCATATAAATGATGCGACACAGTCCGTATGAAAATAACACACGAACACATGGTCACATACACCTGTAGCTCATTGTAGTATTTTTCCCAAACCATACAACACACTCTAGTGGGCCTTATTCATGGGCCCGTGAAAGATCATATCCCTCACCGTACATAACTTGTTCACAAATCATCATTCACCATGCATGCGCTTGGCCTGACATTGGTAGACATTGTGAGATACCCACTAAACAAAAGGAGTTGGCCTTCAAGGCCGTCCTCGTCCAGATTGGGTACTCACCATTTTTTTTGGAAACAAATCATTAAATTAAAATAGTTAATAAAAACAGAACATATATATAAATTTTCTTATATATATAAACATTCTTTCTAATCACTAATCAACATTATAAATGTCATTATTTTAATAACATTGTATTGATTTTGATTTTTAAAACATTATAATTTCAAAATCAAAAATGTGAAATAAAATTATAATTAAAAACCATGTAATAATTTAAACCAATATATAACTTTATAATATTTAAATCTTTTTAAAACATTTTAAATACTTAATGACATTATAATGAATTTATAAAAATACCAACGATCACATGATTTAGAAATCCAATAGCTATTACAGGAATATAATGGTTTGTGGATACTCACACACATATATTATGGATATAGTTTCTTATGGAATACTATAGGTGTAACCTGTAAATGCTGTAATCGATTGAGGATCCTTACTTAGTGTATAAGATATAATGTCTTGATGATTAATACTCAATGTACAATAAAAGTGATGAAATCTGTGGTGGATCCCAGAAAATATCCATTTACATAGGTTATATGGATGATGTGCTTTTGTTGCACGAGGTTCATGTTGTGGTGCTATGACCAGGTGTCTTCGGTAAAGGCCTTTTGAAGAGAAATTCTTAAGATATGCGATGTTGGTGAAAAGTGAAAACCAATGGGGAAGTGGTAGCATGGTACCCTTTATATTATTTATTGTATTATCTATTTCTTTATGCGATAACAAGTGAGATTATCCATGGTGCGACTAGGATCATAGTATTCAAATATATGTGATGAGTTATTTTATGTTGTTGTGCAATGTGTATTATCATTCGATCATAACTTTTATTCGAGAGGCATAGTTGAGGATCCTACTGAGTATACTGTTATACTCACTCTATCTATATATAAACTATTTTTCAGGTCACCGGGAGAAGTTTGGAGGTCAGTCATGTTACTACTAGCTTGGAGTTTTATGATCTATCATTGGTTTGTGGTTGCTTTGATTTTTACATTCTTTAGGTACGTGCTATTATACATTTCAGTTTTAGTAGTTTATTCCTTACATTACATAAGTGTACAAGTGATTTAATTTATATTTCAGATGTAGTTGGATTTGGATGGTGTCTTTCTTATATCTCTATTTATCATGTGTTCTCTTTGAGGGTAATACCTCCAATTTGGCAATTTACTATACCCTTGGTGCTAGTCACCAACCAAAGGCCCACTGAAGGAGGGGAATCAGGGGTCACTATCCCACTTCTCACATTTCCATCTCAAAGGGGTACACTTATGAGGAGGGAGTCATGAAAGAGTTGTATCCTATGTTAGGTTGAGGGAATGAATGGAGTTTTGTGTTAGGAATAGGTTACGTTGCAATGATTTGTAGGGAAATAGTGTTAGTAGTGTTTAGAAATAGATGTGAACACAGAATAATGGATGATAAATAAGAGATTAGGTCCCCTGTTATCTGATTCATGTACATTTATGTTTTAAGTGGATAAAAAATGAGGTGATACTAGTTTCATGGTTGATACCTATGAATGGATCAAGAATAATTCTTCATTTATAATGTTATTGGATGTGTAGTCCTTGGAATTTTTTAAACTAAAATGAATAAAAGAAAAACATTAATTAATTAATGATGATTCTACTATATTCCAGGTTTAGGAGCTCTAACTTTTTGTTATTTCACAGGTAAATCTATAGGATTATGTCCTCATCGGGTTTACACAGATGATGTCTAGCTGGCTGTTCCAGCAGATCATCATGGGGTTGAGGTTGACGATGAAAGAACATGGATGATGAAACACCAAGAGTTTCAGTTCCAGAGTCCATATTAGTTTGAGGGATTCGTTTCAGATGCATTCACAGAAGACTGGTTAAATGAGGATGAGATATACATTTGTTCGATCCATGATCGATAAGATCACTTGGTGTCATTGGTTGTGACGATGTTGTTTGAATAAGAAAAGAAGTGGTGGTTCTTGTTACTCAGGGATCAGGAGGAGTTGGAGATCTTCTGATAGGATTTTTGATAGAAGATTAGAGTTTATTTTCATTCTTTCACCTCGAAAGTGTCTATTAAAAAATATCCTCTTACCATTTGACAGGTGATCTCCTATGTTCAAGAGTTTGGAATCCATTTCAGGGCCATTTTATAATTTTTTTTGAATTGTTTCCAAATGAGGAGGCCATTGTGAGGCATTTTGAGGAGCCTTTGTGTCTTGAGATCCATTTCCAGGTCACCCCATTTACGCTAAAGACATTTCTTGAGGTGCTAGATACGGTAGAGGTAGTAAATAGTACATTAGATAGAACCAGATCATCATGAGAGGTGAGTATTCATGGTTTCTAATGAAAGTGATCGGTGGTCTAGGTTTCCAGGTTTTTAGAGAAGAATAGTTTCTATTCTATCAGGGGTAGGTCCCAACTGTCACCATCTCATTTCTATGGGGGGGGGGGTGATTCATAGGCCTATTCCATGGGATCCAGAACTTGTTTTTTGTGAGGAGGTCGAGATCTTTAGCTGTGAGAGTTCCTATATATTCAGAACTGTCATCATGCATGAGGCGTTCCACTCCAAGTTCCTCCATTGAGGAAATTCTAAATAAATCACTAGTAGCAGGTTGCACCATCATTGGATCAGAAGACAGTAGATAGAGTATGTGAAGGACAACCTTGTGATGCATCCTGTCATCAAATATCAGAGCAAGGCAATGGTGGTGGTCTTCATCGTAGTCAAATATGTCCTGGAGGAGGTCATGATAAGATTCGTTCTTTATCGTTTAAGCTCCAGGTGATCAAAATGACGTTTGATATACCGTTTTCATGATTTCTACAATGGATCATTCCTTTTTTGATTCAGGAGAGACTCACTAATTTATATAACCTACACCTTTCCAGGATTTTTTACTTAAGGTATAAAGGCATCATGTTCTCTTGGCATTGACTACCCCATTTGGAGGTCGAGCTCACTTGTTTGAAGAATTTAAGGACTATGAGCTACTTCTAGGGATACACCACTCTTTGGGAGATTTACTATGTATACGGATACATATATATGATTTCATATTTATCATGGATTTGTTTTATTAGTTTCAGGCTATCTTGGATTTCTTTATGAAGAATGTGGTGTTCTTCGATGAATATGGAGATCCAACGGTGTTGGTTGTCAATTGAGGCCCTCATTTGGGTCAAAGGTGTGTTCCCTCTATGTTATCCTTGATGGATGATCTGATTCTGAGTGCATTGTAGGTTCAGTAGTTGGTGTTCCCATGTTTATAAAAGAAAACCCTGATGTATTTCATTATGTGGTTTGTAGCATTACCCCCAATATGAGAGATTGAGTTTGGGATCGAGCTACAACAATGACTGTCTCCTATCTCTATGTCTTTATATAGGATGCGACCTTCATAGTTACATGTTATAGGGATATATCGTGATGGTCTGTTACAATGTGGTTTTATTTTTCCAAGTGTTTCATTGAGGGGATCACTAGTTTTGTTCTTGAATAAAGATGGTGGTAGTTTGTGGTTGTGTATCGACTATCATTGTTTAAAAAAAGCTACAGTGAAAAATCACTTTCCTCTTTCACAAATTTATGATTAATTCAATAAACTAAAGGGATCATGGTGGTTCTAAAAGTCCAATTGTGGTTTGGATGTCATAATATCCATGTGAAGGAAGAGGATATCCAAAATAATATTTTCTATTGTTTTCATGGGCATTATGAATTTGTGGTAATGTCTTTCGGTGTAACAAATGCTCCAGCTGTCATCATGGGAATGTTAAATGCTCTGTTCCACGATTTCCTGGAATTTTTTTTGGTGGTTTCCATTAATGATAGCCTTGTGTACTCCATGTCCGAGAAGGATAATGTATAGCATGTGTACACCATTTTGGTTGTTCTTCATCAAAAAAGCTTTTTGGGAAGTTTTCAAAGGGTGATTTTTCGGCTCGAGAAGTTGGTTTCATGAGAATGTGATTCTTCATTAGGGAGAAACTATGGATCCATAATAGATATAATTAGTTGTGTCATGGTAAGCCTAAATGATAATGGAAGAGGTGTTAAGTATCCTTTGTCTCACACGCTACTATAGGAGGTTCTTAACTGATTTCTCTCGGGTTAAAAAACCTATGACAACATTGACTTGGAATGATCAGGCGTTCATGTGGAATGATCAATGTTAGACAGTTTTTTAATATTTGAAGGATAATTTGGTAAGTGCTCCAGTTCATTATCTTCTAGTAGAGGTATTTTAGTTTGATATTTTTTGTGATTCTTTGCATCTCAAGTTAGGTTGTGTTCTGATACAACAGAGATCAGTTGTTTCTTATGGGTCTCGATAGTTGTCTCCCCATGAACGTAACAATTCTACACATGATCTTTATTTGGAAGAAGTATTTTTTTCTCTGATATTTTGGAGACAGTACCTCATTGATGTGCGCTTTCTGGTTTTCACTATAATAAGATCATGATATATATTTTCGTCTAGCATGAATTGAACATGAGGAAGCCTCAGTGGATTTTGTACATACAAGAACACGACATTAAAATATTGAATACCCCTGGAAATGGGAATTTTGGTTCTATTTCACTCAGTATGAAGTCTGGTAGTGATGCAGTGCATTAATTGGGTTATTCTTGGAGAGTGATGGGAAAACATTTAGCATTACTTCTCGAAAAAAGTGAAGTTGGGGGAAGAAGTTTCCTTTTACATAAGATTGTTTAGTCTTTTCTAGTGTTGCAGGTGGAGGAGACCTAGCTGTGGTATATAGAGGTGTTGGCCTGGAGAGATGAATTGGTTTTTAGAAAGGCCCCTAATGGATGGTGTGAGGATAAAAAAAATCGGTTGTTGTATTATGGAAGGATTTTCATTCCCATGGAGATGCATTAGACGGTTCTCAGAGAGTTTCATAGTTCAACATTAGTGGAGAATTATTGCATGAGAGAGATGTGACGAGGCTTGAAGAGTCAATTTTTGTGCACTGGGTTAAATTTTGTTTTTGGGGTGTTTGTGTCTTGATATTTGTTCTTCCAGAAGGGGAAGGCCAACCACTGTGTCCCTGGTGGGTTTCTCTGTCAGTTAGATATTCATTAGTGGAAGTGGGAGGACATCTTAATGGACTCAATTACTATATTACACCATTCTCAAGGGGACATGATGTTATTTGGGTGGTATTAGTTCATTTAACAATACCAAACCACTTTATAGATATAATGGAGTTGAGCGCATTGGAATATTTTTCAGGGAATCGTCTGGAGGAGTTGTTGAGAATCCACAGAGTCCCATGGACAATAATTTTAGATCAGGATATGTGTTTTACCGCTAGGGTGTGGGGAGGCCTCAATCATGATTTCTGTAGTCAGCGAAGCCTTAGACATCATTTTATCATCAAATGGATGGTATGATAGAGTAGTCCTTCTAGACTCTTGATGACATGTTTCAATCTTGTTTCCTAGATTTTGAATGTTCATGGATGAGGAAATTAACCATGGTGTATTTCTCATACAATAATATTTTCCACTACAGCATTGGTATGGAGCCATTTTAAGACTTTTATGGACTACCTTTCCATTCCTAATTGTACTGGACTAGGGTCGGAGAGTCAGCAATTCGTAAACATGAACTTCTGCAGAATACGATAGGGATGGTTTATGTGATTCGTGAGATGATTAAAATTGTGAATAATCATTAGGAATCATATGTTGAGCAATGTAGGATAACTTTGGATTTTGATTTTGTTGATCACATGTTTCATATGGTTAATCCCCATCATGATAAGAAAAGTATTGGTCATGGTTGTAAGTAGTCTCACCGATTTATTGGGCCTTTTCGAGGTGTTGGTTCATGTTGGAGTCGTGGTTTATCGAGTAGTACTTCCCCCATATATGATTCAGAAAAAAAATTTATTTAAAGTGTCATATCTCTATAATTTTCATCATGATGACTCTCACATCATCAATTGTGGAGATATCGATGTGGATGATGATGTGACCTTTGATAAGAGGCCAGTAGAGATCGAAGAGATCCACAAGAAGTTTTTGAACATGGATTATATCATCATGGTTCCTATCTTCTGGAAACACGGTGGTGTTGAGGAGAGTGCCTTGGAAGGCGAGTCACATATATGTGCTTAGTACCCAGAGTTTTTTGGTGTTATGGTCTTTTCATTAAATGAAGTTCGCTTAGTTTATATATATTTTTTGGGTTTATGAGATGGCTTTAGGTTGGTCTTGAATTCTCAAAGATGAGAATGTTTTGAGAGGTATCTGATTCAATCGATTGGACATATCTGGTCTATTCCATTGATGAAATCTAGGGTCTCAGGTGATATGGGAGGTCAAAAAAAATTATCTCCACCAAATTTTCAAATATATAGTTCTATGAATAGTGTTATCAATTTATTAAAAATTACCATTGGAGATTCATTTTTTGAATGGTTCCATCGAGGATTCATTTTGTGAACAATGCCATCAGGGACTCATTTTGTGAATAGTGCCATTGATGAGTCATTTTTTTTAATAATGTCATCAGTTAGACTGATGTGAATAGCGCCCTCGGTGAGACATTATGAGAGCATTTCCATTAGTTAGTCATTTTCTGAATACTTCCCTCAGTGAGAAATTTTTTTGAACATTAACATCACTGAGTCATTTCGTGAACAGTTACATCGGTGAGTCATTTTGTGAACACAACCATCGGTGAGTCATTTTGTGAATAAATCCATTAGTGATATATTTTGTGAATAATGCCATTAGTGAGTCATTTTGTGATTAGTTCCATAAGTTAGTAATTATTTGAAATATTTCATTATTTAGACCGATGTGAATTGTTCCATCAGTAAGTCATTTTTTTGAACAGTTCCATCGGCAAGACTGATGTGAACAATGCCATCGTTGAGTAATTTTATGAACCATTCTAGTAGTATCAGTGAGTCATTGTGTGAATAGTGTTTCCTGCATTTTTATGTGTACAGTGTTTCCAGTATTGGTAGGGGTACAATGTTTCCAGCCTCTGTATTTGTACAATGTTTCTTGTGGTGTGCATTTCTTCCAACATCAATAGGTGAACAATGTTTCCAACTGCCTACATTTTCACCACTTTAAAATTTTCTTTGATGTTAAACACAATCAAGGACTTGATTTAAGGGATTTTAGGCCAATTCAAATCCCATAAATCCTGTATTAATTTTCCTATGGCTTTGGATGCCATTACATTGTCAAAATGTGTGTTTTAATGTGATTTTATTTTATTGGAAAATCAAGCGTATCATAATCTGCTACTCTGTAAATCATATAAAGGTATGAGATATCTTCTTACCTTTATATACCTTCTTGATCCCCTATGAGAGATGCTTGAACCCTTCCTTCTTCCCAAAGGAGCTGTGTAATCGAACCATAAACCATGGATTTTTTCCTCATGATGTCTCTTCCAACTGCATGTTCACCCCCTGTTTTGGTGTAAGTAGAAAGTGTTGATACTTCATTGATAGATGGAATGATCTACCATTATTCTTGTGTTTTATCCAATTATTTTCCCCAATTATCTCCTTTCCCAATTATTTACTATGATCTACATGATTCTAGTGGTGTTTTCTTGGGTGTCGGTTGGTGTGGTCGTACCGCAACATCCTAGGGTCTATATAGTTTTCCTAGGGGTGGAGATCATAAATTGTTGTGTTGATCATTCTCTTATAAAGAACAACAAGAATCTTTTGTGGTAGGGGATTCATTGCTTCTCTATTATTTTACATGAAACTATAGAGTTATCATGTTTTTTTAACTAATCACTAATGGAATTCACATAATAAATATTTGAACCAAATAAATCGATTTTCATTAATCATTTATTATTTCCTCCTGTTTTACTAGATTGTTTTATATCTATGATTTCATTGTGTAATATTTCACTCTCGGAAGAAATTAGTAAATAATATATACATGGATTACTTGTAATTAATTTTCAATGATAAAAATGCATGTAAATTAATTTGGTTGTTGTTGTTGTTGTAATTTGATGTTAATCAAATTGATGCAGTAGCATATTTAATTTATATATCTTACTATTAAGGTTTCCCATCATTAGAAACTAAAAATAATAAATCAGTTTATTAAAAATTGTTAAAATAATTTTTGGTTTGATAAATGATTTTTCCTTGTAGGGATCTGAGTTACTCTCTTGCTTATAGAGCCTAAGAGCCTTCATCTTGGAGATGTGAGATCTATTTTTGTTTGAAGGTAGGATGTTGTGATTAAGGGCTATGTTCCCAGTTGATATGATGTTTTTTTCATAATGTATGTGTTGGGATGAGAGCCTCGATGGATATTTTGATATGTGGGGGTAGGTAATCCCATTTTTGTGGCACCATTTGACACCTAATGTGGTGAGATTTATCATTTTATGCGTGTGGTTGTCGGGTAGGAAATTTTTTTTAATGAAATGGGATGGAAGTGAATGATTGGATGATTTTTGAATCTTGATGTATTTTTAGCTTTTTAACATTCCCCTACACTCAAGAAAACTTGTTTTTTACCCTCCTTCCAAAAGGTGCCATGATACATGGTTGATGCAACCTGCTTTCTGTGTTTATCTTTTGAGACAGAATGGTTTGACTCTCTTTCTATAGGTGTAAAAGACATGACGGGTAGTTCATCTACCAACAATATTGATACCCATTGTGTTTATTAGCTGAGAATATTTTTATAGAATGCATAGGAATATGGGAAAGTAACAATGATGTTAATAAATGATTGAATAAATGATTATCAACCAATGGGGTTGTAGCTTTCTAGGAAAAAATGTTGAGGATTCCATTTAATGAAACATTGGACTTTGGGGCAATTATAGTGAAATATATAGTGTAATTGATAATGGTTAGATAAAATTTAAACAATCAATTAAGATAAAGTGGAACTGATAAAAGTTTAATGAAGTAATGTAATAAATCTCTTTAAATGGTTGTGTGCTTAAAGGAGACCTAGTCATAGATGTGGTAATTGGGAGTATGAGAGATCTTAGTTGCAGCTGAGTATATGACTAGGTTATTCATTTAGTGTGGTTGTGAGCTATAGTATATTATGTACATTTTCTGTTTCCATACGCTACTCAACCCCATTAGTTAGGGACACGACCACCCTATGGATCCTTATCCCACAAAGTGAGGGTGGGGTGTTTTCTCAAACATTCCAGGGGGAGGATGAATGGATGATTACTCGCTTTGGCCTTGATCTCTTTACTTGGTAGTTTCATGTGATGGTAGGCATAGTGGTCAGTTTTATCCATATCTAAGTGTTGAGGGATGTAATGGCTTGTGGTTATTCAAACACATATATTCTACATATAGTTTCCTATGGAATGCTATAGGTGTATCGTTTATAGGCTCCAATGGGTGGATAATTTACTCAGTGTATGGGATATAATACCTGGAAGATTAATACTCATCGTACGATACACGATATGAGATCTATGGTGGCTCCCATAAAATACATGGTTACATTGGTTATGGTGATGTGGTGTTTCTGTTAGACGAGGTGCATGTAGTGGTTCTACGACCAGGTGTCTGAAGGCAATGATTTTTAGAGAGATATTCTTAAGATGTGTGATGTTGGGGAAAATTAGAAAACCCATGGTGAAATGTTTGCGAAGTACCCTTTATTTTAATTATTCTAATATATACAATTTTATGTGATACATGGATAGGTTATCCATGGTGAGTCTAGGAACTTAGTAAACCTATTTAGGTGGTGAGTTAGTTTGACATATTTTTCACTATGATTTAACTTTATTTATTTACTTATCCACGAAAGGCTCTAGGGAGGATTGTACTGAGTATACTATAATACTCACCCAACATATATAGAAACTGTTTTTCAGGTCAGTTAGAGTTTGTTGAACATCGTGTTGGTTACCACTATCTTTGGGTTACAGACGCTATTCAGGATTCGTGGTTGCTGATGTTTTTTACATTCTTTTGGTAAATGTAGTTTTACATTTAGGTTGTAGTTGTTTTTTCATGACATTACATCTGTGTACATGTGATTTATTTAATATTGTAGTCTGATTTGTATTAGGATGGTGTATGTATTATCTATAAAATTAAAATGTGACCTCTTAGAGGGTAATGACTCCCATTTGGGTGTTTAATATACCATCAATGCTTGTCAGAAACCTGGGTCCTACTAGAGGCAGGGCTCGGGGGTCACTATATCCCTTCTCATAGTTTCGACCTAGAAGGGTTACACAATATTGGGAGGGGGTCGAGATAATAAAATTTCCAAATCTTAAAAATATTAATTATTGTCACATACAATTATATTGTCAATTGATCTAAATTTGTTTTTTTTGAAATCATTTAATGAAATTAAATTAAATTTTATATTATTTTAATTATAAAAAAGTTAATAAAAATATTTCATATAATTATTTTAAACTAAATTATTAATTCATTATATAATTTTTTGTGATATATTAAATTTTAGTTATGAGTATTGTTATATTTTTTTGTATGTGATTAAGAGAAAATAATAATGAACTATTTTACTGAAAAATAAAAAAATTTAACATTATTTATTTTGAACTCTAGTTTTCTAATATTCAATCAAAAACATCTTCATGAATTTTGGTAATCGAGTAAATACAATTACATCTATATTAGAATTTAAACTATATAAATACATATCTCCTAAGTACAAAAATATTTAACACTTTAGAATAATCCACAATGTCATGGTGTGTGATAATGGTTCTTTCATTGGGTGGTTTGAAAAAAATTAAGGTTGTGGTGACTTCTATAATCACAAATATCTCTAATATTTTATTTCTTTTGAGATTTATTTGTAGAAATTATTCTTGTTCTTGTTCGAGGGTGAATCATAGTTATTCTACATCTTTCCCAATATATGATAGATGGATATCATATGTGAATATCTTCATGGTTTAGTCCATGGGTCCCACATTTTATATCAATGAACTCTTATCAATACACTTAATATACCAAAATTATACAAACCAATTTATAACATCCACATTTCCAATGGTTATAATGGCCAATGTTCGTAATAAAAAATTATCTTAATTTTTCCATATTGATTCTCTAAATTCATTTTTCAAAATTAATAATTATTTTACTGGGTCATTATTATTTATTTCTTATTTTTAATAACATATTATCATGGTAAATATGATAAAAACTTATTCAAAAGGTAAGTTTTAATCGAAGTATTTTTAGTTGTCACAATAATCATCAAATAATTCTTGTGAAAAAAATAAAGTTTGACTATGTATACATCATCTATGTGTATGAAATACTCATCAATGATTCATATGGAATATTTATTATTCTTTATATAAATCAAATTTCTATTCATAAGCATCGTATCTTTAAAAATAAGCATCATTTAAATGTACATACGAATTATTACTTTGTGAATACTATAAGAATATCAGAACTATAGGTTCATATAAAAACAGAAATAATTGTTAAAAAATTAAATAATATAAAAAATTGATTCATTAAATGTTTCATAATTTTTTATTAAACAAAAACATAAATTTAAATCTATATGATATTTTTAATATTAAAAATAAACAAATAAACATCAATAAATATAAAAATTATAAAAAACCAATAAAAATAAAATATATAACAAAAAATATCCATGTTTATTCAAATATAATAAAAATTTATATCCCAACAAATTTATCCCTTTTTGATAAATACCTATATTTTTACAAAAATTGAACCATATTATAGCTAAAATAGAATAAATGTAATAAATTTTATTAAAAATATTACAAGTAATTATATAAAAATGAGTACTCTTTGAAAATTCTCCCCGAAATATATTCATAAAAATAACCAATTCATTTTAATAAAAAAGATTAGTATATTAAAAAAACAATATAAAAAAATAATTAAAAACTCAATAAATTTATTATTATAGATTAATTAAAAAAATATTAGGTTGTGATAAATATTAATCCATGTTAACGTTTAAATAGAAAATCAACTTAAATATATGTGTAGAAACAATTCTGTGTTGAAGATTTCACACCAATCAATGTAGTAAATCTCAATATATCAAATATGTTTTAATAAAATAGATTCAGAATGTTTTTTAAAAAAATTTGTTTAAAATTTTAATAAACCACTATAAATTTAACAGTTTTTGCTAAAATTCCATTATACAAAGTTCAAACTATCCATTGATTCAATAAATATGTCACAAAATTAATAAACCATTGAAACAAATTCTGTTGTAATATTTTCTTTATTAACATGACCCCATAGAAAATGAAATAATTAATAAAAATGTATTGTACTTGAATTTTTTAAAGGATTTATCAGTTTTTGAAATAATAGAAGAATTATCAAAAAATATATGAAAAAAGTAAAAATTGTCATTGAAATTAGTTAATTTTTATTTTATAAATAGTCATTAAGGACACTAAATAACAACAAAATTATTGTCAATTTTAATTTTGAAGAATAAATCTATTATCTTATTTTTATAAACCAATGAAGCAAGAATCTTAAAAAATAAATGACACATAACTAATGTTAATATTTTATTAATCCTACATACTCTAAAATTAGAATAATAATAAAATATAAAATTTAATACCATATAATGGATGGAAAAAATATGTATTAATAGTTTTTTATCATTTCTATTGTCTCTTTTAAAAATCATTAATTTTTTGTTGGATTAAAAATAATTTTCACATACATACAAACTTGATAAATTATATAAGGATTAGTTGTTTTGAAATAATGTACACTCCCTATCACCTAACTATATATTTTAATATCAATACATTTTATTGTAATATCTAAATAAAATTTACAATTAGTACCCATATTTGGTTTAAATTATTTATAATAATCCAAAAAAACATACATAAATTTACATTATATATTTATATTAACTTATAAATATATAATATTTTATTTGGTAAATATGATGGGAAAAAAATAATCTCATTTAACATATTAATACTATATAAAGATTAGAGGAAATCAACATTGAAATTTAAATACTATAAATCATGAGTAGAACCACACAAATTATTATCAGCATATATTTTCACAATAAAAATATCATTATAAAATTACATAATCAAATATTATGATTGATTTTTTCATGGAAAAAGCTATTACGAAAAAATATAAATTCAACATTATTAAACTCGATTATATTGAATAATATTATATAATTATTTAACAATTTATACACTTGACTATAAAATTAATGATATTCAAAAGGGTTACATTTAATTATATATTGTAGGAGATAAAACCATTTAAAAAGGTACCCTTAATATCCATTTGTATTAATTATATAATTCCAAAATGAATAATTAAAAAAAAATTATATCTTATGTAATTGAAAATAGATAAACTGATTCTTAAAAATCAACAACTTATTCTAGAGAATACCCATGGGCAATCATCCTCTCTTTATTCAAACCAATATTTCTTGATTTATCGATATAATTCATGAAAATCCCTATAGTTCATATTGTTTTTTATCATTTTGATGTTAAATAAGAATAAAAAAATTAATCCTAGAAATTTGACTTAATTAATCATCTTTAAAAAAAAATTATTTTGAATCACTAAATATATTATCTGTATTATTTGGCACTAAAGAATAATCACAAAATGAAATTGTAAACATATAATATCATATTTTCTTAATTTAAAACTAGAGTAAATATTTTCTTTAAATTTTAAAAATGGGTTATAATTTAATGATTCAAAATAATTTGGATCAATTGAGAATATATTTTCACCCCCATCAAATGATACATAATCATTATTGGAATAAGTTTCAATGAATATAAATTTTCTATATACTTCGTGAAGATTATCTACATCAAGATAGTATTTCTCTTTTTAAATTAATAAAATATAAAATATTAATATTATAAAAGATCCAAATATATTTATTTAAAAATATTTTATTATTTATAAGAATTAGAATATTCTAGATATATTTATTCACCACATTTGTAATGAAACGTAAGTAAATTATCATTAACATTTGTGATAAAAAATATATATCAAAACCCCAATAAATATCCATCGTTTTTTTAATTCATCTATTAAATTTATAAAATTTATTATTTAATATTGTAGTAATTTAAAGAAAACATAAAAAATGTGTAATCTATATTAAAATCTATATCCCAAAAATGATTCGTAACATTTAATTCAATAATCAATGTCTTATACTATTCCCGAATTGATATATTCTTTCATCATACAACAATAATTTTCAAAGGTCACTTAGAAGCACAACAATTTTTGTCGACTATATTATTCAAATAAATTTCAAATTATAAATTCTAAAATTCTCAACATTTATAAAAAATAATATGGATTTTGAAACAATCATTTTTATTCTCAATCAACATGTAATAAGAAAAAATTCTTTATAGTTGGAATTTTTTGGGATATAATGTATAACAAATTAAATAATATAAAATTATAAATAATTATAAATACATAATTATTATTTTCTTTCCCAACAAGAAGAATAAGGAAAAATAAATCAAGATGAATCAATTCATGATCTATAGTAATTTATTACAACATTAATAGACTAAATTCTTTCAACACATTACTTACCATTATAAAATAAATCATAATGCATTTAATTTGATTTAAATTTACTAAATCTTGAATCTTTCACTTACATAATAGTATAAATTAAAGCTGATGTTTAGCATGTATCAGTCTAATAATCATCAAAATTTTATTAGTTTATATAACATTTAATATGGAAATATTCTATTTAGTTATTTAATATAAATTAAAGGAATATATTATAGATTTTATTTTTTATAAAAAAATTGTAGAGTTCATAGATTAAATTTTATTTTATTTTATACATTTATATTTATTTCTTAATAATAAATATGAGATATAACAATTAAGTTGTGGTTTAGACCATAAAAAATTTGCAATGAATAACATTTTAGTGAAATCCAACTTCACCAAAAATTTTAATATATCCATTAGAATGTATTAAAAATGTGTTGAGACCCAATAAAATTAATACAATTTTTGAATGTTAGAAAAATTCTAAATCTCATTTCTATAACACACACTATATATATAATTTAAAACATTAAAAATTCAATGGTATATTACCTGAAATAATCCAATTTAGCTTTTTACGATACAAGTTCAAAATAATAAGATTTGTCGAAATATAACCATAATGGTTTTATATGATAATTATACCATTTGAAAAATTATAAAAGTAATCAATTTAATGACAAAAAAAAATTTAATATAATATTGACATAAGTGAACATTGAACCAAAGAAATAATATTTTAACATTATACTTTTAATTAATTTAAATGTGATCAATATAAATTAAAACAATTTCATAGGAGCTGTATTTATTTTTTTCCTGATATTTTGAAAAGAAACGTATAGATCACATTATTTTATATCGCATTAGACATTTATTGAATCCCTCAAATGGTGATCCAGACAAGTTGTGTTGATATCTGGATGACACATATTGATATTCAGGTGCTAGCGTAGAAGATCCATTATCTTCCACTACTTATCTTGATCTCATTAACATCCATCATACAAGAAGGAATATCCATAGTGTTTCCCATTCATATGTGGAAGAGAGAAGGAGGATTTGTAGAGAGGAGTCTCATGTGTACAATGATTCTCAATTATCATTTAATTATACAAAATTTACAAATCCATCTATTTATAGAGATAAATGAAAGATTAAAATATTATTTAATTGTATATCAGTCCCCAAATAACGTAATAATCTACAATAAACTCTATGTTATATAATAATAATAATAATTTTTAATTTTCCTTTATTTTTTCAATTAAAAATGAAATTCTAACACCTTATATGTTAATATATATCAACAGACATAATAATTGTTTTTTCAAAGTCCTCGACATTTATTGAATACCTGAATAAATTTTTAGTATATTATTTTATTCGAGAAGAAAAATATATTATATTCAAAGTCCAATGAATGAATAGTTATTAAATATTAAATAGATAAAATAAGAACATTATCTATAATCTAACGAATAAATATTTAAAAAATATTCACCTAATTAAATAAATTATTTTATTAATTTATAAATTATTATGTTTTACATTTTATATTTTTTTGATAAAAAAACATGAATAAAATTAATCATTGGACATTAGAATAATATTAATTACAATAAGTAAATTAAAATATAAGTTAATCAATAACAACGGAAAAACATAGTGTGTCACCCTATATGATTAGTTGTTTTTGGAATTTCGTAACCTTTCCTATAGACTAATACCACTATATAGTAATGGGTTATGACAACCATGAAAAATAACAAAATTTTACAACCTCAACAACCATAAATGAATGGTTACTATATAATATAATCCATTTCTCACAACATCTTATCAACCAGGATGCACATACATGTCATCAATCTATATTATGGATATGACATTAGTTGAATATTTGAAATAAACACTCCATTACACAATGAACATGGAATTTATGGTGATTGTTTTATTCCAATAATAGTTAAAATATATCAAAATATATTAATATGTAAGGGAAAAATATTTCATTGACTTAACCATAAATATCATTTCATTCATGACGAAACAAACATTCCCTACATATCATGATCATATGACACCATAGTATTGGTTAATAAAACAATGTGCCTGATTCATGAAAAGTGTTAATGAAAATCAAAAAGTCTAAGGACTATTACACATGTTGCATATAAGAATAACTGATCAAACCAAAAGATATTAAATTACAACTAGTTGGTCTATTCTCATAATACAATATCATCGACATTTATATTTTTTAAAATCCAAAAAAGAACCTTTGTCTGCTTATGAGTAATCACACCTGATATCCAACATTCTATTATCCATACAATATAATTTTATCATGTCGTATAAATATACTAAAGAACATCATCATAGAATTTAACGTATGTCATCATATAGGGTATAGGTTATGACATTATCAGTTTGGTAGATACTCTATGTCATTATCATATTAATGTTATATTGAATAATATCCAATATGTAACAATATATTCGAATTAATATTCACATCCTTTAATATAAATATAATTTAAGCTAATAATTTGTGGGTTCTAGGTAGCCAACTCCAAAAACAATGTTTTAGATCTCATGGAATCTTGGGTGCAGTAAGATTTTTCAAAAGAAATTTAGGCAGCAAATTTATTTTCAAAAATATATTATTGGATTTTATATAAAAATTCAAGATAATACATTTTTATTGTGACATAGATATTTATTTAATAATAATGATCATTTATTATAAAAATTCCAATGCATATTACATCTAAATAATGTTATAGTTGAATAATTTCTATTTGATATTTTAATTACAAAATTTTAGCATATTCTATATTGATGACTATTATATAAAAACCAATATTTTTTACTTTTTGTATCATTAAAAAAATATTTACAAAAATTTTATTTAACATAAATATTAATATCTATTTTTTAAACATTCCTTCACTACTACTAAATTATAATTTTGTTTTTAATGGTTTGGAAACCATCACATAAATTATCAATTGATATTAATATTTTATTTCATAATATATTATTCCCTTTCTTCTATTTCATACATTAATTGACAACATTAGATATATAAAAAAACTATATTAATTTTTTTTTATGAATCAACATTACAATTTGACAAAAAATTTCAATTTATATCAATATTATATTTGAATTTACACAATTTAAAATTTAAATATTTTTCTCTTATTCATTAACAGATACACAATATTCCTCTCTCTCTCCTCCTTAATTAAAGATATTATTTTCAAGGACCAATTTATTTTTTTTTAAATGTTAAATATTTATATAAATCCACAAATTTAAATTATTTTTTTAATTTCTAGTTTGGTTTAAAAAATTGATTAACATTAAATTGTATAAATTCAAAAGGAAAACTTCAGTCTGATTTTAAACGAGAATTAATATCATTTTCAATTTTAGTAATAAAATTTTTATAGAAATTAGAATCTCTTAATAACCATGTTAAATTTTAATCAGGTACCTTTAAATATGTATCCATTCAATCAGGGTTATTAATATCTATTTCCCTTAGAGACTCGATACTTGAATTATATTCATTAATGTATGTCCAGGATCCATAAAATTTACTATTTATATTTTTCCATTTTTCATTCTCATTATTTGAAAAAATTATTTTCATATAATCTGAAATGAAACAACCTTTCATTCTATACTCTACACATGATAGGTCTAAAATACCATTATTCTGTGATATATTAAATTTCATTACATGGGATTAAATCTTATTTTTAATCATCTTATTTATTTATTTTATATTTTTCATAATGTTGTAAATTATTTTTATCAAGGGGATATATCATTGTCAAATTAAAAATACTCAGATTCAAAAGAGTTAGAAGAAAAATTTATAATAAATTTGAACATTAAACCATTCTCATTTTAATGCTCCCCAATTTGGATATTAATTATTTCCAATTTATACTATAATTTGAGCCAATGATTTCAACAATGATTTACCCTTTAAAAAATTTACTCTCTATGATTACCACCTTATTTTCATTCCAAATTTTAGATTGTTACATCAAAACACATTAAAATAAAACAATATTCACCATAGAATCTCATATTTCTCTTATTCTTTTGATTATAATTTTAAATTTATGTAACATGTAGTCTAAAAATTCAAATTCTCCAATTTTAATTTATTGATTCTCTATATGAAACATTTCCATTTTAGTTAAATCCTTTTGGAGCTGTTTTGTGTCACCTAAGGAATTATTTATATGTATTTATTCATCTTAAATGATGATACATTGTTTGAAACATTGAAACTGATATAATATGACATTATACACCATACATTTTAATTAAAAAAATACATTACCTTATCCTTACTTAAAATTCTATATAGATCAAAATATTAATGATTATAGGGTTTCATAGTGATTTTTCAGTGATCAATACATTATGTACCATTTATCCCTAGGATCCAGTAACTGTTTTCTTGATCTAGTGGGTCTCATTGACTAATGAACATCTCTGAAAACTATAGTGGTAATTGACTAGTAGTGAGGGACTACAGTGTGTAAATGGGGAGACTATTCTCTTTTGTAAGGTTGTAACACATCAGAATGACCATATCAGAAAATAGAGGATGATGATAAATCATCCTAATAAAAGGTAATCGTCTAAGATTTGAATAATATAATCTAATCAAGAGGTAATATTTTATTCAAAATGTTATTTCATTTCATTTATCTAAATGATTGAAATATTGTTATATAAGGATCAAAAAAATTCCTGTATTAATTTACCATAATTTGTAAAGGAAATATCCTTCCTAGAATCAAAATCAAAGCTCCGGAATGTTCTAACCTTATCTTAAGAACATCACAAATAAATCATCACACCCTGCGAACATTCTCAGTCTGCATCCTACAATGGAGTAGTATGTCCAGGTACCTAGTGAATGCCTGAATATGGTGTGAGATAACACATTGTTTTCCACCACTAATAGTATAAATAACAAATCTAGCACGTTTAATACTCGATAAATATTTTTTCAATTTATATCACATTTATAATAGAAATGAATGAAATGTTCTAAAAGAGTATGTGATACAGGTAAATTGAAATTGTCTATATAAATAATCCTTATATAAAAAATAGTTGGGATCTCATAAATTGGGGAACCATAAAGGAATAAATAAAAAATAATTTTTTTATAGTATGAAAATTGTAAGAGGATACACATTCCTCATCCATCCGTAAAACACATCAAATTATCCACCATGGTCACACCATAAAATTATTTGTAAAACCACCACCACAACCCTGGCATATAATTTATTATATAATAGTCATCATGATCATATCTTATTGATATTTCACCCACAAAAAAATCACAGTGTATTTATAAATGGCATAACCCAAAGGGACATATCCAATGTATAAAAGACTAATTTGTACAAATTAATTACCTGCAGCATCTCAACGGGAACATAGTAAACTCATGTCTAGAGTCCAAAAATCAATATAAAAACACAATCCAATTTGATTCCATTAAATATATAACCATGGGGTAGCAATAATTGATGCATTATACTGTAATTAACATCCATGTAGGAATATTAGTCCAAGACATCCACTATAGAAATCAAGAACAATGGGGAAAAGTATATTGCATCTAATGGAATCATGATCCATAGTATACCAACCTAGAAATATACTAAAATTTTCATCTCATCAAATAAAAAATTCATCATTTCATAAACATTCTCAATCCATGTGTTCATCAAAATTGTATAATCAAATTCTATTTAGTCAATTTAATCAGATCGCATCATGTAACATCATGGAAAAGGTCGAATCCATTATCCTAATATCACAATTTATTTTAATTTAATTTGTAATGTAATCCTCTATCTAGGAAATCTAAAACACACAACAATGGTTGTATAACAAGATTCAAAAGAATATTCCAACACCATAGGTGGTAGGATGGGGAAATAACATCTTACAAAATCAAAGTCACTAGTGGGTAACCTAAAAAAAATATTGTGCATTCAATTAAACATTATAATTATTTTAATTGGCCCTGAATAGAATGACTAACATATTGTCATTGGGTTGATTGGGCAGTGAATAATTACATGGCATTAAGAGACACCCCCAATATGCTAACTGTTTTAAATAAATTTTGAAGTGTTTCAATAAAAGTAGGGTAAGATTTAATATTTATGAATAAATACACATCCAAAAAAACCTACAAAACAACCACCATATCATGCTTGTATTTTTAAATGATAACTCCACCACATACATTATAAAAAAAATACAAAGTGTTAACCAACAAAAGAAAAATTAATAATCTATTTTAACAAAGGGAAAACAAATAAATTCTATAAAATGAACCAAAAAATCCATTATCTTCAAGCTCTATGCTCCAACATAACCAAATAACCAATGTATCATTGGGTGTGAAAAAAATGGGTTATACATAACAATTTATCTCTTCCAAAAAGAATGCATCTAAAAAAGAACCAATGTTCCAAATCATGGGGGAATATAAATCTATGTTGGCATTCACAAATGTCGTCCATAATAATTCCACTATGATTTAAATGTTATCTACGTTTATATAAAACTATTTATATAAATCAATTCTGAAAAATAGTTTATAACTAAATATAAACAAGTTCCATAAACTATTAAAAACTATGAGTAATCAGTTTTTGTTTTCAAAAAGTTTTCTAGAAACTCAAATTTTTAAAAATGCAACCAAAAAATTATTTAAAACCATTTTCAATTTTATTTTGGTCTAAAAAATCCATTTATCTTTTTAACACAACCAAGCATAGATGCTTCATTTTGATTGTTCCATACACATGAGCAGTCTCTTGTCCAATATACTTGTGTCCAAAATACACATGACCCCGATCGAGGGTTTCATAAATTGTACCACATAGGTATATGTCATTTATTAATGGTCCATCAATAATGAACTCACACAAAACCCATTTTATTCCAAAATCATTTTAAATAACCATTTCATCCCATTTCAATAAAAATGTTATTTTCATAAAACCATTTAAACAAAAAAAATTCCAAACACCCATTTCAGTTCCGTAAATCATTACATTTATTGAAACCCCTTTAATCATATATAATTACCAAAATTAAAAAAAAAATTAAATTGTTCAATTCGTTATTTAAAATCATGAATCAGAGACTTTTTTCTAGAACACATTTTTACATATTTCTACAAAACATAATTCAAGTAGGATTATAATAATAAAAAACACCAAATTCAACATAATATCATAAAAAGGTAATAAATTTAAAATAATTATAATGAGTTATAATTATAATATTCGATATTTTGGCCACCAACCTTGAGGGTTTTCATGAAACATAAAACAGAAGAAGAATGCTCATGACACAAGGTAAAAATTCATCAAAAATGACACAGATCTTTTACCATAACTGGATCAAGACCAAATATCAATTTTTTTGAATCTATAATCCTAGATCTAACCACATAATGCGTATATCTACGTATCTGAGAAGAGGGTAGAAGTATATCTAAGAGAACGTTAAAAGAAAAATGAATATTATGCACTTATCACATGAATATAGAATATAAACTCTAAGGAAAGGCTCCGGATTGATATCAATTTTCATGGGAGATGTTCTCCATCCTTCAATTGCGAAGAATATTGATTAAGGTAAGATTAAGAGGAATATTAGAAATGTAGAGTAATAAAATGTGTGAGATCTACTAATTTAGGATATGACATTGATCCCTTGAATGGTTAGACAAACTATGTGTGATCTACTACTTAGTTAGACCCTCAAAATATATACTCTCATGGAATCTATATTCATTTCAAAGATACTACCTCAAATTGAAAAAAAAAACACTTTTCAATGTGTACAGTTACTATTTGGATCCCATATGTTTTGGAAAACATGTGTGCATCTTATTTTTTGCCACAAGAAATCAACATAAATTCTCCAAAATCTCTTGACCATATCTAAAAAACATTCTTTAAAAAAAATTCTTAAAGTATGGGTTACATACCAAAAACTAGGGGTGCTACATTTTCCTCACCATTGGTGTTTGAATCCATGGAATTTAGAAAAATATTCTTTCCCTAAAAGTGTTCTGGCCACTTCTTTTTTATTTCATTCTCTTATTCTGATTCATCCTCCAATATCTGACCATGTTTCCTTAAAACCTATAGTATCCCAATGCTTTTATACACAAAATACAATATGGTACCTATCTACAATCTAGAAAAGTATATGTACTAATAAAGAATAAGGATCTCGGTCAACATAATCCCACTGTATTTCATGGTCAATATCATGCCGATACATTTTCAAATGAGATATGATAAACACAATATACACTGAAAAAAACAATGGAGGCAATTCGAACTAATATTCCACCTTTCTATCCTATTATAGTATCTCAAACGATAAAATATAATGTGGAGAAAATGTTAGATTATTCCCAAAATGATGTTTTCCAAGACTTGGAGATATCCTTATGAACATATGATCACTAACCATGAAGAAAATTTATCTTCGACGATGATCCACATATGATTTTTTATTAATATAATCCATCTCAATTCTCATTCAAGTCAACTGAAACTTTTTGGGGTTTTCATGTACAATGTGTGGCCCAACTAGGGTATTCTCACATGATTCCACACAATATAGTGAATAATAACATGGAAACCCATAAAAATCATCAAAACGATCCATATGTATTGAGTCCTGATAACTATTATTATATGAAAACTCTAATAATGGAAAATGATCTTCCAATTAGCCACAAAAAAATTATTACTCAATCCCATATCATTTCTTCAAATATTTGTATTAACCTATATTATTGGCCATCAATCTTAGGGTGATACAACATACTCACAATCAAATATGTCCAAAGAGATTTTGGTAAAGATCTATAGAAATGAGATTTGGACATAGAATCTCTATCTGAGACTTTCAGAACCTGTATTCCATATCTCTTTATTAACTTTTGGATATATATTTTGAACATATCTACCATCATATAATTTTAATGAATAGGGATGAAATTGGCCATTATTTTGAGATTCTCCACTATCACCATTATGGAATCATCTGCCTGAACAATAAATTAGAGACTAATAAATGAATTCAATGATATATGCTCCCATTTCCACTCTAGAATATTTAATGACTATAACATACCCAATGGTCACTGATGTTCTTCATTAACTTGCTAATACGTTATGCACGTTGAAATGAACTATGACAACTTCTTTTCCTTTCATATCCACCAATACTAAAACATAAATACCATATACATCGTCTATATTCTCATATATACAACTGATCTAACAAGGTGGTAAGAATGAAGAATTTTCTCTTGAAAAGTCCAAGGTACAACCATCTTTTATAAAAACCACAACACAAAACTCCCTGCATGTTTTTGGACCTCAATGTTATACCCACCATTGAGTTTTTAACTCATAACTAGTTTTTCTGAATTGTAAGTTTGTGCCTCTATAACCATAATTACTAAATCATGATTAATGGAAACTGAAAAGGAAAACCTCAAGATCAACAAGTTTTTCCCACTGCACACGGATATGTTCTAGGACCAACATCAACTACCACTATTCAAGTGCTTCTTTTTTCCAACTTAGCATACAAATTTCTACACAATTCCCAGCCATAAAATTACGTATTCTTGTTGTGTACATCAATTAAAATTCAAATTTCCAAGGATACTATATCCATACCCTTTTCCTTATATTAAAATGAATTTGTGTAAAAATATCTTTCAAGATATTATGATCCGTGAACAGAGTGAATTTATCAACAAAGAAATTGTGACGCAAAGTCACCAAAGCACGAATGACATTAGTTAACTACAAATATTGTGTTGGGTAATTCTTATCATGAAGTCTTGGAATTCCTGAACCATAAAAAACCACATGATATCCTTGCATGAGAACATATCCCTAACTAGATACTGAGGAATAGTAATAAACCACATACCCCTGTCCCAATATTGGAAATTCAAGATAGTTATTGATGTAAGATGAACTTTTAGCTATTATAAATACCTCTAGATTTCCTCACCCCGTTGAATGGTAATATTGTTCTTCCTCAAATACGTCAAAAGTGATAATAGTTGTGAGAAGTCATGAAAAAATATTTGGTAATAACCAACACATCCAAGAATTATTTGTATCACAAGGACATTTTTCGGTGGTCCCCACGAGATAGAAATTTTTATCTTCTCTATATGTACTAAAACAAAATTTTCAAAAATCAGATGGAAAAAAAATTATACCTATTATATAAAGAATACACACATAGATAGATTATAATATAAGTGATGATCCCTCAAGATTCAAAAAATTGTAGAAAAGTGTTGCTCAGTCTCTGCACTTATCTATGAGTACGCCAAAATGTTATCAAAAAATTGAACAATAACTTTATCCAAATATCATTGAAATATATAATTCATCAATTCCATAATGAATGCTGGTGATTTCGTAAGACCGAAATCAATAACTACATATTCCTAGTGGCCATATCTTATTATGATTGTATGTTCGAACAATACTGTTTTTTAAATCTCAATTGGTGATATCCTAATAACATGGAAATTTTAATGGACCACAATGCTTCCCTAAATTGATCAAATAGATAATCAATACATGGAAGTGGATACATATTTTTTAAAACCTTGATTAGCATAAAATAATTTACACACAGTTATATAGTTCCATATTATTTCTTCACGAATAACAATGGTACGACAAACAGAGACATGCTCAACAGAATGAAACTATTTTTTTTATCTCTTCCAACTACACATTCAATTACATTAACTATGATGGTTTTATCCAATAATACAGAAGTAAAATAGGACTGGTTGACGAGAGGTTCTTCATTGTAATATACACTTCTTTAATATGTGATAACCTTTTATGTTCTTGGGAAATACATCTTGATGTTGATGCACAACTATCAGAAAACTGATATCCTTGATATCTTATTTTTCTTAAAGGGTCAAACCCCCCAACGTTTAAGAAATCGTTCCCATTACAGGTACTGATAAGTTCGTTTCACCTTTATTTACAACACTTTTTCCTATAAAGAGATTGTTGACACTGCCCTCAGTTGTAAAAATAATTTTTCTACAATAATAGTTGATATGAGTCTTGAACATTGTCCACCAATCTATACATAGGATGAAAAAAATATATCCATGTACAATATCAATAAATCCCATTTCTTCTCAACTCCATCAACAGTTATAGAACATGATCAATATAAAAATGATCAACATTCTCTTCTATAGAATGTAGATTGAATTGTTATCACAGAATGCATCATATCGTGATTTAAACATCGAAAATCAAAAGCCTGAGAAGTAGTTAAGATATCAAATGAACTAGTGTCAAACCATTGATTCATAATGGTTGAATTTAATAGAATTATACCTCTCATAATATATTCTCCTACCTGATCAAAAACAATAAACTACTCATCTTCATATAATTTCTTATGTGTTTCAATGTTAACTTTATTTCCTTGAAGTTATTTCTGTTGTTAGGGAGTCATGGTGTTCCTAGAATCACATTAGAAATCTCTATTCTACTGATGAGACCGATTCTTCTACCCTTTTCATGTTGATGTATATGATGATTTAAAAACTTGAAAAGTGTCTTGAGCACCTGAACATGGAGCAATGTGATAATATAACTTCATATTCCACATCTTCAGGCAGTTATGATAATATATCGGTTTTGTTGTGACCTCTTTCATTATTTGATCATGTAAACCACATTGGAAACATCCCTCTTTGATCATGGGTCGTCGAGGAAGGTTTACTAATCTAGAAATCTAATTTTCAGTCCTACTCCCACCTTGAGAATTGGTGTCCCTCTTCCATTTTATCCCATTATTTGAGTTCCCACCATTTCTAGTATGGATCATCATAATTAATTCCCCAATAGTTCATAATATACTACATTCAACCTCTTTTAGTATGTTTATTATCTCTTCATAATACAAAAAACGGATAACCAAAATATTTGATTGAATATCCTTCCTTATCCCAAACTCAATGATGTGTTCCAAAATGGTAGTAGTTTCCAAAACATCTGGTAAAAGGTTCACTAAATTAAAGAATTTGGATAACTCTTCTATGAAAAAGTGAATGTCCTACTTTAAGATGATGAAGACTATTTTTTCTCTAGATCCTGAATGTGTAGAAGATAGAATTTTTTTTGAACAATTCCTAAAAATCATCCTAAATGATTCATTGATCTAGTTTATCCTGGACCACTTTTTCCCACCACTAGCATGATATATCTTCGATCATATATGTTTATATTTTTAAATTCAACACTACTAGCTTTATGATGAAATTGAAGATACTATTAATGCTATTCAGCAAGAGATCTGCATTTTTTGGGATTAGAATATCCCTAGAAAATGGGTGTATTGTTCTTCATGAACTATATGGAATGAGCCACTTTTTTAGGCTCACCCATTCGGTTTCAAAATTACATAGACTAATATTATAGGATGATACTATAAACTAGATCATGGTTCAACAATTTCTCATGCAGGACCACTTTCTTTCTATATTGATCTGGTTTTTTTCAATGCTTTTGACTAGGTCCACTTTCTAAGCCAACAAAAAAAATATATGGATCAATATCTAGAAAATGAAGGCCTAACATTCCAAATTATATCACAGATACTATCACAATAATTCATTCCAAAATCAAAATATTCAATGATAATAAATTTTTGAAAAAATCATAATTTTTTTTTCTGAAAAGAAACCCATTTTTATTATTAACCAAAACTGGCCTTTTAAAAAATCATTCATTTGAAAAAAAATTAGAAATATTTCAAAAATACTCATAATGCATCAAATCATATAATTTTCTTAAACGAAAAGACAGAATCCATAGGGGAATTTATTCTTATGAAGCCTGTTATGATCATATCAATAGCTAATCCCATGATAATGATATACCAATATCCTATAATTGTATCCAAAAAACTTATGTACCCAACTCTATGGTAACATGAACTTCAAAAGAAAAACGTTATCTATTTCTGTTAATTCTCTACATTTATGGTACCCAAAATTATAATCCATTCTATGATTCCTACCCAATGAATAGAATTGAATGAATTCAACACTCAAACCAAGAAACTGAAGACCCCTTATTCGGAAAGGACCGAACAAGGTGATACCATTTTTAATGACCCAATTATTCCCATTGTCTTGAGAGGGTGGTGAATAATTACATGGCCTTAAGCCACATCCCCATGATGAAAATGGATAGTAATAAAAGTTGAAGGTTTTTAATACACGTGGGGATGTATTAACCTTTATATATTAAACCACAACCAACAACCATAACACGTAAACCATCATATGATTCTTGACTAATTAAAAAAACTAAAAAACATCCTTTATAACGAAACAAACAAGAGTATGCAACAAAAGAATAATTACTAATCATCAATGTAAATAAAAAACAACAACAACAGACCACAAGATGAAAAAAAGACTCCATGATCCACAATCTTCAAGCTCTATCATCACCAAAAATCCCATGTATCACATGGTGGTGGAAAAAATGTGTGGTACATTATAATTTCCCATGACCTAGAAGATAGAATCTACAAACTCACCAAATTTCCCAATCCGCGGTGAGTATAAAACACAATAGGATTCCCCTAAATAAATCCATACTCAATCCACTTGGATAGGTATGTGAGAAAAATTATTATAAAATAATTTATATAAAACAATTCTCCAAAAAATTGTATAACTAAGTATAAACAATTACCAAAAATCATTTATATCCATAGGTAAACAAGTTCTATTATCAACAATTTTTTTAGAAATTCACATTTCTAGAAAAGAATCTAGACATTTCCTAAATACAATTTCCCAATATCATTTTTTCATAACCATTCTATTTCACATTTTCAGACAACAAACCATGAATTAATCATTTTTATAATTTCATTCTTCTGAGAGATTTCTTGTCCAATCAACTTTTTCCCCATTAATACACACCCTTGATCTAGGGTCATGTGTAATGTACCCAATATGAAAAGTACCTTATTGAGGTACTATCATGCATTAACTCACTCAAAAGGAAATTTATTCAAAACCCTTTTAACTATCAATTTAAATACATTTCTATAAAAATGTAATTATATTGGAAACCATTAAAAACCAATTTAAAACAACAGTTCCATCTAAAAAATAATTTCATTTATTGAAACCCCATTAATCAAATATTATTTTTATTATTCTATAAAAATCCTATTTTAAAATATTCATTCTAAAATGAATTATCAATCACTTTATTCATGTACTCCAATTATCTAGATTTACATTGACCATCATTCAAAAGGTTTCTAACAATCATCAAAAAACCAATTCACCATAATTTGTTCCCAAATTAATAATTTAAATGAATTATAATTATTTTTACTAAGAGGTGTTGATAGTAAAGCCATCTACATGTAGGTTTTTGATAAGAACATTAAACTGAAAAAGAATTCTCATGAAAATGAGTAAGAATTTCATGAGTCTAACATATTTTTATTCCCATTACCTAATCAAGACTTAATGATGAATTATATGGAATCCATAATTTTTTATCTCACCACATCACTTATATATCAACAAATATAATAAAATAGGATAAATAGAAATAAGAAAATGTTAAAAAATGGAGAAGAAGAACCACTTACTATATAAATTGGGGTTCCAAATGAAAATGAAAGACTCTAGATCAATTACATTTTGCATGAGAGAGGTTATCCAACAATGGAGAGAGAATAATATTGATTTAGGGCCAAATGGGTGATAATTTATATTCATAGAGTAAAAAATGTGTGAGATACGTATTTTGAGGTTAAAAATTTCACCCTACATATGGTTTAGTCACACAGTTTATAAACCGTGAACTAACCATGCGTTAACTACTTCCTAGGAAGACCCTCACATAGAATCCTAGAATAGTATTCCTAACCATTCACACACCATGAAAAAGATACAATCTCAAATTACCAAAACACAATTTTCAATGTTAATAGTTACTACTAGGATCTTGTATGGTTTGGACGACCCAACCATAGCCTGTTCATCTCCCCATTAGCCCAACAGTTTTTTTAAAAAATCCGAAAACACTCCCAACCTTCACCCTTAAACATTATATAATTGAAAATAATAATAAACCTATTACATACCATAACCCGAGGGTAAAACACTAATGGAAATCACATCATATGGAAAAATGGAATCTATATATATAAAACACAAAAACCATAGGGAATGGTCTATAACACCTACAATATTTATGTTTAATAACACTCATCACGCATTGATTTATGATTCATCTCAAATTAGAACACCTACAATAGTTATGTACTATAACTCTCATGGGGGAAATTATTATTTAACCAATATTAATATATCTAATATATTATATTTATTATTTTATTAATATTATTTTTTATGATTTCATAACATATCATTTCTCTTTCCATTTAGAGTTATTATGATAATTTCATTTGACGTATTGTGGAGTACCACCCCCTCAAACAGATGGCATTCGTTCACACACAATATAGACTATATGATGGATGTTTATAGTGAAAATATATAATATAATAATTATGATGTAATAATTATATATGTATATATATAGATATTTCATTTACCTTCTACCTTTCAATATGATAAAAAAATTGAAGGAATGATTATGCATATGTATGACTTACCGTCTCCATGAGTGGTGTATTCCATTTCACACTTATATATTCAATATATTAATATAATAAAAATATAGTGTATATAAATTATATTTATATCACATTAAATTATATTATCATGACATAATTATATGTACCACCACCATAAAAAAAGTAAGACACATTTGAGGCACAAATCAAATATTACCCGAAGTGAATCCATAACATAGGTTGGTTAAAAAAAGGGTAATAATAGGTTATAATCAAACAATATATGGTATTATTTATAGGAATATTGTTTTTATAATAATTATAATAAATATAATTTTATTATACTAGTGGGTTGAATGATTACAACGAGGGACAAGACACAAGTTAAATAGATTTCTTCTCACTTTTTGTTTCCATGAAATAATTGTTATCTTCGCTTCTTTTTCAATTTATGTTGTGTATGTAATACCAATTTTTGTATTCTATGTATGTATAAAAATATTATGGGTATTCACATATCAATTTTATGATATATCATTCATGGGTATTATTTTTTGAAAGTTACAAAATTTTTTAAATAGTTTTCTCTCATTTGTCATTCTTGGAGATTCAATTTTTTTCATGAACCTACATTTTTGTTCGATTTGAATATACATCCATTTTACATGTTATATAATTAATTTAATTATATTTATTATATTCTATGAATCTTTTATTTTTCTTTTCATACATGGAAAGTATTATCCCATGTTACCATATTATAATACTTTATTGAGAAAATCTTATCGGTTTTCAAGATTGTTTTTGTTTATGCCTCAGATGAAATTTCATGTTCCACATCTTAATATAATTCTGGAATATTATTCTAATTTTTTTATTAATGACTTGTTAATATATTGGTTTCATTTCACCAACTATTTGCTGCATTATATAGATAAGAATGTGTTTTTATAAAGTCCCGACATTACACTATATCTGGTCAAAAATATATGATCACATAAAACTATGTATTCTAAAAAAGGCTTCCAATAATATATATACATTATCCATTAATTATAAAATTAATTTCATACTAATTATTATTTAAAAATATATTTAAAGGAATAATCTTTTCTCTTTTGAAAAAAATGAAATTTTTTAACTTTTTTCCATGCCAAGGAAATGTTATTTTTACCTCGTACGACATGTATAAATTTACCCACCACCATTTCAGTGATTCTTAATTTATATTTTTGAAAGGATAATTTTTAAGAAACACTTTTCAAATTTTATTTCCTAAGAAAATTGGTATGAATTTTTTTTCAACCTTATTTTATATATTTCCATGTAAAATTATTATAAACATGTTTTCATTGGTTATGATACGATTGAATATGATCTTGTTGAACATATGTATGATTTAAGAATGAGATTGTTGGGAACATTATCTCCATCCGATGCATTGAGTAAATATTTATATATAATGAGATAAACTAAGATGGCCGTAAGATTAATCATTGACAACTAAGATAGCCTTGGGATCAATCCATGACTACCATGACTGATTTTATAGGTGAACTAAAGAAACTAAGGATGACCAAGATATTATGTGGAGTGAATGCATGCTACTAAGATGACCATGTAAGTGACCATGTCTTCAATAATGGTTTTAGGAGTTAACTAATTCAAATAATATAGTTGTGGGATTGAAACATGACTACTAATACGGTATTGGGATTGAATTAATACTACAATGATGGTCTTGGAATCAGTTCCTTGGAAATTTTGAATATCATATTAAATTTATATATTTCTTCCAAAAACACATAATTTATTCCAATGATATTATTTCATGACTTATGTTCTTTATTTTCTTATGATTAATGTCTTTTGCATTATCATTATCTATTCCATGATTCAGGTTTGTGATCTATGATATGAAGGGTATGATTTTGTATTTTCATGATCATGTTATCATACACTTATTAAGATGGCCATGGGAGTTAAACATGACTACAGATATGGAATTAGGAGTGGACCCACAGTAGTAATATGGCCCTGAGAGTGAACCATGACAAAAATATGGTATGAGGAGTGAACTCATGCTACTCAAATTTCCATATGAGTGAACCGAGACTAACAAGATAGTATCAAGAGTACATTCATGTTACTATTATAGCCAGGTAAGTCAACCATTACTACCAATATGGAATGAGTATTGAACCCATACTACAACAATGGTCTTGGAATAGATTCCATAACTACAATGGAATTCATGTTATATGCTTATATGTGTGACGAAATTCCATTTCTTCCATTATTATGATTTTATGGATTATTTTATTTATTTACATTTTATTCATGTATAATGAACTACCATGATTTATTCTAGGATTCATGTATATAATATTTGTTATGAAGATTATGATATTTTATTTATAGGATCATGGTCTCATGCCTTTATGCTAAAAATAATGCTTGTATATCTATCTAATTTACCATTACTTATAATATGAGCTCACCCCTTTTATTTGTTCCCATTCCCCCTATTTTTAATAAATATTTTTTATAGAATAACAAAAGGTGGAAATATATGTGGCAGATGATGGAGGTAATTCACCAAGATTTACGATCTTGTTTCCATGTATCTATATATACATAACTATTACAGTTGTCAAATATTTAATTTTTTAATGTAGTTATTATTCATCTAAATGATGTAATATACATGATTTTAATGCTAGTTCTCTTTAGTTTGTATCAAATTAATGTTATATCTAACCATTGGAAATTTTTATGAGGACACATAATTTAGATCCCAAGGTAATTTTCTATGGATATGTTTTGGTTTGTATCTATGGAAATGTATAAGGACGAGTTAACACATAGGATAATAATCTTGAATTTTGATAAATGGTAGAGTAAGTGGTTTCCTAGAAGTGAATAAATTTTTGAATACTATAGGTGGATGTGGATATGGAACATTTTTTCCAAGGGGTAAAAAACCTGACATGATGTTCCTAGATAAACTCAGTGTAATTTGGTAGACGAAAACGATCCATGATACACACATGTTTTGAAATTCTATGGGTTATTCTTTTGGAATTAAAAAATACATCAAAAATGATTATGAAGGATATAAATATACATTGGATATTAAAAATCATTGATGGAAATAGGGTGTTATAGATGCCGAAATCTACCGTTATTTAGACATACTATATGAAAATATATTCATGACTATATGTTTTTCTACTATGATAGGAAATTATCACATTATTTTATTACTTTTAGTCAATGGAGGGAAATAAAAAGAACTGGATTAGCATTGAATGTGGTGGGAAATTTTATTTCAGAGCATTAAAGTGGGATGATAACTTTAGTGAGACAAGTTGCGATAATACCTAATCAATTTTCACAGAACATGATAAATTAGATGTACATTAACCAACTATCAAACTAACCCTAGAAGAGAAAGTAGGAGTTTTATAAGATTTCATGTAACAGAGTCCATGGTGGATAGATGATTCAGTTTACTTTGGGTCATGAATATGGAAAAACTAAATAATTGAATGAGATAGAGGATTAAGATGATGTTTTGTCTATGGAAAATAAGGACACAATGAAAATGACCATAGGGAAAAAAATAAATTGTTTTTTTAATTAAATGAATGAACATTTTGGCCTCCAATTGGAATAATTTAAGGTTATTTGTTTTAGGTGTGGAATAAAGAATAATTATGCAACTCAATTTACTAAGTGGAATGATCCAGAAGTGGATCAGAATGGTGGTATGTGTAATGGATACAATGCAGATGATGAAGAGCCTATAGACGAAATCATAAAGTAAAGAGGTATTTTTTAATAGTATTTGGTATCCTTGGTACTATAATAAAGATTATTTTTAATATAAAAACTAATTTTATTTATTTGGATTAATGAAGTATGTTATATAAATGGGGTAATGTATAAGGATTGTTCATTTTTGTTTTTTCACTATGGATTTATAAGAACAAAATGAAATGTTCTAATGGAATAGAAATGTGACACAATGGAAAGGTGATGTGCATATAAAACTGATGAATAAGGGAAATATAAATCTTAATATGTTTCTTATGTCATGATAATTTAGTTTGGATAAAAATATTTTGTATATGAATATGTAAATTAGAAATTATATATTACCCTATGAGTGATTATTGAAAAAAAATTAGTCAACATGGATGACATTTAAAACTTATAAGATTTAAATAATAATTCCACTAATCATTGGAATACGGATGCATTTTTTTTCAAAACAATTTATATTAATTAAAGTTGATACCATCTTTCAAGGGAAAATAAGACGACGTTATTCAATTATTATGAAAGTGACAACTGTGTAGCTAGTTTGTGATATATGGGTAATCAATGATAAGCCGATTTTATAAAACTCATTAGAAATATTTTAATTTTCATCTTTCAGATAGATGAAAAGGTCTTACATTTATGGATAGTCTTCATTAAAAATCATATGACGTACCTAAGATTATTGTGTGGTCTATCGATATCATTATTTTAACAAATTGTATATACCGTTCAAAATACATTGTCTTGATGATAAGTGATGAAATATGGTATATCATATCATATATCTCATGATTTTTTTTGTAATTCATGAATGGAAAATTACCCTTCCTTTTTAGAGAAAGAGGTTATGTGGACCAATGAACAACAAAGAGCGGTATTGTTCTTTAATCATGAAAGTATATATTTTTCAAGAAAATTTAACAATATTAAGAAAAGGAGCTTCAAACAATATTTTTACCTACTACTACATTTTCAATGAATCATATGGTCTACTACGTCATGAATGATTTATGGTTTTTTCATTGTAAAAATTATTATACCCTTATTCTCTATAAATCCACATCATAACATGATAGTTAGATATCTCATACATGACCATTTTTTCACATCCCACTTATGTTCCCCTATATAGGAATCTCAATATTAGTTAATTTCGATAATAATTATTGTTTCGACTTTCCCTTTTTTACGGATGTTTAGTATCAATTTTTTCGATGTCAGTTTATTTTAATGATACATTCATGTATTAATCCACTGAGAACCCAGATGATCATTGATGTCAAAACAATTTGGGGGGGGGGGTAGAATTTAACAACCTGATATTTTATACATAATTATTTTTTGAAATAATTCATTTCTTTTGGTATTTTATCATTTCATGTAACAGTAAAAATAGTTTATTTTATATAAAATAATAGTGTTTGACTTGCGTTATATGCAACCACACATTAATAATTCCTAAAAAACTAAATAATTATTATATTTCTCTATATATAAAATTTAGGTTTTCTTGAGTTACATGGAACAATGACTTCTCATGATGGCTTGTGTAACAAGTGTGACCGAGTTTTATGAAACAATAATATATTATTAAAATATTATTAGTTAATATAATAAGAAATTAACTAACAGTTAAATTGGTTGTTATGAAATGTATTTAAAAATTTATGAATGAATACAGGTTACAATAATAGATGATGAATTCATAGGTTATCAATTATTTAGAGATTGATATTAAAATCGAATGAATATAAAGATAAATATTAATATGTTTATGGACATGATTATTTTTTACACCAATAAAGTGAATTAATTACATTAGAGTGTGATATTAATTGAATATATTTGTTATATATTCAATAAAATATGTTTGTAATTCATCCAATAGTTTGGATAGACAAAAGATAAGGAAGAAAATTGTTATGCATAAAAAACTATAATTTTATATAAAGGTAGATTTAATTACTTTTAAAGTTGAAAAAAATTCGAATAACAATTTTCGGAACAATTATATAATAAATATGTATATATAAAATTCCTCTATGAAATAAAAATATAATAATTAGGTAAGTATTATTATTTTTTTATTTTTCAGCAAGGTTTTATTATTAATGGGTAGTTAAAAAAAAGTAATTTTATTTCATAAAATATTTTTCATAAATTTTATTTATAAGGTAAGATTAAATTTTATATTATTTTCAATGTTTAATGAGATATTATTTTAATATCTTAATACAATTTATGTCAATGAGATCTATTTCACAATGATATTGGATAAAAAAAGAAAACTTTTTAATATTGTCACATTGAAAACTCGTGTTGTCATCCAGACTGTGGGATTAGTTTAAAATTTATTTAAATAACATATGTCATTAGAACATGGAAATGTGGATTCCATCCTTAAAATAAAAATAATTTATAATTTCTAATAGTTTTAACTATGTTTTTGACCAAAATTATTAGTTAATGTAATTAAAATTACTTAAATTTATTAAGAAACATTATGCTTAACTAAGAACTAAACAATAAATTATATAAAAAAATGAATTATATTGTTCTACAATATCCATTTAGGGACATATTTGGAGTGAAATCCTTAATTTTATTGACATAGGATAATTATTGGATCCACATGAGACATGAAAAACGTTGGTGGATTTATCTCTTTAAATATTTACATGTGTGCCACACATTCTCCACTATAAAAATATATATGTTACTCCCAATTACACACACATATCATGCCCCATGTATCACCATAACTCTATTTAAATAATCCCCTTACTTCCTCCCTTTTCTCCGTGATTCACCCCTTGGTTCATAAATTCGCCCAGATAAGCCTTGTGGTACTAACCAAATAGGGTTATCTGATTAAGAGGTAATGTCTTCTCTCAAGCTCTTTTTTTTATTTTCATTCTCCACCACATCCACTATATTTTTTCAATTATTTTATAAAAAATAACTTCTGAAATATACTATGATTTTTTATGATAATGAGATAAACTAATATTAGACAAACCTCCATATAATGGGTAGCGAACAAACTGTTTACATGTAAGGAGAACTGTCGACTCTCTAAATGACGATGAATAAATTTTCCTAACCACCTATCATGGTGGAAATTATGATTGAACCTATATTACTATATTTAATATATTATATTTATTATTTCATTAATATTAGTTATTATTTTTTCAACACATATCATTTATCTTTCTATTTGGAGTTAATATGACCACCCCCTCAATGTGATGAAATTCATTCATACACAAAATGGACTATATGATGGATTTTTATAGTGAAAATATAAGATATATATATAATATAATAATTATTATTTAATAATTATACATGTATATATATATATATCATTTACCTTATACCTTTCAATATGATAAAAAAATGGAAGGAAAGTTTATGCATACGTACGACTTACCGTCTCCATGAGTGGTGTATTCCATTTCACACTTTAATATTCAATAGATTATTATAATAAAAATATAATGTATATAAATGATATTTATATCACATATTACATTCTATAATCATGATATAATTATAAGTACCACCATTATGACAAATTAAGACAAATATGAAGAACAAATAGAATATTACCCAAAGTGAATCCATAACATAGGATGGTTAAAAATGGGTAATATAAGGTCATAATTAAACCATATATGTTATTATATATTAAATATTATTTTAAGAATAATTATAATAAATATAAATTCATTATACTACTGGGTTGTATGAGTACAATGAGAGACAACACATAAGTTATATAGATTTCATCTCACTTTTTGTTTCCATGAGATAATTATTATGTTCGCTTATTTTTACATTTATGTGGTGTATGTAATACCAATTATTGTATTCTATGTATCTATTAAAAAATTTATGGGTATTAACGTATCAATTTTATGATATATCATTTATGGGTATTATTTTTTAGAAGTAACATAAATCAGTGATATTATTTTCTCTCATTTTTTATTCTTTGAGATTCATTTTTTGTAATGTTTATAAATTCTTTTTTGAGTTGTATATAAATCAATATTACATGTTATATAATGAATTTAATTATTTTTATGATATTCTATTAATCATTTTTTTCTTTTCATACATGTAAAGTATTATCCAATGTAACTATATTATAATACTTCATTGATAAAATCTTATCACTTTTCATTATTGTTTATGTTTATGCCTCCTTAGATGTGATTTTATGATACATATCTCAATATAATTCTGCTATTTTATTCTATTTTTTTATTCATGTCTTGTTAATTTATTGGTTTTATTTCACCAACTATTTGGTTAATTATATAGATAATAATGTGTTTTCTTAAAAGCCTGACAATACCCTCTATCTAGTTGGAAATATATGATTACATAAAACGATGAATTCTAAAAAAGGTTTCCAATAATATATTACCATTATTCATTTATTATTTAATTAATTTCATAGTACATTTTATTTTACAAATATATTTAATGTAATATTCTAGTCACTTTTTGAAAAAAATGCAATTTTTAAACATTAGACCATGTAAATGAAAGGTTCTTTTTACCTCATACGACATGTATGAATTTACCCACCATCATTTCAGTGATTCATAATTTAAATTTTAGAAAGGTTAATTTTTATCAAACTCTTTTTAAATTTTATTTCCTATGAAAATTGTAATAACTATTTTTTAAACGTTATTTTATAAATTTTCATGAAAAATTATTTTCAAAATAATTTCAATCCATATTTTAATTTTTTCAAATTATTTTCAATGAGATTATTTTTAGAAATATTTGAAATATAATTTAATATTTTTTCTTATAATAAAGGTTTCTAAAAATATTCAATATGTAATTAAAAATTTGTATTGTGTTTTCAATGAAAATGTCTTATACAAAGATTTGATTCTTATTTTATAAGTTTTCAAGGAAAAATCATTTCTGTATTATTTAATATTTTATTTATATGTTGTAAATGTATTTTTTATGAAAATTATTTTATGTGGAATAATGTATTAAAAATCCTTTTTTAAAAAGAAAGGTTATGTTCCTTAAGAAACATTTCTGTAAAATATTAAATATAGTGATTTTACTCATTCCATTGAATAAAATAATTAAATGGTAACATTCATATTTTTTATAATGGTGGGTTATGCTTATTGTCATGATCTTTATGAAACATGTTCCTCTTTCTTGGGTTTTATGTTTATGAAACTTGTTCCTCTTCTACGTGATATAATTTTATGAAATTCATTTCTCCTTCATGAGTTATTCTTTTGATGAAATGATTATGAGGACTGTATTTTTTTTCCATATGTTATGATATGTCTAAAATTTTATGATTCCCATTTCATTTTATTGGTTATTATATGATTGAAATGATTTTGTGGAACATATGTATGATTTAACAATGAGATTGTTGGGAACATTATCTCCATCCGATGCGTTAGGTAAATATTTATATATAATGAGATAAAAAAAGATGGTAATAGGAGTATACATTGACTACTAAGATAGACATGGGATAAATCCATGAATACCGTAATTGATTTATAGGTGAACTAATGCAACTATGGATGACCATGATATTATGTGGAGTGAAAACAGGCCACTAAGAAGACCATATAAGTGACCATAACTACAATGATGGTATGACAAGTGAACTAATTCTAATAAGATCATTGTGGTTTTAATCCATGACTACCAATATACTATTGGTATAGAATGAATATTACAATGATTGTATTGGAATCAATTCCCTAGAATCTATAAATATCATATTAAATTCTTATGTGTCTTCTAAAAACACATATTTTATTCCAATGATATTATTTCATTACTTATGTTATTTATTTTCTTACGATTAATGTCTCATGAGCTATCATTTTTTATTCCATGATTCAAGTTTATGATCCATGATATGAAGGGTATGATTTTATATTTTCGTGAACATGTTCTCATACACTTATTCTAATAAGTAGGCTTATATATCTTACATATTTACCCTAACTGATCATTTGATCTCATCCATTTATTATGTTTCATTTCTCCAATTTATAAAAAATTGTTTTTTGTATAAATACTAAAAATTGATATCATTATGGTTGGGGGTGAAGATCTATCACCAGGATATAATAATTTTTTACATGTTCAAAAAGACACTAATCTATTATGGTCATCAATGGTTTATGTTTGCAATGTATTCAATATTCATCTAAAATTATATAATATTAATTTCTGAAAAGAAATGGTTTTTATAATTTATATAATTTTTTATCATGTTACCTCAGACACATTCCATTGGAAAATCACCTGTAATTTACTCCATGACATTATTCACATGAATGACTCTTAAAAACCAATCCTAACACGATACCATTATATACAATAAATAAACATGGGAACAATATCAATAAAAATTCAGTAAGTATACCCTAATCAATCTATTATAAAATAGTTGTAAATATGTAAATTCCATCATTATAAAATATATGTAAATTATTGAATAATAAAGAAATTCCATAAATATTATCAACTTGTTGTAAACCAAAATATCAAAAATTATAAAAAATAGATTGTATTAATTGTCTTAAAATGAAAATGGATTTTAGGTATAAATATATTTCTATATCATTGTACACATAATTATAAATTTTTCTTATGAATCAATTTTAAAATTAAAAATTATTATCGTGAAATATTTGTAACCATAAATTATGTATTGTTCAATAATCATATATGTTTTCATAAACATTATATATGACCATGTAAACATCATCTATTCATTAGAAGGATCATTTTATATTTCTAAAAACAGAAAATATAATTACTAAAATATCATCTGTCACTGTATAGGAATCATTTCACAGTATATATGAGTTCATATAATTATTAAAAAATAAATACTAGAAATTACATATAAAGTCATTATATATAATAAATAAATAATGAATTTGATAAAAAATTATTTAAGAAGGATGTGAGAAATTCTAATTACTCAATATTATTAAGGTAATCATATAACGTATTCGTAAAAATGCGAGACATTAAAAAGGTTAAAAAATACACAAACAATTGGATAAAATTAAACCTAATAAAGGAGGGTTGAATTATGGGGACATTACATTGTTATCATTTAGTTTCAATTTCTTTTCCAAGACTAGTCATGAATATTCAGTTAATATTTTGTTTATATTGAAAATATCTATATCGCATATCATTAATTAATATTGAACGTAATAAAACAATGGAATTTATTTAATTTGATCCCTACAAATGGATACTCCATGAGGAATACACCAACAATGTGTGGATGTATTAATATTTTTAATAATATTTCTATGGCTTCTATAATGGGATCAAGAAGGGGTCACTAATGATCAAAGGCCCTATACATCTTATTTACTCTTATAAAATGATAAAGTGTGGGATGAGACTCTTTATATATATTATAGTCTCTTCAATAGATTTATTATAGGCAGGTAGTTATATATAACGAATGAGAGCTCACTTTAGATCATTATATACAACAGATTCTCTTTTCTACACCTCCTTTTGAAAATCCATTCTTTCTATCAAAATTATAGTAACTCATTATAGGGTGTATAGTATTATTCATTCCTATTTCAATTCCATGTAATTAAATCCTTAGTATAAGGATAATTCTTATTTATTCATATTTGAAACAAAACTCTTCTCCATAAGTGTATAATAAAAAATTGATTTTATCTTGTAGCTTTCTTCCTTCTCAGACCAGATGTTGTTGTCAAATGTTTAATAGTATTATTTCTAGAATTCATATATCACAGTGTAATTCTTCAATGTAACAGTTTCTTATTCCCGTCATAAACTATATGTACCGATTGGTTCATACAGTTTCTATATCTTTAAAAATATTGTGTTTCCTCACTTTTAAAATACACAATCAGATAATTTTTTTAGAAACATTATTAAATTAAATACATAACAACCAATGGTGTGTATTTATTTTGCAATGATACAACAATATATTCTTGATTCTTCGATGTGTATCCAATAATTACTAAAAAGTTATTTTTGAAAATAGCCACACCCATTATTCGTTCAATATTGTAAATAGGGAATTATTGAATAATTATTGAGAAGAAGCTATTCTATTTAGAGATTCCCTAAAACCTAATTATTATTTCTAGATATATCTATATGAATAATATATCCACATTATTCTTAATCAGAATCATCTGTCACATTTGTTAACACCTTTTAAATTCTCACATTCAATTTCAAAAATGATTCATTAACTCTGATATGTAATTTCCATATAGATAATTTTCATTTTTTTGCAGCTATAACACAAAAAAATATTATTCAATCCTTCATTATTAGTCTACCAATAAATATCATAGTCCATATATTTTATAGTTTAATTTTTTTCATCATGATTGAGTTGATCAATAATTTTCAATCGTTAATTCCATTAATATTGTTGATGAATGTAACACCCAAGACTTTTATGTAATATAAATCATAAAAAGAATCTTTTACTACACATAACACTTGCTTGGCTTGTTTTACACGCAATCACAACCTTCCTCGATAGCTTGCGTCCTACGCAATTCTGAGTTTCACTAAAAAATGATATTCTATTAAAATATTACTAAACTAGCCGTTATGAATAGTAATTTAAAATTTTGTATTTTTTTTTTAAAATTGACTTCATTTTTGGATTCGGAATATAAAAATTATACTAGGGTGAAATTTTGGTATTTTTCTGAAAAATTTCAATTTTTAATGAATAGTGAAACCACTATGTGGCTGTTAAAAAAAGTGAATTTTTCATAAAACATAATTTTACCACTTCTGTGAGTGGAATTTTAAAAATCCGATAGACACGGTTGATGTCAATAAGTAAAATTTGGTTCAATGAGATGAAAATAATTTTAGGTGAATAATAACTTTTTACTTTTATTTATCACGTTTAAAAGTAAATGGGGTAATTAACGGTAAAAGTGATATTATTATTACCCTAAAAATTTTCCTAATTCTATTGGATACGTGTAATTCCACCAAAAAAACATTAGGAATAAAATATGACCATTTAGACCCACATGGATTAGATTCAGACATTTAATATTAATTTATTTAAAGAAGGGTTAAAATAGATAAAATCAATGTTTAATAAGTAAAACATTTTTTATATAGGGTTATACAAAAGATAAATTTTGATTATAAATATTCATTAGAAATCTAAGAATATTTCCAAAATAATGGTCTTTTATTTTTAATTTGAATACTTTAAATAATTTGTTATAATTTATGACACAATGTTGATGCAGTAAATATCTTATTAATGAAATATTCACATAATTGATGCTATAAATACCCAAATAATTTAATTTTTGGACTTTTTATGAATTAAACTAATTTTATAGGTTAATATGTTATGTTATTATTGATTTAATTAACTTTTCTCGAACTAATCATTATGTTATGATTTTCACAAAAATCATTTACCAAATAGTGTCAAAATTGACCTAAAATAGTTTTTAAAACAAATATTATATTATTATTTGTTATTTTATTCCTAAAAATATAAGGATTTTCTAAATGACATAGATAAGGTTATATATATTAATAATAACAACTTGGGGTTCTTTTGGATTATTATAGTATGTTTTTTAACCTTATAGTGTAAGAAATCAAGAAGACAAGGTAAGAGTAAAATTATTTAACTTAAAGTTAAATCTAATTGATAAGGTTAAAATAGAAACCTAAACTTGTCCAAATTATATTGTATGAATGTATTTCAACCCATACCAACCTTATCATAGAAATAAATCAATTATGAGCTATTTAAAACCGAATATGACTTTATGATAAATTAACATTTTTACTTTTTCCAAAGGTTCCCCTCTCCTCCCTTATAAAAGGGCACCTCCTCCCCCTCTTCCTCAAACCAATTTGAGCCTACAAGCTCTACCAGACCCTACCAATTTCTCCTCTCCACTTCCCTAGAGACATCCTAGAAGTCATGGTCTTCTTCAAAGACCAATTTTAGTGCCATTAAAGGAGGTCTCAAAGAATCACTTTTAAGAAGAGGTGTTTCAGACACTTATGAAGCAAATCAGACCTAAGGTAAGGGAAATATCACAATCTCATTTTTATCCAAGATTTTTTATACTTTGGTATTTACTGGGTGTATTTAATCAACCACATCTATGTTTCATCAATATGTAATATTATTTTCATCCACCTACAATTGTTTAAATCCAATTTTACCCTTCAGTGAGTTTTTAGTAAAAGATATGAAAGGAATCTTTTGTCGTTTTTCGTACAAGGTACTTTTTGACTTTTCTGACAAAAGTATGAGAAGAATGTTTTTTTAACTTATACGGCATGAATGGAATTTTAGAACATTATTTCCAAGAAGCTTCCTTTACAAGTTTTCAGGTTTATTTTTAATCAACTTCTTTTAGTTTAGAATTGTATGACATGTTAAGAAAGGAAAAGTGTTTATGTTGAAGTAAAAATGATATTTTCATCAAGAATAGAGCTCAAGTGTTTTATCAAAATTATTTTCCATATAAGATAATATAGGGTTATGTTTCTATCCCTGTTATTAAATTTATTTTATTATGTTGTGATGGAATTAATTTTATGAATTTCTTTATCTTATATGAATTTTTTTATGATGTCACGGTGTTTAAGAATCCCATTTTTATTACATGTGTTATGAAATGAGGTATGATTTATGATTTTTTGGCACACATAAGAATGGTATCATTTTGAGATGGGTGGGACCTATATCTCCCGACAATTCATTGGGTAATTATTTTATATCTCATGAGATAGACATGGCTGGAACGGTAGGTTAAATCGATTCTGTGAAACAGGACTGAAACGAGGAGTGAACTCAGTTCAGAAATGGACTTTTTCAACTAATATAGTCTTGGCAATGAGTCTTGACTAATAATAAATGATTATATATGATTATGTGTGTATTCTACAAAGTTTCATGTTTTAAATTATGATTATTGCGATTATATTTCACTTCTATGATTTATCCCATGTTATGAAATTATGTTTTATTTTGCAGGTTAAGATTTCCAAAAGTAATGTTCTTATGTATATGATTTGATTTATATTTCTTTTGTTTACCCTTACTGAGCATTTGAGATCACCCTTTTGAATGTTTTATTTCCCCAGGTCAGGAAGAAGGTTATTAAGTAGGATATTCCAAAAAGGGACTCTAGATATGATGAAATAAATGGGAGGCAAAGTAGCTGCTTTTTGAACCAGTTGTTTATGTTTCCCTGTTTCTAAAGACACTACACATATACAGTCCTTTCCTAGTTTTGTTATATGTTGTAATAAGTGTGCTTCAATTCTGAAGTAATAACAATGTATGTAAACAATGGGTCGTTATAGTTGGTATTAGAGGATATGTATAGTCAACCTTTGGAAACTAGGATGTGAAAGCGTTAGTAATAACCCTAAGGATAAGTCTAATCATAGAACATAATCTTAGTGTTTCATAAATTTCCATGAATAACCTAGGATAATAACTAATGTGTGAAATTTTGTTCTTTATTGTGTGGTTTTCCTATTATAATTAGTGTAGATCACACTATTCTTCTTGGTTTTAGTCAATGGCTGGAACTCGAAGGAACCGTGTTAATGCGTAATGCGAAAGGAAATGCAATGATTGTCCCCCTAAGCAACCAAACGTTATGGTATATGGAATGAAAAATCTTGTAGCCATCCTCACACAATTTTCTTAAGCTATGAATCATGTAGGACTTCCAACCGAGCAAAGGAAGGAGAAACATTCTGTTGAATCCTTCATGATGCAGTGTCCACCTTCATTCAGCGAGTCTACTGATCCATTAGTTTCTGAACAATGGATTAGTACTACTGAAAAGATATTTTCAGTGCTCCAATGTTCTGATCATGATAAAGTCATCTTAGCAGTGTATCGTTAGGAAAGTGATGCAGATCAATGGTGGAATCTTATTAAGAATTCTAGGAAAAGGGATTAAATTGAGTCTGTGGAATTGGTTGAGTTCAAGAACTTATTTTTCAATAATTACTTCCCTAGTATTCTCCGAACAAAGATGGATAAAGTGTTTCTTGAACTGATGCAAAAGGATGATGAATCTGTTGGTACCTATGAAGAAAATTTTACAAGACATACAAGGTACGCTTATGGTATTATTATCCAACCTGAGAGTAATAACGATTGATTCTTTAGGGCTTAAAACCAAGTATTCTAAGGGAGTTATCCATAAGGGACTTCAATAGCTATGAGGAAATCATTCGATGTGCTCTCATAGTAGAGATGGACATTGGAGTAACCCATCAGTCATATGGGTTTGATAAGAAGAGGAAAATGGAATTCAAAGGAAAATCTAAAGAGCACACTAAAAAGAAGGTGATCTTTCCCTTATGCTCAAAGTGTGGAAAGAAAAATGGAGTAATTTGTCTTAAAGGGACAATTAAATGTTTCAAATGTGGAATTGAAGGTCATAGGGCATTTGAATGCCGCAATGATGGGATGAAGATATCTAATGATGCAAAGAAAGGAAGGGATACACAGAATGAACCTAATACTCTTCAATGTTACAAGTGCAAGTATATGGGGAATTATGCCAATCAATGCCCAAATCCAAGGGATTATGATGATGGTCAATGTCAACAAACTCTTAAGGACAAAGACAAAGGATAGTCACATGCAATTTCTATCAGTGATGTGGAGTACGATAACGATGTGGTGAAAGGTACACTTACATTCCACTCTAAAGTATCAAATGTTTTATTTGATTCTAGATCCACCCACTCTTTTATTTTTTAAGAATTTTCTAAGGGTATCACCATATTACCTCAACAATTAGATGTTGAGTTAGCTATGACAACTCTTAATGGCACAATAGTAGTATCAAAAGTATATAATTCTTCTCCGATTGAAGTTTGTGGGAAAGTGCTTCCTGCAAATCTTGTGATCCATCCTATAGTAGAATTTTATGTTATTCATAGCATGGATTGGCTTCCTTTATATAGAGATCATATCAATTTCCAAAGAAGGGAAGTCACATTTCATATAACAGATCATTCTATGATTGTCTATCAATGCACGAATGAACATAACCTTCCAGTGGAAATTTCTTCCATCTTATGGTTCTTGTTTCCACTATATAAAGGTTATTTATCTCAAATGGTTGGTGAAAAACTCACGATTATTAATATTCCCATTGTACGGGAGTTTGATGATCTTTTTCCAGAGGAATTTCCAGGTCCTCCACCAAATCGTGAAGTTGAGTTTTCAATAGAACTCATATCGGGTGCTTTACCTATTTTAAAGAGACCTTATAGAATGGCCCCAATTGAGTTGCAGGAATTGAATAAGAAACTCCAAGAGAATCTTGAAAAGGGGTTTATATGCCCAAGTGTTTCACCATTAGGAGCACCTGTTCTTTTTGTTATGAAGAAAGATGGATCAATGAGACTCTGCATTGATTAACGAGACCTTAACAAGATCACTATCAAGAAAAAATATCCTCTCCCACACATTGATTATTATTTGACCAACAGCGTGGAGCTCAATACTTTTCCAAGATTTATCTATATTCATGGTATCATCAATTAAGTGTCAAAAGGGAGGATATACCAAAGACGTATTTCCGTAAAAGGTATTGACACTATGAATTTATAGTGATGCCATTCGGTCTTACTAATGCCCCTGTTATCTTCATGGATCCGATGAATAGAGTCTTTAGAGACTATCTTGATCAGTTTGTGGTAGTCTTTATAGACGATATTCTTGTCTATACAAAGAGAAAGGAAGAACATGAAGATCGACTGAGAATTATATTGAAGACCCTGAGAAAAGAGAAGCATTATGCCAAATTTACCAAGTGTGAATTTTGTCTTCAAAAAGTTACATTTTTGGGTCACATAATCTCAAAAGAGGGGATATCTGTGGATCCATCAAAAACAGAGGTTATCGAAAGATGGTTGATACCAACAACAGTGAATGAGATCTGAAGTTTTCTTGGTTTGGCTGGATATTATCAACTTTTTGTGAATGATTTTTCATGATTATATTATCCACTCACCAAGTTGACTCGGAAAGGAGTTATGTTTGTTTGGATGGAGGAATGTGAAGAGAATTTCAAGGAGTGGAAAAGAAGGTTATCCAGTGCACTTGTGCTCAAACTTTCTTATAGTGGAGAAAGTTTTGTGATCTATAGTGATGCATCACAGAAGGGATTGGGGTGTGTTCTTATGCAAAATGATATAGTGATAGATTATGCCTCACGACAGATGAATATACATGAGCAAAATTACCCAACTCATGATTTGGAGTTAGCTGCAGTAATATTTGCATTAAAGATTTGGAGGCATTATCTTTATAGAGAAAGGTGTGACATTTATACTGATCATAAATGTTTAAAGTATATTTTCACACAAAAGGATCTGAATATGCGCCAAAGAAGATGGTTGGAGATGATTAAGGATTACGACTGCTCAATTCATTACCACCCTAGGAAAGCAAACAAGGTGGCAGATACTTTAAGTCGACAAGACCATACCTATTTATCCATGATGAGGATCACAAAAGATCCAATATTTATGGATTTACAAAGGATGGATCTTGGAATTATAATGAAAGGGCAAAAATTGTATCTTTCTCAAATGAATGTTCAACCATCTATACATGTGATGATTAAAGAGGCACAGAAAGAAGATTTGGAGTTACAAAAGAAGGTGAGAAATGTTCCTGAATTCAACCTTGATTGTGATGGGATAATAATGTTCTGGAATCAGGTTTTTGTTCTTCCCATCCCCGAATTAAAGAATGAGCTTCGGGATGAAGCCCATAGTTCTTCATTCTCTATTCATCCTGGAAGCACGAAGATGTATATGGACCTGAAAGAGTACTTCTGGTGGGATGGCATGAAAAGGGATGTTGCTGAATATGTCTCTCGATGCTAGGTTTCCCAGCCAGTTAATGCTGAGAGACAGAAGTCTAAGGGGATGTTACAACCATTACCCATACCCGAATGGAAATGGTAAAACATCACTGTAGACATTATCACATGACTTCCTAAAACATCCAAACACAATAATGCTTTCTGGGTCACAGTTGATCGTCTTACAAAGTCTGAACACTTCATCGCTATTAGTGAAGATTTCTCTCTGGATCAGCTTTCTAGAAGATATGTGATGGAAGTTGTATGATTGCATGGAGTACCACTTTCTATTATATCTGATCGGGATCCAAGGATTACATCAATGTTCTGTAGAAGTCTTAAGCATACTGTAGATACAGAGTATAGTTTTAGCACAACTTATCATCCTCAGACAGAGGATCAGTCTGAGAGAACAATTCAAACTCTATAAGATATGTTGAGAGCTTGCTCTATGGATTTAAAAGGTAGTTGGGATCAACTCCTAAAATTGGTGGAATTTTCCTATAATAATATCTTTCACTCCAGTATTCAGATGGCTCCTTCTGAAACTCTCTATGGAAAGAAATGTAGGACTCCAACTTGTTGGGATGAAGTTGGGGAAAGGAAGCTACTAGGACCTGATCTCATTGATGAAATGGCAGAAAAGGTCAGATCTATTCAACAAAACATAAGAGCAGCTCAGAGTCGACGAAAAAGTTATGCCGACAACCGAAGAAAAGACCTAGAGTTTAAAGTGAGCGATAAAGTGTTCTTACGAATATCTCCCTGGAAGAGGGTCATGAGATTTGGAAAGAAGGGGAAATTGAGCCCTATATATATCGGTCCTTTCGAAATACTGGATCGTGTAAGGAAGGTAGCTTACCGATTGGCGCTTCCACCGAATCTCTCTCAAGTTCACGATGTGTTCCATGTATCTCTCCTGAGAAAGTACATACCTGATCCTTTACATGTACTTAGCTCAGAAGTTGTACCGCTGGAGAAAGATCATTCTTATAAAGAACAACCAATAGATATTCTGGATCTTAGCAAAAAAGACTGATGAAACAATACCACTTGATTGATGAATGTTTTATAGAGGAACACCCCAATTAGATGAAGCTACATGGGAGCTTGAGGATATGATGAGGGAGAGGTATCCTCATCTGTTTGTTACAATGTGATGAATTTCGAGGGCGAAATTTATTTTAAGTGGGGTAGAATGTATCACCCGATACTTTTATGATATATAAATCATCAAAGGAATCATTCACTACACATAACACTTGCTTGGCTTGTTTTACATGCAATCGCGGCCTTCCTCGATAGCTTTCGTCCTAGGCAATACCGAGTTTCACTAAAAAATGATATGCTATTAAAATATTATTAAAACTAGCCGTTATGAATAGTAATAACTACTTTTTGAAATTTTTTAAATTTTATTTTTCAAAATTGACTTCATTTTTGGATTCAGAATATCGAAATTATCCTAGGTTGAAATTATGTTATTTTTCTGAAAACTTTCAATTTTTTGATGAATAGTGAAACCACTAAGTGGTTGTAAAAACTGAATTTTTCATAAAACATAATTTTACCACTTTTGTGAGTGGAATTTCAAAAATTCAAGAGACATGGTTGATTTCAGTATGTAAAATGTGGTTCAATGAGATGAAAATAATTTTTGGTGAATAGTAACTTTTTACTTCTATTTACCACGATTAAAAGTAAATAGGGTAATTAAGGGTAAAAATGATATTATTATTACCCTAAAACATGTACTAATTCTATTGTATAAGTGTAATTAGACCACAAACAACCTTAGGAAAAAAATATGACCATTTAGGCCCACTTGGATTAGATTAGGACATTTAATATTAATTTATTTAAAGAAGGGTTAAAATACTTAAAATAAAAGTTTAATAAGTAAAACATTTTTAATATATAGTTATACATAAGATAAACTCGAATATTAATATTAATTAGAAAGAAAAAAATATTTCCTACATAATGGTATTTTACTTTTAATTTTTAGACATTAAAAAATTTAATTTATTTATGACACAAATATGATGCAATAATTATCTTATTAATAAAATATTGACATAATTGATCTTATAAATACCAAAATATATGTAATTTGGGACTTTTATGAATTCCACTAATTTTATAGGGTAATATGATATGATAATATTGATTTAATTAACTTTGTTATAACTAATCATTCTGTTATGATTTTCACAGAAATCAATTACTAAATAGTGTCAAAATTGACATAAAATAGTTTTTAAAACAAATATTTTATTATTATGTGTTATTTTATTCCTAAAAATATAAGGTTTGGAAAAGTGACTTAGATAAGATTATATATATTAATAATAAACAAATTGGGGTTAGTTTGGCTTATTATAGTATGTTTTTTAACCTTATAGTGTAAGAAAACAAGAAGACAAGGTAAGAGTAAAATTATTTAACTAATAGTTAAATCCAGTTGATAAGGTTAAAATAGAAACCTAAACTTGTCCAAATTCTATTGGATGATTTTATTTCGACCCATCCCCACTTTATCATAGAAATAAATAAATTTGGAGCTATTTATAACCGAATATGACTTTATAATAAATTAATATTTTTGTTTTTCCAAAGGTCCCCCTCTCCTCCCTTACAAAAGGGAACCTCCTCCCCCACTTCCTCACACCACTTTGAGCCTTCATGCTCGGAAAAACCCTGAAAATTTCTCCTCTAAACTTCCCTAGAGACATCCTAGAAGTTCGGGTCATCATCAAAGACCAATTTTAGTGCCCTAAAATGCGGTCTCAATGAAGCACTTCAAAGAAGAGGAGGTTCGGACACTTATGAAGCAAATCGGTCCTAAGGTTAGGGAAATATCACAATCTCATTTTTATCCGAGATTGTTTATACTTTGGTATTTACTGGGAGTATTTTATCATCCACATCCATGGTTCCTCAATATGTAAGATTATTTCCATCCACCTACAATTTTTTAAATCCAATTTTACCCTTCGGTGCGTTTTTAGTTGTAGATATGAAAGGAATATTTTGTCTTTTTTCGTATGAGGTACATTTTGACATTTCCGACAAAAGTACTAGAAGAATGTTTTTTTTCAATTATAAGAAATGAATGGATTCTTAAAACATTATTTCCAACAAGATTCCTTTACCAGTTTTCAATTTATTATTAATCAACTTCTTTTAGTTTAGAATTGTATGACATGTTAAGAATGGAAAAGTGTTTATGTTGAAGTAGAAAGGATATTTAACTCAAGAATGGAGTTCAAGTGTTTTATCAAAATTATTTTCCATATAATATAATATAAGGTTCTGTTTCTATCCCTATTGTTACATTTATTTAATTATGTTGTGATGGAATTATTTTTATGAATTCCTTTATCTTATATGAATTGTTTTATGATGTCATGATGTTTAAGAATCCCATTTTTATTACATGGGTTATACAATGATGTATGATTTATAATTTTGTTGCACAAATAAGAATGGTATCATTATGAGAGGGGTGGGACCTATGTATCCCTCCAATGCATTGGTTAATGATTTTATATCTCATGAGATAGACATAGCTGGAATGGAAGGTTAAACCGGTTCAGTGAAACAGGACTGAAACGAGTTGTGAACTCGGTTCAGAAATGGAATTTGTCCACTAAGATAGTCTTAGCAATGAGTATTGACTAATAAGAAATTATTCTCTATTATTATGTGTGTATTCCAAAACGTTTCATGTTTTATGTTATGATTATTGGAATTACATTTCACTTTTATGATTTATCTCTTGTTATGAAATTATGATTTATTTTGCAGGTTAAGATTTCCAAATGTTATATTCTTATGTATATGATTTGATTGGTATTTATTTTGTTTACCCTTAATGAGAAATTGACCTCACCCTTTTGTATTTTTTATTTCCCCAGGTCAGGAAGAAGGTTATTAAGTATGATATGCCCAAAAGGGACTCTAGATATGATGAAATAAATGGGAGGGAAAGAATATACTTTATGAACCAGTTGTTTATGTTTCCCAGTTTCTAAAGACAATATACCTATAGGGTCCTTTCCTGGTTTTGTTATATATTGTAATAAGTGTGCTTCAATTCTGAAGTAATAACAATGTATGTAAAGTATGGGTCGTTATAATGAACTATTCTATAGATATTTACTTTTATATCCACCAGATAAAATATCGTAATATTTTCAAAGTTTATTTCCATTTCAATCATTTATTACTATGAATAAATATATTTATTTAAGAATACATAATCATATATAGTTCATATTTTATAGTTTTAATTTTTCTTAAAAAATTAATTTATTTTATAATGTAAATATTCTTTAAAACCTCCGAAAGAATATTTCATTTTCATTTTATGAATCCTTCATAAATTTTGTGATTAAGAGATTTTAAAAAAGTCTCTTTGTATAATGTTGAATTTTTCCTAGAGAATGTAATTAGAGACACATCAATGAAATAAAATCCATGGTCGCTCAAATTGTTGCACTCTCATACATGTCTAATTCATTTAAATGGGATTCTTTACATTGATGAAATCATAAATGTGACCCTTAATATTGAGAATTACTTTACATTACTAAATTATCATATTATAATCTTGTGTATAAAAAAAATTACAAATTTTCCTTTATTTAGAGGAAACTTACATAAATAAGCATAAACATTTAATGCATGTACAAGACTATAAAAAAACCTTTTAAACATGAACTTTAGAATAATATAGAAATAACATAATCAAATAATTCCATTTACTTATTCACATGGATTTTCTACTAGTTGAATAATCACATGCAATATCAAATTTCCACCTTCATAATGATGGAAGGCATAATGTCAGACATTCATAACCACATAGTCAAGGCCTTGTTCCAAGTCTGTAAATATGATTTTTTCAAAACCTTGTTCCAAGAAACTTGTTTGTCTCATGAGACCTACAAATGCATCGAGGAGTTATAGTGGGCTCCACCCATCATTTACTAAATCCAATTCATTTCTCATATGAAAAGGTTTAAACATAACATAAACATTCGAATTAGAACTTGCATAGGAAATGTCAATACATTTTCCATAAAACATGATGGGTGTAAAAATAACATATCCATAGTCAAACATATCACAAAACCTTCAATACAATATGGAAATTTGGTATCATAATACATCAACTTCGAATAAGTTTAAAATCCATCAAAGGATGTTCACATAGATGAAATAAAAACTATTTGAGTGAAAAAACTCTTTCTATTTTGAAAATAATTAAAAGTCCCAAAATTTTATAAGAAAACATTTAATATGAATATATTCTTATAATCTTGTAATAGAATCTTTGATGATGTTATAATGGCGGAAAATAGTTTCACCTTCCCTATAAGTTAAAAAAAATTGTAACCTTAATTTTGTCGAAAAGGTAATAAAGTACATTGTTTAGAAAATGACGGAATGATTCCATTCAAAACATATAAGGTCAAATAATGGTATAAATTAATTTAACCCATTTTCCAGAAAATAGTTTTTGTAATTAAATTTTATAGAAAAATGTATGTGGATGATAAAGATGTCCCAATAGATAATTACATATATACATCCTCTGATAATGAAAAGATTGTAAAATATACCCTTACCTTGTACATTTCTTAGGTAGAGGGTACTTAGAACTCCTATATAATAGATAAATAATTGTTTTTAAATTATAAAAGTATCATGTACATAAATATGATATCATATATGATCTTTTAATATTGCATTGTTAAAATATTTTAGTATTATCATCGTTTCAAGTGTTAACTTACTCGTTTTCTTTTATATGTTTTGTTACATAAGTCATGTTTGTTATGTATATGTTTTATATTATTAATATCTAGAATGAGATCAGGTACGTAAACATTATTTTAAATAATCAAATCAAAATTAGTCTTGAATGGTTATGATGGGGAAGTGAATCTTATCGCGTACATGGAGACGGTATTCTGTATGTACAGACGAGCGACAATATCATTATTTTGATATTAAAATCATATATAATTGGATTGTAAATCATATATATAGAATAATTATAATGTTATTTTTCTTATTTACATCATTCATTCTCATCATTATACCCAGCCAAATGATTAAATGTTTGAATAACAAACTACACCACATCGTGGAGACAGTAAGTCATACGTGCGCACGTGTGGTGACTATTTGATTCATAAGATGGATTAAATACTGAATATGGTTGTAAAACTTTTATAATAACCGCATAGTATATGTAATATATGGGAGTTATTATTTTGGAATAGAAACAACAAAGATTAAGGAAGTGGAATATGAGGAGAACTTGAATGAGGTGATAAAATATTTACCTCTTCTTCAGGTTCTTCATTTTTATTTGACCATAGGTGATCCTAATGTTGGAATTATGGCTAATGGAATTCCTATAAGATTTATTTAAGGATGTTTAAAGGAATTTGGGGTCATTTTTTCCGATCCAAAAGTATTTTATGGAGTGAATTTGAGTGAAGCAGATGTTCCATTTTATAAGAGGGGTGAGGGGCACCTTAGGAAAAACATAAAATATTATTTTATAATAAATTCATATTTGGTTTATAATGTCTCCAAGGTGAATTTTTTGGAGGGTATTGAGGGTATGGGACGAAATTATTTCAAAAAATATATTTTATATAGGTTTAGGTACCATATTAACATTATCATTTATATTTAACTCTTAGTTAAATAGTTTGACATTTTCCATGTCTTATTGTATTTTCATATTATATGTTTAACAAAATTACTATAACGAGCCATGAGACCCTCAAGTGGTTCATTATTAATATATATAACCTTATCAAAGTCATTTCTCTGATCCTTAGATATATAGTTATAAAATATCAATTATTAATATAAAATTTGTTTTGAAATCTCTCTTATGTCAATATTAACACTATTTGGTAATAGATGTTTGTGAAAATCATAAAAGCATGATTACATCGATAACAGATAATTAACTCAATATTAAAATGTCATATTAACCTATAAATTTCGATTCATTCATCAATAGTATTAATTTACAGTTATTTGGGTATTTATAATATCAATTATTTTAATATTTCATTAATAAAGTAATTACTGCAACGTCATTAGGTCATTAATAAATTAAATTATTTAATGCCTACAAATTATAAATAAAATAACATTATGTATGAAATATTTTTATATAACTAATGAATATTTATAATCTAATTTACCTTTTATATAACCCTATATAAAAAATGTTTTGGTTTTTAAACATTGATTTAAACTCATTTAACTCTTCTTTATATAAAATAATAATAAATGTCCTATTTTGATCCAAGTGGACCTAAATGATAATATTTTATTCCGGAGGTTGTTTTTTGGTGATATAAACTTATCCAATATAATATGAACATGTATTAGGGTAAATAATTATAATTTTTACATTTAATTTCACTATTTACTTTTAACTGTGTTAAATAAAAGTAAAAAGTTACAGTTTTCCAAAAATTATTTTCACCTAAGTGAACCACATCTTACATACTGATATCATACCTGTATCATGAATTATTGAAATTAAACTCATAGAAGTGGTAAAATTAGGTTTTATGCAAATTTGAAAAAGCTCCTTGGAGGTGGGTAAAAGACAGTAAAATGTTAAATAAAATTTTTATATATTTAAATATATTATAAAATAAATCCAAATAATTACATTGAATGAATATATGTATAATGTATCGATTATTATGTAAAATATGTTTAAATAAAATAAATAATTATTTAAATAAAAATTCAGTTTTAACAAATAACTCAGTGTTTTTTAGTATTCATAAAAAATTGAATGTTTTCAGAAAAATACCAAAAATACACCCTAAGCTAATTTTGATAATCTGTATCCAAAAATTAATTCCATTTTGAATGATAAAATTAAAAAAATTGGGTATTAAAATTCATAATGGCTGCTTTGATTGGTCATAGTGTGTTATAATTTGAAGTGGCGAATAATTCAAGCTATTGAATCATTAAAAGGGAAACATTCTGTAAATGCTTGGGGTGTTACACACTCCCCTCATTCAAATAATTTCATCATCAAAATTTAAATAATACTACCAAAAAATGATATTGTTTGTTCTTCATCATATGTTCCTCAGGTTCCCATGTTTCCTCTTTCGTATCTTGGTTCCTCCATAAAACTTTTACCAGATGAGTTGTCCGGTTTCTCAACATTTGTTCTCTTGTATCAAGAATCTTGACATGATCTTCTCAATAAGATGGACCGGGTTCCAATTCGAATTTCTCATAATTTAGTAGATGTATTGGGTCAGACGTGTATTTTCTCAATAGTGATACGTGGAACACATCAGGAAAATTGGAGAGACCTGGTGGAATTTCTAAACGATAAGCTACAATCCCAATTCGTTCTAGAATTTCAAAAGGTGCGATGTACCTAGGACTCAATTGACAATTATTAGTGATGTTCATAAATCCCCTCCATGTAGATAAATTATATAAAACACAATCTAAAATTTGAAATTCCAAATCCTTCCTCCGGTTATTGGCCTAGATCTTTTTCATATTTTGTGAAGCTTTGATGTGGGTTTGGATAACCTTTACCTTTTCCATTGTTTGATCAACATTTTTTGGTCCCACAAGTTTTCTTTCAACGATATCATCCCAAAAAGTTGGTGTGAGACATCTATTTTCATTAAACTCTTCATATCGTGCCATATGAGTACTTGCATAGAAGCTTTTATTATAGGAAAATTATACCAAAGCTAAATATTGATCCCCCATACCCTTAAAGTTAAGTGAGAAGGATCTCGACATGTCTTCTATGGATTGAATAGTTCGTTCTGATTGTCAATCTGTTTGAGGGTGGTAGTGTATAGTGAAATCATAATCCTTGAGTAATTCAATCCATCTTCTTTTCCTCAAGTTGAGTTCTTTCGGTAAGAAAATATACTTCAAACTCATGAGATTGTTATTTATCTCACATTTTTCTCCATAGAGAATGTGTCTCCAAATCTTCAATGAATATTTTACAGCTGCTAACTCAAGATCATGATTAGGATTGTTTTGTTAATGAATATTTAGTTGTTCTGATGCTTAGGGAAGAACACTATCATTGTGCATAAGGACACAACTGAGTCATTTTTTTGAAACATCACTATAATTAACAAACACATCATTCCTCGATGGTAGAGTCAAGATATCGGAATTGACTAATATTATCTAAATATTATCAAAACATTATTCACACTCTTATGTTCAAACAAATTTAACCTCTTTACGTGTGATCTTGGTTAATGGGATAGCCAATCAGGGAAAATTCTGGATGAAATGTCGATAATAACATAATAATCTAATAAAACATTGTACCTGAGCTATACTCATCAGTACTGTCCATTCTAGGATTGCTCTTCTCTTAGAAAGGACAACATAGATTACATACATAAAGACAATCTGGCCAAGAATATAAATCCACTGAAGCCATAATTCACACTTTCTAATCTTCTCATGTAATTCATTTCTTCTGAGTGTTTTTAGAATGGTGCGCAAGTTATTTTCATGATCTACGTAGCTTTTGGAGTATACTAGGATATCCTTAATAGATACCAGTACACAGTAATCAAGATATTACTTGAAAAAACTGTTTCTTTGATCAATGATAATAGGGGGTGTATTAGTCAGCCCAAAAGGCATTACTGTAAACTCATAATGCCTGTACATGGTTCGAAATTCTATTTTTAGAACGTCTTCCTTCTTCACACACAACTGATGATATGTATATCTTAGGTCAATCTTTGAAAAATATTGAGCTCCATGATGTTGGTCAATCAAATCATCAATGTGAGGTAGGGGATACTTGTTATTTATTGTTATATCATTGATGTCCCTGTAGTAAATGCACAATCTCATTGATACATCATTTTTCAACAAAAATAACAAGGGCTCTCCATCAAGAAACCCTAGGGTGAATAAATCCTTTATTACATAATTTCTCTCATTTTTTCTTTAGTTATAATAATTATATAGTGGCCATTCTATATGGGGTCTTCGATATGGGCCTTGAACCAGAAATTAAATCCATGGAAAACTCAATATCTTGTTCTAGAAGTTTCCTGGTAAATCCTCTGGAAACACATAAAAATATTCCTATACAATAGGTATATACTATGTATCAGGTGGTGATGTTTCTGCTCTAAAAAAATGGTACACCTTTCATCATCTAAAATTTTAACCTCCTTGTTGCAATTAATTTTCTCATCATGGTCTAAATGCCAATCCATACTGAGGATTATATAAAATTTGACCATGGGTATAATGATTAGATCAGTAGATAAAGAATATTTATATGCTCTCATTGAAACTGATTCACAAAACATTGTTGCAATGATACTTCCCTTAAGAGTTTTGACTGACAACTCCCTTGTTAAATCAAATTGGAAATATATAATTTTCTTAGAAAATTGGGAATATATGAAACAATGTGATGATCCAGAATCAAATAAAGCATTGGATAAACATGAAGACACCATTAAATTATCTGACACCGCGTCTTTAAGAGCTTCATCCTAAGTAGTATGGACAACATAATCTTGGAATTGATCATTTTTTCTTTTCTGGGGTATGTTTCCTTTCCAATTATGACATTCATTATCATAATTTCCCATCTTTCTGCAATTGTAGAATTGGAAATCAGTAGCTTCATTCTTCCCCTTGCAATCAAGAGCATGGTGGCATTTTTACCACATTTGTAGAAGACTCCCATTCACTTCATGAATGTACCGGTGTGTTTCATCCCATATTTACTAAAATATGGATATTAATCATTTCCTATCATACCCTTATTTCCATTTCTACAGTGATCGGAAGATCTCTTCTTTTCTTGCTTTGATTTATATTTTTATGACATAGAAAATTCAATTTCTCTCTTGATAGCACATCAGACAATATCTTCGTACGATGGGAAGGATTGTGAGACTAATCCTTAATGGAGAAATTATTTTAACCCATCAACGAATCAATCAATATTACTTCTCGGGTTATTTATATAATCTGTAGCATGCTTTGCTAACCTTGTAATGTTAGCTAAATACTTTGCGACATTATCATCCTCTTTTTTTCCTCAGACTCAAGAATTGTCTTTCTAAACCCACTATATGTCCATGAGGAAATTATTTTTATAAGAAAATATCTTTAAACATCCTCCATTCAATATTTGAAAAATATTCATCTTTCTTTTTATTTTTAATCGATGAAAAACATTGATCAACATCTCTCGTGAGGCAATAAATGACCATAACTACTTTTTCTCCTTTGATACTCCCCATGGAATGAAATATTTTCTCTAAGGAACTTATCCATTTCTCATCTATCGATGGATTTTTACTCCAATTTAATGTTGGACTTTGTTGCCTCATGAAGATGTTTATCATTGATCCTCCATGTTGTGAATCAGGGTGCTCAATAAGGGTAAGGGAATTATTCATACCTTGATTGAGTTTTCCCAATATGGTGATAAGATGATCAGAACCAGTTGCATCAACAATTACACTATAATTATCTTGAGTAGGAGCGAAATAACTATATGTATTATGTTCATTGATAATGATTCTATTTCATCTACTATGCTTCATTTCTAAATAAGAAAATACACTTGATTATTATATCATTCGCAAATCATAATTCCATTCTTGTAAAACACTTAACATTTATTTAACTATTTATGGATATAATCCATAATCATAAATTTTCATTTTGAAGAATTATATACTCATAAACCTTTAATAATGGTTTTTTATGAAAATTAGAATTATCCTAAACATAACCACCAGGAGTATCATAACCTAGAGTGCAACAATGCTCGTTGTTGTGCACCAATTCACGTTTGAGTCTAACTCAAATTGATGTTTTTTTATTTTACCTCGAGGTATATATATTCGAGAGCTGACTCTATTTTCTTGTATCCAAACATGGATGTATTTCTAGGAAAAATAACAAAATCTCAAAATAACCAAAATTCTAAGAAGTTCTTCTATACATATCCTCAATGTCTATCTTAGGATATTGTTATCTAATCAGAGTTTATCTAAATATAGTTTCAAAGGTTTTTACAAAACTTTTTCTGATCCCAACTGTAACTCCCTAAAATAGTTACTGAGAGTTTGTGCATTATTACATAACATATTCATGGTCACAAAACATCATGTCTTGAAAGACTAATTAGTTTATAAAACTTGGAAACACTAGATACATTCATAAGTTATACATTACATTATAAAATGAAAAACTAAAACAATATTATCTCCATAGACCACACTCATATCCCCTCAAACTATCCATATAGGTCTGTCATAAAATACTTCTTCATATCCTGGGAAAAATAAAACATAGAAGTGGTGAACTCATATGCTTAGTATGTTTAACAATATTGAAGAAACATTCATAATTAAGCATAAACATTTAAGAAACTGTATAAGACCAAAAATTCTGTTTAAACATAAGCTTCAGAATATTATGTCAAAGATAAAATAAAATAATTCAATTTACATTTTCATATGGATAATCTACTAGTTGAATAATCACCTGCAATATCAAATAGCCACTTTCATAATGATGGACTTCATAATTCCAGACTATCATAACCACAAATTCAACGTGTCGTGCCAAGTTTACAAATAATATTTTTTCAAGGCCTTTTGGCAAGTCACTAGTTTGTCTCATGATACCTACCAATGCATCGAAGATCTATACCGGGCTCCAGCTGTCACTTACTATGTCCAATGTATTCCTCTTATGAAAAGGTTTAAACATAACAGAAACATTCATATTAAAACTAGCATACCAAATGTCAATACTTTATTCATAAGCCATGAATGGTGTAAAAATATAACATCCACAGTCGAATATATCACAAATCCTTCAATACAATATTTATGATTTGTAACATAATAAATCAACTTCAAAGAAGCTTAAAATCAATTAAAATATGTTGACATAGATGAAATCAAAACTATTTCAGAGAAACAACTCATTTTAATTTGAAAACATTTATATGTCTCATTATTTCAGAAGAAAAAATTTATTTTTAAAATATTCCTATATTCTATTAAATGAGTCTTCGATGATGTTATAATGGAAGAAAATAGCTGCACCCACCGTATAAGTTAAAAAAACATTGTTACCGTAATTGTTTTTGAGAAGGTCATAAAGTACATTGTTTGCAAAATGATAGGAAGATTCCTTTCAAAACACATAAGGTCAAATAAGGTTATAAATGAGTTTAATATATTGTATAGTAAATAGTAATAATGTATTGTAATAAATTTTTAGGAAATATGGATGTGGATGATTAAGAGGTTCCAGTAGATAATTACGTATAAACAACCTCAGATAATGAAGAGATTATGAAATAAACCCTTAACTTGTAATTTTACTTAGTAGAGGGTATGTTAAGATCTTGTATAATAGTGATATAATAGTTATTAAATTACAAATGAATTATATTCATAAATATGATATCATATATGATCTTCTAATATTTCATTGTTAATAATATTTTAGTATTATCGTCGTTTCAGGTGTTATCTTGCTCATTTTCAATTAGAATTTTAGTTACATATGTCATGATTCTTAGGGATAGGTTGTATCGTATAAATATCTTGAATTATATAAACTCCTTAAAAAGTATTTTTAATCATCAATTGAAATTTATTATTGAATGGTTACGATGGGGAAAAGAATCTTATCGCGTTCGTGGAGATGTTGTTCCATATATACGCATGAGTGAAAATATCATTCACTTGATATTAAAATATTATAATATTTGATATTATATCATATATATACAATAATTATAATGTTATATTTATTATTTAAATCAATAATATGCATTATCATACCCTTCCAAATTATGAAACTTATGAATAACAAACTACACCACGTCGTGGAGACAGTAAGACGTACCTACACAATTGTGATGACCTTTTCACTCATAGGATTGATAAAATAAAAAATATAGTTCTACCATTTTTATAATAACATCACAGTATGTAAAAGATACTGTAGTTATTATTTAAGAATGGAAACCATAAAGATAAATGATGTGTAAGAAACAAATAATTGGAAAGTGGTGATGAAATGTTTACCCCATCTTCAAGTTCATCCTTTTGACTTGATCCAAATGGATCCTTAGGATGGAATTATGTCTAATGTAAGGCATATAGGATGAAGTGAGATATGTTGAGAGAATACATGGGTAGGGGTAGGCTGAGCGAATGGGCTTTCAATGTGTGAATTAGAAGAAGGGTATGTTCAGTTTTATAAGAGGTGTGAGGGGCACCTTAGAAAAAACTTAAAATATTATTTTATATAAAACTAATATTTGGTTTATAATGTCTCCAATGGGACATATTACGATTCTAGGGAGGGTATGGGTTGACATAATTTCATCCAATATATGCTAGACAGGTTTAGGTCACCATATTAACCATATCATTTATAATTAACTCTATGTTAAATAGTTTGACATTTACCATGCCTCCTTTTATTTTTATATTATATGTCTAATAAACCTACTATAATAATCCATGATAACCACAAGTGGTTCATTATTAATATATATAACATTATCTTAGTCATTTTCCAGAACCATAGATTTTTTTTAATAGAATATCAATTAATAATGTTATATGTTTTAAAAAACTCTTTTATGTCAATTTTGATACTATTTGGTAATAGATTTTTTTGAAAATCAGAAAATATTGATTACTCCGAGAAAAGTTTATTAAATTAATCCATACATGTCATATAAACCTATAAAATGTGTCGAATTCAAAAAAATCCTTAATTTACATTCATTTTGTTATGTATAATATTATTTATTTTAGTATCTCATTAATAAGGTAATTAATGAATCATCATTGTGTCATAAATAAGTTAAATTATTTAATGTCTAAAAATTACAAATATAACACTATTATTTAGAAAATATTTTTATCTTTCTATTTAATATTTATAGTTTATTTTATCTTATGTATAACCCTATATTAAAAATTGTTTAGTTTTTAATCATTGATTTAAACTCTTTAAACAATTTTTAGATAAAATAATATTAAATGTCCTATTCCAATACATGTTAATATAAATAATAATATTTTATTCCTATGGTACTTTTTGGTCGAGATACACTTATATAATATTATTAGAACATGTGTTAGGGTAATAACAATATCATTTTTACCTTTAATTACACTATTTACTTTGGATCGTGGTAAATAAAAGTAAAAAATTACTATTCACCAAAAATATATTCATCCCATTGATCCACATTTTGCATATATATATATCATCATTTTATCTTAGATTTTTGAAATTCAACTCATATAAGTGATAAATTATGTTTTTTTTCAATTTTCAAAAGCTCATAGGAGGTGGGTAAAATACGGTAAAAAGTTCAATAAAATTTTTATATATTTAAAATTAATATAAAATGACTCCAATTAATTACATTGAACTTATATAGGGATTATGTATCCATTTTTACCTAAAATATGTTAAAATTAAAAAATTATTATTTAAATAAAATATTGGTTTTAACCAATAACTCAATGTCTTTAACTATTCAAAAAATTTTTAATGTTTTCAAGAAAAATACCAAAAAATTACCCTAAGATAATTATGATATTCCAAATCCAAAAAAGAATTAAATTTTGAAATTTAAAATTTATAAAATTTTATAAAGTGGGTATTATTATTCATAACGGCTACATTGATTGGTCGTTGTGTATTAGAATCTCAAAGTTACGTACAATGAAAGCTATTACGTTATTCAAATGGAAACGTACCATGAATTATTTGGGTGTTACATGTACTTTGATAATGGTTTTGTTTCCCTTGTTTGATTAATTACAATAGTTTGGTTTAAAATGCATGTTAGGCTTGAATTTTTCTCCATGGCTCGTGTTATTACGATGGAGTTATTGATTATATGAGATGCATGTGACTTATATTGTGAATGTATGACCATGGAGAAAATGACTGTGAGAGATTCCCATGGTAGGGTAACCTATGTATGTTTTTTTTATGTTTACCCAAAGTTATTGACTATGAGAGCAACATAGTGGTCATAGAATATAGGCCTTAGGCCGTGATAACTATCAAGATGGTTGTTATTAAAAAAATTGATGATATGTTTACTATGGTGTAATGACCATGTGAGATTCCCATGTGGTCATTAGTAAATGATTAGTTCTAATTTAGAATAAAGGGGTTACACCATGAGATCTACAAAGTGGTTTGTTTCTAAATGAATTGTAATTATATTAGACAAGGGGTATTAGACATTGATAACATTCCCAAAAACGGTCAATCTTGAATAACTAAATGATGGTAATGGGTCTGCCAAGCCAAAGCACATGGTTGGATAAGGTTTTACTTAATTATTTAGATAGTCATATGATATGTCTATTTGTCACCATTACACCAGGGAAATAATTCATAGTATACATCCCAATGAATTCATCATTTAATTGAAAAATAATAAATGTAAAAAAATGTAATTGAATGTAATTAAAAACAGTAAGATTATAACTTTTGAATATTTAATAGTTTATTACTATTCCATATTACATGATATATATATATATATTCCCCAATAGTTAAGAATAGGTCATCTGGTGGTTGCCAATGAGGATTCATCTCAATCTTGGTTTGGTTCATGATTTTGGACCCAAACAGATTATATGGTTCCAGGTATAAATAAGAGAAAACCACCGTCTTCATCTTGTACTTGATTGTTGTTTGAGTTAGAGAGAATGGGACCAAGATGAACCTTGAGATGTTTATGTATTTTACTTCGTTTCTGTAACATCATGTTAGTATTGTTCTTCCAGCATCATGATTGTTTGGCTTTTTTCTTAGACACATGTGATATGCATCATTAATATATTCTCCAGTTGTTATATTACTATTAGTCTTTTGATGTTTAAATTAATAGTATGATATTACAGATTATGATATTCATTACTATTAATTATTCCACTATGAATACTATACAAATGAGGGCATAGTTTCCCCTTATTCAGACTTTGGTCTCACTTCTGGTCAACATCCCCTATCATTTGGGGAAATGTTCTTGATGTCATGTGACCAACTAGGTATGAGGCACCTTTGTGCATCACCTGGAACTGAGATGATACAAAGTGGAATCATATGAGATTATTTTATTCATTTTTTTAATATTTGTAGCCTATAGATAAATATAGGTAGAAATAGGTTGTTGGTAATATTTTTTCCTGGGTGTTGCTAACCCATGTACAAGGAAAATCCAAGTTACTTCGAATATTGTAATTTTTCTTCTTTTTCAATTATTATAGTTTATTTGATTTCACTATTGGGTGAGACACTTGTTTTCTGATGTTATTATTGATATCATTGTGGTTCTATTTCTATTTCTATCATATGAGATGAGTGTACTGAATCTCCTGCATCATGTAAGAACTTGACAGAGATCACATATCATGTATTCTTGACATGCCATTTATGGTGAAATACTAATTCCATGTTGTTGTGATTGATGTGGTGATAAAAATGAATATTATTGTGATATATTACATTATTGAATAACTATGATTTTTTATATGGTGGTGTTACATGTAATGATTCATTTGGACATATCCCTCAATTTATTCCTTAATGTTCCATGTGACCACTTGGATAGAATTTTGTGGATAATGTTTGAACTTTAATAAAATTAACTTAATGATAGATTTGAAATAGGATGCCAAACATTGATTTCTGTGGATTATGGGATCTCAAGGATCAAAACATGGCCTGCCTTGGAAAATATTTTAACTTTTCAATGTTTCTAGAGAACTTTAAGATGATAACTTTTCTTAAATCAATACCACATGACATGTCATGTTATGAACACACACCTCGTATTCTTCTGTGATGAGGAAACAACTTTTCATAGGTACACATAGTGTAGAATATTTACATGTAGTTTAGTATTTAACCATGTGACTGACTGTGTGATCAGATTCACGGGGTAGGTATAATTTCTTAAAGAATTCCATTTCAAGATTGTAAACGTTGTTTTTTAAATAGATATGAATGGGAATGTGTGACCAATGAAATTGGTGGATGAAAAATAGGTTGTACACACAATGTCTTTATTTTACACACTTGGTAGTTATCAATTGTGTATCTTTCCATGTGACCAATGACATGGGTAGATGAGACGTATGTGGTATACACTGTGTTTTGATTGTTCACGCCATGTAGAGTTACACCATGAGTGAATCATGTAGTTCTAGCCATGTAGAAGAACATTGATAGGAGGGAAAATTCAATTACATTTCATGTCTCGGGAAGGACACACTATGTGCATGGGATGTTAGATGACCATGATTGTAGAGGTAAATGTTCAAGTTAATGATTATGAGATCACACAGTGTTGTGGTTCTACACGTTTTGTAACCCACTTTTCTAATACATGAATTCATTCTTATCTTATTCATTTCTTGAACATTTAAGTTTCTTTTATTGATTATATTGAACTCAGGTGTCTGACTTTCCTCGTAGAGTCATGACACCAAGACATCCTCATGTTTTATGCAAGGTAAATGATGAGGATTACACACCAGAAAGAGAATATCAGGGTCTTCCAATATATTCTCCCATCACCCACATCATAGAACATGTTTTTGTACCGAACATATTTTTTAATCCATTGTTATGTGAAGATTTATGAGGATGTTAATTTCTTTTCATGGAGAACCACATCCTTACCAAAATGTGGTGGAGTTTACTAGTGTGTTCTAGAAGAAAAATCCCCCCACTATTTTCGGGGGATGAAGGGCCATAGGTAGCATAGACATAGTTAGAGGAAATTCATGCAATCTTGGAGCAATTAGAGATGCCTCTAGAGATTTGGAGAAGCTCATGATGTACATACTAGGTTATTTTTCCATGATATGGTTCGATGTTATCTCATAGGTGGGATGTCTTCAGGATATGGCATGTGAAGAGTTTCAGAGGACCATCTATGATTACTTTAATATTGAGATTTTGAGGTCTTATCGAGCATAATATTTCAAGAATTGTGAGAAGGTATAACATTCAGTGATGGATTACTATTTTCATTGTATAAATCGTCAATTATTCACACATGTTCTAGGAAGTGATGAGTTATCATTGGCTAGGTGATATGAGTATGGTCTCAGGTATGACAACCGATCACAAGTGATGTTTTTCAGGATGAATTCGATGACAGCTATAATGATCTATGTGATGATTACCAAGCACAATATGAAGGAGTTTGAACCTGTGAGCTAGGGAGGACCAATAACCAGGGCTGATACAGATTTTACAGATCTCAAGAAGCACCGTAGGGAGCATTCACATGATGATTCTTCAGGTTTCGATGTGGTATGATACATGTATGGGACGAGTGGGCATACAAGACCACATTACAAGAAAGAACCATTCAAGTGCTGATATTGCAACAATATGGGCCTTAATTGACATTTTTTCATGATGTTCTCACTTGTAGTTAGTGATAGGTGTTATGTTATGACTCCATGTTAACGAGGAGAACCACCAGTTCCTAATTATTCATGTAATTAGAGTTCTTCAGTCTTTAGGGGATGAGGAGGTGGTCATGGCTGTGGATGTTTGACTAGAGGAAATTAGTATCATGAGGGTGTATTATCATAGGTTACTCATGAAGGGTCATTGGGATGTGGCACCTATTATACTTTTGTGGAAGAGTATACCCATTAGAAGCAGGACCCCAAAACCTCTACAGTTTGAGTTATGATTCTAGTTTCCTCAATTAAAACATATGACCTTTTTGATATAGGGTCTTCCCATAGTCTTATATCTATTTCCATTGTAGATAGGGATGGGCTCTGTAACTTTACTTAAGTAGATTTCAGGATGATAAACACACAAATGGGGATTAAGAAGACTAGTGTACATCAGTGAGAGGAGTTCCCTCTTGAGGTTAGTTGGTGGCAATTCATACGAGACCTCTATATGCATATGTTTATAGGTTTTGATATCATTCTTAGTAAGGACTAGACGGTATTCTTTTATGGCATTATTGACTACTACCTCTATAGGGTGAGTTTCACATCCCCATTGGGTGGATCTTATGTACACAAGGAAGAATTTGATGTCCAGGTGAGTAGGGATGGACCCGACCATCATGGGTTGGGTGGAATTACAACCCAGACTGTTAGTTTATATTTGGCTGAATAGGGGACATCACCAATGGACCTTCAATCGGTGGGGGATCATTTCATAAATTTATCTCCCCAAAAAATTTATAGGTTTATCTCTAGAGATATGTAGATTTCTACTTTGATATTGAGCCATGAGTGGCACCGATGTCCATTCCTCTTTATATATTGGGTACACCAGAATTGAAAGAGCTCAAGAAGATGTTGGAGGAGTTACAGGTAAAGGGTTTCATTTTCCCCATTAATTCTCGTTGGGGTTCGCCTATTCATTTTGTGATGAAGGAAGGTGATACCATCAATCATTATGTAGTTTATCAGAAGCTGAACTAGTTGACGGACAATAAAATTTATCCCTTTCTAAGGATTGATGATCTCTTTGATCATATTCGTGGAGTTTGAGTGTTCACTGTGATTGACATGAGATCCAATTTTCATCAGTTCTATGTTATACCATCAGATATATCTTTTATAGACATTCAAATTAGAAATGTTCAATATGAGAACTTTGTTATGTTGTTCGGTCTCTCGAATGCACCAACAGTTTTCATGGAACTGATTAACCGAGTGTTTTATCCTTGCTTGAATTGTTTTTTTGTAGCCTTCATGGATGATATCTTAGTGTAAAATCACACTATACATGACCATTCTATCCATATTAAATCATTTTTATTACACTAAGAGAGCATCAGTTATATTATAAGATCTTAAAATGTCACTTTTCGATAGAGAAGATTCACTTCTTGGGTCATGTTATCTCACAGATAGGTATCTGTAGACCAAGATAATGTGAGGGAAGTGGTTTTAATGGGAGTAACCAATCATGGTCTTTATGGTATGAATTTTTGTAGGTATATATGGATACTCCATGCTCTTTATATAGGACTTTTCATCCTTATCAAAGCAACTAGTAACCCTAACTAATAAGGGTGAAAATTATTTGTGGACAAATGCCTTTAATACAACCTATTAGTTTCTGAATGAGTGACTGAATTCAGCACTGATACAGACTATGAAAGATCTAGGATAGAGTTACAAAGTTTACAATGATGCTTCAGATACCAGGCTAAGAGAAATGGTTATGCAGGGGGGGTGAGTCATTGCATACATGTATCAACAAGTGAGGCCACATGAGAGGAACTACCATAGGTACAATATTGAGTGAGCTAATGTTTTTCATTGTTTTAACTATTAGAGATATTATATTGTGGGAGATAAATTTGTGGTATACGATGACCAAAAAAGCACCAAGTATATCATTACTCAGCATGATCTATGTTTGAAATAGTTGAGGTGGGATGATTACCTTCATTCATTTGACATTGAGCTTTCTTACATGCAAGGGAAAGGTAGTGTTGTGGCTGATGAATTGACCAAGATGAATCAAGTATAGGTTTTTCAAGGGGCCAGTAATGAGTGGAAACTTATGGATATGTTCTCTAAGATGCATTTGGAGGTGCACAATAAATAGGGGTAGACGTTTCATTCATATATATTTTTTACCTATACTCTATTGGATCGAGTGATAATTAGGAAGCTAACATATTCCGAAGGCCCAAGCATATAAGAGAGTGTTTCGGGAGAGGACCCATCTTATGGGATAACAATAGGTGAGGATGAGGTTTCTCAATTTCATTGGTACGTATTGGCGTCATCATACATACATGAGGATTTGTTTCGATATTTTCAAGCCTCTTTATGGTCAGTTCTTCCTGGTGTCCCAATGATTTATCAATATCTACATAGTCAGTAATTGTTTCCAGTCATGAAGAAGGATGTTGCTGTTTTTTTATGCGATGTTCAACCTTCCAAATGTTGGAGGTGGAGAAACATTGATGAAATATCTTTTACAGTTGTTACCCAATCCCAAGAGGAAGTGGAATATTATTGTGAAGTATATCGTGATGGGTTTACCAAGGTCACCTTGAGGGAAGGATGTGGTTTAGGTCATTGTTGACTGAATAACAAAGGTTGAAAATTTCTTGTTGATAAATAGATACATCAGTGTTTATGAGCTTGAAATGTTGTTCATATAGAACATTGTATACCTTTATGGGGTTCGACACACTATAATTCCAGTCAGGGACACTCAGTTTACTTCTTCTGTCTTGCAGGGACTATAGAGGGATTTGGGTATACAAGTACTTCTGAGTAAAACATAGCATCCCTAGAAAAATGGTCAGTTAAAGCACATCTTTCATGTTTTGGAGGCAATTCTTTGATCACTTTTCTTGAATTTTGGGGGTTCTTTGGATATACACATACCCTTAGTGGTGTTTTCTTACAATAAATGTTTTAAGGAAAATATTTTGATGGATCCTTATGAGTCTTTTTATTGTAATCCATGATGATAACCACTATATTGAAAGAGGGTAGGAGAGGCTGGAATTCTAGTACCTTGTCTGGTCTAGTACATCATAGCGTAGGTGGAGTTCTTTCATAAGAGGATTTCTACTACACAGTTTTGGCCAAAATCATATGTTGATCGATGGATATGAACTATGGAGTTCAAGGATAGAGACGAGGTTTTCTTATATTTCACACCATTTTTGTGACACATGCGGATATTTTTACCATGTAAGCTTTCCCCAAGATAAGTCAGGCCATTGGAAATCTTGGAGAGAGTTGGTCTTGTTTCCAATCCATTTCAGTAACCTCAGAGGTATCAGGATTTGCATGAAATATTTCATGTTTCTCAGATACGAAATTACTTTCCACTCCCATCTCATGTTTTTAACCTGATGAGGTTGAGTTATAGGTGGATGAATCTTTCGGGGAGCACCGTATTTGGATTGTGGATCTTAGAATGAAGTTTATATCTGGATTGTCCATTCTTTTGGTATGGGTGCAATGGCAGCATAAGAGAGTATATGACGAGACATGGGAGTGGTAGACCATTGTATGATACTAGTTGCAAGAGTTGTTTTAACATGTCATCCTCACCACCCATAGAAGGGAAATTTGGGGATGAATTGCATTAAATAGGGATGTTTGTAACATCCAGGACCATAATTTCAGGTATGGATAATTATTTTGTGTTTTTATAGGAAAATGGAAGATATGGAATATTTTCCAAGTACACTCCATTTCATTATGAGTACATGTTGTGTACCATGTTACCACGTACAGTCATGTAGTGATTGTTTAATGACTAGGTACATGGTCATGTAGGTGACCTAGATGACTGTTTATGGGGGGATAGTTGAGTCTAATACATGAAGTGTACATAAAATGAACATGTTTTATTCATTACTTATAATTCTGTAATTCTTTGTGAGGTCACATCTCATTCTTGGAAATCTCTTAATCTCATTTCAGCTCGTACATGGGAGTGATGAAAAGACACCAAAATTTGAGCTCCTCCCAATTCTCAATCTATGCTCTGATTGAGATTCTTTTAGATGCGTTAGATTCCTATTGGTGTGTTCTGTTTTACCCTAGGTTCCTTATTCATGAATTCTCATCTCTTGTGATTTAATCTATGATAATTGATTTTTACTTTTTTGTAGATCTACATCATTTTAGATAACTCAAGGGAAGATGTTCAAGAGTAACAATCATACAATATTTGAGGTAGGTGGTTTGTATCATTCGTTGATTGTATTTGGATTATTATTTCTAAAATTCATGTATACACATGTTTTAAGATTTACCTGATTGGAATTTGTCCATTGTTATTGACTTTAGTGGTTTTCTCTATTTATTAAATGGTATTTTCTAATGTATAAGATTTTATACCATAATTATGTGTTTGTTTCCAATGTTTGAATGATTATGGAAGTTTGGTCTAGAATGCCTATTAGGATTGCCTTGTTTTACACATCTCATGTTATTAGGATATAGTTAATTATTATATAGGATGAATGTGATTCACTATGTGAAATTTTGACCATTGAGAATTTGACTATGAGAGCTTCACAAGGTAGGGTCACATATGTAAGTTATTTTGTTATATTGACCCATATGTATTGACTATGAGAGATACTAGGTGGTAATACAATAGAGGGGTTAGACCGTGAGAGAAATATATAGGGTCATTTTTAAATGAATTGATGCTATTTTGACCAAGGGGTATTGACCGTGTGAACCCCCCATGTGGTCGTTTGTAAATGATTAGTTATGTATTAAAAGAAATGGTTAAGATCTTGATAGCTACCAAGAGGGTCTTTACTAAATGAACTATTTTTATGTTAGACCTATGGGATTAGATTGATAAATTTCTCATTAAGGGTAATTATCCAATAATTGAATGGTGGTGATGAGTTAGCTAAGCTAAACAACAATATTGGACTCAATTTTACATGATCGTAAGATTGTCTTATGAGAAGTATATTTGTTATTATTACATATGGGATACATATATTAGGATAGATCCCATGTTTTACTCGATTCAATTGATAAATAATAAATGAAAATAAATGTAAATTACTGAAATTTAAAATTGGAGGATTGATACTTTTGAGTATTTCCTAGTTTATATCTCCATTATTGTATACTACCTACTATATATATATTTATTGATTGTTTAGAACGGATATTATGCTAGTTGACTACTATGATTCGTCTCACACCCCATTTTGGGACATGATTTTGGATCCAAAGAGGTTATATGGTTTCAGGTATAGATAAGGAAATGATCCCTTATTCATCTGGTACCTGATTGTTGTTGGAGCTAGATAGAATCGGACCATGAGGAAGATTGCAATGTTGTTGATGTTTAATACTTTTCTGTAAATTGGTGTCAGTATTGTCTTTCTAGAATTTTGATTGTTAGGATGATTTCCAAGACATATGTGACAAGCATGATTTATATATTCTCTTGTTGTTATATTACTATCATTCTTCCACCGTTTAAATTTTTTGTGTGGTATTACTGATTCCAATTTTGTATATTATTTTATTATACCACTGTTCATACTTTTCCAAGGAGGTAATAGTTTCCCCATATTCAAAACATGTCCCTAGCTACTAGTCAGTATTCTCATGAGTTTGGGTAAATACTTTTAAAGTCATGTTATAATCGGGTATGGATCACATTTGGGAAGCACCAGGAACCAGGATGTTACAATGATTATAATGGAAGACTACATAAAGATATTTCACCTCCACCTCAATGGATAGTGACTCATAGATGACCTGATACACTATGAAAATGAACATTTATAGCTCCTACCACAAGGGAAGTCCCATCAACATCAGGAACATCGACACCAAAAGGATGTGCAAAAGAGATTCACCATATTGGTAATCACAGATATTTGGTATATAAATATTTTTTCATAAAGAATATATAATAAATTCAATCCAAATAATTAAACATTGATGAATTGATACTATCAAAGTACCTCTAGGAAGAACTAATTGATGATTTGTCAAGCCCTAGGGAATTTGAAGGTAATGTTTCCTTTGCTGAGGTATCTCAGACATTGAATGGTCTTCCAAAATGCCTCGATGAATTATATTTCATAGTTAAGTATGAGGATAATTCAATAAATGGATATTTTAAACCCTTCTATATCTCTATGAAAAAAAATTAAATTCATATCCAATGATTCTTGATTGAATGTGGATCACAATTCACCATAATCTAGTCCATACACATTGCCATCTTAGTCTCAATGAATCATACTTGTCTCCCTATTTTATGATTTTATATGTTTATGATAATAATGACCAAGAAACTCATGGAGATATCACACATTGAAGTCAGTTTGTGGATATTGAGTCTGACACAGTGTTTATGGTTATTCAACAACATAAAAAATTTAATGGTCCGCTGGGAAGACCTTTGTTGAATCAGTATGAATCCATTAATTAAAAATAACACAAATGTATCAAATATTATAGAAATAATAAAATTGGGAAATAAGATTGGAAATGTTTTCCATTAATATAATGTGGGTTTTATTAGATTAGCACATAATACTACTAAAAGGAGAAAAAGTTCTATTATATATTATGTTACTCGAATTAGTTGCCAGAATGGTCAAGAATTGATTCAATCTAATCATTTTGTGCAACTTTATGTGCATTACATGCTATCCATTAATAAAATTTAAGGGTTTATCATGTAATAAAAAAGTCATTCAATGAATTTGGTTATCTCTATTATGGAAACCAAATCTGAAAAATAATGAGAAGTTATTAACACCCGAAACAATGACAAGAGATTCAATGATAATGTCTCCATTCCTTCCCTCATGTATTAGAAAAATACATCTCTAATAATCAGGATGGAAGAAAAAATTGTTAAAAATAAAATTTGGGAACTCATAATATTTCACTCATTTTCCCTTCCAGACTCCATGATGTTTTTGTTCCATCAGGTGATCCGAAAATGATTGTCTCATCCAATGCATGTCTAAAGGATGGATACCATTTTCCTAATAAGGTAGTTGTTTAAAAAACACCACCTCATGAAATAAGTGCATTCCTAAGAGAATAATAATGAAGAAGAAGAATGATATCACTGGGTTTCCCCTTCTACTTTTGAGGAATGTGTATCTACCACCATAGATGAACTCTTAGAGAAAATTATGTGTATAAAAATAAGATCCATGACCAAAAATTATTAGGGAGGGAATTATGTTTAATGATCATGAGTTATATACATTTTTCATAAACCAACACAAGGATTTGTTTTCTTAAAATTATATTGATATTCCCAGAACTAATCCTATGGTGAAAAACAATTCCTAGGTTTTCTAGAAGATAATTTAGGATACAAGCAGACATATATAAGGACAAACATGACTCACACATTCAAAATTGGGAAAAAATAGACAATCTTGTCACGGACAACATTATTTGAAATGTATAGTATCCAAAATTTATATAAAACAGTTTACTTGTGAATAAGAAAAATGGAGAAATCCTAATTTCATCCAATTCATATATGTTAATTGGAATTGTCCCAAAAATGACATTATTTTTCAAATTAAAGAAATCTTGATTTATGTGATAGATTGTTATCAAAAATTATCTACTTAGATTGATACTAAGGATAAAAAACAACATATAGCCGCAGAAGATGATGAATCCACAACCTTTATGGCCCCATGGGTGTATTATGATATCAGGTAATTTCTTTTTAGCCTGAAGTGTAATGAAACCACTTACAAATGTTATATGAATTACATCATCATACACTTCTTGGGGTTGTTTTTGGAATGATATATTAATCATCTAGTTGAAAGGTCCTAAAAGTGTGATGATCATCTAACTAACATAGAAACAATCCTTATGATGTACCATTGGATCTATTTTCAAAGTGTATGATGTACCATTGGATCTATTTTCATTTTTTACAAAACCTTATAACAACCATCAATGTAGATACTTTGATGAAAACAATATCAATTATAAGGAATTCAAAATCATTTATATGATATCATCATAACTGAAATTCATACTCGGTGATTCTTTATTGTGATACTAAATATCATTTACCATTAATTTGTATCATCAAAAAGATTTAGTTATATGAGTTTCTACACAATATATTCATCCTAACAAGATTTAATTTAAAACCAATTTCTAACAAATGATTCTTATGGCACTGTTAGAATAAATGATTGGAAACTATTGGTATAGGAATACACTACCAATGTCATTTACTGAACCCACAAACCATAAAATTCAATGACATTATCCTCAAAATGACTTCTATTACATTAACAGTTCCTTTAGAATATCCATTCATTTACGGATGACATATTGTTATTATATTATGTTTATTAAAAATATCCTTCTAAATAATCATTAATAATATATTTGTAAAATACTTATCTAGATTAGGAATAATTAATATAGTTTTCACATTAAGAATTAATATATACTTAATATATATCACTACAAGGCTATCAAATGGTAAATATTTTTTTATAGAAAGGACATGTACAGATTTGGTATGTGTCTTATGATAACCCATATTGTGATATTAATTCTAGGAGTTATTGGTAGTATTTTTGAAAAGACCTTTTTATTTCAATACCATTTCGAAACATAAATAACAATAATTTTAATGAAAATTGTATGTTGTTTTCAGATAACATTAACTTATTTTAAACCCTAATAATCTATAAAAATAATCAGAAATTTCCCACTTCATTTTATCACTACATAATTTTCCTTCAATATCCATATACATCTTCATTATACTATGTATTATAGTGAAATTTCATTTATGGGCATCATAAGAAAATTTAATTTTTAGACAGGTATAGATGGTTGATGTAATGACTTAAAAAATTTCAGAAAATCATCTCAACAAATAAATTATTTTAATTTCATATTATTCAGACATTTAATTTTATTTTGAATTTTATCACCAAGATATTGAGAATTTTAATATATTCTAATGAAATATGGGTTCAAAATAAATTATTTTTCTTTATGTATCCCATTACATAATATTTTCCCTCTTATTATTATTATTAAAAGCATGAACATAGTGTCCCTCTCAATTCTCATTTGGGTTCTTATTTAACCCTATTTCATACTCAATGAATATGTTACCTTATATTTATTTCCTAGCTCATAGTGTATTGGATAATCATAATTTTTGAGTATTTAAAACCGTCACCTTTGCCTTATGCTAGGATATTTCCCTGAAAATTCATATTCTATGAGTTTATGATCCTTAGATATCTAAATTATTTAACCATTCATATTATGTCTCAAAATCATAAAATAGAAGATTACAATTTCAAACATAATACCATGTGGTGGATAGGTCAATTCATGACTATTCAATTTCCATGATGAAAATAAAAGAAATTTAAAATTGTGAATTATAACATAATGAAGTCCCTATTATGAGTAATCACTATATATCATAAACCCATTTTATCTAGATATTAGATTCAATATTAGAGTTTTTATTATTATCATATTTATTTTATCAAAAAAAAAAATTTACAATCCATTGTAAATAAAACCTAACACATTTATATGTAATACATGTTAATGGGTTATCCAATCATGAATACTTCCAAAAAATTACTAGTTTTAAGATACCAAACCAATGAAAATATATACATCAATTATGTTAAATTTAGTATGCTATTTTACAATTGCATTCTTATTCATAAAATCAATGGATATTTAATCAATAGAGACTATATGTGAAATAGAATAAATTCATAAAGTCAAAAATCACACTTACTAAATTTACATTTTAACACATTCCTTAAAATTGTCTTAAAAGTGACTTACAAGTGATTCACTGGTACTCATAGATTTCAGAATAATCTAAAATATCATCAATATATAACAAAAAAAATTAATCATCATGATTTATCATTAATACTATGGTTATTATATCTATATAGACATAGAGTTCATATGTCAATCCAAAAGGCATTAATATAAAATTTTGATGTACTTACCTCTTTAGAAATGATATCTTTTCAATATATTCTTCTTTTATTCATAATTTATGATACTCGTAATGAAGGATAATATTTAGAAAATATTGGGCTCTGTGATGTTGAGTGAATCAGTAATCAATATAAGGAAAATAAAACATGTTGTTTATTTTAATAGTATTGATTTTCCTATAACAAATTCATTACCTCATCGATCTATATTCATTCTGTGAAAATTGATAATGGAACCCATGGGAAAACATTTGGGAGAATAAATCCCATATAACCCAACTCTTATATATTTTTCCTAAACTTTTCCAATTCCACATTATCCCTACTATAGGGATACTTTGATATTTGTAATTAATTATGGTTTAAATCAATGGAAAACTCAATAATAACTATTTGGAGGTGGTCCATGTAATTAATCAATAAATATATTATCATATTCCTATAAAAAATTAAATCCTGAATTTATTGATAACCTTATCCTTACCATGATTTTCCCCCCTTTCCCCCAATAAAAAAATTTAGTAGAGCCATCGTATGTGGATCTTGATATGACTCAAATGAGGATGTCTATACTCTAAAGATAGCAGGTTCTAAATCATCCTAAAATATCAAAATTTCGCTATAATTGAAATAAATATATGCATAACACCAATAAATTATGTACATACCAAGGATTATATCAACTTCATCCATCGGAATGAAAATAACTCAATAAAATTAAGTGAATTTATGTGTCATAATAGGAACTTCCTAACAAATCATTATTACAATGAGACACCCCCAAAGCGTTTTTATTGAAAATAGATTTCTAAAATTAAAAGAGAAATGTTTAATAATATTTGAAAATGGGTTAGATATTATAGAGTGAGATCATACAAAATCAAATAAAATTGTATATAAATTTATGGACAAGATTAAAGTACCTTCAACCACATCATTTATTATTTCTCATCAACTGTAGTTATCATATAATCATTTCATTCATCCCTTTTCTTCTTACGTGGTAGATTCCCATAACACATGGGGAATATATTTTCATAGTTCCCCATATCCATACTATATCAACAATTAAAAACAATGTTTACATTATTCCCTTTAAATTCATTTTCATGGTGACCCTTATCTCCACCCATATAACATAATCCCAACCACTCTATTATATTTTATAGGGTTATTCATTCCATTGTTCTCACGAGGTCTAAAATAATTCATTATGTTTATCTTCATTGATGAATTCCCAATTTATTGGTTCATATATGACCGATTTTTCTCTTTATTCCATTTTAGTATATTAGATCTAAAAAATTCCATCAAAATTTTTATTCATAGAAAACTATTTCATAATTTGAAAAAATATTAAGAGACCAGTATCCTTCGAATATATTTTTTATACACTAAAAAATGATAAATATTTCAATTAGATTTTCATATTAAATATTAAGAGTATCTAGATATAGTTTTAAAAGAATCGTCATACATAAATCAAATTATTCATAAATTTTTCATTAAGATGAAAAAAATTCTCTTAGTTTCAATTTAATGATCATTAGAGAATTTTTTTTAACAAAATCTCGTTAGACTCTTTCTAGTCCATCATTTTTATTTACAATTCCTCCCAAGTATTCTAGCTCAATAACCAGCACTAATCAAAATATATTTTAGAAAATACACTACAATTTTAACATATTACATTTCTCTAAATCCCATGCCCATAAATATTTTTTCCAAATACATAGATAATTGTTCAGTTTCAATTATATTAATTGTCCAAAAAAATAATTTTCGTTTCTATTTCATGATGTTGTATAACAAAGTATCATTATTTTGTGTAATATATTTCTCCATCTAGGAAGGGTTATTTATCATAATATGATAAATATTCTTCAATATAGACATAAAATTCTATATTCTGATGAAATTTGTATGTGTTTCATAAATAGGAAAATCTCAACATCTTCCAAGAGTATTGATAACGTTCATCCATCCAAGAATAATTTATAAAAAAATTATATAATATATTATACAAAGAAATGATATATTTTTATTTATAATGTATACATATAAATATAACGAAACAAATAAAATAAATTTAAAATTTATGAATCATTAATCTCAGAATCATAAACATTAGTTACTTTAAGGATATATTTATTTTAAAATTCATAATAATGGATAAATAAATTTTAATTATCTAACGCACATCCCATGGGAATGTCAAAACTGGTGCATGGTAAGGATAGTTTTATTAAACCAGGCAATGTCTATGTCAATCCCAATAATCCCGTCATTGATTCTCTACCCACCGGTTACTCTATTCTATAATTATGTTTTATTTTGGTCTATAGACATGGATGCATTTCTTGGAAAAGAAAAAAATATATTTTACTTTACTAAATTTTAATATGTTCTCCTATACATATAAACAATCCCTATAATAGATTTTTGTTCTCCAATCATTGTTTTGCTTAGTCTAGTTCGCATGGATTCTATGAAAATCATTCTGATACCAACACTAGAGATTGTGACACCAATAACATAGAGCTAAAGCCTTACTTTATTATATTGTAATGGATATAAGGGTTAAAATACCGAAGGATCGATCAATGTATAATTATTGGAGAACAAGATACAAAAATGTTACCCAATTTAAAATTGTAATATAAAATAAAACTAGTCACATAAAATACCAAATGAAATCCATTTATGAAAAAAATATACTATTATATATTGTTGTCATATGGAAAGAAAAAAAATTAAGGGTTAGTTAAATTTTCATGATTAGTTTCGTGAAATAGAAGAAATCATTAATAAAAAAGTTTTACAAACATGGTATTATAAATAATTAATCACACATAAAATTATTTAACTTTTCTATTTGGTTAATATATGTAAAATGAATTTGGTAAAGTATATAAATTAAATCACAATACACTCCATCAATATTTAAAAATGAAATACATCAATAGAAAATATCATAGAAATAACTTAATGGATAATAATAAAAAATATATTCTTAATAAAGGGAATTCATATTTATTGGTCTTAATGATTTCAGGAATGATTATATGTATACCATTAATATCATCAAACAAGTTTGATCATTAAAATATGGGCCTCAGTGAAAGAACAACCTGCCCCCTTAAATGGTTGTTGGGTCCTGGCTCTCCAAGTACCTCCAGATTCCCCGCATACATGTGGTCCCTACTGTAGGTCCCACACACAATCTTAAACTGGTCATCTTACTGCTGATATTCTTTAGTGGACAAGAAAAGTCTTTTCCAGTATGCTTTCTCCTAATAAACACACACCATGGAAAACTTCCTAGAAGGTTAGACATCATGATCTATATTCAATGACAAACACTGTTAAATGTGGAGTTTTAATATTCTGATTCATTAAGGATATATTTATTTAAAAATTCATAATAATAGTTTGAAAAAATGTGAATTATCCTATGAATATCCCCTTGTAGTGTCAAAATTGCTGCATGGTAAGGAGAGTTTTATTTCACACTGTGATGACCATGTAAATCTCAATAATCCAATAATTTATTATCTACCCAATGGTTCTTCTATTCCACAGTCATTTATTCTTTTGTTATGCAGACATGGATGTATTTTTTGGAAAATAAACATAATATTTCCCTTTCTGAAAATTAATTTTGTTCTTATATACATATACATAATGTCTATAATAGTTTTATGTTACCCAATCACGGGTTTACTTAATCCAGCACACAAGGTTTATACTAAAATACATATGATACCAAATTTAAATATTGTGAACCCATTAAGCTAGAGACAAAACCATAGTATATTATATTATAATATATGTAAGGGTTAAAATATCAAATTACCGATCAGTGTAGAATTTTTGGAGAACATGATACATAAATGTTACCCAATTTTCATTGGTAATAGAAAAAGAAACACATAAAATATTAAATGAAATTCATTCTGGAAAACTCGTTCCAAAATTACATCTTCATGTCATATGGATATCAAAAAAATAGGTGAAATCTTAAATGTTCATGATTGGTTACATATAACAGAAGAAATAATGAATCAATATGTTTTATAAACATGGTATTATAAAGAATTAATAACACATATAACTTATATATGACATCCCGCCTTTTTATAACATAACTTTCATTCCATTACACGGAACTGAGGATCGTTAATGTTTAGTGTATTGGAAACAAGGATCATAATACATAAAAAATCATAAAACATTCTTCTTAAACACTTGAAAGGCTTCTCCTTTAGTTCATCCTATGTTCATTATGCATCTCAAAACCTGGGGACATACATCAAAATAAAGGGTGAGCAGAAGGCCCAGTAAGGGAAATAAGAGAAACATTTTACATGTGAACTTGAGATACTTCAATAAGGACATGAAAAGAACTTTAAGGCATGAGAAAGAAATAATGAGATACATCATAATAAAAATAACATTTTGCATAACTTGAAGATGTGGCTACAACATTTAATATTTACAATCGTTTCGTTTCACCAAGGTCCATCCCCAAGGTTTCGTTAAAAATTACCAAGGTTATTCACCAAGGCGTCGTTAAAATGGTCATCTCTAGAGATTATGACTTTACCCAATTCATTGGAGCACTATCAAGGCGCACCCTTAAATTTTCTTTTCTTATCATGTGATACACATATATTATCATAAAACATTTCATAAATAACCCATATAGCATAAAATAAATGGGTTTCATTTCATAATCATAACGTTTTAAAAACTGCTGTAAAGACATGATCTTTACTTTACTTTAAACCCATGGAAAGGGAATGCGGGTATCATGTATGTAAATCCCAGAATTTAAAATAGAAGATTTTTATATATATGTGAATACTCTTATAGAAATAGGAGCTTTGAGTATTCACTTTATAACTTAAAATAATTTTGAGAAAAGAGAGGCATTTTGAGACGAAAATTCTGCAGCATAACGGCTATGTTACAAGATTTTAGAAAACTTTTAAAAGAGAGGGAACATGGGTAGAACAATCATAATTGACCCATAAAATAGTAGAGGGACATAATGAGAAGTATATATGGACATGGTGATGCAATTTCAAGGACATACCATTTGAAATGAAAAAAACATGGAAGGAAGATAAAAGTTTGATTTTTCTTATGAAAATTCGGTAGCCTAACAGCGTCACTTAAACTTCAACAAAAATGAATTGAACAGATCAAATAGGGTCTCTCATCATATGATCATTAGAGATCAGTATGATAGATATAGAGATCATACCCCAACATATTAATAAGGTAATTAATGAATCATCATTGTGTCATAAATAAGTTAAATTATTTAATGTCTAAAAATTACAAATATAACACTATTATTTAGAAAATATTTTTATCTTTCTATTTAATATTTATAGTTTATTTTATCTTATGTATAACCCTATATTAAAAATTGTTTAGTTTTTAATCATTGATTTAAACTCTTTAAACAATTTTTAGATAAAATAATATTAAATGTCCTATTCCAATACATGTTAATATAAATAATAATATTTTATTCCTATGGTACTTTTTGGTCGAGATACACTTATATAATATTATTAGAACATGTGTTAGGGTAATAACAATATCATTTTTACCTTTAATTACACTATTTACTTTGGATCGTGGTAAATAAAAGTAAAAAATTACTATTCACCAAAAATATATTCATCCCATTGATCCACATTTTGCATATATATATATCATCATTTTATCTTAGATTTTTGAAATTCAACTCATATAAGTGATAAATTATGTTTTTTTCAATTTTCAAAAGCTCATAGGAGGTGGGTAAAATACGGTAAAAAGTTCAATAAAATTTTTATATATTTAAAATTAATATAAAATGACTCCAATTAATTACATTGAACTTATATAGGGATTATGTATCCATTTTTACCTAAAATATGTTAAAATTAAAAAATTATTATTTAAATAAAATATTGGTTTTAACCAATAACTCAATGTCTTTAACTATTCAAAAAAAATTTAATGTTTTCAAGAAAAATACCAAAAAATTACCCTAAGATAATTATGATATTCCAAATCCAAAAAAGAATTAAATTTTGAAATTTAAAATTTATAAAATTTTATAAAGTGGGTATTATTATTCATAACGGCTACATTGATTGGTCGTTGTGTATTAGAATCTCAAAGTTACGTACAATGAAAGCTATTACGTTATTCAAATGGAAACGTACCATGAATTATTTGGGTGTTACATGTACTTTGATAATGGTTTTGTTTCCCTTGTTTGATTAATTACAATAGTTTGGTTTAAAATGCATGTTAGGCTTGAATTTTTCTCCATGGCTCGTGTTATTACGATGGAGTTATTGATTATATGAGATGCATGTGACTTATATTGTGAATGTATGACCATGGAGAAAATGATTGTGAGAGATTCCCATGGTAGGGTAACCTATGTATGTTTTTTTTATGTTTACCCAAAGTTATTGACTATGAGAGCAACATAGTGGTCATAGAATATAGGCCTTAGGCCGTGATAACTATCAAGAGGGTTGTTATTAAAAAAATTGATGATATGTTTACTATGGTGTAATGACCATGTGAGATTCCCATGTGGTCATTAGTAAATGATTAGTTCTAATTTCGAATAAAGGGGTTACACCATGAGATCTACAAAGTGGTTTGTTTCTAAATGAATTGTAATTATATTAGACAAGGGGTATTAGACATTGATAACATTCCCAAAAACGGTCAATCTTGAATAACTAAATGATGGTAATGGGTCTACCAAGCCAAAGCACATGGTTGAATAAGGTTTTACTTAATTATTTAGATAGTCATATGATATGTCTATTTGTCACCATTACACTAGGGAAATAATTCATAGTATACATCCCAATGAATTCATCATTTAATTGAAAAATAATAAATGTAAAAAAATGTAATTGAATGTAATTAAAAACAGTAAGATTATAACTTTTGAATATTTAATAGTTTATTACTATTCCATATTACATGATATATATATATATATTCCCCAATAGTTAAGAATAGGTCATCTGGTGGTTGCCTATGAGGATTCATCTCAATCTTGGTTTGGTTCATGATTTTGGACCCAAACAGATTATATGGTTCCAGGTATAAATAAGAGAAAACCACCGTCTTCATCTTGTACTTGATTGTTGTTTGAGTTAGAGAGAATGGGACCAAGATGAACCTTGAGATGTTTATGTATTTTACTTCATTTCTGTAACATCATTTTAGTATTGTTCTTCCAGCATCATGATTGTTTGGCTTTTTTCTTAGACACATGTGATATGCATCATTAATATATTCTCCAGTTGTTATATTACTATTAGTCTTTTGATGTTTAAATTAATAGTATGATATTACAGATTATGATATTCATTACTATTAATTATTCCACTATGAATACTATACAAATGAGGGCATAGTTTCCCCTTATTCAGACTTTGGTCTCACTTCTGGTCAACATCCCCTATCATTTGGGGAAATGTTCTTGATGTCATGTGACCAACTAGGTATGAGGCACCTTTGTGCATCACCTGGAACTGAGATGATACAAAGTGGAATCATATGAGATTATTTTATTCATTTTTTTAATATTTGTAGCCTATAGATAAATATAGGTAGAAATAGGTTGTTGGTAATATTTTTTCCTGGGTGTTGCTAACCCATGTACAAGGAAAATCCAAGTTACTTCGAATATTGTAATTTTTCTTATTTTTCAATTATTATAGTTTATTTGATTTCACTATTGGGTGAGACACTTGTTTTCTGATGTTATTATTGATATCATTGTGGTTCTATTTCTATTTCTATCATATGAGATGAGTGTACTGAATCTCCTGCATCATGTAAGAACTTGACAGAGATCACATATCATGTATTCTTGACATGCCATTTATGGTGAAATACTAATTCCATGTTGTTGTGATTGATGTGGTGATAAAAATGAATATTATTGTGATATATTACATTATTGAATAACTATGATTTTTTATATGGTGGTGTTACATGTAATGATTCATTTGGACATATCCCTCAATTTATTCCTTAATGTTCCATGTGACCACTTGGATAGAATTTTGTGGATAATGTTTGAACTTTAATAAAATTAACTTAATGATAGATTTGAAATAGGATGCCAAACATTGATTTCTGTGGATTATGGGATCTCAAGGATCAAAACATGGCCTGCCTTGGAAAATATTTTAACTTTTCAATGTTTCTAGAGAACTTTAAGATGATAACTTTTCTTAAATCAATACCACATGACATGTCATGTTATGAACACACACCTCGTATTCTTCTGTGATGAGGAAACAACTTTTCATAGGTACACATAGTGTAGAATATTTACATGTAGTTTAGTATTTAACCATGTGACTGACTGTGTGATCAGATTCACGGGGTAGGTATAATTTCTTAAAGAATTCCATTTCAAGATTGTAAATGTTGTTTTTTAAATAGATATGAATGGGAATGTGTGACCAATGAAATTGGTGGATGAAAAATAGGTTGTACACACAATGTCTTTATTTTACACACTGGGTAGTTATCAATTGTGTATCTTTCCATGTGACCAATGACATGGGTAGATGAGACGTATGTGGTATACACTGTGTTTTGATTGTTCACGCCATGTAGAGTTACACCATGAGTGAATCATGTAGTTCTAGCCATGTAGAAGAACATTGATAGGAGGGAAAATTCAATTACATTTCATGTCTCGGGAAGGACACACTATGTGCATGGGATGTTAGATGACCATGATTGTAGAGGTAAATGTTCAAGTTAATGATTATGAGATCACACAGTGTTGTGGTTCTACACGTTTTGTAACCCACTTTTCTAATACAAGAATTCATTCTTATCTTATTCATTTCTTGAACATTTAAGTTTCTTTTATTGATTATATTGAACTCAGGTGTCTGACTTTCCTCGTAGAGTCATGACACCAAGACATCCTCATGTTTTATGCAAGGTAAATGATGAGGATTACACACCAGAAAGAGAAAATCAGGGTCTTCCAATATATTCTCCCATCACCCACATCATAGAACATGTTTTTGTACCGAACATATTTTTTAATCCATTGTTATGTGAAGATTTATGAGGATGTTAATTTCTTTTCATGGAGAACCACATCCTTACCAAAATGTGGTGGAGTTTACTAGTGTGTTCTAGAAGAAAAATCCCCCCACTATTTTCGGGGGATGAAGGGCCATAGGTAGCATAGACATAGTTAGAGGAAATTCATGCAATCTTGGAGCAATTAGAGATGCCTCTAGAGATTTGGAGAAGCTCTTGATGTACATACTAGGTTATTTTTCCATGATATGGTTCGATGTTATCTCATAGGTGGGATGTCTTCAGGATATGGCATGTGAAGAGTTTCAGAGGACCATCTATGATTACTTTAATATTGAGATTTTGAGGTCTTATCGAGCATAATATTTCAAGAATTGTGAGATGGTATAACATTCAGTGATGGATTACTATTTTCATTGTATAAATCGTCAATTATTCACACATGTTCTAGGAAGTGATGAGTTATCATTGGCTAGGTGATATGAGTATGGTCTCAGGTATGACAACCGATCACAAGTGATGTTTTTCAGGATGAATTCGATGACAGCTATAATGATCTATGTGATGATTACCAAGCACAATATGAAGGAGTTTGAACCTGTGAGCTAGGGAGGACCAATAACCAGGGCTGATACAGATTTTACAGATCTCAAGAAGCACCGTAGGGAGCATTCACATGATGATTCTTCAGGTTTCGATGTGGTATGATACATGTATGGGACGAGTGGGCATACAAGACCACATTACAAGAAAGAACCATTCAAGTGCTGATATTGCAACAATATGGGCCTTAATTGACATTTTTTCATGATGTTCTCACTTGTAGTTAGTGATAGGTGTTATGTTATGACTCCATGTTAACGAGGAGAACCACCAGTTCCTAATTATTCATGTAATTAGAGTTCTTCAGTCTTTAGGGGATGAGGAGGTGGTCATGGCTGTGGATGTTTGACTAGAGGAAATTAGTATCATGAGGGTGTATTATCATAGGGTACTCATGAAGGGTCATTGGGATGTGGCACCTATTATACTTTTGTGGAAGAGTATACCCAGTAGAAGCAGGACCCCAAAACCTCTACAGTTTGAGTTATGATTCTAGTTTCCTCAATTAAAACATATGACCTTTTTGATATAGGGTCTTCCCATAGTCTTATATCTATTTCCATTGTAGATAGGGATGGGCTCTGTAACTTTACTTAAGTAGATTTCAGGATGATAAACACACAAATGGGGATTAAGAAGACTAGTGTACATCAGTGAGAGGAGTTCCCTCTTGAGGTTAGTTGGTGCCAATTCATACGAGACCTCTATATGCATATGTTTATAGGTTTTGATATCATTCTTAGTAAGGACTAGACGGCATTCTTTTATGGCATTACTGACTACTACCTCTATAGGGTGAGTTTCACATCCCCATTGGGTGGATCTTATGTACACAAGGAAGAATTTGATGTCCAGGTGAGTAGGGATGGACCCGACCATCATGGGTTGGGTGGAATTACAACCCAGACTGTTAGTTTATATTTGGCTGAATATGGGACATCACCAATGGACCTTCAATCGGTGGGGGATCATTTCATAAATTTATCTCCCCAAAAATTTATAGGTTTATCTCTAGAGATATGTAGATTTCTACTTTGATATTGAGCCATGAGTGGCACCGATGTCCATTCCTCTTTATATATTGGGTACACCAGAATTGAAAGAGCTCAAGAAGATGTTGGAGGAGTTACAGGTAAAGGGTTTCATTTTCCCCATTAATTCTCGTTGGGGTTCGCCTATTCATTTTGTGATGAAGGAAGGTGATACCATCAATCATTATGTAGTTTATCAGAAGCTGAAATAGTTGACGGAAATTAAAATTTATCCCTTTCTAAGGATTGATGATCTCTTTGATCATATTCGTGGAGTTTGAGTGTTCACTGTGATTGACATGAGATCCAATTTTCATCAGTTCTATGTTATACCATCAGATATATCTTTTATAGACATTCAAATTAGAAATGTTCAATATGAGAACTTTGTTATGTTGTTCGGTCTCTCGAATGCACCAACAGTTTTCATGGAACTGATTAACCGAGTGTTTTATCCTTGCTTGAATTGTTTTTTTGTAGCCTTCATGGATGATATCTTAGTGTAAAATCACACTATACATGACCATTCTATCCATATTAAATCATTTTTATTACACTAAGAGAGCATCAGTTATATTATAAGATCTTAAAATGTCACTTTTCGATAGAGAAGATTCACTTCTTGGGTCATGTTATCTCACAGATAGGTATCTGTAGACCAAGATAATGTGAGGGAAGTGGTTTTAATGGGAGTAACCAATCATGGTCTTTATGGTATGAATTTTTGTAGGTATATATGGATACTCCATGCTCTTTATATAGGACTTTTCATCCTTATCAAAGCAACTAGTAACCCTAACTAATAAGGGTGAAAATTATTTGTGGACAAATGCCTTTAATACAACCTATTAGTTTCTGAATGAGTGACTGAATTCAGCACTGATACAGATTATGAAAGATCTAGGATAGAGTTACAAAGTTTACAATGATGCTTCAGATACCAGGCTAAGAGAAATGGTTATGCAGGGGGGGTGAGTCATTGCATACATGTATCAACAAGTGAGGCCACATGAGAGGAACTACCATAGGTACAATATTGAGTGAGCTAATGTTTTTCATTGTTTTAACTATTAGAGATATTATATTGTGGGAGATAAATTTGTGGTATACGATGACCAAAAAAGCACCAAGTATATCATTACTCAGCATGATCTATGTTTGAAATAGTTGAGGTGGGATGATTACCTTCATTCATTTGACATTGAGCTTTCTTACATGCAAGGGAAAGGTAGTGTTGTGGCTGATGAATTGACCAAGATGAATCAAGTATAGGTTTTTCAAGGGGCCAGTAATGAGTGGAAACTTATGGATATGTTCTCTAAGATGCATTTGGAGGTGCACAATAAATAGGGGTAGACGTTTCATTCATATATATTTTTTACCTATACTCTATTGGATCGAGTGATAATTAGGAAGCTAACATATTCCGAAGGCCCAGGCATATAAGAGAGTGTTTCGGGAGAGGACCCATCTTATGGGATAACAATAGGTGAGGATGAGGTTTCTCAATTTCATTGGTACGTATTGGCGTCATCATACATACACGAGGATTTGTTTCGATATTTTCAAGCCTCTTTATGGCCAGTTCTTCCTGGTGTCCCAATGATTTATCAATATCTACATAGTCAGTAATTGTTTCCAGTCATGAAGAAGGATGTTGCTGTTTTTTTATGCGATGTTCAACCTTCCAAATGTTGGAGGTGGAGAAACATTGATGAAATATCTTTTACAGTTGTTACCCAATCCCAAGAGGAAGTGGAATATTATTGTGAAGTATATCGTGATGGGTTTACCAAGGTCACCTTGAGGGAAGGATGTGGTTTAGGTCATTGTTGACTGAATAACAAAGGTTGAAAATTTCTTGTTGATAAATAGATACATCAGTGTTTATGAGCTTGAAATGTTGTTCATATAGAACATTGTATACCTTTATGGGGTTCGACACACTATAATTCCAGTCAGGGACACTCAGTTTACTTCTTCTGTCTTGCAGGGACTATAGAGGGATTTGGGTATACAAGTACTTCTGAGTAAAACATAGCATCCCTAGAAAAATGGTCAGTTAAAGCACATCTTTCATGTTTTGGAGGCAATTCTTTGATCACTTTTCTTGAATTTTGGGGGTTCTTTGGATATACACATACCCTTAGTGGTGTTTTCTTACAATAAATGTTTTAAGGAAAATATTTTGATGGATCCTTATGAGTCTTTTTATTGTAATCCATGATGATAACCACTATATTGAATGAGGGTAGGAGAGGCTGGAATTCTAGTACCTTGTCTGGTCTAGTACATCATAGCGTAGGTGGAGTTCTTTCATAAGAGGATTTCTACTACACAGTTTTGGCCAAAATCATATGTTGATCGATGGATATGAACTATGGAGTTCAAGGATAGAGACGAGGTTTTCTTATATTTCACACCATTTTTGTGACACATGCGGATATTTTTACCATGTAAGCTTTCCCCAAGATAAGTCAGGCCATTGGAAATCTTGGAGAGAGTTGGTCTTGTTTCCAATCCATTTCAGTAACCTCAGAGGTATCAGGATTTGCATGAAATATTTCATGTTTCTCAGATACAAAATTACTTTCCACTCCCATCTCATGTTTTTAACCTGATGAGGTTGAGTTATAGGTGGATGAATCTTTCGGGGAGCACCGTATTTGGATTGTGGATCTTAGAATGAAGTTTATATCTGGATTGTCCATTCTTTTGGTATGGGTGCAATGGCAGCATAAGAGAGTATATGACGAGACATGGGAGTGGTAGACCATTGTATGATACTAGTTGCAAGAGTTGTTTTAACATGTCATCCTCACCACCCATAGAAGGGAAATTTGGGGATTAATTGCATTAAATAGGGATGTTTGTAACATCCAGGACCATAATTTCATGTATGGATAATTATTTTGTGTTTTTATAGGAAAATGGAAGATATGGAATATTTTCCAAGTACACTCCATTTCATTATGAGTACATGTTGTGTACCATGTTACCACGTACAGTCATGTAGTGATTGTTTAATGACTAGGTACATGGTCATGTAGGTGACCTAGATGACTGTTTATGGGGGGATAGTTGAGTCTAATACATGAAGTGTACATAAAATGAACATGTTTTATTCATTACTTATAATTCTGTAATTCTTTGTGAGGTCACATCTCATTCATGGAAATCTCTTAATCTCATTTCAGCTCGTACATGAGAGTGATGAAAAGACACCAAAATTTGAGCTCCTCCCAATTCTCAATCTATGCTCTGATTGAGATTCTTTTAGATGCGTTAGATTCCTATTGGTGTGTTCTGTTTTACCCTAGGTTCCTTATTCATGAATTCTCATCTCTTGTGATTTAATCTATGATAATTGATTTTTACTTTTTTGTAGATCTACGTCATTTTAGATAACTCAAGGGAAGATGTTCAAGAGTAACAATCATACAATATTTGAGGTAGGTGGTTTGTATCATTCGTTGATTGTATTTGGATTATTATTTCTAAAATTCATGTATACACATGTTTTAAGATTTACCTGATTGGAATTTGTCCATTGTTATTGACTTTAGTGGTTTTCTCTATTTATTAAATGGTATTTTCTAATGTATAAGATTTTATACCATAATTATGTGTTTGTTTCCAATGTTTGAATGATTATGGAAGTTTGGTCTAGAATGCCTATTAGGATTGCCTTGTTTTACACATCTCATGTTATTAGGATATAGTTAATTATTATATAGGATGAATGTGATTCACTATGTGAAATTTTGACCATTGAGAATTTGACTATGAGAGCTTCACAAGGTAGGGTCACATATGTAAGTTATTTTGTTATATTGACCCATATGTATTGACTATGAGAGATACTAGGTGGTAATACAATAGAGGGGTTAGACCGTGAGAGAAATATATAGGGTCATTTTTAAATGAATTGATGCTATTTTGACCAAGGGGTATTGACCGTGTGAACCCCCCATGTGGTCGTTTGTAAATGATTAGTTATGTATTAGAAGAAATGGTTAAGACCTTGATAGCTACCAAGAGGGTCTTTACTAAATGAACTATTTTTATGTTAGACCTATGGGATTAGATTGATAAATTTCTCATTAAGGGTAATTATCCAATAATTGAATGGTGGTGATGAGTTAGCTAAGCTAAACAACAATATTGGACTCAATTTTACATGATCGTAAGATTGTCTTATGAGAAGTATATTTGTTATTATTACATATGGGATACATATATTAGGATAGATCCCATGTTTTACTCGATTCAATTGATAAATAATAAATGAAAATAAATGTAAATTACTGAAATTTAAAATTGGAGGATTGATACTTTTGAGTATTTCCTAGTTTATATCTCCATTATTGTATACTACCTACTATATATATATTTATTGATTGTTTAGAACGGATATTATGCTAGTTGACTACTATGATTCGTCTCACACCCCATTTTGGGACATGATTTTGGATCCAAAGAGGTTATATGGTTTCAGGTATAGATAAGGAAATGATCCCTTATTCATCTGGTACCTGATTGTTGTTGGAGCTAGATAGAATGGGACCATGAGGAAGATTGCAATGTTGTTGATGTTTAATACTTTTCTGTAAATTGGTGTCAGTATTGTCTTTCTAGAATTTTGATTGTTAGGATGATTTCCAAGACATATGTGACAAGCATGATTTATATATTCTCTTGTTGTTATATTACTATCATTCTTCCACCGTTTAAATTTTTTGTGTGGTATTACTGATTCCAATTTTGTATATTATTTTATTATACCACTGTTCATACTTTTCCAAGGAGGTAATAGTTTCCCCATATTCAAAACATGTCCCTAGCTACTAGTCAGTATTCTCATGAGTTTGGGTAAATAATTTTAAAGTCATGTTATAATCGGGTATGGATCACATTTGGGAAGCACCAGGAACCAGGATGTTACAATGATTATAATGGAAGACTACATAAAGATATTTCACCTCCACCTCAATGGATAGTGACTCATAGATGACCTGATACACTATGAAAATGAACATTTATAGCTCCTACCACAAGGGAAGTCCCATCAACATCAGGAACATCGACACCAAAAGGATGTGCAAAAGAGATTCACCATATTGGTAATCACAGATATTTGGTATATAAATATTTTTTCATAAAGAATATATAATAAATTCAATCCAAATTATTAAACATTGATGAATTGATACTATCAAAGTACCTCTAGGAAGAACTAATTGATGATTTGTCAAGCCCTAGGGAATTTGAAGGGAATGTTTCCTTTGCTGAGGTATCTCAGACATTGAATGGTCTTCCAAAATGCCTCGATGAATTATATTTCATAGTTAAGTATGAGGATAATTCAATAAATGGGTATTTTAAACCCTTCTATATTTCTATGAAAAAAAATTAAATTGATATCCAATGATTCTTGATTGAATGTGGATCACAATTCACCATAATCTAGTCCATACACATTGCCATCTTAGTCTCAATGAATCATACTTGTCTCCCTATTTTATGATTTTATATGTTTATGATAATAATGACCAAGAAACTCATGGAGATATCACACATTGAAGTCAGTTTGTGGATATTGAGTCTGACACAGTGTTTATGGTTATTCAACAACATAAAAAATTTAATGGTCTGCTGGGAAGACCTTTGTTGAATCAGTATGAATCCATTAATTAAAAATAACACAAATGTATCAAATATTATAGAAATAATAAAATTGGGAAATAAGATTGGAAATGTTTTCCATTAATATAATGTGGGTTTTATTACATTAGCACATAATACTACTAAAAGGAGAAAAAGTTCTATTATATATTATGTTACTCGAATTAGTTGCCAGAATGGTCAAGAATTGATTCAATCTAATCATTTTGTGCAACTTTATGTGCATTACATGCTATCCATTAATAAAATTTAAGGGATTATCATGTAATAAAAAAGTCATTCAATGAATTTGGTTATCTCTATTATGGAAACCAAATCTGAAAAATAATGAGAAGTTATTAACACCCGAAACAATGACAAGAGATTCAATGATAATGTCTCCATTCCTTCCCTCATGTATTAGAAAAATACATCTCTAATAATCAGGATGGAAGAAAAAATTGTTAAAAATAAAATTTGGGAACTCATAATATTTCACTCATTTTCCCTTCCAGACTCCATGATGTTTTTCTTCCATCAGGTGATCCGAAAATGATTGTCTCATCCAATGCATGTCTAAAGGATGGATACCATTTTCCTAATAAGGTAGTTGTTTAAAAAACACCACCTCATGAAATAAGTGCATTCCTAAGAGAATAATAATGAAGAAGAAGAATGATATCACTGGGTTTCCCCTTCTACTTTTGAGGAATGTGTATCTACCACCATAGATGAACTCTTAGAGATAATTATGTGTATAAAAATAAGATCCATGACCAAAAATTATTAGGGAGGGAATTATGTTTAATGATCATGAGTTATATACATTTTTCATAAACCAACACAAGGATTTGTTTTCTTAAAATTATATTGATATTCCCAGAACTAATCCTATGGTGAAAAACAATTCCTAGGTTTTCTAGAAGATAATTTAGGATACAAGCAGACATATATAAGGACAAACATGACTCACACATTCAAAATTGGGAAAAAATAGACAATCTTGTCACGGACAACATTATTTGAAATGTATAGTATCCAAAATTTATATAAAACAGTTTACTTGTGAATAAGAAAAATGGAGAAATCCTAATTTCATCCAATTCATATATGTTAATTGGAATTGTCCCAAAAATGACATTATTTTTCAAATTAAAGAAATCTTGATTTATGTGATAGATTGTTATCAAAAATTGTCTACTTAGATTGATACTAAGGATAAAAAACAACATATAGCCGCAGAAGATGATGAATCCACAACCTTTATGGCCCCATGGGTGTATTATGATATCAGGTAATTTCTTTTTAGCCTGAAGTGTAATGAAACCACTTACAAATGTTATATGAATTACATCATCATACACTTCTTGGGGTTGTTTTTGGAATGATATATTAATCATCTAGTTGAAAGGTCCTAAAAGTGTGATGATCATCTAACTAACATAGAGACAATCCTTATGATGTACCATTGGATCTATTTTCAAAGTGTATGATGTACCATTTGATCTATTTTCATTTTTTACCAAACCTTATAACAACCATCAATGTAGATACTTTGATGAAAACAATATCAATTATAAGGAATTCAAAATCATTTATATGATATCATCATAACTGAAATTCATACTTGGTGATTCTTTATTGTGATACTAAATATCATTTACCATTAATTTGTATCATCAAAAAGATTTAGTTATATGAGTTTCTACACAATATATTCATCCTAACAAGATTTAATTTAAAACCAATTTCTAACAAATGATTCTTATGGCACTGTTAGAATAAATGATTGGAAAATATTGGTATAGGAATACACTACCAATGTCATTTACTGAACCCACAAACCATAAAATTCAATGACATTATCCTCAAAATGACTTCTATTACATTAACAGTTCCTTTAGAATATCCATTCATTTACGGATGACATATTGTTATTATATTATGTTTATTAAAAATATCCTTCTAAATAATCATTAATAATATATTTGTAAAATACTTATCTAGATTAGGAATAATTAATATAGTTTTCACATTAAGAATTAATATATACTTAATATATATCACTACAAGGCTATCAAATGGTAAATATTTTTTTATAGAAAGGACATGTACAGATTTGGTATGTGTCTTATGATAACCCATATTGTGATATTAATTCTAGGAGTTATTGGTAGTATTTTTGAAAAGACCTTTTTATTTCAATACCATTTCGAAACATAAATAACAATAATTTTAATGAAAATTGTATGTTGTTTTCAGATAACATTAACTTATTTTAAACCCTAATAATCTATAAAAATAATCAGAAATTTCCCACTTCATTTTATCACTACATAATTTTCCTTCAATATCCATATACATCTTCATTATACTATGTATTATAGTGAAATTTCATTTATGGGCATCATAAGAAAATTTAATTTTTAGACAGGTATAGATGGTTGATGTAATGACTTAAAAAATTTCAGAAAATCATCTCAACAAATAAATTATTTTAATTTCATATTATTCAGACATTTAATTTTATTTTGAATTTTATCACCATGATATTGAGAATTTTAATATATTCTAATGAAATATGGGTTCAAAATAAATTATTTTTCTTTATGTATCCCATTACATAATATTTTCCCTCTTATTATTATTATTAAAAGCATGAACATAGTGTCCCTCTCAATTCTCATTTGGGTTCTTATTTAACCCTGTTTCATACTCAATGAATATGTTACCTTATATTTATTTCCTAGCTCATAGTGTATTGGATAATCATAATTTTTGAGTATTTAAAACCTTCACCTTTGCCTTATGCTAGGATATTTCCCTGAAAATTCATATTCTATGAGTTTATGATCCTTAGATATCTAAATTATTTAACCATTCATATTATGTCTCAAACTCATAAAATAGAAGATTACAATTTCAAACATAATACCATGTGGTGGATAGGTCAATTCATGACTATTCAATTTCCATGATGAAAATAAATGAAATTTAAAATTGTGAATTATAACATAATGAAGTCCCTATTATGAGTAATCACTATATATCATAAACCCATTTTATCTAGATATTAGATTCAATATTAGAGTTTTTATTATTATCATATTTATTTTATCAAAAAAAAAAATTTACAATCCATTGTAAATAAAACCTAACACATTTATATGTAATACATGTTAATGGGTTATCCAATCATGAATACTTCCAAAAAATTACTAGTTTTAAGATACCAAACCAGTGAAAATATATACATCAATTATGTTAAATTTAGTATGCTATTTTACAATTGCATTCTTATTCATAAAATCAATGGATATTTAATCAATAGAGACTATATGTGAAATAGAATAAATTCATAAAGTCAAAAATCACACTTACTAAATTTACATTTTAACACATTCCTTACAATTGTCTTAAAAGTGACTTACAAGTGATTCACTGGTACTCATAGATTTCAGAATAATCTAAAATATCATCAATATATAACAAAAAAAATTAATCATCATGATTTATCATTAATACTATGGTTATTATATCTATATAGACATAGAGTTCATATGTCAATCCAAAAGGCATTAATATAAAATTTTGATGTACTTACCTCTTTAGAAATGATATCTTTTCAATATATTCTTCTTTTATTCATAATTTATGATACTCGTAATGAAGGATAATATTTAGAAAATATTGGGCTCTGTGATGTTGAGTGAATCAGTAATCAATATAAGGAAAAGAAAACATGTTGTTTATTTTAATAGTATTGATTTTCCTATAACAAATTCATTACCTCATCGATCTATATTCATTCTGTGAAAATTGATAATGGAACCCATGGGGAAACATTTGGGAGAATAAATCCCATATAACCCAACTCTTATATATTTTTCCTAAACTTTTCCAATTCCACATTATCCCTACTATAGGGATACTTTGATATTTGTAATTAATTATGGTTTAAATCAATGGAAAACTCAATAATAACTATTTGGAGGTGGTCCATGTAATTAATCAATAAATATATTATCATATTCCTATAAAAAATTAAATCCTGAATTTATTGATAACCTTATCCTTACCATGATTTTCCCCCCTTTCCCCCAATAAAAAAATTTAGTAGAGCCATCGTATGTGGATCTTGATATGACTCAAATGAGGATGTCTATACTCTAAAGATAGCAGGTTCTAAATCATCCTAAAATATCAAAATTTCGCTATAATTGAAATAAATATATGCATAACACCAATAAATTATGTACATACCAAGGATTATATCAACTTCATCCATCGGAATGAAAATAACTCAGTAAAATTAAGTGAATTTATGTGTCATAATAGGAACTTCCTAACAAATCATTATTACAATGAGACACCCCCAAAGCGTTTTTATTGAAAATAGATTTCTAAAATTAAAAGAGAAATGTTTAATAATATTTGAAAATGGGTTAGATATTATAGAGTGAGATCATACAAAATCAAATAAAATTGTATATAAATTTATGGACAAGATTAAAGTACCTTCAACCACATCATTTATTATTTCTCATCAACTGTAGTTATCATATAATCATTTCATTCATCCCTTTTCTTCTTACGTGGTAGATTCCCATAACACATGGGGAATATATTTTCATAGTTCCCCATATCCATACTATATCAACAATTAAAAACAATGTTTCCATTCTTCCCTTTAAATTCATTTTCATGGTGACCCTTATCTCCACCCATATAACATAATCCCAACCACTCTATTATATTTTATAGGGTTATTCATTCCATTGTTCTCACGAGGTCTAAAATAATTCATTATGTTTATCTTCATTGATGAATTCCCAATTTATTGGTTCATATATGACCGATTTTTCTCTTTATTCCATTTTAGTATATTAGATCTAAAAAATTCCATCAAAATTTTTATTCATAGAAAACTATTTCATAATTTGAAAAAATATTAAGAGACCAGTATCCTTCGAATATATTTTTTATACACTAAAAAATGATAAATATTTCAATTAGATTTTCATATTAAATATTAAGAGTATCTAGATATAGTTTTAAAAGAATCGTCATACATAAATCAAATTATTCATAAATTTTTCATTAAGATGAAAAAAATTCTCTTAGTTTCAATTTAATGATCATTAGGGAATTTTTTTTAACAAAATCTCGTTAGACTCTTTCTAGTCCATCATTTTTATTTACTATTCCTCCCAAGTATTCTAGCTCAATAACCAGCACTAATCAAAATATATTTTAGAAAATACACTACAATTTTAACATATTACATTTCTCTAAATCCCATGCCCATAAATATTTTTTCCAAATACATAGATAATTGTTCAGTTTCAATTATATTAATTGTCCAAAAAAATAATTTTCGTTTCTATTTCATGATGTTGTATAACAAAGTATCATTATTTTGTGTAATATATTTCTCCATCTAGGAAGGGTTATTTATCATAATATGATAAATATTCTTCAATATAGACATAAAATTCTATATTCTGATGAAATTTGTATGTGTTTCATAAATAGGAAAATCTCAACATCTTCCAAGAGTATTGATAACGTTCATCCATCCAAGAATAATTTATAAAAAAATTATATAATATATTATACAAAGAAATGATATATTTTTATTTATAATGTATACATATAAATATAACGAAACAAATAAAATAAATTTAAAATTTATGAATCATTAATCTCAGAATCATAAACATTAGTTACTTTAAGGATATATTTATTTTAAAATTCATAATAATGGATAAATAAATTTTAATTATCTAACGCACATCCCATGGGAATGTCAAAACTGGTGCATGGTAAGGATACTTTTATTAAACCAGGCAATGTCTATGTCAATCCCAATAATCCCGTCATTGATTCTCTACCCACCGGTTACTCTATTCTATAATTATGTTTTATTTTGGTCTATAGACATGGATGCATTTCTTGGAAAAGAAAAAAATATATTTTACTTTACTAAATTTTAATATGTTCTCCTATACATATAAACAATCCCTATAATAGATTTTTGTTCTCCAATCATTGTTTTGCTTAGTCTAGTTCGCATGGATTCTATGAAAATCATTCTGATACCAACACTAGAGATTGTGACACCAATAACATAGAGCTAAAGCCTTACTTTATTATATTGTAATGGATATAAGGGTTAAAATAACGAAGGATCGATCAATGTATAATTATTGGAGAACAAGATACAAAAATGTTACCCAATTTAAAATTGTAATATAAAATAAAACTAGTCACATAAAATACCAAATGAAATCCATTTATGAAAAAAATATACTATTATATATTGTTGTCATATGGAAAGAAAAAAAATTAAGGGTTAGTTAAATTTTCATGATTAGTTTCGTGAAATAGAAGAAATCATTAATAAAAAAGTTTTACAAACATGGTATTATAAATAATTAATCACACATAAAATTATTTAACTTTTCTATTTGGTTAATATATGTAAAATGAATTTGGTAAAGTATATAAATTAAATCACAATACACTCCATCAATATTTAAAAATGAAATACATCAATAGAAAATATCATAGAAATAACTTAATGGATAATAATAAAAAATATATTCTTAATAAAGGGAATTCATATTTATTGGTCTTAATGATTTCAGGAATGATTATATGTATACCATTAATATCATCAAACAAGTTTGATCATTAAAATATGGGCCTCAGTGAAAGAACAACCTGCCCCCTTAAATGGTTGTTGGGTCCTGGCTCTCCAAGTACCTCCAGATTCCCCGCATACATGTGGTCCCTACTGTAGGTCCCACACACAATCTTAAACTGGTCATCTTACTGCTGATATTCTTTAGTGGACAAGAAAAGTCTTTTCCAGTATGCTTTCTCCTAATAAACACACACCATGGAAAACTTCCTAGAAGGTTAGACATCATGATCTATATTCAATGACAAACACGGTTAAATGTGGAGTTTTAATATTCTGATTCATTAAGGATATATTTATTTAAAAATTCATAATAATAGTTTGAAAAAATGTGAATTATCCTATGAATATCCCCTTGTAGTGTCAAAATTGCTGCATGGTAAGGAGAGTTTTATTTCACACTGTGATGACCATGTAAATCTCAATAATCCAATAATTTATTATCTACCCAATGGTTCTTCTATTCCACAGTCATGTATTCTTTTGTTATGCAGACATGGATGTATTTTTTGGAAAATAAACATAATATTTCCCTTTCTGAAAATTAATTTTGTTCTTATATACATATACATAATGTCTATAATAGTTTTATGTTACCCAATCACGGGTTTACTTAATCCAGTACACAAGGTTTATACTAAAATACATATGATACCAAATTTAAATATTGTGAACCCATTAAGCTAGAGACAAAACCATAGTATATTATATTATAATATATGTAAGGGTTAAAATATCAAATTACCGATCAGTGTAGAATTTTTGGAGAACATGATACATAAATGTTACCCAATTTTCATTGGTAATAGAAAAAGAAACACATAAAATATTAAATGAAATTCATTCTGGAAAACTCGTTCCAAAATTACATCTTCATGTCATATGGATATCAAAAAAATAGGTGAAATCTTAAATGTTCATGATTGGTTACATATAACAGAAGAAATAATGAATCAATATGTTTTATAAACATGGTATTATAATGAATTAATAACACATATAACTTATATATGACATCCCGCCTTTTTATAACATAACTTTCATTCCATTACACGGAACTGAGGATCGTTAATGTTTAGTGTATTGGAAACAAGGATCATAATACATAAAAAAACATAAAACATTCTTCTTAAACACTTGAAAGGCTTCTCCTTTAGTTCATCCTATGTTCATTATGCATCTCAAAACCTGGGGACATACATCAAAATAAAGGGTGAGCAGAAGGCCCAGTAAGGGAAATAAGAGAAACATTTTACATGTGAACTTGAGATACTTCAATAAGGACATGAAAAGAACTTTAAGGCATGAGAAAGAAATCATGAGATACATCATAATAAAAATAACATTTTGCATAACTTGAAGATGTGGCTACAACATTTAATATTGACAATCGTTTCGTTTCACCAAGGTCCATCCCCAAGGTTTCGTTAAAAATTACCAAGGTTATTCACCAAGGCGTCGTTAAAATGGTCATCTCTAGAGATTATGTCTTTACCCAATTCATTGGAGCACTATCAAGGCGCACCCTTAAATTTTCTTTTATTATCATGTGATAAACATATATTATCATAAAACATTTCATAAATAACCCATATAGCATAAAATAAATGGGTTTCATTTCATAATCATAACGTTTTAAAAACTGCTGTAAAGACATGATCTTTACTTTACTTTAAACCCATGGAAAGGGAATGCGGGAATCATGTATGTAAATCCCAGAATTTAAAATAGAATATTTTTATATATATGTGAATACTCTTATAGAAATAGGAGCTTTGAGTATTCACTTTATAACTTAAAATAATTTTGAGAAAAGAGAGGCATTTTGAGACGAAAATTCTGCAGCATAACGGCTATGTTACAAGATTTTAGAAAACATTTAAAAGAGAGGGAACATGGGTAGAACAATCATAATTGACCCATAAAATAGTAGAGGGACAGAATAAGAAGTATATATGGACATGGTGATGCAATTTCAAGGACATACCATTTGAAATGAAAAAAACATGGAAGGAAGACAAAAGTTTGATTTCTCTTATGAAAATTCGGTAGCCTAACAGCGTCACTTAAACTTCAACAAAAATGAATTGAACAGATCAAATAGGGTCTCTCATCATATGATCATTAGAGATCAGTATGATAGATATAGAGATCATACCCCAACATATTAAAAAGTAACTTGAAATATTTGACATGAAAATCGAACTTGAAAATTGAGAAGGGTGAAAGAATCACTTAAACATTCTGCAGCCTAACAGCGTCACTTAAAATTTCATAAAACGAAATGATAAGAGTAAGAGGGGATATCTCATAATAAAAAATGTAAGGGGCAGTAAGAGGAAAATAAAAGTATATTCTCTCACATAAGAACATGGAGCTTAAAAGGAATGACATAAAAGAGATTACATGAAAAGAAGAGAGGGGTCGGATCCCTTACCTTAAAAAGTGACTCTTGAAACTCAATGTTTTGGACCTTGAGGGCTTCGGGGGCACCTTGGGAGATCTCCTTGGGAGGTAAGAAGGCCAGAACTTCGTTGGGGGAGAGTTGGGAGTGAAAACTAAAGGAGGAAAGGGTGGGTATTTATAGGGAAAGTGAGGGGACAAGGCGTTAATGGCCAAGGGACACCTCACAAGTTCTTTTCTCAAACCCATGTGCTCTCTCATGACATTTTCCATACATTTAGGCCACATGGGGCCCCCAAAAAAATAATTCATAACCCTTGGCCGGCCAACACTTAAAAAAACTCATGACATCATCATGAAACAGTTATGATGTCATTAAACATACTGAAACCCTAAAACTGTATTTTTACTATTCACTGAAAATTCAACTTTCTCAGAATAATCCCAAAATTTCACCTTAACCAAATATCAATGCTCTAAATACATTTATGAACTCCATTTTATAAAAATAATTTTCTAAATAATTTTAATTTAATTTTTAAATAAAAACACTATTCATCGAAAATAAGTTTTTTCAGAAAAATCTCCAAAAATTACCATGACATAATATCGATGCTCTGAGTTCAAAAATAAAGTCATTTTTATAAAAATAATTTTCTAATTATTTTTAATTAAATTTTTAATTAAAAAACACTATTCATTCGAAAAAACTAATACTTGACTAATAATTTATGAAACCGTTATTTACCTATTTTATTGAATCACATTACTTAATCTAGGTGTCTGAATTATATTAAAACTTTCTTTGAGTGAAATTACTAATCCATTTGGTCACATTACTAATCCTAACCGTAAAATCACTATTCATAATTTACTATTCATCAAATATTAAGTTGATCTTATTAGACTCCAAATTCCTTACTGAACACTTTTGTAGAAGACCATTTTTTGAAAATCGTTACACATCATTAGTTATTTAGGGTTTACATAAATATTTTGAAATATCTCTTTATCAAAATTCATCAATAAAATACATTCTAAAATTATCTAGACATTTGAAATTTCACAAACATCACTAAAGGAAGAAATCTTAATTTATTCACCCGAAAGGATTACACAAGGAAGCTAGGGTCTCTTCACGTAGCCCCTTATAACACCGGCAAAAGACCTAAGTGTAAGGTGTGCTATGGTGAGATAATCTGAGGGAGGCTCAGATAACATTGCCCTAATAGTAATCTCTACTAACTTGAACTTCTCCCGTAGGCATTTCCGTTCAAGTTTGACACACTGGATTTCGGCTTGGGCTTGGTCAAAAGCGAAGCCCACAGATGCTACCTCCTTCCCAAGCTCTGATAAGTGGGCTTCATAGGGTTCGAGTCTACTGGATGAAGCCATCGACTCCTCTTTCTGCATTAACCATTAACATGTTATTAAATCACTAAGAGTAAGTTAATATAATACTCAACAAGATTGGGTCGTTACATTCATCCCCCCCCCCTTATGAAATTTCGTCTCCGAAATTTATTCTTGAGGCCTAGTCAAAAAGGTGAGGGTACTTTTACATCATTGTTTCCTCAGGCTCCCAAGTCGCATCTTCATACTTATGATTCCTCCACAACACTTTCACATGGTGGGTAGTCTTGTTTCGTAGAACCTTGTCTCTACGGTCCAAGATCTCCAACGGCTGCTCCTCATAAGAGAGGACATGTTCCAGTTGTACCACCTCTGGGTTCAGTACATGCTAAGGGTCGGGTATGTACTTCCTCAAGAGAGATACATGGAAGACATCATGAACTTGAGCTAGGTTCGGTGGAAGTGCTAGACGATAGGCCACTGCTCCTATGCGATCAAGGATTTTATAGGGTCCAATGTACCTATGGCTGAGCTTCCCTTTCTTCCCAAACCGCATGACTCTCTTCCATGGAGAAATTCGAAGGAAGACTTTTTCACCGACACCAAACTCCAAGTCCCTTCGACGATTGTCAGCATAGCTCTTATGCCGACTCGGAGCAGCATTTATGTGTTGTTGGATGGCATGAACCTGTTCCGTTATTTCTTGCATGAGATCCGGCCCAAGAAGCTTCCTCTCACCAGTTTCATCCCAACAAGTAGGAGTTCTACACCGCATTCCATATAGAGCTTCATATGGTGCCATCTGAATACTCGAATTGAAGCTGTTGTTATAGGAGAACTCAACTAATGGGTGGTGTTGATCCCATCCACCTTTAAATTCCATTGAGCATAATCTCAACATGTCTTCGAGTGTCTGAATAGTCCTTTCAGATTTGCCATCAGTTTGAGGATGATAGGCCGTACTAAAATTCAATTCAGTATTCAGAGCATGTTGAAGACTTCTCAAGAATTTTGATGTGAATCTTAGGTCACGATCAGATGCCATGGATAGTGGTACCCCATGCAGCCTTACCACTTCAATCACGTATATCCTGGCAAGCAGATCCAGAGAAAAATCTTCCTGAATAGAGATAAAATGGGCTGTCTTGTTGAGACTGTCCACAATAACCCATATCGCATTGTTTCCTTTTGATGTTTTCGGGATACCAGTTACAAAGTCCATAGTGATATTATCCCACTTCCATACTGGTATGGGTAGCGGTTGTAATACCCCCTTATGAATTTGTCATTCGGCCTTTACTTGCTGACACACCAGGCACCTTGTAGTGTAATCAGAAATCTCCCTCTTCATGTTATCCCACCAATAATGATCACAAAGGTCTCTATACATCTTAGTGCTTCCTGGGTGTATAGAGAATGTAGAGCTATGAGCTTCATCCATCAGTTCTTTCTTTATCTCCGGAATAGATGGAACACATAGTCTTGTACAAAATTTCAATACACCTTCTGGATCAATATGGAAATCAGGGGACTTCCCATCCTTTACATCCTCAAACTTCTCCTGTAGCAAAGGATCTTCTTTTTGAGCGTTCTTGATCCTCTCTAGTAATGAAGGTAGAGAAATAATTTGGAATAGGGTTGATGATGTCCCTTTCCTTATAATTCCCATGTCCAGTTTTACTAGATCTTTAATCAAGGGATCTCCTACGATCCTCATTGTTGCCAGAACAACAGGATCTTTCCTGCTTAACGCATCCACGACTTTGTTTGCTCTTCCAGGGTGATAATAAATTGAACAATCATAGTCTTTAATAAGCTCCAACAATCTCCTATGTCTCATGTTCAATTCTTTCTGTGTGGAAATATACTTTAGACTTTGGTGGTCAGTGTATATATCACATTTCTCCCCATACAGATAGTGCCTCCATATCTTTAGAGGAAATACAACTGCCGCCAGCTCTAGATCATGCGTAGGATAATTCTTCTCATGAATCTTCAACTGTCGAGATGCATAGAAAATTACTTTTTCATTTTGCATGAGGACGCACCCAAGCCCTTTCAGATATGCATCACTAAAAATAACGAATCCTTCTCCGATAGAGGGTAGTGTTAACACAGGTGCAGTAACAATCTCTTCTTCAGCTCTGGAAAACTTTCCTCGCATTCCTTTGTCAAGATGAACTTAACCCCTTTTTGAGTCAACTTGGATAGTGGATTAGAAATCCGTGAAAAGTTTTTCACAAACCTCCTATAATATCCTGCTAAACCAAGGAAACTACGAATCTCAGTTACTGTTGTGGGTTCAGGCCACTCCTCCACAACTATTGTCTTTGCAGGGTCAACCGATATTCCTTCATTGGTTACGATGTGCCCCAAGAAAGCCACCTGTTGTAACCAAAACTCACACTTGCTGAACTTCCCAAAGAGCCTCTCCTTCCGCAGAGTTTTCAATATAACCCTTAGATGATCTTCATGCTCTTCAAAACTTTTTTAATATATCAAAATATCATCAATAAAAACTACCACAAAGTTATCAAGGTAGTCCTTGAAGACTCTATTCATCAAATCCATGAAAATAGCAGGAGAATTATTCAAGACGAAGGGCATAACAGTAAACTCATAATGCCCATATCTTGATCGAAAGGCAGTCTTTGGAATATCTTCCTTCTTCACCCTCAATTTATGATAACCATATCGAAGGTCAATCTTAGAGAAGAATTGAGCCCCGCGAAGTTGGTCAAATAAATCATCAATTCTTGGAATAGGATATCTATTCTTCAATGTGATCCTGTTCAGTTCTCTATAATCAATGCATAGTCGCATTGATCCATCCTTCTTCTTCACAAAGAGAACTGGTGCTCCCCAAGGAGACACACTCGGTCGGATAAACCCCTTCTCTAACAAGTCTTGGAGTTGTTTCTTTAACTCTTCTAGCTCCACATTTTCCATTCTATACAGAGTCTTTGATATCAGTTGAGACCCAGGTACGAGTTCAATGGAGAACTCTACCTCTCTTTCTGGGGGAGGTCCAGGTAACTCCTCAGGAAATACATCCATGTATTCCTGAACAATCGGAACATCTTATATTTGTATGCCCCTTTTTCCTTCTTCATCATCACCGATTAACTCCATGAAGAAATCTATAGGAGGTGCTTCTAGATAGGGATCAGTTCGAGATATCTCTCCTCAGAAGATAACTGTAGGTCGTTCATTCAAGACTTCTGATATTTCCTTACTTCTTCATTTGATCTTAGCATTATACTTTGAGATCCAGTCCATCCCTAGTATAATGTCAAATTCCATCATGGGAATGACTACTAGATTTGCGATAATATTGTTCTCACAAATGTAAACACTAGAGTCTCTAAACACTGTTGATGCATGGATAATCCCACATAGAGTCTTGACTGACAACTCAACCTCATGAAATTTTGAGATTGATTCTATATTCTTTGAAAACTTGGAGGAAATAAAGGAATGCGTAGAACCAGAATCGAATAATGTACTTGATAGTTTTGAGAGGACAACAAGTGTACCTGCTACAACATCATTTGGAACTTCAACTTCAGTTGTTGTGATTGCGAAATCACGACCTTGCTCCCTTGGCCTCTGCTGAGGTTGATGGTGATTCCCCTCCACCGCCCTCGGATTTGGACATTGATTAGGAAAGTGACCAAGATGTCCACACTTGAATCATGTGACTTCGGGTAGGGCCAGAACCATCTTTCCTCTGTCGTTAGTGTTGGGATGTTGAGGCTTCACATCACTACGACAATTCCGAGAAATATGGACTTCTCTTCCACACCTGTAGCACTTACCACTCCCGATCAAGCAGTTCCCCAGATACTTCTTCCCACACTTATTGCATGTGGCATGTTGCATATGCTTTCAACCTCTTTCCTGATCAAAACTTCTTCCCAGTCTTGGTTCTAGAGTTCTCTTATTTTCATAAGATTTGTGAGACCATTGTGTCTCCCCAAAATCTAGTTCAACTTTTGTAGAACTTCGAACTATTTCTTCACAGCTATCGTAGTCCCTGTTGGCTAGATTCTTCCACATATGAGGTCGTAGTCCACCAAAGAATTTATCAACCTTCCTATTAGGGTCCATGACAAAGCTTGAGGTATAACGGGAAAGCCTTGTGAAGCTCATCTCATAGCTTCCGACAGATTTGTTCTCCTTCTGCTTCATCTCGAGAAACTCTTTCTCCATTTTGGTTCTCATGGAACGAGGGAAATACTTGTTAAAGAAGATTCCCTGAAATTCTTCCCACTCCATAGCTTCCATCTCTCCTCGTGGCTTCGTGTTTTTGATTAGTGACCACCACTGATCAGCTTCTCCCTCTAGGCAGTAAACAGCAGGGGTGACTTTTTCTTGTTCCGAACAATGAAGTACAGAAAAGATCTTTTCAATGGAGCTTATCCATTGTTCCGCAACCAATGGGTCAGTAGATCCACTGAATTTTGGCGGTTGTTGACGCATGAAGGACTCAACAGAGTGTTTTTCCCTTCGTGGTGAGGTCGGCCTCTTAGCTTGATTCAAGTTATTACTCATAACTTGAGTCAGTTGGTTCATCATTCGCATGAATGTTTCCATTCCGTCTTCCATCGGGGGGTCGTCGGCACATGGTGTATTGCGGTCACCATCGGCACGGTTCCTCCTATTTCCCGCCATTTTCTAAAAGGATAAAACCTTAGTGAGAAACTTATTTCATCTATGAATCTTTTAACTAAGACTTCATTCTTAGACAATTACACTTTTCCATAATTCCTTCATAATGATTCATAAAAAGCTTGTGATTAACCAAACATATCCCCCGGAAGTGTCGTAACCAAGAGTGCAGCAAGGCTCGTTATCGTGCACCAGTTCTCGTTTGAGTCTAGCTCAAAGCGGTGTTTTCGGGTTTTACCCCTATGTACATCTGTGCCAGAGCCGCCTCTACCTGCTCGTATCCAGACAGGGATGTAATTGTTTGATAAACCACCTACTCAATACTTACCAAAATACCAGGAAGTGTTCGTATATTTAAACTTTTCTATAGGGTTCTTCCTAAAGTTTTTATATCCTAATTTCCACAAATAACTAAACCATCCTTTGATACCAACTATGAAATTCCGCCTTTTTATAACATAACTTTAATTCCATTACACGGAACTGAGGATCTTTAAGGTTTAGTGTCTTGGAAATAAGGATCATAATACATAAAAAACATAAAACATTCTTCTTAAACACTTGAAAGGCTTCTCCTTTAGTTCATCCTATGTTCATTATGCATCTCATAACCTGGGGACATACATCAAAAGAAAGGGTGAGTAGAAGGCCCAATAAGGGAAATAATAGAAACATTTTACATGTGAACTTGAGATACATCAATAAGGAAATGAAAAGAACTTTAAGGCATGAGAAAGAAAACATGAGATACATCATAATAAAAATAACATTTTTCATAACTTGAAGATGTGGCTACAAAATTTAATATTGACAATCATTTCATTTCACCATGGTCCATCCCCAAGGTGTCGTTAAAAATTACCAAGGTTATTCACCAAGGCGTCGTTAAAATGGTCATCTCTAGAGATTAAGTCTTTACCCAATGCATTGGTGCGCTATCAGGGTGCACCCTTAAATTTGCCTTTATTATCATGTGATCCACATATATCATCATCAAACATTTCATAAATAACACATATAGCATAATATAAATGGGTTTCATTTCATAATCATAACGTTTTAAAAACTGCTTTAAATACATGATCATTACGTTACTTTAAACCCACGGAAAGGGAAAGCGGGTATCATGTATGTAAATAACATAATTTAAAATAGAACATTTTTATATATATGTGAATACCATTGTAGAAATAGGAGCTTTGAGTATTCACTTTATAACATAAAATAATTTTGAGAAAAGAGAGGGATTTTGAGACGAAAATTCTGCAGCATAACGGCTATGTTACATGGTTTTAGAAAACATTTAAAAGAGAGGGAACATGGGACGAACAATCATAATTGACCCATAAAATAATAGAGGGACAGAATAAGAAGTATATATGGACACGATGATTCAATTTCAAGGACATACCATTTGAAATGAAAAAACATGGAAGGAAGACAAAAGTTTGATTTCTCTTATGAAAACTCGGCAGCCTAACGGCGTCACATAAACTTTCCTAAAACGAAATGATGAGAGTAAGAGGGGGTCTCTCATCATATAAACATGAATGGGGCAGTAAGAGGAATATAAAAGAACATCCTCTCACACAAGAACATGGAGCATAAAAGGAATGAAATAAAAGAGATTACATGAAAAGAAGAGAGGGGTCGGATCCCTTACCTTAAAATGTGACTCTTGAAACTCAAAGTTTTAAACCTTGAGGGCTTGAGGGAACCTTGGGAGAACTCCTTGGGAGGTAAGAAGACCAGAAATTCGTTGGGGGAGAGTTGGGAGTGAAAAATAAAGGAGGAAAGGGTGGGTATTTATAGGTAAAGTGAGGGGACAAGGCATTAATGGCCAAGGGACACCTCAGAAGTGCTTTTCTCAAACCCATGTGCTCTCTCATGACATTTTCCATAATGTTAGGCCACATGGGGCCCCCAAAACAATAATTCATCACCCATGGCCGGCCAACCCTTAAAAAAACTCATGACATCATCATGAAATAGTTATGATGTCATTAAACATACCGAAACCCTAAAACTGTATTTTTACTATTCACTGAAAATTCAACTTTCTCAGAATAATCCCAAAATTTCACCTTAACCAAATATCGATGATCTAAATACATTTATGAACTCCGTTTTATAAAAACAATTTTCTAAATAATGTTAATTTAATTTTTAAATAAAAACACTATTCGTCGAAAATTCGATTTTTCAGAAAAATCCCCAAAAATTACCATAACATAGTATCGATGCTCTGAGTTCAAAAATAAAGTCATTTTAATAAAAATAATTTTTTAATTATATTTAATTAAATTTTTTATTAAAAAACACTATTCATCCGAAAAAACTAATACTAGACTAATAATTTATGAAACTGTTATTTACCCATTTTATTGAATCACATTACTTAATCTAGGTGTCTGAATTATATTAAAACTTTCTTTGAGTGAAATTACTAATCCATTTGGTCACATTACTAATCCTAACCGTAATATCACTATTCATAATTTACTATTAATCAAAAATTAAGTTGATCTTATTAGACTCCAAATTCCTTACTGAACACTTTTGTAGAAGACCATTTTTTGAAAATCGTTACACATCATTAGTTATTTAGGGTTTACATAAATATTTTGAAATATCCATTTTTCAATATTCATCAATAAAATACATTCTAAAATTATCTAGACATTTGAAATTTCACAAACATCACTAATAGAAGAAATCTCAATTTATTCACCCGAAAGGATTACACAAGGAAGCTAGGGTCTCTTCACATAGCCCCTTATAACATCGGCATATGACCTAAGTGTAAGGTGTGCTATAGTGAGAGAATATGAGGGAGGCTCAGATAACATTTCCCTAGTAGTAATCTCTACTAACTTGAACGTCTCCCGTAGGCGTTTCCGTTCAAGCTTGACACGCTGGAGTTCGGCTTGGGCTTGGTCCAAAGTGAAGCCCACAGATGCTACCTCCTTCCCAAGCTCTGATAAGTGGGCTTCATAAGGTTCGAGTCTACTGGATGAAGCCATCGACTCCTCTTTCTGCATTAACCATTAACATGTTATTAAATCATTAAGAGTAAGTTAATATAATTCTCAATAAGATTGGGCCGTTACATTATATAACTTCTCTATTAAAATAATATATGCACAAATCAATATGGTAAGGAAAATAAATTAAATCACAATCCATTCAATCAAAAATAATTGATGAAATGCATATGTAGATAATATCATAGAAAGATTCTCATGTATAATAATAATAAATATATTCTTAATAAATGGAATTCATATTTATCGGACCTCATAATATCAAGAATGTTGATATGTATACCATAAATATCGTCAAACTAGATTTTTATTTAACAAATGGGCCCTATTGATAGCACAAACACACTGATTAAAGGGTCGTTGGGTCCTAGCTCACCATGTGCCCCCAGTTTGATAACAAATATGTGGTCCCCATATTGGGGCCCACCCACATGCCTGAACGGGTAATCTAACAACTGATTTTCCTCACAGGACAGCACATGTATTTTCAAGTATGGTTTTTTCTAACCCACATACACTCTAGGATACTTCTCAGAAGGTCACACATCCCAATCACTACACTAGTACAAACATGAATAAATGTTGAGTTATAAAAATTGGTTTCATTGAGGATTAATTTAGTTGAAATTTCTTAATAATAGAATGAAAAAAATGTGATTATCCAATGAACATCCCTTGGGAGATTCAAAAGTGGTCTATGGTAAGGATAATTGCAGTACCCAAGGTGATGACCCCGTGAATCCCAATAATACCTTTATTGATTCTCTACCCGTAGGTTCATCTATTGTATTGTCATGTATTATTTTAGTATGGGGTCATGGATATATTCCTTGGAAAAGAAAATTAAAATTTTCATTTCTGAAATTTAATTATGTTTTTCTATACATATATACAATGTGTATTATAGATTTTTGTTCCCCAATAATTGTTTTTCTTAATAGAGTTCAAAATGTTTCTACTAAAATACCTTTCATACCAAATCTAGAGATTGTGACCCGTAATAAAATATTTCCAAAGCCTTACTTTATTATATTAGAATGGATATAAGGGTTAAAATCCCTAATTACTGATCAATTTAGAATTTTCAGAGATAATTATATATAATCGATACCAAATTTACTTTGGTAATTTAAAATAAAACTAATCACATAAAATTCACAATGATATTCATTCGTGAAAGCTCATTCAATAGTTATATCTTTATATCATATGGATATAAAACAAAATAAGTGTGATCTCAAATATTCATGATTGGTTTTTTACAATAGAAGAAATCATGAATCAATAGGTTTTATAGTCATGGTCTTATAAATAATTATTCATACATGGAACATATATAAAATGTGTCTTAGGATAATATATGTAAAAAAATATAGTAATTTAAATAAATAATATTACATTTCATTCAATCAGTAATTAAGAATGAAATTCATTTGTAGATAATATCATAGAAATAATCTCAGGGATAATAATAATAAATATAATCTTAATAAATGGAATTTATATTTATTGTACTTCATTATTTCAAAAATGATGTTATGTATACCATAAATATCTTAAAACTAGTTTTTTCTTTTACAAATGGGCCCCAGTGAATGTACAGATATCCCCCTTAAATATTTGATGAATCCTGGCTCTCAAGTACCACCAGTTTCCCCACAGACACATGGTCCCCACATTGGGGCCCACCCATGTACCCGAATGGGTCATCTAACTATTGATAGTTTTCACAGGACAACACATTTCCTTTCTAGTATTCTTTTTCCTAACTCACAAAATCCCTGGGAAATATCGCAGAGGGTCACCCATCTCGATCAATACTCTAGGAAAAAAACAATTAAATGTCGAGTTATAAACAAGTCAGCTCTAAAAAAGGTGAGTCTTGTTGAAATGGGTCATACCATTTATCCACAAAACCCATTATCATTCTGGGGTGTTACAATCATCCCCCCTAGAGAACAATGTCCTCGTTATGGGAGCTACATCTCATCAACAGTTCACCACACATAAGGATTCTTTCTTCCTCTGATAATAAATTTTACAAATCGATCCTAGTGATAGCACATACACCCCTTATCATGGTCATCATGTATTATCCCACCATTTACCATAAGATGACCAACAGACACATAGTCCCCACACTACCCCTCCCCCCACATGCCCGAACATGTCATCTGAATAATAATAGTCACCAAAGGCTCAACGTTATTTTTACTCACTCACAGAAACACTGGGAAACATTCCATAATGTCACCCTTCATGATCACTACTCCAGGCCAAGCACACTTAACTATGATGTTCTAATCATGAAGGATACCAACACGGAACATGCACCTTGCTAACATGAGTAATATCATTCATCCAATTAGTCCATTATGATTATGGTGTGTTTCATTAACCCCCTAGATAACAACGTCCATATTGTGGGTCATACATCTCAACATAGGATATGCACCACAATAAAGGTTGGGTGCAACCAAAAGTACCAAATGTAATAATTATGCCCCAGTGACAGAACAAAAAAACCGCCTTAACATGGTCATTAGTTCTTGGCCTTCTAGGTGCCACTAGATTCCCCATAGTCAATGGTCCCAACCATGGTGCCCACCCATGTTCCCGAATAGGTCATCTGACTAATGGTAGTCACCACATAAAAACATGTGTCCTTTTTAGTGTGATTTTTCCTCAGTCACACACACCATGGGAAAACATCGGTAAGTTCACCCATCATGACCACTACACTAGGAATAGAATACATATTTGTATTGTTCTAGTCGGATAGGCTATGAAATTAAAGGTACACCTTGTTAAAATGATTCATATCATTTAGTCATATAACAATTTTTCATTCGAGGGTGTTACATGTACAATGATTCATGTTGATTCATTGGGAGTCAATATATAACGAGGACCGAATAATCTCATCATTTTGATGTCATTCCACAAATATTAAATGATCAGTATAATTTATGAACACTATTCCTTATCAGTAAATATATTTATCATGTAAAGGATACAAATTTATCATTACTTCCCCATTAAATAAAATAACATTTAATGTATACACAATATGTAATAATTGAACACGATTTAGAAATTAAAAATATTATTCATAAAATAATATTAATTTTTATAGAAATGAAATTTCCAATGAAATATGATATATTTATTTTGATTTATTTAAGAAAAAATATAACACTCATAAAATAAAGTGAGGTTGTACAATAACTTTTCCTCCTGGTATTTTTTTTCAAACCCCCATGGATGGAATAATAGAAATTTAAACATAAAATTCAATGAATTATAATGGAATAATGATATTACATATAAAACATGAATTATATACACAATATAAATTAAATTAGGTACATTATAATACAATATGGAATAATTTATGTAAATTGAGAGGAAGTTCCTTACCTCTAGGTTTTATTTGTTGAACATTCATTATAATCCTCTATAGTGGTACTAGACATGATAATAACTTATAATTGAACCATATTATTATTTATAATATAGTATAATGTCCTTTTACAACATTTTATCCCCCATTAATTGTTGATCATTCATTATATTCATGGTTATAGATATTAATAGCCTTTTTTGATTTGTTATTTTCCATGAATGTTCTAGTTCATTTAAAATTTATATAGTTTCACATTAACCCAAATAGTAATCATGAATGAATTAACAATTTTATACATAAATTAAAATTTTATTCCCAATAATGAATTTTATTATGTGAAATTATGTATGTTAAAATCAAGGAGATGGTTTTGATACATAAACTGGAGTATATATATGATTTTAATTAATCATTTTAGAAATGAGGTAAGTAATATAATTTCTTCCTAGAATTATAACTATATAATAAGTAAAAAATTAATTCGTTAAATTTACATAAATCAAAAATCCATGTAGTGTGGTGATAAAAATAAAGTCACATAACTTGGTGAAGGCAGTGGTATACATTTACACGAGCGATGTAATCATCGTTCAATGAGTTAAATGGAAAAGAATGTATCAAATTTTAATAATTAGAATCATATCATAAATATCATAATTTGTTCATTTATATCACATATAATCATTAAATTCATCATTATTAGCCTATGTATAACGTGTTAGCGAAAGATGAATCACATTTCATTGGGAGGAGGAAGTATGTTGTACAGTTGAGCGATATTATCATATACCATAAATAATGTAATATAATAAATTTATATATGATATAATGAATAAAGAGGAATAAAATATATTCTATATATCATATTTAATATTTATATCCATCATCATATATAACAACCCATGACCTGCACTCCCGGATACTATCATGTGATCTTGAACATTACATTTTCATCTATAATGCTGATATTTTTCACCAAAAATTTTCAAACTAAACCAATAAAAATTAAACTAAATAAATAGATCACTTACATTATATATGAAATTTTAGGTTTATAGTTTTAGAAATTTCAGGAACCTAAAAGATAAACAATATCCAAGTAATTAAATGAACCTACATTCTATTTAAACCAACTTCTAATATTTAAAAATATGAAATCAACATAATACTTCTGATATCCATTATAGATGTAAATAGTTCAACCTCATTCATTGAGTCATATGGAAAAAGAAACAGAACAAGGGTGAGGTTAAATTTTTTATCATGGTAAGTAAAAGGATTACTAATTGATGTCATAATGAAAATAATAGTTCATAAGGGAATAGAAACATAATTACAATATCTGAGAGATTCATAAATGAACTCAAAACCATTAGTACATAGAACATTAGATATGAAAACATGGGAAGGTGATTATTCATTAGAATCATTTATCAAGAGCCATGTGTTATCAATCAAGATAGTAAGAAACATTATGAACTAATAATAAGAAATTAAAACTATTTCAGTAACTCAGAGTATTATATTCATTAATCCCATTCAAAAAAAATTGATTTGAATTATTATATGGATGAATTATAATATATATAAATTCATAAAGTATTGGAGTTATATTTGTGTTCAACCATCATTCAAGCTATTACGGGATTACCTAATTCTATCTAGGCCACCACACATTATGTATTAATGGGATTTCCCAGTACTATCTGGTTCACACAGAGATAATTTTTAATGGAATTACATGGAACTATATTAGCCCCCAATTTAATGATGTAATGGAATTACCCATTACCATCTAGGACACCCCATGTTGAGGTGTAATGGAATCACTTTGCACTCTCTTAGCACCCCATTTCTTATGTATAATTTCTATGAAAACCAAATATAATTTATATATTATTAATTTCATCTTAATAATCATGGAAAAAATAATTGTTATTTTATAAACTAATAAATCCATGGAAAATAATGCTGTTAGTTGTATGTATATTTAAACAAATTGAAATAATTAAAAATAAATGGGTTTTATTACAATCAAATTGAAACATGGTTAACATGAGAAACATGTTCCATAACAATCTCTTTTGAACATGATTTACTTATAGAAAAGAAACCAGTTCCATATAAATCGATTTCATACATGAGAATCCCATGGAAATATATGGCTCCGATTGAAATATTGTTGAAACATGGTGAAAATGTGTAAATTTAAAAGGAACCATTATAATATCTATGAAAAATAGTAATGAATGAAAATATTTTTTTCTCTGAAGATAGAAATAATGTCATATTTCCACAAATAACATTTTCAAAATAATTATGTACTCTCCTGGTTCTGGGTTCCGCCCAAAGGTGCCTTGAACCCAATTGGTTACATAACCTCAGGAACATTTCCCCAAACACTAGAGTCTACGAACTAGAATCGGGGGCCAATGTAATATATTAGGGAAAATATTCCCTCATTGTAATAGTATAAACAATTAAATCTAAATATAGAACAATAGTGGAATCATTAATACCATAAAACAAAGTAAATAGTGGAGGACTGATAATAATATAACAACTGGAGCATTTGAAAATGATGCATCTGACATGTGATTTGTAATGAATCCAAACAAGTCACAATGAAAGAAACACAATACTAAATCCAGTGTATAATAAATTTTTAAACTCCAATAGTATCACTATCCTCAACATTGTCACATGCACTCATTCTCCACTAGCAATCAAGTACCTAAACAAGAAGGTTTCTTTCCCTTATCTATACCTACAACAATATAATATCATTAGGTCTAAAAGAATAACCCAATACAAAGAGTGAGATGATTCCTAGTAAGCAACAACCAAAAGGCATGTTCCTAACTATTAGTGAATATATATATATATATATATATATATATAGCAGGTAATATTCAGAAATGAAGTAATAAACTAGGAAGTACTCAAAAGTAAACAATCCTACAATTTTCAATTACATTAATTTATGTTTATTAATTAATCAAACCAGTGAATAATGTAATACTAGGATCTATACTATGCTCTATATACCTTGTGTAATAGTAACAACCATCTTCTCAAAAGACTTTATAAAAAAACAATTAAGATTGATTCCATGCTTGTGGCGTCTCTTGGATGTCTCATAAAAATAATTCAATAATTCATAAGAAACACTCTAGGAATGTTCTGATAGAATAAACCCTCCAGTCTAACATATCACCAAATAATTTACACATGACCACCTGGGCAGCTCTCTCTATCAATACCTCCATTGTTTAGATATCATTAATAAAATATAATGACCACATGGAAGCTATTGTAGTCAATGCCCTAGAGTCCAACATCCAATTAGTAACAACTGTTGGGGTAGCTCTCATGGTCTACCCTTTCCATTCTTTGACCAACTAGACGATATCACAATCAATACCTCAAGAATGACAGAACAACAATCATACCAAAATGCACCATCCATAGGAAGCTCTCACTGTCAAATTCATCTTATTCAAACTTTCAAAATGAAAATGGCATGTATCTCTTATAATCAGTAACTTCAACCTAAAACCACGAGGCATGGAAAACACGGATAGAATTATAGGCATTCTAAACCAAATTACCAAAATCAATCAACAATGGAAACACACCCATAATCAAGGCACACACCTTATGCACAAGAAATTGCCCTTTTATCATTCTACAAAACCATAATAGGAAATAAACATGGTCTAATTACAAACACACAAAATCCCAAATATCGGTATACGGTAATTCTATAAAAAATAATTCAATGAAAATCAATGATAGTCAATAAACCACATTCCTTGATGTCGTACGATCAACACTCATGAATTACATCACTTGAAACGGCCTTAAACGACATAGATCTATATAATGGGTAAAAAATCATCCTTGAAATACCAACGAGATAGGAGGAATCAGGAAATAAGACTCTACCAAAAGATATAACTCATTGGTGGGAATCTAACACACCCAAATACGTCTCAATCATAGGTTGGAAGAAGAATTGTGATGGGTTTGAACTCTTCAGCCATTCCATTAAACTCCTGTACAAACCCTGGGGAGAAGAAGATAGTTCTTGACATGAGATGCAACCCTGCAATGATATATAAAATAAAAATAAAGGTAAACAACATGTTCATTAAAAGTAGATGTTTTGTATTATCATCTTACTTGTCTAGGTTTAGGCGGTCTTCTAGGTCACGTACATGACTATGTACACAGCTGTTACACTACTAGTACGTGGTACATAGTTACATAATGTGTAATCCTATGTGCAAGGTGTGTACTTAGAAAATTACAATTTCATTCATTATCCCCATAAAAAAACCAGAATTCCTGATCCATACCAGAAATAAGGATCTGGGTTTTGACAAACATCCCCACTTAAATAAACTCATCCATGAACATCCATTCAAAGGGTGGTGAAGAAGAAACATCAAACAACTCTGGCCACTGTGATCCTATGTTGGTCTCCATCACCCTTTTATCATCTTGTACGTGTCTGTGATGCCATAACACCCATAATAGATGAACATATCGGCCATGTATAGCGATCGTGATGCAATTAAAAATCTAAATATGGTGCTCCTCAAATGATGCATCCACCTCTAACCCAACCTCCTCAGGTTTGAAAACATGAGACATGTCTGAAAATTATCTTCATTATTGAGAAACATGAAATATGTCATTAATAGCCCAGTACCTCTAAGGAAATTGTAACGAATAAAAAACTATCCCTAACAACACCAAAACATAAAAAATAGTCTGACATATCTTGGAAAAAGTATCCCTTGCCTCCTAATCCTCAGGCATCCATTCCTCGGTGTTAAACGTAAGAAAACATGATCTTGGACCTCGACCTCTAGAGATCATCTACGTCGATGATAAATAGATTTATATTGAGACAATGCAGTATCTATCCTCTTTTGAATCAACTCCCCTACTCATTATTCTCCTGGAAAAGACGAGGTCCCATCATAGCTACCTCTCCGACCTCTAGCCAACATAGGGGTGATCGGAATAGCCTACTATATAAATCCTCAAAAGGTTCTATCTGAATTCATTCCAAAAAAAAATATTCTATGTAAACTCCACTATGGGTATATGTCTCTCCCATGTTCCCCTGAATCCAGGATTCCTACTCGAAGCCTTTCCTCCAAAACCTAAATCATGTGGTCGGACTAACCATCTGTCATGGGATGGTAAGCTATACCTAGAAATACCAATATAACCAAATCCATATTTAGTCCTTTATAGACATGATATGTAAACTGGGTAACCTTATCTAAAAGTATAGAGTACTGAACCCCATGCAAATACACAATCTCCTAGATGCTGAACCTGACAAGATCATCAACAATAACGATTTCTATGATTAGTTTGAAATTTGGAAACTTCATGAGCTATAAAAACAACCTAAACTAAATTATTCTCTAAAAAAGACATCAATAAACCCATCACGAAACCCATTGCGACATCATTCATCTTCCACTCGGGAATGGGTAATTTTTGTAAAAGCTCAATCAGTTACTAATTCTCTTCCATCACCTGCTGATATGTGGAAAATCTCATAACAAAACCTGCTACATCCCTCTTCATAAATATCTAATAATACAGATGTATTAAATCTATATTGATAAAGGTGTCACTATGATGAACTACCCAAACTAAGGAATGAAAATATCCATCAAATCTTCATGTGTATCTAATGTCACCCAAATGCATCCCCGAAAATGAAATACCACATTGTCACCTAATGTCCACCCATGACTAGTGTCATCACCTGAAACACTCCCCTAAATGTATAGAACTTTAGATTTTTATTGCTTTCTCATTTTCACCTGATCCATAAGAGTATAGGTAACATCTATAAAATTATGAAATGTCTACCATTTTATACTACGCTACTCTAAATGAATCTCAGAGAACAAATCTATAAGACTCCACTAACATCTATCCTTCTAGACTTCCTATTTCTGAGTCCCATCGGTCAACACATCATCAACTGTATTTCATTTCCCAGGCATCTCAGCAAGATCAATGTCGAAATACTAATGGTACATAACCCACCTTGGCTGTCTCAAATTAAGATCTTACTGAGTAAAGATATACTTGAGGAACTTTTGGTTAGTGTATACCACAAAATTCTCTTCCAAATGATAATATACCCAGCAGATCAAAGCATGCACAACTGTAGACCTGGTTCGTCACATAACCTCAACCGCATTTCCCAATATGAACAGGTCAGCCGACTAGGAGAGAGGGATACGGTAAGCCATTACGGAAAATATTCCCTCATTAGTATATTATACAATGTGGAATATAAATAAAAAATAATAGAAGAAGCAGTAATACCTTATAAAAAAGTAAACTGCAGAAGGCTGATAATAATATAACAAATGGAGAATTAAAAAATTATAAATGTCACATGTTTCTAAGAACACAACCAAACAATTCTTAATTCTGTAAATACATTACAGAAACCAATGTATAGAAAAATAGTATACTCCCAACGTATCACAATCATCAGCTTTGTCCCATGATATCCTTCTACAACAAAAGCATATACCTGATGAAGAATAGATATTTCCATTATCTATAAATACATATATATAATCTATTTGGTTCCAAAAGAATGACCCAAACATAGTGTGAGAAAAATCCTATTAGGAAACCACCAGTAGATTTGTGCCAAACAATCAGTGAATATATATAAATAATCTAATATCCTAAAATAAAGTTAAAAACTAAGATATACTCAAAAGTAAATGATCCAATAGTTTTTAATTACATTCATTTATGATTATTAATTATTCAAACCATTGAATAATGATATATTGGGATCTAGATGAAGTTGTGTATCCCTGATGTAATAGTAACAACATACGTCGAGGAAGACCATCTAATCAAATAGGTATAACTAAGTCCAATAATGTTCGTTGTCTAGGAAGACTCCTCACAATTATTCAATCATTCATAAAACACCCTCTGGGAAATGTCTCATAGTATAACGCATCTGGTCTAACATATCATCAAATCATTTACACATGACCACCTAGGAACCTCTCACGTTCAATACTACCTTAGTCTTTATGGAAACAATATACTATAATAACCACCTTCATGTTCTCATAATCAATGCCCTAGGGACATTCCACTCACCCCAGTGGCGCGAACCCTAAACTGATGCTCGACCCTTAGTGAAGATGGCGGCTGCAACACTGGTCCCTCCTACCCCGGAAGAGGAGGGACCTCTGACGTCCTCCAGAAGAGCAGGTCCCCATTACCACCCCTTCACAATACTCGACAATCTTCCTACCTTCTAGAAATCCTCGCTAATACCCAACATTGCGGATTTCCTCAACAGTCTCCCCAATCCTCAGATTTCAACTTCAGAGATTTTGGAATCCATAGCTCTTCTGAATCCCACACTGATATCTTAGATTAGACAGAGGAGACCTTCTTTGGATTCCTTTGACATGTTCATCTATTTTTCTTGGGGCCTTCATGAGTGGGCGATAGTGGGCCTGCATGACAATCATAATTTCATGATTCAATTTTCATCTGAGATCGACCTCATCAAAGCATAGTTGAGTGCCCTCAGTATTGTCGATGGTTTTCATTTATTTCTTTTCTGATCGTCTATTGATTTTAACATGAAGCGAGGTCCACCTTCTGCAGTGGTTTGGGTTAGTTTTCCAAATCATTCTTTACCATTTAAAAATCCATACATTATCTGGATGATTAGTAATATGTTTAGTGGGTTCTTATGTTCTGCTAGTCAAACTGATGCAGTTTTTGACCTGGTCAATCCACGAGTGTGTGTGGAACTTGACCCTTCTAGAATTCCCTTTGAGTATGTTTGGATTACAATCGGTGAGGAATATCGGTGTAAGCAGTGGGTGTTTATTTAAAACTGGGTCGATTTTTGTTCTTCCTGCAAGCGTTTTTCCCATTCCTATGATGTTTGATGTCAGGGGTGTGCGAAGTGGAGAGACAGGGGATTTGGCTACGAATCCTGCCCAGAGTCCAAGAGGTCGGGTCACTCGATGGAGGCTTGCCTTTAGGGTGCTCCAAACAGTGAATGATTGGAGGATGGTGACAAGGGAAAATTTCTAGAACGTGATAAGGTTGACCTGGGACTATCAATAGAGGTTACTAAAGGTGGAGGGGGGGGGGGGGGTTTGGGATCCTAATTACTTCCTGCGGTGGAGGAGGAGCATCTTGAGAATTCCCAGTGACGACACTGAATTTTTTTAGAGGATTTATTGCATGGTTTGAGTGAAGAAGGCTTCTATTTATCATGATATTTCGCCAATGGATGATGTGTTCTATAGGTTGAAGCTGGATTTGGATGGAACCTCATGTCAACTGCAGGACATTGGTGTAGTTCTGATTGAGGATCCTAAAATGGAAAATCAGTGGAATGGGTGTATGAAGGTTATGGCATGTGGGGAGTAGGTTTCCCAGTTGCTCCTAACACTGAGGTGGTATTGTCAGACAGTGTCGATGTGTGTAATGGGAGGAAATGAGCTTCTGTGGATGCTGCTAATCAACAAGAACTGGGAAAGCAGGCGGGCAAACAATTTGAGTCAGACCTCTATTCACTTGAGCAACTCATTTGGAAGTCTTTCCGAGGTTGCTTTGAGTTTGACCCGAATACTCGGGTTCACCATGATGGGGTATACGAGATGGATCCTAAAGTAAGTGAAGTAGTACTATTGGTTGATGGAGATTTTATCCTGGGATGTAAAAAGAGTATTAAGAGGAGGAAAGGTAGGAAGGACTAATCCTCTTTACCTCCTCCTCTGGAGACTCGCTCTGCGAAAATGGACAACGTAAAGAAAATGGATACTGAGGTTTTGAGTAGTCATAGAATAGAGGACCAGGGAGTTCAATACTCTGAATTGCTTCTTTGTTACAATGAAGAGGTGATTGAGCAGGTGTTACTGATTAACGCTGATAAAGAGGAGTCCTCTAAAATGATGGGCATGCCACTAAGAATGTCTCTGAATGAAGAGAAATATTTATGGGTTGACATGCCAGAACTAATTCAGGTGGTGGATTCAGTAAAGGGAATATTTGAATCGAGGAGTACATTCAGTTATGGGATCATCTGGCTTCGGAATTTTAAAATCGAATGACTGAGGTCCCTGACACCTATGTTTCTTCCTTATCATGGATGTTTTTTAGGGAAGTAAGACCTGGTAATCTTAAATTTTTTTAATATGTCTCTTTAAGCTGATGTTTTGTGGGTTCATTGCAGGGGTTGTTTGTTAGAGCTGTCTGCTCTCGGTTCTATATTATATTTTGTTTTGTGGTAGAGTTTGGAGCTATTTCAGATGGGGACCAAAGCATGAAGGCTTCATTGGTGCATGACATTTGGATTGGGATAACTGAGAGGGTATAGATTTGCTATCGGTACCGAGCCCATGATTTTTCATGGGACGCTAGACATTTAACATACATTGGTGAAGGCTTATCATCATAATGCAATTGTTGGGGAGGTACAACTCTAGTTTTCAGGTTTTCTCTATTGTGGGGGTTTTTTGGTTGTTATGTTGGACATTTCGGTTCATACATTACCTCAAAGTGTTTTATAATAATAAATTAAATTTCATTCAATGCCCTAGGGTTGAACATCCAATTAAAAACAAACCTCTCTTTAGATCTCATGGTCAATCCCCTCTGGTATTTGACCAACTAACAGTTCTCTAACTCAACACCTTTGGGTCAAAATAACAGCTATTCATACATAAATGAACCTACCATAGGAATATCTCATAGTCAAAATGCCCTTTTTCCAACATTAGCAATTTGAATCACATGAATATCATATAATCAATAAATCCATCCTAACAACACGAGGCATGGAAAATATGGAAATCCAAGATGGAATTCTAGACTAAATGTCCATAATCAATAAGAAAGGTATATGAACTGATAATCATAGCATAATCCTTATGAAAAAAAGAAAATACTATTTTATGAATCTACAAAACCATAACAGTTATTAAATAAGACCGAATTTCAATCATGAAAACCCCAATCGTGGGATTATGACACTTTTAGCATATATAATTCAAAGACAATCAATAAAAGGAACAAACCACCTACCTTGATGTTTCACGATCAACACATTTGAACGTCATCGCTTGAATCATCCTAGAATGATGTAGATATTCCAATATGGAAAGAACGATCATCATTGAAATATTCACTAGAGATGAGGATCTTGGGGGAATGGATCTAGGAAAAAAAATAACATACCAATGGGAATCTAGTGCACCTGAAAATGTCTTAATTGGAGGTGATACGGAGAATTGTGAGGGGTTTGAATTCATCTTCCATTTTGTCACTCTCATGTATGAACCACTAGGAGAAGAATAAAATTATAGTTGTGAGATGCGACCCCATAGTGATATATCCACAAAAAAGAAAAGTACACAAAATGTTCATTTAATGAACAGGTTGTTTATATTCATTAACTGTCTCCTAATGTAGTCAGTCTACCAGGTCACATACATATCCATGTACATGGAAATTACACGACAAGTAAGTGGTTGTATGTGGTACCCATGTACACAATGTGTACTACTATGTATATAGTCTGTACTTGTAAAATTCTTCATTTCTTTCTATTTCATAAAAAACAACATGAATTCATGATCCATACCATAAATGATGATCCAGGTTCTTAAAAATTAATTACCAAATATTAGAAAAAGATAAATTATGTGAAAATATATGAATTAAATAAATGATAATATAATTTATGGGAATTAAATGATATCATCATTAGAGAATTAACCATACATGAACCCAATAAACAATGATATTATAAAAAATTACACTTATAAATTTTGTATCCTTCAATAATAATCTGCATGAAGGAATAATATTAAATGAGAAATATAATATCATGAAAATAATTTTATTCAGTATTTAAAATATTAATGGAATATTATAAACATAACATGAAAAAATATAGGTTTATAACATAACTATATTCTTAAAGAAGAAAAATTGTGAAACAAATCAGTAAATGCATTGGTAACATTGAAACCATAATCCCCATGAAACAGAGATCCCAAAATTTTTATGTAATAGAATATAAATTTATTCATAATAATCATAAATAACATTCCTGGCCATTATATACACCACAACCCTAAAATAATTTCTGAATATGGCATATATCTCATCGAAAATAAAAGTGAGCTGGGAAAAACTCTTACGTTGAGACCAATTCGACATAGTTGTTCTTTATCTTTATGTATTTTAAACATATTATATTTATACAATTTGATTAAAAGTATTTCCATGTTTACTATTAGTTTATTTCAATTATTAACATTTTATAAAAAATTAAAAAATTAAAATAATTATGTTTGATGTTTTGATGATATTTTACTTGTGTGTTAAACAAAATTTGTAGATTGATATACAAAATGAGGTCATTGTATTAATATATAATGAATAATAATCATGAAAAAACATCATATTTCTTTTTTAATTAATCTTATATGTATCCTATTTTTTTATTAAAAAAATAAGAATCACATTACATTGAAGAGATGATAGTCTACTCATCCAAAAATGACATTTTCACTTTTTCAGAGTGTGAGAAGGCAATACAAAAATGTTATATTATATTTTTTGAAAGATAATTATTTCATAAATATTACATGGAGTTCATTTATATCACAAATTTTTATTAATCCCGTGATAAATACTATCACTGAAAGAATGAATGAATCACAACTCATCCAAAGGTCTACACAAAAATGTTGATTTGGTATCTAATTTAATTGAACAGTGTAATGTTTTTGGTCTAACCTATAACCTATAAAATACTAAGAATATTAAATAAAATTATGTTATTCTATATAATTTATATATATATATATATAATTAAATGGGTTTTAAAGGGAAATAAAATACGTTTTTTGATGTACGTTACCTCCTCTGTGGGTATCACCTTTTGGGTTACACAAAAAAACTTCATAGGTTGACTTTATTTCCAATGTAATAATTATTGTATTATGAGAGGGAATTATGGATATCATTTGATTATGTATTGTATAGTAAAAATGGCATGAGAGGTGTAATAACATAGGGATAGGTGGCCTCCTTTTATAAGAGGGGGAGAGTAAATAGTTTCCAATTTTTAATAGAACCTTAGGTGTACCCCCATTTTTACAAAAAAAAATATTGGATTAAAACACATTAAATATGATACTATATTTTAATTAATCTATATATGGATCTAATAATGTTAATGGAAATGTGTTGGTTTAATTTTACAACTTATATTCCAATTCAAATCATTAAGAAATATTATTTTAACTTTCATAACTATTATTAATTTTAACTATTTTCATAAATGATTTTGTTAAAAAATAATATGGGAATATTAGATATTATAAATTATTCTCAACCAAAAATACAAATACATTTTTACAAATTCAATTCATAGTAGTGGAAAAAAAATAATCTAAAATTAATCATGCATACAGGATGAGAGAATTGGTTTTTAATGTGAAAATAATTAAAATTTTGAAATTTTTTATAACAAATTTTGAAGTGAAATTGGTTTCGTTGAACTAAATTTGATTAATTGATGTATAATTTATTAGATTTAACCAAAAAACCAAACTAAATAAAAAATTACCAATGTAAATAATATTAATGAAAATGTAGTTATATATTAAAATGAAATGTTTTTACTATTCATCAAAAAATTAAACTCCTCATAAATATAAATAATTTAACCATATTATAATTTTTATATTCCTATTTTTAAAAATATTTATATTTTATAAATTATATTTCTAAAATGTTTCAAAAATCTCTTATATAAATTTTCCCCCATTCAAATGAAAAAAAATTTCCAAAAAAATAATTATTTTACACATAAAAATGGATTTATTATTATATAGTGTCCATAAAACATATTAGATAATTGCTAAAAAATTATCATATATATAATATATAAATTACAATGAAATATTAATCAACAAATTATATTCCTAATTTTGTGATATATAACACACTTGTGTGGATAATAATATTTTTTTCTGGAAATGTGTTTCCATTATTTGGAAATGATTTCTTTCAATTTGAATTAACTAGTCACCCAAAATTTCAATATAAAAATATCTTTAAAGGATATCATCATAATTTATATAATATTATAAATTCACTCCATTCCAATTACTAGGTTATAACTATCATGTAAAATTATAATATTAATAGTATATAGTTAACCGGTTGGACTCATAATTTTATGTAACACATGATATCGAAGATACTCATTGTTACTAGAAAAAATAAATAAACATGGTATTCTCTATAATTCAATAGAAATGGTTACTTTCTTTAACATTACAAAATTGTAAATTTTAATTAATTTGAAATAATATATACAATATAACAACATTATGTTTCATCATACTCCCCTCCAAATTAATTTTACCACATATTTTCCCACTATTATCAAAAGGGTTTCAATTTTATAGATTTCCACTAATTATAACCCCATTGTACAATTTATGTATATAAAACATACCATAAAAAGAGAATATAGGGAATTTAGTAGTTATATTAAGATGTGAAAAAATTATGATTTGACATAAAAAAAATTATTGGGAAATTAAAAGATGGATTTGGAATGGAAATTTATATCCCATGGACTAATATATATTGATAGATAACATGTTATATCCTAAGAAAATATAGAAAAAAACCCAAAAATTAAGTAATGAAATGTCCATTAATAGTATGAAATACTTTTTTAGTAGGATAAAATATTATTTCAATATCCTTTTCAAAATTTTGATGGATTAATTTATAATATAGAATATCAACTGAATGAAATATATCTAACAATAAAAATTTCCTCCATTAACCAATTCTCACAAAAAATCATCCTTTTATCGAAACAATGTGTATTCATGATGAATTCCCAAATAATGAAAATATATGTTCAAAATTTAAAGACCACATAACTAAACAAGGATAATCAATATATTCCTCTATTTTATAACCAAAAAAATTGTTATCATATGTTATGACAATTACCACAATGAATAAACATTCAAACATCAATATCCAAATTTCAATAGTAATACCAATTGTTCAAACCAGATCACCCCATATGTAACTACCCTATAAATTCATCAAACATTCTGTGACTAGGATTGAAACACAATGAGTAAAAGCGATACAGGGTATTTTATTTTGAGATTAATCAATAGTTATCCAAATAAAATACCTTATGTTTTCCAAATAATCACAATCTTTAACAGTGAAAATTTCATAATTATAGAATATTATATCGGCTAGGGGTACAATTTAAATCCTTATCATCCTTCACTAATTGGTTAATGACAAACCTCATTTCTAGATGCAATGTGTAGTCATACATCATAATGGTTGTCCTTTATTTCTTAAAATAATAAAATCAATAAATAAATATTTATATTGACCATATGGGATATATATAGAGACCCATTCTTTTTAGACTTTTAAATTATATATATTTAGAATAATATTCATTAAAATATAATTATTCATGCCCGAGTATCTTAAAAATAGTTCTTTTATTTTAAATGTTGAAATATATTCTTCATTTTTGGTGAATGATCTTCCAAATCTACATCAAAGAAATTCTACTATTAGTAATACTGCATTAATCAATTCCTTAGTACATACGTAAAGAATACATATGAAAAGGGAATCCTAAAATTCTCAGTAAGGGTAAACAAAGAATATATGTAATCATGATAGGATCATCTGGGTATGATCATGTGATCATAACATTTTAAGATATCACCTGACATATGAATGATCATAAGTAATATCTAATGTAGAATGATTGAAAAATCATTAAAAATGGATCACAAGGGATGGAAGAGAATCATACATTAGAGTTTGAGAGAGTAACAGGTCTTGTAATTGTGGAATAGACATAAGAAGAGAAAATAATATGTTAAGGATGAATACTTTGAAATTAATATCATATTAGAATGGTGATACCCACTCGTGTGAAAAAATTGGGATTAGGATTCCCACCTATGTAACCTATTATTTTATTCATTGGATTACATCTATTGTATCCTATTTTCTCAGAATTTTATTCCTTCTCATATAAACTCTTCTTTCACGCTTTAGATACCCTCCCATTACCCTCTAATTTCAGGTTTTGCATGTCATCCTATATACCCCGTTGTTTTGGGATTGGAATTCCATCCTACGGACCATCTTCTTTTGGGCATTGGATTCCCTCTATTGAACGATCTAATTATGGGATTCAAATTCCCTCCCATGTAAAATCTTGTTTCAATATTGGTATTCCATCCCTTGTACCCCTAGTTTTGGGCTTTAGATGCCATCCAATGTATCCTATTGTTTTAGGTTTGAGATTACATATTGCATAAACTTTTATATCACAAAAAAATTAATAGTACAAAATTATTTTAAAGATTTTATAGGTTCCAACCATCACATAAAAAAATCATTCATTCATGTTCATAATACAAAATAATATTTATCATATAACAACACATAAAAAGATATGGGTTTCCTAAAAATCATATCATAACACATGAATGGAAATGGGAATTACAACATTTCATTGTATCAGAACATGTGAATGAGAGACATAATCATAACATCATTGAATATCCCATGAATGAAAGTATGGTACATAATTATTTTATCATGGTAAAACCCGAGGAATAGATACAGGTTTTGTAAAAAACATTTAAACAAAAAATAAATCATTAATAGGCAAAGATAGATTGATGTACTTGAATGATATCCCCTATAAATATTTTACTGTATAAAATTTTGAAAATTTTAATGGGATTCATTTAATATTATCACAAGAATATTATCTTAAATAATATTACTTTTCATCAAAAATAAATTTCTAAATTATAATTCTGTTTTAGAATCAATTTTATTGAAAACCCACTTGAATTTTTTTACATATTAAAAATCATTTAAAGAATTTCATCTGAAAATTTACTTACGTATTTATAGAATAATTTATTAAATTTAAAATAATTACTATAACCATCATATTATAAAATAACCATGAAATTTTTTAAATTAATATTTGAAAATAATTTAAAAGCTTTTCTGAACATAAATGTTTGAAAAAAAACAATAAAAACTATATAAAACAATAAATTTGTTGAATATTATGAATAAAAATTCAATATTGATATAATGCATGTGAATTTAATTTTTTTTAACATTCCTTGTGGATTGTTCCTTATCATATCGTGATATTCATGTTATTTAAATGGAATGTCTGTTATTTTTTTTACCTTTACATGTTGATTATTATTATTTTGTCTTGATAGGTTCGGTTGTACCTAACCCTTACTGAGTAGTTGATCTTTCCCAAATATTGCTTCTTTTACACATGATATGAATATGAATTATTTGAATGAGTTTTCAGGGTACATGTTTATTTTATTTTCATATGTAATTTGTTTTATTTTATATTCTGAATTTAACATTTGTATTATTTTTGTATTTGGTTCTCCCAAAATGATAAAATGATCATTCCTTTAGTATTTCACCTTTTGTATCAATGAAAATGTAACATGTAAATCATTTGATTCATGTTAATGGGTTTGGGGTAACTACAATAAGGTACCTATTTTAAAAAGTGACTATATCAAAAATATAGACAACATTTTTCATGATTGTAAACATTGAAATTGTAGAATATTATTTTATATAAAATAGTAAATGTAGGATGGAAATTTATTTGTAAGAAAATGCATTTTTAAGATAAAAAATATTGTTATAAAAATATATATGTTTTAATAATAATGATAATTTGATAAATTATATTATATTTATTTAATTAATAATTATTATTTTTTGATATATAATTTAATTAATAAAATTCCATTTTAATAAAAATAATATATTAATCTATAAAAATATGTATTTCCAGTTTCCTATAAAAAAGATACCCTTATTGATGACTAAAAAATACCACACTATGAAAATTATGGTATAATGGCTCTATAATTTTTTTTCCTTTTACAACACATGTTAAATATATATTCATAAAATTAATTATAATATTCATTCAAAAAAATCATGAAATCAATTTTTTTGAAGAAAATAATTTTCATAATAGTAAAATAAAATTTCTATTAATTAAGGGATTAGTTCTTAAGAATTACATAATACATTAGTAATGAGAATATAAATTATATATCTCATAATGATTATAATATGATTCATTCCATCCAATTTTGTAGCTATGTTATTACATTAAAAAATAAATTGAAATATTTTTTTGATCATTTAAAAACATTATGGTTTTTTTATACATTATCAATCCTGGAATTTGTTGATGAAATATTGAGATTAATAAAATAGAAAACACATGGTGGTTGTTTTTTTATTTATACTATGATAAATAATCATTTTTTGAAATGAAAATCTGTAGGAATTTCATTTCTCAATTTTTTATATGTTGATATAATGGACATTATGCATTTAATTTTCCTATAAAGATAAATCCCGCATTTTTTCACACAGTGAATTTTATATATAAATCAAATTTTGTGTTCAAACTATCTAAACTGTATACATATTAATTACCTAATGGATTATTTTTTAATTCAATTGAAATTAAACAATTTTTTATACCCATTTAATATGTTTTTCTTTATATATTCTTAGGATTAGTTTTAATGTCATTATAGTTTTACCATCAGATTGATGGATTCATCATAATAGGATTTATTATTTAATTTTGGATAATCATCAGTAAGTTAATTTTGACTTGAAATATACAATGTCCTTAAATATGTAATTTTTTAGTTAGTAAACATAATTTTTTTAATGTCATTATAGATTTACCATTTGATTGATGGATTATCATAGGGACATTAGTATGTTTCTCCACTTGTGCCTAGGTAGATTTAGTTTAATAATAGGTATACCTGTATACTCACCCAACATTTATTAAACTATTTTCATGTTTCTAGTAGGAAATTGAGAACAATTTTGGTCATTAGTAGCTCAGGAATCGAGTTAGTTGTTGTGATGTCATTCATCTCATTCATTTGGTACTTGTTTTGATTGTAATTTTTTCACAGTTTAATTTTAAATCATGCATGGGTTGAATTTCGGTTTCCCCTATATCTATATTTAGTGTTTTTGGCATTATAAAATCTTATCTCTTTAATTTGTTTTTATTAATATGTGTAATGACATCGATTTTTTTTTATTTTTTATACCCTTGGTGATGGTCGTCAGGTCAAGGCCAAAATAAGGAAGGCCTTAGAGTTTATTATCACTCCTATATATTGATGAAGGAAGTGTATGGAACTTTTCTACCCCTTACCTCATCATGAATATGGTGAGTCGTGATATAATGGAATCAATGCTATGATGAGAGATAGGTAGGAGTTCAGAGTTAGGCACATTGAAGATTAAATGGTATGAATGTAAAAAAATGGTAGGTAATCATGGTATGTGATGCTGGCCATGGAAGTTTGGTTATGAAACTGGATTTTAGGGCCCCATGTGATCTGATTCACGTATTATAGAAAAAGTGAACGACCATCTAAATCTACAATTATTGTAGGGTACCGAATCTTTGAAAGGTACATGCGTCATAATGACTTGTGTTTCTATGTGTCAGGTGTGTTTTTGGAATTAAAATCACTTAAGAGATAAAATGATTTTACAAGATAATTTACATTATACCAGGAAAAAGAAGTTACTTATTTACTCTTTTAGATATTGCACCTAGATACCACCAATGTATGGTATGATTAGTTGATTCCTAATAGAAAGACATGGTTTTTCAATAGAGGCCCAATCGAGAGGAGGAAGATGACTTGCCTAAAATGACCATTCATGGTTTCCAGCAATAGACCCCTGTGATGTATGAAGTCTACATTTCACACTCAAAGATGGAGGGATGGCTTGAGTAGGTGAAAATCAACATTACCTAGATCCATGCACTGTTGGAGTACTGGGTTTCCTTTTATAGCGATACATATGTGAGCAGCGGAACATCAGTGGTGGAATGTTTACATTAGAGAGAAGAAGGTGATGAACATCTCATGGGATGACATTGAGAAAGAATTTTAGGAAAACATTCATTCCATGCTGATGAAGGCTAACAAGATGAAGGAGATACTCTCCCTCTAGGAGGGGAGAATTTCTCTGTGATAAATGTGGATTTGTTTCAAGGATCTCTTAGTATACTATCCAGAAACCATTTTGGATTAGGAGTTATGGGAGAGACACTTGGTGGAGACACTCCAACCTTCACTTCAGAATGTTGTCACTCCATTTACCTTACCGATATATTTCGAAGGTACTATAATGGAAAATGTAGTATAGAGTATGCATTTGAAAGGAGGTTTATCATGACTAGGGATCCAACTAGGTTCGACAAAGGGGAAGATAGTTAGTAGCAGGTCTTTAACATTAAGGAATTCTAGGTTCTGGCTAGCTGGGAGCATGCCTCCACAGTTCATGTTTTGATCTTTTGGTTCTCACCCTCTACCCATGGGAAAACGCCAGAGGCTCAATTTCTGTGGAGGATATGAAAAGATTTGGAAGTAGTGCCGATTTTGGGTTCAATATGATAGGTGTGGGTAGGTTTATTGCCAAACATAGTTGTAATAGTTTCATGTAAGAACTTTTAAGCAGAAGGGGTAGTGGGGACCCGTCCCAACGAGGGTAGAAGGTGATAGAGGAGTCCTACCACATGTCGTTCATCAGGGACCTCAACAAGGGTGTGGTAAAGGTGGTGGTCAAATCTAGGGGTGGAGGAGATGGGGATGGCAGTTACACACGGACGATGAAGCTGTTCTAGTGGGGTTGGAGGTTTTTTAAGGCATGATCAGTCTTTTTAATACCATTTCAAGTCCGTTGATTGATTTAGGATCTTAAAAATCCTTTTTACAGAAACTCTAGCCAATGATTTGGGAATGACCTAGAGAACCATCCCATGACCTTGGTACAAATTATGCACATTGGAGGTTAGACAAGTTTTATTGATATTTTATGGGGATGTAGATTTATGTTGGGGCCACAACAGTCAAATGGAGATCTGATTCTACTATAGATGAGACAATACAATTTCATACTAGGAATAAAATGGTTGTTTTATATTATTATCTTTATTGAAAACTTTTTGAATTTAGTAATGTTTTTAGATATGGATGGCTGCATTGTGTCTTTTGTTACCGAACGATGATTTTATAAGGGTAGGTGGAAATTGGTTCCACTAAATTCTATGTTATCCAAGATGTCAGAAGGGATAACTGATGCTGAGATGGTGAAGGTTTTGTGTGTTTTTGGGGAGTTCATAGCTGTTTTAACCAATGAGTTTATTTTTCTACCCCCTCAACGCGACATTAATTATGAAATTAACTTTTAAACTGATTCCCGTCTAATTTTTTAGATATTTACAAGATGGTGCCTCTTGAGTTGCTGGAGTTACAGATATAGTTTGATGACCTAATGAAGAAGGATTTTATTTGGATGAATGTATCCTTATGGGGACCTCAAATATTTTTTTGTTATGAAGGAGGTAATGGATTGAGGCTATGCATTTAAATTCAAGGACTGAACCACGTAACAGTACAAAACTATTACCCCATTCTGAGGATAGAATATATTTTCAACCAGCTAATGGGTGACGAAAGGTTATATAAAATCGATATGTGGTCAGGATATCACCACTTGAGGGTGAAAGAGGGTGACATAACGAATGCCAATTTTAGGTATATTTATAGGTACTTTGAGTTCATGTTCATGTCATTGGTTGTTATGAATTCAAAAGTCGTGTTGATGGGCCCCATGAACTCTATTTTATATTAATTATTAAATAGGTTTGTCATCATGTTCTAGACTAGAGAGTTTCACATCCATGGACATGTGTTTTCTTAAAAAGGGATAGCAGTGGACACATCAAAGGCCGATGTTGTTTTTTTGGGCAGCACCCAAGAACATGGTAGTCGTTTAGAGCTTCCTAGGACTAGCAGGATATTACCAAATGTTCTTAACGAAATTATCTCAAGATGTGGTTCTATTGACATATTTGGATTGAAAAGACTAGGCCATCATGTGGAGTGGGTATTTGTAGACATATTTTAGCAACATGTTGGGGATGTTGGTCAGTTCCCCCGTGAATAGGGTGATAGAGGAAGGGGTGATGTTCGAGGAGTTCTATGACGCTTCTGGTCTAGGAATGGGATGTGTAATGGTGCAGTAGTATGGAGTGATATCTTATGGTTCTAGGGAATTTTGTCTACATAAACGCAACTACAACGCCGATGATATAAAGCTTATAATGGTCATGTTCAAGGTGAATTTGTGGTTACATTACCTCATCAAGGAGCACATTGTGGTCTGCAATCATCATAAAAGCTTGAGTTATTTCTTCCCCCAGTGGGACCTAAACATTTAGAATAAGAGGTTGATGCTGTTTCTCCAAGACTATGACATCGAGAAATCGTACACCTTATGATTGGGGGACATGGTGTATGATCACATCAGTTGGATGTCAATGAATTAGGTAGATAGATATTCCACGATTTCTTGGAAGGAAATAGAGGAGTTGGCCTCTTTGAATCAAGATGAAAGAGTGGAGTAAAGTTGAGGAATTATATTTCAAATGAAACTAAAGACATCTATGGTTTTATAGGTGGTGGAATATCAATGGGAGGACTCAGAGACTGATGTGATGTGTGATCACACTGTATAGGGTGATGCTCTAGAGGGATGGGTAGAGGACATCCAAAATCAGAAGTTGTTCCGTGGGATAATGATTTTCCTAGTGGAAATAAGAGAGTGATTTCCATGAGTTCCATATATCACCCTTATAGTTGCATCTAAGAGTTTTTAATTTTCTCTAAGGCTTGAGAGAATAGTTTTGATGGACTAGGGTGATGTGGGTAGTGGTGATTTTTGTGGCTAGGTGGCTATTGTGTGAGTAGTTAATGGTTGAGAACCATGTTCCTGGTGGTCTGTTGCATCCCAAGTATGTTCCCGAGTGGAAGTGGGGTGAAATCTCAATGGAATTTTTGAAATTATTACACTGGTATAATAGATGATACGATTATCTTTAAGAGGTAGTAAATAATTCCGAAATGTATCCTCAATTATTGGAAATTAAGGAGTTAATCAAAGTGGAAGCCATGACATAGAGGTTTGAGGATGAGGTGGTTCGTCTGCATGGAGTTCCATGATCCATTTTTTAAGATCAGGATAAAAATTTTATTTCCTAAGTCTCGAAGGGATTTCATAATTTCCATTGCACTCTGTTACGCCTCAACAATAATTTCTACCCTCTAATAGATGGAAGGATAGATTTTACCATCAAGACATTGGAGGACATGTTACATGCATGTGTTCTAATATTTTTTTTGATCTTGGGTAAACTATTTTCAAATCTAAATTTTTAATATAATAATAAATATCACTCTTCCATGGGAATGTATCCATCAAAATATCTATATGGGAGGTCATGCCATCCACTCTTGTACTGGGTGATTGTTGGGGAGGCAAGTACTCTTGGTCTGAACACAATACAGAGTATGAAAGCGATGTTTCATATTTTGTATGAGTGGATAGAGGCAACACAAGACCATCATAATTCAAATACCGATCAAAGGATGATTTCGTTGGAGTTAAATCATATTGACAATTTTATCATGATGGATTCGCCTTGACGTGGGATTTAGTGGTTTTTAAGAGAGATAAATATTTCACACAGATTCATCAGACCATTCTATGTGCTGGGAAAAGTCAGAAAAGTGGAATATCAGATGGAATTCACACCCTAGTTGGAGATGATCCATGTCATATTTTATGTATCTCAGCCATGTTGGTATCTACATGATGACTCCCACATCACTGGCTTTAGTGAGTCGTATATAGAAGATGATGCGACATTCGTGGAGAGACCAATATGAATTGAGGATCAGGAGTAGAAGGTGCTTCATGGATAGACCATTCTTTTGGTCCATGTCTTAGGGAGGAATGGTGGCGTTGAAGAGATTACTCGGGATCGATAGGAATAGATGTGTTCCAAGTACCACTGAGCTATTTTGAGTTTTCACATGTTTTTTTAATTGTTAATTTGTTATGATGTAATGGTTGACATCATTATTGAAATAGTAGTTTTTACCCTATTCTATGAATGTGCATTAAAATTCCAAACTATGGGGAGGGATGGATATAATCCCTAATTTAGATTCATTAGTGTTGATTTCATTGATCCTGTGCAGGAGATTCAGTGCTTCCCAAAGAGGATAATACCTTTACATGGAGTAAAACAGTTTCTAATCCATGTTTCGAGAAATAGTGACCACTAGTGTTTCTATGGTTATTTAAGGATAAGGGGACTTAGTGTTTGTATAGTTGTTTCTGAGATATATGTATAGGTGGGGTTCTTTGATTTCAAATTTTTCACCATACTTTTCAAACAACGCATGGTGGCTTGTCCTAGAGTTGTATCTTACATGGTGGTTTTTTGAACACCTATTTTTTGGGTTTATATTTAAATTATCGAGGTCAATATTACATTCATAGGTATATGATTTAATAATCTAGATTTCTACAATCCATTAATTTGTGAAAATCTAGTTCATGGGGTGTTCTTGTGGGTCGTTGTGTTTTATTTTGGGAGTTTTCCAAAAAAACAAGTTTCACCAATCGGTATAACCAAAATGGTTGTACTGTGATGGTGGCACTGAAACAACGTCACACAAAAACATTTTCACTATAATGGTGGAACCCTAACAACTCCACACTGAAATACTAGCCATGCATCGGTGGCACTATGATGGGGCCACACTAATATAGTGGCCCCTTAATGGTGGCACTGTGACAGTTCCACACCTATATGGCGGCACAACAAATGGAGTTTCACTATTTTCGAAATTTTATATTTCCAAAGTTTTTTAAATTTCACCCATCTAAGGTATTATTTGACGTAAACCGAGATTAAAGCCTTTTTGGGTGTTTTTAATTACGTTTCGATGGATATAAATTATATCATTAATATAATAATTCTATGGGGACTTTGAGAAAAGTAAACCATGTTATCGTAACCATGATCCCTTATTAATGACATGTGAAACCATTCATCCATTAATATAGGATATGGAACTTCATTGATGGTATCTTCCCCTCTTAGTGTGCTTTATTATCTCTATTGGTGTGCCTAATTTATTTCTCTATTTATGAGGCATGTGCTTGTGCTACATCCCCCTAATCAATTTTCATGGAGTTTATTACCGCTCATGTGATCCCACATTTTGGAACAAAGAGGAGTTTTGTTCGTCAATTATTTCAAGCAAAGTTTTATTCAATATCAAATTAATTTTGAATAATATTGGGTGGGTGTACTAATGTTTCAAGTGAAGAATAGAAGAATATTTTCATATATGAATAAAAAATAAGGGAAAGTGATTCTTAAATGTTAAAAACTATGGAGTTTAAGATAATTTGGTATTGATCATTTTTTTTTCAATCTATATTGTCTCTTTTATCTGTTTATGTGGTTGTATGCCTATTGAATATCATGTTCATTTGTTTTATGTGCTTATGAACTAGTGATGTTATGTTTTTTTATTCTTCATCATATGGATGTAACATGGAATATATTTAATCACGTAAACTTGGATAAATAAAATTGATGCCATAGGTTAAAAATAATTGTCTGATAACCAATATCTATCAATGCGGACATAATGAATAGTGTATACGAAACCTAAAAATAACTTTCTTGATAGGTGTGGATGTATATCATGTTTTATTGGGTTTAATGAATTTTTGTGAGTTGTGTTGTGTTGTTGTTTGGAGCATCGATATTTGTACAAGGGTGGGTATGGGAGTTGGTATTGTGATAAAGGTGTTGTATGTATTTATAGTAGGGATAGGGTAAATGGTAGTTGATGTGGGCCATGTGTGTGGGGTAGTACAGAAGGTGTTTTGGAATATCAGTTTGTGAGAATGATAAATTGTAGAATGGATTGACATTTTGCTAGTGGGACTTCCTTTTTTGTATTCTGGATGTCATGTGATGGTTGGTAGTGGTACTGCAATGTGTTTATTGAAATTTTATGCAATGGGACTGAACTAAATAAATTTTTGAGTAGTGAGGCTATAGTTGTGGGTTGTGTTATGAATTCCTATTAATTGGTGTGCTAGGTTTGGGGTTGTTATGTAGTGGGGATAAATAGTTTGGTTGTGAGTGAATGATTATGTGGTATAACATTTAAGAATGACAGTTGGTAGAGGATGAATGGGTGTCTAGTGAAAAGGGTTGTGTGCAGTGGAAATGCATGCTGGTTGTTCTATGTTTCTTTTTATGGGTGTTAAAATTATTTTGTTTAACTTTATCCCTTTTCCCTTGATCAATGTTCGAAATACTAATGAATAAAGTGGGTTCATTTCTGTATGTTTAGTTAAGAGGGTCTTTGTTTTCATAGAATGGCTGCAGATGTTGGGATTGGTCGTATCCCCTGGGAAGTGATGGAATAAGTTAAAGTGAACACCTAATATAATAAATGATAAGTGTTTAAATGAAATAGGTGATGGGTTTATTATTGTGTAGTGGCTGTTGGGTGGTTTTAAATATAGGTATAGCTTTATAAGTGGTTCTGGGGGGATGGTTGTTTGATTTGGGACTCATCGGTTATGCTAAGTGTTTTTTTACTTTTATTTATAACCTGGAGTTCCTTATGATTTCAATATGCACCCACCCTTATTGAGAATCTAGTGTAAAACACCCCAAGTCATGGGGGAGGGTGTCTTTCCCAAACATATTGGTAGGAGGATGGATGGATGGTTACTGAATTTCATCCTCACACTGTCTTATGGGTGTTTACAGCTAAAGAGTATCCAGGCATGCTAAAATTGTATGAGCATTTCCATAGTCAAGAACTTTCATCCCGGATTTCTTTGGAAGATGGGTTCAGGTATTTGTAGTCCAGGTTTGTTTTCCCATGTGTCTTCAGTATGATGACAATGTGTCTTCAGGAGAGAGGCATTGTTGTTGGGTGCTAGGTGTCTGCATGTGATATGTTTGGTGTGGTTAGGGGCTAGGTGTCTATGGGTGGAATTTACCTGTTGCTTGAGGCCTAGGGTTGTGAGGGAAGTTTTTGGAAGTAGAACTGCCATTTTGAGGAATGGCAGCATCAAGATTTTAGTTGTTATGAATGTGTAGTTATCCAGTGGGAAAGTGGGGTCGGGTACCCAAATTTCAATGTGATATACTTATATGTTACATGACTTCTGTTATTTAGTGAGTGTGCCTTGGTGAGACTTGGTAGGTTTTTACTCCTAGGTAGGTTCATTTAGGTTCTATCAATATTTCATAGGGGAATTAGTATGTTCTCCCACTTGTGCATGTGTGGCTATAATATTCCAAGTGGGTATACTTGTATACTAACCGTACGATTGTAAAACTATTCTCATGTTTCAAGTAGAAATTTGAGTACCATGATAGACATTACTAGCTCATGTGTTAGGATATTTATGGTTCTACTATATTGTCTCTTTTCATTGGTACTTGTTTTGGTTGTACATTTTTAACCGTTTATGTTTAAATCATGCATGGTTTGGTTTTTTGTTTCCTCTATATAAATCATTAGTGTTGTTTGGGATTTTACCATCTTATATCCCAATATAGTTATAATTAAAAGGGTAATTCCTTCAATCTTGTATGAGATTATATAACCTTGGTTCTAGACACCACTCAAGGGCCTATTGAAGGTGGGTCACGGGGGGTAATTATCACTCCTTCATCTTGAAGAAGGATGGGAGTGGCACTTTTCTGTCCCTTCCCTCATCCTACAGATGGTGGGTTATGACATATATGAGGTAGGGGCATTCATAAATCAATTTTTTTCAATAGGATATATTAAATATTCATTATCATTGTAATTCCATGATTATCTGTGTATTATGCTATAATTTGTTGTTAAAATACCACTTGTTTTTATTTGATCTATAATTCTTAAACATAATAACATAGTCTTCCAATTCTCACTAAGATGTTATCATATTTAAAATGAATTCTCATATTTTATTTCCTTCCTTTAAAAATAAATTAATATGAATAAAAGAATAAATTTCATATGTCTTATTTTCCTCCTAATGAATATATTTTGATAAAATATTTGGTTTATATTAGGATATATTTTGGAAAATATCACAATAAAAATTATAATGGAATTTTAACCAATGTTATCAAATCCATAGGGGTTTTGTTTTAATCTCTCTATTAATATGGATTTCCTATAAATCAATCTAAAATTAGGTAATTATATTAAAATTCTCCTTAAATAAGCATAGATTTTATTCCCCTATATTTTTTTGAGGTTACATTTACACATTCACTTTCACCTCTATTTGGTACTCAAACCACCACATAGATTCTTATAAGATAATTATGCCTTATTTATTCTTCTTGGTTTGGAACCATTTATTTTTCATTCCATTATTATTTTTTATTTAAGGATGATGTATTTTATACATCAATTATATCATAAATGAATATTTTTTTAAAAATAAAAATCTAATAATGTTATCTAAAGTATTATTTTTATTTTTTAATAAATATTATAAATATTAATATTATATAAAACAATTTTGAAAAAATTAATTTTAAATGTTTTCAACCTAAATGAATTTTCATTCTTTCAAAACACTTTTTCAAGGTTCCTCTTAATTTCCATGTATATATGTTTATTCAATGTATTATATTCTTCTTTCATTGAATAATATTTTCAAAAAAAGACTACATTATTTAAATATAATTTTTAAAATGGAATTTCAATTCAATTAAGTATAGTTTTATTATCCACCCTATATTTCAATAAAAATATATATTTTAATATTATGATAATATTATTAGAATTTAATTTAAAATTGTGTTTTTTAATTATTATTGAATCATCATTAAATGAGTGTCAAATATGATTTATAACATCACTTTTGAAACAATGTTACGAAATCTATAAGAGGGGTTTTTTAGATATTCCAATTTAATTTTACTCTAAATATTCATATTTAATTGTTTTCAATTCAACACAATCATATTAATGTAATTTATGATTATTTTCATTTCCATGTTATTTATTATAATTATTATCTTCTATATCATATTTTTAGTGTATACTATACTAATTACACAATTAAATCTAAATAGTCTATTTTATATAAAATATATTATAGGTTTTAACTATAAAATAATACTCATTTATTAATTGGGGATCAATTTCCCATCCATACAGCCATTAGATCCATGTGAATCAATGTTTAGTACTTTGGTTGGTTAAAATTTTATAGGTTAAACGTTGAAATTTATAATGCTTGTTTTCCATTATTAAAGGTTATTTTATATGAATATTGATTTTTTATTAAATGGTTAATAAGGTTTTTATCATATTGAATAAATTTGACATTATAATATATTATTAGGTTCAGAACCTTGATATACATTAATGAAATAGTATATATCATGAAAAAACTTCATGGGTATTTGGTATTCCCCAATATTTTTAATGTATGATTTCAAAAAATAGGAATATTCCATTTATATTATGATTATTAGATTCTTGTATTCTATCATTATGAAATAATTTATTATTATTTTTGTGTTTATTAATCTTCATATATCATTTGTTGATACATTACCAACACATGTTATTTTTTAAATGGAATAGTTGATTAAATTAATTCTCTACCATATTATTAATTCTTTATTTATTATATGGTAGATTCCACTATACATCATTCCTTACTAATCATTTAATTGTACCCATTTCATTTTCAATAATAACACATGATATGAAGATGATGAATATTGATTTTACATCTAGAATATTATTATTAGTGGATAATATTTTTAGATATTGAAATATTATTATGAAATAATTTCCCAGGGTACAAAAGAAAGAATGAAAACTGGTAAATAATGATATTGAATTTGTTATGTAATTATTTTCCTAAAATTAGAAAACCAATATTCGTAAAATATTTGTAGGAATTCAATAGAATCATCCGTTACATGAAAATGTCAGGTCAAAATTGGGTTATGTGAATTAGTTTACAACCCAATATGTAAAGATTACATTTTTTGTCAATTTATATAGGTTTATGGGTGTAATATAATTCATAATTCCATTTTATAACCATATATAAAAGTAATTTTTTAACAGGTAAATTATTTACAAGATTCATATTGATAGTCTTTCATAATAATGTTATAAAATATATTTAGATGATGAAACTATAAATTACAAAACCTAGCACTATATCCATAAAACCAATGTCGAGAACCCATTCAAATGAAATTACATTCCTATATGTCTATCATGATGCATGAACACAAACCATATTCACATTTGATCCATTAGTAAAAACAACATAGGAAATTAAAAAAAATAGGTGTCCTAGTGATGGTGATGTAGGGAAATAGTAAAATCTCAAACCAAAACAACAATGAAATCATTGAAAGAATGGAATTTCATTATATGTGGGTTGTCTATTAAAAGTAATGACTAATATACCATGTTATAAAAAATCATTCCTGTTTTATAAAATTCCAAAATCCTAAGAAAAATAAACATTCTCTACTAATACACTGTAATATCACTCAACAAGATTCAAAATATAGTAATACGATGTATGTGATAGGTGAACCCAGATTTTCATTTTTGGATTCCAATGGATTCAAACTAGAAGTGAGGGTCATTGGTGAGATAGTGCAGAGTGTAATAAATCATGTAATAGTAAATTAAAAGTTTAAAAAATGATTATATTATCAGTCAAGGTAAATATATACATAGACATCATTCCATATAAAAAGAACAACATACAAATAATATAATATCAATAAATGAATGTTGAATAAATAATAGAAGTCAAACATATAAAAAATCATTTATGGACTGAATATATAAATAATTAATTTATAACTGTAATAAATATAATAAATTATAATTGGAATGAAAAAATGGTATCATATCCAAAATAAATCCAATATACCACACTATGTACTCTACGTAACAGATTAATCATCAGTCATTGATTTTATTTACTTTTTTTCATGTAAGGTAATTATGAAATTTACTTGAGTAACATAGAGTCCCAATAACTATGCAATTATGACTGAGTAGTACACTACTATTGGAATATATACACATCAAAGTTTACTAATAATTCATTTTTATGAACATAAAAATATAAATGAAACCAAATAAATAACACATCAATGATTGTAATATTTTATTTTGAAATCCAGGATCATCCCTACGAATGAATGAATGTTTTGGATATCAAAAAACATACTATAAAATGTTAATGGGTTCAAATTGAATCCTTAGACATCATCAAATTATTTCCATGCCAATAGTCTTATGGAAGAATATAAATATTTTGAATAATGTAATAAAAATAAAATGTCATAATCATTAATCAATTGAGTGTGTCTAAGAAATTTTTATGAATTATGTCAATATACAATTCAAGGAGTATGTCCAAGGTATTGTAATTTCCTATACTCAATAAAGAATAAATGGATAGTGTCTAATACACTTTAATAAAATAGGTTTAATATTGATTCTAATGAGAATGTACTAGGAATAACCTGAGAATATTCTAAATGATTAATGAATTGAGAGTGTATAATGAATTTAATGTCAATAAGATGATAGTAAAATCATAGAATATCTTAAAAGTAATTACATGGCTATACAATCAATTCAAAATCCAAGGATCATCCCAATACATTCCAAGTCAATACAATCATTATTGAATCAATGGAGTGAGTCCTTCTAACTACATGTTAATTGGATCAATATCGAATTTAGGGAATATTCCAATGACATTCCACATCTAAAGTAACAATCCAAATTCCAAAGAGCCTATTTTAGTAATTAGATTTTAGTATGATAAAATCATTTATCATAGAAATTATAGTATTAATTATGTTCTATAATTACTTGTGAGTACACCCTAACATATTATATTTCATAGGAATCATTCTATCAAAATAAATAATTTACATATATCCTAATAAAAAATATGGCTTCAAATACATTTCGATTTTAATATCCAATGTGATGAAAACCTATATTACTGAATATGGATTCATTATTCACACAAAAATAGAATATTGAATGACCAATTCAAGGATTAATTTCCCTTTTAGGGCCACAAAAAAATAATATATATATTTGGGTCATGTTTTCATTATTTCCATGAGACCTGACATTACATGCAAGGTAAATACGATGAGACAATTTTGCATAATTGTAATATATCCAATCTTAATATTGAAAATCCATACTCATCCATCAATAAGAAGTGGTTCATAAATAAATTTTACAAATCACCATCGAATATAATAACCCCTAAATAGGTTATATATATATATATTACATAATGGAACATGTCCATAAAATGTTGAGGAATCCAGATGAATTTTAGAATAGAGGAACTAAAAATACCTCTAGCAACCTCTTGTATCGAATTTATTATAATTAAATTAAATAATTATAGTTAAAATCATTGTAATAGTTAAGAGATATAGTATTTGGTTGATGGTGTTATGTGAAATATGTAATAATATTTCCCCCTTTAATTTTGAACAGAAAAATAAAATAACCATTTAAGGAAACACCCAATATTATGGTAATGGCATGACCTTTTCTTGGCTAGGGAAAAAAATATCATCCTAGATAATGTCATAGTGTGAAACTTGAGACATTGAAATACCTACCACATGATATGGAAAATAAATATACATATATACTATCTTGATACATAAACATATCCTAGTATTAATATCTACATTATGAAAAGTGTCATAACGTGACAGTTTTCCACCCAACCATGAATTATTCATATTGTATTAATTTATGATATAGAGAAACCTAATATATTTTAAAATTTTACCATTACCCAAAAAAATGAAAAATCCATATATTGAGAAACTAAAAATGGTTAAACAAAAATAAAATGGCTTTATACATTAGGAATGTTTACGAGCTTACAATACATTTATTTCAAAAATTATTTAGGTCTTCATATAGAACATGGTATAGATTAACAAAAAATTTATTACTATTGTTTGTGAAATGATTTTCGTAAAAAGTTATGAATGAATTTTTTTCTACCATTTATAAAAGTTTCATATGATTTCTAGTTGAAAAAATATGTACTATGAATAATAAATGGTTTCTTGGTAAGGATTTTCTATAGAAATGAAGAACCATTTCTATAAATGTACAAAAAAAATATTGGTATCGTATTTCAACACTGATATTTTATTTCTTTGAAAAGAAACCATCCATTAAATATGATTGGTTTTCAGAATTGTTATTTTTGAATATAATTGTATTTTTTGGGATTTAGTTTGGATGTCTTGATAATTATTTTAATTAACATGAAATTCTTTTTTTGATCCCAATATTGGGTATACATTTACATATTTTGATACGATATTTTATTGGTGTCATTTTTATATAAATAACTTCGAGTAGCTGAATTTTTATTTATGGAATCATATAGTTATTTTTTTAATTTCATAATTTAAAAAGAACCATACATAATATTGAACATCATAAAATGGTGTCTCATACTGCATAATTGAATAATTTTATTCTATTTTATGTTTTTGTACATCATTTTTTTACATTTTATAAATATTTACGATTATTAATTGATCTTAAAAATAAATAATTAAGTTTTGTTTTTAGTATTATGCCCTACTAGGGAACTTTCTATGTCTACTGTGAAGATGTTTATGATCCCAAAAACCAACCACTAGTAGAACACAACATGGAAATTAGATAATGGGGGAAAAATGACATCATGTGATTCATTAAAATAATTAAAAACATTAATGATTATAATTAACCACAAAATGGAACCATCATATAATATAAAATTGTCCAAAAAACAATTATTGAAACCATGAAATATATGACTAATAATTTATAATATTTACAAAATCAATACTTGGAATAAATCATATGATGGTGAATCGAATAAAACATGATCACCATAACAAGATAAATTAATTTTCAACATTGTCACACACAACATCATACAAATATATAGAAATAAAATATATATGACAAGCATAGACTAAACATATACATTCTTAGGCTCATATGAGTAATTCTCATTTAAATTTTAAATAATCATTGTAATTCATTTTTACCAATTTCTAATAAATTACACTTCACGTTCCAAAATTTCAACTAGCTCCAAGGCTCACCCATTAAATCAGTACATGAGTACTGTAATATCGTAATTATGTAATAATTTCATGAATTACCCTACATCTTATTAACCACTAATCTACTAAACTAAAAATCCCAACAACATATATCATGCTTATACCATCCCTTAAATATAAACATAACCTTATAATATATCATTGCTAAATAATATGCATAACCTCATACAACATCACTATCAAATAAAAATCTCACTTTCAGATCAGCAAGTTATTACAAAAAAATGTTTAGAAAAGATATTGGGAAAGGTGATTAAATTAATTGATATGATCCAAAATAATATATATTTATCTCATTTTACATATGAAAACATTTTATGCCAATAAATCCATATATATTAGCAATTGATTTTTTTCTTATCAACATATCTCAAAATTATGTGATGCAATCTGATAGTGTATGCATCTTCCACCTCCCTCTCAAACATACGTTCTAAAGTATACAAATCAATGAAACTATTGTATTATTAATAGGTTCAATAAATATAATTATTTTAGGACACATAATTTATGTATAGAATATGAGTGACACATCCTCAATTTAGGATGCAGTTTTTGGGATGGATATATATAGTAACATAATCCCTCTATTTAGTATGTGTGTTAGAGGTGATAGTGATCACATGTTTAATGAAATATTTTTTGGTTCTTACTTCCTCCTGAAATATTTTTCATCATTCCAATATGAAGGATCTAGAATCTCATTGGAATTAAGAGTCCACTTGGTATGATAAATATCCATTTATTAGTGAATTTCTTATTAGAGTATGTAGATTTGTTCTACATATTATATGATTTTCAGTAAGCCAACTTCATTGAGTTGGAATGTACTACGAATTCAATATAGGCACACAAATTTATTTAGTTTCACTATATATTAATTTTATCTAGATATATTGGGTTATGATTGGGATTCTATAAAATCCATCGATATTATGATGAACATTGAAAACCCATTAGTGGAATCAAATCCTTCTACATTGATGTATTTTCAAATTTGATTCATTACTTTTGAATAAAAATATTTAGTTAAATAATAATTTGTTTTTTATATAATTAAAAATAAATTATATGATAACATAAGTTCCATAAATTCACTGTAAAATAAAATAATTATTTATTTAATAAACGGTTTGCTTACATAATCTGTTAATCTATCAAAACTACAAATGTCATGGTCAATGAAAAGTTGAGAATTTTTTTTCATCTTGATGTCATTATTTGGTTCAACATAATGATGAGATTTTTAAATACATTTAACATCAAGATAATTAAATGTTAGGAACATCATTTAGTAAATACATTTAAATATAAACATTATCAGTAATTATTGAGTCAAAAAACTAACGTTAACTCTATAGGGAACTAGTTCATTACCCAGTTCATATTTTACTATGTCAGTGATTTCCAATATTGCGTATTTCTTGCACATACACAAACTTTATAACACCGAAAATGGTGTCAATCCCTCCATTCCACATTACATGTTCACCCCTGACTTCCATACATCTCAATCCCCTCTGCATTTTGACACTATGTTAATGTCCAATATAATGTTTTGTGTTTATTAAAAAGATAAAAAACTAAATTATTTATATTTAGTTAGTTTTTTAATAGTTAATATATTTTATATAAATGATAAATGTTAGTATTTATGATAAATTTTTATAATAATAAATTAAATATAATATTTTCATATTTTTTCTCTAGGTTAAATATATTTTTTTATTATTTTATTCATGGCATTAATTTTTTTTAGAATATTAATAATTTTATAGGTAATATTTACATCATAAATTGAATATAAGATATATAGGAAATTATATAATTATATGTACGAGACAATTAGATTATGTTTCAATATAACATGAATTTACTCAGTTTTTATTATTTATATGTTTGAGAGTATATCTTCAATACATATTGTGAATATTTGGTGTGTGAAATATCATGAATTGATTTTCAATTGATTAAATCACTATATAATAAAATTATCTTTTGCAATGGGCTATTTTCAATGGTAAAGAAATCACGTTCTGTATATTCCTTAATAAAAATATATTAGTGATAGGAAAACAAGTAAAAACCAGAAATTCCATCTTATGTTTTTTTAAAAACTATTAGTGTTATTACAAGTAGATTAAAATACACAGCATGTGATTCGGAGGCCCAGAGAGCCCAAAACCGAATTTTTATAACTTTTTAAGGTCCATTCCGTAAACCTGCATGAGGCATTTTCAATATTTTTAACAGGTTCTCAGATTAAAAATATTAGGGCATCATTGAATATACAGTGCCAGGATTCGCATAAGGGAAGCTTAACTTTTACCAGCAAGGGTCAGGGAATAAAATTATTTTTTTGACTATAAAAAAATAAAAAAATAATTAAATCTTATTTTATTTTTCTTTTCGAAACCATTAAAATAACGTTTTAGTGGGACTGTAGTGCAACATCAAGACAGATAATGGTTTGACTCCTAATTTTTGTAATGACACCAATGGGTGAATATCAAATGATGTTTAACCGCGCTGTTGAGAGAATTAAATATGTTCAAAAATTATACTCATTAATAAATATCATTAATTGTTTGTTTCATTGATCCCATCCTCCCATTTATTTAATCTGAGCTCAGGATTTGGATTTGGTGGAGCTATTAGAGGATGCTCTAACGCAGCGCCACTGATATTGTGTTTCGACGAAGAATGTGATCAAGGGACATGAATTAAGGGAATAGATAGGAGACATCAAGCACTGAAGAACACCATCGGGCGTGTACAATACTTCCATTTTTGTAGCACCTTCCAATTTATACACTATAGTGGGTTATATGTTTGATTTATACCCTTTTCACCCATTATTGATTATTATTATGAACATGGGTCAACCGTCCAATGAGATGATCGATGATTTATTATTTAACATGGGAGGATAATGAGGGGGTTTTTATGGGTGTTTTTATAATTAAAATAGCATTTCCATGTTATTATGATAATGCGGAGGGTGCGGGCCAAACAAACAATCCTTGAACCCTAATCCAATCTCAGTAATGATGTGTCGGCAAATTTGAACTGAAGGCACACTGATGTTTGGTCGGTGCGGCAGTACGGACGATCGAGGAAGGTAGCCACTGACAACCACTGACAATAAAGGAACGAAAACACCAGAAGTCTCTGTAGAGGAAAAGGGGGTGGTCGACCTTCTCCAACCACATTAACGTAAGGGGACATACTATGGAATCGTGTTTTGGTGGAAGTTCAAGGATTTTATCCATGACATAGGGAGGACCCTCACCCATGGCTCCATTGTGGGCTGGTCCACATGAACCAGCTAGGTATGTGAGTCACCATATGGCGCCATTGTTGAGTCGAGCGGCGCGCTATGGTAGCGCACCGTATAGGAAGGCAGCGACATCAATCCGCAGTAAAGGGAAAACTCATGGTCTTTGGGTCCCGCATTTGATTGGTCCAGTGGGACCGACCAGGTGATGGGATTCCAAACGTGATAGCTACATTGATGGTCGAAATGGTTACAACCGTTCGGGATGGGGATAAGACCCCCCATGCTCGAATAACGGGTCGAGTGACTCCACAATCTGGTGGGATGTTCCCACCAAAGTGGGATGAAATGAACATGTGGACCAGCTGAATAAGGCCATGTGTAGCCACTTTGGGGCTGGGCCCAGTAGGCCACATCAGTTCGGCCAAACCGCGACGGACTTGAGTCAGACCCATTTTTAGCAAAGTTACTCTTAAATGGAACTATCTCCTAAAGCAGATATCTATTTGAGAAAAATTCTGCAGTTCCAGAACCCTTAGAATGAGGCGGACTATTGAGATACTCCATGTGACTTTCAGTGATAGGTAGAGCTTGGATGAGTTGAATCATAGTAAAATCCAACTGGGACCTCGACAGTAAAATGCCAAAAACATACAGATCAGGTTCCAAGTTAACACATCATCTATTTTGTTGGATACATTATGACATGACAAATCATCAGGTTTCTTAATTGTGAGTCGTCATTCTGGTTGAAATACGACAGATGGCTTGAGGATCTATTCTCCCATCCATTCTATGTAAAGAACGTTGTGACTTTCTAAGACCAAAATACTACAAATTTTTGACTATGTGAGACTCAATGGACTAGTGGTATGCACCTTTATGCGACATGGTGGGCCTTCTGTGGGGAGCACCACTATGTGACTTAGCAGATCCATGTTACTCGATTGGAGGAGTACCTCCATAGGCTACAGTGTGGAGCAACTCTATGTGACCCAACAGATCCATGAAATGCGATGGGGAGGAGTACCTATGAAGATGAAGGTTAGTGGGATGTTATTCAGTGTGACCCGAAATGCTCACTGTACTTGATAGAGGATGAGTTCTCCTGCTATCGAGGTGTTCGTCTATGTGACTGGTGATTCTACTTTTTCTACCCTATAATATACATGCTGTGAGAATTCATTTATTTGTTCATTTTTATTGAGTTTATGATTTTTGGATTTCACTTTGTGGAATTATTGGAGACCATTGGAGGTATAAGGGTCCCTACTGGGTATTGCTATACTCACACCTGCATAGGATTTGACTACACCTTGTTGCATCTTGTGCAGAAGATGGAAATCTTTTATTGGTACTCAAGGAGCCAGGACCTGACAGTTGTCATTGGTGATGGTTGATGTGGAAAGCCGTAGTTACGATTTGTACCTATCCATCAGGTTGGATCCTTGGTGGATGAACTCTGAGGTTTTTCCCTTTTATTGTATTTCCATTTTAGTTGGCCTTGTATTATGGCCCCCCATTACATTCAACTATACTTGTACTCAGTTTCAGTGGTAGGGTGTTTCCCTTTTGGGTTTTGGGACTTGGATAGGAATGTGTGTGTGTGTGTATAGGTATCAATGAAAATGACTCCCACTTGAGGGTTGATGCCTTCAGCACCGGTCACCAGCCCCTGGCCTACAAGAGGCTGGCATGGGTTTTTTGCGACATAGGCATTAGGGGACGAGCATTGAAAATGTGGAATTATTGGTTGTAAGGTTCTCCCATAAAGACCGAGAGTCTATTTTTTTTATTTGGAGCAATAATGTATAATTTTTAATGTCCTGAATTTAGATTTAGAGAGTCCAGTATTGGTGCGGTAGCCAAAGTATACATACACTAGGACCTTGAAATATGCTTTTCATCATAATAAATGATAACACCGGTTGCATAAGTTCCATTTGATTTTGAATAAGATTCATCTCACCAGGTGTAATGTTCTATCTGTTGTACATATTTAATTATATCAGGATGCCTCCAAGTGCACGACCAACTAATATATCGATACACAGTCGTGAGGACTACCTTCTTTGTGACAATGTGTCTATTCATGGACCAGGTCTTGAGATGGACCCACCAGTTGGTGAACCAGTGGAACCACCACCTCATGATCAGCATCTACTGCCGAAGGATTTAATAGTTTATGTTCATAAGCGTAGTTTCCTATATGAGTATCAATGATAGAGACTTCCCATGTATAGGTGAGAGACAGATCCTTTGGCCGCTGAGGACTAGGAAGAGGTTGTGATGTAGGTCTTCTTCTTAGATAGGAAAATGCCTGACAAGATGGTGATCTTGGAGAAAAGCCTGCTGCAGGTATCGATAGTGATATGGTGGAGCTTGATCATAGAGACTCATGATGAGGCAGCCCTCACATGGTTAGACTTCGACATGATTTTATGGGTGGAGTTTTTTCCTTTGATTTTGCGCTCTATGTGCATTCAGTATTTGTTTCACCTACAACATGATATCAAGATAGTGTCCCAGTACTCAGTGAGGTTCAGAAATCTTTATTTCCACTCCACACACATGGTGTGAGACCATTTATTTAGGGATAAAGCCATCGATCAAGGATTTAGGTAAGAGATATAGTCGTCAGTGGTGTCTATCAGCATCCCTAACCGGGGCAGGGTGATGGATAGAGCCCTTCAGATGGAGAGCTTCTTGACGGAGAAGAAACACACAGCTAGAGCTATCAGGAAACCCTAGGTGGTAGAGTCTTCAGCAGACAGTGTACAGAAGACGCGTGGGCCCAACAGGGCCAATCCTTTCAGGGGGTGACCCGAGGACTCAGGGTCGACATTACGAGCTTCCTAGGCCATATGGAGTAAAATTAGGGCCATGATTCCCTTTATGAGTAGAGGAAAGGGACACATGTAATGTGACTATTCAACCCACCATAATGATGATTATATGATGGTCTAGGTACCTCCATGGAAACTTTTGATGTTTGAAAGTGGAGGTCTGTAGGGTAGAGAACATGGAATAGGGGTTGGTCATGCAACAGGTGGTGGATAACTGTTTGTGGTTCTTTTACCACCACCCCTAGGTGGTCCACCCCAACCACAGGGAGCATGTGGAATGGGGCGAGCACAGTATCATGAATGAGATTCCTATGACCATGATTTTCTAGAGGTTATTAGAGGTACGATTTGTGACTATTTCACCCTAGATGCAGGGCTTATAGACACAGGTTCTAGTAACTCTTTCATTGGCACCAAAATCATTTGGAGAAAATATAATTTGATGGATTTTTTGGCTCGATACAAATGATTAGAGACACTTATAGTGAGAATTCAATGATTACAAATTGTTGCAGGTAGTGTGAACTCACACTAAGAGGCATGAACTTTGGATGTGATCACCTAGTAGTAGCATCAAGGCCTTACGACAACTTCTTTTTTATGGACTGGATTTCCATAGTCCATTCTCAGATCGACTATTTTAGGAACAAATGTAAGAGTGTTTGTGAAGATTGGATCAGGTTTTCCTTCATCTATGATGGTCAATCATTTTCAATATATAACGGACAATATCGAAGGAGAGTATATCCAATCACTCATCAGCTGGATAACATCCTCCTTGATATAGTGGACAAGAGGTTTCTGAACTATCTTGTAGTGGTGTATCTATATACTAATGTATTCATTGATGATGTTCTGGGACAACTCATCTTAGAGAGGTAGAAATTTATAGAGACTAGTTCCCCGGGGCAGAACTGATATCTACACTAGAATATCATATGTCTCCCATATTGGATTGTGAGATTAGGTTATATGTTGAAGACATCTAGAGAAAGGTATTCATAAGGCCCAATGTTTCTCCATGGGTATCTCTGACATTGTTTTCCAAGAATGAATAAGGTTGTCTGAGGATTTGTGTGGACTATAAGATCCTGAACGAGGTGACTATGAAGAATAATTATCCTCTTCCAAGGATTGATGAACTTTTTAACCAGCTAAAGGGACCATGGTGGTTTTTTAAGATAGAACTCGAATTATGATATAATCATCTTAGGGTATGGGATGAGGATGTACCAAAGACTACATTCAGATGTTGGTATGGAAATTACAAGTTCTTTGTGATGACCTTCGACCTGAAAAATGCTCCAGTAGTGTTCACGAGGCTCATGAATAAGATCATCCAGCCATACATCGATCACTTCATGGTACTTTTCATTGATGAAATCTTGGTTTACTCCTTGTCGGAGGAGTATCACATCACATATCTGAAAATAATTATGGATCCACTCCAAGTGCATTATATTTATGGAAATCTCTCAAAGTGAATGATCTGGACATGAGATGTCCACTTCCTAGGGGATGATATCTCAGAGGCTAGAGTTGCAATGGATCTGGAAATGATAGAGGCAGTGCTTTCTTGGGATCCACCCAGTAGTGTGATCGAGGGTGTATCCTTGGTTTGGCTGGGTACTACCATAGTTTTTCAGCTGACTTCTCAAGAGTACTGTCACCCTTGTTAGTATTGACAATGAAGGGGATCCTATTCTTGTGGATGTTGAAGTGACATCAGAGTTTCTGGGAGATGAGGCAGAGACTGATGAGTGCCCCCATATTAAGGATAATAAATTAGGGAGATGGGTATATAGTCGACTATGATGCATCATGTACTAGACTATGTTGTTTCCTGATGCTTGAGCGAGAAATGACTAACTTCAACTCAAGGAATTTGAGACAATATAAGAAGAACTATGCTACTCAGGACATTGAGTTATCTTTAGTGTTCTTTGTGATGAATGTGTGGTGGCACTACATGAGGGGTGAATGATTTACAATTTACTCCAATCACAAGAGCCTCATGTATATTTATCATAGAAGTACCTGAACCAGAAATAGTGGGGATGGTTTGAGTTCCTCCAGGAATATGAGATTGATATTTTATACAATCCTTTGAAGGGGAACATAGTAGCATACACACTCGGTTGGATGCCTCTTCTGAAGTTGTAAAGTGAGGTCATAAAGAATCTATTCGTGTTGCAGGTATCCTTCATGGATAGAGATGGAGTGGCTTACCTCCACTCCATGACTACCTCCCCACTCCTTCAGCGATTTCGCGAGGCTCAACATGGAGACAATGACTGCGAGGGTCGACGTGCTCATATATCCTTAGTATATATTCTTGAACGAATTTATGTAGGCATGGAGCACGTCATCCTACATAGAAGATGCACCCTGGAACTAGTGACTCTATGAATGGATCTGTTGATGGACCTTCACACACCCCCTTTAGCATTACATCCTGGAGTGGAAAGGATGTACCAGGACCTCTAGCATCCATATTAGTGGTCGTGGATGATGAAAGCAGTGGTGCAGTTCGTATAATGATGCCTCAATTGTCCACAAGTTATGTCTGAGAATCTGGTACCTGGAGGCTTAGCTCAAAAACTTCAGTTGCTGGAATAAAAGTGGGATGGTATATCCAAGGTCATCGTGACAGGGCTACGACGTACATCTAGGAGACACTTTTTGATCAGAGAGACTATTTAACAAATCAACAAGTCTTCCCACATTTTAGCAACCTGAGAGCAGGGATTATTAGAGAAATTGGCACCCCTATACATACAATATACTTAAGACTTCACGGGGTTCCATCGGAGATTGTATCAGTTCATGAAACATGTTTTACATCCCGCTTATGGAAGAGATTTTAGGAGTCATTCAATAATCATCTACACTTGAGCAATGCATTTTATCCTCATACATATAGATAGATGGACCAAACCATACATACACTTGAGTACATCCATCATTCTTGTATATTCGATTTTTATCATAGTTGGGAGGACCACCTACCATTGGTGGAGTTATCATAAAATAACATTTATCAATCCACTACAGGCATGGAATCATTTTAGGACCTATATTGAAAACCTTGAAGATCACCACAATGCTGTAAATACCCAAGAGAGTTAGCACTTATGGGTCCCGAGTTGAGAAATGCTACCACAAAAAAGGTAAAGATCATCCATGAGAGGATGATACTTCACAAAATATGACAAAAGTCATATACTGACAGGAGATAGTGACCCTTTGAGTTTGAGGAGGAAACTGTGTCTTTATATGGGTCTCAAATAGATGAGGATTATATAGGTTTTCCTGGGTGGAAATCTATCATTGAGGTTCATCAAACATTTGTAGATCCTCTACAGAGTAAGAAGGGTGGCATACCATCTAGCTCTTCCCCCACTGATGCAACAGTTGTTGTGTGTTGCAGTTGAGGAGGTACGTGCATGATCCATCACATGTTATCGAATGGGGCGAGCTGTACAACGATGGTGGGGTGATGTGTGTGGAGTTCCAGAAGGAGATATAGGTACTTCAAAAGAGAGTCCTTTATGGTTGGTCGATTAGTCTGGTTCAAGTCAATTAGTAGCACAAGAATCGTTAGGATATAACATGAGAGAGGGAGGCTCGGATACATGCTCATTACCCCCATATTTTCCACTAGTTTCTTTTAGATTACGGGGATTAAAATCCCTAATATGGGGATAATTTAACAACCAAAAAATTCAATATAAATTTTTTCAAAAAATTATTTGTGATTATTATGTGTTTTTGAAAATATACATCTCGTGATTCCAAGGCCCGAAGAGCCTAGAGAATTATTATTAACTTTTTTAATTTAAGCTTAGAAACCGTGTGGGTGGCGTTTTCTATATTTTTAACTAGTGCTCGAATTAAAAATCCAAGGGCACTGTTGAATATATAGCCCCAAGATTCACTTAAGGGAAGCTTTACATCGACTGGAAAGGGTTAGACAAAAATGTTACATTTTGGAATTTACAAAAAAATAATAAATTAACAAAATATTAAATTATTTTCCTTTTTGCAACCATTGGATATAAAGTAGTGAGACTATATTGCAACATTAATCCATTTAATCTCTTGACTCTTAATTTGTGTAATTGCACCGTTGGTTGAATTTAAAAGGATGTGTAACCACCCCATTGAGATAATTAATGATGTTCATTAATTTTACTGATTAATAAACCTCATTAATTATGGGGTGCATTGATCTTATCCTACCATCTACTTAAACTAATATAGGCCATGGGTTTTGGGAGATCTATGAGAGGAAGATCTCACGAAGCAGCGAAGACTTTCTTCTCCAATGAATAATGTGACAAGCTGATGAGAGTTGGGGGAAATTATGGGAGGTGAAAAGTTCCAACGAACATGTTCAGACATGTACAATCCTTTCTTTTCTGTAGAATGTTCCAACAGATTCATGTTAGGGGGTTATATGATTTATTTCACCCATTATTCCCAGTTATTAGTTATAATGATGAAAATGGGTCAACCATTAAATGGGTTGATCCATGTTTTTTTCTTTAATGTGGATGAATAATGAAGGGGTTTTTATATAATTGTGTATAATGTAAAATGCTTCCCATTTTATTATGCATGCGTGAAGGGAAAGGGCCAAAATAACAATGCCCAGACCCTCTTCGGAACAAAGTTATGACTCAGTAGTATAGTGGAACCAGTGGCCTAAAGAATTGTTTCCGACATGGCGGCACTGGTTATTGAGGAAGTTGACACCTGACAACAACCGACCACGATGGAACTGCAGTGCCCAAAGGTTCCATAGTGGAAATGGGGGTCATTGTCCTACGCCAACCATTTTTTATTAGGGTAGAGAACTGTAGTCGAAGCCCAAGGCGTTGATCCATTGTGGAGCGAAGACCCACGCATGCGGGTCCATTGAGGGCCGGTCCCCATGGATCAGTAAGGGAGGTTTGGTGCCATCTGGTTCTTCTACTGAGCCTAGTGGAGCACTATAGTAGCGCACTATAGAGGAAGGCTACAACATTTAGCCATGGCAGAGGGTGGACATGCGGTTTGTGGGTCCAGAGAGTGACGGGTCCGACGAGACCAACTGGGAGATGTGGCGCCATATGCAATCGCTGCCTTGAAGGCACTGATGGTCGAAGCAAGTCAAGAAGTAGAGAAGACCCCCCCCCCCCATCCATATGTTCGGCTAGTGAGCTGAGCGACTCTACAGTCTAGTAGGCCATGCCCAGCTAGGTGGGCATGGCCGAACCCATGGATGAGCATTCCGGACCTGGCCCGACAAAACCAGGCCAAGCCTCAACCCTTCAGGCCAGGCCAATCAGGATGGTTCGAGTTTGTTCGACCGGATTAGAAAGGACTCATAGCCCTTATTAGAATCGTTTCATTTTAATTGGTGTATATCATAAACCAGACGTTTGTTTGAAAAATTGTCAGCAGCACCTGAACACTTTGGACGAGGATGTACTTTTGTGATACCCCACATCACTTTCAGAGAATGTTGGATCTTTCTCGAGTTGGATTGTATCCAAATCCAATCGGGCCTCAGCACTAAAATGCCAAAAACATACAGACCGGGCATCTGGTTAGTGCGTTGTCTATTGCATTGGATCCCGTATTACAAGATGGATAATCGGGATTCTTTATTTTGATTCTTCATGCCAGTTGAAATAAAACTGATGGCTTTTGGAGTGGTTCTTCGAAGAGCACTACGTACGAAACCCTACAACTGGCTGAGACATAAAGACTGCTAATTTGCAAATATTTTTTACTCGACATCCTATTGGTAAAAAAACTTTGTAACATTGAAAGCCCATGGTTAGGAGAACCTCTTTGTGACTTTAAAGACACATGATACTCGACAGAAGGTGTACCTATGTCTGCCATGGTGTAGAATGACTCTACATGACACGACAGACCCATAGTATGCGATGGATAGAAGTACCTATGCAGTTCAAGGTTAGTGGTAAGAAACATTTTGTGAAACGATAATCTTGAAATACTCAATATAAGAGGTGTTCTTCAGCAGCGGACGTTTTCGTCTGTGTGATTGGTGATGCTATTGTTACTATCTGAGAATATAACTGGTTGAGATGTCTATTATTTGTTCTTTTTGATTGAGATTATGATGTGTGTTTTTTTCTTTTTGGAATTATAGGAGACCTTTGGGGGTATCGAGGTACCTACATGGTATTATTATACTCACCCCTACGTAGGATTTTCTCGCACATTGTTTTGTCTTGTGAAGATAACTGACAGATTTGACTGAGACTCAGGGATCCAGGACCTGACGGTGGATGACGATTGTTGTTAATGTAGTCAGCTGTAGTGATGAGTTGTAGCTAACCATCAAGAGGGATCCTTAGCAGACGAACTAAGGATTTAGTTTTCCATCCTATTGAATTTTTATTTTAGTCGGGCATGTATTTTGGCCTCCTTTACTTTCAGTTTCACTTTTACTCAGTTTCAGTGGTATGTTGTCTCCCATTTTGGATTTGGGATTTTGTTGGGTGTGTGTGTGTGCATACAAGTATCCATGAAAATTACTCCCACTCCCACGATGATGCCTTTGCGGACAGTCTACATCCCCTGGCTTTTGGGAGGCGGGCGTGGGGTAGTCACGACACGGGCCCCGGGGGATATGTCATGAGAAAAAATACCAGTTGCTAATACATTTTGAATGACTTACATTCCAAACAAAGGGAAATTAATTTGTGATGGGATTTAATTCCCATAAAAAAATATTGAATGACAAGTATTATCAATGGGTCACATCAAAAGTACAATATCTATCTCTGCCATAGTTATTAATAGTGGGAACAAACTGTGACAATAATTGTCGCACCTAATACTATTAGCAACCAAAAACTCAACGAAAATACTAATGTCTGAAATTCTATAAACAATCTATACACCTAATCGATTTTCTTTTCATTCACTCATCCATTAACTCTCATTTCTTCTTATACTCTCCTCCTCTTCTCAATAATATTTTAATTGAATAAAATTTTTCTGGGATGAAAATTATCAACATTGATAACATGGTATTAGGGTGTTTTATTGGTTTCAGTTTAAAACTAATTTAATTTATATTACATTTTAAATAATATTTATTTATTATAAGATATTAGTTTTAATTATAATTACATATTTTCATTTTACGATAAATAGTTTTATATAGTAGAAATTATTTATAATTAGATGTATAATGTAGTATTTATTAATAATGTTTTTTAAAATAGATGTAATTACATTAAATTACAATTAATTTTTTGTAATTATTATAATACATATTTAATTATTAGTACATAATGGTAATTAGTATGAATTAGAGGAAATTTTTTTAGTGAGGCTTAAATTATTATAAATTTTTGGTAATTAGTATAAAAAATATAAAATTAGTAAAAAATTGTGGTAATAATTCAGAATTAGTAAAAATTATGTTAAATGACATGGAATTAAATGAATACAGTAATAATTAATTGATCTTAATAATTATTAGTAATATTTTAATGTATTTTTTATTAATTAATTGTAATTATAAATTAATAATTTATATTAATTAATACTGAGATTTAATAATTAATGATTAATAATAATAATTTAAAATTAATAAGTAGAAATTAGCAGTATTGAGAAAAAATTAGCGATAATTAGTAAAAGTCAACATTACTTATTAGAAATTAGTTTTAATTACTTGTAATCAGCTGTAATTATTATAAATTAGTGGTACATATTCTAAATTTATGGTAATTATTAGATGTTGTTGGTTATTACAAAAAGGGTGCGATAAGTAGAAAAAAAGCGATAATTAATAATAATTATCAGTAAATAGTTAAAATAGATTTAATTTTTAATAACTTGCTATAATTTTTAAAAAGTAGATGTAATTAATAAATATAAGATATAACATGAGGTAACTAAAATTTCTTTTGGTAATTACAATAAATTAGGGAAAATTACTAAAAATTATATGTAATTATTAGTATTAATTAATAATTACTAGTAATAATTGGTAGATAGAAATAATTAGTGGTGATTTGCAGTATATAGTAAAAATTACTGATACTAAGTGGTACATAGTATAAAAATTGTAATTAGTAAAAATTAGGTGTACTTTGTAAAAAATAGTGTCACTTATTATATATTTCTGGTAATTAGTAGAAATTAACTAAAATGAGTAATAATTAACAGTAAATTATAAAAATAAGAAATAAATAATGATACATAGAAAATATTACTCGTAATTATAGGTTTATAGAAAAAATCACCAATGACTAGTGGTACATTGTAAAAATTAGAAAAAAATAATAGTACTTAGTAAATATAATTGGCAGTTAGAAAAAAATTGTTTTAATTAAGTATAATAATCTATATGTTGTAATAATTGGTGTTTGTTATAAATATTTTGTGTTAGTAAATATTATATATAATTAGTTAAAAAAATTTAAATAGTGGTAATTATAAAGAAAAATAATTGAATTTACTAAAAAAATTTGTTTTTTTCTAAAAAAGGTAGAAACAACATAAATGCAGTTTTATGTATCACTACATAGTAAATATTAGCGAAAATTAGTAGTATTTAGTAATATTGTTCCATAATTAGAAAAAATTCGGTGAAATAAATATATATTGTTGATAATTATTATAAAATAGATATTTAATATTAATTAGTGGTAACTAGTTATAATTAGTATAAATTAACAAAAATTAGTTGGAATTAACAGAATATTATAATAATTAATAGATTTGAGTAATAAATAATAGTATATTAATGTAGTTTTTTTTGTTAAAAGTAATTATTTATAAATAATATTTAGTTATTAATAGTAATTTTTACTAATTAATGGTAATTATTTATAATTTTAATATAATTAGTAAAAATTACTGGTAATCAGTTCAAATTTGAAATAATCTTTTAAAATAAGTAGTAATTTTTAAAAATTATTGGTATTTTTTGTTATCAGTTGGAATTATAATTATTTATTATTAATCATTAAAAATTTAAGGTAATTATCATATATTGTAGTTAATTATCAAAAATTGTCAATAATTACAAAAAATTTATCGATAAATATTAATAATTAGTGAAAATTACTAAAAATTATCATTAATTAGTAATAAATAGTTCTAAATTAAAATAATTTGTGTAAATTAGTAAAAATTTGCAATAATTAGAGGTAATTAATATAAACACTCAATAATTATTAAAATCTAGTGATAAATACTAAATACTATCATCAATGAGATATACATAGAAAAATCATGCAGTAATTAGATGTAGATAAAAAAATTAGTTGTATTTAGTAGTAAGTTTTGAAAATTAATGTTAAATAGAAATACATAGTAATAATTAGTTGTAGTTAGTGTTACATAGTAAAAATAAGTAGAACAAAAATAAATTACAATAACATGTAATAAATAGGGTCTAATAGTAATAATTATTGGTAATTGGTAATAATGAGAAGAAATTAGATATAATTATCATTAATTTGAAACCATTAGTGGTAATTATTAACAATTAGTTTCAATTAGATAAATTTTCATTAATTATTGGTATCTTTGGAAAATTGTGTCATAATTACATAAAATTAGTGGTATTTTCTAACGAATAGTTATAACTACTTACAATTATATATAATTATATATACTCTATAATTATTTTCGATATATATAGGTAATTAGTAATAAGTGGAGATAATTTGAAATTATTAGTGGTAATTATTTATAATTATCAGTAATTGGTAAATATTTACAATAATTAAAAATAATTAACATAAAATAGCGGTATATAGAAAATATGTTTTAATTTATATAATTCAATATTAATTTTTGGTATGTAAGATATTTTAGAGGCAATTGCCAGAACAAAGTGATGTTTAGTCGTAATTATTCGGAATTAATGGTACACAAAATAATCAAAGTCATACATTGTAAAAACATAATTATATATAATTTTCTATAATTAGTAATTAGTTATTACAAAAAAACTAATGGTAAATAAAAAAAATTGTAATTAGTAAAATATAGGGGAAATTTGTAACAATTAATTTTAATTTTATAATATTTACTATTAATATAATTAATTTATTTTAATTAAATTTGAATACCAAAAACATCCATACCATTAATTTTTTTTTATACTTTTTAAAAATTTCATGTTATTAGTGGTAATTATTGATAATTTGTAAAAATAATCACTAATAATTTAAATGAGATAGTATATAGATAAAAATGACAATATATAAAAGTAGATTATTTTTTTATTTTTTAATATTTTCTTGTTCATATTTATCTATAATCAAATTAATCAAAAAAATTTAATTTTTTTTCAGAGAAATATGGAACCAGAAAGCCAAAAATATACTTTATTAACTAATCTAGTTTGGATAAATATTTGTAGAAATCCATGGTATTTTCGAATAATTCATGCATTCATTGTGCGTGTTGAAATTTTATTATCATTTTTATCATCAAAAGAAAAATTGGTTTCATATGGGAAAATGAATTTCCCATTTATATGATCTAATCTAATGAATTATGTCACTTTTTAAAATTTTGGAGGTTATATATTTCATTTTGGTTTTTGAAAATTATTTTTGAATCAAAATTTCAAATAATGCTCTAGAGAGGATATTAATAATATAGATGCATATCGATAATTCTTTCATGATTTTGTGCATTATGTTATCAATATATATTTTCATCAATCCATAATATAGGATGATATTGATTTCATTCCTAATTTCGAACTATCTCGATTTTATGAGTTGCTGAAATCTAATGAGGATGAAATATACCATGGACAAAAGATACATAAATTTGACACGGGAATACAATTTTTTTCTATTAAATCATATATTGTAATTTATAATAACATCATTGCTGGGATATTATCTTCAGTTTAATCACTATTACCTAAGGGAAATGTTTTTCCTATATATTAATATTTCATCATTAGGTTGGAACATAATTTGGTTCTGGGTTATCAAAATATTAATGTATATTCAAATGATAAAATCATATATTATGGTGAAAATGAGTCATTAGTTATTTTTACTATATTTTGATAATGGATGTACAAAGTGGATTCACTAAGGAATATTAGATTGATTCATGTTAAATAGTTTATTTATTTCATGATTAAACATAGATTACAACCTCTATTTATATGTGAGAAAACAATGTTACTAATTTCATTGATCAAAACACATATCGGTTTATGTTTGAAATCATTGATATATGAGTTAAATTTTTTTAGTAATAATTGTGTCTATACATATGTGGTTGTCAACAAACAAATTCATAATGAAATATCTATTATTGTTGAAAATTAGTGACTTTCCCATAATATGGTATGTACTATTCATGTAGTAAAGTTGAACCAAAATAATTTTTTTGTTTGGTATCAGTGAGAACAATATATTCGTGATGATTAATGGGAAAACATTGGTTTTTGTACTTTAATGTATATTAAATCCAATTGATGTTTATTTTTTATAGAAAAAAAATCTTAGCCAAATTTTTAAAATTGAAAGAGATGGAACTCTAGGAATGATCATAGGTATTAATTTGAAATATATTGCCTCTTCATTACATCTTACTATATTTGGACTTATTATAAACCCAAAATAAGAATTTTATTTATGATAGTTCAAATTTGGATTTAACGAAGTATATTTTCTTTGTTTCTTCAATATTTGTATTATTTATTTTCTCGTTACTTGTTGGATTTCATTCATATTTAATTTAACTCGTTCAATAATATAATCTAATTTATTTTGACACACCTAGTATGACAATGGATAATATAATGGAACAATAAGATATTATTCAATTTTTTAGATGAATAATACTTGATTTACATGATATTGAAAGATCATATATGTTAATGAATCAAAATTCTACTTAGACACTATCCAAAAAAATTATTATTATTATTTTGGATTCAATAGTAGAAAATTGGAATATTTCCACGTACTTATATAAAAAACATTCAAAAATATAGGTATAAATTTTTTTACAAGGGATATAGCCATGATTATATGTCCTATAGCCATAGTTTTCAAATTCAAAGATATATGAAATTTTTTACATAAGATATAGGAATGGTTTTTAAAACCTTGGCCATAGGTTTCATTTCTTTTCATGTGAGAGGAATTTCCTACAAAAAATAATTCGGGAATCCATATTTTCACAGTTTTTAAGAAACTTATGTTGTTTTTAATAATATATATAACAAATTATATATATGTATACCTGAAGCCCCGCTTGGTTTAGTGGTTATGATGTTAAAAAATATTCATGTGGTACAAAGATCAAATTATGGTTGTGAAAAATTATTTTTGGGATGTTTCCACTATTTTTATGGGCTATAACCATGGTTTTAACAATGAAAATAGGTGGGCTATTGCCTTGGTTAAATAAGGGTAATTGTTCAACATCCATGGATGGAAATGATGAGACCTATTTCCATGGTTTTCAAAACTATGTAAATAGCCGAGATAATTTCATTATTAAATCCATGGTAATAGGTTAGAACTTATTTACAGGATTATAGGGCCCATGGTTGGGAAAAATGTGGTTGTATCCAAAAACCATAGCTTTGGTCCATATTTCCATAGTTTTCAACTATGGTAACAAGTCAATTTTGTAGTTATGATTGTACATTTTGGAATGCTATATATTAATGCTTCTAATTATTAATTTGGTGTTGGAGACTATTATAATACTAGATTAAAAAGATATGATAATAATGTTATATGGGAAATACATCTACAAATTATATTTTGTGGTTTTTTGAATTATTATATTTTTGATGTGCTAATAGAAATAATATATTATATTTGAGACATTTTTTTGTGGAATATATACTATGATGCACTTATTTGAATTTAAGAAGAAGTTTTTTTAATTTTATCTAAACTAGAAAAAAAATCAACAATATTTCATTTATTCAATGGAAACATTAATATTACATTTGAATCATGAGGAAAAATGTGGATGGAAAATACAATTACAATAGTGGATTCCATATGAGAGATGTATGGAGAAGCTGATTAAAATTTTAGGCAAAAATTAATCTGTTGAATGGTAAATTGTAGAAGATTACTTATAAAAAAAATTATTTATCATATTACTAATATTTATAACCTGAATATCCATCATAAAATATCTAAATGGGACGTAATGTGGGAAATAATAAAGATAAAAAAATTAAATTATTGGTTTTTAATCATCCAGAACATGGCTTCAATTGAGATCCTAAATGATGGCTTTTATATGATGAAAATCATACGTCTCATACATATGTTCTACTCAATTGTGATAAAATTACATGATTTTTATAGTTATTTATGCAACAACGATTTTCTTAATTTTTATCAATAACATATAAGATATACGTTTTTATATTAGATGATGATCATAACAATATACAGTTTCATGAAAATTATAACAGCTTCTCTTGAATATCATCGACAACAGAATTTTTAATACGGGTTTCAAATACTGGTAATCTTTAATATTTATTGTTTAACATCTGAAATTAGTTTTTAATTTTCTATATTTTTATTTTTTATAATTTTGTATATATCAAAACATGTCAATAAAAATGATAATTGATTATGTTCTTTGAGTAACACACTATACAAAATGATCATCAATTATAATTCATATGTTTAGAATGTTTATTGATTTTCATAACTGCGAATATGGTGAATAGAGAAACAATTAATAATCAGTTATTATCTAAACCATAGGTTCCAAGTGACTCTTTATCCACTCGATGGGGTCACAGATTGACAAGATGGATGATCCCTAACCATATTCTCAAGCAATTTCTCCGTCTTGACATAATTCAACATATCAAGATAGTTTTTTAGTTATGTATTATAGTTAGTTTTAAATACTTTTGATGAATTTATTTATGTAATAATTTCTTTATATTGTTTCTATTTATTTCAAATATTTTCTTATATATATGTGTCGATTGGGAGTTCTTTTTTTTCAGAACTAGTTTTCAATAGAATAGTGGACATTGGATTAGATTCACATCAAAAGTTAGATTCTTATGTTTGAACATTTTATTTTATGTAAATAAATAATAGTTATTTTGATTTTTTTAAATATTAATATCATATTATTTAAAAAATGTGGGGTGCATTGAATCCCATCAATGAAAACATGAATATTTCTATCTCAGAGGTTTGGTTGGATTGTATTCTGAAACACTATCATCGGTTATCTCATAATATAATGTGGGAAATCATGAAAATAGAGAGTTTCTTAGATTTTAATAAGTTTTTATACATGAATGACAAGATTACATATGAAAATCATTTTGGTATGGATTATGATAATTCATGATAAGATAAGTCATTTATTGAAATAATCATTAGGTTGTCAAAAAAGGGAGATATAGGAGGCGACGAGTCTAGGTGGTAGTCGTACATTTAGTACACATTGAACAAGTATTTTTAGTATTTTTTATAATTTATATAACATTAAACGTCGAATGTTTATTTAATAATAATATATCTAAGAAAACATTCTGATGTTATGCAGTTTGATGTTTATAATTGAATGTATAGAGATCTTATATTTAGAGAGATTACAAGTTGTTGAATGCTTCAAATTGTGTTCAAATATAATTATTTTATATTTATAGAATAACTAAATATTATATTTGAACTATTTTAATTTAACATTAAATTTGAATGAATCATATGAAACTGTGATTACTCAAACACAAGATGAGATTCATGCATAGAATGAGATTTAGGCTACATATGCATAATGATGTGATCATTCAATATGAATTCATGTGATTCTGAATGCATTTGAGTAGTTTTCAATTGTTGGTATCTGTTATTGATTAATGAAAAGTAGTTTTTATGGTATTATTCCATGGCTGACATCCATCTTGAGTGGATCTCATTGACATTCATCATCGGGGTCCTCAGACTATGAGGAAAATATGTGTTCTCATAGTTATGTTTTATAGGGCTGCATGGGGATAAGGAATATATCTATAGACAACACCAACATTACCAGTAAGTGTATATGTGATGGAGGAAGGAGAACTAGCACAATATGATCACGGAGTACATTTAGTGGTTGGATTATGGTTTAGGGAAGGAGTCGCCTCCACTCATCATCAAGTTAAACCTCTCACTAATCCTACGCCAACACAATGATTAATACATAAACATTTATTATGTTAAATTTGGAATAATTTTTTTTTGTAACATTACTATGATATCATATATTTACAATTATATTAATTATGTTTTTTAAAATTATATTAAATTTTTATTTTTTTATGATATTTTTTATTTTTTATTTTTAAACATACTTGTGGTTGGACTATGTCCTATTGAAAGTTTTCATTATAGTGTGATGTTAATTCACTAATTAGAAATTTTTATATGCAACCCATATCAAAAAATTCTCTTTTAAATGATGTTTTCAACAATCATGGATTTGTGAGTATATATCCTCAAAAATAATCCATCTCAAGTAAAAAAATGGTTTTGAAATCTCTTTAGGGATAATAAATTTTGAACATTCTACCCACCTAATAGGTGAGTTATTCCTCATAAATAAAAAGTATGGCATTGGCTATCATTCTATCAAGGATTAATCGGTTAGTTTTTCTTAATATAAGATAACATTGTTCATTTTCTTTACATGTTTCATAAACATTATCAATACGATGTATCATTATATTTATAAATAAATTTGGATAATTTTATAGATGTTTAACCAAAATTATTATGTAATTAAAATAATTATAAAATAATATTGTCTGAATAATAATTTCTTTATAAGAAATATAGATTCCAATAGTAAATATTCCAAATAATGCATGTAAAGGAAATAAAACAAGAAAATGTAATGAATACATGAGATCAAATAGGTTTAATATGAATGATTTATAATCAAAGATACTTATACTTTTAAAAAATACCTTTAATAATTTATATGTCAAATTAATTCAAAATCAATACTTTTCAAAACCTCAAACAGCTATATGGGTAGTTTCATTCCATATATGATTTCACATGGATTATAATTACAAATATGGATTTTTATATTATCCATATTATTGATTATATATTGTATATATAATTTTTAATCGGTTAAACATATCACATAATCCTTAATGGTTATGATTCTCGAGTAATGTAGTTGATTTAATCCATATGATTGTTTTGGATAATGATTTATCTTTTCAATTATCGACGAATTATAACTCTTGTTATAGGTTTGATTATCTTCCTAAAAACCCATTTGATGAGATGGATGCTGAGGTGGACTCATTATATACTGTAATATGGATCTTAGAAAACAAAATATATGTGATGTATATGGTAAAAAGTTTTAGTTGTATAATATTAATTAAATGTTCCTGATGAAATGATATAATACAATATACCAACTCATTGTTATGTCCATGTTTTATTTTATATAATGATAATGAGTGTAATATTGAATTATATTATAGTTATTAAATATAGAACAATTCACATGTGATATCAATTGTTAATAATCCTCTTAAAGGTAATCATTGTAATCGTTTAAATGTTAATTACTTAGAGATAAATTCAAAAACCTCTGACTTATGGGTATTTAATAATATGTTTGAAGAAAACATGTATGGTGAAAAATAGTTTCTATGATATATTTTAATTAATAATGTCTGTAGTAGAAAATTATGTTTGTAATGGTGTATGAATTTTCACATTATATTTTGACACATAAAATATATGATTACTAATTCGAATAGTCATATAAATTGAAATGTTTTATTATGTTTCCTATATAATCGTGAATTTAATTTTCAACATTTTCTGAATAAGAACGAATTTTCATTATCTATTAGGAAAAAATGTTTTCCAATTTATAATAATTACTTTTTTTATCTAACTAGTAAAATAATAAATGTTTTAGAAAATATATATATGGATATTATAGTATAAGTTATATAGAATTAAAATATAACGATTTATTCCAATCATTTCTACCATTTAAGGTTCTATCAATAGACATATGTATGAATAATTCATCCATATACACTATAGAGATGAAATAGTTGAACCATTAAATTTTAAATAATTTGTTAATTCATAATATTGTTCTTTATTACATATCACCAAATTAACTTTCATTATAAATTATAAAACGGATGGTACATTATTGGATATCATATTTTTTTATGAATGTTTTCCATAGAGAATAGAAAAGGTGGTGGATTCTGGCATATCATCATTTTTATTTATCACTTTACTCATTAAGGTTATGATTATATAATGAAACAAATGTATGAAAAATTTTAATAGATCGATGTGTTTAAAAAAAATCAAAAATATGTTTGTATAATTAATTTATATTATATTATTATATCATTATACTGAATATTTATGTCATAAAGTCATATATGATGTAGCATACCATGATAAATTTGGCTTAAATATTACCTTAATCATATGATTTATATAATACCTCTCACAAGAAGTCTCAAAACTCAAAATACTAAATAGTTTAGTATATTATAGATTATATACATAATAATATAACATAACTATGATTTTTAACATTTCTCCATAATCCTTCTCCTCAATTCCATTATTATACATCATATATGATATAATTATACTCATAACATTGTTATATAATCAAAAAAACATTTTGAGATAAAATTCATTATAAGGGGTAACATAACAATGACCATAACTCTTTGATTATAGACATGTGGAAATGAATGAATAAGAAATATATGAAATATAAAAATTTTAAATCATTAAGTGTTATCCATAAAAATATCAAATGATAAAACCTTTACCATGGAAATAAAATATTATATGTGAATAATATAACAGGAGGTATAAAATAAGAAAAATACAATGGAATAGTCAGAATCATATGATTTATTTTCCTTATGAATCTGAAAACCCATTAAAATTGTTCACTTATAAAAACATTTGTAGAACTATTCTCTATCACACTAAACCAGGATGGATATAAGTATTTACTAACCATTTCACACATTATCTTTTATGATGTTATATTTACCATAACACTCACCCAATGTGATCTTTTCTACTTAATAATCCATTCACACATCATATTGTGATTGTAGTTAAATGACCTCATTCTCAACCTTTAAAATCCTATCTATTCACTAGTCTGTTAACATAAAAAAAATATGAGTAAATTTCAATTCCATTATACTCACTATTTATGATCCTATATACTCACTAATCTATTCAGATACTATATTTTTGGTATAGATAAATTCTATCAATGTCACTTATTGTGTTCTCGTCTTCTCACTAAAATATTCACAAAAAATTTCGATATCATAAGGAATAACCCATTACCAAATGTGTTAGATGTAAGTATAGATAGTTAAAATATTAAAATTCAATTTATTTGTGTATTACATGAAAACTAGAAATTAATCATCTCATAATGAAATAATATATTACTAATGGGTATTTGAAAATGTTAAAAAACATCACATAAAATAAACATATGAAATCCATGAATATGAAAACACGCTTATTTAAAAAAACCCAAACCTCTATAATATATAATGCTTGATAAAACATAACTACATGATATATATTTATTGGAGGGCAAATATAATAGAAAATATAAACATTTTCATATAAACATTATATTACATTAATGTATAGATTAATATCTGAACATAATTTCTGGAAAGGGAAATATAATAATTTAGAAAAATTACAAATTCATTATATTTAAAAATAAATTATCTATTCAAAAAACAAGGGGACCAAATAGTTTTAAACAATTTAATTCATAACGATTCATTTATAATGGAGAGATAAAAAAGATATAATATTTTCAAATGGAGAAGTTAAAATGTATTGAAATTATTTTCCATAAAAAAAATTATATTTCAACCATTAAAAATATATTAATTTTCTTATAAGAAAAACTGGTGTTGAATATAATCATACTAATTTTTATAGGGTGAAAAACACATTTGAAAATTATAAATTATAAAAATTGAAATCCCACACCGTTAAAAAATGTTTTTTGAAAAAAATGAATAAATGGGAAATCAGGGATCATTAAGGACATTTTTTTACTAAGGATATGGAAAATATTTTAGGATATAATAACACAGATATGGTTGAAAATACATTAAAAGAGACATTAATTTTTCATAAAATAAATGAATTTTCACATGAAATATATAATAAGAAACGAATAAATATTTTTTATGAATATTAATTCCACTATGAATTTTTTTATAAATAAAAAATAAAAATATCATATAATATTAGAGTTATGTCCTGAATAATTATAGTCAAAGAAGGCTGATTATCGCAAAAGGAAATGGTTTTTTTCTATGAAAACCACTTGTTATATATTTATTTTTTAAATAAAATCCAAACAAATGATAACATTTAAAATTAAAAATAAATTTCCTTTAGTAATAGTTAATTCATTATATAATATATCAAATTTTTATTATATAATATCCAATAAATTAAGAATGTTCATAATATAAAAAATGTCTGAAAAAGAAAAAAATTTATATGAAAACCAATATATCATAAGGCAATTTCTAAAAAAAACCATTAAAGAGGGGGAGACATAAAATGAAGTCAAAATAAAAATTTAAATATAATTTATTGATTTATAGGAATAATAGGTAGTGGACACTGAATATAAATTAAACTATGTGCAGAAAACATTTTTGTCCCATTGAATAAATATGTCAGAGAAAACCCTACCTTGTTTCCTGACATTGTTTTTGACATTCTACCCTCTTGTTAAAAAAGATAATAATACAAAATATCATATTTTATATCCCTAATAAAAAAATTTAAATTTTTTAATCAATATTATAATTCATTATCTTTATTATATTAATTTTTTATAGAGTGTTGTTACAATGGATTTTTAATAAATTTAATAATTCTAATCTTGTTTAATAATTTTGATATCGTTTCCCATGAATTTAAAAAAAATTAATTATTTATAAAAAATTTAATAATATGTAATATATAAATAATTTCTTTAATATACTATATAATTTCATTAAGTATTTCATTTGGAAAATTTATTTGGAAACTGAATTTATAGAAACTTAAAAGAGAATTTTAATGACACAAATTCTACATTTTTTAAAATTTAAATAATTAATATTTAACATGAGGAAAAATATTCAATTAATTTTCTTAATAATAGTTTATAATATTAATATTTTTTATATTCCTATATTCTTCTATAATCTTATTTTAGTGTATTATTCATATAGGTGGTTAAATTGACCTTAATAAGATCATGCTTCATCTGAAAGAGATAGTATGGTATATGAGATGTTTATTTTAAAATAATATCATTATAATGAATGAAGAGTGATATTACATTTAATATTATTTTATTATGAACCATAAATTAATATTTTTTATATTTTTTTGAAAAAACAAGCAAAGAACAAACAAATGTTTCATTGAGGTGCCACTAAAAAACACGTATATATGATTACATTCTTGTCCCTCAATCCATGATAGTGGCTAATGGTGGGAATTAATTTGAAATTTCAGATTCATTATTTTCTAATATATTTATAAATTTTGTATTTATTCATACTCTATAACCTTTATAAAATTCGTGAATGGAATAAATGAAAAATAAACAGTTTCTATTCATAAAGGAGGTTGTTTGTGAAACACAATAAGAATGTTCCTCTATTTTATTTTATGAGTATATAATTTATGAAACATGTTTTTCTACTAATATAAAGAAATAAAAATGTTAATGAATCTTATTTTCACATTTATATATATAATATAATTTGGATGAGTATGATTAGGAATAAAAGATAAATATGGAGATTATATTTACACTAGAAACGTGATTTTTTCCATTGATTTCACCTTGAAATTGAATGTATTATTCTAACTATTAGGGAACATTGTAATATTTTTGTGGATAATAGTTCTATGGAGTGTAAAAGGGATGAAGTTTTAGTATTTATTATATAGATAAGTTTGTTCTTAAAAAGGTGTAGTTGATCCCGTTTTACAATATAAGAAAATGGATCTTTTTAAAATACATGTAATACTTTAATATTTGAATGTCACTATTTCATGGTCAATGGTTAAAAAGTATCAAAATTATTTATTTTATTTTTCATTTTGGTAAAAAAATAAAAATTGGCATTCTAATAATATATTTAACAAGATATATGTTTTTTCATTCATGTTTTTTATATTTTGAATATTTACTTTTAATCAAGGTATCTATTCTATAACTAAGTAAAATTTTTTATATTAAATTAATCATAAAACCCATATAACCAAATATGATATTTATGTGTCTTAAATTGTTCTATATTTAATCTAATTGCATTTATAAATTTAATAAATTATCATTTCACATTAAAAACCATGAAAAATAACAATGTTTTAGTAGAAAAATGACATTTTGACCATTATGGATACACAATTTTTTTTATCCATTTCAATTATTTTAATATAAATAATTATGAGTTTATAAACTTAATATATCAATTATATTAAATATTTATGTTTAATTAATTTTATTTAAATTTCATGATATTAATAAATTAAAATCCAAAAATAATTTATTGATCATTATCAAGAGGAATAACATAACTCTAAAAAAGTTAATTTTATTTACAAAAATTATAAATTACCAAATAAAAAATTGATAATTATTATCTTAAATATATTAATTAAAAATTAAAATTTTATTGAAAATAATAATTACATTATCATATGTAGTGGGTAACGAACTATTATTAAGAGAAGATCATTTTAAGCGTAAAATTTTATGATAAGGATATATTTAACAATTCCATTTATTCCTATATAATTTAATATTATAATTTATATCCCTAGAATAAAATTTATATAACAATAAATGATGTCAAAAAACACCTTTCACCGTTTTATTTAATATTTAAAACATAAAAAGTAATTTTCATTAAAATGTAATTATTTTAAAAAATATATATCATTTGATAAAAAAATTAAACTTATATTTTTAGAATGAATGATAAATATTTATATTATATATATATATATATATTATTGAAATGGGTGTTGTAAACACCTATGCCATATTAAAATGATAGTATCATCAAATATTAATATTTTTAACTATTCAACTCAAAAAAACTATTTTAGATAACATCAAAATGAAATCATTAGTTTAGTTTGATATAATGAATTAAAAAAGGAAAATTAAATTTTAAAAATAAAATTAACATAATTGAGAAATTGATATAATTTATAAAAAATATAAAATTTAAATAAAAAGACATTAAATGAAAATAACATTACTAATATTTACATATATTAATTATTTTTCATCTAATGTAATAACTATTACAATTTTTTATTAATTTTTTTACTAAATATTTTTTAATAATAAATTAGATTACTTATTATCATTTTTAATGTTTGGTGTAAAATGTGACTAAAGTTACCAAACCAAAATTATATTTAAAAAAATCTAAAATATCAGATCAATACAAATAATCTAGGATATAATGGAAATTTTCCACAAGATAGTCCTTATAGAACAAAATAATGCAATAGCGTATATTATGTAGGGATAATACCTTGATAGATGTATTTTTAATGATGATGAGTCAGTTTCATCAATATTTCCTTATATATTTATACTCATGAGGCTAATGATTTTTTAAAAAACTATGATCCAATTTATGAATTTATAAACATGACATTTGAGATATAGTTTTGAAAAATTCTATTTTATCCATCATAATTATTCTGGGTTTCGATGACAGATGTAATAATTTAATTATCAGTATTTAAACCCTTTGTAATATAAATTTCTATTTGTTTTTCATCCTAAGGATATAATGTGTTATTATTTCTATACTAAAAATAAATAATAATAATTTATTACCATAATTACTATATTTGTTGAAAAGTAATAAAAGAGTTTAGGATTAAAAACATAAATATGTTAATGAACAATAAATAGGGAGTGATTCTATGTTGGGTCATTATGCACTCTCTTAAAGTGTAGTCAAATAAGAACATACTCAATAAATTAAAATAATTCAAATATATTTTTGTATTAACAAATAGATCCTTATTTATGTATATCTCATAGTTAATGGCGATGTACGAATTATCATAGGAGATGAGCCCAAAACCTACCAGGAGGTAATACAAAGTTTCAATTTTATGAAATAGTCTAAGTCAAATGTTTTTAAAATGGACTCCATTTACACAAACCATTTTTATATCATGGTTGGTGAAGCATAAATATTATGTTCAACCATATATTATGAATACAATATTACATTGAATATAACATAAATATATAATAAAAACAAACAAAATATTGATATTGTATGTGTTATTGGAAGAATACGTTAATAATGTATAATTATGATCTCAAATAAAATTAAATTATATTAATCTCTATAATGAGATCCCAAATTAAATTTATCTCATAACATTATCTATGATACCATTGGGAATAAATAAATATATGAGATAATATATTAGTAATATTAATGTAATAAACACGATAATGAAGCAATGCATATCAACCAAAAGAATAAAATGATATTTGAAAATAAAATGATAATGGATAACGATATGGGAGCATGAAATACAAAACATGGAATCATAATCTCAGGGAAATATTGGATTTTTGAATCAATAAAAAACCTAACATAAACATAATTCAAATAAAAAAATCAAATGAAACATCACATGGTGAAAAAATTCATAGCATGGATTAGATTGAATAACTAATCCATTAAATAATATTAGATGTGCCATATGACTTACCCAATTCATTGGAGAACTAATTAGGTGAACCCACAAAAAAATATACATTAATATGTGGTCCATATAATTTAATAAAACATAATTGATAAACCTAAGGATTAACCATGGAAACAATGTGTTTTGTAATCAATTATTATAGTCTAACAAGTTACAATATCAAAGTTGTATTCACGAATAAATGTATTAAATTATTCAGGGATCTTTTTATATAAATAAAAAAATATAGATGGAAAATTAATTCTATGTGAATTGATGACATACAAATTTGAAGATAACATGTTTTTGAAATATTACATTTATGATGGGTTCTAGGAAAAATGGACAATGATTCACTAACAAGGGAAAATTGAATATTAATATCCTAAAAAAGAAAATATAATATGATATGTTTTAAATGATAAAATTTACAATTTTAGTAAACCTTTATGGTTTAATAAAATAATGTTTGAACATGAAATTTTATATTATGTAGATAGGTAACCTTATATTGAGTATGATTATCGAAGGCTTTTAAATATGGTAATATTAAAAAATTTATATCCCAATTATAAAAATATGAATTACTCTAGGTTTATATGTATAAAAAATAAATAATTAATAGAGTAGAATAAAATTAGAAAAATAACGTGAGAAATTATGATAGGAGATAAGAAACATATCCCATTGAAAATAGGGTTGTTCAGAGAGATCCAACAATTTTGTATCCACAATCACGTTGAAAATTCACATAACACCATGAATAAAAAAATATATTCCTTCATTACTTTATTAAAATCCTATTTCTTTATTTATGTTGTTAACTATATTTATATAATGATTATTTTTTTTGTTTCAATAACATATAGTGTTTAATTATGTTGTTGTGAGGGTGTTTTTTTTGAAGGTAACATAGTCAAATCACACGTGCATAATTGTGGAATATATTTTCCAATGGGAATACAAATACATAAGTAAAATTAAATTATATTCACTTCCATATATAAATTTAAATGATTCGAAATAATGTAATATCTTCGGATATAAGGATTATTCATCTAGTAATAACATTAAGATTACAATGTATATTAATTTAAGTGGTTTAACAAATCATCCTAAAGTAGAAATTATATATAATTAAAAATACATTAATATATTCTAGAATAATTAATTAATCAATAATATAAATATTATAATGTGTTTTTTATTTGTTGTTATTTTATCAATAAAAAACCATGAAGGTGATGGTGAAATATGCCGTACTTCATTTATGGAGGTTATGATCCAACCATATTGTACAAAACATTTTCGTTTTATAAAAAAATACAGGAGGGTAATTTTTTTTATACCTTAGTCATTACATAAAAATTTATTTAGTAAGATTATGTTAACTTTTATAGGGGTCTATTAAATATTTGTAGCGGTAGAATACGAAACAAATTAAATGATGTTACATTAATAATTTATGTTTTAATTTTTTGTCTCTAATGAAGATTCCATTAAGGATCACTAGGATCATCTATGGGGGGAAAATTGAATCTAGGGACATAGATATATTTATATGATGTTAGTGTTTGGATATGATTCTATAAGGTACTTGGCTTACAATATGTTATGAGAATGGGTTGTGAGGGTGGTATTTATATGGGGAGGATATGTGTGTCATTTAAATATTATATCATTAGTTCTTTGGGACATAATATTGTAAATAATTATGATTATAGGAAATATTTAATGAAATTAGTTATTGTGAGTTCATATTAATTAGTATTTAAATCATCACAAATGCTACAAATAATGTATTTATCTTATAATACTAAATAGAGTATACAAGAGTATATCAATATTGAAAAGTTAAATTATTTAAAAAAATTAAAAAAAAATACACACTACCATTTTAGAGAGTGTATATTCATGATATTAAATCATATTTATATAAATAATTTTATAAATATGAAAAAATTAATTTCATAATAAAAATATATTTATTTGATAATTACCAATTTTAATATTTCAAAAAATTTATTTTACTCATTGAAAAATTACATGTTTTTTCAAAAAATTTAATTACCAAAATAAAATAATATAATATTTATATATTTATATAATTATTAATGAAACAAAATAATTTTTTAAATATTTATAATTTTTTTTAAAATGAAGGTAAAAAATTTATTTCATACAGAAATAAAAACCCTTATTTACTCATTTTTAAAATAAAAATTTAATTCTATAATATAATTTTATCTGAGAAAAATTTATTATTTTATACTTACACATGTGTGGATAGTATTCATATAATCTGGTTACTATTCATAACTATTATATTGATATTCCCATGGTTAGATTACTTATCCAATGGTTAGATTAATAGTACAACAATAATATATGTTATTGATATATGGTTTCTATAAAGGATACTAATATATCATATTACAATCATTCAAAACTATATATTATTTTCACTCGAGGCTATATATATTTTCATTTTCATGATGAGTATTTTATTATTATTATTTTCTGATTTATAATTTTTTTTCAGTGAGTGTTGTTGAAATAAATGATAGATCTGATAAAAAGTTTCATATTTTAAAATCCTTATATTATTTTTTTGATCCAATTGTAATGTATTAATATACAATATTATATTATTTAATTTAAAAATAGAAAATTAAAATTAAAATTATATATTTTGATGCTATATGATGTAGGATGGGGCTCTATAAAATACAAAAATTACCAAATATGAAACACTTATATAAGAAGGAATATTCCATTAATAATAAATATTTTACATTTAATACTTAACTCATTATGAAATTGAATGCATGAAATATTATTTTAAAAAATACAGTTCAAACAAATGTGATTATTTCAACTTCATTACTTACAGTAGATCCCATGACATGTAAAATTTATTTATTTGTTTTAATGAACTCTTTTTTCCCTGTTTTGGTTAAAAAAACTTATCTGGGTCTATCGGGATATGTGGTTGTATGTGGAGTTTTCTAGAACAATGGTTTAGTCTCTTAGAAAAATTAGGAACATAATACACATAAGAATAATGATAAGTATTAATTTATTTAAAATATTCATCTTTTTTCTTCTAAATATTGTGTTTTTTCTAATATATATAATCACATGAGGATATATATCAATGAATGTGGTGAGATCAAATCCTAGTAAGAGTATGAATAAGGAACAAATAACAATATAACATAATAATAATCCATATAATCATAATATATGAAAAATATCATCATAAATATAATCAGGGATACAATTGAAATATACATGGAATATGGAAATGCATAAAACAAATGAATCTTGTCATAGTGGTCACATATGAAACGTTGGTTTGAACCAATCTAGTATCATGTTCAAAGATAAAAAATTATTATAATCATAACATCATCATATTAAAAATTACTTCATCATGTTAAGGTATAATAGAAATTATCTAATGAGATACATCAAATTTTCCAATTCATTGGAGGTTTATAGAATTTTGGACCCACCTTTCACAACATAATATTACAAAAATATTTTATAACACATAGAAAATTCTTCAATCATAATCATGATTATTTATAGGGTAAAGAATCTGTTTTATTATGATTTAATCAACAATTAATGGTATTTTGTTTCTGAACTGAAAAACGGATAAACCAATTTTCTAAAAAAATCGTTAGTCTTGAACGGAGAAGAAACAACTCAAGAGTAGTCTATGATGTGTTTTTGAATGAAGAGTTATTTTAGAAAATCATTATATTAGTTATAAATTTAATTTGGAAACATTTAAACCTCAAAATTGAAATATTAATAATAGAGAAATGATATTTATGTAAAATTTGAGTAGAATTCACAACAAAGAACTCATGAAACATGGATAACTAAAAGAAAATGAGTTAGGATTGTAATTACACTAACTATATGTATAAATGAATTCTGTACATGACAATAATATAATTTTTTAAAAAATTATATAAATTATTTACATAACTCTTATACTCATATAAATGTATTTAATTACAGAAATTTTTTATGTTCATTTATGTCCATTTCTATGAGTCATTGAATTCAATTTCATCATTTCCGAAAAGTTTTTCTCATGGTTTTCGGATTGATTCAATAACGTTAAATAATGTAATTTCATTTGAAATGGTAATAATTATCTAGATTTTAAATGATATGGTATTAGCTAACTAAAATATTTTTAAATGGATAAAAAATCACTTGTTTTTTTATTAGAATGATTCAATTTATAAAATTTTAATTATTAATGTTTTGTTTTTTTGGATGGTTTTCGATCACCCAATACTTGTTTTTTTAATCCAATATTATGTCTATATATTAGTTCGAAACCATGATAAAGTTTATAATATAGATATTACAATATTTTTTAACTAAAATAATTGTTTTAAGACCATCAGAGAAAACAGTAATTGAAAATGAAAAATCATCATCCACAAATGTGGTGAACAGATATACCATGGATTTTGTTTTCATTTTCAGAACAAAAGGATTAGAAAAGATATTTTATGGTAGATATCCCATTAAAACAGTTAATTACCATAATATATATGATATTGATGTTATCATGCATCTTTTTCTAGTGTATGTGAGGAGAGTGTATGAAAATAAAGGAAATTAAAAGAGGAGTATGGATTTTACCTCTTTTGTATTCTCCCCATAAAACATTTTTATGCCACACATGTTGGTAATTTCATTGATTCTAATAGATTTTGGGGTGGGGAAGTTAATTTGTATGGGGTTGGGGGTAGAATATGTACATGCTATATTTATTATAATGTGTGTGGAAATGGGGTAGTTTGGGGAGGTATTTACACAGTAGGAGAGGGTGTTTTTATTGGTATACTGATTAATTTATTATTTTGTTTCAATACAATTAATATTTCTGATCAATTTGTCTGAATAAATTAAATATTTAAGGAATTTCTGTACTAATTGGTTCATAAATCATTATAACAAAATTTATAGCTCAAAAATCCATGTATTTAGATTATAATGTTAATTACTGAAAATTACCATATTTCACTATTCACCCAGAATTCAATGGTTTCAGAAAAATTAAACAAAACCATCCTAAATTATTTTCTAATGATTATATTTTAAATATGGAAACAATTTTATGAAAATATTTTTGTATATAAAATAAATTTAATTTCTATAAAAAAACATCATTTATTTTAAAAATTCTTATCTTAATATTATATTCAATTTTATGTTCCTTTGAAAGACTATTTAAGGGTCTATAAAAATTAATTTGATTTATTATGAAACCGAAAATAAATTTATAAATCTATTTTATGAGAAAAAAATTATATTAAATTATTATATTAACTCTTAAATTATAATTAAATAATAACTCTTTATAAAAATTAAAATACTAAATTTCTCATTTTTAAAACATTTATTTACTTATATAGTGACATAAAAATACTATATAATCAATAAGAAATATACACGAATTTTAATTATACTGTTATAGTTGTGGTTATTATTTTAGCAACTAAATTTCTATTCCTAATAGCAAGATTACTATTCCAATAGTCAGGTTACAATTAAAATGGTATTGGTCCCTAAATTATTAATATGACCAATTATTTCAGTCACTATTCAATAAATTATATTTTATATAATTTTTTATTATATATTTAACATATAAATGAATATTATATTATTAAATCTGGTTTTACTCAAATATTATATATAAAATAATCATTTGGTTGGGAATACATGAAAAATATGAATATAATATATTATCAATTAACATAGAATGAATAAATTTGTAATGAAACATATATATTAACTTATTAGTATTTTGGTTTTAATCTAATATATCCATCATAAATTACCTATTTATATTTTTAACCTAAAAGCCTTTTCACATTTATCATAGTGGTTAATAACGAGTTTTTAAATAATTGAAATAATACCACATCATATACCAAAACATTTGTAGATAATTTTATTTTTTTATGCATTAGGAATGGTTTGAGAGAGTATCAGTGAACCATTTTATAGACAATAGGAGTAACACCCCGAAATTTTATGAAAAATATTATTTTTAATTTTATTAATGTCTTGTGTTGTACGCTACACCAAAAGAAGCTTTCACAACACGCATCCTTGACTTGCCTTCCATTACACGCAATCGCGACCTTCCTCGATAGCGTGTGTAGTACGCAATAACAAGTTTCACTAAACAACAATATGCTATAAAAATATTATTAAAACTAGCCGTTATGAATAGTAATAACCAATTTTTGAAATTTTTTAAATTTTGTTTTTCAAAATGGACTTTATTTTTGGATTCGTAATATCCAAATTATCTTAGGGTGAAATTTTGGTACTTTTCGGATAACTTTCATTTTCATACGAATAGTGAAAATTACTAAATTTCAATAAAAAAAAACTTTTTCAATCAAAATAATTAATAGTGATAAATTATTAATTTGAGTGGTTTTAAAATATATTTAGAATATATTTTTACAATTTAATACAATGTTGGTCATTGGATGTAATTTCACATTTAAACCAGACATAAACAAGTGTCAATCTTTTGATAGATATTGTTTCCTAAAAACATGCTATTTGTTTTAATAGAGGGATTTAATTATAAAATTAATTAATGCAACATCTATATTATGAATTTGGTAAAATAGACTTCAATTGAGAATTCGGAATATGAAATATAGCTTACGATGAAATTTTGGCATTCTTCTGAAAAACATCAATTTTTGATGAATAGTGAAACTACTAAGTGGCAGTTAAAAAACTAAATTTTTAATAAAAATTAATTTTACCGCTTCTGTGAATGGAATTTCAAAAATACGAGAGACACGGTTGATGTCAGTAAGTAAAATTTCATTCAATGAAATGAAAATAATTTTTGATGAATAGTAACTTTTTACTTTTATTTACCACGGTTAAAAGTAAATAGGGTAATTAAGGGTACAAATGATATTAATATTACCCTAACACATGTCCTAATCCTATTGGACAAGTGTATCTCGACCAAAATCTACCTTTAGTGTAAAATATTATCATTTAGGCCCTCTTAGATTAGATTAGGACATCTATTATAATTTAATTCAAAGAAGAGTTAAAAGAGTTAAAATCAAAGTTTATTTACTAAAATATTTTTAATATTGGGTTATACATAAGATAAATTCGACTATAAATATTCAATAGAAATCTAAAGTGATTTCCTACAGAATGGAATTTTATTTGTAATTTTTAAACTTTAAATAATTTAATTTAGTTATGACAGAACAATGCTGCAGTAATTACCCTTTTAAGAAAAATTAACATAATTGATGTTATAAATGCACAAATAAATGTAATTTGAGACTTTTTATGACGTAAACTAATTTTATAGGTTAATATTACATGTTATTTTAGATTTAAGTAACTTGTTTTTAACTTATTATTCTGTTATGAATTTCATAAAAATCATGTACCAAATAGTGTCAAAATTAACATAAATTAGTTTTTAAAACAAATATTATATTATCAATTGTTAGTTTATTCCTAAAAATATAATGTTCGGCAAAATGACTTAGATAATGATATATATATTAATAATAAACAACTTGGGGTTCGTTTGGCTTGTTATGGTAAGTTTATTAACCATATAGTTTAGGAAAACAAAAAGACACGGTAAAAGTTAAATTATTTAACATAGAGTTAAATCTAATTGATAAGGTTAAAATAATAAACTAAACATGTCTAAATCCTATTGGATGAGAGGAGTTCGACCCATCCCCACCTTATCCTCGAAATAAATCAATTTGGAGCTATTTAAAACCGAATTTTGCTTTATAATAAAATAATATTTTTAGTTATTCTAAAGGTGCCCCTCTCCTCCCTTATAAAAGGGCACCTCCTCCCTCTCTTCCTCACACAACTTTGAGCCTTCTAACTCGGCCAACCCCTGCCAAAATCTCTTCTCCACTTCCCTAGTATCATCCTAGAGGTCCTGGTCTTCTTCCAAGACCATCCTTAGTTCTTTATGTGGAGGTTAAGAAAAGGCGCGTCCAAAAGATGTAATATCCACTACCGATCTTTTTCAATTTCCTTCTTCTTCAACATCTTCTTATGTAGTTGTTTCATGAAAAATTAATAACCTCACTATTTATTATATACTGATATGTTATTATAAATTTGAAACAACTCTAATTAACCTTTTATCCATCCTACGGAAAAAGGAAATCACCGCACGTGCGTACGTACGGAATACCGTCTCCACGCCGTGGTGTAATCTATTTTCCGTCACCACCTTAATTGGATGGGTATAATGGTGTAATGAGTAAATATATATGATTATTATAAAAGTAAATTGATACTGAAATAGTATAAATACACTTCAACACAATTCCACGACCATGGGAACGATATCATCGCTCGTACGTACGTACGGACAACCGTCTCCACGACGTGATGAGATTCATTCTCAATGATTAACCATTCATGAATGATTATAAAGTATATATAATAAGTACTAATGAAATATATTACTTAATAATGATACTGGAATTATTTTTATTTATATGTATTTCATCTACTTAATTCCATTCAAATCAATAAGGAAACGAAAACAGCGTTCATGCGTGCGTACGGACTACCGTCTCCATGAACGGTGTATTTCTTCCCATTTACTGATTTATTATATATGTCTATTATGAATATATATATATATAAAAATCATGTTTTATATTCTATAATTATGCAGTCATGCTATAAGTAATCATATGAATAATTACAAGTTTAAAACATGAACGACAAATGAGACGATTTTACCCAAAACTCTACTTTAACATTAATTTACAAAAGAACGGTTAATATAAAGTCATAAGTGTACCATATTTTATATAATAACAATTAATATGATTCTTGAATAAGTCAATAAAATGATTTAAATCATTATACAGGAGGTTCAGACACTTACATAGCAAGTCAGACCTTAGGTAAGGGAAATATCACAATCTCATTTTTATCCGAGATTGCTTATACGTTTGTATTTACTGGGGTGTATTTTATCATCCACATCCATGTTCCCTTAATATGTAATATTATTTCCATCCACTTACAATATTTTAAATCCAATTTTACCCTTTAGTGAGTTTTTAGTAAAGAATATGAAAGGAATCTTTTGTCGTTTTTTCGTACGAGGTACTTTTTGACTTTTCAGAAAAAAGTACGATGAATGTTTTTTTAACTTATACGGAATGATTGGATTTTAAAAACATTATTTCCATGAAGCTTCCTATACAAGTTTTCAAGTTTATTTTTAATAAACTTCTTTTATTTTAAAGTCGTATGACATGTTATGAAAGGAAAAATGTTTTTGAAGAAGAAAGGATAGTTTCCTCAAGAATGGAGTTCAAATGTTTTATCAAAATTATTTTCAATCTAAGATAATATAGGGTTCTATTTTTATCCCTATTATTACATTGATTTGATTATGTTTTGAGGGAATCATTTTTATGAAGACATTTACCTTTTATGATTTGTTTTATGATGTCATGATGTTTCAAGAATCCCATTTTTGTTACATGTGTTATGCGGTGATGTATGATTTATGATTATGTGGCACACATAAGAAAGGATTCATTATAAGATGTATGGGACCTATATCTCCCTAAAATGCATTGGGTAACTATTTTATATCTCATGAGATAGACATGGCTGAATCGGTAGGTTATACCGGTTCAGTGAAACAGGACTGGAACGAGGGTGACTCGGTTCAGAAAGGGACTTTTTCCACTAAGATAGTCTTGGCAATGAGTCTTGACTAACAAGAAATGATTCTCAATGATTATGTGTGTATGCCACAATGTGTCATGTTTTATGTTATGATTATTGTGCCTACATTTCACAGCCATGATTTATCCCATGTTATGAAATTATGATCTCTTTTGCAGGTTAAGATTTCAAAAAGCTATATTCTTATGTATATGATGTGATTGATATTTCTTTGGTTTACCCTTACTGAGCATTTGAGCTCACCCTTTTATGTTTTCTTTTACATAGGATATAAAGAAAGGTTTTAGGAAAAAAAAGATCTTTATTGGAGATATTGAAGATCTTTCACCACGATTAGAAGATTTTATTCCGAGTTTCCAAAGACACTAAACTATTACGGCCTTGTGTGTGTGTTTTGTTATGTACTAAGTATTCCGCAAAAGTAATGTAATATCTATGTACGTTAAGCTTCAGGTCTCTACAGTTGGTATCATAGGGAAGGTTTAGTCAACCTTTGGAAACTAGGATACAAAAACGTTAATGAGATCCCTAGAGGTATTTCTATGGTATGTCTAGGGATGTCCCTAAGGTTAAGTATACGTATAGGATATAGTAATAGAATTACACTAACGATCATATAATTAAACCTAAGATGTTAGATATTGAATGTACTCCCCCTTTGTTATGTTGTTTTCCCTAGCATGATTTTTGCCTCTCACACTATTCTTTTTGGGTTTTATACGATGGATGGAACCCGAAGGAACCATGTTGATCAATGAAATGGACAATGCAATGATTGTCCTCCTGAACAAACAAATGTTATGGGAGATGGAGTGCAAAATCTTATTGCTATACTTACATAACCTATACATCATTCTGGACTTCCAAATGAGTAGAGAAGGGAACAATATTCTATTGAGTCCTTCATGAGGCAACGTCCACCTTCTTTAACTGGGTCTTCTGATCAACTTGTTGCTGAACAATGGATCAGTACTACTGAAAAGATATTTCCAGTTCTTCAATGTTCTGAACATGATAAAGTCATCTTAGCAGTATATTGTTTGGAAGGTGAAGCTGATCAATGGTGGAATCTTATCAAGAATACGAGGCCAAGAGATGAAATTGAGTCCATGGAATGGGACGAGTTCAAGAACTTGTTTTTCATTAAGTACTTCCCTCATATTATTCGAACAACGATGGAAAAGGAGTTTCTTGAGCTGAAGCAGAAAGATGATGAATCAGTTGGTATATACGAAGCAAATTTTACACGACTTGCAAGGTATGCATCTGGCATTATCATCCAACCTGAAAGTAAAGTTGATCGATTTTTCATTGGCTTAAAACCAAGTCTTCGAAAGGCATTAGCTATAAGATACTTCAGTAGCTATGACGAAATTGTGCGTTGTGCTATCAAGGTAGAAATGGAAGTTGGTGTTACATATCCATCTCATGGTTTTGACAAGAAACGAAATATTGAGTTCAAGGAGAAATCTCAGAATAATGGTGAAAAGAAGATGAATGTTTCCTTATGCACAAAGTGTAGAAAGAAGCATGGTGGAGATTGTCTTAAAGGGGCTAGAAAAAGTTTGAAGTGTGGAAAAGAAGGTAATCGGGTAGCTGAGTGTCGAAGTAATGGAAAAAGGGTTTCTAATGATGTGAATAAAGCAAACACTGCAGAGAACGCACCACCAACACTTCAATGCCTCAAGTGAAAGGAAATGGGGCATTATGATAATAAATGCCCTAATCCAAGGGTTAGTGATGATCAATATGAGCAACCACTGAAGGCAAAGTACAAAGGGAAGTCACATGCGATCACTATTGGCGATGTTGAATATGACAACGATGTGGTGGAATGATTAAGTGTTTATGTAATGGGATTCCAAAATAATATTGTATCATGGAGTATTGGAATATTTATGTATTGGTCTAATGTGGTATTCAAAGTAATTGATATATTTTTGGAAATAAGATGATATGCGCATAATGAAGGGAAAACGAGAAAATGAGATGTTTAACAGTATTCATTAGCTCATGATTGATATAAGGACTAAGTGATATCATGGTTTGAGTATATATAATTTTGAGGATTTTGGTATGTGGAAAGTGTTAACTTTTAACTGCATTCATTTTTTCACTAAGGTATTCAAGAGAATACATGATTAAGGACTTTGAATGTCTGGAATGTGACCAACAAAACATATCTTATCATATATGGGGATCAACGATGGTGTTAAATCTATGGTAATCGTTTTCACTATGTTATGAGAGTGGAATGCAGTATTATGGATAAGCCTAAATATTAGAATGGATTATGTTGGACATAAGTTAGTATTGTTTAAGGATAGATGTTTTTTTGATGGGATTTTATAGTAATATAGTTTTAGAAAAAAGGCATCCTGCAGGACGGGCGACATCCCATCACGTCGGACAATGCTGTGGAAATCGAACCAACAATCGAAGTACGACTGGCCTTTATCACCTACCACTATCCTACAGGAAGTCCCTGTTTAGTAGAAACTAGTTTTATTATATTAAGCAGTATGATATATGAAGTATAAGTCCATTTTAGGAACCATTTATGATTAATCTCACTATAGATCGACTTATGTATATAATTTCATGCTAAACTTTTGTTTGAGACAGATGGAATGACCCGTTATTCTATCACATGATCTAATAACACTTCATGAATAACAAATTCAACTTCATTTATTTATGAGATGAAGTGGAAATTGTTTAACGCACGAACAACAGTGAGATTGTACCAAAATAAATTAAGTATTTATTCTAATTCAAATTTTCAACTTTAGGGAAGTGATCTTGAAAACCAAAAATGTTGAATCATATGGTACCTTATATCATCACAAATCTATGGATTTGTTATTACTGGATTTTCCATAGCCATGTTCTCTACCACTCTCCATTAGGACATGATGGTTAGATTTCACTTCCATATCCATATTTTCACCTATGTGGAAACCCAGTGATTAGATTATTTGGGTAACCATTACGTTTCATACTTTTGTTTTTAAATATTGGTTTTGGTATTCCTTTTTACGATGTGGGTTTCTATTAAAGAAACTTTCGAATAGTAAACCATTTATAACCCCCAACGAATTTCGAGGGCGAAATTCTTTTTAAGGGGGGTATAATGTAACACCCCGAAATATTATGAAAAATATTCTTTTTAATTTCATTAATGTCTTGTGTTGTACGCTACACCAACAGAATCTTTCACAACATGCATCTTTGACTTTCCTTCCATTACACACTATTGCGACCTTCCTCGATAGCGTGTGTAGTACGCAATAACGAGTTTCACTAAACAACAATATGCTATTAAAATATTATTAAAACTAGCCGTTATGGATAGTAATAACCACTTTTTGAAATTTTTTAAATTTTAATTTTCATAATGGACTTTATTTTTGGATTCTTAATATCGAAATTAGCTTAGGGTGAAATTTTGGTACTTTTCGGATAACTTTCATTTTCTGATGAATAGTGAAAATTACTAAATTTTAATAAAAAACAACCTTTTTAATCAAAATAATTAATAGTGATAAATTATTAATTTCAGTGGTTTTAAAGTATATTTATAATATATTTTTACAATTTAATACAATGTTGGTCATTGGATGTAATTTCACATTTAAACCGGACATAAACAAGTGTCAATCTTTTGATAGATATTGTTTCTTAAAAACACGCTATTTGTTTTAACAGCGGGATTTAATTATAAAATTAATTAATGCCACTTCTATGTTATGAATTTGTTAAAATAGACTTCATTTTTGAATTCAGAATATGAAATATAGCTTAGGATGAAATTTTGGCATTGTTCTGAAAAACATCAATTTTTTATGAATAGTGAAACTACTAAGTGGTTGTTAAAAAACTGAATTTTTAATAAAACATAATTTTACCGCTTCTGTGAATGGAATTTCAAAAATCCGAGAGACACGGTTGATGTCAGTAAGTAAAATGTGGTTCAATGAGATGAAAATAATTTTTGGTGAATAGTAACTTTTTACTTTTATTTACCATGGTTAAAAGTAAATAGCGTAATTAAGGGTACAAATGATATTAATATTATCCTAACACATGTCCTAATCCTATTGGACAAGTTTATCTCGACTAAAAACAACCTTAAGTGTAAAATATTATCATTTAGGCCCACTTGGATTAGATTAGGACATTTATTATTATTTAATTCAAAGAAGAGTTAAAAGAGTTAAAATCATAGTTTATTTACTAAAACATTTTTAATATTGGGTTATAAATAATATAAATTAGACTATAAATATTCATTAGAAAGATAATATGATTTCCAACATAATGGTATTTTATTTGTAATTTTTAAACATTATATAATTTAATTTATTTATGACACAACAATGATACAGTAATTACCTTTTTAAGAAAAATTAACATAATTGATGTTATAAATTACCAAATAAATGTAATTTGAGACTTTTTATGACTTAAACTAATTTTATAGGTTAATATGACATGTTATTGTGGATTTAAGTAACTTGTTTCGAACTTATCATTCTGTTATGAATTTTATAAAAATCTTGTACAAAATATTGTCAAAATTGACAAAAATTAGTTTTTAAAACAAATATTATATTATCAATTGTTATTTAATTCCTAAAAATATAATTTTCGGAAAAATGACTTTGATAAAGATATATATATTAATAATAAACATCCTGGGGTTAGTTTGGCTTGTTATGGTATGTTTATTAACCATATAGTGAAAGAAAACAAAAAGACACGGTAAAAGTTAAATTATTTAACTTAGAGTTAAATATAATTGATAAGGTTAAAATAATAACCTAAACTTGTCTAAATCCTATTGGATGAGAGGATTTCGACCCATTCCCACCTTAGCCTCTAAAAAAATCAATTTGGAGCTATTTAATGCCGAATTTGAATTTATAATAAAATAATATTTTTTGTTATTCCAAAGGTGCCCCTCTCCTCTCTTATAAAAAGGCACCTACTCCCTCTCTTCCTCACACATCTTTGAGCCTTCAAGCTCGGCCAACCCCTGCCAAAACCTCTTCTCCACTTCCCTAGTATCATCCTAGAGGTCCTGATCTTCTTCCAAGGCCATCCTTAGTTCTTTAAGTGGAGGTTACGAAAAGGCGCGTCAAAAAGAGATAATATCCATTACTGATCTTTTTCAATTTTCTTCTTCTTGAACTTATTATTATTTAGTTGTTTCATGATAAATTAATAACATCGGTATATTTTATATACTGATATGTTATTATAAATATGAAATAACTCTAATTAACATTTTATCCATCCTACAGAAAAAGGAAATCACCGCGCGTGCGTACGTACGGAATACCGTCTCCACGCCGTGGTGTAATCTATTTTCTGTCACCACATTAATTGGATGGGAATAATGGTGTAATGAGTAACTATATATGATTATTATAAAGTGATATTGATACTTAAATACTATAAATACACTTCAACACAATTCCAGGACCATGGGAACGATATCATTGCTCGTGCGTACGTACGGACTACCGTCTCCACGACGCGATGAGATTCATTCTCAATGATTAACCATTCATGAATGATTATAAAGTATATATAATAAGTACTAATGAAATATACTAACTAATAATGATACTGGAATTATTTATATTTATATGTATGTCATCTACTTAATTCCATTCAATTCAATAAGGAAACGAAAACAGCATTCATGCGTACGTACGAACTACCTTCTCCATGAACGGTGTATTTCTTTCCATTTACTGATTTATTATATATGTATATTCGGAATATATATATATATAAATCATGTTTTATATTCTGGAATTAAGTAATCATGCTCTAAGTAATCATATGAATAATTACAAGTTAAAAACACGAACGACAAATGAGACGATTTTACCCAAAACACTACTTTAACATGAATTTACAAAAGAACGGGTAATATAAAGTCATAAGTGGACCATATATGATAAAATAACAATTAATATTATTCTGGAATAAGTCAATAACATGATTTAAATCATTATACAGGAGGTTCAGACACTTACAAAGCAAGTCGGACCTAAGGTAAGGGAAATATCACAATCTCATTTTTTTCGGAGATTGCTTATACGTTGGTATTTAATGGGGTGTATTTTATCATCCACATATATGTTACCTTAATATGTAATATTATTTCCATCAACTTAAAATATTTTAAATCCAATTTTACCTTTCGGTGAGTTTTTAGTAAAGAATATGAAAGGAATCTTTTGTCGTTTTTTCGTACGAGGTACTTTTTGACTTTTCCGACAAAAGTACGAAGAATGTTTTTGTTAAGTTATACGGCATGAATGGATTTTTAAAACATTATTTCTAAGAATCTTCCTATACAAGTTTTCATGTTTATTTCTAATCATCTTCTTTTATTTTAATGTCGTATGACATGTTATGAAAGGAAAAATGTTTTTTATGAAGAACAGATATTTTCCTCATGAATGGAGTTCAAATGTTTTATCAAAATTATTTTACATCTAAGATAATACGGGGTTCTGTTTTTATCCCTATTATTACATTAATTTGATTATGTTTTGAGGGAATCATTTTTATGAAGTCATTTACCTTATATGATTTGTTTTATGATGTCATGATGTTTCAAGAATCCCATTTTTGTTACATTTGAAATGCGATGATGTATGATTTATGATTATGTGGCACACATAAGAAATGATTCATTATAAGATGGGTGGGACCTATATATCCCTCCAATGCATTGGGTAAATATTTTATATATCATGAGATAGACATGGCTGGAACGGTAGGTTATACCGGTTCAGTGAAACAGGACTGGAACGAGGGTGACTCGGTTCAGAAAGGGACTTTTTTCACTAAGATATTCTTGGCAATTAGTCTTGACTAACAAGAAATTATTCTCTATGATTATGTGTGTATGCCACAAAGTTTCAGGTTTTAAGTTAGGATTATTATGCTTACATTTCACAGCCATGATTTATCCCATGTTATGAAATTATGATCTCTTTTGCAGGTTATGATTTCCAAAAGCTATATGCTTATGTATATGATGTGATTGATATTTCTTTTGATTACCCTTACTGAGCATTTGAGCTCACCCTTTTATGTTTTCTTTTCCCCAGGATATAAAGAATGTTTTTAGGAAAAAAAGAAGATCTTTATTGGAGATATTGAAGATCTTTCACCACGATTAGAAGATTTTATTCTGAGTTTCCAAAGACACTAAACTATTACAGTCCTTGTGTGTGTGTTTTGCTATGTATTAAGTATTCGGCAAAAGTAATGTAATATCTATGTATGTTAAGCTTTGGGTCTCTACATTAGGACAATGTATATCTATTACAGTTCTATATCTACATATAATATATCAAATATGTGTAATTGTTTTTAAACAACACACTTCATATTTCAAAAATATAATAAGATCATTTTCTATACTTTTTATTAACCCCAATGTTCTCACTATATTAATCCAATATGAATCCTCAAATATAACATAACAATTATCTAATAAAAAATATAGTCAACCAAGTGTTTAACACACATTATTAAAAGAAATTTAATCTAACTATCCATGAAACACAACCCAATGATCGAGATTCCTAGTGCCTTTTGTATACTATATTTATTAAACATGTATACTAAACTAAAATAAGAAATCAATAATTTAGTCACCCTAATGATCTCTAAAATACATAAGTGAAACCAAAATATCATTGGATGCATGGGGAATAGAAATAATGTAATTTTCTATCAATACCAATAACAATATAATGATAATGGACAATCATAACACGTGAGTGAAAATTAATAACATGACATCATAAAAGAAAAGGATCATGGATAATCACATTAGAGAATAACATACGAAACAAGTAATCGTAATATTAGAGGAACATTTTGATGATAAATTAACCTAAAATAAATAATAATTATAATTCAAGGATAAATTCTAAGATAAAATTATATAGTTGAAAAGTAATCATCATTAAATAACATTACTCTTTAATCCCATATATATTATATCATGATATATAAATATTACCCAATGAATTGAATAACTATATGAATACCCATTGTATAATACACATGGATACATGTGCAACATAGGTACACCAATCATAAGGAATATACATAAGTTTTACCCATGGAATTAATTAGGATTCATTGTCGTATATTACAGCATAATGAGAGAGAATATCATTATAATTTTGACGAAATAAGGGATTAATGATTTATAGGTCATTATATGATAAATAATGAACTATATGATATTAATATTATGTCCATGTGAGATTAATAAAGAAAATATAGGGAGACGGGATTTAGGAAATATTTGTTTTACTATGTGGATTATATTATAGGATACAAACAAATTAATAAAGTAACATAGAATATTAAAACAAAAAATTGTACTAAAATGGGCATTATAAAATTTAATGATATATTTTTATAAAACTATATGGTTTAAATGATATTATGTAGTGGAGCGTGATATGTGTTATGAAATAAATATGTTCCCATTAATCAAAATTTACAATTAATTTAAATTTGGAAGGGAAACATTAAAACATATATATCCCCATCAAGTAAGAGCTGATTAAGATTGTTGTAAATGTTTATGATATATACTTATAATATATATATGTAACCAGGGAAAGTATAGAGAAGAAATGGGGGTAGAGTGAGGGAGGGAGAAATTATTTCCCAATGAAAATAGAGGGATTGGGATAGATCCCATAACTTACTTTTCTTAACCACTATACACATCCAAATAACATACTAAATAATAAAATTAGAATAAATATTTTAATAATTAAAAAACACTTACATATATATTTAATTTAATATAATTATATTATCTTTATTTAAAAAAATATTAATTACATGTAGTGATTAATTTTGTTTTTATGAGGGAATTCATTTCATGGTACCAATGACAAATCACATGTGGATAATTACATATGTTCTTATATAATTTAACTATAAATCCAAACATGAAATGAAATAATTTTAATGACATAAAAATATTTAAAAGTTATATATATATCTATATTTTAACCACAATTTGGATGATCAATTCAGTATACATGATAACATTACATGACATCTTCGTTAAGATATTTTGGAAGACAATTATAAATTATACTATATTTATTTAATTAAAAGTAATTTTAATACGTTCATTAATGATTAAATAAGGATTAAAATATATAATCTCATCATATTTATCTATAATGTTATTTCTATAACAACCCATGAATTTTATATAGATAAAAATAAGTATGTAGTTTAGGTTTTTGGTGTTCCTACAATATTTTGACCAACAGTTTTGTTTTAGAATAAAAATTATATAGTCAAAAAGGATAATATTGAACTACATTAATAACATAAAAGTACATTTATAATTATGAATCTTCGGGGTATAGTTTGAGGGTAATAATCTTTCTGCGATAAATGAAAAATAAAATTTAAATATGTTTAGTAGATAATTTACTTATACCATTGGCATTGTCCATTTTAGCTACCAATTAATGATTATTAGGATGGAATTTCATGACATAAATTATTCAGGTTGTGTTGCTTGAGATAATAGGAATGTTTTTTGTAGATTTTGGATAATCTCGTAGGAATATAATGTGTGAGGATAATGGTTGTTGAGGATTTGTATTTATATGTGGAGGGGAGGATAGTTTTAAGAATATTATATTAATTACATTATTATTTTTTCTTCATAACTGTCATTAATGTTTATTTAAACGATTATATATAGTAATTATTGCATTTATCTTTTAACAAATGGTTTCTTATATCATCCAATTTTAAAATAGCCATGTATTGAATATATATTATCAATGCTCATATTTTTCTACATTTTACTATTCAACAAACATTTAATTAGTTTAGAGAAAAAAATTCACCATAACTATTTTCATATGGTTAGATTATATATTTTAAAAGAAATACCATCAAATAAATTTATATATTTGATAAATTTTATTTTCAATTGAAATTATTATTTATTAATAAATTACTAAATAAATGTTAAAATAATTTTTCATACCCTTGGAAAATTTATTTCTGACATTTAAATATTATTTTATTTTTATAAATAATTTAAATATTAATTTATTAATATATTTTATATGAATTTAATATTATATATAATTTTATTTGATATAAAAATTCATTTAAAATTATTACATTTTGTTAATATAAAAACCCAAATTTTATCATTGTTGATGAATTTATTAACTTGAAAAATGAAATTTTATAGGAAAATAAATTATTATTTTAATATTTTATTACAGCAGATATTATTAATATAGATAGTTTTCTAATATTAATGGTCATTATTTCTATTTCAATGGTTATATTATAATTCTTATAGTCAGATTACAATTCCAATAGTAAAATTACTCTTCCAATAGTAAAATTTTTTATGGCCGCATTTTCCCTATGATTGAATAAATAACTCATATGTTATTCCTTATTATATCAAATTTATATTATATCTGGTTTTTTATATTTTCATTTTTAAGAGGATTATTTAATTTAAAATATATTTTTTCATGTGAATTGTTTTTTTCATTAGATTTATTATACTTTTAGATCAAGAAGACAAAATATTTCATAATATTGTTAGCTTGCATTCTATTTTTTATCCCAATGTAATGCTTTCAATCCATATGTCCTTATTTTTTTTATAAGTTAAATTTGAAAGTCAACAATATAATGTTATTTTATCATAAAATTTGATTTTTTATCATACTATAATACTAATTTTCTAAATAAAAAAAATTTAAATAAGAAATTAAATTACCTTGATAAACAGTTTAGTAGTTATATAGGGTGATTACCACATAGTTTAACTATCTTTTACCATGAAATATTTAATTTATAGAATAATATCATATGATAAACCAAAATTGGTTGTAAAAAATTAAAAATAATTCAAGTTATTGAATAAGTATATTTATTATCATTAATCTCTAGAATAATTTCTACATATATTTTTTATATAATAACTTCATTCATTTATTATGTGATATATATATAATCATTTCAAAAATTATTAACATAAAATTAATTTCTTCATTGATATTTATATTATATGGTGTGAATGTTTTAAACATCCCAAATATACTATATTTTTATGAAAGTTTCAATGGTCCACTTATGAACATGCTCAATATTCTCAGAGATAGAATATTCATTTTGATCATTCAAACGATGATACTAGTTTCATCAATGAAATGATTGTTTCTGTTGTATATAAATGTTTAGTGGGATTATAATTATTTTTCTACATATTATAGGAATTAAATACTTTATATATCAGTAACAATATTCCAAAAAATCACCCTATTAAAATGATGATGGTTTGGTTCTTCTAGATAAAATATATTAGTGAATCATACTACATTCTAGCTGCGATGATAAATAAATAATTATCTATGTTGGTATATGGAATATTTATTAAATTGGAATTAATAAAATAATATGTAGTTTTTTCATGGGGAACTCAAAAAAAACTATCCTTTACTCATTTTACATGGAATAAATCATGGTATGTTTTATAATTCATTAAAATTGTTATCTAGGATGGATAGAGTTTTCTAAGGTTCTTCAATAATATCTTTCATTTATAACATGTTTTGTAATCTACCCAATATCTACTAATCAATATAATGTACTTTTATACATTAATACAATCATGGTGAGATTCATTTGATTTTTATGATAAACATCCATTATTACATTAGAATGAATACAGATTTGTTCAGTATATATAGTGGATAATATCATCTCTAGGAAAAAGGTTACTTAGATACTTTTTTACAATATGAAAAATTGGATACACATCATAACATACATTCATGATTTTCCTGAATATATGTGATATTAAGTTTTTTTGTTTCATAAATCCACCCAAGAAGACTTATCTATGGAGGTATAGTACATCATGACATCAGAAGAATTGAAAGAAACAATTTAGAAAAATATTCCTTTCTAATAATTGAGTGGATCCTAATATTTGGGAAGAAATAGAGAAATATTGTAATGGCAATGGAACCATTCCTCATGCTATGTAATACCAGTCGATCCAGATCACTACACATAATCATAAAAAATATCATCTTTTATAGTGGACCATTGGAAAAGGTAATGTAATTATCATTATAGTGGACATAAATGGATATATAGCAAATCCATTATAATCATGTTATCGTATTAGAAGAATAAGATTTATTTGCAGTCTTTTATTATCCAATTCATAAGAGACTAATGTAGGATTTATAAAATACATCATGGTTTTGTTATAAATAAAATTTTTCTTTATCATTTCCTCTCATGTAATATAATTTACATTACCATAATGATAAAATTTTGAAATCACATCAAATTTGGATATTTATATGTCCTTAATGAATAATCCTCATAATATATAATGGATTGTGATGATATATTCATGTTAGATTGTATATATTAAAAAATCAATATAAAATTATTTTATATGATTTATGAATATTTGGTTACTAATTTAATATGTAGTAAACTATTACAAATAAATAAATACTAATGTACATCCCATTGAATTTAATAAGCTCAATGATAAAAATATATTTATTTACTTATTGTCAATACTTCTTACCTAAGGTCATTAATATACCCATAATCAAAAAATTAATATATTTTTAAATTTTTTACATCAATTAAAATGTGACGGATATATTCATTAGGTCATTCAGTATGTCGTTGATCATGTCATCCGTTGTAGTGAAGCAAATATTGGATTTTTTATATTGATTAATGAGTAGAAAAATCAATAAATTGATATAACTATGTAGAGAAAAGTCAAGGATGTTATTTTTCATGTAATATATTATGGTTTCATCTACATGGATGGGGGAAATGGGATGTACTCATTAGTTATGTGAATGAAATTTGATTTATTCCCATAAAAACTAAGAATCTTTGGAAAAATCACCATATTTTAAAATTATAAATAATTGTTTTCTATTTTTTATGTCATGTAGTCACTCCATGTAATAGGACATAAGAGTTTATATTAATAAATATGATTTATATGACATATATTTTGGTGGAAAATATTGTATTGTGTTATGATTATGTATTATTTACATCAATCCAAACACCTTAGAAACATGAGTAAGAATGATTTGTAGGATGATACTATTTACATTGATATATGAAAATAAGGTTTCATACCAATTTTCAACACTATTAATGATCAAACGAATGCACTATTGTTAATAGATAATAAATAAATTTGTATGCTAAAAAGGATTTTGAAAAATTCATAGGGTTTGATAATACAACTTCCAAAATTAGTTTTACAATTATTTATAATTAGTTTTAATTATTATTGTTATGTAAAAAAACTTTTTTAGTTAATGTGGGTAGTTTTTTTATATGAAACAAAAAAGTGTTCAGAAAATTTTAATTAAATAAGGATACCATTTTTTCCCAAGAATCATTATTCATGATAGAAGGATTAAATTGAACAATATATTTAATGAATAAATATATCAAACACCCCCTCTAAACATTTTATTCAAAAATTGGAATTATACAAATCCTGAATCTAAAATTAATATCTATAATGAATATATCAGTAGAAATTTAGAGAAAACTATGTGTTACAAATGAATATTATATCCCCATTTTTTAAAGGAGTGTCTAGATTGGAAATATATAGGATTATTATCACACCTATTGGTGTGTGTGTGTGTGTGTTATAGTTTATTGGGATCACCAGTTCTATATATTGTTTTCTATAGATACTTTTATCTAGAAATGACATTCATTGTTCCATAGTGAAGGTTCTAGCACCCCTTCCTCCATTTGGTGAACTCATGATATGATAAAGGATAATTTATATGTTTGAATATTTCTTGTAGTAAGAGGTTTAGTTCTATTAATTTTTGTATTGTAATTAATCCATATCTATGTTGATAGATTCCTCATGAACTGTTATATAGGTCCACCTTGACCATTTTTCAATGAATATTGATTTTTTAAAGATACATTAGGATGTGTTTTTATTTTCTTCTAAAAAAATAATTAATGTAATGAACCTAAAAATGACCTCATATCTAAAGATTCATTTCATCCCTATTATTGAATATAGGGGTACAACTGATAACCATGACCACATTTTAGTATCGATTGTGTCACCAGAGTAAAGTGTTTATTTTTAAAAATTATAAAAACGATAATTTATATTCAAGTATAGTCATCCTTAACATAGGGGTAAAAATATTATCATATTACCTATATAATCAAAACCCATCACAAATCTACCACCATCATATATTACAACCTATTTAAATATCTGACACACCATAATCCGCCACAACGAACACCAACCAGAGAAACTCTAAAACACATTATTCAATTAAAAATTAATTATCAATTCAAAATTTACATAACAAATTTTCTACATATTATATATAATATCATTATCCATACCTATTTAACATATAATAATTTATTTATTCAAATAAAGAAAATTTTAAACCACAAAATTCAGATTTTTGAACAGTAGTTGAATTTTGTAATAAATAATCACAATCTAAATTCCTTCAATTCATTTATATAATTCTATACTCATCCAAATCCCTAAGATACTACGACATAAAAATATTTTTTGATTAATTCCAAAAATATGTATTCACGACCCTCTCTAAATCAATATCCCTAGGGATACTTATAGGGAAACTGATGGATATTTATATATGGTAAATTATTTTTTTAAGGATATTTTGAACCCCTGGAGGTCTTCCATCCATGAGATTTTTTTGTAGTGAATGAGGAAGGACATATTATTGTTTAATAAACTTTAATAATATTGATATTATTTTGGTGTTTCATCTAATAGTTTATTTGTGTAACCATATTTCTGGATGGGTTATCGATGAGTTGTGAGGTATGTTTTTCAAATAGAATTTATCAAAATAATACTTCAGAGACTTTAAAAATTTTAAATTATTAATTAATCATGTATTGAATAACATGATATCATTTAGATTCTCTATTATCCAATATATTTTTTAGTATGGTTTAGTGATCATATTTTATTGATATGTCATCTAGGATGGGTGACTAATCAAATGATAAGGTGTTTGTAAAAATAAATAATTAATATACTTAATAACCATTAGTAAAGAACAATATTGTATATATAATTGTTTATTTATCTCATCAAGGATCCACTACATGATCTGATATATATATTAAATGATAATGGATTAGTGTTTATTAATAATAGAAATAGGTTCAGCCTAGGATTACTGAGCGATGAAATTTTCATTCTTCTATGTAATACTTTGTGTCGTAACATTGATGATAATTTTATAATACAATATGTAAATTTAAAGAAATATTATAAAAAGGTGTAATTTCTTTTGCTGATTGATAGGGTTTGTTAATTCTTCTCAATTATTGATAATTATCTTTTTATATTTTGTTTATGACGTGATACAACATTTATTACTCCACAATGGGATATGAATGTCATCACATATTATAGAATGTGTTAATATAGTAATAGGATAACCCTACTAATATGATTATCATTATATATATACACTATTGTTTGGTTAACTAATCATATACCATGTCCTATTAGTGTTTGAGAATATTTATATAAAATTCACATAAACATTTCACTATGAATGGCCATAATAAATTTTCCATTACCATGATAAATGGTTTTTTATTACCAATTCTACACATCCTTATCTAATGATAGGTTATGATTCATTCACCATTAGGATAAGGGATATTCTATTCACCAATATCATTATTTCATACTATGTTAACCACCTTGTTCATAATACATGATATTCAATAGACCACATTTTATATATCATTCAAACCCATAATTTGAAATTTTTTAATGTTACGTCTATCACATTTAGAAAATACTCTAGAATATTTATTTGATGAATTGTTAAAATTCATTCAATAATGGTGATGACTTATCCACCACCAATTTTAGATAGATATTTTTTAACCATTCATCCTTGTTTTCAACCCTCACTGCCTTAATTTCTAATGAGTAGTTACAATCATCTCACAAATTATGGTGACCCCTTGATCTCTATTTTACATAGATAATAAGAGATTTTGTATTATAATATATACAAACAAATCATGGAGATTGATCAAAATGGTGATGTGTCCTTTTTTGTGATTTGATATGAGTTGGCCTAACTGACAAAGAGAAATTAATTATATGGTGTCACATAGAATATGATGTGACCAAAGAACAAGGGTATCTATCCCATTATAATATCAGCTGAAATATATACGAGTTCACAAAAAAGGTGGATTCTTGAGTATAAAATGTATTATGCAATGTTATTTATATTAATTCCTATAAAATGTTTTTCTATAGTACATGAATATAGAAAACATACCTGATAATATTAGGTAATAAATTTCTGTGGTTGAACATTATTTAATAAACATTCATTGCACATGAACATTGGTGGACTGAATATTCTCATATTTGGAATAATAACATGGATAAGACCCTGACATTTGTGAGTGGTATAGTGTATCTCACCAGGGTTTATAGGATGAATAATAGGTAAGGATAAGAACTACAATTAATTTGACAATAATTGATTTGTAGTTTTTCTTTTCGATTTTATATTAATGAACATAACTAGGATATCCATACCAATGAATGACTATATAATTTTCATGGTTGTCATTTTTATCACATGCTGTGTTGATTAATTATTAATAGCATATAAATATTATTAACTAAATATTATTATAATATTTTTTTGGTTTATTTATGATTAAGTTATTTATATATTATTTTTTGAGTTGATTAATTGTGTAGTTAATATGAAATTATATTATAAGATAATAAATTCTAGTTGGTGGCCGCTTTTATACAGTGAGAAGTGTATTTGGAGTCCAATAATGAGCTATCTTAGTGAATATAAACAATTAATAGGCATGGAACATTACAATGTTGATATAGCACATTTTATATATTCATAATATGATTTTTTAAAAGTTATATAGATATACCACTGGTTTTAACATGATATAATTTTTACATCTTTTTTACTATTAAATGTATTAGTGGAAAGACGTGATTCAATATATATTAGATTATGCTTATTACATCTCACTACTAAAATATAGAATATTATTATAAAGAATGATGTTATAATTATATTTTATATTTTTACTCATTGATCAACAGGGAAAACAATATTTTTTATAAATCAAACATTTAAAGTAGAATCGCATGAGATTTATATATTAATATGTAATTGGGATGCTAATTATAAATAAATAAAAGGTTATTTTATTTTTTAAAAAATAAAAATTAATTTATTGATTATTTTCATCATTAAAATCTTCATCAAAATCAATATATCAATGTCAATGTCATCAATGTGTTGAATTTATAGATTCACATACCATGATATAGATATCATAAAAATACACATTATATCAATGATAATGACTAAAGATCATGTCTGTTGGGTATGTGAATTCCTAGTTAGAATGGCATTCTCATGATGTAGGTGATCAAATATGTGCTTCCTTGAGTTATTATATAGATGTAAAATGTTTTTCATGATCCCTAACATATAATTATGTATGGTATCTATATTGAGTGGTGTATCTTATGGAAGAAGAGACATGACACAGAGTTTTAATTAATACTTTTGGTTAATATAATAGTACATGCTATGATTTTTGATATATGAGGAAGGATCTAGAGTGGAGTGTTATCATTGGAATTTTTTCTCCTTTAGTGTTATTTAAAATCATTATATAATTATTGTGATATCATTATTATATAAATGATGTGATAAAGAGTATATATTATAATAATGCAGTTTGAATTGTGTGTGAATGGGAGTAGATGTACATATAGTAATCCATGGATATTTTAAACAAATTGATAGAAAGGAATTATCATTATGATAGATATTTTGGCCTATGTATGTTTTGATAAAATAATGTAATTATGAGTTTTTTTTGGTTTTTACTGTGTTAAAAAGTACATTCGTACATATATATGAATTTTTAAATGAAATAGTTGATGTTTTGTTCTATTATTTGGGTGGGTTTTTTACTCACATAGTATATATACAATATTGATTTATTTTTACAAAACATTTTTATAAGATACAAGGATGGAATATATTATCAAAATGTTGAATGATAGAATCAATAATATCTAACAATTATTGATAATGGATCTAATGTGAGTAATTTTTACTAGAGGTAGATTATGAATCTCGTATAATTCATATTGTCTATAGTTAATAAATCAGAATATTTCACCGACTAATAAATATGAAATTGTAATATCAATGATAATAAAGTAATTATCATTTTGGGTACAATTCATGATTTGGAATTAGAATATACAATGATATAATCCCTTTATATTCAGGGAATGAGATTTAGCAGATAACTCCATGATAATATACCATGTGTGAGTAAATTTTTTTTTCTATGAGGAATTTGTAGATTTTTGAGTGAGAACTAATGGATAATGGTATGTTAAATGAAGGACTTATGGTCTCTCTAGTGAAATACTAAAATGATTTTTTCATAATTGGTATCATGGTAAATATTACTAACTAATTTTTTTAGGTGAATATGTGAGGATTCCTGAAAACAATAGTGGGTGGTGATATTATCGTGTAGTTTTATAGATTTTGAAGGAAATTAATGAGTAAAAATGATTTAAAAGGAATTAAGATGTGCCTAATTAACATAGAGTTGGAAATTTATTAATTAAATTTATGTTAATAGGGTTGTGGGGTGTATGTGGATATTCTTAACATGTTAATCATGATGAAGTGAGTGATATCATAGATTTGAACATATATATATATATATATATATCAATTAATAATCATTTATAATGGTGATAATTCTTTGATGAAATTGGATGAAAGTTATAGATACAATAGTGGGAATCATTGTATGGATTAATCATTTTATGGTAAAAATGAAATGTATGTTATGTATTATAGGTAAAGATTTAATTTGGAAGGTGAGAAAAATATTAATGTAAGATACAGTATGAATTGTGGGGGGGTTGGATTCAACAGATTTATTAAGGGTTAAAACCTTATTATTATATAGTATATATAAATTCTATGGAGGAATTTTAATTTCATTAATTGATTAATATTGGTTGATATATCACCTAACATTGGAATCAAGTATCCTAAATTTTTTTTTTATCAAGAAATACATAATGTAGGTTATCATTCATGAATGATCAGAAAAGATCAATATCAAATTTAATTTAATGGAGTATATATTTAATTATTTGTTTTATGTGATAATATATATTAGAGAATATAGATATTCATAAGATAGTATGATGTATTGTCATAAAATGGTGTGGCCTCATGGTTTTTGTAACGTCCCGGTTCCAGAGGACCCCCAAAGGTGCCCCATACTCAGTTGGTCACATGGACTCAAGCGCATTACCCCTAACTCTAGAGAATGCCGACTAATATTGAGGGCCTTGGGTTTGATAGTAGGGAAAATGTCCACTCCTTGGATGAGTACACAATATATGTAATCAAATATATAAAATAGCAGAAACACTAACAATACATACAACGTTAAGCAGTGGAAGACTAAAGATAATAACAACTGGATAACATATATAAAATGATGCATGATACATATGTCTAGGAAAACATCCAAACAATTCAAAATGTTTAATATAATGAAAAACATGATTAAAAAAGAATATAGATAAACATTTCAGCATCACAAGCCATAGCTTGGTCCCATGCTCTCCAACACCACAGAAATTCAAGTACTTATAGTAGAAGGGTGGTTGCCCTTATATATGCCTACATCAATATAATAAGTTAGGGACCAAAAGCCTGGCCCAAACATGGTGTTAGAATAAATCCAAGTAGGAAACCACCAAAAGATCAGTTCCTAATAGACAGTGAGTCTTTGGAAGATAATAAGAAAAAAGGAATTAGTAAACAATGAAATACTCAGCAGAAAAAGTCCACAGTTCAAAAATTCCAATCCAAAAAAGTAAGTATCTAAGCAAAGTAGGTAACCCTCTGGGAAGAACTCATAGCGTACCCCTCAGGTTCAACCAAACAAACAAGAAACCCTATGGGATGTACACAGAGTCTCCCCACTCTACTTCGGATTAAGTATATACTCTCTGAGGAAGCAGTCACCGTTAATTCCTCTATAGTCTCGTATCTGTATTAAATGTTTTCTGTGGATGTTCTCAATGTCCCATTCACCCTATGGTCCACATTAAGGAACTTGAAACAATATTAGGAAGCACTCAACCTGAATTCCCCATGTGGTCTTGCATCGTAATTATAAAGACGCTCTGGAGATTCCCTTACGTCCTTTCTTCCTATGGTCTAATACACAGGGTTATCACTGCCCCGTGAAATTCAACAAGTATCTCAATGCATGGCAGCCATATTAAACCTTGTGAACTTCTTGGATAATATTATATAACAAAATCATTGTATCAGGAGAACAATCACTTCATCCTACAGGTGTTAGGAATGGAAAGATGGTAATAGACCAACAGGAAAAGCTATACCAAATGGTCATAAACAACACAAGCATTGGAAAACACATCCATAGCATAGTAGGCATCCCGAATCACATTCAAATAACCACTACACAATCATAATATCAAGCAGGACCACAATAGGGCTGAAATGGTAAACGCGCAATATGTTGTTCAAGGGTATTAGGAATAATTACCAAAAATACTCAATGACTTTCAACAGAAATGCACAAACCACCTATCTTGGTGTTAGGAGATCGCAATAACTGAACCTCAAGTCTTTAATCATCATTGAGAGCTGATGAGTTGAAAAAAATTCTAAAAGGTTCAACCCATGATAAGATGGAAAATAGAAGGAATTGTAAAATGATGATCATGGATATAGAAGAAATTTCTGAGGTAATTCCAACGCAATTGAGGGTTGTTGAATCCGATAAAAGAGTCATCCTCAGGGGTTCTTTGATGATCTGTGGCCGTAAAGATATTTCTATCAAACGTGAACTAAAGGTAGAGTGTTCTAGAAATTAGATTCTACTGTGATGTGTTTAATTTTTTAAAAAAATAAATGGTGTGTACTTCATGAGAACATGACATGTACTTTCTTTTTCCTTACTCTTCTTTAGGCGGCCTTCATGTCACCCTCACACAGTCATGTGTGGGGTCATAACACGGCCATCACATGGCCTTCTGTGACAACACAGTACACAGTGTGTACTCAAAATGTACACAGCGTATAAATAGAAAATTTCCTGAATTTCATCTTTTTTCTCAAAAAACCTGAAAAGGAATCAAATACCTAAAAAGAAGGCCAGGGTTCTTACAATCATCCCCGTAAACAAAAATTCTCACCAAATTTCTCTAGCAAGGCGACACTGAAGAAGAAACCCCGAACAACTCTAGTCATTGATCTCGTACATCATCCTCCCTCTCCCAAGTCTCACCTTGTTCACGCTCGTGCATCCATAACGCCCGTACCCGGGGAACAGATCTGTCAAAAAGAACAATTTTACTATGATTGTCAATACGGATAGGATGCTTCTCAAATTAGGAATCCACCTCTAACTAGACCTCATCAGGTTGAAAGACATGAGATAGACCTGAGAAATAGTGTCGATGCTGAGAGACGTCGAAGATGTCGTGGATAGCCCGGTACCTCTAAGTTAACAGCAGCCAATAGGAATCTGGCCCAACACTTTCCAACACTGCAAACAGCCCAATGTATCTCGGTGAATTCTTTCCCTATCTCATAATCCTTATATTTCCCATCCTCGGTGTGACACACATGAAAACCTAATCCCCGACCTCAAACTAAAGAGGTCGTCTCCGCTGATCAACATAAGATTTCTTACAATAATGTCCTATATCCATCCTCTTATGAATCAACTCATTATTCTCAGTGGTCTCTTGGACAAGATGAGGACCTAGCATAGCTACCTCTCCCCACTCTAGCCAACACAAGGGTGATCGGATTGGCCTACCGTACACAACCTCATAAGGTTCCATCTGAATAGTTTCCTTGAAACAATTGTTGTAGAAGAACTCTAAAAGTGGTATGTGTCTCTCCCGAAAACCTCCAAAATACAGAATACATGCTTGGAGCATGTCCTCAAGGAACTGAATTGTACTCTCAGACTAGCCATCTGTCTAGGGATGGAATGCCGAACATTAAATTACATGTGCACCCAAAGCCTTTGATGCACATGCAAGACCATTGAGGTAAAACGTGGATGATACAATGGAGTACAGAAATCCATGTAGGCGTACAATCTCTTAGATGTATAATTGTCAGAGGTGACCAAAACCAAAAGGTATCCTTGATCAACACGAAGTTTGAAACTGTCATGATATTTTCAATGAAAACAGATACTGCATTGTTCCCTCGAGGTGACCTCGTAAAACATGTCATGAAATCCATCAATACATCATTCCATTTCCACTCAGGAATGGGAAACTACTGTAGAATTCCTACTGGATGCTGATTCTCCCCCATCACCTGGTGACAACTAGAACACCTCATAAAAAATGCAGCAACATCTATCTTCATACCTGACCACTAATACTGATGGTGTACATCACGATATATCTTGGTGACATCAGGATGAACTTCCCAAATAGTGGAATGAATGTCCCACATCAGCTCCTCGATCATGTCTGCTGGCACCCATACACATCCCTAAAAACACAATACATCATCATAGCCTATGGACCAACCTAGAATATGGTCCTCTACTGACATGATTTCCTATAGGACTAGGCCTTATGAATCAAATAGTTTCCTCATATGTACTCAATCATGAAGGATAGAGGTAAAACCTATAGAAGAAATAAATTTATGCATGTGTTAGTCATGCACCTCCAAATGCATCTCAGAGAACAGAGCCCTATGCTACCACTCACTACTGACCTCCTGAACTGCCTGTATCTGAGTCCTCCTGCTCAGTGTATCAGCCATTGCATTTCCTTTCCAAGTCGTAAATGCATGCTCAATGTCATAGTACCGAAGATAATCAACCCACCTTCTCTACTTCAAATTCTATTCACACTGGGTGAAAATTCAGTTGAGATTTTTGTGGTCAGTGTATACCACAAAATTCTCTCCCAAAATGTAATTTCTTCAACAACGTAAGGCAATAACAACTGCTGCTAACTCGAGATCATGTGATGGGTAATTTCATTCATGTGGCCTCAACTTCCATGAATCGTACACAACGACTCCATATCCATACATAAGAACATATCCCTAACCGATACCAGATGCATCGCATTGTACGATATAGCTCTTTCCCCATTCTGGAAATAGTAGTATCGGTGCTGATGTCAACATCCCCTTCAGCTCCTGAAAGCCAAACTCACAAGAAAATGGCCACAAGAACTTGGAACCCTTCTTATTCAGGGTTGTCAGTGGCACTTATAAGAGTGAATAGTCCTGTATGATGCATCTGTAGTATATTTCAAGCCCTAGATAACATTGCACCTTAAAGACGATCATTGGACGCTCCAAGGAAACTACTGCTCTCACTTTAACTGGGTATTCTGATACTCCAGTCTCTGTGATATCATGACCCATGAAGTGAATATGATCGATCAAAATGTGGAATTTTGATAGATTAGCATGTAAAATATGCTCTCTTGGTGTACTCAAAACGATCTTAATATGGGTAGCATGTTTCTGTCAAGTGTGACAGTATAACAAGATATCATCCATGAAGACAACCATGAAAAAATACATGTACGATTGGAAAAATAAGTTCATCAGTGCCATGAAAAATGCAGGAATGTTCATGAGACCAAATGACATAACAAAATACTTGTATAGACCATATATTCTCCAAAAAGTTATAAGAGGTATATTAGATAGTCTAACACAAAATTGAAGATAACCAGACCTCAAGTAAATATTCGAGAAAACTTTGTCTCAACAAAGCTGATCAAAGTGATCATTAATCATCGGTAATGGATATCATTTCATGACCGTCAACTCGTTCATTTTCAGATAATCCACAAAAATCCTGTGATTATCGTTTCCTTTCTTCACATAAAGGATATGCGAACCCCACTGTGAAGTACTGTGTCGGATGAAAACCTTTGCGTGTAACTCCTCCAACTACTTCTTGAGATTATGTAACTTTGGTGTAGCCATCCTATGATGAGTAATGGAAACTATTTTTAATTCTGTAAGAAGCTCAGTCGAGAAGTCCACCTAACACTCTGGAGGCAATCCTGAACATTTCTATGGAATGAAATCTCTGAAACTATCCACCAGTGGAGGATGGTCAAGTTGTGCTGTCCCCTGGTCATCCAAATATAGACTATAAATTTTTGATGTGACTCCTCATAACCCATGATGCTCTCTCCCTCTCTACTCTCTTAGACATTCCATTCTCTCTAATAAAGAAACAATCCACCCTGTGGAGATATGAAACACATCCTACAGTGATAACAATCAATAGCTGCTTAAAAGGGGACTAACCAGTCCATTCTGAGAATGAAATCATAGCATGTCTTCTCTAGGATATAGAGATCCCAAAGGAAGTGACACCCATCAACCTCAAGAGGGCACTCCTTGCACTGACGTACACAATTAGTTCTCATCCCCAATGAACTGTCTAGTGTCATGATGTCTGATAAAGCAAGGAAACAAATCCAAAGGCACTCCACGAAAAATAGATATAAAGATATGTTAATACCCTATGTAGAAAAGATAATATGATAATATTACCAACTAGAAACATAACTCAAATTGTATAGGTTCAAAAATACTTCTCTTGTTTGTTGTTCTCCACTGAAAAGGTCTGGCCTGCTCCACATCCCTACGACACAGACTGGCCACTCTAAGCTGAACCAACCTTCTATTTCTGTTATCCTAGAGTCTTACACCCACTGTTGTGACCTCCACCTCTTCAAGAAAGGCTGGAAGTACTCTACATCCCAAACATGTGAGAAACTAGTGGAATTACTCTGGTATACATAGTCAAATATGAACCCCGGTCCCCGGCTACTGGTGAGAAGAAATGATAGAAGAGTTGAAGGTGACTCAAATTACGGCAAGATCGACACTCCACTGGGTCTCTCTGGCACATTGGACACTATTCTTTCTTCTCATCAAATGGTTATACAACACTTGGCTACCAGAGGATGCAGCTCGCCTTCTCGGATCTCCATGTGTCGTCTCCCTGTGCCGCTACCTACTATCAGCTAGTGAAGCACTAACTCTTAATGTTGAGCTGTTGTGGCTAACAAATCAAGATTCCTTAAGATTCTCCTCCGTGATGAATCCCTTGTTGTTTATGGATGTTATGTAATTCAACATGAAGATATTCACCTAAAAGAGGATTTAATTTCTAAGACCATCCTTGAACCTCCATACCAGGAACAACTGATCTCCTCCTAGGATGGATGTGAAATGCCGAAGCTCAGTGAAATGAGAGGAATACTCCATAACCGATGTGTTATACTGGTCCTCGATCATGAAATCCTGAGCATGATCATCCAATCAAGGTTTTGGGTATAAGTAATCTTAGAAGATGCACTGAAACTCCTCCAAAGAAATAACATGCTGATATCCCACCTGTGAGATCACGCCCACTATCTCTTGGAGGAATCTCGTAGCATGTCGGTAGCAAGATTGACACTCATTTTTGTGGGAGTATCCACGTTCTCGAAGATCATCCACATGGCTTCCAACCATGACTCTGTAGCCTGATGTTCTCCTTCCCTAAAGATGGTGGGAGGATGATGCTACTGTAAAAACCACCTCAGATCTTCCATAGATGATGCATGAGGTGGTACTCCCGGGAAGGTCTACATCATCCTCATGAATCCTTCCCCAAACTGTACGTCAGCATCTGCATTTGTTATGACTATTGGTGCCATGAATGGCACATCTTGATGACCTATAGGAAGTCCTTGATCATCCATACCCAATGTCTGATCATCTTTCTATAACAGGTGTACAAACAGAGGACTTCTCGATGGCATGATTTTGTAGGGTCAAACGCACACTGTAGATCCAGATTATCGAAGAATGAAAACATGAAGGACAAGAAGGGAACATATGAAATAATGTATTCAATTTTTTCAAAACATGACTACACAGTGTGTGTATCTATTACACAACGTGTTCCCTTAATCCATTTACATGGTTGTATACTCTTTACACAACTATTCGTGTAACACCCCAAACAAACGGAGTTTTGACCTAACACATGGAGTGTACTTGAATCCATTCCCCTTGACCAAGTCCCTTATCATGGATTACCCACACGGTTCCCCTAAAACAATACTACACAACTTGTTTTTTCTAGAAACGGTGTGTACAGGATGACCTCCCCCGGCCTGTTTTGTTAGTGACAAGTCTGGATACACGGCTCACAATACATGGTGTGTTCAAGGTGGACACGACATGTATAAGAAGAGACTTCACCGACCCATGGTGTTAGATACTTGGTCGGTTGCACGAGTTACACTACATGTCATGTTCAAAGATGACATGGCGTGTATAACTTCTGTTTTAATTCATTTATGTCATGTGTCACATGGTGGACATAAGGTCTCTAGACACGTCGTGGACACCTGGTACACTGCCTGTCCTAACAAAAATTTTCCAGCCATGTGTCTCAGTCCACACGGCCTATGACACGGTCATGGGATACAATGTGTATAAATACATTACATGAAGTGTACTTAATTAAAAATTTTCCCTCCTGAATAGGACACACATCATGTGTTTAAAAATAAAACACAGTGTATTTTGGGGTTTTCTAGGTTCTAATCCTCAGACAGTATTTTACATCCCAAAAAACACTAAAAACAAACATTTAAGTGCCAAATTTCGATCTGTGAGGTCCCATACTCATCTAAAATAATTGTTTGGAATCTTAATCATGTCATAAAAAGGTAAAAAAGTCAATTTTTCACATAATTCTAGTCGATGAGGGCCTATAACAGCTCAAGAACTGATGTTTGGCCTTCATTTGAACAAAACTTATCAAACAATGGCTTGTATCGAGGCATTTATCACAATACATTCATATTCAACACAACATCTATCACAACATAATTCAATTTATAATGCACCCTAAATGGCCTAGAAGGAATGCATGACATTTGATTTATATCAAGAATCAATATGATGAATGTGATGGCATACCCTCATCTCATTAGTTTGCATAAGAAATAGAACCTCAATAATATCAATAGTAACAACACAAAACATGGGAGTCACCCAACGGTGAAATCAAATATACTATAATATTAAAAAAACCAGAAAAATTGTAATAATAGAGGTAATTTATATTTTCCATGTACATGGGATATCTATGCCCATGAACATCTTATTACTAATTACATATTCTGTACTGTCCATGAGTATAGGATCCAAATAGTAAGTCAATTGAAAAGAACTCATCAGATACCACATTATATCATCCTAGCCCCAAAAGCAACCTAGAGGCACCCCATACCCAGTTGGTCATATGGTCTCAAGTGTATTTCCCCTAACATCAGAGGTAATTGACTAGTTGTGAGGGCCTTGGGTGTGACAACGAGGAAACTATTCCCTCATTGGTGGAGTACATATAGGAAGTAAACATATATATACAACAACAAAAACAGTAACAATCCATACTATGATAAGAAACATAATACTAAAGGTAATAACAGTTAGAGCACATATATAAAATGATGCATGATACATATGTCTTGGAAAACATCCTTACAATTCACAATGATGAATACACTGAAAAAATAGAGTACAAAAGAAAACAGATAAACTGCTCCGCATCACAAGCCATAGCATCGACCCATGATCTCTAGCTCCACTCCAATTCATGTACATTTAGTAGATGGGTTCCTGAATTTATCTATACTTGAAAAAATATAATAAATATGTTCTGAAAATCATGGACCAAACCGGGTGTGATACTTTATCCCATAGGTAACCACTAAAATATTTGTGCCTAAAAGTCATTGAGTATATGGCTGGTGATAAGAAAAAAGGAAGAACTAAACAAGGAAATACTCAGCGGTAAAAATCCACAGTTCAAACATTCCAATCCAAATATGTAAGAAGCTAATCAAATAAGGTAACCTTATAGGAAGTACACCCATCCTACCACTATGGTTTAACCAAAAAAAAAGCTACCCAATGGGAAGTACACACATTATCACCCCTCTGGTTAAATGTATGTATAGACTCTCATATGAAAACTCACTGTTAATTCTCTTTATAGACTCGTATCAATACTAAAAAAACTCTGGTGAAACACTCAACATCTCATTAACCATGTGGCCCACATCGAGGAACTACATACTCTCTTTGGAATCAATCAACGTCAATTCCGCATGTGGTCTCGCATCGTAATTATAACGACGCTCTAGAGAAGACTTTACATCCATTATCCATATGGTCTACTACACCAGGTTCTCACAGCCACGTGAAATTCAACAAGTATTGAAAAGAGTAGTGGCCAAAGTAAACATTAAGAACTATATGGATAATAGTCTACATAAAAATCAGTATATCAGAAGAACAATCACTCTATTCTACATGTACTAGGCATGGAAAGCTGGAAATAGCCTAACAGGAAAAGCTAGAAAAAACGTTCATAAAAATCACAAGCATGTGAAAACATATCCATAGCATAGAAAAAAACCCTAATCATATTCAAATAAATTCTAAAAACGAATACATGCAATATTTCATACAATTGTGCTAACACGATAAACGCGCAATAACCTCGTTCAAGGGTATTGGTCACAATTGCACAAAATTATCAAATTCTTCCAATATAAAAGAAAAAACCACCTACTACAGTGTTAGAAAATGTCTATAAGTGAATCGATAGGATTTAATCATCTTAGAGTGATGAATATCTAAAAACCATCTAAAATGTTCAACCCACAATAAAATGTAAAGTATGAGGAATTGGAAAACAAAAATCAAGGAGAAGGATGAGATTACCGATAAGATTCTGACACAATCAACATTGGTCGAATTGGAGAACATACACAAGCTGAATATCTATGGGCATATGGATCTCTCAGTCGAATGGGACCTAAAAGAAGAGTGTTCTGGAGATTAGACGCGACCCTAATGTGTTTAATGAAAAGAAGAAGAAAATACAATGTGTGTACTTCATGAGTAATCTGTGTGTACTTTCCTTTTCTGTAGTTTACTTTAAGAAACCTCCAAGTCACCCTTACATAGCCGTGTGTGTGGTCATTACATGGCTAGCACATGGCCTTCAACAGTAACGCAGTACATGGCGTGTACTCATAATGTACACGTCATATACTAATAAAATTTCATAAATTTCCTCTTTTTCTAAAAAACACAAGAAAATGAAAAACATACCTAAAAAGAGGTTCTGTGTTCTTATAGTTTATATAATATATATAGATGGAAAATAATATTAAGGATATCTGTAATTATTTAATGATAATATTAATGCATGGATATCAGTTATGGTGGGGAAAACCAATCATTTCATCTATAATTGTGAAATATCCAAGATTTTGAATTTATTTAATCTCTGGATGGTTATAATATCATCATTAATTTATAGGATTTAATCTATACTGAATTTCACAAGTCATAATGTTTCTATGGTTACAATTATTGTAGTTTACTAACTATTATGTTTTATGGATTATAAACTATAGTTTCTTATAGGTTGATAATGAATATAATTTAATGAATTTAGTCTTTTTTCTTATACATGATATTGGAATGTATGATGAATATATTGTTTTACTAGTTTATGAATAGTATCAACACTACTATAAAGGATATGAGTTTTTGAATAATAAATGACTTCAATTTTTACCAACCACAATTTTATAATAATGATAAATTATGATGATTTTAATGGATGTTAAATGGTATGGTATGGAGTTTATAATTACCTATTCTTTCAATGTTTGGATGTTTGTTATATTTCTTTCGAATCTAGTAGCACCATAGTATGTTTGGATTAATTTTTTAAGTAAAAATTGATATTTTCAGTAAATTTATTCATGTTTAAAATATTTTTTTTGGATGCTTCATGGGTAAAAATTCTTTTTTTATATGGCCCTCTATGAATTTTGAGTACTTTATTAAATATTGAAGATTTATAGCATTATTGTGGGTTAAAATAGTTACATAATTAAATGACGTGTATTGATGTAATTTAAGTGAGACTAATATTATTTTTTGGGAGCCCAACATGATACCAAAAAATATATATTATATTTTAATATATATATAAAGAAGGTATTTCATGTGAATTTTTATACCTACTAAATACATTTTGACTCTTGAAAAATCAAAGATATGGGAGGTCTCCATGTATCTCTATTCATATACTTAATTGTATCCAATTAATATATGTCTAATAAAATGATTTTCCTCTTATTATTATTAGTTATTGAATTGTATTTGAATTTTCAGGAAGTTATATATATATATATAGAAAATTACATCATATAATTATTTAATTATATGGGGATACTAGGTATTCTTTATTGATATGATGAAAGATTCTATGGGATAGTTATTTCACATCATGTCTCACAATTTCAGTAGATATAATTCCAAAATATTTATCATTTTTAGAATTCCATAAAATTGTGGTAAAATTAGATATTAAATAAATATGATGTATATGCTATTTTCTATGCAATCAGTCCTTTTGAATGATAGTATTACTATCAACTATGTTTCATGTGTTTATAAATAGTAAGTATAACCCAATGAGATTAACCAAATTTTTAAATTCAGTAAGAAATTGTGATGATTAATTTCAATTTATTATAATTAGATATTATGACTCATTTCCTATAAAAGAGAATCATTACTGATGAAGGATACCAATGGTGGTCTATTGATCTTTGATAGGTATCACATAAAATGGGATAACTCTATATCATCTTTGGTTATCCTTACATTTAACATAGTTAAATTTATTTATTTGTACTATGTAATGCCAAAGTGATGGAATATGAGTGAGTAAAAAATTAAATTGTACTAATATGGGATCTAATTTTTGAGTTGATATAAGTGAGATATATTAGTCTAGTAGAATATACATAGAGTTTTATTCCCTAATATCATATTTATTAACTGATATGCTACATTTGGTAATGTCTAGGATATAGATTAATTGAAACATAGGGAGAGTATCAAACCTCGAAAGAAGTATCCAATAACATTAGTAGATGTTTCATTTTTTTGTGATGTTAAAATATTATTATAGTGTATGAATGATTATAAAATTTGGTTTTTTTAGAATCCAAATATTATAGGGATTATCCATGAGGGGTCCTATTTTATTGAAATATAAATTTTTTAGAATTTAATGTATTGGATTAGGATATTTATAAAGGGAGATAATGAAATTCAACTCTCTTAAGATAAATGTTGAGTGATTGACTCACATTGGGAGGTTGGATTTGAGAATGGGTAATGGTTAGAATCATTGGATATCTCATCTATGAGGTTATAATTGTGATATGGGAGTGAACTTATTAAAATATACAATATTGGAATTCCATGATTTTGGGAGATGACTTATCAAGGGATGTGTAACATATAATTTTCACAAGAAGGATTCACTATATAAAAAGACAAAATGATTTTTTAGCACCTTAGATTTGAGGTATGTATCCTTTTTTATTTTTTATTATGTGTTTACAATGATTGGGATGAGTTGAGATGTGGTTGGGAGAGTTTGGAAGGATTATGATTATGTTTGGAGGCTTCTCTAAGAGAGCACAGTTTTCCCATGGTTTGGGGAAACCATGAAGGTTCTCCTGTAAATCGTGTAGGTGGAGGCAGTAGGCTTCGCATGGCCTGCACACTGTTTGAAAAACCCTGCTAGTAAACTGTGAAGACACAATATCCCCAGGCAGTGGAATGCACATCGTTAGAGCATGGTTTTCCAAACTGTGTGGACTAACCATTCATCCACTTAAATTAGGTTTTTTAAATTCCGGATTGCTCGGGCTTGTTCCTTTTCACTTCAATTCTTCTACAACTCGATACACAATAGGTATTTTGGGTTATCAGGGTTTATAGATACTCTCTTACAAATTTTGGAAGAAAATCACTAGGGATTGAATGTGGTTTGAAGGTGGTTTCTCCTGGGTAATTATCTCCTCTTGGATCCTTTGTGTTTTCCTCTCAATCTACACTCCCTCAATCTCTGTTTTCTAGACATACATATGTTGTATGAAAATATAGGGTTTTAGTTTTCGTGGCGTTGATTATAATGATTGTGTATGTGAGGGAAAGAGATTTAGAGCAGTTTGGGTGGGGGTTGGCCAGATATGAGGTGTAGTTGCATGTGGGTCGAATTCCCCAGAACCCTAAATGTAAGTGGCTTCTGTCTCGACCCCACATGGTTAGATGTAGCGGTTCTGGTTACAATTAAATTATTTTCCCTAAATTAACTGTCATTTTAGGTGTATAATTGGTTGGAAATCCCATAGGGGATGTTTTGGGTATTTTTGAGAATATGGGGTCTGGTTGTGAAATTCACTTGTTGTGAATTTAAAATGTAGATTTAAAAATTGAATGCCCTGTTAGATAAATGAAGATGGCTTGTGACTTTTTTTTAATTAAGGGGTTGTTTTAATGAAATTTTAATTGTAATTCAAAGGGGTTGAAGGGTGTTTTCAATAAATTATTTATTTATTTATTTGGATTGGCATGTGATGGGAATGATGATGGGTTTTGTGTGTCCGTGGTTATTAGTACTTATTGGTTGATAAGATTTATTGATTGTGTGAATTGTGTATAATTTGGGTGGTAAGAACCACCATAAAAGAGGATAGATAGTGAATGAAAGGTCCCCCATCAATTTTATGTGGACGTGATGTGACACTACATTTTGGATGGAAGGAACGAGTCAGATGAAAGTTCCACAATGATTGATTACACCAGATTGGGTTGTGGAACATTATGATGTGAATTTACTTGCATTATGGAATTTTTTTTCTAATGTTAAATAATGAAATGGAATATGGGATGTTTCATTGGATTTATGATGGTATGTTTTTCTTATGGTATTTTTTTACTTCTGAATATTTTATATAGACTGATTTATATAAATTTCCTACCAGTTTTATCCTAGTGGCATTTGTAGGGAATTAATTTGGGGAAATCCAAATAGGTTTTTATTACTCACTCCTTCATTGGATGGTTTGTGCTTTTGTAAAAGTCGTATTCCATGACACATATAAGAGAAAATAATCTCATTTTTCAAGTGGTCCATTATGATGATTTGGTGATGTGTTGGTTCTTGGAGCATCAAGCTTGGCGTGGAGCTATGGAGTGTGTCATGGTTTATTTCAGGTCCCCTGATTAGTCATCCACATGGTACTCAAATATTGTTATAGTATGGTTTGGTTTTATTTGAAATGTATGATTGTTATGGATTTGCAGTTTTCTTTTTTGTAAAGAATGTGTTTGGTTGTTTGGTCGACATTGTCCATATAGTTTTTTATTAGCAGATTGTTTGGTTGGTTGGTTGAATCTCATCAGAAAATCATTACTCAATTTATTCGTGAATCCATTGGAATTAATTTCCAACCATTATCCCCTTGAGAACATCAGTTAAGGCCAAGTATCATCTCTCCACCCACGCAAGGCAATGGGATGGGGTGGGATGTCACAAGTGGTATAATTTTGTACAGTCCATGGCATTCAAGTGAGAGCAGTTGTTCGATCATTGGTGTTGATCATTGGCCTTGGTGATGAGATTATTTCTTGGTTTATTCCTTTAGTAGGGTTGGTAACAATGCGTATGATTGTCAGAACATGAAATGTATAGCATAGAAAAATGTTTCTAACCCTTTTTTGCTTAACTTCATGTTACTAGGTAGTTGTGTACATTAGTTTTAAAGAAACTTATAGACATTAGATATCTGAATTTTGTGGGTGTAGCCAATGAGATGTGTATGACATACAGGGTAGAAATGACTACACACTAGGATCGATATTTCATTGCGGTATAAGGACTTATGTTGTTACATTAATGTGTTTATTTTGGAAATATGAATCAGGTGTCAAAACTAATGGGTTTATAACATTGAAATTAGTGGTATTTATGATATTATTTGATTTTTAAAAAAATTTGGATTGTTCAAAATAGTTCAACATGAGAAATGTGATTCTATGGAACGCCTAGTTTTGATAGTTTTTATTTAATTTAATTTGAAAAATTGTATACCATGTCTTGTTATGGGAGTTATACTTATAGTTGTTTTTGTGTTGATAGAAATGGCATTGAGTAGGCGTCGTAGAGACCAACCGGAGGAAGCTACTAAAAATTTGGTTGCACCTAATCCCCAAGTTAACCAGAAGTAACTGTAGTGTAGAGTGAAACCTTTCTAAGCTATGGAATGTGCAAATAAAGTGGATGAACCAGGGCATGTGGATCATGTGGTTCAGTATCAGAGAAAGAATCCACCAATCTTTAGGGGTGATTCTGAGCCAGATAGGGATTAAGTGTGGTTGAATAGAATGAATCAGATATTTGACTTCATTGTGATCACTGGGAGAGCTGAAACTGAATTTATACATGTACATGTTGGATGATCTTTCCCTTTAGCATTGGGAGCTAGTGGTCCATCCCGAGATAGAATGAGGTGTGACATGGGAGGGGATTGAGGAATTTTTTAATAAACCATTATTCCCTCATATGTTAAGAATTCAGAGAATAATGGATTTATTTACCTTGAAGCAAGGGAATATTGTGGTGATAGAATATACAGATATGCTTATGAACTATTTTTGGTTTTCACCCTGGGTGGTGGGTATTAAATCCTTGAATTAAAATTTTTTTTAATCTGGTATGAAACAATAAATATGTTCCAATATAGTACTGTTGTGTATAACTTATTACAAGGAAATGTTGAATAGATCTATGATGGTTGAATAGGATATTTTAGGAGCTACCGGTGGGGGAATTAGGTTGGTACCCCTTGGGAATTGTTGGAACTCCAATGCATGGTTCAATAGGAACAAATACACTTTTTTATAGGGTAGGATTTCAACTCAGAACCCAATTAAAATATAGGTGAATCATCCTTTGAATGTTCAGAGCCAGGCAGACTATTTAAAATGTGGCTCTACGGGGCACATCAAGAAGGATTTTAAAGCACAACCTCAAACATGTCATTATTAGAAGAAGATAAGAAATCTACAGTGTTCTTGTGAAGATTCTCCAAGGTCGGGAGTCCATGAAACTCTTCTGGTTCCCAAGGTTCTTATGCCTCGACTGGATGGGGGAAGCAGAATACCCCTTTGCAGAAGACTAAAGTGTGTCATGGTGATTCTTGAAATACCATGACACCTCATTTTAGTAATAGGTACAAGAGTGTGGAATGTAAAAAGATGTTTGGAGATGAACAAGCAAGTATGGGTGATCAATCAGGACCCTCCATGGTTTAAGGTACAGTTTTTTTCTAAACAAATTAACGTTGATACAAATGTTGTTTAATACAGGGGCATCACTTTATTTTATTTCTTCTCTCATCGTTGATTTGTCATGTTTACACGTGGAAATGATGCCCTCTATTTTGAAACATAAAACTCCTCTAGGTAATGGAGAGTGTCAAGACTTATTATGTCGAGGCCATTTTTTGTTTTGGATAACATCAAATTGATGTGGGATTTCACATAGTATGAGATGGAATCTTATGATATAATCCAGGGAATGGATTGGTTATCAACATTTAAGTACCACGTCAATTTTTATTCACAAACGGTTAGCTTTGTGATGGAGGATGGTGTGAGACATCTTTTTAGGGGGGAGAAGAGTGAGAAGAAGGTTCAAACGTGTTTGTTGGAATGACCACATATCATTTGGTGATCATGTCATTAGATTCACTAGAATATGTTTAGAAGAGTGTTATTATGATAGTTCTGGATCATTTTGTTCATGTATTTCCTGAACAATTCTCATTGCTTCCCCCATGAGAGAAGTTATTTTTATGATTTATCTCTTTATCTAGACCATTAATATCACTCTTCATCATAACGAATGGAACTAGAATAAATTTGGGATTTAAAGTTGCGATTGGAAGAATTAGAAAACAAAGGGTTCATCTGGCCTTGCACGTCTCTGTGGGAAGCGCCGGTCTTGTTTGTTAAAAGGCAGAAATATCATTGCAGCTCTGTCTGGATTATAATAGACATAATCAGGTTATGATTAAGAACGTATATCCACTTCCATTATTTGATGATTTTATTTGACTATTTTTGAAGCACTCTGTGGATCTCTAAGATTTAGATGAGTTCAGGGTGTCACCAATTGTGGGTGAGGAATGATGATATTCCGAAAAAAAGTTTTCAGAAGTAAATATAACCATTACGTGTATGTGGTTATACCCTTTGGTCTAAAGAAATCTCTAGAACTGTTCATGTAATTGATGAATATTATATTTCAAAGATATTAAAATTATTTTGTGGTGGTATTTGTTGTTGATATACTCGTGTATTCAAGGACAAGTGTAGATCATGAGTAGCACATGTCGATAGTGTTGGCGATCATGAGGGATCATCAGTTTTATCCCAAACTATTAAAGAGTGTCTTTTAGATACAAGAGGTACTTCTCCTTGGCCATGTTATTTCTGGGAGAAATTTTTTAGTTGATCCTGAAAAGATAGAGGTAGTTATCTCATGGAAACTACCAAATAATGTTTTTGAGATATGGAGTTTCCTTGAACTATTTGGGTATTATCGATGTTTGGATTGTGATTTTTCAGGATTGGATTCAACAATGTAGCATTGAACAAAAATAATATTCCATTTCAATGGAATAAGAATTATCAAAAATGTTTTTATGATCTAAAGGGTCACCTAACATTAACATTAATCATGGTATATCGAGAACTAGGGAAAGAGTACGTGGTGTATTGTGACACATCAGGATAAGGGTTGGGTTGTGTTCTCATGCAGGGGTATCATGTGGTGGCATATGGATCACGAAAGTGGAGGTTTCATTATAAGAACTACCCAAAACAAGATTTATATTTGGTGGCAGTGGTTCATGATTGGATGATGTAGAGTCATTATATATTTTGTTAGAAATTTATAGTGTTTTCCGACCACAAGAGCATAAAGAATATATTGTCAGTGATATATTTTAATATGAGAAAAAGGAAATGGATTGAATATCATTATATGATTTATTTCAACTTAATGTATGTAATGGGTAACGGAAATTTGATGGTTAATGCATTAACAAGGAAATCATTTTCTCATGTGGTGAAACAATCATCAGATCAGTGGCAGTTGATGTTGGTCATAGCCCACATGTTGATGGAATTTGAGGACCAGGATGACTTAGCGGTATTCAATCATGTTTCATTGGTTCCTAGTTTTGCTGTTTTTGTAAAAGAGGCACATTAATCTAATTCTAAGATCATGATAATGAGGTCGAAATTCAATGGTTTGGAGGCCACTGAGTGCTGGGAACCGAATGAGAATTCAGTTTTGTTTTTTCAAAATCGGATTGTGGTACCAATGTCTTGTCAGGAGAAACGTCTCAGGGATAATCATCATTCCAAGTGGGTATCCATCCTAGAATATTGAAAATGAATAAGGCATCGAAAACATAGTTTTTTTGGGCCTGATTGAAGTGGGATGTTTGTCGAGTTTATTTCGAGATGCTTCACTTGTTAGCAATTCAAGGAAGAGAATCAGCAGCCAGTTGGCATGTTGAAATCATTTCCAATACCATCATAAAAATGTGAGAAGATTGCAATGTATTTTGTGATAGGACTCCCATGAATGGTTTGGTAAAATGAATCTGTATGGGTGATTGTGTAATATATCACAAATTCGGCCAATTTCACCCCTATTCGTGAATCTAATAAGGTGGATGATCTTTGAAATATCATTATCCAAGAGGTTGAAAAAAGGAAAGATGTTCCAATTTTGATTGTATCAAATAGATATCTGTGTTTCAAGTCTCATTTTTGGATATCCTATCAGCAAGACATTGGGACACAGTTTATGATGATCATGGCATATCATCCCCATATGGATGACCAATCCGGGAGGACGTTACAAACCATGGATCATATGTTTAGTGCATGTGTGATGGCTTTTTCTGGTTCATGTTAGAATTAATTTTTATTGGGGAGTCCTCCTATAATAACAGTGATCATGGTTCAATATATATTGATCTGTTTGAATCTTTGTATGGGAGTCCTTCAATTATATTCTATTTTGGGTGGAAATGGGCGAGACTTCAATGATTGAACCAAGACTTGTTAAGTTGACTATGAAAAAGATAAGGTTGATCATAAAGCTAATGGAGATGGTACATAGTCCTAAGAATTCATATGCAGACCATCATCGATGACCATTATTGTTCAAGGTGGGTGATCATGTGTTTTTGAGAATCTCTCCTAGGTTGGTACATCGTCATTTTGGGAAGTGTCTTGCACACGGTTAGCGCACAGTTTTCCAAAACGTGCCGTGACTTAAAGTTAGGTTTTATAAATCCAATCTCCCTCATGCTTTCCCCATTTAACATCAATTATTCTCCCTCTCGAGTCTCACTCAGTATTTTGGGTTCTATGGTGTTTAATGTGATCTACCAATAGTTTTGTAAGCAAATGATAAGGGTTTCAAGGTTTTATGAAAGTGGTTTCTCACATGAAATTTTCTCCTCATGGTTTCTTTGTGTTTTCCTCTAGATTTACATCTCTATCTCTCTCAGTTTTCTATATATAAACTTTTTTTGTGTGGATATAGGGTTTTGTTTTCCTTGGGTGTTAATTTTACATCTTTTGGATGTTAGGTAAGGATATATAGTGCATTTTTGGTAGTGTGTTTGATTGATATGAGGTGCAGTTTTCTGTGGGATAAATTTTTCGAAATCCTATAGGTTTGTGGCTTCTCTATCAACTCCAAATGGATAGGATTAGTGGTTTTGGTTTCAATTAATGCCATTTTCCTAAATTAACTTTGTTTTGACGTATGAAATTGGTTGGAAATCCAATTGGTGATGATTTGGGGATTATTGGGAAATAGGGGTTTTGTGTTGAATTGCTCTTGTTGTGATTTTTAAATGGATTTTTTAAATGGGTTTCGCTTTTTGATGAATGAAGAAGGCTTGTGATGATGTTTTTCAACAAAGGGATTATTTTACTGAAATGGTAATTGGCATGAAAAAGGGTTTAATGGTGTTTTAAACAAATTATTGACGTATTGAAGTGAAGTGGAATGTGGTTAGAATGATGATAGGTTTTGTGTGGCCTTGGTTCATAGTGGTTATTGGTGGATTAGTGTTATTTCTTGTGTGAACTATTTGCAAAGTTGGCAGGAATGACCACTATAAAAGAGGATGGATAGTGGATGGAAGGTCCACCACCAATGGTATGTGGGCAGGATGTGCCACTATATTCAAGATGGAAGGAACGGGTCGGACGAAATTTCTGTCATGATTGATTATACCGGTTTGTGTTGTTGAAGCTTGTAGTGTACATTTATTTTCAAGATGGAAATTGTTTTTCTAATAATAAACTATGAAATGGTTTATAGTATTATAGTTGGGCATTCCAATGGTATGTTTGGATTATTTTAATGGTTCTACTTCTGTTTATTTTATATATACTTTTTTATATAAATGTGATAACGTTTATATCCTAGTGGAGTGTGTAGGGCTGTCATTTGGGGAAGTCCAACATGATTTTAATACTCACCACTAAATTGTAACATTAATAACTTTACAAGTGTTGTATTTGATGAAACATGTAAGAGTAAATAATATGATTTTTCTATAGGTCCATTGTGATGCATATGTGATGTGTTGGTTCTTGGAGCATGGAGCTTGGTGTGAAGATGTGTAGTGTATCATTGTTTTTTTCAGGTCTCTTGTTTAGTCATTGGCATGGTACTGTGATATTTTCTTACTATGTTTTGGTTTTATATGGCATGTGGGTTTTTTATAGATTAGTTGGTTTCCTTTTTAATAAAGCATGTGTTTGGTTGTTTTGATGACATTTTCCATATAGTTTTTTATTAGTAAATTGTTTGGTTGGTTGGTTAAATCTCATGGGAAAATCATTCCTCAATTTATTCATGAAGCCCTAAACATTTATTTCCATCCTTTGGAACCTTTGGAACGTCTATTACGGACAATTATCACCTATCCTATATATCAAGACAACGGGATGGGGTGGGATGTTAAATATTTTCTATGTAATAACCTTTAGTTTAGATAAATGAGTAAGGATTTTATCCAAGGATAGTTGAGATCAATGTTGTAAATATAATTAGTTGAACCATGATGTGAACTAAAAAAATAGTATTTGAATTATTTGATATATAGATATGAGGAAATAATAAGGATAATGTATGATAAACATATCTACGATCTACATTTGACAAATTGTATCCCACTGTTTTTATTTTATCATGAACAATTACATCTATGAAATGATTCGCCATTAACTGTATGAAGATAGATATTTTTATTTCATCACTCGTAGGATGATGTTTTCAAAGGGTAAAAGTATAATCCTATGTCCATACGGAAATATATACCTCTATGGTTCATGATATTTTAGAGGGAAATTAGAAAATCACAACATAATATGGGATTATGGATAAAGAATTTACAATTACATTTTTTCAGAAATTGTTATTTCTAATCAAAATATTTATTGAATGTTATTTTAATAATAAATCATATATTTTCCCTAAATGTTTCTATATATGTTTATTTATGAGAAATACATGTTTAGTTCTTCCATTTTTTAATTTGAATAAAATTATAGATTTCAAATTTTAATCTACAAATGTAATTCTGACATAACTATTTATAGCGACTTATTTGAAATAAAATATTTTAGAATGTATTATTCACTCTATGGGGTAAAATAGTATTTTAACTATTAATAATAGATTAAAAGTATTATAGGATACCATGGAAGATGAATTCAATGTTGATCTATATTAATCAACATGGACACCCCTTAACATATGGTTTATATATTATCCATTTTTTGATGGATTTAGCTCACATATATAAAATAAATTTAGGATTCAATTTTTCACAGATACCCATTCTGGGAGGATAATTATTTCACTAATTTTGGTTGCAAACAAGACAATGTGTTTATTATAAAAATATTTTATTGAATTTTTCTATCACACTTCTGTTGTCATGTAATCATTTCATAAAATAAAATATATTTATTAAAAAAATTACAAGTTATAGATTTTTCATTCAATCACTAGTATGTTGAGGGAATAAGATAAAATGTTTCACCCCAATTATCTATGTATTATAAGTGAGGTAGATATTGAAGAAAGGTGTCACAATGATTCATACTTCTTTTTTATTATAATTTTTATTTCATTTCATGTCATAAAATTATTTGTTTCTCCTAAAATATTAATATTCTATTATATTTTTATGAAATTTAATACAATAATTGGGTCTAGAAATCTATACAATAAATATTACTGGGTTACACCATTTCTATAATTTTTCACATGCATGTCTTCTTGTGGATATAAATCCATCCATATAAGTGTCTTAAATTATATTCCATTAATTCCCATAAATATAAATAATTTATTATTTATCGACAATACCATTGTGATTAATTTATATATAATATATGATTGTTTTTAAATATAAATAATTGATTAAAATGATAAACACATTTACGAAGAGGTTATGTAATGTATAAATTTGTAGAGAATAAGTAGAATCTATAAAACTAAATAATGTGAGATTCAATTTTATTGTTAAATTATAATACTGATGCATAATTTGGGCTCATTGATTTTTTTCTATTTTTACATTATTAAATACAAGATCATATTATAGATTAAAACTAGTAATAAAGGTTGGATTCTCAGAAAGATCATTTTGAACTATGCCTATAGTTTAATTTATTTTTTCTTTGGGTATGTTTATATATCATTATGGTTTAGAAGTAGAAAATAAAGGAATTTTAATTTGAATTTTTTTTTATAAAATGATTATTATTAATATAAAATATTATAGCTAATGTTAAATAAAATACTGCATCTAAAAATATTTTAAAAACAAGACCTTCAAATCGAATACATCTTGATGTTTTATAAAAAATTAATCAATAATCTCATCCTTCTATAAAGAATATATATATTATTTCGTATTCATAATAAATTTTTATGTAATAATTTGTCGAATTCATAAAACACAAGAACATAATTTGACAAACTGATGACGTCTTTCACGATAAAACCAATTTTTACATGCTTATATTTGAAAATATACATTTTCACAATTAGAAATTTAATAAAATAAAATATATTCTTCAAATTAGTAAAAAATCTCAATTCTAAATAAGATGATGACATTTATTTTTAATTATAATTAAAATATTAGTATGAATTCTCATACATTCTGTGAATATGGTGAAATAAATTTTCAAATAAATTTTTGTATTTTTAATTTTTAATTTTTAACTAAATATTAAATTGATAAAATAGAAATGAATATTTTTATAATGTGGTGAAAAAATATATAATAATATTCAAACTCAATAAATTTAAAATCATTTTTAAATAATATTAATAAAACATAGTGGTATAAGAATATTTATATACCAAAACTATTTATATGTATTCAATATTTTAATTTTTGAGTTTATTTTTTCATATTTAGAAGTGGAATTAAAAAATTAAGAATTGAATATAATTTCAATTTATTAATAAATTTGTTTTAGGGGATACCATATAATATTTATATAAATTCCACATTATTTATTTAAAAACATGTTATCATGAAGAAAATAACAATGTTGAAATAGAAAACCCAAACCTAAAATATATGAAACATATTTGAATCCTATTTGAAATGTAATGGATGACGCATTATCAACCCAATCCCACCTCATTATTATGTAATTTTGGATTAAATGAAAATGGAATATAATAGTGATAACATTGAATTATAAAGGGTACCCACAAATGCTATATTTTATTCACCTATAGTTGGGAATCACTTACACTCCTCCAATGTTACACTTCTCATTGAAATTTCACATGATCCTCTTCCCACATAATCATCAATATAATAACATTTCAATTTTAAAAATTAAAATTTTATTGATTATTTAATAATTTTTATCGTGCCCAACATTATGGGAATATCATGTCTCCAATGATGTTAAGTACAAGTGCATATTTAATTCAGACAAAAGGCATGTTATCTTATATACCTACTTCAAAATATGTTAGTCAAAAAGTATATTTTTTTACCCTATTAAAAAAATATCTAATAATTTATAACTTCAATTTTTGTAAAAATAATTCATATATATATACCTAGTAAAATATCCCATTTATTGTGGGGTAAACATACATTTTATTCCCATCAATATTCCCACTAATTAGTAAACATTAATAAATAATAAATTCCTATTTATTATTTAATAACAAACATCAACCATATTTATTTTTCAAATAGTTAATATACTTTAAAAAATATTATTGTTATTTTTAGAACCCTTTTAGATCAATTATGGCTACGTGAAAATAATATGGTGTTTCCTTTTATAAAAAGATCAATTACTTCAAAAGCATTACAGAAATGGTAATTTTTTTTAATTCTTCTCCAAATCTATCTATTGAAAACTCTATATTGGAAAAGGATTTTAATTAGATATGATTATTTTTCAAATATGAAAATCCAAAATTATTTAATTACAAATTCTTGTAGGAATAATAATGATGTTTCTTTTAGTCATTTCTTAAGCCGGAATTATAAAACCCACTTCATACTCAGTTGTATGATAATTCATATCATTAAGATATGGTTTATTTATTTTTGTGGGACATATATATATTATTTTTATTTATTTTGTTTTCCAATTATTATATATCTATGAAATTTATTGGTAAATTTTTTATATCAAATGAGATATTATTGAATGATGATGATTTGAGCCTAAACCACCATGATACCACATCAACTTTATGATGAATGAATTGAGAGTGACCCTCGACAATAGAACACAATTTCATTTTATATATTATCAACACATATTATATGTATCCAATATATAATAATAATAATTAATTATTTCATTATTTAGTACATATATTCATCATATATATGATTTATTGTTATTCCTATTGACTATTGTGTTATGATTTATTTACATTCCTATTCCCATACAAGGATTTAATGATCACCCTTATCAATATAATGTTCCCCATATTATAATATATTATTTTATAAGATTTATGGTATTTTGAATATCTATATAGTATATTAGATAAATATTCCATTATTATGATTATAATGATTTAATTAGGTGTTTAATAAAAAAATTATCAGAACCTATTGAGAATTGGTATCTATTTCAAAAAAAATATGATATTAATAATGAAATAATACCTATTTATTAATTAAATAACTATATTATTTAACATAGTGGTGTCTTGTTATTTTTTAATATTTTTAAGAGGTAACATTCTTGAAAAACCTACGAATAATTCATTTGGAGAAACATATAATTTGGATAAAATTAGGAAATTTTGGGAGGATTTTTAGTATGTGGAATTCATTAAGATTACGACTCTCTCTATATATATGAATGTGGATATACATTTGAAAAATATACACATTGGGGTAGTCACCATGGAAAGGGTTGGTTAAAAATTGACACGGTCACCCCACTAATGTATGATGAGTTGTTATAAGACTACAATCCTTACAAGACACTCCATGGTGTCATGATTTGGTTAACTATATACTCTTTAAAACCACTATTAAGGGTTGATTATCTAGTTACTTTAGGGTACAATGATGAAATTTAAATGATAAACAAACATAAATTAATAAAGGGGAAACCAAGAATTATATAGGTTGAAGTAAATGAATTATGGGCTAATGTTCTGATGAAAACTATTATAAGAATCAACCCTTATAAAAAACCCTTATAATTGGATGTATATTATTAAATATGGTAATTCATAAAAACAAAAAATAAAATAATTTTATTAAAAATATATTGATAGATGAATTACAGATTAAACCAAATATAATAAGGATATAATATTACTAAAAGTATTATTAATAAAATAAATTCTAAAAGAAGTTACAATTTCCTTCATGTAAAAAATGTGGGAAAAATAAACAAGGAAATTTATTCACATGGAGTAGAAAATGATTTAATTTTTTTGTTGTGATCATAATCAACTAATCTACAAGCAGAATATGAGGAGGCCGATTAGCATAGAGTGAGGGGGAAATGAATTTTGAAACCCATTTACAATCCAATGAATTATATGAGGAAATTATGGGAATTATTTAAGTCAATAACCTTATATGAAGGATAATATTGATGGTCAGAATCAAATCCCACCATTTCTTCTAAATCAAGACAAAAAACATGCAATCAAAATTACTAATGTGACCTTTAAAAATGAGGTGGATGGGATAAAAAGTATCATTCACACATGAACTGAATGTATTATATTTTTTTCTTCTAAATAATATTAAAATTTTTAAATAATTATTTCTATAAACAAAATATTTTCAACCTAATGACTAGATGTTCATTTTATAAAAAGCAACTAGTTGCATGATTATTATATCGCATGTTATTGTTTATATTGAACTGTATTTAGAAAATATTAATATATTTCTGTGATAAATATAATTTTATTATAGAATTAGATTTGTTCTATCTAATTTTATGAATTTTTTTGAATAATATATTCAATATTATATCAATACATGATAGTCTATAAATGGATAATGAAGAATAGCCATATTAAATAATATATGCAACTCGAGTGTCAATAATGAATAAAGAATAAATCTTGGATAAAATGATTGCTGAAAAAATATATATTTGATGTTATCAAGTTATAAGGGAAAAAAGATATGATTCCACTTATTTTATGAATGATAAAACTCAAGAAATTATTTTTTGAACCTTTTATATTTGAATTAAAACATTGGATAATTTCATTATAAGGTAAAAATTAATATTATATGAATGTTATTTTTATATGTGGATAATATAATTCCCCAAGTTATTAGAAGTCATATTTTTTTACATATCTATATGATTATTATTAATTATTTTGGTTTTTTTCATTGAAATGAAATAGATTACAAATTAATTGATACATGATAGGTATAAAATGATAAAATCACCATAATGTGTGAATATATTAAATTTTTTCCTTAAATATAAAAAAACCATAAATAATAAGTGACATCTGTTAGCATCTTCACCTGTGATAATAACCACTTCACAATGAAAAACTATAATGATGAAGATCATTATCAAAGGAGAAATAATAATTTCATATCTTACAAGTTAAATATGAGATTTTTTTGTTTGTATTGTTTTTTTTGTAATATTATATATATGAATGATATATGGTTATTAAAAATATGGTAATTAAAAATATAGTAATTGAATATATTTTCATTCAATATATTTTCATCATTTATACATTAAATATGAATAATAATGTCATGTGTTGTAAAATAATATAAATCATAATGAAATTAAAATATGATATTAAATTATTAAAATTATATTTATTTACTTGTGACAAAAAAATATTAATATTATTATTATTAAAATCTTATATTATTTATATAAAAAAGCCAAATAAATATTTCCACATAAATGGATTAGTAATATTAAATTGGAGAATACAAATAAGTAATTAATGTAAATTCTTGACGAATACTTCTTATAAAAGTAATGTTAATTTTCAAAGAGTTTTTCAATTCAGAGATGCATACATTGTCCAAATAAATTAAATTAAAACTTATTAATTAATATTACATATTATATAATTTATTAGCACCACAAAAATAATAAATCAATTTTAAATAATATTAAGATCACTTGATTTTACAAACTCTATTTTTCAATAAAAATCATTATTATAAATAGTAATTTCCATTTAAAATGGATGAATTTAAATTATTATCTTCTTTTTTAAAACTAAAATCATTTTTAATTCATTATATAAAAAATATCTCAGTTTTATTTTTTGAAAACTTTCTAAACTAATAGATTTTTATGGTTATTGGAAAAATACTGAATTTTCTATTAAATGGATTATTCATAATATAATAATGAAATAAAATGTTAATTGAAAATTTGGATTGAAAAATATATATTTATTAGTTAATATGAATAATTTTAAATTAAATAATTTGTTCAATTTATTAAATAGATGTTTGATAAATTTTTAAATATACTAATATTTCTCAAAGAAAACTGTTTTACATGCTTATCATATAAAATAGAGTCTACAGGTTATAAAAATTAAATATATTGATACTTATTTCCAAATTTTGTTAAAAATATGACTATTAGTTAATTGTATCAATTATTTATAGGTAGGATTATCATATTATAATGAATATAAGTAATTCTCAAGATTATAAAAAAACATTTCTAAATGAATTAATTTGTTAATATTCTCTAATATTTATGGAATCAGAAAAATGGAAGTAAAATAAATGATGAATATAAAACTACTTAAGAATATATATATATAATTATTTTAATAATTAATAAATTTTTAATTAATATTAAATAATATTAACAACACATAATGGTTAAAAGTAACATTATTTCAAAATCTATATATATATATATTATATTATATTATAAATTTATATATTTTTTTATAGTACTCATAAATAGAATTATACTATATAGATATTAAATATATGATTAATATACCAATATATGGTAATAGATGTTACAATATATTTTTAGAAAAACATAAATTCACTTAGTCAAAATGTCATTACCATTTTAAATATGAAAATGCTAATATGAAAAGGTCTATGTAAATAGACTAGAAAGATGATTAGAAATTTTTAAATCCTTGGATTATTAGTTAGTTTATTAAAACACATATAAATTCATTTTTATGGAATTTTTTAATCATTTTAAAAGAAATATAGTAATTATATGATGAATATGTAAGAAAAAATTTCAAAATATACCTTTTAATAACTTATAAAAAATGATGACTTATTCCTCAAATCGAATACACTTCCCATTAGAATTTCCCATGACAATCTACCAAAATATAATGTAATAGAAGTAAACTAGCTATCCTTAATCCATTTGTCAATAGAAATTTTATAAATAAAATATTTTACCCGGGGATATCAAATAGATGACTGTGTTTCCAATAATGTTATTCCCCACTATAGAGATCATTATCACACAAAGAAAGTGATCTTATAAAACTATTCCCTAAAATTCTAGTTAAACATTATCTTTAGTTTTCCCATATGTGAAAAAATATTCTCATTTACCTCATATTTTCATTCTTCAAATATATCCCAAAAATATTTATATTTCAAATTCTTTTTTGGAGTTTTATGTTTTTTTAGTGGACAACCCAATTCCCACAATTATGTAGAATCGGTTTATGGGATCTTTCATATTTCATTTATCATGTACATAATAACCCATATATAATGCTTTAAAATAATGAATAGAAATTAAAATCTCCAATTGTTTTATAATTTAACCACCTTTATCAATAATATATATATATATATTACGTATTTATACATGTTCATTACATATACGGCCTAACTAAATTAGTATATTATTATTCATTCATCTGTAATGTCATTACAATGAATTCTCTATATTGGAACATGATTATCAAGACCTATTTTTATTTATCAAATTTGAAAATCATAAATAAATTATTATCTTATTATCATGTGAATTATATTGATTTACCCAGCAGGTATGACTTATATCAATATTATATAAACCACTCCCTTTTAGGGGTTTTATAATCCATAATAATTTAGATTTGTTTTTTTATAATGTGTATATCATAGATTTTATGACAATTTATTTGAATGGTGTTCATAAAATTAAATATCCTCCAATGAAATGGGTAAATATTTAAATCTCCAGAGATGTTATGTATTGTAATATTGTGTTTACATAATCAATAATAAAAAATTTTATTCATTATGTTGATTTTCATGGGTGTGAACCTTGACATATGTTTATGATGACATGGATTAGGTTATTCAAAATTGTTTTGTGATTCTATGATAGTATATTATAATTTCATTACTTTATGATTCAATTCATATTGTAACCGTATTTATGATATCATATTATTCCTCATATCATCAATGTAAATATTTATTTCCATGGTTAATCATGTACTGTGGTGTGTAGCTTACAATTTTCATTCATAATTTTATCAAAGGTAAGCTATTTATTTTCTAATGATCTATGGAATTAAGGAGATCTTTGTTGAGTTGACATTAATGATAATATTTTTATGTTTATGATTATGAATTTAAATTTCTAATTATAATAATACACGAGTTCTAGTGATCCTTTTCATTTATTTAATCGAAAAGTATGTTCAAAATCCTAGAATAATAGTATTCAATTATTGGGGTCCTAAAAAGAAAATATGATTCTTTTTTTAACTGTGTGGAATAATATAATTTTATATTATATATTTTAATAATAATTATTCATTGAATATTGAATTATTATTCATTTCATTGATATGTTGACTGATTTATATATCGTATGTGATGGGTGGGGCCTATTAGAGACCCTTTATGCATCAAAATGTCTCATGGGAGAAAATAGAATAGTTATATTTTTAATAAGTTTCTAATTATTTGTGGAATCCAAGATCAAGGACATGGTGGGATGTTTATGATATCATGGAACATGCCCTTAATTATATAATTATGATATAATATATTATGTAGTATATCCCAACTAAACTATTCATTTTTATCCATGTTATTATTTATTAAACAATGCAATCATTTCCCATATTCCCTTTTTATGATAATAGTTATCTATATTATTTGATTACTTGTAATTTTTAGCATATTATTAATTAATTATATATCCAATGACATATTATGTTGTATGCTTTCCCTTAATAAGAATATCAAATCGACATTTTCTACTATTTGATTTCCTTATGACACAAATATTAAATTTGAAAATGAATTTAGCAATATAATAATGTAAATTATAATGATTTGAATAGAAAATTAATTAGTACTTATTCATATTAATTGGTATTTGAGAATCATGTATGTATAAAGTTTTCTATGAAAATTAAAAATGTATAAACATTGGGATGTGAACACTTTTATAATTTGAAATTTTAGAAAAATAGACACTAGATATGAGACACTAGTGTATATATATTTATCATTAGTTCCAGAGCTAGTTTAGAATTATATATGGTAACTATATTTAGGAAAATATTGAATAAATAACATAACTCAAAAATAGGCTCTAGTTATAAGTTAAAGTATAAAATAGTATCATGATTGTTTTTAAGGTAGAATATGTTTGTTTTAAATGAAATTTTATCCTTGTATAAATGTAGTCAACTGGATAAGTCAATGGAATAGATTCAACTTGGTGTAGTAACATTAAAAAACGGTTTTTGAATTTGAACAATATCTTAAATTGGAGAAACATGTGTGGGGAAAAGACATCACAACTAGATGGACATCCATTAGGGATATGATTTGGTTTATTATTAATTTATTTGGAATAGTTTTGAAATATTTTAAAATATAATTATCTATTGATGATATTCACAATGAATGTAAGATAATAATTTTATGAATAACTACAATTTTTTTTGGGTTTATGTAATGTATGTTCTATGGTTTTTTATTATAAACTATTACTCAAAATGTTATGATATTATCTAGTATATTACATTGTTTAAAAATTAAAACTAATGTATTAAATGTAAATTATATCAATACACAACAATAATATAGGTATTTATCAAAATAAAAACTCATGATTACTGTTGTTGGACTTGATTAGATTTTGACTATTTATTATAGTTTCTATGGGTTATGACTTATAACCCTTCTCATATGGAACATAGTTTATATTAACACCAAATTTAAATGTTGTTCGACCACATCATGTTTTATAAACATCCATCCATTAATGGATATTTCAATTCATTGGTAGATGAATAGTGGATCCTCAAAATTCAGAAGATATTTCATGATCTGAGATGAATTTAAAGGGAGAAGGTTATTTTAGTGTATTTTTTGAATAAATATTTCAATAATTGGTGGTCATTGATTCAAAATATCATGATTGAAGAGGAGATATAGATGATGGCATGTAATATTTTTAGGATATATTAATAGAGAAACTCATTCCTCATGGGCTAGTTGATCATATGGGATGAAAATTACATGTTATACGATAGAAAGGAGTAGAAAGTGATGATGAGTATGAAGAAAATATTACACTATTATAAATTTATATTATGTGATATATATATAATTCAAAATTTAATATGTACTTTTTATATGATGTGCATAGGAAAATACCATAATGGGGTGTAATATTTCAATCATTTTCATCATATAATTATATTATATCATGTTTCCTAAATATAGATGATGAATTATCCATGTAATATATTCTAAATTAATATTTGGATATGTATAGGATAAATTATTGAATATAAATAATAAATTATTCAAATGAATGAATATAAATGGTGGTACAAATAATACTTTATAAGTAAGGAATGAAACAATATTTAACATTCTTTAAGAGAATTTGATTTTTCATCATGTGTAGGGATGAAGTCGACTGGTATCATGAATGCAATGATAAGAAATAATGGAAAATTTATACCATTTAATAAGTATTCATATGAGTATCTATGTAATTAATGACCTAAAAATAATGTGTTTTTAACTATGAAAAGGATACATGGTAATATCCCTTCTTTTGAAATCACTAAATCTAACAATAATGTCCATTAAGATTAAATAAAAAGTACTTTTACTATAGACTCTTTATTTATTTTATTTTAGATCTATAGACAATTTTTTCCGCGATATAAAATAACTACCTAAAACTATGATGAATGAATTAGATATTAATACACATTGTAATGACCCACCAATTCTCATTGGGTTGATAGCACAATGAGTTATTACTGGATCTTAAGAAAAATCCCCAAGATGCCAAAATCATGAAATAAATGTTGACGTGTTTCACATACATGTGGGGGATGATTTACCCTTTATGTAATAATACAAATAACAAAAAAATCCATAAACAACCCAATAATAATGATTCATGAACAATGGAATTAAACTAAAAAACTACATGTATCTCAAAACCACATAAAAGTGTGAAATAGTAAATGAAGATAAGTATCAACGTACACAGAAGAAAAAAAATCAAGACTCTCAAAAGACCACAAGACTCCATGATCCATAAGCTACAAGATCAATAATCACTGAACAACCAAAAACTTCATGAGGTATTGCAAAAAATGTGTGAAATGTTACCTTTTCCCCTATCTTGGAAGATAGAATCTACAAAAGAACCAATGTTCCAAAGCATGGATGAGTATAAACCCGACTTTTTTCCCAATGAATTCCCTAATCATCCCACTAGGATATAAAAGTTAGTTACATTTATATAAAATAGTTTATATTAAGCAATTTACTAAAGTCTTTTATAATTATATATAACCGATTTCTAAAATCAATTTGCGACCATGTGAAATTAAAACTAAATTAAACAAATTTCTTAAATGTTTTTATCTAGAAAAATAAATAATAAAATATTCAAACCAATGCCACTTATCATTTGGAATAACCATTCAACAGATAACAACACACCCACACTTCCTTGCTTTGTTTAACAGTTCAATACTAATGAGTGGTCTCTCATCCAATCACCTGGGGTCCAATGACACACTCCCCTGATCCAAGGTCACATTCCGTGTATCCTAATGATACTGGTCCCTTACTAAGGTACCATTATGCATGAACTCACACAATCACCATTTCTTCCTAATACACCCATGTTCACAATAAACCATTTCAATAAAACTAATATTTTAATGAAAACCAATGCACATCAAATTTCAAAGAAATATTGCATGTAAAAAAATTTCCTTTTATTTAAAAAATCAAATACCATTTATATGGCATCAATATATAGAAATAATCTTTTTAAAACCCTTGTTTTAATGCCATAATCTAAATCACGAATTCAAAATCCCTAATTTTCAAGATTTCACAAATCATCACACAAGAAGGTTTCTAAATAGTTTTCATAAAAAATCACCATTAATTCAAAAAACAAAATCAATTTTAATGCATGAAAATTAGTTCTACTAAGTGGAGTAAAGAAATAATCCTCTTACATCAATGGTTTTGACGAAAACCCCAACGATCAAAGAATGCATAATAAAACCAAGTTGATTCTCAAAGAATTGGCCTTCGATCTCTTCTCCTAGAACAATCAAGACCAATAATAATTATATTTTTAATCCTCACAAATAGATATAACCATAAAAAGCATTGATCTAAGAAATTGATATATTTTGAGAACTAGATCTATGTAGATCTATGAAACCGATCCGGAAAGATAATGAACGATCATATATGTCATGAATATGGATTTGATTATCCATGTAATTCATTTAGATCTCCTCTGGAATAATGGGAGAACCTTCTTTAGACTAAAGAAATAAAACTCCCGAGTTTTGGATGCTTTTGAGAAAAAGTGATCCACTTAGAAAAAAAACGTGTGAGATCCTCTTTTTCAGCATATCACATAAATGTATGAAACGTTAGTTCACAATGTTAGACAAACTTTGTGCTAACTTTGCATTAGCTACTTCCTAGGTATACCCTTACATGACTTCCTTGCATCGTATCCCTAATTGTGGTCCAGCCTTGAGTGATCCACTACCTCAAAAGGTCTAACTATGCAAAGTTTTGCTGAACGGTTTGACAAGCTGTGCACCGCCCGTGGGATATCCCTTTTTCTTCAAAAATTCATTCGATGATATCCCAACTCTCCTATCAATCAAACATATATCATTATAACCATGAAAATCATCAGGTAAGTGTTATATACAAAAAACCGGGTGGACTATATTCTACCTACCATTGGTCTTTCCATCTTTGGAATGTATAAAACCCTCACCAAACTTATAGAGTTCCGTCCACTAATCCTTCAAAAACTTTTAGTATTCCCATGTATCTATCTGAATTTGACCATTCTGACATTAAACCCACAGTAGACAGATTCCGTTTCCACAAAACAAATTCTCTTTTCGATCCACAATCCATACAGGGATATATATCAATGAACAAAGTCAATCTAGGTTAATGTGATCCCATCTGGTCACATGGTCCAGATCAGGCAGATACATTTTCAACGAAGATACGTGGAAGACATTATGCACTATAATGTACAATGGTGGTAATGCCAACAAATATTACACCTCTTTGACCCATCCAAATATCATGAAAGGGTTAATGTAACAATAGATAACATTCACTATATCTTGTAACGATGATGTCCAAGACTCAAATATATCCTCTAGAAGACATGTTCACCAACAGTGACCGACAATGGTATTCTACAGTGATCTACATATGATTTCGGAAAAATATGAGCTGTCTTCATCCTCATTCTAATAAATTGGATCATATCTATTGTTTCTCAGATAATTCATGGCACAACTAGTGAAGTATCACTTGTTTACACCCATCATAGTGGAGAACGACATGGACACCCATGAAATTATTCAAATGGAGCCTTCTGTATCACGGACTCATAGTTTTTATTGTATGAGAACACTGCCAAATAAATATTCTCCTTCCATGAGCAACCAAAATCAATTGCACAAACCCGAATTGTGCCTTCCAATGTATGTATCGTCCGCTCAAATTTTCCATCTGTATGAGGATGATACGATGTGATCACAGTCAAATGTGTCCCAATAGCTTAATTTAATGATTTACAGAAATGAGATGTGAACCTCAGATCTCTTTCTAAGACTATTAAAACTGATATTCAATGCCTCTTTAACACCTCTCTAATATTTATTTTATAATGAACCTCAATTGTATGAATTTCTTTAATCGGGATTAAATGGGCATACATTTTAAGACAATTCACTATCCATGAAATGGAATCATGATTCCAAAACATTAATGGAATACCCATGAAAAAATAGGTTGTTATCTACTCTCGTTTCAATAGTGGGATAGGTAAAGACTGCAACATTCATTCTGGTCCATTAGTCTCTATTTTAACATGTTCACATGTTAAGCACCGTGAGACGAATTTGGACACCTTCCTTTTCATTCTTTTCCAGAAATATTGTGACTTCAATTCCTTTTACATCTTCTGTGTACCTGGATATATAGTTAATATCGAATGGTTGTAAATATAATGGAGTTGTTCCTGATATGACATAGGTACACCAATCCAATCATTGAAGCACAAAACTAAACTCCCATCATGTTTCCATCCCTCAATGGTCTCCCACCATTGAGTATTGAACTCATAACCAGACATTATGAATTAGATAATTGTGCCTCTTTGACCACATTTAGAAAATCTGGAACAAGCGTAGTAGAAACAAAAATTGTATCATCACCATGGTGTTAACATTCCACTTGCAAGTCAGTTTGGACCAACATCAACTGTCATTCCTCTGATGCTACCTTTCCCAACTGAGCATATGAATTCTTACTCAATGCATCCGCCACATAATTCCCCTTTCTTGATGTATAAATCTAGTCAAAGTCAAACATATGTAGATAATCTATACATCTCCATTGCCTCAGATTTTAATATCATTGTGAGATATTTTTTTCATTATTTAGTGGACCTTGAACATAGTAAATTTTTCACAAAAGATATAATGACGACATGTCTTCGATGCATGGACAACTGCAGCTAAATAAAAATCATGTGTTGGGTAGTTCTTCTCATGAAGTCTTAACTGCCTTGAACCAAGAACAACACATGGATTCCGTTCATGAGAACATAGCCCAAGCCTGATCCCGAAACATCATAGTATACCACATACCCCTATCCCGAATCTATGAAAATCAAGATGGGTGTTGATGTGTGGTAATATTTCAGCTCTTGGGAATACATCTAGAATTCCTCTGTCCATTGGATTGGAGAACTCCTCTATGTCAGAGCTGTCACTGGGGAATATAGTGGTTGTAAATCACACAAAACGTGTCTGTAGTAACCTGGTAGACATAGAAAACATCATATCCCTATGGAATTCTTTGATGGTTTCCACACGATAATAGCTTGTATCATTTATGGATCAATATAAACTAATTTTTCAAAAATGACATGGCCATCCAAATGTACTTAATATATCCAAACTTCACACATTGATAATTTTTCATAGAAATGATTATCCATAAATATTTGTAACACTTTTTCCAAATGATCTTCATGGTCAGAACTTGTATTTGAATACCCCATGATTTTATCCACAAACACAACCACAAAAGAATCCATATATTGATGATATATCTGATTCATCATATCCATTAAGACCACCGGTGAATTTTTTAGACTGAAAGGCATGACTGCATATTCATAGTGGCTATATCATTTTCTGAAAGCTGTGTTCAGAATAACTTTCTTCCCAAGTCATAATTAATGATATACTGATCACATATGAATCATGGAGAACCAATTATCTCTTATTAATTTATCAAAAATGTCATAAATTTGTGGATGTGGATATCAATTCTTTATATTAACTTGTTAAGATTACGATATTAAACACACAGCCAAACAGTTTGATCTTATTTCATCATGAACAAAACTGGTGCTTCTTATAAGAACATACTTGGTTGAATGAAACCCTTTCTTTCTAGCTCCTATAACTTCCCATCAAATTCTAATAACTCTATGGATTCTATCATATTTGGCAGAACAGAAATATGACTAATCCCCATTAGGATATTAATCATAAAATCCACATCCCTTATAGGTGTAACCCAGATATATTTTTGTAAAAAACACTTGGAAAGTGATCCACAGTTGTAGAAAAATTAATTTCATCAATCTCTTCCCTTGATTAAAATGTAAATGTCATCAGCTGGTAAGAGATTGTTCCCACCATTGGTTCCAAAAAGTTGCTTTCACCATTCTTTACTATAATTTCTCCTTTGAAGAGATGCACGATGCCATCCTCAGTCATGAAACCAACTGCTCTCCTATAATTGTATATTCGAGTCATGAACGATATCAACCAATCTATTACTAGTATTACATCATAAACATCCATGTCAAACATCGAGATGTCATATTTCAGCTCAGCTTCATCAACAATTATAACACATGCTCGACACACAATGTGTTTACATTCTCTTTAGCCGAGAGGAGTTTTCAGTTTTAAAACAGAAGGAATCATTTCCAAAAAAAACATAGAATATCAACATAATGAGAATAAATTAATGAGTTCAATGCTCCAGTATCGAAGAGAAATTTTATGATAGTATAATTCAAAATAATTGTACCTCTCGCCATAGATAGTCCTTCTTGGTCATCGACCATCATATACTTAGGTCTATAAAATTGATTCATTTCGACACTTTTCATCTTATTTCCTTTCTGAAATTTCCATGTTTTAAGAGTAATCATATTTCAATAATCATCTCGGATAGATTGGTTATGATGATGAGATAGATTCCGCTTTCCTCATCCTATTAGTGAATTCATTTATTGTGATGCTTGAGAAGTGTCTTGAGCACTGCACCATGGAGCACTATGACAATAATGATGAATATATCACATCATGTTGGAATTATGAAATCCTCAAGGTTGTTCCGTACACTCATTCTTTATTTTGTCAAACAAAACACATTGAAAAAAACTTTTCATTATCTAGGGTTGTGGATGAAGGTTCACATTTCTAGCCATATGATTCTGAATTCCACATCCACAATGGAAATAGGTGTCCCTTTTCCTCTTACTCCAAATGGATGAGTTCCCACCATTCCCTTTAGGTATCATAATTCCTCATCCAATCGATCCAGAGATACCATGTGCATCCACAATCTCTCGTTTCACCATCTTTGTATAGTCGGTAATGCAGAGCACAGCAATCTTTGATTGAATCTCATGCCTTAGCGCAAATTCAATTATGTGTGCCATCAAATACACACATTTCACAGCCTCTGGAAAAAAACAGAAAAAATCCATGAATTTATCTGTGTACACTCTAATAGTGATACTCTCTCATTTCAGGCTGATGAATTCTGTCATTTTCTGGATCATGAAAATGTGAGGATTGAATTGTTAGTTGAACAATTCCTAAAAATCCTCCAATGTAATGCCTTCATCCAATTTATCTTGCACCGCTAAATCCCATAACTATCTTGCAATATCCTCAAGCATATATGTCCCCATCTTGACCTTTAGCTCTATCATTGTGCTAATGTTGTCAAAGAAATGATTCATCCTTGTCAGCCACACCTCAGCCGTCTCGAGTTCAGCATCACCATATATGTTAAGTGGGTTCTGCTTCATGAACTAATGGTATGATCCACATGTGATGGGTCATTAATCACATTCCCTATATCCAAATCACAAAAATATTAAACAATGCTCTTAACTGTCTCTTGGTTTACATGTGGTTCAGGTGAAACCACATTCTCTGTTTCATTCCCAAATTGGTTCTTATGATGCCTATGAGGTGCCATTTACTAATCCAACAACATACTCTATCAATCTAACTCTCTAGAAACTGATGACTTATCATTTCAAATTCTATTACATCAATTATCACAACATTTTTGTAAAAAAATAAACTTTTTCTATATTCAAACATATTTTAAAATCAAATATTGGACGCCCATGCAATTATTCTAATGGAGCCTTCTGTATCACGGACTCATTGTTTTTATTGTATGAGAACACTGCCAAATAAATATTCTCCTCCCATGAGCAACCAAAATCAATTGCACAAGCCCGAAATGTTCCTTCCAATGTATGTATCGTCCGCTCAAATTTTCCATCAGTATGAGGATGATACGATGTGATCACAATCAAATGTGTCCCAATAGCTTACTGTAATGATTTAAAGAAATGGGATGTGAACCTCAGATATCTTTCTAAGACTATTAAAACTGATATTCAATGCATCTTTAACACCTCTCTAATATTTATTTTATAATGAACCTCAATTGTATGAATTTATTTAATCGGGTTTAAATGGGCATAAATTTTAAGACAATTCACTATACAAGAAATGGAATCGTGATTCCAAAACATTAATGGAATACCCATGACAAAATCGGTTGTTATCTACTCTCGTTTCCATAGTGGGATAGGTAAAGACTGCAACATTCATTCTGGTCTATGAGTCTCTATTTTAACATGTTCACATGTTAAGCACCGTGAGACGAATTTGGACACCTTCCTTTTCATTCTTTTAGACAAAAATTGTTCCATCAATTCCTTTTACATCTTATGTGTACCTGGATATATAGTTAATATCGAATGGTTGTAAATATAATGGAGTTGTTCCTGACATGACATAGGTACACCAATCCAATCGTTGAAGCACAAAACTAAACTCCCATCATGTTTCCATCCCTCAATGGTCTCCCACTATTGTCTTTTGAACTCATAACCAGACATTATGAATTAGATGATTGTGCTTCTTTGACCACATTTAGAAAATCAGGAACAAGCGTAGTAGAAACAAAAATTGTATCATCACTATGGTGTTAACATTCCACTTGCAAGTCATTTTGGAACAACATGAACTGCCATTCCTCTGAACCTACCTTTTCAAACTGAGCCTATGAATTCTTACTCAATGAATCCGCCACTTAATTCCCCTTTCCTGATGTATAAATCTAGTCAAAGTCAAACATATGTAGATAATCTATACATCTCCATTGCCTCAGATTTTAATATTTTTGTGAGATATTTTTTTCATTATTTAGTGTACCTTGAACATAGTAAATTTTTCACAAAAGATATAATGACGACATGTCTTCGATGCATGGACAACTGCAGCTAAATAAAAATCATGTGTTGGGTAGTTCTTCTCATGAAGTCTTAACTGCCTTGAACCATAGTCCAACACATGGATTTCGTTCATGAGAACATAGCCCAAGCCTGATCCCGAAACATCATAGTATACCACATACCCCTATCCCGATTCTATGAAAATCAAGATGGGTGTTGATGTGTGCTAATATTTCAGCTCTTGGGAATACATCTAGAATTCCTCTGTCCATTGGAATGGAGAACTCCTCTATGTCGGAGCTGTCACTGGGGAATATAGTGGTCGTAAATCACACAAAAAGTGTCTGTAGTAACCTAGTAGACATAGAAAACATCATATCCCTAAGGAATTCTTTGGTGGTTGCCACACGATAACAGCTTGTATCATTTATGGATCAATATAAACTAATTTTTTAGAAATGACATGGCCATCGAAATGTACTTACTATATCCAAAATTCACACATTGAAAATTTTTCATAGAAATTATTATCAATAAATATTTGTAACACTTTTTCCAAATGATCTTCATGGTCAGACCTTGTCTTTGAATACACCATGATTTTATCCACAAACACCACCACAAAAGAATCCATATATTGATGATATATCTGATAAATCATATCCATTAAGACAACTGGTGAATTTTTTAGACGGAAAGGCATGACTGCATATTCATAGTGGCTATATCATTTTCTGAAAGCTGTCTTCAGAATAACATTCTTCCCAAGTCATAATTAATGATATACTGATCACATATGAATCATGGAGAACCAATTATCTCTCATTAATTTATCAAAAAATTTATAAATTTGTGGATGTGGATATCAATTCTTTATAGTAACTTGTTAAGATTACGATATTAAACACACAGCCGAACAGTTTGATCTTATTTCATCATGAACAAAACTGGTGCTTCTATTAAGAACATACTTGGCTAAATGAAACCCTTTCTTTCTAGCTCCTATAACTTCCCATTAAATTCTAATAACTCTATGTATTCTATCATATATGGCATAACGGAAATAGGACTAATCCCCATTAGGATATTAATCATATAATCCACATCCCTTATAGGTGGTAACCCAGATATATTTTTGTAAAAAACACTTGGAAAGCGATCCGCAGTTGTAGAAAAATTACTTTCCTTAATCTCTTCCCTTGATAAAATGGAAATGTCATCAGCTGGTAAGAGATTTTTCCCACCATTTGTGCCAAAAAGTTTCTTTCACCATTTTTTACTATAATTTCTCCTCTGAAGAGATGCACGATGCCATCCTCAGTCATGAAACCAACTTTTCTCCTATAACAGTATATTCGAGTCATGAATGGTATCATCCAATCTATTACTAGTATTACATCATAATCATCCATGTCAAACATCGATATGTCATATTTCATCTCAGCTTCATCAACAATTATAACACATGCTCGACACACAATGTGTTTACATTCTCTTTAGCCAAGAGGAGTTTTCAGTTTTAAAACAGAAGGAATCATTTCCAAAAAAACATAGAATATCAACATAATGAGAAGAAATTAATGAGTTCAATGCTCCAGTATCGAAGAGAAATTTTACAATAGTATAATTCAAAAGAATTGTACCTCTCGCCATAGATAGTCCTTCTTGGTCATCGACCATCATATACTTAGGTCTACAAAATTGATTCATTTTGACACTTTTCATCTTATTTCCTTTCTGAAATTTCCATGTTTTAAGAGTCATCATATTTCCATAATCATCTCAGATAGATCGTTTATGATGATGAGATAGATTCTGCTTTCTTCATCCTATTAGTGAATTCATTGATTGTGATGCTTGAGAAGTGTCTTGAGAACTGCACCATGGAGCACTATGACAATAATGATGATTATGTCACATCATGTTTGAATTATGAAATCCTCAAGGTTGTTCCGTACACTCATTCTTTATTTTGTCAAACAAAACACATTGAAAAAAACTTTTCTTTATCTAGGGTTGTGGATGAAGGTTCACATTTCTAGCCATATGATTCTGAATTCCACTTCCACATTGGAAATAGGTGTCCCTTTTCCTCTTACTCCAAATGGTTGAGTTCCCACCATTCCCTTTAGGTATCATAATTCCTCATCCGATCGATCCAGAGATAACATGTGCATCCCCAATCTCTCATTTCACTATCTTTGTATAATCGGTAATGCAGAGCACAACAATCATTGATTGAATCTCATGCCTTAGCGCAAATTCAAATATGTGTGCCATCAAATACACACATTTTGCAGCCTCTGAAAAAAAATAGAAAAAATACATGAATTTATCTGTGTACACTATAATAGTGATACTCTATTATTTCAGGCTGATGAATTCTGTCGTTTTCTGGATCATGAAAATGTGATGATTGAATTGTTAGTTGAACAATTCCTAAAAATCCTCCAATGTAATACCTTCATCCAATTTATCTTGCACCGCTAAATCCCATAACTATCTTGCAATATCCTCAAGCATATATGTCGCCATCTTGACCTTTAGCTCTATCGTTGTGCTAACGCTGTCAAAGAAATGATTCATCCTTGTCAGCCACACCTCAACCTTCTCGAGTTCAGCATCACCTTAGATGTTAAGTGGGTTCTGCTTCATGAACTAATGATATGATCCACATGTGATGGGTCATTACTCTGGTTCCATGTATCCAAATCACAAAAATATTAAATAATGATCTTAATTGTATCTTGGTTTACATGTGGTTCAGTTGAAACCACATTCTCTGTTTCATTCCCAAATTGGTTCTTACGATGCATATAAGGGGCCATTTACTAATCCAACAACATACTCTATCAATCTAACTCTCTAGAAACTGATGCCTTATCATTTCAAATTCTATTACATCAATTATCACAAAATTTTTGTAAAAAAATAAACTTTTTCTATATTCAAACATATTTGAAAATCAAATATTGGTTTCGAAAATCCTGCCCTTTTCCATTTTTCATCAAACAATCATTCAAAGGTCTCCCATATCTCCCAACCAACAACCATAAACATTATAACCATGAAAATAGTCAATTAAGGGTTACATACAACAAACTGGGGGAAATACACACATAGTGGTTATTTTGTTTTATGGATAATATATCAAACAGTTTGTTCCATGATGAAAAAAATCTCCTGGTTGAAAATATATTTTCTATACATATATTTAGGTTTTATATAATCTTAATTTTTGGTGTTGAATTATTTGTAATTATTTTTTAATAATTAAATGACTTTTAAAATAGTATATGGTGAAATAGAGGTATTATATGATAATGGATAAATTATTGTACCATCTCTATTGCCGAGATTGATGATATTTTAATAATTAATATATTACTTATTCAAAAAATAGTTTATTAATTTTTAGTATTATATTAAATTTCTATAATAGTATTTTTGATAGGTAAAATAAATTTTCATTGTTTTTTTTATCTTATGATCCAATAAAAGTTGATTTTTATAAAATATGCCTGAAAAAAATAATCTTACTCATTAACCAATAGATTATTAATGTGTAAAGTAATTGAAATAGTCAATCAGTTTTAAAATAATATTTCAAAGAATATTGATAATAATCTTGTAAGTATTTTATATTAATTCCTAAAAAAAGATAAATAAATATATAATCTATTTTTGGAAAGTATCCATTTTTATCTTATTTTCTCTTATAGAATAAAATTCACATGTTTTTTTGTTATAATATAACACTTATTATTTATCTAGAAAATAATATTTTCTTTAGTCATTAACTATAAATTAGAAATCATGATAAAAATTTATTAAAATTTCATGATATAAAAAAAATTATTTATTATTTTTAGGAATAAATTTCTTAATGGTAGATAAAATATGACAATTAGTGATTTTATATAACTTTATATAAATACCATATATAATATTGTGGACTATACAACACCCTAAGGATAAAAAAATTTCAATTAATATTTTTTAATGTTAATGTTTTATCCTAACCAAGGGTTTCATGAGTAATAATAGAAATAAGAAATTATAAAATATATTTAAAAATTAATTTTTAATACTAATAATTAATAAAGTGAAACTTAGTTCATAGTTACATAATTGCGGTTATTAATAACTTTATATGTATAAATTCATTTTTTTCCATTAAAATACAATCATTATTCATATTTTTTTTAGATTTTTTATATGAAATTAATTAGAATTGTCTAATTTAATTTTGTTATCCCACTAAGGCTATATTCTCTATGAAGGGGGTGGATGGGGGTATGATACATTGGAAAAAATACCCATTCATATATTTTTTCATTGGAAAGAAACACTATTATCTATCTTTTATGAAGAATTTTTTCAAATGAAATGAAATCATTCATGAGACACAATGATTTTACATGGATCTCCCATGCTAGAATATTTAATTAGATAATGAAATTATAATGACCAGACTTTCCCAATATTCTATTTCACAATACCAAAATAATGTTTCAGATATATCACTTTTATTCCTATGAACTCTAACGTTAATATTTCTATGCATATATTACTCCTTTAGAAAGTACAGCCCTCAATCATTACATCAATGTCTCTCTTTCAGTGGAATGGATCAAATTCATCCCCTTCCACTAGTCATTACACAATAAAAGACTCACACATTGTTTGTGTTAATTTATGTCCATTCATTAGAAATAATGAATTCATCATCAATTATATGTAGATGATATTTTGAAGTCCCACTATCTTCGACTTCATTAATTCAATTTAACGATTATATATTATGAAATACCTTCTGAATAATTTAGTTGTCATCACTGCCTTTATGGAGCTCACAAAACTATCATGAAACTTCCCACATTATAAAAGTATACACTGTCTTCATTAACCCCAAAACATTTTTTATACTCTACTATTTCATGATTCTCAACCATACATTGAGAAGTAACATCCATTCATGATTCTCAAAAAAACTTATGATGATTCCTTATAATTTGTGAAGAACAAAAAATTTCAGTCACCTTTTTTATACTTCTTAAACCTAAATAATTTCATGATACTTAACACTTCTTTTCTCCTTTAATATCTTTTATGAATAATATTTCTTCAGAACCTTTTTCACAAGATCAAAATCCGTGAATCACCTTCTCAAATTCAGATCCATTGAATATTCATTATATTTAATATACTTTTCTTAGGGGGTAGAGTCTTATTTATATGCATTACCACCCTTTCCAAAAGCATATATCCACATAATAAAATTTCATGAATAAATCCTATCTCATTCACGAATCTCCATACTTTTGAGAATTATCGGTGAAATTTCTTGTTCATAAAGTTCCTTGTAGTGGAGGATATTTACTTTCATCCATTCATGAATTCATGATGATCTACATATTGTAGTCATAGATATTTGCAGTCAAACTACAACACATTCAAACTTCTAAAAATATTCATTAAACCTAGACTTCAAGACAGAAAATTCATTTCACCATCTCTTTAACTTCAAGAAACTCCAATGACCGCGAAAATCTAGATATTTCGTATATTTATAATGCATAAAGGGACATGCATAATTCAAAATGATTGAGACAAGATCAAATTTTTTTATGACAAAAGTTTAGTAATCACTTTGAATGAGTGCCACCATGTATACAAATAATTTTATACAAAATACAGTGTATCCATTCCTCTTCCATGGATATTTATCATCATACAATGTCAATAGAGATTTGGAACTAGAAAATAAATTGTTAAAAAATAATAAAGCAACCGAACATTAATGATACCTTGTTGTATTTTTTCCAAAAAAAATTATGATTTATAATTTTTTGAAGTTAAATTACATTTTTAAAATAGCATGTAAACATTAATTTTATTTAAATTAATTATTTTTTTAGAAATATTTGAATCTTCTACGAACTTTCAAAAATATAGATTTCCCTAAAACTATCAATTTTTTAAATATATAATGATATAAGAATATGTTGAACATTTCAGAAACATTTATATGATACATAAATAAGTATAATATTGAATTTTGAATTATAAGTAAATCATTTTCGAAACCATAATGTCATATCTTCTCAGAGAACCAGGTCTTACATCTAATATATTAATCTCGTATTTAAAAGGGAACATTATATATATATTTTTATTATATAATTATAGAAAGACAATTATTTAAAATAACCCATATAATTTCCTTGCAACCAATAGTATCCAATATTTTCTTATCCACATTTTTTCTGCTTAAAATTTTTTAGTTTCCTAGAAAGAGTCCTCCATATATTTTATTCATGTTATATTATAATTAAATCCTATAATTGGTAAAAATTGAACCTTATGTAATGGATACAAATTTTAAATATAAAAATTAACATTAGTCATTTTTTTAATATTATTATTTTTTATTTTGAATAATAAAATTTATTATCACATTATTAATGGTAAAAAATGTTTACTTGTTTACTTGTAAAACAAATTATTGTTACTAAATAACATAATACTAAATAATAATATTACATATAAATATATTTAAAAATAATAATGTAATATTTACTATGAATGTAATATCACCTGTATTGAACCAGAAAAAATCCAAGGTATTTTTAACTTTTGGTATATTTTAGATGATCCATTTTCGAAAAAAGGGTCAGAAACATTTTCAAGAGTTAATATTATATGATGTATGTTTTTGTAAAAAAAATAATTTAATTAAATTTAATTTAACAATAAAATAATACGTAATAAACTTAATTGGGGAAATTAGAATTTATAAATTTTTTAATAATAATAATATTAATAATGTAATTTTATTATAAATATTAAGATTATTATTGATATTTTTATTATGATTAGGATAGTTTTTCAAGAGATCCCAATGGCGATATCCCTCAAAATCACATGACCCCCACCAGGTCTGCACACGACCCCCCCCATTGATCCCTCCAACTACAACCCATTTTTTCTATATTTCTTGTAGATCCAAGGTCAAATCATCTCAGTAAGATCATATTCTCCTCCTTATCCCTTTCTCAGCCGATTTTTGGTGTCCTATCACATAATTTCTTTCAAAAAAACTCTAGGAAAGTGGTAAATTGATTTTTGTTCCTTCATCTAATGATTTTGGTGTCCCATCTGATCGGTTCGTTTCGTCTTTCCATCATTGTTTCAATGATATGTTATCTTATACCGGGATCCCTCATAAGTCATTTATTAGGTAGTTTTTGGGTTTTTTCTACAAAAATATATACCAGTTGTTTCTTTGGCTATTATGTGTTGTTTTGGATTACCACCACAGTTCAATTTAAGGGTTTATATATTTGGATTTATTTTTGTAATTTTATATAGGGTGTTGTGGTTTTTATGGTTTAATGGTAATTTTATTGATGTGCATTGAACATTTATATTGTGTTTCCTGGTTATTATAATTGTTATTGTGAATTATGAATAAATTTGATGATGTGAAAACATATACATAGGTATGAATATTTGTATATTTTCTTCATGATAGTTGACTATTGTTCTGAGGAGTTCTTAATGTTCATTATCCTATATATATATATAAATGTATATAATATTATGTGCATCAAGGTATGTGATCTTTTTGATTTGTCATTGAAAATATGATATGTTCTGAGTGTTGGATCAGTCAAATACTAGTTTTAGGATCCCTTACCATTCCATTAAAAATTTTAGAATGTATTACTTAATTAATAACATGTTATTTACACATTTAAATAATTATTTTCTTTTTATTGTTGTTTTTATAAAATTCATTACTTGGTGACTAGGAAGAAATGGTAGAAAATGATAAAGATTTTTTTTGATTAAAAAAGTAATTATTTTTTAATAAAAAACCCTCCATCAGAGGTTCAGTTTCTGGATGCTAAAAAATAGATATTATATTATATATCGTTCTCAGTCATGGTTTGAGTTCTGAATATTACTTTTTATTATTACTTGTTATGTGGAGAGTTAATATTCACCCCTTTGAATAATGTGAATTGATTTTTCTTGATTGACTAGTTTAAATAGAATGAATTAAATGATTTTTTTGAAAGGGAACTAGATACAATGGCATGAACACACCTCTTGTTAAATTAATAAGTATTTATTATGAGAACCTAAATGTTTAAAATGATTACTCATATATTTTATAGTTAAACAATTACTTTTGTTATGTTTATTTAAATTAATTTAAATGGTGTTGATGTTGGTGGTATAAACCAATCACATTTTCTCTAATTATATTAAATAATTTATATGAAATATTTTTAATCACAATTTCATGTGGTTCAATACCTAATAAATCAAATAATATATACTAAATTATAATTAATCTTCTCAAACTATCCCGTTCAATAAATTATATCAATATGATAGGAGACTGATAACAATATCCAAATAATAACTATGACAACTTTAGAAATTGATAAATCATGGTATCATTGACTTTAAATCCCAATAATAATATTGGATAAATTTTTCCACTACTGTCATAGACACTGAGTAAACATGATAATAAATTGTGTGATTTCATATATTGGAATCACTTTGTCTAATTCAGTAAACTTAGATATTAGTGATAATCTGTTTGAATCATTTATTAATCACATTAGATGTAATTATGATTGTAATTATGAACATGAAATAAGTTAATGAATTTGATAGAGTGATGGTAATTTTTATAAACTGATCATTTTGACTTATGATGATAAATCAAGTATGATTGATATTAGAATTGTGAAATTGATTGCTTACATTTTGAGATAATATGATATTTATATGATTGATACCTAAGGGATTGATATTCATTAGCATGTTTAGTTTTTCTAGAGATGAATCATGTTTAATGTGGACGCCAATAGTCTTAATTCAGGCTTCTTTATGACCTAATGGTTAGGTGAGATGGTAGTAGTTACCTTAGGAAAGATTTTATGATAATGTCGGATGACTAATGGATAGATGAAATGTAACATGATTACAAATATGCGATTCTAGTTATGAAATATGGATATGTTATGGAATTCTTGAAGGAGATATTATAGCTACGTATAAGGGAGTGATTTTGGTGTGCCTTAGGGTGATACTCAACTTACGCCTAAGTGTGATATTATGGATAGTTGGAGGTAGATATTATAGTTATTCCTAATTGATGGTTTTGTTTAACATTTGGGAATATGTAAAATGTTTATGGTATATTATGAATGATTCATCCTCATTAGGAGAACCCGACACCAATGGGTGATCCTTTCTCATACAAGATGATATACCCACTAACATTGATATATTGTTTAGGCCGAAGCTGGTTGTGTGGTACAATTTTAATTTTAGAATCCCTGACTAAGTCTATATAATTTAATTTTTTATTAATTATCATTTATACTTTGTTACATAATATCATTTTTTGTTAATTTGACATAATGGGTTGGGCTAGATGCCATGGGTGCCGACCAACAGATATTTATATCTCACACCATGCTCATACATCATTTTTCACCTAAGTAGATATTCTTGATCAATGACCATTGGATTAATTTTATTTTATGTTCTATGTACATGGGAGTTAGGGATCACAACACTTCACTATTTATCAAGATTTTATAGGTGTTGATTGTTCATGTTTTCTATTATTTTGTTAATTTTTAAGGATTGTACTAGTAGTATCATCTATTATAGAATAATTGTTGTAAATTGTATTTGGACATTTATATTCACCTATTATATTATACATACACTAAATAAAATTATTATTAGTAATTCCCCTACTGTTGGAATCTTTAATATTATTATACCATGGTGTGACACTAGTCTTGAGTGTACAGTCTCTCCATCATATAATAAATAGTCTCCTAACTATATATTGGGTGCCACTGGTGTATGGGGAGCCATAGTTGAGGCCATGTGACCCACTGATCCAGACACTTTCTAAGAGGACAGTTGTGTGGAGATGTTGCAAAGGTTTATCAGATATCGATGTTAGATTTTTATACATTTTTTTAAGATACACATGACAGTAAGAATGTTTCTTTTTTTCTTGGTAAATATTTATACTTGTGACTGATCAACCCTCCTTATAGGGAAATTAATATGTGTCCATGGATGGTATTTTAATTAATTTTATTGATATTTTTGTTGAATATGATTTCAACTATAGTGATTGGTGTAATTTTCCATTTTTATGGATTTATGAATTTTCTTTTATTTTACCCTTGGTCTGATACTGAAAGGATGAATAATTACATTCCTCATATTAGGAATATAGAAAGTTCACATTCTAGGATTTTACCACAGTATGTAGCTGAATATGATGGGTCATTTTTCTTATTATTGTGTTCCATCAGTTTTAAGACATGAGTGATTGTATAAACTACTTAGATATTATTATTTCTATATTTCCTGACATCTTAGCATTCCATCCCTATTTAGTATGACATGTTTATGTTATTTCATGATATCCCTCATTTTTAGATTCTTGTAGTGACATGTTTTTGTAAATTTTATAATTATAATTGATTTCATGGTCGTGCTATAGTTGGTTTTGATTTAATGAGAGACAAATTCCAAACAATAATGTGTATGTGCATTTTATTGATCTGTATATAGCCTCCCAAATTACAAGACAATGGAACATGAGAATGTTGTACTATGAAATTCCTCAAAAATGTTATTTTTTCAATGTTAATTTGAAATAAACTGATTAACCATGTAAATGATCAGTTAGAAGCATGTACGTAAGTTGGGGAATGGTTCATAAGAGATAACCCATAATGGGTAATCATATTTACAATGGTTATGTATTTGAAATTGGTTTTCATGATTATAGACAATGATGGATTCTTAAGACCCTTATAGGTCTCATTATTTATTAAATCAATTAATTTTTGAAAAATTTACTAATATTGAATGAATATTAAAAAGTATAAAATTCATTAAAATGGATGTTTAAAATCCAATGATTGTTTTTCATTGTGCTTAATGTTAAATTCAGGTTACCATTTTTATTGTTTTGAAAATGAATTCCTTATGTTTCTTATTCAAATATTATAGATATTAAAATATTTAAATGTGAAAAAATTTAATGTCTTTAAAAAGGAACCCTATGTGGTTTCTACCATTTTGAACCTAATGTAAACGTAGTTATAGTTTCCAATTTTTATTGTGTTTCCTTGGAGTGAAACCAGATGTGTTTTTCTTAGTAAATTAACTTGCTTTAGAATTTTCCAGGTTATCGGCTCTTGATCAGACTAAATTGACAACGTTTGGAATGTCCTAGTGACAAGGTATACATTTTTTTGTCTATGGCCAGTCATGGTATGTAACACCCATGAAATTAAATACATTTAAATTGTCGTGAATTTCTGACAATTGGTGTCATTCATGTGTCATTTCTCCTTTTAGGACATTCAGTTTTCAATGAAACACTTTTTTTGGAGTGGTGGTCATTGTATCCTTGACTTTGTTTTGTCTGTTAGGAACAATTAATTATCCTTTTTATCTGGATAGACATGCCTAGTGATGGTTCAGTCATGTTTTGACATTGTTGTCAGTTTTTATTTGATTTTCATAACAATTGTTTAATCATTTGAGTTTATGGATGTTGTGAAATAGTGTTATCTTGAAGAGATATTATATCTATTCTTTTGATATCTATGATATTCCTATGATGATGATCATTGTTTTAGTTATGTTAAATATGTGACCTATCATGTAGAACGATCACAACCAAATAAGACCATTTAGGGAATGGTCAGGATTTATTAAATACATGTGAGTCTTGTTAAAATTAAATAATGATGGTGTGTGCTTGGGAGAACAATGATGGTGGGGTTAGAGGAATAAGAAAAATTTGAGAATTGTAGTTGGTCATTGTTGGACTACAATAGTTAATCTTGAATGATAATAGGATGCCTAAGTTAGAAAAATGATATGTGATCAACAAATTATAGTGTGTCGGTAGGTGAAGCAATAATTTTTTCAATGCTAGTTGATCAGTAGTGGTTTGACTGTACATTATGATAATATTGTAATCCACTTATTATACTCTTCTTTAAGTGATGTGCATGTCCCCTATATTGACATTGTTTTTGATTCACAAATTTTTTTTGAACTTACCCCTCACTAACAATCTTAAAGTGGACATGCTTGTTCGGGTGTTTCCCATAGAGTTTCATGATGATGTGTGGTTCTTATCGAGACATGTTATTAAATTAGTGAAATTTTGGTTCCTCTTTAGGAATTCCCTACATGGACTGTCAGACAATATCCATTTCATTCATTGACATGGCTGTCAAGAGAATTCTAATATGAGATTGCATAATGATCAAATGTGGATTTTTTGAACTTGTTATAATGTCTCATTCATGGATATGGTGTTATGAATACCTCAATTTATTTATAAGGTTTCACTTCATTGAAATTAAAATTTTTGAAGGACATTATAATGTGATCGATGATTCTTAATCCATAGAACATCACAGAATGTTAGGTATAGACTTTGGATATCATGATTATTGTAAATGAGATTTTCATTGTAAGAAGGAATCACAATTTAGTTTTCAAAATGGCCACTATCTGATTCATGAATCTTCATGAATGGTTGATTGGAGTCTCTAAAATAGTCATATCAGTTGTTCAATAAAATGTTCAGGGATGAAACATTTCCTGAACATCATTTGGTGGGATGTGTCTGGTTTGTGTCGGCCATGACTTTTCAGGAAAAGTTGGACTTAATTGTTTTTTACAGTCAAAGGGGAATCAACTGATTTATCCTATTTTGAAATGAAGAGTGAAGTGAAATTATTCATCTCCAGGGAATATATTTTTGGAAATTCCAATGATGGAAGGTGTCTTGGCTCTGAATTTCTCTCAATTAAAAGCTAAAGGAAAAGGTGGGATGTAAATTTGGCAACATGATTTAAGAGTAAACAATTTGATTGTGTCTCTTGATGAACAAGATCAAATATGTTTCATATCATTATTTTAGTTTGATAACGATTATTTCCTTAGGCTTTGACATTTTATGATTCATGTTTTTAATACCTTCATAAAGGGGAATTGGGAATTGGGAAATGCAACATGACTGTTTTAATGGTACATCATGATCCATTGATGGTGGGTTGATGTTTTTGTTGTTCCCAATGTCTTCTCATATACAATATGTTCTATAGTGGGGAGTTTGTTACATTCCACGTATTGAACCAGACAAGTCCTATGGATTTTAATATTTTATCATCTTCTGGATTAGACATTTCCAAAAACAATTTTTTGAATGATTTATTCAATGTTGAAATGTTTTGATGAGTGTTTATTTAAGAATAATTAAATTAAATTAAATTTATAAGGAAAATTTAATTAAATAATTATAGATGGGGAAATAAAAATAATGAAACATTTTAACAATAATAATAAAATTTTTATTTAGTTTATAATTTATATTATTTTTATTATTATTCAAAAAGTTTTTTAGGTGACCTCAAATGGGGTACTCTTTCTAAATCATGTGACACCCTACCATCCACACGAGACACATGTGTGTGTCTCCCTCATATTTCCCTCATTCCATGACACATATCTTAAAGATTAATTGTGGAGTGTGGGTCGAATCTATGATGTAAGAACCCGAGCTCCACCTTCTGTGTTTCTTCGGATGGTTTTTGGTGTCCCAGTTGCCCTATTTAATTTTTTTTGAAACCCAAGGTAAATAATTAATTTATTTGGGTTCATTGATATGATTTTAGGGTATGCAATGGGATTCTCTGGTTGTGTGCATGCATATTCTGACATCTATTGCTAAAGGAGAAGAGGATAAGTTCATTTTTTCTTGCCATCATCATTTTGAGGTGTTTATTTCATCTTCTGCATTGAATTGCACATCTTTTATTAGGGTCTTTATGTGTTTTTACTTCCTAACAGTTTATCAGTATTGTTTCAAATTGTTCCATGTCATTTTGGCATTCCACCACCATATAAGGTAGCTTTTTAAATCTAATCCATTGTTTCACCAGTTTTATTTAGGGTCATACAGTGTTTATGGGTTCCTTGTAATTTTATTGAGGTGTTTCAGAACATGTAATTGTGTTTTTATGGTCCCTATAACTATTGTAGTGCATTTCAATTGTCCTAGAAGTCGCTCACACACACCCACAAGAATATATACATATATCTACCTCGAATTAATACACTAATGAGGAGGGAAACAAGAAATATTGATTAATGTATATACATATATACGTATATAATTGTATGTGCAGGTATGTGTGGGGCGGTTTCGAGTGGTCACCTACAAATCTGAAATGTGATGAATATTGGCTTGGTCTACCACATGAGGATGGATCCCTTTCCTTTACCTTTTATATTTCAGAGTTAATTATTTAATTAATATCACATTCTTCTCACTTTTTATTAATTATTTTCTATGTTTGTTTATTTTAATATAATCCATTCCTTGGTGAATTCAGAATAATTCCTAAATATGTTATACGATTTGTTTGATAAAAAAATTGATTTTATAATAAATACAATCCATCAGAAGTGTGATTTCTTCAAGATAAATTGTTTTGAAATTTTTTTATATCATTCTTAGTTATTGACGGGTTTTAACCTCTCCATTATTGATAGTGAATTTTATGTGGAAGGTTATTATTTTCTGACTTTGAATAATGTGAATTTATTTTCCATGAATAATTCATTTAAATAGAATCAATTAAATTATTTATTTGAAATGGAACATATTTTGGTGTCAAGAAAATTAATTTTGTTAATTTAATAAGCTCTATGTTTGAGAATATAATGGTTCAAACTATTTACATATATGTTAGATAGTTAAACCATTAATCATTCCAGGTTTGATATAATTAATTTAAATGGGTCGGATGTGGGTGGTTTAAACCAAATACATTTTTTTAATTTAATTATTTATTGTATATGTAATGTGTTTTTTCCCACTAAGACACCATGAATGGGGAAAAATATAATATTTCCTATTAAATTATAATTGTTTATTTGAAAATTTCCCCTTTATTACTTTGGGTCCCTATGAAATGATATTGAGGACTGAAACCAATATATAGGTGTGCCATCCTGGGAAATTATTAGTACTTTTCCAGTTTAAATTTAATTCCTTATAATAATTTTTAATAAATTGTTTAATTTTTCACATAGACATTTACTAGGCATGATAATTAATTTTGTGATTTCTTATGATTGAATCAATTTTAATGATCTGGTATATTGATATATTAAAAAATCTTGGGTGGACTGATTAATTAAACATGATTGATATAACTATGAAGATATTTATGTACCTGGAATAAAGAAATGAATTGGTTTCACTATTGATAATTTTATTTAAATTGATCTTTTTGTCTAAAAAGGATAAATCTCATTTGTTTAATAATAGAATAGTGACTTTTCTTTCTCATTCATTGATCTTAATTGATATTTAAGTGATTGATACATGAGGTTTTGATATTGATTAGCGTGTTGAGTTCCTATAGACATGAATCTGGTTTAATGTGGATTCCTAAGGGATTAGAACATCCTTTTATAGTGCATGAGCACTCGTTGATTTTGTACTAAATACCTGTTGGAAGGGCATATTATAAATACACATTCCTATGGGTAGTTGCATTATCACACAATAACAAAAAAACAAATTAGTTATACATGAGGGTGAGATTTTGGTATGTTTGAGGGCTGGGTTCACCAGTACTAAATGACTGATGGAAGATTATATGATTATATTGGATCCATGAGTGATAGATGTGTAGTCACATGATTCCGGAGAGAGAGGTTCTAGTAATTCTGAGGGGGTATATTTCAGTATGATTGAGGGTGATATTATATATATGGTTGAGGGATAGATTTTTTTATACATGGCGGAGAGATTATAAATCAATGTTAGGGTAATATTTTGGATAACATGGTCGTGAGATTCAATTTATCCCTGAGGGTACAATTTTTGGTTAGCCTGATGGAAGAGGCCATATATTTATTGTGTATTCTAAATTATTCTTCCAAAGTAAGTGTATATAACACTGATTTGGGTAATCCTTCTTGTTATAGGATCATCGACCCACAAACATTGATATCCTGCTTTAGTTGAACCATGTGGTATTGGATGGGTGTTGGTTTGGGATCCTGGGCCGTGTTCCTATTATTTTATTTTCTCTCACATTGCAGTAATACTATGTCGAATACATTAATTTATAATTATTTTCACAAAAGAGATTGTCCTAGACACCACAGGTGTCGTCCTACTGTGATTTAGATCGCTCCCTATAATTGGGTTCCATTTGTCATCAGAGTAGATATTATTTTTCAAAGGTCATTGGATTTATTGCATATGTTGTGATCTGTACATTAGAGAACATGATTATTGGACATAAATCATTCTATGGGTACTCTATCAGTTAAATATTGCGTTTTTGTTTGGTTTGTTAATTTTTAATACTTGTACATATAGTGTCATATATCGAACATGTATTGTTATAACTTAGAATTGGACATTTTTATTCAGATATTATAATATACTTCTACATCTTGTTTTAATTATTACTACCTCTTAAACTATTTTTTATTTATTTATTATTATTACATGGTGTGAATCTAATCTAGAGGGTATACTCTCCATATTGTACAATCAATAGACCATCGCGACTAGTCGGAAGCCTCTGGCGTACATGGATGCATGGATGAGTCCTTGTCAGCCACTAGTCCCTACACCATCTTAGAGGTGATATGGGTCATGAAATTACATTTTATTTTAAATTTTCTTCCACATTAATATAATAATTAATATATAATATTTAAATCATTTATATAATTACATGTGTGTCCATACTGTCAATTAAAAAAGAGAACCTTGTCCCCTCTATAATCCACATTCACTGATCACTCTCTCTTGGAAAGGGCATAACAGAAACATTCAAATTGACATCATTTCATTCTTAACCATCTACAATTATTCTAACTCCATCGTATGTAATATATGTTATATGAAAGTTAGGTATCTTATTGAAGAAGTTTTTATATTTACGAATTCTTTCAATGTTTATTTCTTCACCTACTTACAATAAAAATATAGTAAAAATCCTAAAATTAATAATACATTTTTTTAAATATATTGATATTTTAGTAAGATTATGGTACAAAAATTTTCCACGTCATTTCCATAAAATGTTAAATGAATGAATATCCCATACAAACACCTGTAGTACTACCCTCTATGTAGTAATGTGATTCATTTTATATAATTGCATCTCATCGATGGTTGTAATGGTATATTTAATAAATACAAATACCATTATTTATAAAATAATAAATCTATAATGGTAAAATATTAATTTTAGTCTTTTGGTTATTCTAGTTTGAAAATGGTGGTATCGTTCACATGTAGTTATAGACTAACATCTCTGCGAGAGAAATATATTCCAATTTCCATAGATTATTTTTATAAATATATCTAAAATATTGTAAAATGATTAAATAAAATAATTATTTAATGAATAACTTTCTCTATATATTTTGAAAAAAAATATGCATTACCATGTTCATTCATATTCATTCATTATAATAAAATTTTATTTTGCTTTATTTTACCACAAAAATGAGTGATTTATTATGTTTATGAGATGAAAAATTATTGAATATTAAATACTAGGGAAATAATATATTAAAAGATATAAATTAAATTATTATAATAATAATGATGGTGGAACATTTTTTATTGTGGATGAACCAGATCAAAGAAAAAAAATGCATAAAAAATGAAACAATTACAAAAAAAATAAGTAATTATAGAAAGGACTTATTAAAAAAATGAGTAAAAATATGTTATAAGGGAATAAATTATGATATTTCAAGTAGTAATATGGTTCTATAATGTAATAATGAAAAAAAATTTATTCTAATCAAGGTTAATATAAATTTTAATTAATTTTAGACTTGACATATTGGTCTATTCTACATTATCAATAATATTCAATATTCTATATATTCTATCATACATTTTAAAGAAATTATAAATATTTCAAATTTAAAAAAAATATAATTTTTTATCCACTATTTATATATGGTATATACATGTTTTTTATTCATTTTATTACTTTTGGTACTTTATATATCATAGAAATTATTTCTATAGAAAACTGATAATATTTACTATTTTAGTGGAATCTTTTCTCTTATATGTCCATATAAATTGTAATATTTTGATGAATTTTTCTTTATTTTAAAATATATATAATAGAATTCTTCAAATGATTCTCATATTCATTGAATTTTATTAATAGTAGTATATTATTAATTTATCATGATTTCTTATTTTTTAAATTTTAAAAAATATTGAAAAATATGTTCTAATTTTATGAATATAATGGGAATGGATTATCTCTCAACCATTAATTTTTTTTTAATTTTTTATTCCTTTATGTTTTCAGGTTATTTTCAAGGAAGGCAATTTTTACAATATTCTAGAATTTTTGAAATTTTTAACAAAACTAAATGATAATTTTCACACGTTATCAAATAAAGGATCAAATGTTCTAGTAAAGATATTTTCATCTACATCCACAATCATTAATGATTCATATATATTACTGGGTATATTTTGTGATGATAGAATCAAAATTATAACATTTAATAAATTATGATCATTTTTTCTTATAAACTAACTAATGAAAATATGATAATTTTGTAATAAATATATAAATTGAAATGCCTGAATTGAATATATATTTATTTGTTATTTATTTATTTAAATATATGAATTAATAAAAAAATTTAATTATATGATGGGATCTTTTATATCAACTCAATTAATTGAAATATCTCTATAGACAATCAATATTGAGTATTTACTGTATTCCTAACTAATTGATTATTTTTTCTTTGTGAAAGTCATTTGAGGTGTGTTTGTGATGTCATGACATAAATACATGAAAACCTGATTGTGATATTAAAAATTATATATTATATAATTATGAATATTTTTATTTTTATACATTTGAATATTTATTTTTCTATTTTATCTATAATTCCATTCTCTTTTTGTGATATTATTAATATTTTGTATTTGAATACTATTTATTTCCTCCATAATAATCAAGATCTATTTATACAGAATTTTTGATATGTTGTGTTCTTTCACTTGAATAAAATATTGTCTAACAAATTATTATAATTTCATTTTTTAGGATACCATGTTGGTGTATGTATGTTATTTCTATAATATATTGGATTAAATTATAATTTTTTAATCATAATATGTAGTTTTATTTCATGTTTCCAAAATCTATGTGATTATCTAGCTTGTATCTTGATTACTGAGACTACTGAAACATATGAACCTTAATGTTGATATAACATTTATCTTTCTAAAATATAACATTAATTATCAAATATATTGTATTGATGTTCGTGTTCTTACATTATCAATATATTGTTATTCTATTATTATGTTACCACTAATATACAAGGTTCTTATATCAAATTGTCCCCTATTGAGACATATATCATTTTCGGGAAAATTTTATTTTGAATGAGGAACCCACCACCCATTTTATGATTTCTATCATGACCCTGCTATTATTATTTATGGTTTATTTTGAACATTAAATCATATCCTTCATTGGGGTTTTACACACAATTTCTTAATGTCGTATGGGGTATATTTTCTAAAATTTGATTCCTTGTGACATTAATAATATTATGTTCCATGATTTCCTTAATGTATCATAGTTACTAAAAAACAATTTCTACTAAAATAACCATGTATTATTGATATTTGAATAATTTGATCATGTTATTTCATAAAATGAATTTCAATTAAAAATATATAACGTTTTATAGTGTTTTTTGATATAAACTCACTTCATTGAGTTATATTTATTCTTCTTAATTTTGTTTCCATTATTTTTTTCCAACCCCATAATATTTTATTTCATTGTACATTCTCATCTACTATGGTGGAAAATTAATTTTTAATTAAAATATATTACCATAACAATAATTATTAATGAAACATTATGTTATAATTGATTACAATTTCCATTTACTTTAATTGTGGTTTCCCCTCCTTGTAGATATTTCTGGTTCCAAGAAATAATACCTATTATAATTTGAAGCCATATTATTTATTTCTAATTTTCCTATTGTATTTTCCTTCCCATGTGTTGTAATTGATTTTTTTTACTCTTTCATTTATTTGGGTTTTTAATAAATATATTTTAATTTTTAAAAAAGGTTTTCCTTTCAATAAAATTTTTAATATTTCTCTTCCACTCCACATTCCAGGTTGGATTTTTTTATTTTTAACCATCAATTATTAATGTTTTTTTGGAATGAAAATTATTTTCAATGAATCCCATTTTGAAAAAATTTTCTTTAGGGAGCCTTTGTGTATGATTCTTTTGAGAAATTAGATTTTGAATAATTATTTAACATTATCTTTAATGAATCATGTTTTTCTTTTCAAGGATTCATTATTTATATATCTTAACACATAATTTTTTCAAAATGACATCTTATCAATTTTTTAATTATGAACATTTTTTAAAATAACATTTCAATGTGACTATTATCTTAACCATAAACACAAATTCTATAACTATTTTATGAAATCCCTACTAATATTACTCTAACTTTTATTTATTTATATATAAAATCACTATTTATAGGGAGGTTGTTTTTCATAATTTAGAATCAAATTATTATCTGGAATAATCATTTTTAGTGTTCAAATTTTGTGTATCAACAATTTATATTTATTAGTTAAACATTAAAAATTCCATTTATATTGGTTATAAAAAAACTATTTTCATTCAATTAGTTCATTATGATACAATAGATGAATTTTTTACCAGTGGAACATATTTATATGGGTGATTGATGGGTGTGGTCATATATCTCCCTAAAATTAATTAGTTAAGGAAATATATATCAATATATAATTATTGGAGTCAAATATATATGGTCACTATAATATGGTTATTAAAAACATAGACAAGATCCACTGTATTTATGTGGTTATGTTTTGTTTCTTACTCCATAATAATTATAAATAATATTTCATGATCCATTCTCTATATTTTTTAGTATTTTTTTTCTTTCAACTTATACTATGGGAATCATTTTTTTGATTCAGCACCACCATGCTATGGGAAACATGAAATCACTATTTCTACCTCATATTATTAGTTCTATGGATATATTAGTTATATATTTTAAATAATTCATCGTTTACATGAGTTCTATTATAATTGAGGAGTTTATTATCCTCAATGTAACATGTTTATTATCAAATGATTCAACAAATTTATTTCAAGGTATATTGTTCCTCTTTTTAAATAACATTCCTTTTATAATGGATAATGAAAACTTTTATTATTCCATGTCATTAAATATGATATTTCTACCGTATAATGTTGTCCCATATTGTTATAATCCTACAATTTATGAATTGCTAAAGAATTATCCCTTAATTATCATCTTATATCTCACGTTTCTTATTTTTCCATCATCGTAGTTATAATATAGAGTATGTATAATTATATAGTGAATGGAGTGTCTAGAGTGGCATGATTATGGAAAAATATTCCAATTTTTTATAAGATATGTATCCAATAAATTTCCCTCTATGACTGTAATCCATTAATTATTCAGAATACATGTTATATTTGGGAGGTAATGTTTATATTTAGGAAGTAATGAAATAAAATTAATGAACATAGATAAACCATTGAGTAATCAAGATAAGAAATGATAGTTGTGTATCAATTTATTCATAAAAATTAATCACGATGAGTGGTATTAAAATTGAATACCATGTTGGACAATACCATGCGATACGTTATGGATAATAAATTTATCTTTATAACACATTATGTATGATTTATTATTTTTATAAATCAAGAGAAGTAATATTACGGAGAAAAATAAATAATCCAAGATTTAACTATAAGATTTTTAATTTTAACTGAATGATAATGTTATAGTTTCAATAATAAATACATTTTGATGATGATATTTAATGAGATTATTTATGATGATTCTATTTTATACTTAATATTTATAACTCTTCTTCAATAAAATTTATGTTATAAATAGAGGGGGTTAGGGGAACCATGTTAATTTTAGTTTTGAGGGATAATAAATAACTTACATGAATGAAATACGAAGAGGGAAATGAGATGTTTTCAACATGTTATGGTTATGGTCACCAATATATCTCATTTTTTGATTAATATTAATTGAAATTCTAAAATTCTGAACCCACTAATTATTAAAAATATAGATAATTATAAATTTTTTGTGAGGAATATTATAAAACACATATGATTTTACTTTTTATAAGTATGAAATGTGGAATGAATCACCTGAGGGAATTTCAAATTGAACAAAAAAATTCAACTCTAAAAGAATTGACATCAATCAATTGATTATCAATGACAGATGAAGTGGCCACACATAAAAATAGAAGGTATTGGAGTCCAAACTAATACACCACACACACCTTATCATTTAAAATATAACGAGTTATGTCATTATGAAAATTGATTCCCCATTGTGAGGTCTAATAACGAATATTGGAAGAAATAACATCTAAAATCATTGTAATAAGGAAAACATATAAAAGTTGAACTATTTATGTGGATCGTGATAGGTATGGAAATGTTATCCTAAAATATATTTTTATGGCCCCATTATTTGATCCATTCCTAGATTGTCTTTGTGTTTTTATAAGAACAATAAATCACCTTCTTGATGATTAGATTAATAAAGAAAACATATTATTTCATTAAATCCCATGTTTATGTTTATGATAATTTTCCATGTGAAAGTATTTTCATCCATCATCTTAAAAAATTGAATGTGATATTGGAAAATTTTTTGTAGCCTATAATTTGGTTAAAAATAGTTAGAATAATGAAATAAAATTTTATATCAACCTTTGGAAGTAATGCATGGAATGGATTAGTATAGATATCCGTTAGAAATAATTTACATTATATATGTATTCATATTGAATACTGAAAGACTATTTTCTAAAATGGTAAGGAAAAAATTCTATAAATATGATAATCCTGTTATAATGATTTTTTATGATTCCTATGCTTTTAACACTAGTATAATTATTTAAATTGTATATTGAAACTCAAATGTATTTTTGAATTCCTAAGGTATTTTTTTATTTGATGATATTTATATTTATGGGGACACAATTTATTTAAGAAGGGGAGAATATAATAGACAAATAACAATATATATATATATATATATTGTTATACCTTACATTAAAATAAATATTCCATATTACTAAGTAAAATAAATTGGTTCGCATCATATTAGAATTATATTATAATGAAAATAATATGAATAAAAAAAATAGTAAATAAAATATTATTAATTACAAAAAATGATTACATTTAGAAGATATATAATTTATATAGTTTAATTTTAAAAATGATTATTAATCCTTACATAATTATCAAACAATTTTAAATAAATAGAAAAACTTTGATTTATTATTATGATAAAAAATCATATATCCATATATTAACTATTAAATTAAAATTTATTATAATTATGATATTTTTTATAATGTTACATTTAAATAGTACTTGATTTTATGTACATTTTTTGTTTTCATATTAAAATTATCATTCTTTATTTTATATTTTTTAATTTTAAAAAATTAATAAAAATTTATTTAATTCCACATATAAATATTAACTATTATTGATTTATTGTATTTTTATAAAATAAATTATTTGTCATTAAATAGTGAATGATGTTGTTTTTAGTAAAACAAATGCATCATGACTCTATCAAGATGTTTTTCTCATGTCAAAACATTGAAAATAATTTCATGAGAACTAAATTTTTTTTAATAAAAATAAATGTTTCTAAATAAAAATATATATAAGGAAAACATATTTTTATGAATAAATAAAAATTTCCAAAAAAAATCAATATTAGCGTCTTATTTATTTAAGTTTTTTTATCAAAATCCAATTTTCTAATTCTTTTATTTTTACATATTTTTTATAATAATAGAATTTATGTCATTGAAATAAATTACATTGATAATTGTATCAGATACATATAATTTATTATTATATAAATACATTTAAAAATTTATTTTTAATGAGTTTCATAAACTGATTCGAAAATTGATTTATTATATACAAATAAATTATATCTAAAAAATCCATAGTTGGAATCATCAGATATTTTTTTAATATTTAATATTATATTTTTAGTCATTATAATAAATTTTTTAATTAAGTAAATTAATGAAATAACAGACAAATGGTCAATGTAAAAATTCTAAGAATAATGAGTGTTGAAAGTGTTAAGAAATGTGTATTAATTAATGGTTGAGTTTATAAATATCATATCACATCCCTAATTATATTAAATTTTTATTTATTATTAACATGTGAATCAGTTTATCACATTATAATATGTAGAAGTACTTAAAAAAAGATCTTGTCACCAATTATAAAAGGGCCCTCAAATGAATATATAAATTCCACTCCCAAATTGGTGGTTGATTATAATATACTTATATTTTCTACCCATATAATCCTAATTTACATTATATAGGTTTTCCCATTATGAAATCATTCTAATCCCTTCATTTCCTTGGCTTCCTCTAATGGATACTCAAAATTCCAAATGTGGGTAATAACTTCATTCTCAACATAATTTCATTTCATTTTGAATATAAAAAATATAATATTTTCATTATTATATATTTAATAATGTATTCTATATAAAATAAATGTTATTACACTATAATAATAACTATTAACTTTCTTTGCATTCTTTTTTAAGAAAAATTATAAGGACATTAATGTATTTATGGAGAAATAGACTACATAATGTAATGTTTGATGATTTTTTTATAATATCACTTTTAATTGATTATGATATAATCATATATTATGATAAAATTTATAATATCATTATTTTAATTTCATGATGATTCTATCTGAAAAGAGAAAAAATTCATAACAATATTCATCAATTAATTATGTATTTTCTAATTTTGGTTCTTGTTGACCATCTTTTTGAGAAATATAATAAACTAATGTCATGGATTAATGGTAAATCATAATTAAAGATAAAATATTCTTTATATAAATTATTATATATATATATATATTATTTTCTCTATAAAAATTCAACCTAAATATTTAACATAATAATTAAAATTCTGACATCTATACATTTAATGTCTTTGAAACACACACATCATTAATTATATCTTCATATATGGAAAAAATAATATATAATTTAATTTCATATTATTATATTACAATAATTAAGAAAATAATTTTCATTTCCAGTTATTTTAATGATTCAATTTTGGAGAATAATTAAGAATAATATAGTTTATAATAAACTTCTTTAAAACAATCATGTTAACTCACAATGATAATGATAATAGATAACAAATAAATAGTATAAATGAATAGAATAAAAATAAATTATATTTATAGAAACATATATATATTAATTTTTTTTGAAAGAGGTGATTAATAAATTTATTTATTTCAAATATAAAATTTATGTAAATTAGTGGAAATCAATAATTAATTCAATAATTTAATTCTCATATTTTCATATCCATAATACATGTTTGATATTGTGCATCATAATTTCCCTCAAATGTTGTATTCACTACCTCATTAATGGGATGAATAATGAAATAGTTACTTTTATTAAATTCTAATGTTCATTTAAATATATACTTATTATATTAATTAATTCATATATTACATTTCACATCATGATATTTTAGAATATATTTCTATTTAATTGAATTTAATTTATTTTATTCCTACTATTACACACAATAGAGAGTTAAAACAAACATTTATAGTAGTTTTATATAGTATAACCTAAATGATACCATTATAACTTAGGCATTAAATTGGACAAAATAAATATAAATTAGGCATGTTATGAAATATATAACAAGGTCATACTAAATTAAAATGTAATGAATATTCCAAAATAAATATGATCTAAATTTTTATTTATTTTATTTTATTATAAAACAACTCTATTCAAAAATTATTTTTCCTACTTTTTGTGAGTGAATATTATAATAAATATAATAAATTATAAATTTAATTTTCATTAAATTATACCATTTTTGAAATCAGAATATAAAGATTATCTTAGTCTGAAAATTATTGTTCATAAAAAATGTCTAACCAATAAATTGCATGAGTATTAAGCCCCATTTATGAAGATGAAGAAAAAAATTAGAGGCAATATGGGGATTTGGAAAAAATGAATTTTTCCAAAAAAAATATTGAAAGCAGTCAACTATTTCATGATTGAGAACTCATACCATAATAAGAGGTAATTAAATAACTACCATTAGAATATTTACAACACCTTTTATTATTTACCATTATCTATGACCATCCTCCATCATCACTGTGATCATCAATAACATAAATCATTGTAATTTTAGTTTCAGATGAATAGGAGTCTCCTTTCATATCATCATCACTTATTTTGTATTTGATCACTACAAAAGAGATATGATCCATCATTATTAAATATTATTGTGATAAATTACATATATATGTATATAAATAACATTAGGAACTACATTTTTCACTACACTATGGGAATTCCATGAAGAATCACCTATAAAAGGTGTATCTGAATCCACTACCATTAATTGATTTTATATTTTAAAAAACGAAAGATATTTAAATTATATTATATAATCTTTGAGGCACATATATTATTAGTCCATATAATTAGTAGTTACATCATTCATGGAAAACCATTAACTTTTTTATTTTCAATTGGTGATGTATCTCAATATACATCTAACCGAGTAAAATAAACAACATGGTCCAATCATGAATATGGCCTTATGTACTCAATATAAATAGTTTATTTTCCTTATTGGATGACATATATTTGATGACTTAATGATAATAATGTTTATCAATGCCTAATGGTCTTCTAGGATAAATGGTTTCAGAGAATATTTTGGAATTCATAGAGTAGGAAACAAAAATTTTGTATTTTAATTCACTCATTGTTGTAGATAGATATTTCATCTACAAAAACGCTAATTCCATATCACCCATACACATTAACATATTTTCCTAATAATATAAATTAATTTTTTTTTGATAACATAAAATGCACACTGCACAATGTTCTAGCACATTATTATCAATTAACATAACTATTTAATTATATATGAATAAAATTATTGAAAAATTTATGAAAATTATGAAATTATATATAATTCTTTTAATACAATTACATTAGACAAAAACAATTTTATGTATAAAAAAATTTTTTAAGGGAAATTTTACAACCATTTCATTATGTACGTATTTTAAAAATAAATTTTAGGATTTCTACAACTAATCCTTTAAATGTAGTCATGTTTTTTAATTTATAGTATCAAAATAATTTTAGGGCCAATTTTTTAGAAGTTTTAATTTTTATGAATTGTGAAATATACTACATTGAAGTTAAAAATATAATTACAAATTAAATAATTATTGTACATTACATTAATTTTTTAAAAGAAACAATAGATCAATAATGCACATATTAATACAATTTTTATTATATGAATCATCTTCATATCAAAATTAGATATTTGAACTTATTGAACATTGGCACAATTACTATTACCCGCCTTCTTGGTAAATCTATGGGATCTATGTGAACTTTTATTTAGTCACTATTTTGTAATGAATTAGGAAAACTAAACATACAATGTTATAATTATTATTATATTTATAGTATAATAGAATATACATATTTTTTAATATTACAAATACTGAATATATTAAATGAATAGCACAATCAAGGACATATCTTGTAATTAAAGGTAAATATATTTTTATAATATTATTATGTTACCTTAAAACATGTCCAAATTTAATTTGATTAGAGTTTTTAGACCTAAATCAACCATATTATGATATTATATCCTTTTTATACCACCTGTGTATGCATATATCATTTATATGATTTTATATAATTATAAGTTAAAAATGTTGTAGTCATGTTTTAAATAAAAATTATATTTTTAATAGATATTAATAAAAAAGGAACTATTAGACTCTAGATAGTTTTTTGAAATATAATAAATTTTTATTCATCATGAAAAGTTATTTTTAGTTTTTATAGAAGAAAAAATTTAATTAAATTCATTCATGGTGATCTTGAAGAAATAACTTAATTAATATAAATATAAAATTAAATATATTAAAAATATTAATGAAAAATATGATTTGATAAAATTAATGATACCCAAGAATATTATATATAATACTTACATGTTAGTGATATATTAGATTTGTTTTTTAAATATAATAATTTTAGGATATTTTCAAGTTCACAAATAATGAATAGTATCAATATTGACATAAATGACATATTAAAATAAATTATATTTTATTAAATGATATAATATTCCTAAAGGTGAAAAATTCGTCTGAAATACATGAATGAGGATAAATATTTCAAAAATGATACATTTGGGGTCTGTTTGGCATTTTAGAGTAAATATGTTAACCATAATGAGTAAAAATACAAGCTTTCATGATAAGAGTTAAAAGGTTTTACTAAGGATAAAATCCAAAATATATGTTAAATAAAGTGACATAAACATGTCTAAAAATAATTGGATAGCATTATTTCGACACATCATCATTCCAAATAATAAAGAACACACATTTTATCCAGTTCAATTGTAAAATTTCTTTATATTAATTTAATATTTTAAAGGATTCCAAAAGATCCCCTAATATCTCTAATAAAAAAGAATGATCCACCCTCACATCCTCAAACCACAATGAGCCTTATATCTCGTCTAAACCCTGCCCATTTCTCCTCCCAATATTATTAGATATGTTATGGAAGTTCTAGTACTCTAAAATGGCCAACACTCGAGTCTCTAGGAGGATACCCAAATGTAGTCCATCGACGAATAGGATATGGTTTTACCGACACAATCAAGTTCATTTCTTCTACTTATAATTTACAATACTAGGTTTTACCATACTAATGTAATAAATATAGTATCATATATATTATGAGTTTTATTTTGATTATCATACATCCATATTCTCCCTTTTATCCATCATAAGAAAGAAAATAAGAACATGTGTGCGTACATACATCATATCGTCTCTCTGTTGTGTAATTTTCATTTCATCACCACATTCATTGGATGGGTATACTGATGAATATAAAGGATATTAATAATAAATATTACGTGATATTTAATCATTATAATTAATATACTATCAAAAACCATGTCAGATTACCATTTTGGGAATGATATTGTAACTTTTCCGTATATATAACATGTTGTCTTCACAAGGCGATGAGATTCATTCTCTATAATAACTATTCAATAATTATTATAAAAACATACATGATTAGTGAATAAAATTTTTAATAACATTATATCATTATGGATATGAATAAAATTTATACTATATATAATAATCAAAACATACACGAAAAAGAAAACATTAGAATATGAAGTAGTCAACACACAAAACAATCATAAAAATTCAAAATTATAACAAAATTATATTAGAGGACAATATATGAAAACATAAATATGATTATATAAATTTTATACATTTATAACATTATTTAAAAATTATAAATGATGTTTACTCACCCTTAACTAATGTAAAGAACATTGTATGTCTTAATTCCACAATCTCATTATTTTTCATGATTTTTTATAAATTTTTGTCTGATGGAAAATATTTTTCATCTATGTACATGTTCCATTAAAATAATTTCCATTTTTTTTTCTCTTATCCTATAATGTATCTAATTCATTAACCCATGTTCATATTTTTATAAAATGTTATGAATGGAATATTATTTTAATTATCCAAAAAAATTACATTAAAAATTTTTAGATACAAATAAAGAATGAATGATTATTTTTTACATATAATAAATTAATGGATTATTTTTGGCATGTATAAATTTTCATATAAAATAATATTTTATAAGTACATTAATTAATATAAATGTTTTCAAAACTAAATATGGAATTTGTGTCAATAAATTTTATAAAAAATTGTTTGAGTATTTTCATCTATTTCACATTCCATTATTGAACCATATTTTGGAATAAGGTTTATATCTTATGATATATTTTACAATATATCATTGAATGATTTTTTATTTATTTTGATTGTGGATGAACTATTTTGATACCATTCATTGTTTTTGGTAAAAAAATTACATTTCATATGGTAGTTTTTCAATATGAATGTTTATATATATTATGATTTGATTTAATAAATGAATTGGACATAGTAATTGATGGAAGGGGACCTACATATCCCAATGATGTGTCATTATTTCTCATAAGAATACAAGTTTTGGTTTTTTAAGAGTTTATGTATGGTTTACATGCTGATGAAATGAAAGTATGTTTATAATGATTGATGTTTTGCATTCCCTAATTATGATTACATTTATTGATATTCCTTATTATTATTTAACCATAACAATATCCCTGGTTTTGTTTTCCAGATCATGTGATTATTTTATATGTTATTATTTATTTATTCCTTATTTTTCTAATGATTATTATAAAATTTATAGTCCTCCACTTATGCACATTGACATAGGGGTTACTATTATTTATTCATAATAGCTTCATATTTATGTTTACCCTTGATGAGAAACATTGCTTATCCGTTTTTTATGTTTTCTATTCGTAGGATTATAATATTTGTATTATTATTGATATGTTGGGTCAATCATTGAGAGTAATTATGTTATTTGAGGATTATTTATGTTTTATTTTATTTTTTGATGTTTAATATAACGATACTATATGAAATTTGGATTCAAAAATTACTAAAAAGGTAGGTACATTGGGTTTTCACCCATTTATTTATGTTAATGGAATATATAAGGCACCAACTCCGGACTACTGGGATCAGGGTTATTACCATCAGTATTAGAGTATTTTTAATAGAAACCATGTAAAATAGATGTTCAAAACAATTATTAGGGAACATAACCCAATGATAGTCATTATGGATAAGTATGGATTAACATACTAGAATTTGGTTAATATAGACATTATATGGGTATGAAATTCTATAAATTCCATTACATATTCTAAAATTGGATGTGGTTCTAGCACTAATGTACCTATGTGTAACAACTCCGACAACATGTGTGGGGCCTAACACTATGTACCCAAGCACATGGAAACATGCCTTACTACAAGACTAGGATTTCAATCTACGAGGGAATTCATATGATAATTCAAATTTATGTAAATCTACTATGAATTATATAGAATTAAATATGTCCCCCATGAAACCATTATTATGAATATGATATTATGTGAATAAATTTTTCAATTTATATTACGTATTTCAGTAGTTCATAAATATGCATTAGTACTTATAAACTAATCATGTGTATTAAATGTTTTTAGAAGTGGAGCCTAATCAATGTAATGTAAACCATTTCAACACACATAACCCAGGTATGGATTTTCTTCTTGTGAAAGATAATAATGATGGAGTTAGAGTTACAAATTATGTCAAGAAACATATAACTATTATGGGATAGTTGACTTAGATTATGAATGATAACTATACCCATATTGAAAATCCTGATACATGATATAGAGGAACAATGATAGAACACTTCATGAGACAACTACATCCAAAATTAAATAGAAGTTCATTCCCATTTTTAAATGATAAATATGCATGTTCCATATAGAATATATTTCTTGAATTGATAAGTAATGATATATAGAAGGAATCCAAGGAAATTCTATCACTCTGCATGAGATGTAAACCAACAGTGGTAATAACTGCAAGACAAGAAGGAAGAGAAAAAATATAAATATGTGGATAGAAGGTTTGTAAGGAAATTTACTTGGAAAAATATTTCCATCATGAACAGCAAGAATATATGGACCAAATTTCCTGAATATAAGTCAATGGTAGGATGATAATGTGGATAAATATGAATAAAACATTAAACGATTAACCATGAATGCTTCACATTACTCAACTAATCCATAAAAGAAAAACGAATATATCTTTGGTGGGTTAAAACCATTTTCAATAAGGTGATTGGTCTCGAAATGTTTTTCATCATATGAAGATATACCCTTTTGTGATATTAATAAATAAAAGTAATCCTATTTATCAAATGAATTTAAAGGAAATTAAAATAATAATAGGGTTGTAGGACACTCTAAAATGTTAAATAAATAAAATGGTAAGAAGATAAGATTTGAATTACCATCCTATAATAATTTTTTTATGAATCAACTTGGTAATTTCTTGAAGTGATTGGGAGTTAGTTAAAAGTGTGGAGTAAAGGTCCATAATGTCAATTATAGAAAGAGAAATAATGTTTCTACCAATTTTCAATTCTAAATTTGTAACAAAAAACTATTTTATGAAAAAAAAATTCATACGTGTCATGGAAATTTTCCTCAATGAAGAACATGGGAGAATGTATATTATTTTATAATCACAACTAGTAAATATGCAGTTCCAGATGATGTGGTGGAAAGTATATAATCATATCCTAAAATTTTCAATTAATTTATTTGATTCTGGAGCATTTTATTATATTATATTATATTATTTTCCCAATAAAATTTACTTTTCCCTTTTTATTTAACAAATGTGTTTTTAGTCAAAAATCCATTGAGAAGGATCATTGCAACATCGATATGTCTATAACCACCCTTTATGATATATAAACATACTATACATGTTGATAATTTCTTCAAACCTATGATTGAATTTTTTATAATACATAGTAAGGATTTTGTATAAAAATATGATGCAATTTTTTATAAAGAAAGAAATTATGATTTGTGAGGATGAAGATGGTTTCCTTATCATTAAAGAGGAAAATACCTCAACTTATTCTTATTCAGATCAACCCCTGGTTTTTTTATTTAATAATATTCTTGGGGAGGAATAGAAAACAATAACTATGAATGATGAAGATAATAATAATGATGAAGATGAAACCATTGTAAAGGAATACATTTATGTATTTCCTGTGATACTATTGGGAAAGAAAATAAATCATGAATTTGAGTATTGAGCTACAAATCCTTTTTTTATTTTCAAAAAGCCAGTTTAGGATAACCGGTAACCTCACAACCAAACCAAAAATCATCCAAACCCAAACATCTCCAAAAATTCATAATTGAAAAACACCACAAACCATGTTCCCACCTCCAGCTGCGCAACCACATCGAGCAGCGTGTCCACGCGAACAACTGGAGTTCCCCTTCATTGCCAAATAGCAGGGCCTCCAGCCCAATGATGATTAATCAGAATCACCATTCCACAACAGAAATCAAACGGAACCATGAAAATCAAACAAAGGAAACCCCACGCAACCACCCTAACTACTCAAGGTAATGCTCATAGACCCTCAAAGAACTCAGCCGGTGAAAATCTAGGGACGACCTCTACTTGCTAAGAGACATCCACATACCAACAACTCACTACCGAGATAAAACCAATGAACGCTCCATATAGTGTGCTGGTGAACAATGTGAAAATCATCACAATCTAGTCATACACCTACAGATCATACACGAAGTGTCGTGGAAGCCCAAAGAATATCGCCACAATAAGAAGTAAGAACCAAAAGACCACCGCGGAGAACACCCAAGTAATCCAACGAAGATCCACCACAGGGATGAGGCGGCACTGAGATAAATCCTAGCACTGTCAGCTTCTAGCCGAGATCACCAGGAGTGACCCTTCAACTCTATAAAACAACGAAAAGAAAGTAAGGGCCAATAAACCCCCCTCCTGAGGCCACTGTAGACCCATCATCAACCTCAATGAAAAGAAGTCACCTCTGCACAAACCAATCCATGTCGGTAGAGTCACACAAATGATTACATCGACGCCCTGAGCTGACCTATCCAATGAAAGGAATCAAAGAGAGGAGACCCAGGATGAGATGTTCAGAGAGGGTAGGAGCGTGAGAACAGAGAAGAAACCCCAACCGCCACGGGAGAGAAAGAGGAAGCCACTCTGAGGCGATGAATTTGAGTATTAAATTGGTTTAATCATAGATGCATGACTGATATGAAAGACTCACTATATAATTTATATAGTAGAATTATTTGATTTTATGTAACAACATAAAGAGTTTGGAAAAAGGTATGTATTTTGTCTACTATTTCTCAAGGGGGTATGTTGTTTTCCTACAAAATAATAATGATGGATCCACGGGGCTATGTGTTTATTATGAGGAAATCAAAAATATTACAATAATGATTATGTATCCTCTACCTCATACCAAATATTTATTTCATCATCTTTATGGAGCTCAATTTTTTTTTTTTATTAGCTCATATTATATATATCAAAAATTTTAGTGAATAAAAAAGACATTTAGATGATAGAATTTTAGTTGACGTATGGAGATTATGAGTTTATAGTAATTCAAATCCGATTGAATATTTTACGCATCTTATTTATTGATCTAATTAACAAATAATTAATGCAATATATTTATGATTTTTTTCATATTCATTGATGATGTTATTGATTAATGAAAATGTTATAAAGACTATGATAATCACTTGAGGGTTATCCTTGAGACTCTCATATTTGAAGAGTTGTATGGTAAATATAGAAAGATTGAATTATGGATTTAGGAAAAAATTTTTCTTGTCTATATTTTCTCTATGGATGGAATTTATACTGATCCTTCAAATAAAATAGAAATCTATGTATGTCCATCACTAACCGGAATAACCAAAATGCATTGTTTTATTAGTTTAACATGTTACTACTAGAATTTGATTCATAATTTTTCTCTAATTGGCTAACCAACTAACCAATATCACAGTAAAGTGGTTAAATTTGTATGGATAAAATAATATGAAGAGTTTTTATGATGAATATAAGGGAACATTATTCAATGACCCTATTATGAATTTTCCAAATTGAAATGATATATATTTTGTTTATTGTGATCAATAAATGAATGATCATTGATGTGGAATTATATTGAATTATAGAGTTTTTAGATTTGAATCAATGTAGTTAAAACAAATGGAAACTCTATCTAACTCATGCTCTTGAGTTATTAGAACAAATATATGATTTATATGTGTTGAAACACTCAATATTTTGTGAATGTTATGTTATATAAACATATAAAAAGAGTTTTAAATATATATTATAAGGACCCAGCGTTAAACCTTACTTAATCTTGATTAATTGCAATATTACACATTGATGATCTTTTCAGGTTTTGAGTTTTAGAGAATTAGATCATAAAACATTCATTACATTCTACATTTAAACAATGTGGTTACATAAAGATAGTATTAATTTTTTCCCATCAATGGAAACATATTTAAAATAAAACATGGACTCTTTCTTGACACTTCCTTGACAGTATCATCATATCATGTACCTTTCCCTTGACCTGTGAAAATCATTTCAAAAAAACATGGAATGAGAATAAAAATCTCAGTATGGGTTATAAAAATATGGAAAGGAAACATAACTTAAAGTATACATAATAATGAAATCATACTTTACCCATAAAACATAATCACTTTAAAATACCTCATCAAATCATGAATAAATCATAGAAATCATAAGACATAAAGGTTACTTGAAGCATTCATAACATTCTTATGTAGGGAGTAACCCTATTTGTTACGTTTTGAATTCCCATCACAGTATATTCCCTAAATCTCTTCAAAGATACCTTAACATATCACTCCTTCACCTTACCCAATGCATTGGAGAGCTATATCGGGCTCACCCGCCATTAGTTTATCACGAAACAACCCGTCTTCATAACAATGCCCATAAACCATAACATAATCGTATCACATAAAACATACATAAAGGAAACATAACATTCCCACATTTCAATCACAAGATATCAATAAAACAGTGATATAATAAAAACATTATCAAAATCATCTTAAATACAAAAATAAAAGAAAAGTAAAACATGGTATTTTTTTTAAAGTTATGACTTGTAGAGGAAGCCAAAACTCAAATAATGGTCACGGCGGCAGAGAAGTCGTTGTCGCCGCATATGTATGAATTTTTTTTTCCTTTTGCCATATTGTAAAATGATTCATATAAAAAATAATCCTTTTGGATAAATGTAAAAGTCAAAGGGGTTTATACACCATATAAAATAAGGTTGTGTATAAAATAAAATATGCCTCAATGAAAGGAGATTGAGACGAAGTCCCATACCTCGGGTCCGACTTGACTCGACCGTTCTATAATGTCCTGATTAAAAAAATGAGTTATTTTATAATTTCTTAAGAACATTTTTCAAGTTCATTATTCCTTTAATATCACTTATTACCATGTCATGAACACTATGTAATTATTTTAGTTAATAACGGTCGTTTTAACGATCATTGGTACTTGAGTCAAAATATGTTGTTTATAATTACATGTTGTTAATGTATCCATCATATCCAGAGTTATAATCATGATTTATATATCATATATATCATATATATCCTGTATATACATGCATTTATAATTCTACATAATCATTTAGAGGAATGAAATGAAATGCACCGTTCATGGTGATGGTAAGCCGTACATACGCATGAACGCTACTTTCATTTCTATTTCATATTTTATAGAATGTAATAATAATGATATAATGGAATATTATAATTCTAGTATAATATCATATATAATAACATTAATTACATTCTTTATACATCCCACATATGGCATTAACGAATCAAATAACTTTGAGGGGGCGGTAGTCCGCATTTCCTAAAATGAAGATATCGCGTTTACTCATAATGGTAACCATAAAGGATATGCCATAAATGAAAAATAAAGAATCTTAAGTAAATCATAAACATATTATATATAATATGTAAATATAGTTACCTCTTAATGGACACCATTGAAGGTGATATATGAGTGTTGAACAATCATCGTTTCGTGAGGCCGAGATTTGCAATCTACGGAAACATAATTTTCCCTAACCATTAGATGTAGGTGTGTGTAAGTGTAGATCAAATAATTCTTATAAAAACATCCTAGTATATTTAATATAATTTATTTGTTACAAAATAAATGAATAAAAAGAGATTAGGGGGTTGTAGAAGCAAAATAAAACAAAAGGACACAAGTGAAGACATTACCTTAAAACCAGGTCACTCCCTTTGGTTTGAGCTCAAAAGCTTCCTTGGGAATACTTAACACCAAAGTGAGGCTTCAAAGAGTTAGAGAGATATGTGGAGATACAAAATTTCCAGAGTTTGGCTGAGCAAAAGGCTTTGGAAGTGTGGGTAAGGAGGTATAGGTGGGGGCCTTTTATAAGAGGAGAGGAGGGGCACTCTTGGAAATTAAAGAAATGTTCATTTATTTTTAAAAGAGTTTCAGATTTAAAAGATCCTACATTGATATAATTCGAGGATAGGGTGACTAGGGTTCTAACTATCCCCATACAGTAGGTTCTATACAAGTGTAGGTCATATATTTTACATTATCTTTTCAATATATTTAAATCCTTTATTAATGAGTTAATCGCTGCATCATCATGATGTCATAAATAATATAATATATATAATGTCTAAAAATTATAAGAAACTATCATGATGTATAAATTTTTTTATCATTCTAATTAATATTTATAGTAAAAAATATGACTTCTATAACCCCGTGTAAAAACTGTATTAGTTAAACATCTCATGTTTGTGTCATTTTTACTTTAACATTAAATAAAAAGTTATTTATGTCATTTCACAACAAAATTGGCTCCATGGGGTCCCCAAGTTGACCCATGGATTGTATTTGTCGGCCATGACACATCCAATGAGGGTAGTACATGTTTCAAGCTCATCTCATATTAGTAAAATATTATTTTTACCTTAAACTACACTAATTACTTCCAATCGCGTTTGAAAACATAAAAGTTATTATTCACCAAATACTTATTTTAATACCATTGAACCACATTTTATTTCTTAATGAAAACCATGTATGTAGGATTTTTGAAATTCAAAACACAGAGGTGGTAAAATTTCATATAAACGAAAAATCAGTTTCTTAATTACCACTTAGTGGTTTCACTATTCAACAAAAATTGAAGTTTTCTAAAAAAAACGAAAACTTAACCCTATGCTATATTTGATATTCCTATTTCAAAAACGATGCCTATTTTACAAAATTCAAAACATATATGTTGAATTATTTAATTTAATAATTAATTCCCGTTGTTAGAGAAAATAGCATGTTATTAGGAAACAATAAGTATCAAAAGATTGACAGTAGTTTAAGTCCAATTTCAAAGTGAAATTAATTCCAATGACCACTATTGGATTAAATGGTAAAAATGTATTCTAATTTCACTTTAAAACCAATTAAATAGATAATCTAATCATATAAATATATTTTTATTAAAATGTGGTTTTGAATTAAAATACAACATTTTTCACTATTCATTAAAAAATGAACTTTATCTAAAAAATACCAAAAATTCATGCAAAGTAAATTTTGATGTCCCAATCATAATGAATAAGTTTATTTTGAAAAATAGAGCTTATGAAATTGTCAAAAAATATATTTAAAAGATGGCTTGCCATCAAAAGGCAGTAAAACAATCTTTTTAAAAATATTGGTGTATTCCATGCTAAAGATTGGGTTTATTCTCATTTTAAGCATATAAAACACTATCTAATTAATTAATAGACATAGATAAAAAATATATATTATTCATTACTTACATGGGATGTTACATCCTTCCCCCCTTTAGAAAATTGCGTCCCCAAAATTCATTTACTTATCGAATAAGTGGGGGTATTTATCCCTCATTACATTTTCAGATTCCCATATTGCCTCTTCAATCATGTGGGTTTTCCACAAAACCTTTACCTGATCAATCAACTTATTCCATAACACTAGCTCCCTATGATCATGAATCTGGACCGGTTGTTCCTCATAAGATAGGTTCCCTTCCAGCTGAACTACCTCTGGACTCAAAACATGAGATGGATCTGGCATATACTTTCTTAACATCAAAACCTGAAAAACATTATGTACCTGAGATAAACTCAGAGGTAAAGCCACTCGGTAAGCAACTAATCCAACTCTCTCCAGAATTTCATATGGTCCAATGAACCATGGACTCATCTTTCCTTTCTTACCAAATCACATCACACTTTTCCACGGTGATACTTTGAGAAAAACATGATCACCTACCTCAAAAAAGATAACCTTCCTCATATTGTCTGCATAAATCTTATGCCGGCTCTGAGCTGTTCTCATGTGTTTCTGTGTCAGCTTAAATTTTTCTGCCAACTCTTATACCAATTCTGGTCCCATCAACTTCCTTTCACCCACTTCATCTTAGAATGCTGGAGTTCGACAGCGCTTCCCATATAATTCCTGAAATGGTGCCATTGGTATACTGGAATGAAAACTGTTATTATATGAAAATTCAACCAAAGAACGATGTTGGTCCCAAATTCCCTGATAATCCATCGAACAAGCTCGTAACATGTCCTCCAAGGTCTGAATTGTTCGTTCCGACTGCCCATCTGATTGAGGATAAAAAGCTGTACTAAAATTTAATTCAGTACCCAATGACTTTTAAAGGCCATTCCAAAAGTTAGAAGTAAACCTGGGATCACGATCGGATATAATGGATAGAGGAACTCCATGCAACATGACTATCTCTTTATCGTACAATCGAGAAAGTTGATCTAGAGAGAAAGTATATCGAATAGGAAGGAAATGAGCAGATTTAGTCAAGCGATCAACAATAACCCAAATTGCATTACTACCTCAAGATGTCTTCGGTAATCCCACAACAAAGTCCATGGATATATTCTCACATTTCCACTGTGTCACTGGTAGAGGCTGATGCATCCCTTTCGGTAACTGCCGCTCTGCTTTAACCTGCTGACAAGTCAAGCACTTCACAGTAAAATCAGAAGTATCTCTTTTTATTCTATCCCATCAGTAATACACTCGCAGATCTCTGTACGTCTTAGTACTGCCAGGATGAACTGAAAATGGAGAACTATGAGCTTCACATAAAAACCCTCTATTCAATTGTGAATCACAAGGCACACAGAATCTCTTCCCAAATCTCAAAACACAATCACTATCAATGATGAATTCACGTAACTTACCTTTCTGAACAAGCTCTATATTTTTCTGCAACTCACTGCCTTGCTTCTATTCTTTCTTGATTCTGTATGATAGTGAAGATTTCACTAATACCTGAAATAATACAAAAGGACATCCTACACCAAAAACTTCTATTCCAATGTTTATCAAATCCTTAACCAAAGGATCACATTCCAAACACAACATTGTAAATGAAGCATTACTTTTTCGACTCAAAGCATCAACCACTTTATTTGCTTTTCTCGGATGGTAATGAATTGTACAATTATAATCCTTCATTAATTATAGTTTTCTCCTCTGTCTCATGTTCAATTATTTGTAAGTGAATATATACATTAATCTTTTGTGTTCGGTATATATTTCACACTTTACTCCATACAAATGATGCCTCCAAATTTTTAAAGAAAAAACAACAACAGATAATTCCAAATCATGTGTAGGGTAATTACCTCATGAGTTTTCAACTAAAGGGAAGCATAAGCAATTACCTGACCATTATGCATTAGGACACAACCAAGTCCTTTCAATGAAGAATCACTGTACATAACAAACTCACCATTCCTGGAAGGTATTGCCAAAACTAGGGAATTCAACAATCTTTTTTTCAGTTCCTGAAAACAATCATCACATTATTTTGTCCATGTAAACTTAACACCTTTCCGACATATCTTAGTCATTGGACTAGAGAACAGTGAAAAATTTCTAAAAATCCTTCGGTAATATCCTTCCAAACCAAGGAAGCTACGAATCTCAGTTACATTTGTGGGTCTTGGCCATTCTTCGACAACCTTTGTTTTCGCAGGATTAACAGTTATCCCATATTTAGAAACAATATGACCAAGGAAAGATATGTGTTCCAACCAAATCACACACTTGCTGAATTTCCCATACAATTTATTTTCTCTCAAGGTTTCAAAAATAACCCATAAATTCCTTTCATGCTCTTCTTTACTTTTATAAAACACCAAAATATCATCAATGAAAACAACCGCAAACTTATCCAAAAACACATGGAAAATTCTATTCATTAAGTCCATGAATACAACAGGTGATTTGGTTATCCCAAAGGGCATTACTACAAAATCATAATGGCCATATCATTTATGAAACACAGTCTTCAGAACATCTTCTTCCTTTACCTTCAACTGATTGTACCCTAATCTCAGGTCAATCATTGAAAAATACTGAGCTCCCTGGAGCTGATCAAACAAGTCATCGATATGAGGTAAAGGATATTTGTTCTTAACAGTGATGTTATTCAAGGCTCTATAATCAATGAAATGTATCATAGAACCATCTTTATTTTTAACAAATAAAACCGGAGAACCCCATGGTGATTTGCTAGGTTGAATGAAACCTTTATCTAATAAATCTTGCAATTGATCCTTCAATTCAAAAAGTTCAATTTGAGCCATTTGATAAGGGGTTTTTGAAATTGGCTTAGCATCAAGAACTATGTCAATAGTAAACTCAACTTCTTGATCTAGTATTATTCCAAGAAACTCATCAGGAAAAACATCAGGATACTCATTTACCACTCACACATCATTAATCTGAACAGTTCCTTTATTTTCAACGATGTGTGCAAGGTTACATTCATTTCCATCTTTTACAAGTTTCTCAGACTCTTGATATGTTATCATTAGTAAGGGTTCATTCTTGTACACAAACTGAAATTATTTCTGAAAAGAAAATTCTTCAGCTCTACAGTCAATCTTATAATTGTAAATAGAGATCCAATCCATACCCAGGATAACATCATACTCTACTAGAGTTTAAACAATAAGGTTCTCAAGTTGGTTCTTTCCACATATAAGGATATGAAGATTCTTATAAATCCTTCTTTCCTCAACATTTCCCCCAGGTGTTTTTACCACAATTTCACGAGTCATTTATTTATATGGTATTCCCATTTTACTAGAAAAGGTTTCAGAGATGAAAGAATGTGTAGACCCCATATCAAACAACACATTGGCATAATCTGAATAAACAATAAAAGTACCTGATATAACTTCATTTGGCGACCCAAAATCTATTGATGTAGTTGCAGAGGATTTCACCACCCCTTTCTACTTGTATTATAACTGCTTCACATCATTCAATCTCTTTGTTGGACACTTGTTTCCATTGTGAACCATCTCATTGCACGTAAAACATTTCACTAACTATAAATCAAATTTGGGCTTACCATCACCCTGATCATTTTCAGTGCAATAACGAGCCTTATGTCCCATCTTTCTGTATCGATAGCACTATACCAAATTCAGAAGACATTCCCCAGCATGAATTTTACTACATTTATCACAAACTAGAATCATAGTTTTCTTACCATCAGACCTTTTTGAAGAATTATTTACTTTCTCCTGCCACCTCGGTCTCTTCTTCTGCTGGTTGTTATAAAACACATAATCATAAGCAAACTCCATTTCCACCTTCTCAGCACATCGAACAAGCTTTTCATAACATTTAATCTCACGAGATGCTAATACCCTTCGATATTTTGCCTTTAATCCTGAATAAAAACAATTGATTTAACTATCAAGGTCTCAGATAAAATTTGGAGCATATCGTGCCAATCGAGTGAACATTTCTTCATAGGCGGCCACAGAGTCTTCCTCTTGCCTCAATTCTAGGAATTTTTTTTCTATCCTAAGTCAAATAGTGTTAGGAAAATATTTCTCAAGAAACATTACTTTGAATTCATCCCAGTCGAGAGCATCAATCTCATCAGCATCCTTGATAATTTTAACAATCGACCACCACTGACCTGCTTCACCCTCCAAACATTAAATATCAAGACTAAACTTTTGATTGTCTGAACACCCCATGACATCGAAAATATTCTCCAGTGCTTTAATCCACCTTTCAGCTAGCACAGGGTCAGATGATCCTTTTAATGATGGGGGATGTTGCCTCATGAAATGTTCAACCACTGACATGTTCCTCTGCGGTTGATCTGGCTGATCTCATGCATGGATACCACCGCCATTTATCACTTGAGTAAACTACTTCATTGCTGCATCAAACTGTTCAGTTTCAATTCTGACCATCTCCGGATGCTGATTCGGAAGGTTATTTCCTTCCGCATGCCTTCCTAGCACTACTTCCCTATTTCCTATGCGGAAAACCATTCTGAACAAACATGTCTTAGATGAAGCATCATTGTAATCTACAAATGATATATCATTTCAATTTGACCATAAAAAATATTTTTGGATAATCATTTAATAGAATTCTAACTCCTAGAGTTATCTAAACCGACCATTGATACCAACTATAAGGCCCTAGCCTTAAACCATACTTCATCTTGAGTTATTACAAGATTACACAATGAGGATCTTGTCAGGTTTAGAGTTTTAGAAAATTGGATCATAAAACATTCATTACATTCCACATTTAAACAAAGTGGTTACATAAAGATATTATTCATTTTTTCCTATCAACGGAAAAATATTTAAAATGAAACATCAACTCTTTCTTGACACTTCCTTGACACTATCATCATATCATGTACCTTTCCCTTGACCTGTGAAAAACATTTCAAAAAAACATGGGATGGTCATAAAAAGCTCAGTATGGGTTATAAAAATATGGAATGGAAACATAAAATCATGTATACAAAAGAATGAAGTCATAATTTTCCCATAAAACATAAGAAAATTAACATACCTCATCAAGTCATGAATAAATCATAGAAATCATAAGACATAAAGGTAACTTGAGTAATTCATAACATTCTTACGTAGGGAGTAACCCTCTTGGTTACATTTGGAATACCCATCACAGTATATTCCCTAATTATCTTTGGAGAAACCTTATCATTTCACTCCTTCATGTTACCCAATGCATTGGAGAGCTATATTGGTCTCACCTTCCCTTAGTTTATCACAGAACCACCCATCTTCAAAACAATGCCCAAGAACCATAACATAATCGTATCACATAAAACATACATAAAGGAAAAATAATATTTCCACATTTCAATCACATGATATAAATAACACATTGATATAATAAAAACATTATCAAATCCATTTTAAATACCAAAGTAAAGGAAAAGTAAAACATGGTATTTATTTTTCTTTTAAAAAAGGTATGGCTTGTAGAGGAAGCTGAAACACAAATAATGGTCATGACAACGGAGAAGTTGTTGTCGCTGAATACGTATGAAAAAAACATTCCATTTTTTAGTTTCGTAAAACACTTCTTATAAAAAATATTCCTTTTGGATTAATGTAAATTAAAAACGGGTTTATACACCGTATAAAAGAAGGTTGTGTATAAAATAAAATATACCTCAATGAAAGGATATTGAGACGAAGTCCCATACCTCTGGAAATATTGTAATATTAAATGTGTTAATAAATTAAAATTACAATATATTTTTTATGGAAATATTGTTCTATCATTTGGAAATTGTCTTTTTATTCTATCTATAACTGATTATAATAAGAGAATTGTTTGATGTCAATCAGAGGTAAAAATTCTATATACGCTATGTTGTCCCATAGATGTATATAAAATTGAATTATTAATTTTCATGGGATTAAATGACACATTAAATTTCTTCTCATGTTTTCATAATTTTTATAATCAAGTTTATATTTTATGGTAGAATCCAAAAGGAGTCCTAAAATATCTCCCAATTCCTATATGGAAATGGAAGAAAATTATTATATATTTTTTAGGGGACTACCTATGTCTCATAATAATAAAGATGCACTATGGGTTATCAATGACCACTAGAGAAAGTATGCAAATATACAACCTATAAGAGAATTACTACCTATTTATCACCTAACAGGGCTCTATATTATGATTTGGTAAGACAGCATGGCCCACTTCTATCAATTATTATATATCGAGATCCACACATTACTTCAATATTTTGGAAATTTATTCAGTAGGTTCATGACATGGATCTTCATTTGAGTAGTACGTACTATCCTAAAACTGATGGAAAAATAAAAGAATAATTCCAACAATGTATAAAATGTCAAGGTCATGCTCGCTCGTCATTTGTGGTATCTATGATCACAACTTGCCTTTGGTAAAAGTTTCTGACAACAATATTTCATTAAAATATTAAAATGATGTTGTATGAAGAATTATATGGGTAGAGAAGTCCTAATCGATATTTTGGGATGAGGTTGGTGAAAGGAATATCACAGGACTATAACATCTTGAAGAAAAAATAGAAAATTTAATGGTCATTCTGGATCACTTTAAAGAAGCTCAGATATGGAAAATGAGTTATAATGATAACATAAGAATGAAATAGAGTTCCAAGTGGGAGATCATGTTTTCTGGAAGTAATCCCAATGGAATGGTGTTATATGGTATAGTAAGAATTTGAAAATAAGTCTTAGGTACATTGGACCCTTTCATATTATTGAATGTGTTGTTTTTTCTTACTATTTGAAAATGTCGCCAAATCTCACCAATGTGCGTTATGTGTTTCATATATCTATGCTAAGTAATTAAATTCCATAAAAAATCATGTGATCACCTATTATGAAATAGATTTGGAACAAAATACTTTTTACTATGATGATCCCATCCAGATTTTTGATATTAGAGAACACGTGTTGAGAAATCGAATTACTCAGTTGGTGAAGGTGCTATGATAAAATAAAATAATCTATGAAACAAAATGGGAACAAAAGGATTCTATGTAGAAGAAAAGACCAAAAAAATTTATAAGGGAACACAACTAAATTTTGGAGGAATTTTTTATGTGGTTATAATGTATCACCCTAATAATTTTTCATATTTTCTCTTAAGAATAAATTTTCTTTCCATATATTACAATGAATGAAACACTATGTTTGAAAACAAAATGATCTATTAAACTAGCCATTTTGATAGTGGATATGAATACTATTAACTATATTATGAAATTTATTTATATTCTACATAAATCATTTTATAAAATTATAAAATAACAAAACTGATACAATACATAAAAACACTTTATTAATTCATAATTTTAGTACATTTTAATAGGGAACCATTTTTAAAATCAAGTTTTTGAACTTTTATTTTTCAAAATAGAGTTAAATTTTTAATTTTTAATATAAATATCTTATTATGGTGAATTTTTTTTCTTTTTTTTGATGTTATAGTTTGATGAATAGTGAAAACTACTGCATTGTAGTTAAAATTCATATTTTGTTTGAATAATTATTCTATGTTAAATATATATTTTAATGTAACAGTGCATAAATTATACTTTTATTAATTCAATTTAGGTTATTATAATCTAATTTATATCAAAATTATATATAAAAACTTATTGATCATCAGAACGTTTCCTTTTACCCACCTTCTCGACACATCTGTGCGATTAGAGTTATGTTTAATGTATCCAATTCAGTGAATTGATTTTATAAAAATTAATATACACAATTGTAAGTATTTTTATATTTAAATTATAATATTATAAAATTACAATTTTCATCATTATGAATAGTATCATTAGTAATTTTTAAATTTCCAATTTTAAGGGTATATCAGGTAAATAATGCTAAAAATAATATTATAATGTTATAATGTTACCCTATCACTTATATTAATTTGATTGGATGAGTGGGAATCTAGAAAAATAAAAATTATCCAGAAATCCTAACTTTTTTAATGATATTTATTTAGAATATGTGAATTATAATATTTTGTTTTTTAAAAAAGTTAAAAATGTCACACTACTTTTTTAAAAAGTATTGGATTTTTAATACATCATAATACAGATGATATATACAAATAAAAATACACTTTTTCATGATAATAAATTTTTATTTTTTATAATAATTTTTTTTATTATTTAAAAAATATATATGTTAATTAAAGTGTTTTATAATAATGTTGTTTTACAAGACTAATTAATTGATATATCAAGTAAATGATATTAATAATTTTAAATGAAAAACAATTTAACATAATTAATTACATAAAATAATTTCTTTCATCACTTTTACATGTAAGTGATATATTTTCTGTTTTGATTCATAGATATTGTATTTTTATGATAGTTTTAAGAATAAAAAGAAAAATATTATATAAAATGACGTGAATGATACTTCAAAATAAATATTATTTTATTAAATGATATAAAATTTATAAAGATATAAAATTCTGATAAATAACTTAAATTTGGTTAAATTTTTCATAAAAGATACATTTTAGGTTGATTTTAAATTTTTTTTAATTATATTATCCCTAAACTGTTATGGGACATGTTGTCATGGTAATAGTTAAAGGGTTTTACAAAAGGATAAATCCAAAAGATAAGATTATTATTATGAAATAAAATTGTCTAGAAATTTATGGTTATGAGGGTTTCAAACCATAATAATCCAGGATTCTAAATAAATTAAATTGGAGACAATTTAAAAATAAAATAAACTTATATTAATTTATTGTCTTATAGAATTCTAAAGGAGCACCTCACATGTCTTATAAAACATCACATCCACCCTTACATCATCTCACAACATTGAGCCTTATAGCTTATCTAAAACCGTAAAATTTCACTGCTATGAATTCTAAGATATATTATGGAGTTTTTGGTCTTCTAAAAACACCACCCCTAGTATCTCTTTGGAAAGACCCCAAGGAAATACATCAATGTATAGATAATTGTTTTACCAACTAATTAAAGTTATTTTTATTCATCTACATCTTCTTCCCATTTTAATTCTATTATAAAATAATAACTAAATTATCTTAAATATTATTATATGTTATTTTGATTATGATATAACCATATTCCTCCTTTTACCCATCCTATGAAAAACAATATTACTATGTGTGTGTACACAAGTCATACAATATCTACATTTTAGTGTAATTTTATTTTAATCAACACATTAATTAGATGGGTATAATGATGAATATAATGGATATAAATAATAAATATGTTTTTATATTGAATCTAAACAATTAATATACCAACCAATTACAAACCACATTACCATTAATGGAATGATATCATTATCATGCACACATACGACCAACCATCCCAACAACGTGAATAGATTAATTCTATATATTTTCAATTCAATAATGATAATGAAAATGTACATGATGAGTGAATATAATATTTATTAACATAATATAATTATGTATTATAGAAAAATATACCCTAGGAATAAGAAACATACATAACATGATAAATCCAACATAACAAAATGAAGCTGTAAAGACATAAAACAATGGTTAAAATTAAATTTTAATAACAAAAAAATATAAGAGGATCATAAATTAAATAAAAAATAAGGATATAATTATTTTAGAATTTAATAACATGTATTTACAATTATACAATCTACTAATTCACCATCAACTAAAAGAACATACATAGAACAAGTTAAATCCACAATCTCATTAATATTTAGTATTGTTTATATATATGTACTTATTGAGAGATATTTATCATAAATTCACATGATTCTTAAAAACATTATACAAAATATTTTTATAATTATCCTACCAATAGTTTATGTCATTAGCCATAAAATAATGGAATATATATTATGTCGTTAAAAATTTATTGAATGAAATCCTTTTTTCCTTTTCAAAACAATGAACTTATTTTTGTTTATATTTTTTGAAACAATGATTGTTTTAGATATATACAGCATGGGGGTATTTTACGGCTTTCTTGATTACTTTATTTTTTGAAGAATCTATTAAATGTAAGCAATTTTCATTTTAAATAAAATATTTTCATTTATAATATGTACATGTATTAAATAAATGATTTCATGGTAAAATGGTGTATTTCTTTCCAGAACATTTTTAGAGTTGCTTAATATATATCAACGTCAATTATTGAATCTATTTTTTGAATGAAAATGGCCTCATAAGACATCATTTTTCTCATTTCAAAATATTGTTTTGGATTTATATTAACTATTGACGGTCTAATTTTATACCCCTCATAGTTTTTGGAAGAATTATTCACATTTCATATGCTATTTTTTCAATTATATAGTGTATGTTTTTTTATTTGTAAGAGGAATGAAATGGAATTATTAAATGATGGGAAGGGCCGTCTATAATACATTAATGCATCAACAGGTCTAATGAGACAAACTAGGAAGGGTTTTTACCAGTATATATTTTATGTCATTGCCAATGCATTTATAATATGTTTATGACATTTGAAATTATGTATTCCCAATTTATGAGATTATTCATTAAATATATACTTGATTAGTAATGTAGTATAATATCCATGTTAATACTTTCTGCCTCATGAGATTATTTTATATGGTATTATTTATTCATTACATGTAATGTTTAAGATTATTTTTAATGGAATTGTGTTTTGGTTATACAATTTAACATATGGTTTATACTAATCTACTCAAAATAGATTCCACTAAAATCTTACCCTTAATGAGACTATGAGCTCACTAATTTCATAGGATTATTTTTCGACGAATGAAAAAATGTGTATTATTACTATTAAGCAGGTTTAAGAAATGATAATAATGGAGTTAAAAACAGATTACCTATGTGGAATTTTATGTTTAGATGTACAATGTAACATTCAAGTAAGTAATTTGGTTTCAAAAACTGTGAAAATGATAGATGTGAACGGAAATATAATCCCTAGGAAAATTGAATGGTTTGAAATTCTTAAAATGGTTGGAGTTTTTTATTACCATTTGACAATGTATCCAAATCTCTCAAAATTGAATTATGTGTTTAATATATATCATATAAGGAATCAAATTACCAACCCAATGAATGTGGTCACCTTAGATGATATAGAGTTGTAACCGATCCTTTTATACTATGATGATGCCATCTAGATTTTTGGATACTAGAAAACATGTGCAGAGAAATCGAATGACTTGACTGGTAAAGGTGCTATAATGAAATCAAAAAATGGAAGGAGCATCATCAGAACAAGAGGATTCAATGAAGGAAATATACAAAAAAAGTTAAGAAGGTAACACCCTTAAATGATTGAGGAAGATATTTATTAAGATGGAATAAGGTATCACCCTAAGACTTTTTATATTTTCTTTTTGGAATTAATTTAATTTATGATAATTGCTTACTATGCACGAAAAATTGAGTTCGATCACACCACGATCTATTAACGACGACATTTAAATATAGTTTATGAACATTTTTAACTAAAATGTGAAATTTATGTATATTCAATATAATAATTTATAAACAATAATTTACCACAATACTAATTATATGCATAAAGAATATTTTCAGGGGGAATTATATCAGCATTTAATAGAGTTCCTAGTGTTAAACATTTATTTGAAAATTTAATAAAATTATTTGTCAAAATATACATAATTTTGAATTTGGAATATCAAAATTAGATAAGGGTGAGTATTTTGTATTTTTTTGAGGTGGGTCATTTTTTGATGAATATAGAAAAATACTACATTTCAATTAAAAATTGATTCCACGTTTAAATAATTTTTATACATTGAATTTTATTTAAACGTCATAATAGGAAAAAACAATATATATAATAATACAATTTAGGGAATTAAATACATTTTTATATCAAAATTAGATATGAATACACATTGAACTTCAGATAGATTCATTTTTCCTGCCTTCTCACCACATTTTCACGATTAGGGTTATGTGTCATTTATCTAATTCATTGAATTGAATTTTTTAAAATAGACAAAAATGATGTAATTGTTATTATATTTAGATATTAATAGTTTAAACATGATTATTTTGATATTATGAAGAGTAACTTCAGTAATTTTTTTATTACCTCTGGTTTCTAGTATGTAACACCTAATTAATCTTTTATAAGGTTATAAAGTGTAAGGGGGAGATTTGGGTGATTTGGGAGAACATTGGCATCATTTATTGGAGCTAAAGGGAATTTTCATTTGTTGCGGACTACATTCCAATTATGTGGCCAAACCATTTGAAATGGAATGTTTTAGGAAGGGTTTTTTTACACAGTTTGTACATGATTACGGAATCCGTGTAAGGAGGTTATGTGAGGGTTTTCCTTGGCAGCCATTAATGTATGGTTATCACACGGTTTGTCATACCGTGTGAACTAACCCTTAAAATGGTTTAAATGAGATTCTTAAAAAGTGTACCTCACACATTTTTTCCATTAAATGGGTCATTTCTTAACCTATGTGGCCATAACTCAAGATTTTGCTTATACTATGTTATGATATGGTCTCCCATCTATTTGAAGGAAATCCTAAGGCTTCCCGTCGTGAGTTGAATCTGGATTCATGAGGTATGTGATCGTCCTTCTACATTCTTGATCGGTTTCATTGATATAATTTGATCTAATTTTACTCTTCTATTTGATTTATATATCTATACCCATTATGGTTAGATATAGGTGTATGTATGCCAAATATAATGATAATTTTTTTTGATCTTGTTTGGATAAGAGATCTGACGGTTCAAAGAGAATCGACCTAGTTTGCATGTGTGTTCTTCATTTGTTGTCGTTTTCATCAAAACCATCTAGGTTAGACACTTATTTCTAGACTCCACATACTAGAATGGATTTTAATTCTTTCCAATTGAATATGTGTTATTGAATTGATAGTTATTTGGTTATTGAATACTTTTTGGAAACCTTCTTGAGTGGTTGTTGTGAAATCTAAAAAATAGTGCATTTTAAATGTGTACTTTGGTATTATGTTTTAAATCAAGGGTCTTAAAAAGGGATTTTTTTCTGGATTGGTGGAACATAAATGGGAATAGTTGTTTTCAATAAATGGGAATGATATATTGAATTGAAATGTTTATTTGAAATTTGTTATGCTTTGGTTTTCATTTAATGTTCAGTTTTATTGAAGTGGTTTGTTTGGAAATGCAAATATTGTGTATATATGGTGTTAGTGCGATTTCATGCTTAATGATCCCTTAATAAGGGATGAGTACCATTGGGTTACAAGGGACATGACCATGTATCAGTGGACTGTGTCATTGTGACATAAGGTAATTTGGAGAGAGACCTCTCATGAGTATGGAACTATAAAACAAAGCATGAATGTGTGGGTTTGTGATAAACTATATAATTGTTATGCCAAATTTTTAGAAAAATTGAAAGTATTGATTTGAATTAGTTATTTTTTTGGAAAAATAACTTGTTTGAAATTTGTTTCTTTTGGTTTTGTTTATCCTTGATTACAAACAGTTCTTGTAATTTGTTTATCTTTGGTTATAAACTATTTTGGTAAATTGTATTATATAAACATTATTACATAAACGTTGATTACTTTTCTATCCACGTGGAATGAGTAGAGAAGTAATTGGGGGAAAAACTACTATGTTTTATACTCACCCCGTATTTGGATCTTTGGTAGTTCTGTTGATGCAATCTTCTGGGATATGGGCAATGGTAACTTCTCCGACGTTTTTACCACTACCTCGTGATGTTTGGGTTGTTCAGTGATTGTGGAGTTTGGAGCTTATAGAGCATTGATACTTGTGGTATTTTTACATTCATGAGTTTTTTATCATGTGTTTACATTGATACTGGTTCGGACTTCGACATTGTTAAAGTATGATAAGGTTTCAAGACATGTGATGTTACGTAGTGGTCTCTCTTTTGTTCGTGCATCGTTTAGTTAATGGTCTGGCTATGGTTTGTTGGGATGTTAATTTATTTCTGAATGGATAAATAGTCCCATAAATGTATTTTAAACCCTAAGTAATTAATTTAAATCCCTTGTCACCTTGGGTATGTCATTTAAATCAATGTACTAACATGTTTTGTTCTCAAGCCAATGAGGACGAGCATGTCATTACAAATGGATTCAGTCTACTCCTTCCTTGGTGGTAAAAATGATATCAATGTTTTTTGGTCCTTTACTAATAATTATTCATACGTGTTCTTGGTCTTGGGGTTGAAATTACTTCTTTTCCATCCTCTGGGATGAAATCATAGACTTGAGTAGAATTGTGGGAACATGAAATGATTAATATAAAAGGACGTAGCTAACCCTTTTACTCTAAACTTAATGTTACCAAGGATTTGGGTACATAAGTGATTGGGGACACTACTAGGATATAGGAATCTTATTTTCAGGGGATTATGCAATGTGACAAGTATGACATGCATAGTAGATGAAAGTCTTCCCAATAGGAGTTCTTACAACATTTCATGGAATGATTCATGTTGTGGAAATACTATTAAATTTTTTAAAATTATTAAAAGTTTTTCAAATGGAATTCGTATAGAATGATGATAATGGTTTAATTTTAAAAATCATGTTGAATGTTTTCAAAAATGGATGAACATGGAAAAAGGTTTTATTGGGAATCTATGTAGTGATCGTTAATGTGATATCATTTGAAATTCCAAACCATCAATTTCTAGAAAGTGAGATTGATAGAGTTTTTTGTTGGTTTAGAAACTGGCGGCTAGTAGACTTCATCAAAACCAACCTAAATAATTAGCAGATAATGTGTTTTCACATGAAACAAAGGTGAAGCAATGCTGGTTTAGAAACCGACGGCTAGTAGACTTCATCAAAACCAACCTAAATAATTAGCAGATAATGTGTTTTCACATGAAACCAAGGTGAAACAATAGATGTTTTAAATTATTATCAATGATTTTCATGATGAGGATATGGGGAAATGGAGGGATGAGAAATGACATGTAGATCATACCATTAAGTTCATAAACCAGAATCAACCTCTCTTTTGGAGTGATTCTGATCCCGAGAAGGGGGAGGTGTGGCTGAGAAGGATGAATCTTATCATTGACATAATCTTCACACGATTAGATATAAAGGTCATGATAGTGACATATATTCTCGAGGATCATGAATTCTAGTGTTGGGATTTAACGTTGCATGCTAAATTTGGATGATGGCCTTACATTTAAGGATTTTGAACAATTGTTAAGAAAACAATTATATCCTCACACGTTCAAGACCCGTAAAAGGAAAAGCATCCCCATCCTAAAACCAAAGTGTCTCTTTATCACAGATTATGCAGCTAAATTCATGAATTTCTATACTTATGCACCAGAGGTTGCGGCAAGTGCCTCTTTGAAGGTACACATCTTAAAATCAGGGATATGAAAGGAGATTTGATAGAAGATTGGCATGCTCTGTATTACAAATTATAAATAGATGGTTAATAAAGAGAATGTGGATGAACTTGATATCTCAGGAATTATGGGAGGAGTTATGATGATACATATATAAAATGGGAAGAACTTAACCGCTAAGAACCAGAAAATAGAGAAACCTAATTTTGATGTGGAAGTGGAAATCCGAATCAAATGGATTTATCAACGAACATTCCTACACAAACCAAGAGAAAACACTATTTCATTCAATGTGGATCACATGATCATATAATGAGAGTGCATGGAAAAACCTAGAGTATGTCATAATTTCAACAAGATGGGACATCTTCAGTGCTATTATTACAGTGATCCATGGTCGGGTGCTCGAAACACTTCTCGTGCGTCGTGAGCATCATATGCTTCAATAATGTGAGAAAAATAGAATAAATCTCATCAACAGTGATTAGATACCCATGATTATTCTAGGGAAACCATGACTCCTCAACTAGGGATATCTCATCAAGTCCATAAAGAGAACTTTGAAGTGACGAAGTTGTTGTATGGATCTGAGAAAACGATTATTGATGATCAGGATAGGCAATATAGTGAGAGATGTACAATTCTTTTGAATTGTACCCTAGTGCATGATCTATTCGATTCTGGTGCATTACATTCTTTCATTGAAAATCGTTCTATTTATTTTCTATGATTAATGTTTGAAATTATGCCTTCTATAATAAAACAGAAAATTTCTCTCAGTGAAAAAGAATGCCAAGCCTTCATGTGTATAACATGTTATAAAACTATTGATGGAACTGAGCTATGATGGGAATTCTCGGTTTTGAATGTAAATGTCTATGATTTAATCCTAGGAATGCATTTGTGGACATTGTCTAATCCTCATATTTACTACTATAGGAGAACAATGCATTTTATGACTGAGGAAGAAATAGAAAATCTCTTCACAGGGGAGAGGATGATAATGAAAGGTGAAAAGAGCATGTTGGAACCATTGGTGGGAATTATCTAATAGAATTCTTCAGTGTTGAAATTGGAACCAATGGATGAGATCAAGAAAGTTTGTTTTCTAGAAGTTGTGGATCGTTTTCCGTATAAATTTCTTATGAACATCATCGGGTTACCACCTAAAAGGGAATTGGAGTTATGATTGATCTTCTTCTGGAGACCAATAATATTTACCTTCCATCTTATATTATTGCAGCAACAGGGTAAAGGGAATTGAAAGTATAGTTGGTGGAATTTGAATGAATGGATTTCATTTGACCATGTACATCTTTGTGGGAAACAACTGTTTTGTTCGTGAAGAAGGAAGATGTAACTCCTCAAATGTGTGTTGATTATCATAAGATTAACCAAATTAAGTTAAGGAATAGATATAAAAATCCATGCATTGATGATTTGTTCGATCAATTAAGTGGATGTTAGTGGTTCTCCAAGACTGACATACGATTAGGATATAACCAATTGTGAGTTTGGAAGGATGATATTATGAAGGTAGCATTTAGAATCAAATATGACCACTATGAATACTTAGTAATTCATTTCAGTATAATGAATTCTCCAAATGCATTCATGTATTAGGTGAATCAAATATTTTTTAAATATTTGTACTCTTTTTTTGTGGTATTTGTGGATGACATTTTAGTGAATTCGAAGACAAGGGATGACCATATGAAGCATCATAAAACAGTGGTAAACATAATGAGAGATCACCATTTGAATGTAAAATTATAAAAGTGTGCTTTTGGATACAAGAAGTAAATTTCCTTGGTCGTGTCATTTCTCATAAGGGAATATATATTGATCATGAAACGATTGATGTCATTATCTTTTGGCAACCACTGAAGACTATTATTGATAAATGATGTTCTCATAGTCTACCTAGTTTCTACATATGCTTAGTGCGTGACTTCTCATGTCTAGATTTTTCAATGCCATCTATGACAAAGAAGAATTATTCATTTATATGGAAATACGAATGATAGAATTCGTTATAGGAGATAAATGTTAGTCTTACCATGACACATATATTGATCTTTCCTGAATAAGGACAGCAGTCTGTGGTGTACTGTAATGCTTGAAGATCGAGGTTGGGATGCTTTCTCATGCACAGAGACAATGTGGTTTCTTATGGTTATAGACAGTTGAGGGTGTATGAGAATAATTACCCAACCCATGATTTGGAGTTATTTTTTGTTTTTATGCATTGAAAAAATTGATAGATTATGTCTTTGGTGAGAAATTTACTCTATTCATGGATCAAAAAATATTGGAACACATATTCTCACAGTGATATTTGAATCTGAGGCAAAAGAGATGGATGCAGTATGTCCAAATGTTTGACTATGACTAGATGTACAGGCTAGGGAAATGGTATTTGGTGGTGTATGCATTGAGTAGAAAGTCTTATACTCAGTTGGAGAGATAAGATTTTGAGGAATTATAGATGATGTTGGTCCCATCCACATTAATGTGGAATGTAAAGACCAAAGAGATGTTGATATTTTTTTCGGATAATCTTGTTTCAAATTTGGTAAAAATTTTCAAAGAGGCACAATCATCTGATGCAAAATCTCTTGTTGTGTGTAAAAAAGTAAATGGTGGGGAGAAAATTGCGTGGTAGGAACTTGATGGTAGTACAACTTTCTATTTTAGAGATAGGATGGTTCTACACATGGCTTGTTAGAAAAAACTCCTTCATGGTTACTACCATTCGAGATGGTCTGTACATCCTGTACATAATAGATGTATATGAATTTAATGGCTTAGTTTAGTTGGAATGACCAGAAATGGAATTTGGATATGTTCATCTCACAATTCTTATCATGTTAGAAAGATAAAGAAGAGAATAATATTCTAAGAGGTATGTTGCAGAATTTTACTTATCCCAGTGTGGAAATGGGAGTATATAGTGATGGATTTTATTACAGATCATCCAATAATGTTTCCAAAACACGATTCCATTATGGTGATAGTGGATAGAGTTATCAAGTAATCCCATTTCATTCCAAATTGTGAAACTCATAAGGGGGATGAACTGTCAAAAAAATATAATAGAAATTGTAAAAAGGCATGGATTACCGGTTTCAATAGTCTCACATAAAGATCTAAGGTTCAAATATCATTTCTTGAAATCCATACAACAAGCCCATGTGACTCAGTCGACTATGAGAATGGCGTATCATCCAAAAATGGATGGGAAATATAAGTGGAAGATTCAAACATTGTAAGACATGTTGCGGGCTTGTGTAGTGTATTTTTGTGGCTCATGGGAAGAACATACACTCTTCGTGGAGTTACCATACAATAATAGCTATGGGGCCTTAATACACATTGCTCTGTTTGAGGAACTGTATGGGATTCCTTCAAGATCTCAACTATGTTGGGTGGAAATAGGTGAAACATCACTAGTTGGTCAGAGAAATATCCATGAAACAACATTTAAGATCCATTTTATCAAAAAGGGGAGGTATACAACTCAGTGTCATCAGAAATCATATGTGGATAACCTTTGAAGGCCATTGTCCTTGGCTGTGAGTTATTATGTGTTCTTGTTGATCTCTCCACGATTGAGACATCATAATTTCAAGTTGCAGGGAATGTTATCTCCTCGATACGTTGTCCCTTTCGAGATACATTTATTGGTTGGAGAGGTGGCATATCAGTTGGCATTACCGCCATGGTTCAGTTCGGTGAATAATGGGTTCCATGTATCATAGTTGGAAATGCTACAGCCTAATCATGAACATGTGATCAAATGGGATCATTTTGACCTACATATGAATGAATTGTTGATACATATCCTGGAATGGATTTTGGATAAGAAAGATATTGTATTCTATGGAAAAAGAATCATTCATGTGTGGGCTTTATGGCAGCATTGTCGGAATCAGGAAGAGACTTGGGAACACGAGTAGGAGATAAAAGAGTAGTGGTCGAAACTCTTTTATATGGGTAAAGGGTTTTCAAATTCAGAGGAATGAATGGCCAATGCAGGGGAGAATGTATTAACCCTAGTTTTTAGTATGTAACCCTTACATGAAAATTTTTATGTTATATTGAGTAAGGGTGATATTTAGGAGATTCGGGAGAAAATTGGAAACATTTTTTTGGTGTTAAAGGAAAGTCACACGGGCGGGACATGATTTGTATAATCATGAGGCCAAACCATGTAAAATAGAAATTTTCAAGAAGAGATCTTCGACATGGTGTGCACACGTTTAGGGAAACCGAGCGAGGAGGTTGTGAGTGGTTCTTCCTAGGCAGTAGATAACGCATGGTAAGCGCATAGTTTGTCAAACTGTGCAAACAAATTGTGTGGATGGTTTATGTGAGGTCCTAAAAAAGTTTATCAAACACTTATTTTCCAATATGTGGATATTTTATATCTTATGTGGCCATAACTCGTGATTTTTCTTCTCCTAAGGCCATATAAGGTTGTCCCATTTGTTTGAAGGCGTTTTGAAGGCTTCCCTTGGTGAATCGAAGCCATATTCTTGAGGTATGTAATCATTCTTCTTCGTTCATGACCAGTTTCTTAAATATACTTAGATATACTTATCCTATTCTCTTGGTTACATATATCTACACTCGTTAAAGGAGTATATAGGTATTTTTATGGAAAATATGATGATGTTTGGATTTTTTCATTGTAGGAGAAGATATCTATGGAGGGTTCTTGGATAATTGACCCAGTTTTATTATGTGTTTTTTGTTCATTGTGTTTTTCATCTAAAACTTCTAGGCAGGAGTCTTCATTGTCAACTCGACATAGTATAACTATTTGTAATGCTTTAAAATTGAATTTATTTATTGAATTGATTGAAATTTAGTTGTTGAACACTTGTTGGAAGCCATATTGAGTGATGATGGTGAAATATTGAAAATTGAGGATTTTAAATGCGTTCATTGGTTCATGGTTTTAAAACATGGGTTTTAAATAGTGGATTTTTCTAGATTTATGATACAGAAATTGGATTAGTTATTTTCAATAAAAGGGGATGTTTAATTGAAATGAAACCTTTCTTTGAAATTTGCTATTCGTTGTTTTTCAATAGATGATTAATTTTATTGAAGTGGTTTGTGTATAAATAGAAATATATAACATAAATGGTGTTGATTAGAGTTCTTGATTAATGACCACTTAATAAGGGGCGAGTGTAATTGGGGTAAAAGGGAAGTGACCTTGTATATGGGTTTTGTGTCATTAGGAGACAAGGTAATTGGAAGAGAGACTGCTCATGGGTTTGGAGTAGCCAAATGAAGCATGCATGTGGGGCAGTGTGGTGGACTATGTAATGGGTATTCCAAATGTTAAGAATAATTGGTTTTACAATGATGAATTGGTTATTTTTCTAGAAAATAACTTATTGGAAATTAGTTTCTTCTAGTTTCTTTATACCATGGTTGAAAAATGCTTTTTAAATTTGTTTATCTTTGGTGATAAAAATATTTTTGAAATATTGTTTTATATAAATTTTTTTTATAAATTTGGCTAACATCTATATCATATTGGCATAACTGGGGAAGTCATTGGGGAAAACCTGCTGAGTTTTATACATACCCCTTCTTTGTAACATTTGTATTCTTGAAGATGTTATCTTCTAGGACAGGGCTAAAGGTAACATCTCCCACATTTTTAGAACTACCTTGTGATGTTTTGGATGTTCCGTGATTGTGGAGCTTGGAGCATGCAGAGCATGAAGTCTTGTTTTTTTAAAAGTCTTAAGTCTTTTACCCACTGTTTACTTTGATGATTGCATAAACTTCTGATTTGGTACACATTGATATGGATTGATGATAAATGTTGTTTCTTATGATCTTTATCTTTTTAATGCATCATTTAGAAAATTGTTTGGCTATGGTTTGTTGTAATGTTAGTTTATTTCTAAATTGGTAATTCATCACCCACTTTTATATGATTACCATCTGCATTTATTTGCATCCATTGGCGCCTTCATTATATCTCTTATGGCAATGTAATGACTCCTTGTTCTCCCAAGACAATGAGGATTAGTGGGTCATTACATTATCATACCACTGTTAAAGGAATATTGGGTAATTAAATAAAGAAACCATATTACAATATTATACTATTAAACAATAAATTTCCCGATTTGGATTGGAGGAGTGGGTTTCTACCATAATAAACTATAGTTAGAAATTACAATCATTCTAATACTCTTTGGTAGGAATATTACAATAATGATTTTTTGAAAAAGAATAGAATAATCTGTCGATTTAATTTTTTAAAAAATTATTACATTTTTAATACATTGATATATTGAAAATAAATTCAACTATAAAGACTCACATGAAATATAATAAATTATTATTCATCATGAAAATATATTTTTAATATTTATAGAATTTAAATTTTAATTAAAGGCTTTAATAAAGAAGATTTTTGAAATGTTTATTTAATAGAAATATTAAATAAATGACATTAAGACAAAAAAAATTGCATAATTAATGACATGAAATAATTTTATTGATAACTATGATATGTTAGTGCTATATACTATGTCGCGGTTTGAATATGTCTTATTTTAAAGATTTTTTAAAAATAAAAATAATGACTATTTTCAAAAAATGGATTAATTTCTACTTTAAAATAATTAATATTTTATTAAATGATATAAAAAACATTAAAATAAATAATTAGAAAAAATTACTAAAATAAGGATAAATATTTCATAAATGATTCATTTAGGGGTATTTTTTTATTGTAATTATACTAGCCATGTAGTGTGAATTGACATGTTATCATGGTATGAGTGAATTGATTTAACTTAAGGGTTAATCAAAAAGATAAGTATAATTATATGACATAATCTAACAAAAATCATTGGTTAGAATTATTTAAACCAATAATCATTCTAGATTCTAAATAAATCACTTTGGAGTCAATTTAAAAATAAATTAATTTATATTAACATAATATTTTAACATATTCAAACAACACCCCTCCTATCTATAATAAAAATTCACCACCTCCCACACTTCCTAACACCATAATGTGCGTTCTAGATCATCCAAAAACTAAAAATTTATCCAAAAAAATTATTATACATGTTTTTTAGGTCATGGTCATCTGAAAATATCATGACTAGTATACATAAGAGGATTTCCCAAGGAAATCCATCGAAGAAGAGGTAATTATATTGAAAACTCATTCATGATATTCCCTTCTACAACATCATATTCCTATAAATTTTCTATAATAATGTAATAACTAAATTATCATCTATATTATGGGATTTCATTATAAATATGGTACATCAATATTTATCCTATTATATATCCAATAACAAATAATATAACCATGGGTGCATACGTACAACTTACCATCTCTATGGTGCAGTGTAATTTTTATTTCATCCACACTTTATTTGGATTTGTATAGTGATGAATATAATGGATAAAAATACAAAATGTGCCATTATATTGAATATATATAGTAATAATACTATACCATTCATTACCACATTACCATTAAGGGAATGATATATTCGCTGATGCATATGTGCAGCCTACCGTCTCCACAATGGGTTGAGATTTAATATCCACATTAACTATTAAAGAATGATTATAAAAATTTATATGATGAGTGAATATAATATTTATGTACTTAATATAATTCTGGATATGAATACATTATATTATATAGATAATACAAATAACAAAACTGACAATAAAACATAAAAAATTAAGGTGTTAACATTCGAAGCATTGTTAAAATCAATATATTATTAAAAAATTTATATAATGGGATTATATATGATAAAAAATATAGATATAGTTATTTTATAAATTAATAACTTGGTTTAACCATTATACAATTGTTTTTGTCACCGTCAACTAAATGAATTTAAAAGGTAACAATTAATTCCACAATTTTTTAATTATTAATTAATTTTTATACATAAGTAATTATAGGGAAGTATTTATAATCGATGATCATGTTTCTTTAAAATATTTTCCAAAATATTTTTACTATAATCCTCTCAATTTTTTAATTCTTTTACACATGTTTGACATTTTCTAGAAAGGATTTTAATAGAATATTTTTTCATTTTTTAAATTCGGTATTTTTTGACCTTTTCGATAAGAACATAGAAATAATGTTTATTTTATACTTATACGACATGAGATGGTTTTTCCATCATAATTATTCATTTTTATTTTAATGATTTAATTACATGTTCCCAATGTTATTTTTATGTAAAAAAATTTCTTTTATAAATGGATTTGTGTTAAATAAATTTTATCAAAATATAATGTTTTACTAATGACAAGAAATTGTAAATGATTTTTTAGTATTTTCAACTATATAATTATACATTTTTGAAAATCATTTTTTATTGAGTTTGATATATTATGATATCATTTTATATATTATGTTGAATGGATTCTTATTTTGTATTAATGTTGAAGTGTTATATTATACTAATCAGGGTTTATGGATAATTTATTAACTTTTAATATGATAGTTTATCGACCCTAATGTTTATGTTATTATCTTTTAGTATGAAGTATACATTATAATTATTATGTGATGAGAATGGTATGATATTTACCCCTAATTGATCCATTGGTCTTAGGAGAGAAACATGTTTTTACCCTTGTATGTATGATGTCATTTTCAATGTCCTGTCAATATGTTTATGTTGTCTGGAATTATGCATTCAATTATAATATTACTAGTTATTAATATTCCATGTGATTATTAAACTAGTAGAATAAATATGGTTATTTTTTATATCTCATTTTACTATATTAAATTGTATTATTATTCATTGTATATAATTTTGATGATTAGTTTTGATGGAATTTTTTTAACAATTATACATCTTCCATTACGATTTATCATTTTTTGACATCATAAATTACCTTCTATGATTAACCTTAATGAGCTTGTTATCTCACATATTTATTATGTATTAATTTCTCCAAGATTCCATGATGGGTTTCATGATGGTGACATGTATTCTCAAGGATCATGAATTCGAGTGGTGGGATTTAACAGTGCATGCTAAATTTGGATGATGGCCTTACATGGGAGGATTTTGAACAATTGTTCAGAAAACAATTATATCCTCACACGTTCAAGAACCTTAAAAGAAAAACTTCCCCAGACTAAAACAAAAGTGTCTCTCTATCACAAATTATGCATCTAAATTCATGAATTTATCCATTTATGCAGCAGAGGTTGCGGCAAGTGCCTCTTTGAAGTCACACATCTTCAAATCAGGGATATGAAAGGAGATTCAATCGAAGATTAGCATGCTCTTTATTATGAATTATAAATAGATTGTTAATAAAGATAACATGGATTGACATGATATAGCAGGAACTATGGTAGGAGTTAGGATTATACCTAAATGAAATGGTGAGAACTTAACCACTAAGAACAAGAAAATAGAGAACCCTATTTTCGATGTGGATTTGGAAATCCGAATCAAATGGCTTGATCAATGAACATTCCAACACAAACAAAGTGAAAAGATGATATACTTCAATGTGGATCACATGATCAAATAACGAGTGTGTATGGAAATACCTAGTGTATGTCATAATTTCAACAAGATGGGACATCTTTAGCGCTATTATTATAGTGATCCATGGTCGGGTGCTCGAGACACTTCTCGTGCGTTGTGAGCATCATATGCTTCAATACTATGAGGAAAATAGAATAAATCTCATCAGCAGTGAATATATACCCATGATTATTCTAGGGATACAATGACTCCTCAACTAGGGATATCTCAGCAAGGCAATAAGGGGATCTGTGAAGTGATGAAGTTGTTGTATGGATCTGAGAAAACGATTATTGATGATAAGGATAGGAAATATATGGAGAGATATAAAACACATTTGAATTGTACCCTAGTCCAATATCTATTCAATTCTGGTACATTACATTATTCATTGATAATCGTTCTATTTATTTACTATGATTAATGTTTGATATTATGCCTTCTGTAATAAAACAAAAAATTTCTCTCGGTGAAAAAATTGCCAAGCCTTAATGGTTATAAAATGTTTTAAAACTATTGATGGAAATGAGCAGAAATCGGTCTCCTCGGTGTTGAGTGTAAATGTCTATGATGTAATCATAGGAATGGATTTGTGGACATCGTTTAATACTCATATCTACTGTTATAGGAGAACAATGAGTTTTATGACTGAGGAAGACATAGAGCATCTCTTCAGAGGGGAGAGGATGATAATGAAAGGTGAAAAGAGCATGTTGGAACCATTGGTGGGAAATAACTATTAGAATTCATCCATGTTGAAATTGGAACTGATGGATGAGATCATGATAATTTGTTTTCTAAAAGTATTGTATCATTTTCCATATAAATTTCTTTATGAACTTCATAGGGTTTCCACTTAAAAGTTAATTGGATTTATGATTGATCTTCTTCTAGAAACCAATATTATTTACCTTCCATCTTATATTATTACACCAACATAGTTAAGGGAATTGAATGTCTAGTTAGTGGAATTCTAATTCAAGGATTTCATTTGACCATGTACATCTTTGTGGGAAACAACTGTTTTTTTCTTGAAGAAGGCAGACATAACTCTTTAGATGTGTGTTGATTATCATAAGCTTAACCAAATTAAGTTAAGGAATAGATATAAAATTCCATGAATTGATGATTTTTTCGATGAATTAAGTGGATGTTAGTGGTTCTCCAAGATTGACATACGATTAAGATATCACCAATTGTGAGTTTGGAAGGAAGAGATTATGAAGATAGCTTTTAGAATCAAATATGACCACTATGAATATGTAGTAATTCCTTTCGGTCTAATCAATTCTCCAAATGTATTCAAGTATTTGATGAATAAAATATTTTCTAATTATCTTTACTCTTTTGTTGTGGTTTTTGGGGATTACAATTTAGTGAATTCAAAGGCAAGCAATGGCCGTATGAAGCACGATCAAACAGTGGTAAATATATTGAGACATCACCATTTTAATGTAAAATTATAAAAGTGTGCTTTTGGATATTGGAAGTACATTTCCTTGGTCATGTCATTTATCATAAGAGAATATATATTGATCATGAAAATATAGATGTCATTATCATTTGGAAACCACTGAAGACTATTTTTGATATATGATGTTCTCATAGTCTACCAAGTTTTTACATATTCTTTGTTCATGACTTCTCACGACTAGATTTGTCAATGCCATCTATGACAAAGAATAATTATACATTAATATGGAAATAATAATGACAGAAGTCATTATAGAAGCTAAAATTTAGTCTTACAACGACACATATATTGATCTTTCCTGAATCTAGGCAATGGTCTGTGGTGTATTGTAATGCTTCAAGATCAAGGTTGGGAAGCTTTCTCATGCACAAAGACTATGTGTTTTCATATGGTTCTAGATGGTTTAGGGTTCATGAGAATAATTACCCAACACATGATTTAGAGTTTTTTGTAGTTTTTATGCATTGAAAACATGGATACAATATCTCTTTGGTGAGAAATTTACTTTATTCACGGATCAAAAAATATTTAAACACATATTCTCACAGTGATATTTGAATCTGAGGAAAAGGAGATGGATGGAGTATGTCCAAATGTTCGACTATGACTAGATGTACAGAATAGAGAAATTGTATTTGGTGGTGGATGCATTGAGTAGAAATTCATATGCTCATTTGTATATATAAGATTCTGAGGAATGATAGATGATGTCCTTCCGAGCCAACATTAATATGGAATGTGAAGACCAAAGTGATGTTGATATTTTTTTCAACTAATCTTGTTTCAAATTTGTTAAAAATGGTCAAAGAGGCACAATCATCTGATGCATAATCACTTGTTGTGTGTACAAAACTCAATGGTGGAGTGAAAATTGAGTGTTGGGAACTTGATGGGAGTACAACATTCTATTTTAGAGATCGGATGTGTAATGACCCGATATTTTGAATAAATCTTGATTCATAATTTTATGTGTTATTTTATTTTATTTTTGTACTCAAAAAAAATGTTTCATTTGAATACGTGATTATAATTAAAATGAGACCATTGGTATTTGACTATTATATGACCATTGGTCAATATAACCACAGGAAACAAAACGTTTTGATTATTGTCTCTAAATAAAAGTAATATAGGTTAATTAATATAGAAAGAAGATTCGATGGCCTCACCCAGTAGTCTTGGACCGATCGTAGCCCATCTAACAGAACTTGGGAAGGAGGTAGCACCACTGGTCTTTACTCTGGACCAAACCCAAGCTGAACTTCATTGTGTGAAGCTAGATCAGGATCACCTTTGCGAGAAGTTCAAACTGATAGAAATTACTACTCGTGCGATGTTGGCTGAGTCTCCCTCAGATTCTCTCACCTTAGCACACCTTACACTTAGATCCTATGCTGGTGTGATAAGGGGATATATTAGGAGACCATAACTGCCTTGTGTAATCCTTTGTTTTAAATAAAAATTGGGATTTCATCTTATGATGATGTTTATGAATTTTCAAATGACTAGATAAATATAGTATGCATATTTTTTATGAATTTTAGAAAAAAGTATATTTTAAAATTGTTTTTGTAAACCTTAAATAATTAAAAATTTGTAATGATTTTCAAAAAATGGTCTTCTAAAATTATGTTTAGTACAAAATTTAGAGTCTAATAAGATTAAAATAATTCTTGATGAATAGTAAATTATAAATAGTGATTATATGATTATGATTTGTAATTTATCCAAATTGATTAGTAATATCTCTTAAAGAAAGTATTAATATAATCTAGGCACCTTGATTAAGTAATGTGATTCAATAAAACAGTTAAATAACAGTATCACAAATTATTATCGAAGTATTAGTTTTTTCGAGTGAATAGTGTTTTTTAATTAAAACTCAAATTAAAAATATTTAAAAAAAGTATTTTTATAAAATTGATTTCATTTTTAAACTTAGAGCACCGATATTATGTTATGGTAATTTTTGGGGTTTTTTATGAAAAAATGAATTTATGGTGAATAGTGTATTTATTTAAAAAATATATTAAATATATATAGAAAATTATTTTTATAAAATGGAGTTCATTTTTGAAATCAGAGCATTGATATTTGGTTAAGGTGAAATTTTGGGATCTTTCTGAGAAAGTTGAATTTTCAGTGAATAGTAAAAATACAGATTTAGGGTTTCTGTATATTTAATGACATCATAATTGTGTGATGATGATATCATGAGATATTTTAAGGGATGGTCGACCAAAGGTGATTTATTATTGTATGGGGGGGCCATGTGGCCTAACTTCATGGGATATATCTTGGGATAGCACATGGTTTTGAGAAAACCACTTTTGAGGTGTCCTTTGGCCATTAATGCCTTGTCCCCTCACATTACCTATAAATACCAAGCCATCCATTCATCCATTTCGACTCCCCACCGTCCCCCAACGAAGTTATGGTCTCATCACCTCCCCTGTAGTCCTACCAAGGTGACCTGAAGCACTCAATGTCCCAACATTTGAGTTTTAAGAGTTACGTTTTAAGGTAGGGGATCTGATCTCTCTCTTTCTTTTCAAGAAATTTCATTTATGTAATTTCTTTTATGCTCCATGTTCTTATGTTATATGGTGTCCTTTTATACTCCTCTTACTGCCCTTTTCATGTTCATATAATGATATATCCCCTCTTACTCTCATTATTTCATTTTATTAGGTTTTATGTGGCGTTGTTAGGCTGCCAGAATTTTTTTAACGGATTCTTTCTCCCTTCTCATTTCTCAAGATATATTTTCATGTAAAGTATTTCAAGTTCCTTTTTATTATGTTGGGGTATGATATCTAAATTTATCATAATGATATTTTATGATCATATGATGAGTGACCCCATTCGATCTATTCAATTCAGTATTTTAACGTTTTAAGTGGCGCCGTGAGGCTGCCAAAATTTTAAGTGGTTTTTTCACCTTTCTCTTTTTTCAAAGTTCTAATTCCATGTCAAGTCTTGAAAGTTCATTTTTATTATGTTGTGGTATTATCTCCAAATATATAATACTGATATTTTATGTTCATATGATGATAGACCCTATTTTATCTCATCAATTCATTTTTTTGAAGTTTAAGTGGCACCGTTAGGCTGCCGAATTTTTAAGGGATTATTTCACCCTTCTCGTATTTAAGATCTATTTCCTTGTCAAGTCGTTCTTGTTCCTTTTTATTATGTTGGGTTATTATCTATAAATATATCATACTGATATTTTATGTTCATATTATGAGAGACCCTATTTCATCTCATCAATTCATTTTTGATGAAGTATTAGTGGCATCGTTAGGCTGCCGAATTTCTAAGGGGTTCTTTCACCCTTCTCGTTTTCAAGATCTATTTTCATGTCATGTCTTTCAACTTACTTTTTATTATGTTTGGATTATTAACTCTATATATTTCTTACTGGTCATTAATGATCATATGGTGAGAGAACCTATTTGATCTCATCAATCCATTTTTGAATGTTTTAAGTGACGATGTTAGGCTGCCGAATTCTCATAAGTGAAATCTTATTTTTTGTCTTCCTTTCAAGTTCTTAGTTTCATATGGTATATCCTTAAATTTTTATTACCATGTTCTTAAATACTTTATATTATGATCCCCTCTTGTATTATGAATCATTTTCAGTGGGTGACCCATGTCCCCTCTCTTTTCAATGTTTTCTAAAACCATGTATCATAGCGGTTAGGCTGCATAGTTTTCGTCTCAAAATTCATCCTTCTTTATATCAAAATTATTTTATGTTTTTAAGTGAATACTCAAAGCTCTTATTTATACAGGGGTATTCACATATATATCAAAATTTTATATTTTAAATTCTGGGATTTACATACATGAAACCCGATTTCCCTTTTCCATGGGTTTAAAGTGACATAAAGATCATGTCATTAAAGTAGTTTTTAAAACGTTATGATTATGAAATGAAACCCATTTATTTTATGCTATATGGTTTGTTGATGAAATGATTGATGATGATATATGTGGCTCACATGATAATAAAGACATGTCATGGGTGCGCCCAGATAGAGCTCCAATGCATTGGGTAAAGACGTAATCTCTAGAGATGACTTTTTAGACTGATACCTTGGTGAATAACCTTGGTAATTTTAAATGACAACTTGGGGAAAGACCTTGGTGAAAAGAAACGACTGTCAATATTAAATGTTGTTGCCACATCTTAATGTTTTGAAAAACTTTATTTTTATTATGATATATCTCATGATATCATTCTCACGCCTTAAAGTTCTTCTCATGTCCTTATTGATGTATCTCAAGTTAACATGTAAAATGTTTCTCTTGTTTCCCTTACTGGGCCTTCTGCTCACCCTTTCTTTTGATGTACGTCCCCAAGTTATGAGATGCAGTAATGAACCTAGGATGAACATGAGAAGAAGCCTTTCAAGTGTTTATGAAGAATGTTTTATGTTTTCATGTTTTATGATCCTAGTTTCCATGACACTAAACCTTAAAGATCCTAGGTTTTGTTATATGTATGAATGTTTATTTGATAATAATCTCGGGATGCTATAGTTGGTATCAAAGGATTTTTTAGTTGTTTGTGGAAATTAGGATATGAAAGCTCTAGGAAGATCCCTATAGAAAAGTTTATATATCGGAAATCTTCCTGGTATTTTGGTGAGTATTGAGTAAGGGGTTTCCAAGGAAATACATCCATGTCTGGATACGAGAAGGTATAGGTAGCTCTAACATAGATGTACATAGGGGTAAAATCCAAAAACACCTCTTTGAGTTAGACTCAAACGGGAACTAGTACATGACAACGGGCCTTGCTGCACTCTTGGTTACGACACTCCCGGGGGATATGATTTGGTAAATTCATAATCATAGTATGAACCATTGATAAAGGAACAAAGATAAAATAAAATAAATATTCACATAAGAATATATGATCATGGATAACCTAGATGGGAACCTAGGGGATCAAAAGTTAGGGTATACTTTTCTTCTACAAGTTATCCTTAATTGCTTTAAGTTTCATTTCTTGATTATTGGCTAAGTATTTAAGCCCCTAATTATAGTTTCTTTACTAAGTTAATGGCAGGAAATGGAAGAACATGTCCCAAGAACCAATGTGATAGGAAAAGCTACGATTGCCGTATTAATATGAAAAAGATGATTAGGGGATTAAAAGTTGATTATTATTTTGGAAGACGTTCACTATTTTGGGGACCATATATGATCGAGGTAAATAAATTACTACGATATTTTAATTGAGGAGTAGGGTTGACTTATATTTTGAATAATTGATTAATTTAAGGTGAACTTATGGTAATATAGGTTACGTATGGAAATGATTAACCTATCTTGGGGAAAATATGTTTAGGTTAGCTACTTTTGTTATAATATGTTAGGTTTGGTTGATGTTTTTTGGAGATGAACAATGAAGTTTATTTTGGAAGACTATGTTATCAAATCGTTCTAGTATTTGGATTTCAATATTAGTTTGGTTTATTTTGTGGAATTTCAAAGAACGTTATTTATGGAATGGTCTATGATGAACATTGGGTAGTACCATATAACTTTGAAGATTTAAAAGTAGTTTCCTTTCCTATGGGATTATTTCTTTTTGAAGAGTTGTTTTACCTTACCCTTTCTGTTTTTGGGACAATGTTTAAAGATAGAAGAAATAGATAGTTAATATTTTGTGGATTATGCGATACTCTATAAGATGATTCTTGTGTTTTGATGAGACCTAGTAGTTTTGAATGCTCATAGTTTGGAGAAAATATTATTGTTGGGTAGAAACTTATAAAAGGATGAAACTCTACATGAAGATAGGTATATTTTATTATGTTTTTGTTTTATGTTGTAAATTAATTCCTCAAAATTATGAAAAGGAATGTAAAACAAAAACGTTGTTGGTTTACGTTTCCTACTGGGTAATCAAAGACCATTTACACACATCATAAGTTTGGGATTTTCTTATGGTTAAATTTCTCCTAAACATGTTTTCTATCACTCTCCCTCAGAACTTGACCCTATGTTTTCTCCTCCATGTCCATGATTTCCAATATGGAATCCTATTGTGGGTTAACTCGGGTGACCTTTGTAATTCCATTTCTTTCATTTAATGTAATAGTTTTTCTAACACCTTTTATGATGTGGGACTTTCAATAAAATTTCAAAATCCAATTTTAAAAATTTCGAGGACAAAATTTCTTTAGGGGGGAAGATTGTAATGACCTGAAATTTTGAATAAATATAGTTTCCTAGTTTTATGTGTTATTTTGTTATATTTTTATACTTAACAAAAATGTTTCATTTGATTACATGAGTATAATTAAAATGAGACTGTTGGGTTTTGACTTTTATATGACCATTGGTCAATATGACCGCTGGAAACTAAACGTTTTGATTATTGTCTCTAAATACAAATAATCTTGGTTACTTAATATAGAAAGAAGATTTGATGGCCTCACCCAGTAGTCTTGGACCGATCGATGCCCATCTAACAGAACTTGGGAAGGAGGTAGCACCACTGGGTTTTGCTCTGGACCAAACCCAAGCTGAACTTCATCGTGTTAAGCTAGAACGGGATCGCCTTCGCGAGAAGTTCAAACAGATAGAAATTACTACTCGTGCGATTTTGGCTGAACCTCCCTCAGATTCTCTCAACATAGCACACCTTACACTTAGGTCCTATGCTGGTGTGATAAGGGGCTATGTAAGGAGACCGTAAATGCCTTGTGTAATAATTTGTTTTAAATAAAAATTGGGATTTCTTCTTATGATGAAGTTTATGAATTTTTAAAAGACCTTATGAATATAGTATGCATATTTTTATGAATTTTAGAAAAAAATTATATTTTAAAAACGTTTTTGTAAACATTATATAATTGAAAATGTGTAATGATTTTCAAAAAATGGTCTTCTACAATTATGTTCAGTACAAAATTTAGAGTCTAATATGATCAAAATAATTTTTGATGAATAGAAAATTATGAATAGTGATTTTATGATTAGGATTAGTAATGTGTCCAAATGGATTAGTAATCTCACTTAAAGAAAGTATTAATATAATCTAGGCACCTTGATTATGTAATTTGATAAAATAAAATAGTTCAATAACGGTTTCATAAGTTATTATTCAAGTATTAGTTTTTTCAAGTGAATAGTGTATTTTAATTAAAAATTAAATTAAAAACAATTAAAAAATTATTTTTATAAAATGGATTTCATTTTTAAACTCATAGCACCGATATTATGTTATGGTAATTTTTGGGGTTTTTTCTGAAAAAAATGAATTTTCGGTGAATACTGTATTTATTTAAAAAATAAATTAAAAATATTAAGAAAATTATTTTTATAAAATGGATATCATTTTTGAAATCAGATCATTTATATTTTGTTAAGGTGAAATTTTGGGTTCTTTCTGAGAAAGTTGAATTTTCAGTGAATAATAGAAATACAGTTTTAGGGTTTCAGTATGTTTAATGACATAATAACTGTGTCATGATGATATCATGAGATATTTTAAGGTATGATCGACCAAAGGTGATGAAGTATTGTATGGGGGGCCCCATGTGTCCTAACATCATTGGAAATATCTTGGAAGAGCACATGGTTTTGAGAAAACCACTTGTGAGGTGTCCCTTGGCTATTAATGCCTTGTCCCCTCACATTCGCTATAAATACCAAGCCATCCTCTCATCCATTTTGACTCCCCACCCTCCCCCAACGACTTTCTGGTCTCATTCCCTCTTAAGGAGTCATCCCAAGGTACCCTGAAGCCCTCAAGGTCCCAACCATTGAGTTTTAAGAGTTACGTTTTAAGGTAAGGGATCTGATCTCTCTCTTTCTTTTCAAGAAATCTCTTTTATGAAAATTCTTTTATGCTCCATGTTATTAAGTTAAAGGGTGTTATTTTATACTCATCATACTTCCCTTTTCATGTTCATATAATGAGAGATCCCTTCTTACTCTCATTATTTCGTTTTATGAGGTTTTAAGTGGTGTCGTTAGGCTGCTGAAAGTTTTGTAACAGATTCTTTCTCCCTTCTCATTTTTCAAGATATATTTTCATGTAATGTATTTAAAGTTCCTTTTTATTATGTTGGGGTAGGATCTATAAAGTTATCATACTGATCTTTTATGATCATATTATCAGAGACCCCATTTGATCTCATCAATTTCGTATTTTAATGTTTTAAGTGACTCCGTAAGGATGCCGAATTTTTAAGTGGTTCTTTCACCTTTCTCTTTTTTCAAAGTTCTAATTCCATTTCAAGTCTTGCAAGTTCCTTTTTATTATGTTGGGGTATTATCTCTAAATATATCATACTGATATTTTATATTCATATGATTAGAGACCCTATTTGATCTCATCAATTCATTTTTGTTGATGTTTAAGTGGCGCTGTTAGGCTGCCAAATGTTTAAGGGATTATTTCACCTTTCTCGTTTTCAATAACTATTTCCTTGTCAAGTATTTCATGATACTTTTTATTAGGTTGGGGTATTATATCTAAATATATCATACTTATCTTTTATGTTCATATTATTAGAGACCCTATTTTATTTCATCAATTCATTTTTGTTGATGTTTAAGTGGCGCTGTTAGGCTGCCGAATTTCTAATGGGTTCTTTCACCCTTCTCGTTTTCAAGATCTATTTTCATGTCAAGTATTTCAAGTTATTTTTTATTATGTTGGGGGTATGAAATCTATATCTATCATACTGATCATTTATGACCATATGATGAGAGACCCTTTATGATCTCGTCAATCCATTTATGGAATAATAAGTGACGCCATTAGGCTGCCAAATTCTCATAAGTGAAATCTTATTTTTTGTCTCCCTTTAAAGTTCTTCGTTTCATACGGTATATCATTCAAATTTCATTATCATGTTCTTAAATACTTTATATTATGTTCCCCTCTTGTTTTAGAAATCATTTTCAGTGGGTGACCCATGTCCCCTCTCTTTTCAATGTTTTCTAAAACCATGTATCATAGCCGTTAGGCTGCATAGTTTTCGTCTCAAAATGCCTCCCTCTTTATATCAAAATTATTTTATGTTTTTAAGTTAATACTCAAAGCTCTTATTTCAATAGGGGTATTCACATATATATCAAAATTTTCTATATTAAATTCTGGTATTTACATACATGAAAACCGATTTCACTTTTCCATGGTTTTAAAGTGACATAAAGATCATGTCATTAAAATAGTTTTTAAAACGTTATGATTATGAAATGAAACCCATTTATTTTATGCTATATGAGTTTTTTATGAAATGATTGATGATTATATATGTGGCTCACATGATAATAAAGACATGTCAAGGCTTCTCCTAGATAGCGCTTCAATGCATTGGGTAAAGACTTAATCTCTAGAGATGACTTTTTATACTGATACATTGGTGAATAACCTTGGTAATTTTTAATGACACCTTGTGGATGGACCTTGGTGATACAAAATGATTGTCAATATTAAATGATGTAGACACATATTAAAGTTATGAAAAATGTTATTTTTATTATGATATATCTCATGATTTCATTCTCATGCATTAAACTTCTTCTCATGACCTTATTGAAGTATCTCAAGTTCACATGTAAAATGTTTCTCTTGTTTCCCTTACTGGGCCTTCTGATCACCTTTTCTTTTGATGTATGTCCCCAGGTTATGAGATGAAGTAATGAACCTTGGATGAACATGAGGATAAGCCTTTGAAGTGTTTAAGAATAATGTTTTATGTTTTTGTGTTTTAAGTTCCTGGTTTCTAAGACAGTAAACCTTAAAGATCCTCAGTTTTGTAAAATGTAATGAATGTTTATGTGATAATAGAGGCGGGATGCTATAGGATGGTTCTACACATGGAATTTCAGGAACAACTCCTTCATGGTTACCACAATTTGTGATGGTATGTACATCTTGTACGAAAAATATGTATATGAATTTAAGGGCTTAGTTATGTTACAATGACCAGAAATGGAATTTGGCCATGTTCGTCTCACAATTCATAACATGTTTGAAAGATAAAGTAGATAATAATATGATAAGAGGTATTTTGAAGAATATTACATATCCCAGTGTGGAAATGGGAGTATATATTTATTGATTTTGTTATAGGTCATTCAATAATGTTTTCAAAACACGATTCTATTTCGGTGATTGTGGATATAGTTATCAAGTCAGCCCATTTCATTCCAAATTGTGAAACTCATAAGGTATATGAAATGTCAAAAAAATATAATATAAATTGTAAAAAGGCATGGATTACTGGTTTCAATAGTCTCACATAAATATCCAAGGTTCACATATTGTTTCTAGAAATCCATACAACAAGACCTTGGGACTCAGTTGACTATGATAAAGGCGTATCATCCAACAATTGATGGGAAATACAAGTGGAAGATTCAAACATTGTAAGACTTTCTGCAAGCTTGCGTAGTGTATTTTTTTGTCTCATGGGAAGAACATATACTCTTTGTGGAGTTATCATACAATAATAACTATGAGGCCTTAACACACATTGCTCTGTTTGAGGCACTGTATGGGATTACTTCAAGATCTCAACAATGTTGGGTGTAAATAGGTGAAACATCACTAGTTGGTCAGAGAAATATCCATGAAACAACAATTAAGATCCAGTTGATCAGAAAGGGGAGGTAGACAAATCAGTGTCATCAGAAATAATATGTGGAAATCCTTTGAAGGTCGTTGTCCTTGGCTGTGAGTTATTATGTGTTCTTGTTGATCTCTACATGATTGAGACATCATAATTTCAAGATGCAGGGAATGTTATATCCTCGATACATTGCCCCTTTCGAGATATATGTATTGTATGGAGAGGTGGCATATCAGTTGGAATTACCACCATGGTTCAGTTCGGTGAATAATGTGTTCCATGTATCTTAGTTGGAAACGCTTCAACCTAATAATGAACATGTGATCAAATGGGATCATGTTGACCTACATATGAATGCATTGTTCATACATATACCAGAATGGATTTTGGATAAGAATGATATTTTATTCTGTGGAAAAAGAATCGTTCAAGATTGGGCTTTATGGTAGCATGGTCGGATTCAGGAAGTGACTTGGGAACACGAGTAGGAGATGAAAGAGTATTGGTCGAAACTCTTTTATATGGGTGAAGGGTTTTCACATTTAGAGGAATGAATGGCCAATGCTGGGGAGAATATATTACCCCTAGTTTTTGGTATGTAACCCATACATGAAATTTTTTATGTTATAATGTGTAAGGGTGATTGTTCGGAGATTCAGGAGAAAATTGGAAACATTTTTTTGGTGTTAAAGGGATGTCACACGGGCGGCACATGGTTTGTATAATCATGAGGCCAACCCATGTAAAATGGAAAATATTCATGAAGATATCTTCGACATGGTGTCCACATATTTAGGGACACCGGGTGAGGAGGTTGTGAGTGGTTCTTCCTAGGCAGTAGCTAACGCATGGTAAGCACACAGATTGTCAAACTGTGCGAACTAACTGTGTGGATGGTTTAAGTGAGGTCCTAAAAAAGTTGATCAAACACATCTTTTCTAATATGTGGATCCTTATTTCTCTTATGTGGCCATAACTCGTGATTTTTCTTCTCCTATGTCCATATAAGGTTGTCCCATTTATCTGAAGGCGTTCTGAAGGCTTCCCTTGGTGAATCGAAGCCAGATTCTTGAGGTATGTAATCATTCATCTTCGTTCATGACCAGTTTCTTAAATATATGTACATATAATTTTTCTATTCTCTTGGATACATATATCTACACTCCTTAAAGGAATATATAGGTATTTTGATGTAAATTATGATGATGTTTGTATTTTTTCATGGTAGGAGATGATATCTATGGAGGGTTCTTGGATAATTGACCCAGTTATCTTATGTGTTCTTCGTTCATTGTGGTTTTCATCTAATCCTTCTAGGTAGGAGTCTTCTTTCTCATCTCGACATAGTATAACTATTTGGAATGATTTAAAATTGAATTCATTTATTGAATTCATTGCAATTTAGTTGTTGAACACATGTTGGAAGCCATATTGAGTGATGATGGTGAAATCTAGAAAATTGAGGATTTTAACTACGTTCTTTCGTCCTTGGTTTTAATACATGGGTTATAAAAAGTGGATTTTTCTAGAGTGATGAAACAGAAATGGGATTAGTTATTTTCAATAAAAGGGGATGTTTTATTGAAATGAAATATTTCTTTGAAATTGGTTGGTATTTGGTTTCCAATAGAAGAATAATTTTATTGAAGTGGTTTGTTTAGAAATAGAAACATATAACATAAATTGTGTTGATTTGAGTTCTTGATTAATGTCCCCTTAATAATGGACGAGTGTAATTGGGGTAAAAGTGATGTGACCCTGGATAGGAGCTATGTGTCATTGGGAGACAAGGTAATTGGAATAGAGACTGCTCATGAGTTTGGAGTAGCCAAATGAAGCATGCATGTGGGGATTTGTGGTGGACTATGTAATGGGTATGCCAAATGTTAAGAAGAATTGGTTTTACAATGATGAATTAGATATTTTTCTGGAAAATAACTTGTTGGAAATTAGTTTCTTCTTGTTTCTTTATACCATGGTTTCAAAATGATATTGTTATTTTTTTATCTTTATTGATAAATTTTTTTTGAAAAAATTTTTTATATAAAAAAAATTATATAAATTTGGCTAACATTTTTATCATATTTGCATATCTAGGGAAGTCATTGGGGAAAACCTGCTGAGTTTTATAGTTACCCCTTCTTTGGAACATTTGTATTATTGAAAATGTTATCTTCCAGGATAGGGGTAAAGGTAACATCTCCCACATTTTTAGCACTACCTTGTGACATTTTGGATGTTCGGTGATTGTGGAGCTTGGAGCATGCAGAGCACGAAGTCTTGTTGTTTTTAGGAGTCTTAATTCTTTCATCCACTGTTTACTTTGATGATTGTATGAAATTATGCTTTGGTACACTTTGATATGGATTGATGATAAATGTTTTTTCTTATGATCTTTATCTTTTTAATGCATCATTTATAAAATGGGTTGGCTATAGTTTGTTGGAATGTTAGTTTATTTCTAAATTGGAAATTCATCACCAACTTGTATATGACTCCCATCAGCATTTATTTGCATCCATTGGTGCCTTCAGTATATCTCTTAAGGCCAATTAATGACTCCTTGTGCTCTTAAGACAATGATGATTATCGGGTCATTACATTATCTTACCACTGTTAAAGGAATATTGGGTAATTAAATAAAGAAACAATATTATAATATTATTTTGTTATACTATAAATTTCAATATTTGGATTTGGGGAGTGGGTTTCTACCATAATAAACATTAGTTAGAAATTATAACCACTCTAATACTCTTTGGTAGAAATATTACAATAATGACTTTTTAAAAAATATAAGAATAAACTGTCGATTTAATTTTTTAAAAAATTAATTCATTATTAATACATCGATATATTGAATATATATTCAATTATAAAGACTCACTTGAAATATTATAAATTATTATTCATCATGAAATTTTATTTTTAATATTTATATAATTTAAATGTTAATTAAAGGCTTTAATAAAGATTATTTTTGAAATGTTTAAATAATAGAAATAATAAATAAATGACATTAAAAATTAAAATTCATAATTAATGACATGAAATAATTTTATTGATAACTATGATATGTAAGTGCTATATATTATGTCGCGGATCGAATATTTCTTATTTTTAGGATATTTTAAAAATAAAAATAATGACTATTTTAAAAAATGGATTAATTGCTACTTTAAAATAATTAATATTTTATTAAATGATATAAATTCCATAAAAATAAAAAAATTAGAAAAAATTACTAAAATAAGGATAAATATTTCATAAATGATTCATTTAGGGGTATTTTTTTTATTGTAATTATACTGACCATATAGTGTGAATTGACAAGTTATCCTAGTATGAGTGAATAGTTTTATCTAAAGAGTAAATAAAAAAGATAAGTATAATTATATGACATAATATAACAAAAATCATTTGTTAGAATTATCTAATCCAATAATCATTCTAGATTCTAAATAAATAACATTGGAGTCATTTTAAAAAGAAATTAATTAATATTAACATAATATTTTAACATATTCAAAAACCACCCCTACTCTCTATTATAAAAATTCACCTCCTCCCACACTTCCTAACAGCATAATGTGACTTCTAGATCATTCAAAAACTAATAATGTATCCAAAAAAAATTATTATATATGTTTTTTAGGTCCTGGTCTTCTGAAAACATCACGACTTGTATACATAATAGGATATCCCAAGGAAATCCATCGAAGAAGAGGTAATTATATTGAAAACTAATTCATGATATTCCCTTATTCAACATCATATTCCTATAAATTTTCTATAATAATGTAATAACTGAATTATCATATATATTATGAGATTTCATTATAATTTTGGTTCATCTATATTTATCCTATTATATATCCAATAACAATTAATATACCATGGTTGCGTACGTATAACTTACCATCTATATGGTGTAGTGTAATTTTTATTTCATCCACACTTTATTTGGATTTGTATAGTGATGAAAATAATGGATAAAAATAAAAAATATTCCATTATATTGAATATATGTAGAAAGCATACTATACCATTCATTACCACATTACCATTAAGGGAATGATATAATCGCTCATGCATATGTGCGGCCTACCGTCTCTACAACGGGTTGAGATTTAATATCCACATTAACTATTAAATAATGATTATAAAAATTTATATGATGAGTGAATATAATGTTTATGTACTTAATATCATTCTGGATATCAATACAATATATAATATGGATAATTAAAATAACAAAACTGACAATAAAACATAAAAAATTTAGGATTTAACATCCGAAGCATTGTTAAAATGGATATATTATTAAAAAATTGATATAATGGGATTATATATGATAAAAAATATAGATATAGTTATTTTATAAATTAATAACTTGGTTTAACCATTATACAATTATTTTTGTCACCCTCAACTAAAGTAATTTAAAAGGTAACAATTAATTCCACAATTTTGTAATTATTAATTAGTTTTTATACATAAGTAATTATAGAGGAGTATTTATAATCTATGTTCATGTTTTGTAAAAATATTTTCAAAAATATTTTTACTATTATCGTCTCAATTTTTGAAGACTATTACACATGTTTGAAATTTTCTATAAAGGATTTTAATAGAATATTTTTTCATTTTTGATATCCGGTATTTTATGACCATTTCAATAAGAACATATAAAGAATGTTTCTTTTATACTTATACGACATGAGATGGTTTTTCCATCATAATTATTCATTTTTATTTTTATGTTTCAATTACAAGTTCCCAATGTTATTTTTACGTAAAACATTTTCTTTTATAAATGGATTTTTTGTTAAATAAATTTTATCAAAATAAAATGTTTTACTTATCACAAGAAATTGTTAATGATTTTTTAGTATTTTCAAATATATAATTATACATTGTTGAAAATTATTTTTTATTGAGTTTAATATATTATGATATCATTTTATATATTATGTTGAATGGTTTCTTATTTTGTTTTAATGTAGAAGTGTTATTTTATACTAATCAGGGTTTATGGTTAAATTATTAACATTTAATATGAAATTTTATCAACACTAATGTTTATGTTTTTATGTTTTCGTATGAAGTATACATTAAAATTATTAAGTGATGGGAATGGTCTGATATTTCCCTCTAATTCATCCATTGGTCTTAGGAGAGAAACATGTTTTTTACCCCTGTATGTATGATGTCATGTTCAATGTTCTGTCAATATTTTCATGATGTCTGCAATTATGCATTCAATTATATAAGACTAGTTATTAATATTCCATGTGATTATTAAACTAGTAGAATATCTATGGTTATTTTTTTATATCTCATGTTACTATTTTATATGGTATTAGTATTCATTCTATATTATTTTGATGATTAGTTTTGATGGACTTTTTTTAACAATTATACATCTTCCATTACGATTTATCTTTTTTTTGACATCATAAATTTTCTTGTATGATTAACCTTACTGAGGTTGTCCTCTCATAGATTTATTATGTATTAATTTCTCCCAGATTCCATGATGGGTTTCATGTTGTTGACATATATTCTCGAGGATCTTGAATTCGAGTGGTGGGATTTAATGGTGCATGCTAAATTTGGATGATGGCCTTACATGGGAGGATTTTGAACAATTGTTCAGCAAACAATTATATCCTCACACGTTCAAGACCCATAAAATAAAAAAAACCCCAGACTAAAACAAAAGTGTCTCTTTGTCACAAATTTTGCAGATAAATTCATGAATTTATCCATTTATGCAGAAGAGGTTGCGGCAAGTTCCTTTTTGCAGGCACACATCTCCAAATCAGGGATATGAAAGGAGATTCGATCGAAGATTGGCATGCTCTATATTACGAATTATAAATATATGGTTAATAAAGATAATGCGGATTAACGTGATATATCGGGAACTATGGAAGGAGTTATGATTATACCTAAATGAAATGGTTAGAACTTAACCGCTAAGAACAAGAAAATAGAGAAACCTATTTTCGATGTGGAAGTGGAAATCCGAATCAAATTGCTTGATCAACGAACATTCCTACACAAACCAAGAGAAACGAAGATTTCATTCAATGTTGATCACATGATAAAATAATGAGAGAGTATGGAAAAACCTAGAGTATGTCATAATTTCAACAAGATGGGACATCATCAGTGCTATTATTACAGTGATCCATGGTCGGGTTCTTGAGACACTTCTCGTGCATCATGAGCATCATATGCTTCAATACTGTGAGGAAAATAGAATAAATCTCATCAGCAGTGAAGAGATACCCGTGATTATTCTAGGGATACCATGACTCCTCAACTAGGGATATCTCAGCAAGGCAATAAGGGGAACTGTGAAGTGATGATGTTTTTGTATGGATTTGAGAAAACGATTGTTGATGATCAGGATAGACAATATATGGAGATATGTCAAATTCTTTTGAATTGTACGATAGTGAAATATCTATTCGATTCTGGTGCATTACATTATTCATTGATAATCATTCTATTTATTTTCTATGATTAATGTTTGATATTATTCCATCTGTAATAAATCAAAAAATTTCTCTCGGTGAAAAAAATGCCAAGCCTTCATGTGTATAACATGTTTGAAAACTATTGACGAAACTGAGAAGAAATGGAACTTCTCGTTGTTGAATGTAAATGTCTATGATGTAATCCTAGGAATGGATTTGTGGACATCGTTTGTAACACCCAAAGATTTTATGAAAAACATTCTTTTTAATTTCATTAATATCTTCTGTTATACGCTACACCAAAAGGATCATTCACAACACACATCCCTGACTTGGCCTGCATTACACGCAAGTGTGACCTTCCATGATAGCGTGTGTTGTACGCAATACAGAGTTTCGCTAAAAAATGTTATGCTATTCAAATATTATTACAACTAGCCGTTATGAATAGTAATACCCACTTTTTGAAATTTTATTTTTGAAAACGGACTTCATTTTTGAATTTGGAATATCAAAATTATACTAAGTTGATTTTTTTGGTATTTTTCTTAGAACTTCCTATTTTTATGAATTGTAAAAAAATACTTAAAAACAACTTTTTTAATCAAAATAATTTATAGTGATAGATTATACTATTTTCTGGTTTTAAAGTATAATTATAATATATTTTTACCATTTTATCCAATGGTGGCGGTTAGAATTATTTTTAATTTGAAATTGGACAGAAACAATTGTCAATCTTTTGATATATATTGTTTCTTAAAAACACGTTATTTGTTGTGACATCGGGAATTAATTATAAATTTTATTAATGATACTTATATGTTTGGAATTTTTTAAAATATTCATCATTTTAGAATTCAGAATATGAATTATAGCTTAGGGTAAAAGTTTGGAATTGTTCGGAAAAACATCAATTTTTGATGAATAGTGAAACTACTAAGTGGTAGTTAAAAAATGAATTTTTCATAAAACATAATTTTAACACTTCTGTGAGTGGAATTTCAAAAATCCGAGAGACACGGTTGATGTCAGTAAGTAAAATGTGTTTCAATGTGATTAAAAAATAATTTTTGGTGAATAGTAACTTTTTACTTTTTTACCACAGTTAAATATAAATAGGGTAATTAAGGGTAAAAATTATATTATTATTACCCTAACGCATGTCCTAATTCTATTAGATAAGTTTAATTCGACCAAAAACAACCTTAGAAATAAAATATGACCATTTAGGCCCACTTGGATTAGATTAGGACATTTATTATTATTTAATTCAAAGAAGAGTTAAAAGAGTTAAAATCAATGTTTATTTACTAAAACAATTTTAATATAGGGTTATACATAAGATAAATTCGATTGTAAATATTCATTAGAAAGATAATAATATTTCCTAAATAATTATATTTTATTTATAATTTTTAGACATTAAATAATTTAATTTATTTATGAAACAATGATGATGGATTAATTACCATAATAGTGAACAATTAGAATAATTGATATTATAAATAATTAAATAAGTATTATTTGAGATTTTTTATGACTTAAACTAATTTTCTAGTATACTATGACATGTTATTATTATGTTAATTAACTGTTTTCTAAATAATAATTCTTTTATGATTTTCACAAAAATCAATTAGTAAATGGTGTCAAAATTGACAAAAAATAGTTTTTTTAAAAAATATAATATTATTATTTTTTATTTTATCACTAAAAATCTAAGGATCTTCCAAATGAATTAGATAAGGCTATAAATATTAATTATAAACAACTTGGGGTTCTTTTGGATTTTTATTGTATGTTTATTAACCTTATAGTGTAAGAACAAAAATATACACAGTAAAAGTCAAATTATCTAACTTAAAGTTAAATATAAATGATAAGGATAAAATAGGAACCTAAACTTGACTAAATTCTTTTGTATAAGAGTATTTAGACCCATCCCCACCATAGATTCTAAAAATATAAATTTTAACCTATTTATAACTGAATTTGGCTTTATAATAAAATAATATTTTTAGTTTTTCCAAAAGAGCACATCTCCTCCCTTAAAAAGGGCATCTTCTCCCTCTCTTCCTCACACCACATTGAGCCTTCATGCTCGGCCAAACCCTTCAAAATTCTCTTCTCCACTTCCCTAGAACTATCCTATTGGTCCTGGTATTCTTCAAAGACCAATTTTAAATCCCTAAAAGGAGGCCCCAAAGAGGCGCTTCAAAGAAGAGGTAATGTCTGTTACCGATTCTTTCATCTTTATTTCTTCTTCCACTTCTTCTTATTTAGTTGTTTCATTATGAAGTAATAACAGAAGTATCACTAATATACAGATATGTTATTATATATATGAAACAACCCTATTTCCACTACTATCCATCCTACGAAAAATGAAATCACCTCACGTGCGTACGTACAGAATACCGTCTCCACATCGTGGTGTAATCTATTTTCCACCACCACCTTACTTGGATGGGTATAATGGTGTAAATAATGACTATATAAGATTATTTTAAAGTGATATTGATTCTAAAATATTATACGTACACTTCAATAAAATTCCAATATCATGGGAATGATATCATCGCTTGTGCATACATACGGACTACCGTCTCCACGACGCGATGAGATTCTTTCTCTATGATAACCATTAAAGAATGATTATAAAGTATATATAAGTAATAATAATGAAATATATGACATTATTAAGCTACTTTATTTATGTATATATAAATGTATGTCATCTACTTAATTCCATTCAACTCAATTTGGAAACAAAAACAGCGTTCATGCGTACATACGGCCTACCGTATCGATGAACGGTGTATTTCTTTTCATTTATCGATCTATTATATATTTGTATAATCTGAATATATATTATATATAAATTATGTTTTATATTCTGGAATTATTTAATCATGATTTATGTAATCATATTAATAATTACATGTCAAAACACGGATGACAAAAGAAACGTTTTTACCAAAAAATGATCTTTAACATGGAATTTACAAAATAACGGGTAATATAAAATAATAAGTGAACCATATATGATATCATAACAATTAATATGATTCTGTAATAAGTCAATGAAATTATTTAAATCATTATACAGGAGGTTCAGATATGTCCAAATCATATCAGACATAAGGTAAGGGATAATTATTCCAATCTCATTCTTATTTGAGATTGTTTATTTGTAAGTATTTACTGGGGGTTATGTTTATTATCCATGACCATATGATCTCAAAATGTTTTCATAAAATGTTTACATTAATTCCGTGTATGTTTAAAGACATTTTTACCCTTTTCTTACTTTTACCACATCGTATGGGAGGGATCTTTGTTTTGTTTACCATACGAGGTACTATTTGAATTTTCCGACAAAAGTACAAGAAGAATGTTATTTTAATGTAGACGGCACGGATGGATTTTTAAAGTTTTATAAAGCCTTATTTTCATGAAGCTTCCTAGAAAACATTTCATAAATATTTTCATAAAAATATCTTTCTTTTAAAATTGCATGACGTTTCATGAAAAGAAATTGATTTTGATGAAGAAAAGATATTTTCCTCAATAATTCATTTCAAGTGTTTTATCAAAATTATATTTCATCTAAGATAACATTATTTCATATGTGTATGTTTCAAGTATCATGTCTCTATGATTTAAATGGTTTCAATTTTCTTATAATGATATGATGTCCATTTATTTTATATGGATTATGTGATGATGGAATGATGTTTATGAAACCCATTTTATTCGTTGGGTTATTATGAATGATGTTTGATTATTTTTTTGTACAAGTAATAATGATTTCATTATGAGATGGGTGGGACCTATATCTCACTCCAATGCATTGGGTAAAGATTTATATCTCATGAGATAGATATTGCTGGAACGGTATGTTATACCGGTTCAGTAATACAGGACTCGAACGAGGAGTGAACTCGATTCAGAAAAGGACATTGTCCACTAAGATGGTCTTGGAGAAAATGCCTTGGCTAATATGGAAGTCATATCATGTGTTAATGGTTTACAAACTTAAATGTTTTATTCCCATGATATTTTATCATTCTTGATGTTTTTTTATCATATATGCCTTATGTACTTCCAAGATTCATGTCTTTGTTCAAGATTTTGATGTTTAGATTTTATGTTCATGTATTTGCATTCAAATGTTTATGGATTGTTTTATGTTCTCTATGTTTACCCTTACTGGGAATTTGTGCTCACAACTATTATGTTTTCTTTTCCCCCGGATATAAATAATGGTTTTAGGTAAAAAAAAGGAAGATCTTTATTGGGAGATGTTGAAGATCATTCACCATGAATAGAAGATTTTATTCCGAGTTTCCAAAGACACTAAACTATTACGGTCCTTGTGTGTCTGTTCTTCTTATGTATTAATTATTACAAAAAATTAATGTAATTTCCATATACGTTAAGCTTAGGGTCTCTACAGTTGGTATCAGAGAGAGATTTAGTCATCCTTTGGAAACTAGGATGCGAAAATGTTAGTGAGATCCCTAGAGATATTTCTAAGGTATGTATAAGGATATCCCTATGGATAAGTATACGTATAGGATATAGTCCTAGAACTACAGTAACGATCTTAGAAATTTTACCTAAGATGTTAGATATTGAGGGTACACCCCTTTTACTATGCTGTTTTCCCTAGCATGATTTTTGCCTCTCAGACTATTCATTTTTGGTTTTAGAAAATGCCTAGAAACAAGAAGATTCATGATAATGGAGGATATGACAGACAATGGAATGATATTATTTGTGAGAAAACAAATGAAATGGGATTTGGAAGTCCAAACAATGATATTATTCCTTATCAACAATCTCATAATATGATCAATAATCTCAACTTTGGTAAGTTTCCCGACTCAGATAATAAGAGAAAGATGGAGTTTCATGATGATCATAGAGGAAAGAAAGATCAATTTCCATCATGTAAATCATGTGGGAAGATGAATTGGGGAGATTATTTCAAAGGAACTGGAAGATGCTTTGGGTGTGGAAAAGAATGACACAAAGCCATTAAGTGCAAAGGAAACGGTTCAGTTAACACCATGGTTGAGGATAATGGTATTGCTAAGACATCAACAATGGTTAAATGTTTTAAATGTGGAACGTACAGGCATTATGCAAACCAATGCCCTAAGGTAATGTCTCATGAAGAGAATTAGTATGGTCGTATGGGTAGTATTTATGTTGATGATGATGAAGAGAATACAAATGATATGTGAGATGAAAGAATTATTGATGCTCGTTCAATGGTTTATGAAGGTAGTGGAATTATTACAAGTTTATCAAGTGTAATGTTGTATAAGTAATCTCATGATACTATAGAATAAAGTGACATCTACGGATTGTTACACTGTTGACTTTTCTTATGTTTTGAATGTGTATGATGAATGATACCAGTAACCATGAAAGGATATTTAGATATTTTTAGAAAATAGATGATATGTGCATAATGAAGGGATAAGGAGAAAATTAAATGTTTGATAGTATTCATGATCTCATGAATGATATAAGGAGAAGGTTATATCATGGATTGAGTATATAGAATTTTTGTATTTTGGAATGTGGAATGAGTTAACTTAGGACAACATTCATGTTTTCACTACGGTTTAATGGGTATTCATTTTTCAAGATAATAAATGATTAAGGTATTAACATGATTGTGACCAACAAGATATATAAAGGATAAATGATGGTATTCACATGCTTGGTTGATGACATTTCAAGTAATTGTTCTCATTATACTATGAGATTTGACACATGTATTTTGGATAATCCTAAAGATTGGAATGTATAGTATTTTTTAAGGCTAGAACTTTTTGTAATAATGGTATTGTTTTAGAAAAAGGATAACAAGAATGATGGGCGACAACCCGTTATGTCGGACATGGTGGCTGGAATCAAACCCACAACCGAAGTGGGACTAGCCTTTATCGCCTACCACTGACCTACAGGAAGTCCCTGGTTAGTAGAAACTAGTTTTATTTTACTAATCGGTGTGATATATGATGTATAAGTTCATTTTTGGAATCATATACGATTAACCACACCATAGATGGAATTATATAAATTTGATAACTTTTTCTAACCTTGTGTTTGAAACAGATGGAATGACCCATCATTCTATCACATGATCTGTTAACACTTCATGAATAACAAATTCGACTTCATTTCTTTAAGAGATGAAGTGGAAATTGTTCAAAGCACGAACAATAGTGTGATTGTACCAAAATCAAGTAATTATTTCTTCTAATTCAAAATTTTCAATGTTAGGGAAATGATATTGAAAACCAAAAATGTTGTCCTAGTGATCTTATATCCGATGAATCAGATGGTACCCTAGATCATCACAAATTTATGGCTTTGTGATTGTTGGCTTTTTCATAGCCATGTTCTCTACCACTCTCTATCAGAACATGATGGTTATATTTCTCTTTAATATCCATATTTTCATCTATGATCTCCTATGTGGAAACATAGTGATTAGTTTATTTGGGTAACTATTATGTTTCATACATTAGTTTTTTAAGATATGTTTTGGTATTGCTTTTTACGATGTGGGTTTCTATTAAAGAAACTTTCGAGTAGTAAACCATTTATAACCCCGACGAATTTCGAGGGAGAAATTCATTTTAAGGGGGGTAGAATGTAACACCCCAATATTTTATGAAAAATATTCTTTTTAATTTCATTAATGTCTTTTGTTATATTATACTCTAAAAGGATCTTGCACAAAACACATCCCTGACTTGGATTTTATTACACGCAAGTGAGACCTTCCATGATAGCGTGTGTTGTACGCAAAATAGAGTTTCGCTAAACAATGTTCTTCTATTAAAATATTATTACATCTAGCTGTTATGAATAGTAATACCCACTTTTTGAAATTTTATTTTTGAAAATGAACTTTATTTTTTAATTCGGAATATCAAAATTATCCTACGTTGAATTTTTGTTATTTTTCTGAGAACTTCCAATTTTTATGAAAAGTAAAAAAAAATTACTTAAAAACAACTTTTTTAATCAAAATAATATATAGTGATAAATTATACTATTGAGTGGTTTCAAAGTATAATTATAATATATTTTTACCATTTTATCCAATGGTGGTCGTTAGATTTAATTTTAATTTGAAATTGGAAATAAACAATTGTAAATCTTTTGAAATATATTGTTTCTTAAAGACACACTATTTATTGTGACAAAGGAAATTAATTATAAAATTAATTAATGCAACATATATTTTAGGAATTTTGTAAAATAGAAATCATTTTTGAATTTGGAATATCAATTATAACTTAGGGTGAAATTTTGGCATTGTTCTGAAAAACTTCAAATTTTGATGAATAGTGAAACTACTAAGTTGTAGTTAAAGAAACTAAATTTTTCATAAAACATAATTTTACCGCTTATGTGAGTGGAATTTCAAAAATCTGAGAGATATGGTTGATATCAGTAAGTAAAATGTGGTTCAATGTGATGAAAATAATTTTTGGTGAATAGTAACTTTTTACTTTTTTTACCACGGTTAAAAGTATATGTGGTAATTAAGGATAAAAATGATATTATTATTACCCTTACACATGTCCTAATTCTATTAGATAAGTTTAATTCGACCAAAAACAACCTTATAAATAAAATATGACCATTTAGACCCACTTGGATTAGACTAGGACATTTATTATTATTTAATTCAAAGAAGAGTTAAAAGAGTTAAAATCAAAGTACATTTATGAAAACAATTTTAATATAGGGTTATACATAAGATAAATTCAATTGTAAATATTAATTAGAAAGATAATAATATTTCATACATAATTATATTTTATTTATAATTTTTAGACAATAAATAATTTAATTTATTTATGAATCAATAATGAAGCAGTAATTACCATAGTAGTGAAAAATTAGAATAATTGATATTATAAATACCTAAATAAGTATAATTTGAGACTTTTTATGAGTTAAACTAATTTTTTAGGATAATAAGACATGTTTTTATTGATTTAATTAACTTTTTTAGAACTAATAATTCAATTATAAGTTTCAAAAAAAATAAATTACAAAATAGTGTCAAAATTGACATAAAATAGTTTTTAAAACAAATAATATATTATTAATTGTTATCTTATCCCTAAAAATCTAAGGATCGACCAAATGACTTAGTTAAGGCTATATATATTAATAATAAACAACTTGGGGTTATTTTGGTTTGTTTTAGTATGTTTAATATCCTTATAGTGTAAGAACACAAAAAGACACATTAAAAGTCATATTATCTTACTTAAAGTTAAATTTAAATGATAAGGATAAAATAGGTACCTAAACATGTATAAATTCTATTGGATGAGAGAATATCGACCCATCCCCACCTTAGCTTCTAAATAAATCAATTTGGAGCTATTTATAAGCGAATATGGCTTTATAATAAATTAAAATTTTTAGTTTATCCAAAAGAGCCCCTCTCCTCCCTTATAAAAGGGAACCTCCTCCCTCTCTTCCTCACACCACATTGAACCTTCAGGCTCAGAAAGACCCTGAAAAATTATCTTTTCCACTTCCCTAGAAACATCCTAGAGGTCCTGGTATTCTTAAAATACAAATTTTAGTTCCCAAAAATGAGGTCTCAAAGAGGCGCTTCAAAGAAGAGGTAATGTCGGTTACCGGTTCTTTCATCTTTATTTCTTCTTCCAATTATTCTTAATTAGTTGTTTAATTATGAAATTATAACATAAGTATCACTCATATACTAATATGTTATTATAAGTGTGAAACGACCCTATTTCACCGTCTATCCATCCTACAGAAAATGAAATCACCGCGCGTGCGTACGTACGGAATACCGTCTCCACACCGTAGTGTAATCTATTTTCCACCACCACCTTACTTGGATGGATATAATGGTGTAAATAATTACAATATATGATTATTTTAAAGTCATATTGATTCTTAAATATTATACATACACTTAAATACAATTCCACAATCATGGAAATGATATCATCGCTCGTGCGTACGTACGGACTACCGTCTCCACGACGTGATGAGATTCTTTCTCCATGTTAACCATTAAATAATGATTATAAAGTATATATAAGTAATAGTAATTAAATATATGAAATTATTAAGCTAATTTATTTATTTATATATCAATTTATGTCATGTACTTAATTCCATTCAACTCAATAAGGAAACGAAAACAGCGTTCATGCGTACGTACGACCTACCGTCTCCATGAAAGGTGTATTTATTTCCATTTATCGATCTATAATATATTTGTATACTCTGAAAATATATTATATATAAATCATTTTCTATATTTTGGTATTAAGTAATCATTATCTATGTAATCATATTAATAATTACAAGTCAAAACATGGACGACAAAAGAAACGATTTTACCCAAAAATGATCTTTAACATTGAATTTACAAATGAACGGGTAATATAAAGTCATAAGTGAACCATATCTGATATCATAACAATGAATATGATTCTTTAATAAGTCAATGACATTATTTAAATCATTATACAGGAGGTTCGGATACGTACGAAGCATATCGGACCTAAGGTATGGGATAATTATTCCAATCTCATTTTTATCTGAGATTGTTTATTCATAAGTATTTACTGGGGGTTATGTTTATTATCCATGCCCATATGTTCTCAAAATGTTATCAAAAAAATTTTAGATTCCATCCATGTATGTTTAAATAAATTTTTACCCTTTTTTACTTTTACCACATCGTATGGAAGGAATTATTCTTTTGTTTACCATACGAGGTACTTTTTGAATTTTATGACAAATGTACGAGAACAATGTTTTTTTAACTTATACAGCAGGAATGGATTTTTATAGTTTTATAAAGCCTTATTTTCATGAAGCTTCCTCCAAAATATGTTGTGAATATTTTCAACAAAATCTATTTCTTTTAAAATTGCATGACGTTTCATGAAAAGAAATTGATTTTGATGAAGAAAGGATATTTCCCCAAGAATTCATTTCATGTGTTTTATAAAAACCATTTTCCATCTAAGATAACATTATTATGATATGATGTCCATTTATTTTATATGGATTATGTGATGATGGGATGATGTTTATGAAACCCATTTTATTCGATGGGTTATTATGAATCATTATGTTTATTTTGTGGCACAAGTAAGAATGATTTCATAATGAGATGTGTGGGACCTATATCTACCTCCAATTCATTGGGTAAAGATTTATATGTCATGAGTTAGACTTGGATGGAACGACAAGCTAAACTGGTTCAGTAATACAGAACTGGAATGAGGAGTGAACTCGATTCAGAAAGAGACTTTGTCCACTAAGATGGTATTGGCGGTAATGACTTGGCTAATATGGAAATCAAATCATGTTCTTAATGGTTTCCACAATTAAATGTTTTATTCCCATGATATTTTATCATTCTTAATGATTCTTTATGATATATTCCTTACGTACTTCAATGATTCATGTCTTTGTTCAAGATTTTGATGTTTAGATTTTATGTTCATGTTTTTGCATTCAAATTTTTATGGATAGGTTTATGTTCTTTATTTTTACCCTTACATGGAATTTGATTTCACACATTTTATGTTCTAATTTCCCCAGGATACAAATAAAGGTTTTAGGTAAGAAAAAAAAGAAAGATCTTTATTGGGAGATGTTTAAGATCATTCACCATGATTAAATGATTTTATTCCGAGTTTCCAAAGACACTAAACTATTGTGATCCTTGTGTGTTTGTTTTCTTATGTATTAAGTATTCTGAAAATGTAATGTAATGTCCATGTACATCAAGCTTAGGTTATCTAATGTTGGTATCATAGGGAGTTTTAGTCAACCATTGGAATCTAGGATGCAAAAATGATAGTGAGATTGCTAGAGATATTTCTAAGGTATGTCTAGGGATATCCCTAAGGATAAGTATACGTATATGATATAGTCCTAGAACTACAGTAACAATCGTAGAAATTTAACCTAAGATGTTAAATATTGAGGGTACTCCCCCTTTACTATTTTGTATTCCATAGCATGATTTTTTCCTCTCACACTATTCTTTTTGGGTTTTAGAAAGTGGCTGGAAATAGGAAGATTCATTATAATGGATGATATGGCGGACAATGGAATGATATTATTCGTGAGAAACCAAATGAAATGGGATTTGGAAGTCCAAACATTGTTATTATGCCTAATCAGAAATCTCATAATATGATCAATAATTTTAGCTTTGGTAGGTTTCCCGACTCAGATAATAAGAAAAAGATAGAGTTTCATGATGATCATAGAGGAAAGAAAGTTCAATTTCCCTCATGTAAATCATGTGGGAAGAGGCATTGGGTCGATTGTTTCAAAGGAACTAGAAGATGCTTTGGGTGTGGAAAAGAAGGACACAATGCCAGTAAGTGCAAAGGAAATGGTTATGTTAACACCATGGATGAGGATAATGGTATTGCTAAGACATCAACAATGGTTAAATGTTTTAAATGTGGAATGTACGGGCATTATAGAAACCAATTCTCTAAGGGAGAGTCTCATGAAGAGAATCAGTATAGTCGTATGGGTAGTATTTATGTTGGTGATGATGAAGAGAGTACAAATGATATGTGAGATGAAAGAATTGTTGATGCTTGGTCAATGGTTTATGGAGGTAGTGGAATTATTACAAGTTTATCAAGTGTAATGTTGTATAAGTAATCTCATGATACTATGGAATAAAGATACATCTACGAATTGTTACACTATTGTCTTTTCTTATGTTTTGAATGTGTATCATGAATGATTGAATTAACCATGAAAGGAAATTCAGATATTTTTAGTTAATAGATTATATGCGCATAATTAAGGGATAAAGAGAAAAATTAAATGTTTGATATCATTCGTGAGGTCATGAATGATATAAGGAGAAGGTTATATCATGGTTTGAGCATGTAGAATTTTTGGATTTTGGTATGTGGAAAGAGTTAGCGTTTGACAGCATTCATGTTCTCACTACGGTTTAATGGGAAATCATGTTTTCACTACGGTTTAATGGGTAGTCATTTTTCAAGAGAATACATGATTATGTTATTAACATGATTGTGACCAGCATGATATATAAATGATAAATGATGGTATTCACATGCTTGGTTGATGACATTTCAAGTAATTGTTTTCTTTAAACTATGAGATTGGACACAGGTATTTTGGATAATCCTAATGATTGGAATGAATAGTATTGTTTAAGGCTAGAACTTTTTGTTATAATGGTATTGTTTTAGAAAAAGGATAACATGTAAGACGGGCGACAACCCGTCGCGTCGGACAAGGTTGCGGGAATCAAACCCACAACCTAAGTGTGACTGGCCTTTATCGCCTACCACTGACCTACAGGTAGTCCCTGATTAGTAGAAACTAGTTTTATTTTATTATGTGGTATGATATATGATGTATAAGTTAATTTTTGGAATCGTATACTATTAACCACACCATAGATGGACTTATGTATATTTGATAAATTTTTCTAACCTTTTGTTTGAAACAGTTGGAATGACACATCATTCTATCACATGATCTGTTAACACTTCACGAATAACAAATTCAACTTCATTTCTTTAAGATATGAAGTGGAAATTGTTCAAAGCACGAACAACAGTGAGATTGTACCAAAATCAAGTATTTATTTCTTCTAATTCAAAATTTTCAACTTTAGGGAAATGATATCGAAATCCAAAATTTTTTTCCAATTGATCATATATCCGATGAATCAGATGGTACCCTAGATCATCAAAAATTTATGGCTTTGTTATTGTTGGCATTTCCATAGCCATGTTCTCTACCACTCTCTATCATAACATGATGGTTATATATTTCTCTTCCATATCCATATTTTCACCTATGTTCTCCAATGTGGAAACCTAGTGATTAGTTTATTTGGGTAACCGTTACGTTTCATACTTTAGTTTATAATGATATGTTTTGGTATTCCTTTTTATGATGTGGGTTTCTATTAAAAAAAATTTCGAGTAGTAAACCATTTATAACCCCGAAAAATTTCGAAGGCGAAATTCATTTTAATGGGGGTAGAATGTAACACAAAAAGATTTTATGAAAAATATTATTTTTAATTTCATTAATGTCTTGTGTAATACGCTACACCAAAAGGATCTTGAACAACACGCATCCCTGGCTTGGCTTGCATTACACGGAAGTGAGACCTTCCAAGATAGCGTGTGTTGTACGAAATACAGAGTTTCGCAAAACAATGTTATGTTATTCAAATATTATTACAACTAACCGTTATAAATAGTAATACCCACTGTTTGAAATTTTATTTTTGATAATGGACTTCTTTTTTGAATTCGGAATATCAAAATTATCCGAAGTTGAATTTTTTGGTATTTTTTTGAGAACTGCCAATTTTTATGAAAAGTAAAAAATTACTTAAAAACAACTTTTTTATTCAAAAAAATTTATAGTGATAAATTATACTATTGAGTGGTTTTAAAGTGTAATTATAATATATTTTTACCATTTTATCCAATGGTGGCCTTTAAATTTAATTTGACTTTGAAATCGGTCATAAACAATTTTAAATCTTTTCATATATATTGTTTCTTAAAGACACACTATTTTTTGTGACAACAGAAATTAATTATAAAATTAAATAATGAAACTTATATTTTTGGAATTTTGTAAAATAGAAATAATTTTTTAATTATAAATATCAATTATAACTTAGGGTGAAATTTTTTCATTTTTCTAAAAATCTTCAAATTTTGATAAATAGTGAAACTACTAAGTGGTAGTTAAAAAAAACTGAATTTTTCATAAAACTTAATTTTACCGCTTCTGTGAGTGGAATTTCAAAAATAAAAGAGACATGGCTGATTTCTGTACGTAAAATGTGTTTCAATGAGATGAAAATAATATTTGGTGAATAGTAACTTTTTACTTTTTTACCACGGTTTAAAATAAATAGGGTAATTAAGGGTAAAAATGATATTATTATTACCCTAACTCATGTCCTAATTCTATTTTATAAGTTTAATTCGACCAAAAACAACCTTAGAAATAAAATATGACCATTTAGGCCCACTTGGATTAGATTAGGACATTTATTATTATTTAATTCAAAGAAGAGTTAAAAGAGTTAAAATCAACGTCTATTTACTAAAACAATTTTAATATTGGGTTATGCATAAGATAAATTCGATTGTAAATATTAATTATAATTATAATAAGATTTCTTACATAATGATATTTTATTTATAATTTTGAGACATTAAATAATTTAATTTATTTATGAAACAATGATGATGCAGTAATTAACCCTAATAGTGAAAAAATAGACTAATTGATATTATAAATACCTAAATAAGTATAATTTGAGACTTTTTAGGAGTAAAAATAATTTTATGGGATAATATGACATGTTAATATTTATTTAATTAACTTTTTTTGAACTAATCATACTTTTTTGATTTTCACAAAAATCAATTACAAAATCGTGTCAAAATTGACATAAAATAGTTTTAAAACCAAATATTATATTATTAATTTTTATTTTATACCTAAAAATCTAAGGTTCTTCCAAAACACTTAGATAAGGCTATATATGTTAATAATAAACAACTTGGGGTTCTTTTGGATTGTTATAGTATTTTTATTAACCTTATAGTGTAAGAACACAAAAAGACACGGTAAAAGTCAAATTATCTAACTTAAAGTTAAATATAAATGATAAGGACAAAATAGGAACCTAAACTTGTACAAATAATATTTTATAATAGTATTTCTACCCATACCCACATTAGATTCTAAATAAATCAATTTAGAGCTATTTATAACCGAATTTTTCTTTATAAAAAAATAATATTTTTAGTTTTTCCAAAAGAGCCCCTCTCCTCCCTTATAAAAGGGCACCTTCTCCCTCTCTTCCTAACACCACTTTGATCATTCATGATCGGCCAAACCCTGCCAAATTCTCTTATACACTTCACTAGAAACATCATAGAGGTCATGGTATTCTTCAATGACCAATTTTACTTCCCTAAAATGAGGTCTCAAAGAGGAGCTTCAATGAAGTGGTAATGTCTGTTTCAGATTATTTCATGTTTATTTCATCTTCCACTTATTCTTATTTATTTGATTAATTATGAAGTAATAACATCATTATCACTAATATACTGATATGTTATTATAAGTATGATACAACCCTATTTCACCTTCTATCCATCCTACGGAAAATGAAATCACCGCGTGTGCGTACCTACGGAATACCGTCTTCACGACGTGGTGTAATCTATTTTCCACCACCCCCTTACTTGGATGAGTATAATGGTGTAAATAATGACTATATATTATTATTGTAAAGTCATATTTATTCTAAAATATTATACAGACACTTCTATAAAATTCCACGATCATGGTAATGATATCATCGCTCGTGCGTACGTACGGACTACCGTCTCCACGAAACAATGAGATTCTTTCTCCATGTTAACCATTAAAGAATGATTATAAAGTATATATAAGTAATAATAATAAAATATATGAAATTATGAAGCTACTGTATTTATGTATATATAAATTTATGTCATCTACTTAATTCCATTCAACTCAATAAGTAAACGAAAACAGTATTCATGCGTACGTACGGCCTACCGTCTCCATGAATGGTGTATTTCTTTCCATTTATCGATCTATAATATATTTGTATAATCTGAATATATATTATATATAAATCAAGTTTTATATTCCGGAGTTAATTAATCATGATATATATAATCATATTAATAATTAAAAGTCAAAACACAGATGACAAAAGAAACGATTTTACCCAAAAATGATCTTTAACACGGAATTTACAAAAGAACGGGTAATATAAAGTCATAAGTGAACCATATATGATACCATAACAATGAATATGATTCTGTAATAAGTCGATGACATTATTTAAAACATTATACAGGAGGTTTGGATACGTAAAAGGCATATCGGACCTAAGGTAAGGTATAATTATTCCAATCTCATTCTTTTCTGAGATTGTTTATTCTTAAGTATTTACTGGGGGTTATGTTTATTATCCATGCCCATATGTTCTCAAAATGTTTTCATAAAATTTTTACATTCCTACCATGTATTTTAAAATAAATTTTACGCATTTCATACTTTTACCACATCGTATGGAAGGAATCTAACTTTTGTTTACCATATGAGGTACTTTTTGATTTTTCCGACAAAAGTACGAGAAGAATGTTTTTTTAACGTATACGGCCCGAAATTATTTTTATGGTTTTATAAAGCCATATTTTCATGAAGCTTCCTCCATAATATTTCATGAATATTTTCAGCAAAATTTTTTTCCTTTAAAATTTCATGACATTTCATGAAAAGAAATTGATTTTGAAGAAGAAAGGATATTTTCCTCAAGAATTCATTTCGAGTGTTTTATCAAAACCATTATTCATCTACGACAACATTATTTCATATTTGTATGTTTCAAGTATCATGTCTCTATGATTTACATGGTTTCAATTTTCATATTATGATATGATGTCCATTTAATTTATATGGATTATGTGATGATGGGATGATGTTTATGAAACCCCTTTTATTCGTTGGCTTATTATGAATGATGTATGTTTATTTTGTGGCACAAGTAAGAATGATTTCATTATGAGATGGGTGGGACCTATATCTCCTTATAATGCAATGGGTAAATATTTATATCTCATGAGATAGACATGGCTGGAATGACAAGTTAAACAGGCTCAGTAATACAGGACTGGAACGAGGAGTGAACTCGATTCAGAAAGGGACTTTGTGTCCACTAAGATGGTCTTGGCAGTAATTCCTTGGCTAATATGGTAATCATATCATGTGATTAATCGTTTCCACAATTACATGTTTTATTCCCATGCTATTTTATCATTCTTAATGTTTCTTTATGATATATGCCTTACGTACTTCCAAGTTTCATGTCTTTTTTCAAGATTTGGATGTTTAGATTATATGTTCAAGTTTTTGCATTCAAATGTTTATGGATTGTTTTATTTTATCTATGTTTACCCTTACTAGGAATTTGAGCTCACCCCTTTTATGTTTTCGTTTCCCCATGTTATAAAGAAAGGTTTTAGGTAAGCAAAAAAGGAAGATCTTTATTGGGAGATGTTGAAAATCATTCAACATGATTAGAAGATTTTATTCTGAGTTTCCAAAGACACTAAACTATAACGGTCCTTGTGTGTATGTTTTTGTTATGCATTAAGTATTCCGAAAAATTAATTTAATGTCCATGTAGGTCAGGCTTAGGGTCTCTACATCGTTTAATCATTATATTTACTGTTATAGAAGAACAATAAGTATTTTGACTGAAGAAGACATAGAGCATCTCTTTAGAGGGGAGAGGATGATAATGAAAGGTGAAAAGAGCATGTTGGAACCATTGGTGGGAAATAACTATTAGCATTCATCTGTGTTGAAATTGGAACCGATGGATGAGATAATGATAATTTTTTTTCTAAAATTTGTGTATCATTTTCCGTATAAATTTCTTATGAACTTCATAGTGTTTCCACCTAAAATGGAATTGGAGTTATGATTTATCTTCTTCTAGATACCAATACTATTTACCTTCCATCATAAAATTTTCCACCAAAATAGTTATGTGAATTGAATGTGTAGTTAGTGGAATTCGAATGCAAGGATTTCATTCGACCACATACATCGTTGTGGGAAAAATCTTTTTTGTTCGTGAAGAAGGAAGATGTAACTCTTCAGATGTATGTTGATTATCATAAGATTAACCAAATTAAGTTAGGAATAGATATAAAATTCCATGCATTGATGATTTTTTCAATCAATTAAGTGGATGTTAGTGGTTCTCCAATATTGACATACGATTAAGATATCACCAATTGTGAGTTCGGAAGGAAGATATTATGAAGATAGCTTTTAGAATAAAATATGACCACTAAGAATACGTAGTAATTCATTTCGGTATAATGATTTCTCTAAAGGTATTTATGTATTAGAAGAATCAAATATTTTTTAAATATCTGTACACTTTTGTTAGGGTTTTTGTGGATGACATTTTATTGAATTCAAAGACAAGCAATGGTCGTATGAAGAACGATCAAACAGTGGTAAACATATTGAGAGATCACCATTTGAATGTACAATTATAAAAGTTTGCTTTTGGATATAGGAAGTACATTTACTTGGTCATGTCAATTCTCATAAGGGAATATATATTGATCATGAAGAGATAGATGTCATTATCATTTGGCAACCACTGAAGACTATTTTTGAGATATGATGTTCTCAAAATCTACCATGTATCTACATATGCTTTGTGCATGACTTATCACGACTAGATTTGTAAATTCCATCAATGAAAAAGAATAATTATACATTAATATAGAAATATGAATGATAGAAGTCATTATAGGATCTAAAATTTAGACTTACAATGACACGTATATTGATCTTTCCTGAATCTGGGCAAGGGTCTATGGTGTACTGTGATGCTTCAAGATCAGGGTTGGGATGCTTTCTCATTCATAGAGACTATGTGGTTTCTTATGGATCTAGGTTGAGGGTTCATGAGAATAATTACACAACACATGATTTGGAGTTATTTATAGTTTTTATGCAATGAAAACATGGATACATTATCTCTTTGGTGAGAAATTTAATTTATTCACAATTCAAAAAATATTGAATCACATATTCTCACATTGATATTTGAATTTGAGTCAAAGAATATGGATGGAGTATGTCCAAATCATTGACTATGACAAGATGTACAGACTAGGGAAATGGTATTTGGTGGTGGATGAATTGATTAAAAATTCATATACTCATTTGTATAGAAAATATTATGAGGAATGATAGATGATGTCTGTCCCAACCAACATTAATGTGGAATGTGAAAACCAAAGTGATGTTGATATTTTTTTCGGCTAATCTTGTTTCAAATTTGGTAAAAATGGTCAAAGAGGCACAACCATCTGACGCATAATCTCTTGTTGTGTGTACAGAACTCAATAGTGGCGTGAAAATTGTGTGTTGGGAACTTGATGGTAGTACACATTTCTATTTTAGAGATCGGATGGTTCTACACATGGCTTGTCAGGAACAACCCTTTCATGGTTACCACCATTTGAGATGGTCATTACATCCTGTACATAAAAGATGAATATGAATTTAAGGGCTTAGTTATGTTGGAATGACCAGAAATGGAATTTGGCCATGTTCGTCTAACAATTCATAACTTGTTTGAAAGATAAAGAAGATAATAATATGATAAGAGGTATGTTGTAGAATATTACATATACTAGTGTGGAAATTGGTGTATATATTGATTGATTTCTTTATAGGTCATCCAATAATTTTTCCAAAACACGATTCCATTTCTGCGAATGTTGATAGAGTTATCAAGTCATCCCATTTCATTCCAAATTGTCAAACACATAAGGTGGATGAACTGTATAAATAATAATATAAATTGTAAAAATCATGGATTACAGGTTTCAATAGTCTCAAATAAAGATCCAAGGTTCACATATCGTTTCTAGAAATCCATACAACAAGACCTTGGAACTAAGTCGATTATGAGAAAGGCGTATCACCCAAAAATAGATGGGAAATACAAGTGGAATATTCAAACAATGTAGGACATTTTGTAGGCTTGTGTAGTGTATTTTTGTGGCTCATGGGAAGAACATATACTCTTCATGGAGTTATCATACAATAATAACTATGAGGCCTTAACACACATTGCTCTGTTTGACACACTCTTTGGGATTCCTTCAAGATCTCAACTATGTTGGGTGGAAATAGGTGAAACAACACTAGTTGGTCAGAGAAATATCCAAGAAAAATCATTGAAGCTCAAGTTGATCAGAAAGAGGAGGTAGACAACTCAGTGTCATCAGAAATCATATGTGGATAACCATTGAAGGCTTTTGTCCTTGGCTGTGAGTGATTATGTGTTCTTGTTGATCTCTCCATGACTAGGACATCATAATTTCGAGATGTAGGGAAACTTACATCATTGATACATTGGCCCTTTAGAGATACATGTATTGGTTAGATAGGTGTCATATCGGTTTGAATTACCGCCATGGATCAGTTCAGTGAATAATGTGTTCCATGTATCTTAGTTGGAAACGCTTCAGCCTAATCATGACCATGCGATCAAATGGGATCATGTTGAACTACATATGAATTATTTGTTGATACATATCCCAGAATGGATTTTGAATAATAAAGAGGAAGTATTTTGTGGAAAAATAATCGTTCAAGTGTGGGCTTTATGGCAGCATGGTCAGATTCAGGAAGAGACTTGGGAACACGAGTGTGATATGAAAGAGTAGTGTTCGAAACTCTTCTATATGGGTGAGGGGTTTTTACATTATGAGGAATGAATGACCAATGGTGGGGATAATTTCTAACCCATAGTTTTTGGTATTTAACACTTACATAATATTTTTTATGTTATAATGTGTAAGGGTGATAGTTGGGAGATTAGGGAGAACATTGGAAACATTTTTTTGTGTGTTAAAGGGATGTCACATGGGCGACACATGGTCTGTATAATCATGAGGCCAAACCATGTAAAATGGAAATTTTCAGGAAGAGATCTTTGGCATTGTGTGCACACGGTTAGGGAAACCGCACGAGGAGGTTGTGAGAGGTTCTTCCTAGGTAGTATCTAACGCATGGTCATCGCACAGTTTGTCTAACTGTGCGAACTAACTGTGTGGATAATTTAAGTGAGGTCCTAAAAAAGTTGATCACACACTTATTTTCCATTATGTAGATACTTGTTTCTCTTATTTGGCCATAACTAGTGATTTTTCTTCTCTTAAGACCAGATAAGGTTGTCCCATTTGTCTGAAGGCGTTCCGAAGGCTTCCCTTGGTGAATCAAAGCCAGATTTTTGAGGTATGTAATCATTCATCTTTGTTCAGGACCAGTTTCTATAATATACTTATATATACTTATCCTATTCTCTTGGTTACATATATCTACACTCTTTAAAGAAATATATAGGTATTTTGATGGAAAAGGTGATGATATTTGAATTTTTACATGGTAGGAGAAGATATCTATGGAGGGTTCTTGGATAATTGACCTTGTTTTGTTATGTGTTCTACATTCATTGTGGTTTTCATCTAAACCTTCTATGCATGAGGCTTGTTTCTCAACTAGACATATTATAACTAATTAGAATGCTTTAAAAAGTGTATTTTTCTAGATTGATGATACGGAAATGGGATTAGTTGTTTTCAATAAAACGGGATGTTTTATTGAAATGAAACGTTTCTTTGAAATTGATTGTTCTTTTGTTTTCAGTAGATGATCAATTTTATTGAAGTTTTTTGTCTAGAAATAGAAATATATAGAATAAATGGTGTCGATTTGAGTTCATGAATAATGACCCCTTAATAAGGGATGGGTGTAATTGGGGTGAAAGGGACGTGACCCTGGATAGGGGATGTGTGTCATTGGGAGACAAGGTAATTGGAAGAGAGATTGCCCATGAGTTTGGAGTAGCCAAATGAAGCATGCATGTGGGGCTGTGTGGTGCACCATGTAATGGTTTTTCCAAATGTTAAGAAGAATTCGTTTTATAATGTTGAATTAGTTATTTTTCTGGGAAGATAACATTTTGGAAATTAGTTCTTTCTAGTATCTTTATACATTGGTGGAAAAATGATTTTGTAATTTGTTTATCATTGGTGATAAAATATTTTTCATATATTGTTTTATATAAAAAAATATATATAAATTTGGATAACATTTATATCATAGTGGCATAAAAAGGGAATTCATTGGGGAAAACCTACATAGTTTTACACTTACCCTTTCTTTGGAACATTTGTATTATTCACGATGTTATCTTCCAGGACAGGGGTAAAGGTATCATCTCACATGTTTTTTTCACTACCTTGTGATGTTTTGGATGTTCGGTGATTGTGGAGCTTGGAGCATGCGGAGCACGGAGTCTTATTGTTTTTAAGAGTCTTAGGTCTTTTATCCATTGTTTACTTTGATGATGGTATGGTCTTCCTCTTTGGTACACTTTGATATGTATTGATGGTACATGATGTTTCTTATGTTCTTTATCTTTTTAATGCATCATTTAGAAAATGGTTTGGATATAGATTGTTGGAATGTTTGTTTATTTATAAATTTGTAATTCATCCCCCACTTGTATTTGATTCCCATCAGCATTTATTTCCATCCATTGGTGCCTTTAGTATATCTCTTAATGACATGTAATGACTCCTTGTTCTCTCAAGACAATGAGGATTATCATGTCATTACATTATCTTACCAAGATTAAAGGAAAATTGGGTATTAAATAAAAAAATAATCTTATAATATTATACTGTTAAACACTAAAATTCTCTATTTGGATTGGGGGAGTGGGTTTCTACCAAAATAAACCATAGTTAGAAATTATAACCATTCTAATACAATTTTGTAAGAATATTACAATAATGATATTTTTAAAAAGAAAAGATTAAAATGTCGATTTAATTTTTTAAAAAACTATTACATTTTTAATACATTGATATATTGAAAATATATTCAACTACAAATACTCACTAGAAATTTTATAAATTATTATTCATCATGAAAAATTATTTTTAATATTTATAGAATTTCAATTTTAATTAAAGGCTTTAATAAAGATGATTTTTGTAATGTTTAATTAATATAAATATGAAATAAATGACATTAAAACTAAAATATTTCAAAATTATTGACATGAAATCATTTTATTGATAACTATAATATATTAGAGCTATATATTATGTCATGGTTTGGATATGTCTTATTTTAAGGATATTTTAAAAATAAAAATAATGACTATTTTCAAAAAAGGATTAATTGCTCCTTCAAAATAAATAATATTTTCATAATTGATAGAAAATCCATAAAAATAAAAAAAAATTATAAATAATAACTAAAATAAGGATAAATATATCATAAATGATACATTTAGGGGTATTGTTTTATTTTAATTATACTAACCATATAGTGTGAATTGACATGTTATCGTGGAATGAGTGAATAGATTTAACTAAAGGGTAAATCCAAAAGATAAGTATAATGATATGACATAATCTAACAAAAATCATTGGTTAGACTTATTTAAACCAATAATCAATATAGATTCTAAATAAATAACTTTGGAGTCATTTTAAAAAGAAATTAATTTATATTAACATAATATTTTAACATATTCAAAAACCACCCCTCCTCTCTATTATAAAAATTCACCTCCTCCCACACTTCCTAACACCACAATGTGCCTTCTTGATCATCCAAAAACAAAAAATTTATCCAAAAAATTTATCATATATGTTTTTTAGGTCATGGTCTTTTGAAAACACCACGTCTAGTATACATAAAAGGATATCCCAAGGAATTCCATTGAAGAAAAGGTAATAATTTTGAAAGCTCCTTCATGTTATTCCCTTCTTCAACATCATATTGTTATAAATTTTCTATAATATTGTAATAACTCAATTATCATCTATATTATGGGATTTCATTATAATTATGGTACCTCTATATTCATCCTATTATATATCCAATAACAAATAATATAATCATGAGTTCATATGTATAACTTACCATCTCTATGGTGGAATTTAATTTTCATTTCACCAACAATTTATTTGGATTGTTATAGTGATGAATATAATGGATAAAAATAAAAAATATTACACTATTTTTAATATATATAGTAAGAATACTATACCATTCATTACCACATTACCATTTAGGGAATGATATAATTTCTCATGCGTATGTGCGGCCTACCGTCTCCACAACAGGTTGAGATTCAAGATCCACATTAACTATTAAAGAATGATTATACATATTTATATGATGAGTGAATATAATATTTATTTACTTAATATCATTCTGGATATGAATACAATATATAATAGGGATAACAAAAATGACAAAACTGACAATAAAACATAAATAAATTAAGGTGTTAACATCTGAAGCATTGTTAAAATGGATATATTATTAAAAAATGATATAATTGGATTATATATGATAAAAAATATAGATATAGTTATTTTTTAAATTAATAACATGGTTTAGCCATTATAGAATTGTTTTTTTCACCCTCAACTAAAGGAATTTATAAGGTTACAATTAATTACAAAATTTTGTAATTATAAATTAATTTTTATACATAAGTAATTATAGGGATGTATTTATAATCTATGTTCATGTTTCTCAAAAATATTTTACAAATTATTTTTACTATTATCCTCTCAATTTTTTAAGTCTTTTACAAATGTTTGACATTTTCTAAAAATGATTTTAATTGAATATTTATTCATTTTTGAAATCTGGTATTTTATGACCTTTTCGATAAGAACATATAAAGAATGTTTATTTTATACCAATATGACATGGAATGGTTTTTCCATCATAATTATTCATTATTATTTTTATGATTCAATTACATATTCCCAATATAATTTTTATGTAAAAATTTTACTTTTATAAATGTATTTGTGTTAAATAAATTTTATCAAAATACAATGTTTTACATATCACAAGAAAATGTTAATGATTTTTATTATTTTAAACTATATCATTATACATTGTTGGAAATTATTTTTGATTGAGTTTGATATATTATGAAATCATTTTAAATTTTATGTTTAATGGTTTCTTAATTTTTTTTAATGTAGAAGTGTTATATTATACTAATCAGGGTTTATGGTTAAATTATTAACATTTAAAATGATAGTTTATCAACACTAATGTTTATGTTTTTATGTTTTCGAATAAAGTATAGATTAGAATTATTATTTTATGGGAATGGTCTGATATTTCCCTCTAATGCATCCAATTGGTCTTAGGAGAGAAACATGTTTTTTTACCCATGTATGTAGGATGTCATGTTCAATGTCCTGTCAATATGTTTATGATGACTGGAATTATGCATTCAATTATTATAAGACAAGTTATTAATATTCCATGTGATTATTAAACTAGTAGAATATATATGGTTATTTTTTATATCTTATTTGACTATTTTATATGGTATTAGTATTCATTCTATATTATTTTGATGATTAGTTTTGATGGACTTTTTTTAACAATTATACATCTTCCATTATTTTTTTTATTATTTTGACATCACAAATTCCTTTGTATGATTAACCTTAATGAGCTTGTGATCTCACAGATTTATTATATATTAATTTCTCCCAGATTCCATGATGGGTTTTATGACTGATATATAGGCATAAGCTAGGTGAATAATTTAGTTCTCAGAGGATTATATATGTTTTATTTTATGTTTATTATTTTAATATAATTTTCATTTAGGTAATATAGATTCCAGAACATGTAAAATAATTCAACTATTTGGATTCAAATCATTTATCTAAGATAATATAATAATTATGGAACTAGTTTAGGGCTATTGGCTTTAGGGTCATTGTTTTCGACGCTTTTTCCAGGGCGCGCACATCCTTCTGTGGAGACGCGCTGTTGTTGCCCTACATTCCCACTTTTAAAAGGCAGGTGTAATTCGCTCCTTGTTCAGGGACTTCTGCTCCATGAATGAAATTGGATGATGGGATATCGGTTCATCCTTCCATGGAATCCTCCTCGGAACTCATTACCAAGTCTGGGTCTCCCTCATAGATTTAATACGTTGTTCATGAATCTCATTCGTTGTTCCATATCTTCATGGATGCCGGTTAATTACACTACATCCGTCAAGAAAATCCATTGGGTCATGACATGGTAGCAACCTTTTGTTGGAGTAGATGGCAACATCAGGCATGTCGGGGCATCTCTAGGAGCGTAGACATAGGAGAACCTGTATTCGTCATCATTAGTGGGAATCTCAAGGGTGAAGAACCCGAGGCATACCACATCGGATGCGGGAAATAATATGACATCTGAGGTTTTCCTCAGCTTCCAATGTTTATCATAAGTAATTCCATGAGTTTAACATCTTGCGGAGACGGTTACGCCAAGGGCTTGTCTTCTGAGGTTTTACTCACGAATCTCATGTCTATCACGAGGTAGGCCTCTAGTTTAACATCTTGCGGAGGCGATTACGCCAAGGGCGTGTCTTATGGGGTTTTCCTCAGGCATCTCATGTTTAACACGAGGTAGGATGCGAGTTTAACGTCTTTAGGAGATGACATGAGAGTGATCAGAACATCCCATAGAGACGGATCAGATTGGTACTTCTCAAGGAGGGAAGACCTGGAAGATGAATGTATCAGAATGCCCAATGAGGATGGATCCAAGGTGGTGCGGCCCATGTAGGGGAGAAGTCACACCGTGGGTGATCTGAACACCACTGAGGGAGGATCAGGGAGAGTGCACCCAAAAATGGGAGACATCAGGGTTTACCATTGGATGTGATGGAGCCGCATGGAGGTTTCTTACATACCCTCTGTAAAGGACAAGGATCAAAACCCACATAGTTTGAAGTGGTGATGAATCAGGGTGTACACAGAGGACAATGACCCGAAGACACGATGATACTTATGTGTGGATAGCGGCCCATGTGTTTCTAGGAGCAGTGATGAGGGTGGATGACATGATCCCACCGAGATGTGGTGGCCCGGGTGAGAATCAGGATGGATGATGGAGAGTTGAATGAAGCGGAGGGGGAATGAAATGGGACCATCTCAAGGGTGACGGTGAAGTTGGTCTTGAGCCCCGAAGGGACCTCCTATATATCCCTGTGGCAGATAATAAAAGTCTGCGTAGTTCGGGATGGTGCCGGTGGACCGACGTGAAGGTGTACATTGGTCCGATGGGTGTCGTCAGTGAACCTACGTAAGGGTGGACCTTAGTCCGATGGGTATCCTTAAAGAACTGACATGAAGGTGGACCTTGGTCCGAGGGGTGCTGGGCTTGAACCTCAGGGATGTTTCCGACATACCATGCCTTGACATGGATCAAAGACCTCTTAGTTCAAAGGGGCTTCGTCGGTGAACCGACGTGATAGAAGACCCCGAGGTCCACTAGTGGAGAGATTGAACCTCGTGAGGATTCCTACATACCATGCCTTGACATGGATCAATTTCCTCGTAGTTCAAGAGGTCACAATGGCTTACCTCCTGATCAGAATGCAGTTTAATGTCATGCTGGATGAGGATGACCCCTTACGTGAATAGACGACGGGCAGTGGGTGTCGACGAACCGACATAAAAAAGTACCTTGGTCCAATGAATGATGGGATTGAACCTCATGGAGGCTTCCTACGTACCATGCCTTGTCATGGATCAAATACCTCGTAGTTCAGTATGATGTGCAGATTAACGTCTTGCTGGATGGGGGCATATAGTATAACGTCATGCTGGAAGAGGGTATAACTCGACATGGAGAAGTGATGGATGGGCTTGAACATCATGGAGACTTCCTACATACCATGCCTTGGGATGGATCAAATACCTCTTATTCACTATAGGTGAGGGTCGGGCTTGGTTCTCACTATAAGCCCACGTGAGTCATGCTCGGTGTGAGAAACAAGAGGTTGTAGGGACCTAATGATCACATCATGAAGGATGCGTCCGTGGGAAGCGAAGAGGGCCATACACGTTAGGCGGCCCATAATGTCTTCCTCATGTCTGGCCATGAGGGCATCCCAACTCACTGGTGGGTTGAGGAATTTACCTATGCGCTAGTGCACAAGCAGGATAACGCCAAAGGTGTTGGAATCAGTCCGAACAATGGGGGTTGAAATGTGTGAATCACATGCCCGGCATTCGGAATTCGGTGAGGGTGGCGTGACGATGGAGGATGGATGTTGTCCGTGTTTGAAACAAAACAACCATATCGCGTTATACTGATGTGGGGACAAATAAACGATGGTCGACTGTTGACTGTGTTCGAAACACAGGACCTGACTCGACATGTTATCTAATGTCTTCTAGGGCATTGGCCCAGGACAGTAGGTGAGCCGATGCGGCATGAAAACAGACCGTTAGGGGTCCCTCCAGACATGGAAGTGTATGAGGATCCGAATAAAGGACACACAAAGCATGAGGTGGAGTGATAGAATGTTTGAACATATATAAATACTCTTGAAGTTACGCCATTGTGATCATCGCATTAGGCATCTCATGATTGGAGCACAAGGCATCTCTTGTTGGGAGCAAGAGGCGCCTCTCGTATAGGGAGAAAGGCATCCTATCTTTTGTTAGATAGAGAGTACTAAAGTTTATAGTCATGTAGGGAGGACTATTGGCATATCATTCTTGGAGCATGAGGCATCTCTCATATAGGGCGAGAGGAATTATATTGTTTGTTAGATAGGGAGTACTACAGTTTATAGTCACGTAGAGAGGACTATTGGCTTCTCATGCTAGGAGAACGAGGAATCGCTTGTATAGGGTAAGAGGCATCCTATGATTGGGACATATGGTGTACTATAGTTTAGAGTCTTGTAGATAGGACTGTTGGAATCTCATGCTTGGAACACAAGGCCTCTCTTATTTGGAGCAAGAGGCATCCTATCATTTGTTAGATAGGTAGTACTACAGTTTATAGTCATGTAGAGAGGAATGTTGGCAGAATGTGTCTAGAAATGGTTGTTGTTGGGTCTTACGCAAGGGTGGCCCTTTCTGGATCAACCTAGCATAGGAGCCAAGTGATAGGGTTTGGAGTAGTTACCTGAGAAATTGTTGGTGTTGGGTCTCCGCGAGATCCCACTACTTCGCGGCCCGAAGGATTGGTCTTTGCGAAGTAGCTTCGCGGAGCAAAGGTCTCACGAAGTAGCTTCGCGGAGCAAAGGTCTCATGAAGTAGCTTCGTGGAGAAAAGGTCTCACGAATTAGAGGGATCTCATGGAAAAAGTGGCTCTCGTGGAGCAAAGGGCTCTCGTGAAGAAAAGGGCTCTCGTGAAGCTTGGTCTCGTGGAGCAGCATCACGGTGCGTGGGCCTTTTGCGGAGCAAGGGCGGCTCGCGGAGAAAAGTATCACGAAGCAGAGGGATCTCGCGGAGCATGGGCCTTTTGCAGAGTAAGGGCTGCTCGCGGAGAACTCACAGAGCAGCATCACAGAGCATTGGCTCGCGGAGCATGGACTCACGGAGCCTCGGCTCGTGGAGCAGCTACGAGAAGGAAGCTGCTCGAGGAACATGTCCTCGTGGAGCCGCAATGCGCAGCTCCTCTCGGCCGCCCTAGGGGCGAAGTGGCCTTGGATGTCCATATAGAAGGGGGGAGTGCTGGGTATTTATATGCACGAGGCACTGCGAAGAAAATCTCACTCGGCGCGAAGACGGAGCTTGCTCCGCGACAGATCTTCGCGGTGCATCGTGAAAGTCAAAGGAGTTCGCGGAGCCGTCCCGCCTCCTTTGCTTCGTAGCGGGTTCGTGAACGTCAAATTTGTTCGCGGAGCATCCTGCCTCCTGTTCTTTGTGGCGGGTCTTCGCGGCGCATCGTGAACGTCAAACAGGTTCGTGGAGCTTCCTACCTCATTGCTTCGTGGCGGCGCTCTGCGATCACGGAGGGGGCTTCGCGAATGGGCTTCACAGACCATATTTCCAGCCCAACATCAAATGTCGATAACTCGTAATCCGTTGCTCCGATCAGGCCCTACGACCTACCAAATATAAGCTTAATAAATGTTCTACGATCTTGGATCGTGTATGGAAGCATTTGGAAAATTTTGGGAATGCTTTTTCTGGGGTCAACAGTAATGAATATTTCTGGAATATTTTTCCGAAATAATTTATTTTTCAGTTAATATTGAAAAATAACTATGTTTCAAATAGAGTAATTGATTTTCATTAAATCACATGATTTATAACCTACAATAATATTTGGATTAGTTTACAAATATTATTATATTAATTTAATTTAAAATAAAAAATTATATTATTTTAATTAATATTATTCTTGATATTTTTATATGAACATTCTTAAATATAAAATTTCATTTATTTAAAAATTGTTTTTTATCCATCCCATAGGTAGATTTTATATTAAATTATTCAATATATTTGAATTTAGATTTATTAAATTAAAATTATATATTTCTCTTAGAGGATAAAATTGGGATAATATTTACCCCCGTAATGCATTGTGAATAATATCCATTCTAAAATTTGTCACCCCGATAATAATAAATCTGATAATTATGCATAAATACTTTTTAATAAAGCCTTATGATCTCCCAAAAAAATTTCATAATGTTATCAATATGTTTATTTTTAACATTATTATTCACTTTCTAAAATATTTGAATTCATTTCATCTTTCCATTGATAATAACATTTATATTTTTTAAGTGAATGAAAATCAAAAAAATTCACCACTTGTTATTTCCTTAATATTTTTTAATATGGATAAAATTTATGTGGTTTATGTTAAAAAAATTTGAGGTTAATTTATTTTTTATAATGGTTAATTGTATTTAATATATATTGTTAAATAATTAGATTGAGATATAATCTAATTTCAATAATATATTTATTCAAATAATTGAAAATAATCATTGATTATAAAAATATTAAATTTATGTGAATTTTGAAATGTTACAGAGTCCCAATGTATTTATAGATATATGAAATATTTTAATTTTTTTAATGTAAATATTATAATTATATATGTCAATTTATTTATTTAAATAATTGCATGAATAGTTCTAAAAATGTAATTATTGATATTTGTTGAAAATAATAACTTTTTATGAATTATTTAGAAATAAATAAATAATGGAATAGGAAGTGATGAATATTATATGGTAAAAAATTTCAATAATTTTCAATTTATTATAAAATTATTATATTTTAATTATATTTAAAATTTATTATGTTCTAAAAATTTTCTACCATATTTAATATTAAAATATTATACGGATGGGGTAAAAATATAACATTAAAAAAACCTCATAAAAATATAAAAAATATATTGGAGTACTGGATTTATACCATAACCAATCTTATAATGTTAATTATGGACACATTTTTCAGTTATAAATGAATATAAAATTTTTATATTTAAATCTTTTAATTCCGTGTGTATTTTTAAATCACTATAAAAAAGATAAAAAAATCCTCTTCATTTCACAAAATATAGAAACATATATTAAAAAAATCAAAAAATTAATTTCAATATACTTATCCAATTTATAGTTTTCTTCTTTCATGAAAAAAATTACTATTTTACTTAATGGAAGATCAGAAATATATTTTTTATTAATGTGGTAATGAATTTGACAACTATTTCAAATATTATTCATATTCTAATTCCTCTAAAATAACTTAATAAATTCTAAAATTAAGAATAATGTTTCATAAATATAATAAGTTTTTATTGAGTAATAAATACATCCATATTTGATTTCCATGCCATCATAAAGAAACATAAAATTAACTCATGTGTATGTATATCTTACTATCTCCACTTAGCGGTGTAATTTTTTTTCCATTTTACTTTGATGTTAAAAATAATTTTACTGATTAATATAATTATATTTATGCAATAATTATTATATGGAAATTTTAATATCATATCTACATTATAATATTCCAATACATTATAAAACTACAACAACGAGTATGAGTACATGTGGACTACCTCCTTCATAATTTGATGTGATCCATTTGTTCAGTTACACATTTCAATGATGGTAATAATGGTAGTTATAATGAATATATATGATAAATAGTTAACAATAATAAATCTATAAATTTTAATATTATTTATCATTATTTAATTCATTCATTTTTGAAATGAAGATAACATTTATAAATATGTTCAACCTTCCAACTCAGGTATTGGTGTAATTCATATATACATCTCTATAACTGACGGATTATGATATATATATATATATATATATTTATTTATATATATATATATAACATTATATTTATATACTTATTAAAATTCAGGATGTGAAGGAACCTCGAATAGAGTATAAGGGAATGTACTATGGAATCCAAATATATATGAAAAATGAAGTAGTTACCACCCATAAATATAATTATAATGAAAAAATATTATTAAACATGAGATAAATGTTTATAAGATAATTATATATGAAATGAAGTATATTATTATATTATCCAAAAAAAATTATAATAAATCTACATTTTTTAGAACCCAGCTTCAAAAAAATTCGAAGGAAGTAGGATATAGGGTAATGGTTTGTTACCAATATCATCATTATTCAAGATGATTTATCTTTAATTGTTCACTGTCAGAATTATTTGATTTATGAATCAATGACCTAATATATTTTATTATAATATGATTATTTATTTATATTTCATGGTATTCTTTCACATTCCCTTTCTTATATAATCAATATAAATGGAAAATGTTTTTTTAAATATAATTTTTTTTTCTTCTATTTCAAGCATAATAATATTTGAAATCAATAGTTTTTTTTCAAATGATTAAAATTATTTTTTTAATTTTTTTAATTTTTTATTATTTAAAATTTAAGACATGTATTAATATTAAAAAAATTATTACAAGAAATCTTTTTTTCCTTCTAGAATTGGGTATTGTTTTTCATTTTTTACACAAATTATGAAAGTAATGTTTTTTACTTATATGGAATGAATCCTTCTTCCCATAAAAATGAATGATAAATAATTTAAAACATTAATTATATATTTCAAATATTAATTTCTAATAAATTATGATAATAATTTTTTAAATAATTTATTTAATCAAAATAAGTGACTTCAGCATAGAAAAGGTATTTTCCTTATAAAATTTTCCAATTATCTTTTAATGTAATTTTATTAATTTCATTGTTAATTATTGAATATTTTTATACATTTAAGATATAGCTCAATGATAACAACAAAATTATTTTTATTTATTAATTATGATATGTTTATCATTTACTTTTCTTATTCTGGTTTTTCATATTGGGATTGTTTTTGAAATCTAAGACATGTTAATCTACTTGTAGAATTTCATTATGGAAAATACATTAGAATTATTTTGTCAAGGGTTGGTCCCACATGTATATAAACCCTCAATTCATGAGTAGGTATATATTGAAAAATCGTTTCTCGAAATTAAATAGTTTTTTTGTGTATACCTACCCAATACTTAATCTTATTAACACATGGCCTCGATGTAATGTTTCAAATATTCATCATAATGAATTACTAGATTAAAAAATTGGTTATTTATTTCAGTGTTATTATATAAATAGTTATTATATCCATGAATACTTATTAAGATCTTGTGATTATTTATAAAAAATTAATAATTTAGAATTTATTCAATGTATATTATTTTTCATGCCAAAGTTATTAATTAAAGAAAATATTTTTTGAGTTATTTACACTTATGTATTATTCATGAATTAATTATTGAATATAGTTTCTATATTATTAATCCGTTATAAAACATATAAACCCACTATTAATTTTTTTCTATTTTATAGGAATTCGGCAATTTTTTATATGATTTATAAGCATGAATATTGTAATTGATATAATTGTGTCCTAAAATGAAATATTATTCAAGATTTTAGGTAATATATATTCTAGAATGTATCTTGTAAATGAATTATATAAACATATTAAGTCCATTGAGATTTGATTCTTTATATCTAGTTTCAATGTATTAAATTACCCATTGAACCCACGCATATAATGTTGGGGCCTTTATAGAAGGTATAAAATAATGTTTAGTATAAATGATTGGAACGTGATTTCAGAAATCATATATAACCATATAACATACATTAAGATAATTATAAATATTTTAAAACATCCTAATGACTTGGGATGGTATATATTATATATTATTCATTGAAATACATCTCTTTCAATATACTAATGGTTGATATGGTTTTGGAAATGATTCAATAAGTGGTAATAACCCCAAAATGATTTTGTTGATTACATTTATAATATCATTTTGGGTTATACTGAGTCTTCCATTACCTCTCACAATGATTTAAAATCCTATGGTATATTATTATGCTAATTCACATATTAGTCACAAAACATTATGAAATATTTGAATAAAAATTTATAATGTTAGAATATTCTATATTATACCCTTATATATATTCATTGATTAGGTATGCATAGATTTTATATTTTTATTATGTTTTTTAATAGTTTAAAAATTATAATTTATGTTCCAAAATTTTATGATATAATATATCATATTCCATTGTGCAGAATTGGATCATATTGAAGGAAATGAAATTGGATTCCTATAATCAATAAGGGGTTTGCATCAATAAAAGGTTGATATGGATTGTTTTTTTATACATATTTTAACTGCGTCGTGACATTTGAGTAATGTTATATCTATTTAACATGACTACAGGGGACAACATATTTCTTCATCTCATTATTAATTAATGTAATAAAACATCAAGTTGTAGATACCAACATAGATTAATGGAATTATAAATCAATTGATCTCAGAAAAATGTATTTGGTCCATGGAAAATATATTTCTATCAATAATAAAAAAGTATATTTATAAATATATTTAATGGAATGGAATATTATTATGGAATATCCCATAGGTAAAAATTATGGAACGAAATACATTGGTATATGACTATAGGGAAACAGATTTGACTTCAATTGTGGATATGACGGTCCTTCTGAATATATATTTTATTTATATATAAGAACTATAAATTTACATTGATTCAACTATAAGGGGATTGGAAACAATGGTAAATCATTCCCCAAATATTATGAGAATATATCATTGAATATTTATAGGGTTTATGGTATATCATATGTAATTACTACTACTAGTGTTGAAATCCCTTATGTAGTGAAAATAACTACATGAATCATAAAATCATTCTTTATCATACACACACTCGCTATTTTATTATTTTCATGAATATTGAATCATCCCTTGACACTCTATGGAAAATATTATCACTCAATGCACCATGTAGTAAGATTGTTTTTGAGTGATATCTGTTAAGATAGTCATTCATTTATTATATTGAAACATGGTTATTATAATTATAAACTTATACTAAAATATTTTTTTAAAATTTATCTATTATTTTATGATTTATTAAATATTATAGTAAAAAAAATTTAATTTTTTTTCATTTTCCTTATTTTCTAGAGAACAAAATGTCTTTTAACAGATCAATAAGTTATGGTTCTGTGTTAATTTATTAAAACCATGTTATCCATCAATCACTATTAGTGTCAGGATATTCTTAATCTACTATATGAATATTCTTTAATTTCCCTCCCACATTCTTCTATGATGGGAAATTTAATATATGATATTTTATTGACCCTTACAATTAACACAAAAATTGTTGAAGTTGAATTTTGTGGAAACAGTTTTACACTATGAGTTTTCAGTAGAGGTATTTTAAAATATTAAACCTATAATAACCGATATAAAATTTAGATCTAAAAATTTATTTGGTCGTATAATAAAAAACCAAATGATTTTATAATATTTTTATCATTTAATAAATATAATATCATTGATATTTTCAGTTACATTCACAACCCAGTTTATGGGAATCAAGATATAGTATTACAATATTATAATTTAGATATAATAGTTGTAATCTAGCTATTAAATTCCTAGTAATGAATAGAATTGTTTTTATTATGAATTATATTATATGTTAATAATCAACAGAATTTTCTGAATTTTTTCTTTGGAAAAAAGAAATATTTTTTTTGGAAATTATTATTTTTTTTATGAAAATTCATATTCTCCAAAAATAAGTATTACAATTTTTTGTTAGTGAATATTATAATTAATATAAAGATGATCTAAAATTTTATTTTTACTAAATTTGATAAATATGAAATCATCATATCAAAATTAAATTATTTGGAATTTTAGGGACGTCTCTTAAATGAATTATTATGACAGAAATGTAAAAAATAATTGTATTTAAAATATTACAAATTCTTTTCATTGATTATAGTTATTTAAAATAGAAAATTAATTTTTTAGATTATATTTACTATTTAATAAGTTATTTTTTATTAAATAATGAAATCAAAATTATTAGAATCATCATTATATCGAAATTGGAATAATTTTTTTAATTAATAAGGCATTTTGGTAAATTTTTTAGGGTAACTTTTTGTGAGTTTGATTTTAAATTAAAACATTCAACATTATTAAATTAGATGACAAAAAATGGATAAAATATTTTGAATCAGTATTTTAAATTTAGATAAAAGGGAATTATTTATATAATGGAATTATAAATAGTAATCAGGGAAATAAATTTTATTTCGTTAAGGATAAATTGTGAAATTGTTGTAAAAGAATTTTTTGATAAGGCCTAACATTATATGTAAAAATTTTATTTTATGTATTTGATATTTTTCTATCAAAATTTAATATTAAATATTAAAAAATTAATATTTATAACAACTTTCTAAGGATTATATAATTTATATTATTTTATGCCTATATAAGGTAACAAATATCACTCTCATAGTATAAATAACTATAATTTTTTTAATGAATATGAATTACCTATGATATATTATAAATTTTTATTTTAGAAATAAATTTTTTTATCAAGATAATTTTTTTATTGTTTAAAAAATTACCATGAATTCTTATAAAACAACGATAGATTATTTATTAAAAATATTTAAAATAAACGATTTTTAAGCTAAAATATGTAATGTAATTTTATTGAGTAAAAGTTTACCTTGAATTTATAAATAAAAATGAAATGTTTTATTTGTGTAAAAATTATATATTTTAATTCCATATTGTACTTCTTATCATTATCTTAAAAATAAATTAATTGTGTCAAATTTTAATTTATTTATTTATACTGTAAATATTATTTTATCAAAACATTTAAAACAAAAAAAATAAATACATATGGAAATGATGATGATATCTTGTATAAAATTTAATATCGTAAACATTTTTTATAAATTTATTACCTTATAATTAAACTTACACCACTTAAGGTTGAAACATTTGTTTCTATAATTAAAATAACAATTGTTTAACAACGTGGTTAAATAAGATGATAAGGATTCAAATAAAAAAAATACATACAATAAATTAATTGAACAAGAGGAACTGAAGAATATACTATATTAAAAATGAATTAATTTCTAAATGAGTCTATTTTCACATGAAAATTATTTTATCATATTTAATTTTATATTGAATTCCTTTTTTGTCCTTTCATTAACAATAAAAAGGTACCACCACTAATCGATTCATTAAACCAACTAATGATTTCTATCTCAGCCAAACTAGGCATAAAAAGCTTTTCAATATACATATAAATGTTTACCAAGGATTATATACATAAAATACCAGCCTTAGCATCCGTTATTGAAAATAAAAAAAATACTTATATGAGGAATATGTAATGATCTTGAGAGATTCTGTTAATATTTTCTCATCTAACACTGCCTCTATATTATTGTTACCATCCCAAAAATTATATATAATAAATATAATTATATTATATTAATATTATGGTATAACTATATACAATACCATTTACATCATAAGAAAATAGAAAACAATTATTCTACATATGTGCCACTTACCATCGCCATATTGTAATGTTACTCATTTTAATTACAATTTTAGATGAGTAAAGTCAAAGAATTCATATTCATTTCTCTGTTTTTAAATTTTTGTCTAAATATCTTATTTTTTGTTAATGTAAGGTTTATCATGATTTTGAGGGGGTTTTGGGATGTTCTAGCATGTTAGGTCATGAATGAAATGTAAATTTAATTATATAGATCATGTTGCACGGTTGGAACACAATTAGTGACAATTGTGACCAAAATATATACAAGCCTAATGAAGGGGTTCATGGTTAAGAAGACCATGCAATGTTGATACTGATAATCACGTGGTCTTTGAAAATAACATTTTGAATAGTAGGATCATGGCTTCCCCTACTGTATGGAGCTCCCCATGAATCTGTGCGGCCTCAACCCCTCACGTGAAGTGGATTTCATATTATTTGTGAATGGTTTGGAATATTATGCAAAAAAATAATATTCCCCATTAAAACGTGAAGAAGTATTGATATTACCATATGTATTCATAGTGTGAAACCTATTTTTCCTCCTACTACTCCTTCCATCGTCAAAATTTTACTGTAGAAACCCCCCAATTATCACAAGGGTGGTTCAACTTGGGTTATAATATGTTTGGTGTAATTTTTGTTACATATCGAAGCTCTGGTTGAGGCAAACAGTATTTTATCATCTATTTAAATATTATGGCTTGATGATATGTTCATACTATTATAACTCCCTAAAACAATATTTTTCATTTCAATTGTATATTGCGGATTCAATGGGATATTTAATATGGATATATGGAATGGGTTAAGGGTGTTTTCATCATCAGATTCAAGGTAGGTGGTAACAATTAATATACCAAGTTGTTGTTATACATGTTTTCATGTATTGTTGTTTTCATGGTTTTAACTCATTTCTATTTTGGTTCCATTGATAAGGATTCCTAAATTGGTAGAGTAGATGAATAAATGAATCCCTCGTAATCCATGTGGAATGAGTTGAGAAAGATATGGTATATTTAGGGTCACCCATGGGGTATATATACATTACCAAACATAGGGAATTGTAGTTCCATTCTTGGAATTTTTTATGTTTACCTATATCATATGATGAGAGTATTGCCATGTTATTTAAAAAATAATTGTCACTAATTTGTGTTGATAATAAGTAATTTAAATTGAATAAGGGGTTGTTTGGCATAATGTGTAATGCAGTTAAATGGAATAGTGTTAATTATTTAAATTAAATTTGAAATTTAAAGTAAAATAATTATGTGTTTTATGGCCTATGAAATATTTAATGTGTAAATGGATTAATCCATGGGTAATTATGATCATGTAATATGGGATAATTTATTAAAATTGTCATATATTCTCAATTTGTTATTGTATGATAATTGTGGGATTTTTAAAATGAGATAACATATGGAAAATATAGAATAAGTGAAATGGGTAATGGGGTGGAAAGGGAAATGGGATAAATGGATTATGCAAAGTAAATGGTGAATGTGATAATGGGTTTAAGAATATGATTGGTTGATGTGTTAAATTATATATAATATTTGTTTCCATGTGTTTTGATTATTAATGTTTCATGATATGGAATATGTTTTATATGATAAATATTAATGTTAAAATGACTTTGTTATTGTTGGGTATTGTACTTGATGATCTGTAACACCCCACGCTTTCACAGTAATATTTTCTTCGAATAATACAATATTGTGTGATGGGTGAAACAACGAGTTCAGTGGACCATGACCTATCAAACCAGCAATTTAAAATGTGGTTATGAATATTAATAACAAAAATTTTAATTATATATATATACAATATTAATTTAACATAAATTCTTTTTTTTTCTAAGACAAAATATGTATGCAAATTCAATTTTTCAATAAAAGATTTATTTTTCAAAAAAAATAATTTTTTCGGCCTTTTAATGGACAACCATTTTAAAATCCAACATTAAACACTTTTATATATTAAATTTGATGAAATTAAATCCTTCTTCATATTCAAATAATAAAAATTTACTTTAGGTAAATTTTTTTAATTTGTCTCATAAAGTTCATTTTTTTTAATGAATAGTAAAAAATATCATATTTTAATTCAAAACTCCCTTCTCAAATAATTTAATTTTTTATCATGATTATTATTTAAATTGATTTTAAAATATAATTGGATTATATTTTTACAGTTTAATCCAATGTGGTTAATTGGAAGTAAATTCAATTTAAAATTGGAATTAAGCAAATTATAATCTCTGGATAGTTATTATTTCTTAAAAACACTTTTGATTTTGACAAAGGTAATTAATTTTAATTTAATTTCTGAAACATCTTGTGTTTTGAATTAAAAAAATAAATTCCATCTTTGGAATTAGGAGGTCCAAATTGTGTAAATAGGTCACTCTTTTATACATTATGATTATTTAATTCATTAAATATTTTCCTTACTGTGGTTACATGGTGAATCTGGTAAATAAGTGTAAAAATCAATATTATAATAATATTAAACATTTCTAACACATTTACTAACCCTATTTTCTAATACATATCCAAGAATGGGAATTGTAGGGTCTATTTTGGGACCCCATGGAGACACTTGTATATGAAAATGGCACTTTTTGTAATTTAACTTATAGTTATGGGAAATATATCATAAACATATATCCTTGGTAAAAAAATTATATGAGTGTATATAATTGATCTATTCGACTATAAATAGTCATTATAAAGCTATGAATATTTCCTACTAAATGATATTTTATTTTTAATTTTTATACATTATATAAATATATTTATTAATAATAGAATAATGATGAAGTATTTTACTTATTAAATAAAGAATCCATTATATGCTATTATCAATATTAAAATAAAATGATTTTGAACCTTTTTATGAAATCCATGAAATTAAGGGATAATTATGTGTTTATATCTTCGATTTAATGATTATTTTTAGAAACAATATTTTTTTTATAGATTTTTTTTAAAATCTGAATATGAATAGTTAATAAATTGAAATAATTGAGTTTTTAAAACAATTAATATTTTAGTAAATGATATAATAATTCCAAAAATATAATATATAGCCAACTGAAATATATGAATTCATAAATTTCATTAATGATCCATTTTTGGGTCTCTAGTCATTTCATCCGATATCAATTAACCATATAGTATGAATATATAAGAGGATATGGTAATTGTTAAATTAGGTAAGTAAGGGTTAAAGTTAAGAGATAAGGTTTAAAAAATATCTAGAACCTATCCAATTAATATTGGATGATTTTATTTCGTCTTATATTCATCTTATATTATAATATATTTAGTTTTGTGGATTTTTAAACCTAAACACATTTAATTATATAATAATACTTGGACACATTCTTAAAGAGCCCGTCCTCCCACTTATAAAAAGCCATCACTTCTATCCTATTACTCAAAACTACCATGCCATTTAGATCGTCCAAACTCTACCAAAATAAGGTCCTAACATACCTTTACTTCACCTATAAGCCTTACCCAAGGCATAACGAAATTCAATAAAGCTTTAGGGTTCAAACCAAAGGGAGATACTAGATTTAAAGGTAACAACTTCTCTCGCGTTAATTTCTTTTATTATCCTTCTCTATTCCCTATAATCTTCTTATTTTTTGTTTAGATAAAAAAACAAGTATCCTAAATATACTATGTTATATTTATGATAATTATTCATACTAAACATACACAAACATCCATCTAGTAGACATATAACATATTGTTTCTCTGGATGGTGAATTATTGCCTCACGAGACGATGATTGTTCAATCATCTCCTACCACCTCTCATGGTGGCCATTATGATTTCACTGTAATTATATATGATATGTATGATATTTATTTTATCTAAATTATTTTGTAATTCACATTTATAATATTCTTTTATTCCTTTCAGAATTTATAAATATGATAATTTCATCTTAGGAAGTCTGGACTCTTGCCCCCTAAATGTGATATGACTCGTTCAAGCCATACATGGAACATATAAAGGATAATATTAATGAAATTAGTTAACATATATAAACTATGTTATTATATTTTAATAATAATATACCAATTTATGAATTAGTTTTTATTCCTTTTAATATGAAATATAATTGTATTGTCACTCATGCATACGTACGACATACCATCTATATGACATTATGAGGTTTCATTCAACATCGTATCCATTCTAGAATAATTTTCATTTTATGATTTAAAATATTTATTAAAATATTGATATAATTCTGGATATGAATCTAATATTTCTTATACATAACCAAAATGACTTAGAAAATAAATCATATAAAATAAAAATAATCATCTAACCCACGAAACAATGATTCTATGTAAATATTTTTAACAAAGAAATATTATAAGATCATATATGATATCATATTTTTGTATATGTTTCATTTTTAATTTAATAAAAAATATATAATCATTATAAAGGATTTTAGAGTAACCTTGACCATGGAAATGTACAATTACAGGTTAATTTAGCAATTGCTTTATTATACGAGTTTGTTTATACATAAGTATCGACATTGCCTTATTTGTCCTCCACATCCATGTTTCATAAAAAATTATATCAAAAAATTATTAATATTTCATAGAATATGGGTTGAAGTTATTTATAACTTTTTTTTTCACTTTTTATAAAATCATTTCTGACATTTTATAAACTAGGTAAATTATTCCCTTTTTAACAAATTAAGGAAATAATGTTTTTTATCTTATACGTAAGGAGAGGTAATTTTCCACTATTGTAAAACCTACACAGATTAACATAGAATATTATATGAATATTTAAAACATTAATGTATTATTTTATAAATAAAATACTATTAAATTATTTCAATATAGAAAGAGATATTTCTCTCAAAGAGTTTTGATTCCATCTATGTGAACATCCATTATTGGATTTTAGGCTTGTATGAAGTTTATTTTTTATAATGCAATATTACATATTGTATTGAATGTGTTATGATATGTTTGAATATGGATGTTTTATTTTTACACCATTCATGGTTAATAGTTAAAGTATTGACATTTATTATGCTAATTTTATTATTAATATTTATGTTATGTTTCCGGGTTTTCATATGAGGAATGCATTGGACTTAGTAAGAGACAGGTTGAGCTCGTTATAGATTCTCGATGCGTCAGATGGTCTCATGAAAAATTTTAGTTTCTCTGAAATAGGCCTTGAAAAAAATTTATATTTAGTCTTAGAAGAAGGAATATACTATCTGGTTATGATTTTAGGTATTATACATTCCCTCGTTATGAAATTAGCTATTTATATTACATGTGATTATTTGACGTGTAGAATATCCATGTGAATAATTAAATAGAATTATTTGATTTACCATTTCCATATTATGATGAAGTTAATTTATAAATGTGTTCTTTTTTATTATTATACATTGCCTTAACTATTTATTTTTATTTATGAAAGATTCTGTTATATTTTTATCCTTATTGAGCATCTATGATCACGCATTTCTTTTGTTTTGTTTTCCCAGGATGCAATGACGTATATTATGATTATCCAGCTAGAATAGGATATGTTATCTATGTTTTTTTAAATGGTAAACAATTGTAACTCCCCAATATTTCATAGTACATTACTTCTTCAAAATAATTTAATAACTTCCACTACACGCAACAATGAGTTCAAGTGCATCAAGACATACCTAGCCATTAAAATTTTGTTATGAATTTTATTAACTAAATTTTGAATTTTATATAATACTTATAATTTTAGAATCCATATTATTAGTATCTTAGACATAATTTAAGAACAAATTCATATTTTCAGATAAAAGAAGTACATTTATGAAAATACAAATGTACCACCTTTTAATGGAGAACCATTTTAAAATCAAATATTTAGAAAATTTATGTATTCAATTTGACAAAATAAAATTCTTCTTTAGAATTGGGACATCAAAATTTACTTTGGGTAAAAGTTCGGTATTTTTGTGATAAAAATTCAATTTATGATGAATAGTGAGAAAAACTATATTTTAATTCCAAACTCCCTTTTACTCTAATTTATTTATATTGTTTGATTATTATTTTAATTAGTTTAAAATTATAATTATATTATATATTTACCATTTAAACCAATTCAGGTCATTGGATGAAATTTCACTTTGAAATTGGGCATAAATAAGTGTCAATGTTTTAACAGATATTGTTTAATAAAAATCCACTATTTGTTTTGACTATATGAATTATTTTTAAATTAATTAATGAAAATTTTATGATTTTAATTTTGTAACATAGAAATTATTTTTGAATTCAGAATATCAAATATATATTAGACTGATTTTTTGGTATATTTCTGAAAAACAGAAACTTTTTATGAATAGTGAAACCACTAAGTATTAGTTACAAAACTGACTTTTTCAGTAAAATGAAAATTTACCATCTCTATGAATTAAATTTCAAAAATACATCACACATGGTTGTTATTATTAAGTATAATTTGGTTCAATAAGATGAAAATAATTTTTGGTGGATAATAAGTTTTGACATTTATTTACCGCTGTTAAAGGTATATTTTGTAGTTTAAGGATAAAAGAATATTATAATAATTAAAAATTACCTAAACATTATCCTAACCTTATATTATAATTCATGGCCGACCATGGAATTAATTGGATCAATTTGGGGACCCCATGGAGCCACATAATAGGGACAATGACAATTTATTTTAATCAACTTAATGTAATGGCAAAATTTAAATAAGCAAATATCATCTAAAAAATAAATTTTTACATCGAGATATATAATTTATCATTTAAACTATAAATTTTAATTTGAAAGATAAAAATATTTCCTACATCATGGAATTTTGTGTATAATTTTTAGACACAATATAATTAATTTATTTACGACACAATAATGATTCAGTAATTACCGTATTAATGAAATATTAAAATAAATTATATTATAAATACACAAATAAATTTACTTTTAGTCTTTTTATGAGTTACACAAATTTTATATGTTTATATGAAATGTTATGATTTATTTAATTAACATTTTTTTGAATAAATATTGTCTTTATTATATTCACAAAAAACAAATTCCAAATAGTGTCAAAATTGACATAAAAGAGTTTTAAAAAAAATATTATTTTATTAATTGATATTCTATTCTTAAAAATCTATAGTTCAGAAAAAGGAAATATATAATGATATTTTTATAATTAATGATCCACTTGGGGTTCTCCTGGATGTTTATAGTATGTTTATTAACAATATAATATAAAAATACAAAGAGACATGGTAAATGTCAAACTAATTAACTTAGAGTTAAATCTAAATCATAAGTTTAATATAGTAACCCGAACATGTCTAAAACATATTTTTTGAGTGGTTTTTGACCCATACCCACCTTATACTATACATATATCACATTGGATCCATTAGAAACATAATATGAGTTTATGATAAAATACTATTTCATGTTTTTCTTAATTTGTCCCTCGCCCCTCTGATAAAAGGGAACTCCCACATATCTTTAATTAACCATTTAAACGCCATTTGAATGAGCCAAAACCTACCAAAATTCCATCTCTGTGGTCCTTACTTCATCCTACATGCCTTATTTTGATCATAATGCCAGCCTATGGATTACTTTTGATCAAATCAAAAGGAAGAACTCGAAGAAGAGGTAATGTTTTCACCACCCTCTTTCATGTTTTTTTCTTCCTCCACTTATATCTTCTTTGTTATTTCCATAATAAAATTATAAATCAAGTATATTATATATAATGTGATGTTATTATAAATATGGTACAACCATATTCAATATTATATCCAACCTTTGAATTAAATGTCATCATACGTGCATATGTACGGCTTACCGTCTCCATGTCGTGGTGTAATTATTATTCAATACATTATTATTTGGATGAGTATAACAATGAGAGTGGTAGATGTAAATAAAAAATATAACATGATAATTATTCTGAATATATTTTATACCATCCAATTATAAAAAAATTTAATATCAAAATAATGATATTGTCACTCGTGCGTGCATATGGAATACAGTCTCCACGAACACGATGGGATTCATCCCCCATCGTATCCATTCAAGACTAATTATCATTATATGACTATAAATAATTTAAAAAAATTTATATAATTCTGGATATGAATAAAATACAACCAATCCATAACAATCATGGCTTACATAACAAAATACATAAGGATAAAGAATTAGTTATCACATGAAACGACGATAATACTAAGACCTTATAAACAAAGCATTATTAAAAGATCATATATGATATTATAATTATGTATATGGTTCTTGCATAATTTAATAAAAATGTTTTAACTATTATACGGGAGGTTAACATACAATATAATAAATAAAAGTTCAACGTAAGGGTTAATTCACAATCTCTTTATTATCCGAGGTTGTTTTTACGTAAGTATCTATTGGGAACTCTTTATCTTCCACATCCATGTTTCTTAAAAATACCTTTCAAAACATTTTTAATATTTACTATACAATCGGTTATTTTCTTTTATACCCTTATTTGAAATTATACATTTTTTAATGGAATCATTCTATCTTTTTTCAAATAAGGTACTTTTTTACCTTTTTGACAAATTTTAGATAAGAATGCTTTTTTATCATATACGGAGGGTGCGGTTATTTTCCACTATAATAACATCATTATAGCTTCACTTACAATATTATAAAAGTATTTCTAAAATAAAGGTTTCATTTTATAATTATATGAATTTTAAATGATTTCAAAAAGGAGATATTTCTCTCAAATAGTTTTGATTTCATCCATGTCGACATCCTTTGATGGATTTTAAGCTTAATTGATGTTGATTTATTATGATACAAAACTTGCATATTGTATTAATGGGTTTGTGATAAGGTTGACTATGGATGTTTTGTTTTTATACCATTCACGGTTTATAGATAAAGTATTGACATTTGGTATTCTAGTTTAAATATGAATGTTTATGTTATGTTTAAACCTTTTCATATGAGGAATGCATTGGACATAGTAAGTGACAGGTAGAGCCCGCTATAGCTTCTCGATGCATCGGTAGGTCTGATGAGACAAACTAATGTCTTGGCATAGGGCCTTGACTATGTGGTTATGATATTCTAGCATTATGCATTCTATCATTATGAATGTGGCTTATTGATATTGCATGTTATTATTCGACTAATAGAATAACCATGTCAATAAGTAAATGGAATTATTTAATTTTATCTTATCCATATTATTCAGAATATCATGTTTAAAAGGATTTTGTTTTAGTTATACATTTCCTAAACTTTTTATGCTTATTTATGAATGCTCTCGCTATATTGTTATCCTTACTGAGTATCTGAACTCACCCATTATAGTGTTTTTTTACCAATATTTGGAATGTATGTTTTGAATGAACTTTAGGGATAGTAAGAGGGGATATGAAGACAAGGTGTTGTTGAATTTTTTTTACTTTATGATGTAATGTAAGTCTTATGAATATATCTAGTGTTTCCAAGGCTACTAAACTAATCGGCGTTTCAAGACTTGATCTTTTGTGATCATGCCAATGTTAGGTAATAATGAACCAACTCTGCGTAAATGGGGTCGGGGAGTTATAGTTGGTATCAGAGGAAGTTTAGTAATAATCATTGGAAGCTATATTTAGATAAACTCTGATTAGAGCACATATACCTAATATAGACTTTGACTATTAGTATATAACAAATTCCTAGAATTTTGGTATTATAGATATTTTGTGAGTTTTCTGAGAAATACATCCCTGTCTAGATACGATAAGGTAGAGGCGGTTGTGGTACATATGTACCAATGGGTAAATCACGAAAACACCACTTTGAACAAGACTAGAATGGGAACTGGTTCATAATTACGGGCTATACTGCACTCTTTGTTACGACACACCAATGAGATATTCTTAGGACAAAATTATAATTTTAGTTCCAAAATGTTATGATATAATATATCATATTCCATTGTGTTGAAATGGATCCTATTGTAGGAAATTATTTTTTTACCTATAATCAATATGGGATTTACCTCATTAAAAGATTGACATGGATTGTCTTTTTCTATGTAGATTGTAACTATGTTGTGACAATGAGAAATGTTATATCTATTTAACTTGACTATATGGAACAACTTATTTCTTCACCTCATTATTAATTAATGTTATAATACATCATGTGGTAGATTCCAATATATATTAATGGAATTATAAATACAATGATCTCAGAAAAATGGATTAGTTCCATGGAAAAGATATTTCTATCATTAATAAAAAAGTGTATTTATAAATATATTTATTGGAATGGATGATTATTATAGAGATATTATTTTAAAAATACATTCCTCATAAGGAACGATATGGTAAGAAAAGGAAACTCCACATTATAATATATAAGTAATAAGATTTTTTTATTAAGAGGATTTCTTTATATGATCATCAATGGATAATATATAATATATAAGTAATATATGATATAATATTTAATATTCCATTAATGGTCATATGATAATCCTCCAATGGGTATTTATCTCTCAAAAGATTTCACCATATAATTATATGGTACTATGTTCTATTACGATAGAATATTTTTAATTCAATTCAAATATTTTCAAAATAAATTAAATGAATAATATGATGATCTATAACTATGTAATAAGAAATTATATAAGATAAATAAGGGACAGATGGAATTTCCCATAGGTGAAAATTATGTAAGGAAATACATTGGTACATTCCTGAAGGGAAATGGATTTGACTTCAATTGTGGATGTGAAGGATTTTCTGAATGTGTATTTTATTTATAGATTAAATACATTAATTTATATTGATTCAAATATAAGGGGATGTGATACAATGGTAAAAAATTCCAAAATAATTATGAGAATATATCATAGAAGATTTATAGGGTTGATGGTATATCATATGTAATTAATAATACTAGGGTTGAAATCCCTTATGCAGTGAAAATAACTACATGAATTATAAAATCATTCTTTATCATACTTACAGTCACTATTTTATTATTTTCATGCATATTGAATCAGCCCATTGACACTCTACGGAAAATATTTTCAATCAATGCACCATGTAGTAAGATGGGTATTGAGTGATTTTTGTTAATATAGTCCTGAATTTATTATATAGAAACATGGTTATTAGACATATGAACTAATACTGAAATATTTTTTGTGAATTTATTTATTATTGTATGATTTATTAAATATTATAGAAAAAAATTTTAAAATATTTTTTTTCATTTACCTTAATTTCTATGGAAATAAATGTCTTTTAACATCTCTATAATTTATGGTAATGTGGTAATTTTTTACAATTATTTTATCAATCACTCACTATTAGTGTCGGGATAATCTTATTCTATTGTATGAAAATTCATTAATTTCCATCCCACATTCTTCAACGATGGGAAATCGATTATATGATATTTTATTGACCCTTACGTTTACCACAAAAAATGTTGAAGTTGATTTTTGAGGTAACAATTTTACAATGATAGTTTTTAATAGAGGTATTTTAAACTAATAAGCCCATAATGACCGATATAAAATTATATATAGAATTTTATTTGGTGGTTTAATAAAAAACCCCATGATTTTATAATGTTGGTATATTTAAATAAATATATTATCATGGATATATTCTATTACATTCAGAACCTAGTTTATGGGAATCAAGATATAGTATTGTATATTATTATTTAGACATAATATTTGTAACATTTCTATTAAATTACTAGTAATGAATTGAATTTATTTTATTATGATATATATTTTATGTTAATAATCAATATTTTTTTTTTGAAATTTTCTTTGGAAAAATGAAATAAATTTTGTGAAAATTTAATATATTTTTTATGAAAATTCATATTCTCCAAAAAAAATGTTTTACTATTTTTTTTCAGTGAATATTATAATTAATATAACGATGTTATAAAATTTTATTTTTATTAAATTTGATAAATATTTATTCATAATATCAAAATTAAATTATTGGGGTTTTTAGGGATGTATCTTAAATGAATTATTTTCATGGAACTGTGAAAAATATTTGTTTTCAAAATATTACAAATTGTTCTCATTAAATATATTAATTTAAAATAAAACATAAATTTTGGAATATATTTACTATATAATAAGTTATTTTTTATTAAAATAAAACAATAAAATTTTTAGAATCATCAATATCTTGAAATTGGAATAATTTTTTTAATTAATAAGGCATTTTGGTAAATTTCATACTGTCACTTTTTATGAGTTTGATTTTAAATTAAAATATTCAACATAATTTAATTAGTTGATGGAAAATGGATATTATATTTGGAATCATATTTTCAATTTTGATAAAAGGGAACTATTTATATAATGGAATTATGAATATTAATTATGGAAATAAATTTCATCAAAATTTACTATTAAATATTAAAAAAAAAATATTTATTACCAATTTTAGAGAATTATATAATTTATATTATTTTAAGTATATATAAGGTAACAAATATCACTCTTTTAGTTTAAGTAAGTCTAATTTTTTATGAATACAAAATAAATATGATAAATTATAAATTGTTATTTTGGAGTTAAATTTTTTTATCAAGATTATATTTTTATTGTTTAAAAATTTACCATAAATTCTTATGAAACTCTGATAGAGTATTTATAAAAAAATAAAAAATAACCATTTTTAAACTATTAAATGTATTTTAATTTTATTGAGTTAAATATTTCCTTCAAATTTATAAATAAACATGAAATATTATATTTGTGTAAAAATAATGTATTTGAATTCCATATTGGACTTCCTGTCATCATATTAAAATAAAATTAATTATGTCATATATTTATTTATTTATTTATTATGTAAATATTATTTTATCAAATAATTTAAAAAAAATCAATACTTATATAAATAATGATTATATAGTGTATAAAATTTAATCTCATAAACATTTATTATAAATATATTTCCTTATATAAAAAATTACGAACCCTTCAGGTTGAAACATTTGCATCCATAATTAAAATAAGAATTTTTTATCAATGTGGTTAAATAAGACTATAAGAATGAAAATCCAACAAATAGATACAAAAAATTCATTAAACATGAGGATTTGAAGAATATACAATCTTAACAATGAATTTATTTCTAAATTATTCTATTTTAACATTAATATTATTTTATCATATTTAATTTTTTATTTAATTTCATTTCTGTCCATTCATTAACAATAAAAAGGTACCACAAAAAATTTTTTCATTAAACCAACTAATGATTTCTATCCCTGCCCAACTAGGAATAAAAATGTTCTCAATATACATATTACTATTCACCATGGATTATAATCAAGAAAATACCAGCCTTAGCTTCCATTATTGAAAATAAAAAGGAGGTTATTTCAAGTATATGTATTCATCTTGACATATTCTGTTAATATTATTTCATCTAATAATTCTTCTAAACTATTGTAACCATAACAATAATTCTGTATAATAAATATAATAATATTATAATAATATTATTGTAGAACTATATTCAATACCATTTAAATCAAAGAAAATAGAAAATAATGATTATAAATATGTCCCACTAACCATCACCACATTGTAGTGTAACTCATTTTAATTACAATTTTAGATGAGTAAAGTCAAGGACTTTATATTGGTTTCTCTATTTTAAATTTTGGTCTAAATAACTAAATTATTGTTAATGTAAGGTTTATCAGATGTTTGATGGGGTTTAGGGATATTCTAAATTCTTTAGGTCATGAATGAAATGTAATTTTAGTTATATAGATCATGTTGCATAGTTGGAACACAATTATAGACAATTGTGCTAAAAAACTATACTAGCCAAATGAAGGGGTTCATGGTTTATAAGACCATGAAATGTGGATATCTATAATCATGTGGTCATGGACATTGACATTTTGAATAGAAGGGACATGGATTTCCCTACTGTATGGAGCTCCCCATAAAACCGTGCGGGCTCAACCGCTCATGTGAAGTAGATCTCATATTGTTTTTGCATTGGTTGGAATAATATACAGAGAGATATTGTTTCCCATAAAAAGAGAAGAAGTATTGATCATTCCATATGTATTATTAGTATGGAATCTGATTTTTCATACTCCTACTCCTTACATCACCCCTATTGAAGAACAACAACCACCAAATTATTATATGGGTGGTTCACCTTGGGTTATAGGATGTTTGGTGTAATGTTGGTTACATATTGAAGCACCGGTTTAGGCAAACCATATTTTTTCGTCTATTTTACAAATTATGGATTGATGATATGTTCATATTATTATAACTCCCTAAAACGATATTTTTCATTTCAATCATATATTGTGGATTCATTGGGTTATTAAATATGGATATATAGAATGGGTTAAGGGTGTGTTCCTCATCAGATTCAAGGTAGGTGGTCACAAGTTATATACCATGTTGTTGTTACAAATGTTTTCATGTATGGACATTTTCATGGTTTTATCTCATTTTTATTTTGGTTCCATTGATATGGATTCCTAAAATGGTAGAGTAGAAGAATAAATGAACCCCTCATAATCCATGTGGGAAGGATTGAGGAAGATATGGAACTTTTAGGGCCACCCATAGGGTACATATACATTCCCAATCATAGAGAATTGTAGTCCCAATCTTGGAATTGAATTGTGTTTAAATAGATCTTATGATGAGAGTAATGAAATTTTATTTAAAAAATAATTGGAAGTAATTGGCATTGATAATAAGTAATTTACATTGAATAAGGGGCTATTTGGCATAATGTGTAATGTAGACAAATGGAACAGTGTGAATGATATAAATGAAATTTGAAATTGTAATTAAAATTATTTTGTGTTTTATGCATTATTAAATTTTTAATGTGAAAATGGATTAATTCATGGGTAATTAATAACATATCAAATGGGATAATGTATGGGAATTTTCAACTATGCAAAATTTGATAATGTATGAGAATTTTGGGATTTATAAAATGGGATAACATATGGAAAATATAGAATATGTGAAATGGGTAATGGGGTGGAAAGGGAAATGGGTTAAAGGGGTTATGCTATGTAAATGGCGAATGTGTTAATGGGTTTAAGAATAAGAATGGTTTATGTGTTAAATTTTATATAATATTTGTGGCCATGTGTTTTGATTATTAATGGTTCGTGATATGGAATATGTTTTAGAGGATAAATATGAATTTTAAAATGGCTCTATTATTGTTGGGTATTTTACTTGATGATTTGTAACACCCCAAACATTCACATTACTATTCACTTTTAATAATAAAATATCGTGTGATGTATGAAACAATGAGTTCAAGTGGACCATGACCTATCTAAACAGCCATTTAAAAAGTGGTTATGAATTTTAATAACCACAATTTAAATATTTTATATATCCAATAAAAATTTAACATCCATTATTCCTTTTCTAAGACATAATACGAAGACAAATTCAAATTTTCATTAAAAGAAGTATTTTTCAAAAAAATACAGTTTTCCACCTTTTAGTGGAGCACTATTTTTAAATCCAAAATTTGAAACATTTATATATTAAATTTCATGAAATGAAATACTTCTTCATATTCGGGAAATCAAAATTTACTATTGGTATGTTTTGGTAATTTTTCTGAAAAAGTTCATTTTTAATGAATTGTAAAAAATATCGTATTTTAATTCAAAACGTCATTATCAAAAATTTATTAAAATTAATTTGATTATTAATTAAATTTTGTTTAACATGTAATTGGATTATATTTTTACAATTTAATCCAATGTTGGTCATTGGATGTAATTTAAATTCTCAATTGTAAATAATCAAATATCAATCTTTTGATAATTATTATTTCTTAAAAACACTTTTGATTTTTAAAATGGTAATTAATTTTAATTTAATTTAAGAAACATCTCTGTTTGGAATTTAGAAAAATTAATTCCATATTTGGAATCAATAGGCACAAATTGTGTAAATATGTAACTTTTAATATGCATTATGAATATTTAATTCATTAAGTATTATCATTACCATGGTTACAGGGTGAATCTGGAAAATAAGGGTAAAAATTAATATTATAATAATATTAAACTTTCCTAACACCTGCCGAAAACCTATTTTCTGTTACATATCCATCCATGGGAGTCCTCGTGTCTATTTTTTGAACCCATGGAGGCAATTTTATATGAAAATGACACCATATGTAAATTAATTTACAGTTACGGAAAATATATCATAAACATATATCCTAGGTAAATAAAATTTATATGAGGGTATATAATTGATCTCCTGACTATAAATATTCATTATAAAGCTATGAATATTTCCTACATAATGATATTTTATTTTTTATTTTTTGACATTATATATTTATATTTATTTATACCAGAATAATGATGAAGTATTTTCATTATTAAAGAAAGTATCAATTAAATGATATTTTCATTATTAAAATAAATTTATTTTGAAATTTTTTATGACATACACGATTTTTATGGATAATTATGTGTTTTTACCTTCTATTTAATGATTTTTTTTGAAACAATATTTTTTTAGATTCTTTTAAAATCACTATATGAATAATATACAATTTGACATTAATGAGTTTTTTTAAAAAAAATATTTTATAAAATTATAAATTAATTCTAAAAATATAATATATATCCAACTGAAATATAAGAATTTTTAAATTTCATTAATGATCCATTTTTGGGTCTCTAGAAATTTCATAGCAAATATATTAACCATATAGTATGAATATATAAGAGGACATGGTAATTATTTAATTAGGTAACTAATGATTAATGTTAGGATATAAGGATTAAAAAATATCTAAAACCTCTCCAATTCCTACTGGATGATTTTATTTCGAGTAATATTCACCTTATATTATAATATATTTACTTTTTGGGGCTTTTTAAATATAATCACATTTTATAATATTATAATACATTCATGAATTCCTAAATAGACACCCCCTTATAAAAAGCTATCACCTCTATCCCATTACAAAAAACTATCATGCCATTTGGACCGTCCAAACTCTACCAAAATAATCTCGCAACATGCCTTTATTCCTCCTAGAAGTCATACCATAGGCATAAGAAAATTTAATAAATCTCATTGGTTCAATCCAAAGGGAGATACTCGATTTAAAGGTAACAACTTCTCTCGTGTTCATTTATTTTAATTTTCCTTCTCCATTCCCTATGATCATCTTATTATTTATTTACATAAAAACACCAGTATCAAAAATTAACTATGTTATATTTATTAGAATTATTCGAACTAAACTTACACACACCTTTATATATTGGTAATATAACATATTGTTTCTGTTGATTGTGAACTATTTCCTCACGAAACGCTGATTGTTGAATTATCTCCTACCGCCTCTCATGGTAGATATTATGATTTCACTATAATTATATATGATATTTATGATATTTATTTAATCTATATTCTTATGTAATTCACATTTATAACATTTTTTATTCCTTTCACAGTGTATCAATATAATAATTTCATTTGAGGAAGTGTAGACTATCGCCCCCTAAATGTGATATGACTCATTCATGCCATACATGGAACATATAAAATATGGAATTAATGAAATTTTTTAACATATATAAAATTCGTTATTATATTTTAATTATAATATACCAATGTTTCATTTTTTTTATTCCCTTGAATATGAAATATAATTTTATTGTCGCTCGTGCGTACGTACGACATACCAACTTTACGACGTTATGAGGATTCATTCAGCATCGTATCCATTAAAGAATAATTTTCATTTGATGATTAAAAATATTGTTTAAAATCTTGATATAATTCTGGATATGAGTCAAATAATTCCTATACATAACCAAAATGACTTATGTAATAAAACATATAAAATAAAATGGATCTACTAACTCCCGAAATAATGAATCTATGTAAATATTTTTAACAATGAAATATTATAATATCATATATGATATCATATTTTTGTATTTGATTCATCTTTCATTTAATAAAAATAATATCATCATTATACAGGATTTTATCGTACCCTTTACCATTGGAATTTACAAGTTACGTGTTTATTTTGTAATCTATTTATTATACGATGTTTTTTATACGTATGTATATACATGGACTTGTTTATCATTCACATCCATGATTCTTAAAAAATTATTTCAATTTTTTTAATATTTTCTACAATATGGGTTAATGTAATTTATACCCTTTTTTGACTTTTTATAAAATGGTTTCCAATGTTTTAAAAACAAAGGAAATTATTCCCTTTTTAACAAATTATGGAAAGAATTTTTTTTTTCTTATACGTCTGGAGAGCCAATTTTCCACTCTTATAAAACCTTCAATAATTCACTTATAATATTATAATAATTTTATTAAATTTAAATTTCTATTTTATAAATAAAATACTTTTAAATTATTTTAATATAGAAAATGATATATCTCTCAAAGTGTTTTGATTCCATCCATGTCAACATACTTTATTGGATTTTAGGCTTGTATAAAGTTTATTTTTTATAATGCAATATTACATATTGTATTGAATGTGTTATGATATGTTTGAATATGGATGTTCTATTTTTATACCATTCATGGTTAATAGTTGATGTATTGACAATTATTATGATATTTTTAATACGAATATCGATGTTATGTTTTAGGATTTTTATATATGGAATTCATTGGACTTAGTAAGTGACAAGTGGAGCCCGCCACAGCTTCTCGATGCATCAGATGGTCTCATGAGAAATATTAGTCTCATGGACCTAGGTCTTGACAAGAATTTATTTTTAGTTTTTGAAGGAGGAATTGATTATGTGGTTATGATGCCAGGCATTATACATTCCCTCATTATGAAATTAGCTATTGATGTTACATGTGATTATTTGACGTGTATAATATCCATGTGAATAATGAAATGAAATTATTTGATTTACCATTTCCATATAATGATGAAGTTTATTTTCAAATTTCTTCTGTTTTAGTCTTTTACATATCCTTTAATATTTATTCTAATTTATGATAGATATTGCTATATTTTTATCCATATCGAGCATCTATGATCACCACATTGTTATGTTTTATTATTTCCAAGATGCGATGAAGTATATTATGATTAACCATCTGGAATAGTATATATTATCTGAGTTTGATTAAAATGGACACAATTGTAACACCCCATGATTTCATAGTACGTTTTTTCTTCAAAGTAATTCAGTAACTTCCACTATACGCAACACCAAGTTCAAGCGCATCATAACATACCTAGACGTTTAAAAGTGGTTATGAATAGTACTGACTAAATTATTAATTTTATATAATAATTATAATTTTATAATCTATATTATGAGTTTCTTAGACTTAATATAAGAACAAATTCATTTTTTCAGATAAAAGAAGTATTTTTCAATAAACGAAAATTTACCATATTTTAATAGAGAACCCTTTTTAAATAAATTCTTTGAAACATTTATATATTAAATTTGAAAAAATAAAACTATTCATTAGAATTGGGACATCATAATTTACTTTAGGTAAAAGTTCGGTATTTTTCTGATAAAAATTCACTTTATGATGAATAGTAAAAAATACTGTATTTTAATTCAAAACAACATTTTAATATAAATTATTTATATTGTTAGTATATCTTTTTAAATGTATTAAACGTTAAAATAGATTATATTTTCACCATATAAACCAATGTAGGTCATTGGATGAAATTTCACTTTGAAATTGTGAATAAACAAGTCTCAATATTTTAACAACTATTGTTTCTTAAAAACCCTCTATTTTTTTCACAATGAAAATTAAGTTTAAATTAATTAATGAAACTTATATGATTTTAAAATTTTAAACTAGAAATAATTTTTGAATTCAAAATATCAAATATATATTAGACTGAATTTTTGGTAATTTTCTGAAAATCTTCAATTTTTTATGAATAGTGAAACGAATAAGTATTAGTTAAAAAACCAACTTTTTCATTAAAAAGAAATTTTACCACTTCTATGAATTGAATTTCAAAAATCTGATATAAATGGTTGTTATTATTAAGTAAAATTTGGTTCAATAAGATGAAAATATTTTTTGCTGAATAGTCACTTTTGACTTTTATTTACCGCGGCTAAAGGTAAGTATAGTAGTTTAAGGTTAAAAGAATATTATAATAATTAAAAATTACCAAAACAGATGTCCTAAATTTTTTTTTATGAGTCATGGACGACCATGTGCATATTTGGGTCAATTTTGGGACCCCATGGATCCACTTAAGAGGGATAATAGAACTTTATTTTAATTAACTAAAAGTAATGGAAAAAATGAAATAAGCCAATATCTTGTAAAAAATAAATTTTTACATGGAGATATTTATGTTATCATTTCAACTATAAAAATTATTTGGAATGATAAAAATATTTCGTACATTATGGTATTTTTTGTATTATTTTTAGACACAATATATATTAATATATTTACGAGACAATAATGATGCATTAATTACCATATTAATGATATATTAAAATAATTGATATTATAAATACCCAAATAAATGAAATTTTAGCCTTTCTATGAATTCCACAAAAATTATAAGTTAAAATGACATGTTAGGATTTATTTAATATACATTTTTATAAGTAATCATGCTGTTATGTGTTTCGAAAAAAAAACAAATTCCAAAAAGTGCCAAAATTGACATAAAAGAGTTCTTAAAAAAATTTATATTATTAATAGATATTTTATTCATAAAAATCTAATATTGGGAAAAAGTACCTATATAATGATAATTTTATAATTAATGAACCACATGGGGTTCATCTGGATGATTGTAGTAACTTTATTAACCATATAATATAAAAATATAAAGAGACATGGTAAATGTCAAACTAATTAACTAAGAGTTAAATCTAAATGATAAGGTTAATATAGTTACCCAAACCTGTCTAAAACGTTTTGGTTGAGATTTTTTTATACCCATACCCACCTTATAATCTAAATAAATCACATTGGATCCATTAGATATAGAATATGAATTTATTATAAAATACTATTTCATGCTTTTACTAAGTTTCCCCTCGTCCCTCTTATAAAAGGGAACTCACCCTTCTGATTAATTCACACATTCAAATCCATTTGTATCAGACATACCCTTAATAAATACCATTTCTACTGTCCTAAATTCTTCATATATTCCTTATATTTATCAACAATCCAACTAATGGAGTCCTTTTGATCAAATCAAAAGGAAAAACCCGAAGAAGAGGTAATGTTTTCACCACCCTCTTTCATGTTCCTTTCTTCTTCCACTTCTATCTTCTTTGTTATTTCCATTATAATATAAAGAATCTAGTATCATCTATATACTATGATATTATTATAAATATGGTATTACAATACTCAGTATTATATCCATCCTTTGAATGACATGTCACCATACGTGTGTACAGACGGCTTACCATCTCCACATCGTGGTGTGATTGTTATTCAATAAATTATTATTTGGATGGGTATAATAATGAGTATAACTTATGTAAATAATATATATATCATTATAATTATTCTGTATATATGATATAATATCCAATTATATATAATTTTCAAATCAAAAAAATGATATTGTCGCTCGTGCGTAAGTAGGGAATATCGTCTCCACGAACACGATGGGATTCATTCCACATCGTATCAATTCAAGACTAATTATCATTAGAGGACTCTAAATAATGTTTAAATAATTTATATCATTATTTATATGAATTAGATAAAACTTATCCATAAACGACATGGCTTACATAACAAAATATATAAGGTGAACGAATCATTTATCACTTGAAACGACGATAATACAAAAAAATTATAAACCAAGCATTATTAAAAGATCATATATGATATCATAATTATGTATATGGTTCTTGTATAATTTAATAACAATGTTTTTACTATTATACATGTGGTTAACATACCATAGACTAAGGAAATGTAAATGGTAAGGGTTAATTCACAATCTCTTTATTATCAGATGTTGTTTTTACGTAAGTATCTATTTGGACCTCTATATCATCCACATCAATATTTCATAAAAATGTCTTTCAAAACATTTTTAATTTTTAATAGACAATGGGTTATTGTCATTTTTAACCTTATTTGATCTTATATATTTTTAAAAGGAATCTTTCCGTCGTTTTCTAAAAAATGTACCTTTTGACCTTTTCGAAAAATTTAATGTAAGAATGTTTTTTAACTTATACGGTGGGTGCAGCTATTTTCTGCGTTATAACATCGCAGAAGGTTCCCTTAAAATATTTTAAGAGTATTTTAAAGAAAAAGGTTTTTTTTATAATTATATGACTTTTAATTGATTTAAAAAATATATATTTCTCTTAAATATTTTTGATTTCATCCATGTCAACATCCTTTGCAAGATATTAAGCTTATTTGAAGTTGATTTGTTATGATACAAAAGTTGCATATTGTATTAACGGTTTTGTGATATGTTTGACTGTGGATGTGTTATTTTTATACCATTCACGTTTTATAGATAATTTATTGACATTTATTATTATAGTTTTTATACGAATGTTTATGTTATGTTTAAACCTTTTCATGTGAGGAATGCATTGGACATAGTATGTGAAAGGTGGAGACCGCTATATCTCCTTGATGTATCAGTATGTCACATGGGACAAACTAGTGTCTTGGAACAAGGCCTTGATAAAATCTTATTGGTAGTCTTGGCGTAAGGCCTTGACTATGTGGTTATGATAGTCTGGCATTATGCATTCCATAATTATGAATGTGGCTTACTGATATTGCATGTGATTATTCAACTATTAGAATATCCATGTCATTATGTAAGTGGAATTATTTCATTTCATCTTTTCCATATTATTCTGAAGATCAAGTTTGAAAGGCTTTTTTTAGTTATATGTTGCCTTAAATGTTTATTCTTATTTATGAATGTTCCAGCTATATTGTTGTCCTTACTGAGCATCTGAAGTCACCCATTTCAAAGTTTTATTTTTTCCAGGATGTGAAGAAGTATTTTATGAATGACCAGTAGGGATTGTATGAGGGGATATGAAGAAATGATGTTGTCGTATTTTTCATTACATTATGATGTAATGTAAGAATTATGAATATATCTAATGTTTCCATGGCTACTAAACTAATCGTTCTTTCGAGACTTGATCTTTTGTGATCATGACAATGTTATGTAATAATGCACCAACTCTGGGTAACTGGGGTCTGGGAGTTACAGTTGTTATCAGAAGAAGTTTAGTAATAAACATTAGAAGCTTGATTTAGATAAACTATTATTAGAGCATATAGACCTAAGATATAATTTGAGGATTAGTATAGAAGAACATCCTAGAATTTTGGTATTGTAGAGATTTTCTGAGTTTTCTGAGCAATACATCACTATCTGTATATGAGAGGGATGAGGTGGCTCTGGTACATATGAACCTAGGGGTAAAACCCGAATACAATGCTTTGAGCTATACTCGAACGGGAACTGGTGCACGACAACGGGCCTTGCTGCACTATTGGTTACAACACTACTGGGGGAGATTATTTGGATAATCCTCATTTTTTACAAACCATTATGAAGGGTTTATATGTATATACATCCCCAAAGAAAACATTTTTATGATTATGGATTATATCCATAAACTGTTCAATTTGAAATAGGTATTTTAAAAATTTGAAATTATTCATTGCGATTCATAAACTGACATAGTATATGCCATTGTATAGAAATGGAGCCCAATAGAAGGAATGAGAACTCCAGCAATACGTATTATCAAAAGAGTAAGAATAATCATATCTTTCTTGTTATTAAGAAAAAATTTTGAAATGAAATTGTCTCCCATGCATTCTCATCATATGAGAACATAGTATCATGTGTTAATAAGATACGTAAATAATTCTCAGAGTCCTATGGATTTGATGGGAAGTAAGAGAAGAAAAGTATGGAAGAGATAAAGAAGGATAAAGGGAAGAAGGTAAAGAAGGATTTTCCCATATGTGATAAGTGTGGGAAGCAACTCCCTGTAACATGCCTGAAAGGAATGCGAGTTAGTTATAAGTGTGGAGAAAAAGGACACCTAGTACGTGACAGTAAGTGTATGAAAAATATTTCAAATGTACAATGCTTCATCTGTAAGGAGTTGGGACACTGCGTGAATCAATGTCTAAATCGTCAGAGTATACCTCGATTGATACTACTAGATAATAATCAAGTTATAATATAACCGATGGTAAAATGGAATGATTAGATTTATTGTGACGTTATTAATTTACTGTGTCATTTGGTATTGTATTAATGATATACATGTTATATGAATTATGGAAATAAATAAGGATTGTACTGTAGTACTATTTCGTTGAGGATTTGAGATTTTATGGTACTAAGAAACGTTACTCAACGATGAGTTAATTTTTTTGGAAATAACATGATTGAGGAATAGATAATCATTAATATGTTCCTAATATTGAGTGACTAATTTTGGAATAAGATATGGTTGATTCAGATAAAATATTTTTGATATTATTGACTACCTTGAAACTGATTAATGATTTGTATATTCCCTCATTATTGGTGGTTACATGATTTTTGGATGGAAGAATTATATCCAGTATTATATAAGGAATAAGGGATCATGAATGTAATAAATAAGTTTTTATGGTAATTTTGGATGTTTTAGTGTATTAAAAGAATATATGTTTAATGTGTTCACAATTTTTTACATGAAAAAATGGATCTTCTTTTGTTTACCTTCATTATAAATTTTTGGAATGTGAGTTTGGACAAAAGTATTTTGGATAATTATAAAGGATGGAATCTATTAAGATTGATATTTGATACTATTTTTCTGGTTAAATAATTTCTAAAATTTTTTTTTGGATTGTTATAAAAAGGACAACCCAGAGGTCCGGGACAATCTGTCATGTCTGGCAAGACAGCGAGACTTGAACCCATAACCGAAGGGCGACAATAGTTCATCACCCACCACTATCCTATGTGATGTCCTGTATAGAATAATGAATTTATTTAAAAGGTCTGATATATTATTTATAAATTCATTTTTGGTACCCTATACGATTACGATAAATAGAATATTTTTAAGTTCTATTATCTTTTAGAGTGAACGATGAATTTGTGGTAGAAATTAGTTAAAAGATATAACTCTATATGTAAATTATAATTTTTTCTATTATTCAATAAAAAAAATTAATCCTTAAACATTGGGAATGGAACTTAAAACAAAAAATTTATTACCATAATACGTTATGTTTTTTTGAACTGATGATATTTTAAATCATCATAGATTTATGGATTTGAGGCCTTCAATTTTACATTAGTTTGTGATTAATGACCTCAATCACACCCAATAAATAATTATGTCTTCCCTCTAATTATGTGTCTCTAAATTCCACCAATGTTCTCCTAATTGAGATCATAATTTGTTGGTGACTATTCATTTAACATTCCCTCTTATTAAGACAAAATATTATTATCCCAATTTTTGTTGTGGGTATTCCACAAAGGTAATTTCTATTTTTAACCTATTATATTCAAAGAACAATTTCAAATTTAGGGGATGAAATATATTTATGGAGGGGATAATTTAACAGCGCAAGATTTTATTGTATGTTAATTTTTATTATACTTAAATAACTTCCACTACACACAACACCAACTTCAAGCACATCATGACCTACATAGCCATTCAAAAGTGGTTATGAATAGTATTAACTAAATTTTGAATTTTATATAATTCTTATAATTTTAGAATCCTTATTATGAGTTTCATAGACATAATATATGAACAAATTCATTTTTTCAGATAAAAGTAGTATTTTAAAAAAAAATCAAATTTACCACCTTTTAATGGAGAACCCTTTTTAAACAAATAATTGAAACATTTATATATTCAATTTTACAAAATGAAATTATTATTTAGATTCGGGACATCGAAATTAACTTTGGGTAAAAAATTGGTATTTTGTTTGATAAAAATAAATTTTTTGATAAATAGTGAAAAATACTGTATTTTAATTCAAAGCACAATTTTAATATAACTTGTTTACAAGGATATATTACCTTTTTAAATGGTCCAAAATTTTAATTCGATTATATTTTTACCATTTAATACAATTCAGGTCATTGGAATAAATTTCACTTTGAAATCGGGCATAAACAAGTGTTAATCTTTTAACATATATTGTTTCTTAAAAAGCAGCTAGTTTATTGACAAAGAGAATGAATTTATAATTAATTAATGAAAATTATATGTTTTGATTTTTTAAACTAGAAATCATTTTTTAATTTATAATATCAAATATATCTTAGACTGAATTTTTGGTGTTTTTCTGAAAAACATCAATTTTTGATGAATATTGAAAACACTAAGTAGTAGTTAAAAAAATGAATTTTTCATTAAAATGAAATTTTACCGCTTCTGTGAATTGAATTTAAAAAATCATACTTACATGGTTTTTATTAGTAAGTAAAATTTGGTTCAATAAGAAGAAAATAACTTTTGGTGAATTGAATCTTTTGGCTTTTATTTACCGCGGTTAAAGGTAAATAGGGTAGTTTAAGGATAAAAAATATTATAATAATTGAAAATTACCTTTTACACTTATCCCAACCTTATTGGATAAATAATGGCCTACCATGGAAATCTTGGAGTCAATTTGGTTACCCCATGAAGACACTAATGTGGGATAGTGACACTTTATTTTAATTAACATAAAGTAAAGGAAATAATGAAATAAGCCAATATCTTTTAGAAAATTAATTTTTACATGGTGTTATTTAAGATTTAGTTTCGAAGATTAATATGAATTGGAAAGATAAAATGATTTAATACATCATGGTATTTTATTTATAATTTTTAGACACCATATAAATTAATTTATTTATGACACAATAATGATGTTGTAATTAACGTATTATTGAAATATTAAAATAATTGATATTATAAATACCAAAATAAATGTAATTTGAGACATTTTATGAATTACACTAATTTTATCAGTTAATATTACATGTTTTTATTGATTAAATTAACATTTATCCAAGTAATAATTCTGGTATGATTTTCACAAATATCAAATTCCAAATAGTGTCAAATTTGTCATAAAATTGTTTTAAAAACAAATATTATATTATTAATTGATATTATATTCCTAAAAATATAAGGATAGACCAAAAGTATTATATAATTATATTTTTATCATTAATTAACCACTTTGGTTTCTCTTTAATGTTTATAAAATGTTTATTAAACATATAATATAAATATACAAAGAGACATGGTAAATGTGAAACTAATTAACTAAGAGTTTGATCTAAAATATATGTTTAATATAGTGACCCAAACCTATCTAAAACCTATAAGTTTAGTTTTTTTTGACCCATACCCACGTTTTCCTATAAATAAATAAATTTGGTTCCATTAGAAACCGAATATGAATTTATAATAAAATAATATTTCTAGCATTTTCATAAGGTTCCCCTCAACCCTCTTTTAAAAGGGAACCCACCTTCTTTTTATGTCACATCTTCAAAGCCATTTGGGTTGGCCAAAATCTGCCCAAATACCCCCTATACTGTCCCCAATTCATCCTAGAGGCCATATTTTGATCATAAAGACAACTAATGGAGTCTTTTTGATCACATCAAAAGGAAGAACCCGCAAAAGATGTAATGTTTTAACGACACTCTTTCAAGTTCGTTTTTTCTTCCTCCTATTCATTCATTGTTATTTACATTCTAAAAGAAACATCTCTAGTATCTTATATATACTATGATGTTATTATAAATAATGTACATCAATATTCAGTGTTCTACCCATCCCTTGAATGACATGTCACTATATGTGCGTACGTATGACTTACCGTCTCCATGTCGTGGTGTAATTGTAATTCAATACATTATTTTTTGGATGGGTATAATAATGATTATAACCTATGTAAATAATAATTATAACATGATAATGATTATATATACATGATATACAATACAATTATATATAATATTTTAATATCAATAGAATGATATTATCACTCGTGCATACGTACATAATATCGTCTCCATGAACGCGATGAGATTCAGTTTGCATCATATCCATTCAATACTAATATTCATTATATTACTAACAATAATGTTTAAAAAACTAATATTATTCTACATTTGAATAAGATACAAACAATCTATAACAAACATGGATTACGTAACCAAATATATAAGGGGAACGAATCAGTTATCACCTGAAATGATGATAATTCTAAAATATTATAAAAAAGCATTATTAAAAGAATATATATGTTATCATAATTATGTATATTGTTATTATATAAATTAATAACAATTTTTTAACTATTACACATGAGTATTACATACCATCTAAAAATGAAAAGTACAAGGTAAGGGTTAATTCACAATATCTTTATAATCTGAGGTTATATTTACGTAAGCATATTTTGGGTCCTCTTTATCATCCATATCCAAGTTTCATAAAAATGTCTTTCAATTCATTATTTCTATTTAATAGACAACATGTTAAAGTAATTTATACCTATTTTTGACCATATAAATTTTTGAATGGAATCATTCCGCCATTTTCCAAACAAGATACATTCTGACCTTTTCAGCAAATTTATTGTAAGAATGGTTTTTTCAGTTATATGGTGGGTGAATCTCTTTTCTGTCATTATAACATCATCGAAGATTACCTTACATGATTATTAGAGTATTTTAAAAATAAAGGTTTTATTTTATAATTATGAGACTTTTATATGATTTCAAAAAAGAGTTATTTCTCTCAATTAGTTTTGATTTCAACCATGTCAACATCATTTGTTGGATTTTAAGCCTATTTGATGTTAATTTATTATGATTCTAAACTTCCATATTTTATTATTGGTTTTGTGATATGTCTGACTATGGATTTGTTATTTTAATTCAATTCACGGTTCATGGATAAATTATTTACATTTTGAATGCTAGTTTTAATACAAAAGTTTATGTTATTCTTAAACCTTTACATATGAGGAATGCATTGGCCTTATTAAGTGACAGGTGGAGCCCGATACAGCTCATCGATGCATTGGTAGGTCTCAAATGAAAAACTAGTGTCTTGTAATTAAGCCCTGACAAAATAATATTTGTCGTCTTGGCACAAGGCCTTGACTATGTGGTTATGATAGTATGACATTATGCATTCCATAATTATGAATGTGGATTATTGATATGGCATGTGATTATTCGACTAGTAGAATATCCATTTTAATAAGTAAATGGAATTATTTAATTTTATCTTATACATATTATGAAGAAGTTCATGTTTAAAAGGATTTTTTTCTAGTTATACATTGCCTTAACGGTTTATGATTATTTATGAACATTTCCTATATATTGTTATCCTTAATGTGCATCTGATCTCACCCCTTTAAATTTTTTGTTTTTCCCAGGATGTGAAGATGTATTTTATGAGTGATCAGTATGGATATGATAATGGGATATGAAGACAAGATGGTGTAGATTTATTTACTTTGTTATGTAATGTAATAATTTTGAAGATATATAGTGTTTCCAAGGCTACTAAACTAATCAGTCTTTCGAGACTTGAACTTTTGTGATCATAGAAACATTATGTAATAATGCACAAACCCAGGGTAACTGGGGTCGGGGCATTACAAAATGTTTTTTTCCTTTTCATTATGTAAAGTAAAATTATCTATATATCTAGTACTTCCACGACTACTAAACTGATCATTATTCTATGACATATTTAATTATATCATTCCAATGTTATGTAATAATGCACCGACTCTAGGTATCTGGGGTTATAGTGTTGTTATAGTTGGTATCAGAGATAGTTTAGTACAAACCATGGAAACTATATTTAGAAAAACAATGATTAGAAAACATTACCCTAACATTGACTTTGAGGATTAGTATAAAATCAATCCAAATAATATATTAGTGTAGATATTAGTTTGGTTTTCCAGAAAATACATCCCTATCTATATACGAGTTGGTAGAGTCGGCTCTATAATAGTTGTATCTAGGGGTAAAACCCAAAACACCTCTTTGAGCTAGACTTGAACGAAAAATGGTACACGGCAATGGATCTTGCTGCACACTTGGTTACGATACTCTATGGGTTATACTAAAGACAACTCACATTTTCTTTACAAACAATTATGAAGGATTTATGAGTAAATAATTTTCCAAATAAATTATTTTATGATTATGGATTATAAGAATTAAATATTTAATTTATGTAACGTATTTTACCCAATTGAAATTTTGAACTGCAATTCATAAACTAATATAGTGGATGCCATTGTTTCGAAATATTGACTAGTTTAAGGAATGGAAACCACATCAATAAACATATTCCATGTATGGATTTCCTACCTAGTGAATATAATTATTGTGGAGATGGTGATACATCTGGTTTTGATTATCTTATAACCATAATGGGACAAATAAACCATGTTATAGATAATAACAATACTCGTATAGAGCACCATGAAACACATCTTGGAGGATCAATGTTAGAATGCTTCTTGAGGAAACAAAAACCATAATTCATTGGGATTACAATTCCATTTGTAGCTGAATAATGGACAAGGTCTATATATAAAATATTTAATGCTTTAGGGATTAGCGTAAGAGAAAATTATGTTAGGGAAGTTTATCTCCTCCCAGTAGATATATATAAGTGGTGGTCATTATATAAAAACACAAGGGACAATGAAGAAGTATCAAATATGGAATAGAGGTTGTTTAAAGATATTTTCTATGAAAAATAATTTCCTCGTGAACATCGAGCAGATATGGATAGACAATTTCTGAGTCTGAGGAAAAAGGAGGATGAGAATGTCATAGTGTTTGAGACTAAGATTACAAGTTTATCAAAGAATGATATATAATATATACATAATAGAAAATGTAATATTAATCAATTCATTGATGGCATAAAAACATTTTCTCTTAGAGCATTAGTCTCACAATGTTTCTCATCAAACAATGATATATTATCATGTACTATCAAGATAGAAAATGAATTCTGTAAGTCGAGTGACATTAATGTAATGAAAGAGAAGAAGAGAACAGTGGAGAAATAGATAGATAAAAGGAAAAACTGAATGAAGGGTTTCCCATTATTTGATAATAGTGGAATGAAACACACGGGTACATTCCTGAATGGAATAGGAGTTCGTTAAAAATGTGGAGAAAATGGTCATAATGCTTGTAATTTCATGGGTAAGAAATAGGCAATCAATGTTGAATGTTATAATTGTAGGGAAGTGGGGCATTATGATAATTTATTTCATCAACTCCATGGAAACATATCTCATAAAAGGACAAGGGATCAAGGCCATGAATATTATTTATCTGTAGTTTCAGTGGAATAATTAATGTATTTGTGTTTTTGGATTCAATAATTATATTTGGGTTATAAGAAGAATTTGATATAAATAAGGATTGTACTGTTGTACCTTTTTCCATTATGTTATTATTTTTATTAGGTTAATAATATTTTTAGTATGTGACAATAAGAACAACTTTATGTCATTTGGGGAATATGATGTTACAATTGTTTTTTGGAATTTAGAGACCTTTTAGAGGGAGTTTGGACAGAAGTAATTTGGACAAGTATAATGGTTGGAATGGATAAATTTGAACGTTGATTAATATTTTTTAAGGTTAAAACATTTCTTAATATTTTTTTTGGACAACCCGGAGGTCATGCGACTACCCATTGTGTCTGGAAAGGACGTGAGACATGAACATGCAATCGAAGGGTTATAAGGGTGCATCGGCGTCCATTGGCCAACATGATGTCTTGGTTTGTATAATGTATTTTTTTAATGGTCTCACATATGAATTATAAATTAATTTTTTAGAACCATATACTATTAGGATAAATAGAATATTTTTTAGGTAAATTATCTTATAGAGTGAAAAATTACTTTTTGGTAGAAATTAGTTAAAGGATTGAACTCTACTTTTTAGTCATACTTTTTTTTCTTATTCTATGATGAAATTTATTCTTAAACATTAGGGGAGGGATCTTAAAAAAATTATTGTAATATTTAATTTTTTGTTCAACTTGTGATATTTAAAATCAAAATAGATTTCTGGAGTTCAGGCCATAAATTATACTTTTATTGTTCTATTAGATCTAATTGATGATCTCAATCACTCCCAATAAATATTTACATTTTCTGCCAATTTTGTGTCTCTAATTTCCACCAACGTTATCTTATTCTAAATCCTAATAATGTTGTGACATTTTACAACCGTTTCAATCTTATTAAGAATAAATTTTATTAACCCTATTTCCGTTGTTGGTTTTCCACAATTGTATTTTATAGTTTCAACCTTTTATTTTTGGATAAGAATTTAAAATTGTGAGGACAAAATTTATTGAAGTATGGAATAATGTAACACCCTAAACATTCACAGTACGTTTTTCATTGAATAATACAATAGTGTGAGATGTATGCAACATCGAGTTCAAGAGAACAATAACCTATGAAAATGGCTATTTAAAAATAATTTATGAATAGTAATAACCACATTATGAGTTTTATATATATCCAATATAATATTAACATCCATTATTTAAGTTTCTTTGGTATAATATTAAGATAAATTTAAATTTTAAAAAAAATAATTATTTTAAAAAAATGTATTTTTTCTTCCTTTTAATGGATAACCCTTTTAAAAAAAATATTTGACACTTCAATGTAATAAATTTAATAAAATACAATTAATATTTAGAAATGGTAAATAAAAATTTACATTGGGTTAATTTTTGGTATTTTTATTATAATGTTCATTTTTTAATAAAGAGTGAAAAAATATATCATTTTAATTTAAATGTATCTTTTCATCTAATTTATATCTATTTTTATATTCTTATTTTAATTAGTTTTAAAGTTTAATTAGATTATATTTTTACCATTTAATCCAATTTTGGTCATTTTATGTAATTTAAATTTGAAATTCGACATAAAAATTTTAGTTTTTTTGTTATTATTTCTTTAAAACATGCCTTTTGGTTTTGACAGCGGGAATTAATTTTAAATTAATTTTTGCAACATATGTGTTTTCAATTTAGGAAAATTAATTCCATATTTAGAATAGGGATATCCAAATTTTGTAAAAAGATAAATTTTCTTTTAAGACATTATGAATAGTTAGTTAAGATATTATTTTATTTACAATGGTTAAAGGGCATATCCATTAAATAAGGGAAAAAATAATATTATAATAAAATTAAATTACCAAAAACCATTTCCTAACCATATTTTATGGTATATATCTGATAATGGTAATCCTAGGGTTGATTTTGGGAAACCCATGCATCCACTTGTATGTGAAAATTACAATTTATATAAATTAATTTAATTCTATGGAAAATATTACATAAACATATATCTTAGGTAAAAAAATTAAATGAAGTTATATAAATTATATAATTGACTATAAAAAGTAATTAGAAGGATACAACTATTACCTAAATCATTATATTTTATTTTTAATTTTTAGACATAAAATAAATATATTTATTTATGACACAATAATGAGGCACTATTTTCTTTATTAATGAATGAATCAAATAAATGGTATTATCAAAATTAATGTAAAGTTATTTTGAAACTATTTATGCCATAAAATAATATTATGTACAATTATGAATTGCCATTATTGATTTAGTGATGTTATTCAGAAATAATCAAGTATTTATATATTTTTTAGAAGTCTTGATTTTAATAGTTTATAAATTTACATAAATTAGTTTTTAAAACAATTAATATTTTATTAAATGGTAAAATAATCCAAAAAATATATGATTCAGCCAACAAACATATATGATGTTAAAAAGGTAATTAATGATCCTTTTTTCAGACTATTGGCATTTTATGTTAAATTTTTTAAATATATAGTATGAATATACAAGAGGACATGGTAAAGGAAAAAGTAGTTAAAGAAGGGTTAAAGCTAAAATATATTGATTAAAAAATATCAAAACCTATAAAATTATTATTAGATGATTTTATGACGAATTATATTAATATTATAATAATAAATATAAGGTTTTGGCCTTTTTAAACTGAAAATAATTTTATAATAAAATAATACATTCATACATTCCTAAAGAGCAATCCCCCCTTATAAAAGGCCATCACCACTAACTCATTACTCACACCTATAAATCCCATTGGAACGTCAATAAAATTCCAAAATAAGCTCCCACAATACATATATTACTCCTATAATCCTTTCCCAATGTAGAAGGAAATTCAATAAATCCTTTTTGGTTCAAACCAAAGGAAGTTACCTAATTTAAAGGTAACAACTTCTCTCATTTTCTTTTCCATTATTTTCCTTATCCACTCCCTATGATCTTCTTATTATTTGTTTACAAAAAACACCATTATACTAAATATACTAGATTTTTATTATATTTATTCTATGTACACTTACACCCTCAACCATCTAATGAAATTATAACATACTCATTCTGTATACAATAAAAAACTGCCTCACGAAATGATGATCGTTCAATTATCTCCTACCACCTCTCATGGTGTAATTATGATGGAACATTAATTATATATTACATATAGGATATTAATTTTATCTATATTATTATTTAACATTCATTTATAACATATCTTTAATCCTTTCATGGTGTATAAACATGATAATTTCATTTGAGGAAGTGCAGACTATCGCCCCCTCAAAGTGATATGACTCGTTCAATCCATACACAAAATGTAGAACAGATGTATTTAATGATATTATGTAACATATGTAAAATATGTTATTATACTATAATTATAATATTCCTTTTTATCATTATGTTTTAATTCCTTTGAATATGAAATAGAATGATATTTTTGCTCGTGCATACGTATGGCTTACGATTCAATGACGTGATTAGGTTTCATTCGCCAACATATCCATTCGAGAATAATTTTAATTTTATGATTAAAATAAATTAATAGATTTATATAATTTTGGAAATAAATCAAATATATCATATCCATAAAAATCATGACTTATGTAAAAAATATATATAAAGGAAAATGAATCATTTTACGCCTGCAACAATGATACTACTAAAATATTATTAAAAAAAATCAGAATACAATATTTGATGTAATAATTTTATATATTGTTGTTGATTAATTTAATATCAATTATTTTACCATTATACTGGAGGTTAACATACCCTTGACCAAGTAAAAATACAAAGTAAGGGTTAATATTACATTCCCTTTTTTATCTGAGGTTTTTTAAACGTAAGTATCTAAATGGACTTCTTTATCATCCATATATGTGTTTCATAAATATTTATATCAGAAAATTATTACTATTTCTTAGTTTATGGTTTAATGTCATTTATACCCTTATTTTCATTTTATAAAATTGTGTGAAAAAAATCTTTCTGTTGTTTTCGAAACAAGGTACTTTATGTCCATTTCAACAAATTAATGAATGAATTATTTTTAACTTATATGGTGGTAGAAGATATTTTTTCCATTATGAAACCTTCAATGATTATCATACAAGATTATAAAAATATTTTCAAAATTAATGTTTTTTATAATTATATGACTTTTAAATGATATCAAAATAAAAAGAGATATTTACATTAAATAGTTTTGATTTCATCTTTGATAACATCCTTTGATGGATTTTACAGTTGTTTGAAGATGATTTTTTGTAATACAATATTCTATATTTTATTGAATAAATTATGATATAATAGACTATGGATTTGCACTTTATATAACATTCAGTGTTAATGGATAAATTATTGACAATTCGTATTCTAGTTTTAATATAAATGGTAATGTTATGTTTCAAAATTTTCATATGAGGAATGCATTAGACATAGTAATTGATCGGTGGAGCTTACTTATCTCCTTGATGCATCCTTAGGTCTCATGAGGAAAATTAGTGTCTTAGAACAATGCCTTTACAAAATTTTATTTTCAATCATGGCATGAGGCATTGACTATCATGTTATGTTCTCCAGAATTATATATTCCCTCATTATAGAATTAGCTATTGATATTACATGTGATTATTCGACTATTAGAATAACCATGTTAATTAGTAAATGGAAATTTTTTGTTCACATTTCCATATTACTCTGATGTTTATGTTTACAAGGATTCTGTTTTATTCATATACATTGACATCAATATTTATGCTTATTTATGATAGTTTTGGCTATATTGTTATCCTTACTGGGCATCTGATCTCACCCCTTTCCTATGTTTTATTCTTCCCAGGATTTGAAGAAGTATATTACGATTAACTTACATGAATAGGATAAGGGATATGTGTGTGTTAATAGGGATAAAATTTTGTTGTTTTTCCATTTCATTAAATATTTTAAAGAATAGTTATGTATCTAGTACATCCAAGGCTACTAAATTGATATGTATTTCATGACATGATTCATCGTCTCATTCCAATGTAATGTAATAATGCAATGACTCTTTGTAGCTAGGGTCGGGGTGTTATAGGATCTATGCCCATAGGATAAATTATACTGAGGCTACAAACTCCACCACATAATGCACGGGCTAGGCATTAGGACTAATGATCCATGTCTCTAACTAATGGATTTTAAGAGACTTCTTGGAATGATGATCCATTGTATGTGTTATGTAAATTTTATGAAATATTTACACCTAGAGAGATAAGGAACCCGATTCATAACCTTGTACATAGTTATTGATTTTCTATTTTTGTTTTAAAAATAATGCAATTTCTTAATCAATGGAACATGCAATGGAATATAATTATGTGTTGAAGATGAAATAAGTGATAAATGTTAAAAAAATGATGTAAATGGGTAATATAATCAATGTTACCTAATGGAACACGCGTTCTCTTGTTTACAATGTTATTTATTTATCTATTACATGAAATATCTATTTACACAAAAAAATTGATATCGTTGGTAGGGGACTAAAATTTTATATTCACACCCTTCTCATGATGTTATAGGGTACCCATTAAGATGTCACGGTTTCCAGATAAGAAATAGTGAAAAACAGTATTACCTAGTGTTGAGTTGGGATTGGGATATGTATAGATGAAGATCCATAAATGGAGTCATGAACCATTATGGGGATTCATCATTCAATATTTAATTTGTGGTTTCATTCACTTATGAGACTCTTAGAATGAAATGAAATATTTATTATTTGGTTGTGGTTTGTACCATGTCTGATGTATAGTTGTAATTGAAGTTTTGAGTTTTCTAGATTTTTAAATATTGTTATATCATATGTTCAATGATTTGAATTACTCAGGTAAATAGTTTATACTCTCAGTACATGGCATATGAGTCCCTTTTATCTAATGAGTGACTTATGGAAAATTGGGGGGGGTGCAATTGAGGTACTATTGGGACCTGACACGGAGCACTGGATTAATGTATTATTGGTCGGGCAAATTACATAGTGGCCTTAAAGTGGTCATTTTCTATGGTCTGATTTTTTGGGATGGTACAAAAGCATTTAGGGATTTTAAATATTTGAAAATGAGTACATTATTAGGATTAGTTAATCCATGTATGAGGGAAAAACCATGTCACACATTGGGGGATTATTGTCCTTTTATTTAATTTTCACATTGAATGATATTTCACCATTCAATTATGCACATATTCATTGTTATATATATTATTATGAGTATATTCTAGTGAACAATGTGGCATGATCTTGTGAATTGATGCATCATTTTAGGTACATAGGTGGCATGCATAATGATTGGCACACACAGGATTTGTGTATGGGAAATTAAGGGTATGATTCGTTTTACCTTCATGAAAATTTTTGCATTATTTTTCCTAATAAATATGATTAAAATTGGAAAAATAGAAAAATTATGATGAATTGTTTAAGGATTTTTATTAATAAATGGACTTAAATTCTTCAAAATTTTGGTTATAATTAGTTTTGAATAAATTAAAAATAGTATATATCACAAACATTAAAGAAAGATAAGATCATAATGAAGATTATTATATTTTAATTATCGGAATGGTTTTAAAAAGGTTTCCAATGTATGTAATTTTCTATATATGTTGGTATACCCACATTAACCATGACCCATGGTAGAGATTGTCTAGGGTAGTGTCCTTGTTGTGATGTTTTTTGGTAGGATATTGCCTATGGAATGAGTTATTATTGGGGGTAATGATCCTTGTTTTTGATAATTGGTAATGTATATTGATTTATGTTCTAAGAATGAAGATATGAATTGTAGGAATATTTATCCATGTTGGTGAATGTTGATTGGGAAAGAAGGGTAAATTCATGAGGATGGTCTTAGAGTTGTGGGATTAAATGATCTGGTAGTCTATCTTAATCAATTAGAGGAGATGTTCTATGAGAAATTTGCAAAAAAAATTCATATTATTGAACGTTACACAATCCAGGTTGTGACGAACTTGATTTACATGATAATACCATATTTTTTACACCGTCCAATGTGTTCTTGAGAGCGTGGTCCTGATAATGAATAGATCTTTATTTAGTTAATATAGAAGATTTTGAATCACATGGAATCATATATCGATGAGAGTCAGGTTGGAAGCATAGATGTTGCAGAGACTAGCGATGCACTGGTGGGATATCTTGGTTCAATCCCAGCTTGTATATAGTATTCTATGGAATGACTTCTGTGAATAGTTTATGGAACACATTTATCCAATGACCTTCATGAAGGAGGGAGCTATATATTTCTTCAGGAGGAGCAATGAAACAATGTCTCTGATGAATTGTGTAGGCCAATAACGATCATTTAATGCTTCATTCTGGCATTGGAAGGAGGCGAGGCCGCAACTATAATTAATTTCAATGATGGGATTAGACATGAGATGATGTCACATCTACACATTTTCTATTCATAGTGGTTTGAATATGAGGTTGATCAGGACCTTATCTTAAAAGGGATCATAAATGGGGATTCTGTAATTATGCTTGTGGTTCCAATTGCATGATATATTGGAGCTACGTATGATGTCAAGAAGCATCATTTTCGGAAATCATCATTGGTGTATAAGTGCGCATTGTGGTCCCAAAAGAGGACCATCCTCTCAGAGTGGTCACTAGGTGTTATGAAACCATTATGCTTTGATATGACACATGTTTGGTTAGTTACACCAACCCAAAATTTACTGTCGTATTTGATAAAGGAAAAGGAGTTATCTGAGTTTATGTAGTAAAACGTGCTAGTAACGAATAGGTAGAGGACCAAGGCTAGTTCTTAGTGATGTTAGGAGATTAGTTAACCCTTATCGAGAAATCATATTGGGATCAACTAAAAATAATGGTTGAGTTGATGAACATGATACTTTAGGGAAACACCATCCATACCATCAATGTATTGCACTATCAGGGTCTCAAACTAAGGCCTTGGTTAGAGGTTTAGGTCAGCTTCTTGCAGTTCCAACTACACATTGTGGTGGAGTGGTGAGGCCATCGAATGTAATAGGTACGATCTGTGTATCTTACATGCTCAAAAATGATTTATTTGGAATAATTTCCACACATTATTTTATTTATACTCACTCTATTATAGTGTTGGGTTGTGTAGTGGATCATACATATTGGATTATATCGACCGATACACCATTTTGGGTACAAGAAAAAAATATGGGGCAGTGAAAGCGGAATTTTCTCGTGGTAGGTGGTTGTAATTTCATATGGTATATGTTCATTCTTGAGATTTGATGGATTGACCTGATTTTGTGTGTGAACTAGTTAATGTTATAACAAGAAAATATTTATTACTACCACTATACAATAATGATCATGACACTTGAGGGATATAGTTATGTACATCATGATGAATGTGATGTTCATGTAGGCTAAGCAGGGACAATTGTTTAGCAACTGGGTGAACTCTCATCCCATGTGGAATGTCTCATACATGATGATGGGGATGTTGATAATCTAGTTTTGCCTCATCTAGTTGGTCAGTTTCAGGTGTGTTTCTTAGTGATTTCTCAAGGGAACCACCCATTTTGGATATTGAGTTCATTATAGATTTTATGTCGGGAATGAACTGGTTTCAATTCCATTATATAGAGTGGCTCCATAAGAACTACATGTCCATAAACCACAACATGAGGAACTCGAGAATAAGGGGTCAATTCACCATTGCACATCAACTTAGGGATCACTATTTTTGTTTTTAAAGAAGGATTCCAAATCATTTCAACTATATGTTGATTATATTTGATACCTTCTCCTATATTGAGAACTTTCATTAGATGTTTGTGTTAGTTTAATAAATAGATACCAGTGAAAAGTAGAAGTATGTCTCCCTTCTCTTCCGGTTCTCCTATCTTGCACGGCTCCACCAGGGTTTCATCCAGAAATCCTCTGATTCAGAGTTGATGACGCATATGTTTGGTGTCCTTCTTCCTCTTCCTTTGTCCTCCCATCCCCTCACCTCCTATTTTGTTTTTTATTCGCGTGACTACTCTGGTTTTTTCGGGTCATCACATTTCTTCTCGTTCTCATGGACTCCCGATTACAGTTTTCTGTTATTTCTCTCAGTTTCTCCTTCTGCGGCTCAGCCCTCACGATCCTCAGGTACTCTCCAGGTCAGATTTGGTTCTGAGGTTTAAAGAGGTTTGGGTTTCACGATTCGGTGGTCGACGAGCCTCATGGTGCTCCCCGGGACAGTCTGCCCCCACTTTCCATGTTCCTGATTTTCTTCCTCGTTGACGATTGCAATTGTCAGGTATCCTCGGCCACTCAACTACTACTCAGACATCAAGTTCCACTACACCACTCCTTGTTGGATATGGAGTGGTGGTAACATTGAAGTTTTGGGAGGTTTCGTTCGGTGGTCGTCCGGGACCCAGGCGTGTGTCCTGCTCCAAGGGCTTTGGTCTTTCGGTTTTCTTCCTCATGCTTTCAGTGATGATTTATTAACCTATTATCAGTTGTCGATCTGCTGTCTAATGTTTTGTGGTGTTTCCATTTGTTGATCTGGAATTTTTTTGCTTATGTCTAGCTATAGAAGTAGACGTCGGGTTGCACTCGACGGTTCTATGGTGATTTCAATACTCTTCATCATTGTATTCCCAATATTGGTTTTTTATGAATAATTGGGAACACCGATGATTTGGTGCGGTGAGATGTTTCACAATGGATATGGTTACCGAAAATCTCTAGCGACCGATTTTCATGATGATTGGGAAATGATTTTGACGCAGTGATGGATGTCGCTGGAGAATGATAATGGCTGTTGGCAAGGTGATGTGGTCGATCTTCAAGATTGATTGTCATTAGTGGTGTGCTTTTTGAATTTTGAATTTTTAACTTTGATGCCGTTGTTTTTTTCGGTTCCCGCTTGGTCTATCTGTAGGTTACCACTAATCCATGAAAGAGGCTTTTGGAAAATCCAAAAAAAATCTGGTTTTCAGGTCAAGTTGGTATTAGGTTAATGATATTTTTTTGTGATTTTGTTTGGGTTGATCAATGTGACTATACTATTCACAGATTTATAGAATCAGATAATTCAACCATATATACACTAGTTCATAGTTATCATTGTTGATGACATATTGGATGCAGTAAAACTAAGCACAACCAAATCATAGATATTTTCATCATGTGTGTTAAACGTTGAGAGCATAATATACACACCAATATATCTAAATCTCATTTTCTCAATGAAATTAATCATTAAATAGGGATCATCATCTCATTGAAATGAGTCTTTATGGATTTAGAAATGGTATAATGAGTTATTTCATGGGAGCATCCCCAGAATGTTTCTGATGAATGATGTTTTCAATGTTTGGATGGCAATTACCTGTGGATCATTAAAATATTTTCTCATTTGGAAGAACCATTATCTATTTTGAACAAAATAGTTATAATAACTTTTTTATATGACATTTAATAATTCATTTCAATAATTGATGAAGTGGGTGACAAGAACATCGATTATGAGTTTACATTTACTCGATAATAATAATATCATGTATTTATGTGTGTTTGGTGTTGGGCATACAGTAGTTTTGATTCTAGATGATCAATTTATACCATATGGTTCCTAGTAATTTATGCCTTATGAATGAATTCATCCTATGCATGATGTTTTGTTGGTTGTGGTGGTTCGTGGCTTAAAATTATTGAGGAAGTATTTTCTCATAGTACTTTTTATGATGTATGCCGATCAAAAAAATATCGAAGTACATCTTATCTCAACTTTATTTTAATCTTCCTCAGTGAAGATGGGTATAATATATCCAATCCATAGACTTTGAGTCGGTTTACTCACTGGGAAAAAGAAAAAATGTATGATTTGTCTTGAGTTGGAGGACTCAAATATAGGTGTTTCAAGAATTGTGTTCAGAGTGGAAGATGGTGGATGTTTTTTCTTATATACATGATTAGGTAAAATATTTTCATTGGAATATAACCCTGAAATCAATAGCATTATAATTATAATTTCTTTTTCAAATAAAGGAGATGAAGTGAGAAGATCATAACTGCTTGGAGTTAAATGGAAATTTTAATCTTGAGGAGTTACCTTCTAGTCAGACTATTGGAGTTGATGGGACTCGTTATGTTTATGGATATGTGGTTAATAAATAATTTATTATTGATGATTTGATGTAAATATTACATGTGTCAAAGTTTAATTGGAATCCTACTAGGACGAAAATGTATTGGGATCTACATAAGAATTTTTTGGGTCCATAAATGAATAAAGAGGTTGTAGGTTTCATGGTGTGATGCCATACTTGTTAGATGGTGATGGATGAGAATCAATGACTGGGTGGTTTTTTGTAGCCATTTTCCATTCCATAATTGAAATGGGATGATGTGATGATGGATTTTTTTTAGTTCTTACATGGGTACCATATAATATTCTTGTGATCTGGGTTGAAATGGATCGGTTGGCTAAGGTGGCTCATTTCATACTGACATGAGACACATGTAGCATGGACCAGTTGGGTGAGTTGTACATTCGTGCTATAGTATGGATGCATGGGGTGCCGCATACTATAGTTTCAGATCATGAACCCCATTTTACATCATACATCAATCATGGACTATCGATATATCTTGGTATCCATTTGTTTCTATGTATTTAAATTCACCAATAGATGGATGTATAATCTGAATATACATTTCGCATATTATTAGGCTTTCTTATGTTTAGTGAGTCACAATCTGAAAGTAATAATATTAAAATATTAAAAGGTTTCATAAGTCATGGAGGGTCCACTAATGCATTGTAAAATTAATCAAAAAAATATAAAATCACATTATATTAAAGGTCAAACATATTTTTACCGAAAATAAATTATATATTATTTTATTACATCACTATTGGGTTATTATGATGTTATAAAACAATTTTTATATTTTAAAGATATTTAATTTTTTCCCAAAAATTCAATTATCTTCGAAAATTATAAAAAAATAACTATTAAAAAATTTCGATATCCTGGATCCAAAAATTATATTTATTTTCTCTATATAATTTTATAAATATGTGAATTTTTTAATTTAATATAAAAAAATATTATTGAAAACTTGATGTTTCTGAAAAAATGAGTATTAAAACCTGAAACAAAATTGTATTAATAAAAAATTATACAAACAATTATATTTGTAAAAAGTAATTTAGTCATAATATTTAATTAAAATATTATATAATTAAAAATAAAATAAATAATCATAATAGGATTCATAATTGAATATTAACTAAATATAATACTGGTTCATTAAAAACCAATTACAAAATAACAATAATAAAATGAATTTTTATTCTTTATACAATATAATGCTCATAATCATAGTGCGAGGGTATTGTTATATATCCTCTTATAATTCTAGTATAAGACCTGAGGGTAAGTTGTGTGATGGTAACATACTTTTGGTGTGGCTCATATAACATTTTTCGGGTGTTATTCTCTATTTAATTCTACATCTCCCATAGGATGTTCTATTCAGGATTAATATGTTGAAGCTCGTATTGGAATTGGTTTAGAGTGAATCCCAAAGACTCTACCTCTTTCTGATCTCCGAAAAATGGGTTTCATATGGAGAAATTATATAGGATGAGTACATCCCTTCATTCTCGGAGTAAATGGGATTTGTTAAAGCCCTATATTAATATTAATCATGTGATCACTATTCAATGTCTATATTAGAAACAATAACAATTCATAACAGTATATTAAAATAATAAAACATAATACCCATGAATTGAATATGTTTTACATAACCATTTAATATAATTTGAAATTTAATTAGATCATGTGGAAATTTCACTAACGATGTTTTGGGTATTTAAAGTGATTATTTATGTCAATGAAACAATGGTGTACATAATGTCTCCTGGAAAAAATGCCCAATGTCGTAACCTTTTCATGAGTACCCAGATGGAGCATTATCATTAATCTATATTACCTATGATTAAATTATGGAACAACCATTTAGATTTCATGGGTCAAATAATCTTAGATAATGGAGTGTCATTTGACCCATATTGGGAGATGGAAATGGTTTATTTGTTGAATCCGTATAATTAATTTGATAAAAAGATAATATTTTTGTTTGATGGGTTATTCTCAATTGTGAAACCAAGAATATTTCCTCTTGTTAGCACTACTTTCAGGATTGACCAAAAAGGGAATCATGTTTGAATGGACTATAACACATGAGAATGCATTCCAGGAGTTGATGGTGAATTTTAATACCATAATTATCTTGATAATACCAGAGTCTGGTGAGGATTCTATATTGTTCTATGCTGAATATTTTATCTGAAATGATTCAATGATGATGGAGGGAGATCAATTTATAGTGTATGGGTCCTGATAGTTGAGTAATGATGAACATAATTACAATATAGGTGATCTCAAGTTGACGGTGGTGGATTATTCCTTAAATTTATTACGGTATTTTCTGATGGGTGTAAGAATTACATTATATAATGATCAAAAGTGTTTACGGCACATATTTTACAATGTGGTTTTAATCTCTAGTATTCGATATGGGAAATATTTTTGGGTTATATTTATTTTTTCCAAGCACATATCCTTAGGATGGGGGAATTTATTTTGAATTCATTATGTAGAAAAATTGAGTCTCAGGAAGTTCTGGAATCTAGTTCTGAGTGTTTGATTATTTCCATGTTCGCTTAGATATTTGTTAATGTTCAGGTGGGTCATGAGTATATGACCCATATATATATATATATATATTTATGTTGAGTCAATACTTGTGAGATATATTTGGATGATTAATTATTAGGATTCATATTGTATGTCCTTAAATGGATGAATTTTTGTTTTTGAGTCACCTATCCATTAGAAAATATATGAGGATGAAATCATCTATTTTTGAGGCCTGTTTTTTTGTGAATACATCTATGCAATAAAAGATAATGCATGAGATTCATGACCAGATATTGGCTATTCTACCCGGTCTAAAAAAATATATCATGACCTATGTCCGCAGTGTTGGTGGATCGGTGTAAAAAAGGATATTTCCATTTTTGTAAAATTTTGCATATCTTTGATCTGTTGAAGACTAGTATTCAATGACCTAGTCTTTTTCTATTACATTTTACCATTATGTAATGTATGTGGGATGATATAACCATGGTCATTATGGAGGGACACCTAAGGAAGAATCATATTTATATAAAAACATCTATATTATATTAATGAAATCATGTTACATCATGTAATGTTTATAAATACGGTGATGATCATTTTGTTCACTCTATTGAAGGGTTCTTTCATTTGTTAAAATAAATTAGATGAAAAACATAAAAATACTATATAGAAATTATGAAATAAAATATAGAAGAAACAATTAAATTCCATAAATATATCTAAACATTACTAATTATAATCTGTTCCATTTAAATCTATAGAGTAGAAATATACACCATCTAAAACGTTGATGGGTGATTCAACCCTTGGGGAAACCAGCGACTACATGTGTATAAAATTAAAGGTGATTGATGTTTTAAAAAAATGAAATTATATTCCTAATCGAAAATCTTGAAAAGAAATGTACCTCCATAAGATATTTTTAAAAAGAAAAACGGTTTTATATGCAGTATGTAGGGGTATTTTTTGGAATAACTAAATAAATTGAAAATAAAACGGTGAAAACTATATATATGTGATGACATTGTTCGCGAATTTATTGTAATAATGGAAAAAAAGAAACACCATTAGGTATTAATGATTTTACTTTAAGATGTGTATAAAACGATTATAATGATTATACACATTTAATATAATTTATAGTTGAAGAATATAACATCATAAATTCATGAGAAGGACATATAGATTTTGAATCATGATAGTAGCTTCAAATTTTTAGTAATAGATCAAATAATTAGGAGTCTTATATTCGATTAGAAACACGGTATAATAAGTAAATGAATCATTATTTAAGGAAAAACTAGTATATGACTTTTTGAATTGATGTAATTTATTCTCAAAAATGATAGTATATAGAATCAGACTTAAATAATCCAAACTATTTATCATTAGATAATAATTCAATTTAATTCAATCATGATTTCTATTTGGAATATCATTTTATATAAATATTTTATTAACCATAAACAAGAAATATTTCATCTAAAATTTGATACCTATACTCATTGTCAATTTTTTCCAATATAAGAAACTTTTATTATTTAAAATTATTTATTTCCATGAATATTCATTTTATTTTCTTCTTGAACTCATCTATTTATGAACTCTCCCAAAGAAACATGTGTGGATTTTTTTAAATATAGTTAGATAATATAATTAATACAAATTGACAAAAAAATTTATAAGAAACATGTTTTTATATGAATAATCCCAAAAAAAAATTAAATATAAATTTTTATTCAAAAATTATTTTTTTGTTGAACAATAAATAAATTCTCATCCCAATGAATTTCAAAAAAAATTACATAATAAATAGAAAATTATGAAAACAAAATGCATAATGGTTTAATTTATCTCATGAGAAAGTCATGATATTTTTCAAGAAGTTATACATTAAAATATTAAAAAAAAGTATTATCATCCATTTAAAATATTAAAAAAAAGTATTATCAGCCAATATGATGATCTATTTCTGGAAATCACATCATTATAATATATATAGTGCTCACCCATAATCATTAAATTTTACCCAAAATGATAAAACAATAATGATATTTTAAATTTCTTATTTACATAATTCTAAACCTAAAAATATTTTTAAATCTAATATAAAAAAAATAATTTATCAAAACAAATAAAATAGCTTCATGGTGGTAGTAATCCATGTGTACACATGAGTGATGTTATAAAAAATTAGTTGATTCAATTGTAACAAAATATAATATATATTATCATTAAATATGATTTTAATTTCATGAATAAATTTATATATATATATATATAATCCATTAAAATATCAATCAATTATAAGTGGTGAAGAAATATAAATTATATTAGTTTGGTAGGAAATAGTCTAATTCTCTAATAATGAATTCATTCATTTTCTATATAATGGAATATTAGATGAATATTGGATATAAAATAAATATAAAATCATCTCAGTATATAGAATATTATTTTGATATTATTTTTAAATGATTTAATAATATAAGATATAGGGATAAGAAGGAATTACACCCAAGAAATAAATCAATAACCATAACACCTACTAAAAATATCATTTGATTTATACCCACTTCCTTAATATGATTGATTTTTCTAATACCATGGAATCTAGGAGGTGGGTTTTGAGTTTATGTTGTTATTTTGGTTGGTATTTGATTATCTAATGTTCTCATAATCACTGGAAATTATTTGAGAGGGGTGAACATTTATAAGTGGGGGAGATGACACACAAGAATTTTTTTTTAAAATTAAAATATAATATTTTATTATTAAATAAATGTAAATAGAAAATAGACCTAATAAGAAAATTATATTAGAGAGAGTCTAAATACATAAATCTGTTAGGATTTATACATGTTTTTATTTAATTTTAATAGTTATCTATTTATTTTTACCCCATGTAAATATAGTTTATACTTAATCATGGTAAATGATTTTAATAATTTTCATATTTATTATGTCAAAAAATAATTTTGAATCATTAAAAAATAAATAATATTGTCAAAAAATATAAATATTAACATTTAGAAAATTTAAATCTTAGTATTGGTAAAATTTACATTAATATTAAACCCACAACATGTGAGTTAAACAAGTTTTTTGAAAAATTCCTTTTTAATTATAAATATTTTTCGTCAAAACATAAAATGATATTCAAATTTATAAGATCATTTATTATATTTTTATGAAACAATAGTATCTATAGTTCTCTTATTATAAAAATATTTCATGATAAAATTCATATATATATTTTTTATGCTTTTAAGATTACTGATATATTTGAATAGTCATGAACAGATTTTCATATAAAAATAGAAAATAATTTAAAAAATAGATGTATTTTTCTATGTACTCAATTATAGTAGAATTTGTGGAAACATAATCCTTACCTATAATAAAATAATTATATAATGGGAGATGATTTATTATATAATAAACCATTAAAAATATAATGGAATAATGATTTTCATAAATTATTTTTCCTTATTATTAAACATTGATGCTTTTGAAGATATAATAATTTTTTTATTGTGGTGAAATTTTTATTTTACCAAAACTTATATTAGATACTAAGTAATGTTAAGACCCGTGATCAAACTAGATATTCACATACTCCAGATAAACTATTATGGTATCTTTTACAACATCATTTGATAGAACAAAATATTCTGAAGTATTTGAAAAAGTCATCAACATCTGATTATTATTTTAGTAATTTTGAATCCTATCTTTGATTTTATTCATTTGACACACATCTTTATAATAACCCAAGTAATTATATTTAATGAACCTCTGAAAATTTTTGATACAACTGTGATGATCATCTTAATTTCAATCATGAGACATATTTACAAATGTAAAAAATTTGAAAAACATCCATCATTTTATAATATAGTCACCATGGTGAATTTTATTAAACATAACATAAAAATTAAAATTAAAATTATTACTTTGAGAATACCATGATGGATTATTCATATTTACCAACAAACCGGATCTCTCTTTCTATATATTGTTGTTGAAAATAAGGACATTAGAAATCTTTATTTTGGCCTTCTCAAAAAAATAAAATACTTCATAATAAAAAGTAAATTAATATGATATCATGTTTTTTCAATATCATTGAATTAGTATAGATTAAAATCAATTATTTGTTTTCTATATCATAGATAAAATTTAGTATGTACCTCGATAATCCCTTGAATTTTTCTTTATAAACAACCACATAATAATCATATATGTTCATCAATTCAATGAAATTATTTTCCTTCTTGTATCAAAAAAAGGGGTTAATATTTCACAAGGAAGACATTTTTTATTATAACACATTATGTTGAATAAATATCATCTCATTATCTATTATTTATATATATTGACCATCATTGTTTGGATTCACCTTAAAAATGGTAAAAATAAATGGGATTCTTTTTTTTCATTAAACATCCCATGAATATGAATATAATTTAATGTGATTTTATTTAACCCTCATCCAAAAATAGGTAAAACTATTCCCATAAATCTAGTTGGTTCTACCTTATATGAAGGTAAATTGAAGATATGATCTCTATGATTGATCTGATTTCCCTCTAGAATAGGTAAGAATATTTTTTTCCATCAGCATCAACTAGGGAATGAGAAAACAACTATCCAGTTCAAGTCTATAAATGTCTAGGATACTTATTCAAAATGATATTATCATCTTGTATTTCTAATGAATTAACACCAATGATTCTTCTATATAATAACATTATGAAGAGAACTATTTTATATTATGAAACATTATAATTTTAAAATTCAATATCCTGAAAACCATAAATTAGAATCTAATAATTGTATTTACTTATATTACCCTATCCTATAAAATTATATCATAATTTTCTCTGATATAATCTATACAAAAAATTCCATAAATAATAAATATAGGTTATATTTATAGAATTATTCATTTTTCATTCATTCTCGGGGATATTTTAGGTTCATAGTTTTTTACATTTATTTTTTCACCCATAAATAAATAAATATTACCCCAATAAGTGGAAACTTCTTATCAGTATCTAATTTTTATACAATATAAAACTGTAATGATATAATAATATTTATTTTTTTAAAATATCATCATAATTTACATATTTACTTTATCCTTGTCCCAACAAATCAGTAAAAACAATGGGAAATTTTTTAAATGTTGGATGAGAACAAAAATCAAAGTTAGGGATATAAAAATTGATTGACATAAACATTAATGACATTACATTCTCAATGAAATATAACTTCTTAATATTAAACATATAATTAAAAAGTAAAATTTCATTATCCATGAAGTCATGTTGGCATCCAAAATATTTTTTAAAAACATTTTATAATAATTCGTAAATTAAATTTTTAAAAAAATAACTATTTTTATATTATAAGTAATAAAAGAGATATTTATCAAAAATATATAAATTTCATCATTATGATGGAGCATGATGTTAATTTAAACAATATAATCTTTTGCACAAGATTTATAGGAAAACTAATTGGAAGAATAGATAAATAATATGTTTATCTCAGTACAACATATTCAATTCACTCATAGAATCATTAATCATATGGTATTACCTAATCAAGCAATTCCAATAATAACAAAAGATAAAATTATATCTGTTTAAATCCATTAATTAACCCAATAAATTAAAGAGTTTTATCAGGGTCAATTTTCATCATGATATATATAAGTACTACCAATAATCATGAGCAATATCATGCTCACCCATTATCAAAAAATATTCCAAAAAAATTTAAAATTGAAAAAACAAATGAAATGTTTCTTTTGCATCATTAAACTATATAAAATATTAGTTTCAAATATAAAAAATTCTACTTTCAGATATCAAAATATCTATTAATATTATATACTAGTGTTTAAAATTCACATAAATAGGTTGGAGGGGTTTTCATTAAATAAAATAAAATATATTACCAGTGATTCCAATGATACGATAATAATAGTGGTGGTGGGAAACAATTTACATTATTTATGTTAAAATAGAACATTCAATTTAAATTTTTAGAAAATATAAAATATAATTAATATAAAAATAATCCTTTTACTTTCCATTTATTTATTGTTATAATTGATATAAAATTAGGATAATAATTTATTTATTTCAATTAAAAAAATTTAATAAATCAGTTTTTCCATGAATTATTTTTTTGATATTATCAGGAAATTTTTTTAGAATAGGTGTTCAGGAGGCCTGTGATTCCATGGCTATGTGTAATGGTAATAAATGATTGAAATATATTAAATATAATAACATCACACTAACATAATATTTCTAAAAAAAGTGGACGGACACCCAAACAAAGTTCTGGATCGATAATCTAAGAACACAGTTTAGTTTAGAATATAGGTTTTACACTCAGCACGACATAACCTTTTTAATAAAGACGTGTTTTTGAAATTTTAATCGTGAATAAATAATTTATAAAATCAAATAATTGATTGACTCATATTATATTATTTAACATACTGAACTTCTTCAAAACAAAGTACATAGTTATGGATTTTTTGATAGGGTTAGATGCAAAACCATAAATTCAAAGAAAACTAGGGGAGAGAATTCTTGGTGAATAATATGGGATCATGATTATAATGAGAACCATTGCACTATAAATGTTCATAGATCATATAACAGATGGAAGCACAGAATAATTATTTTTCAAAAAATGAACAAATAATCATATAGAATGAATGATTTGATAATTTACATCTTTATATTTAATAATGGTTGAGTGTGGATATATTCCATGAATATAATTGATACGATCATCAATGAATTATTAAATTGATAGACTTTATTTATATTTAGGGTTTATTTTTCCCCACAATCATCTATATAGACGAGAATCAGTCAAGTGTGAAAGAATAAAGTTTGAGGTTCATCCTCATATTTTAAGGAATATGGTTTCATTCCCCCTATTCAACATTAATTAATAATGATAAATTTATTTATCCTATGGTTTAATGAATAATAGCAATTTGACTGTTGTGTGAGCATTCATCAAAAAATCATATCAATATTAATGGTGTGATTCTAATGAATTTTGGTATTACACCCCGAGTCAGAGCTTGTACATGCAGAACTAGCCATTCACGGTGTATAAAATAATGCACACCGTGTGACTTGGTTACATGAAATTTGACCCTTCCTTTAAAGCTCATAATAAAAACTGGATAGTACACAAACACGACCTAGGGTACATGGGTTTCATCACACCATGTATTAGGAAAGTACCAGGGGTACATTGGAAAGACTAGGTATACACATGTTGGGACACTGACATGACTAATGATACACTTACATGGCCATGCATCATATGTAGGGTGTTATGTGACCTATACATGTTGGGTGTGATAATTAATATGCCTTTTATGTTTAGGATTACATGACTAGTGAGGGGGTACCACACATGTAGATCAATGGGTAGATGGTCACATTATATTCCCCATTTTATGGTGTTTTATCCCTACATTTCATTATTCTCATACTAGAATTTGTTGAGTGTGTTACCTAGGTCAATTATATCAAGTTAACAGGAAGGTATTACATCCAAATCTTATTATTCTAATCTAATCTATAAGATGAGTCTCAGATAGAGAGTAGGTCATACCTTTATGTGGCTAGAGTGTGACCCTTTCTTATATTATACCCTATGTTGGTTTTTTTTTGAATTGGTGTGCCCTCATTGACTAGGTAGATGATTCTATATCATGGATCGAACATCATAAGAGTTTGTAGTTTCAGTGAAATATGATCCCTTATGTATCCTGTAGATCATGATTATATTATTGGTGTCCCCTAGTGATTTATTAAAAGGTCCCGTATTTGTGTTTTCAGGGTATTTTAGGACTATTAACATTTCATGTATGATGCCTAATGATCATTACCTATAGGATGTGTGCCACTCGTGATAGAATAACTCATGGAGTGGATTGTCCTAGAATGAAAATTTCATCAAGAAGAACTACGTGGAAATTAGTTGGTTGGGAATTCCAAGCAGAGCAATGTATGTCAGGAGTATATTTGGGAATTATCTGATTTCTATGAAAAATTTTATTACTATAATGGGCTTACTATTCGTGAATCATCATGTTTAGTTTGTTTGATTTTTCTTCTAGATATTTTTGAAATCAGTTCTACATGGACTCTAACTTTAGGTGTCATTTATTACATAGATAATGACTCATTTGATGGTGTTCATATAGGATAGTGAGATCATGGAGATGATGTTGATATTGATAGAACAAGGTGTTTTATTATATTTTGAATTTGATCATAATAATTTTACTTGGAGAATGTTAGACTATCATTATTTTTTGTTTTGGATTATATTTTTACACTTTTTCCTTTCAGTTCTATAATTTCATACTATGATTTATGGATGATAGATATATTCATGAACATGTTTTTTTATTTTACATTTTTGTATTTTATTGGATTCGTGATATGTTTTTCTCTGTGTGTGTGTGTGTCTAAAGGTACATTAGACTAATGCCTACCATTTGTGGGATATGCCTACTCAGTGTAATTCCTCGTCCCCTGGCCTTTTGTAGGTGGTCTTGTAGTTTCCCTAAAGTTGGACTCTAGTGGGTCGGATTGGGATAGTGTGGTATAAGATCCATGTTCCACTATAATACTATATTCATTGAGGTTGTATTGAGGAAATCCTGTTTGGTGTTTCGATCTCAGCATCCATGCCATGAAATCCAATGTTTATGTAGGGTCGACATAACCTTTAATCATGAAATTGATTTATATGATTTAACCTCTATAAATGTTGTAATTAATTGTACGATTATGAATGGTACATGAAACATATGTTAATTGGTTGTTGTTTCCATGTAATTCTATATTCATCTCCCCCTATATACTCCATTAACCATAGTACTTCTTGTTTTTTTATGATTCTTCCATGAAGACTGCCATCCAAAATTCTACTATGACATCATTAAGATGGCCTATTGAGTGATTAGGATTTAATACTTGGGAAATGTACCATATATGGAATATTTATGTTTTTTACTAGTTATACTTCCACATACATATGAATATAGTTATGGTAGTTTGAGATGGTGGTGTAGACATGTTATGCGCTTTTCAGCAGTTTGAGAGGTATTGACCCTCATATTTTTGGGTGAGCCATACCCCTAGGTGGTTGAGGACTTGATATAAGTAGTCACTCAATTTATATGCCTTGTGAATATTCAGGTAGATCATATGTTGGTCCACATGAAAATTCTTCTTTAGTGTTCTTTTGGGATATAGTGGAATTTTTATACTGGTCACGCGATTAGACAACTCCCTAATGGCTAGACCTTTTGAAAACAATAGTGGGGACTTTATTGCATCCATGTCGATAGTAGTGAACATACATGATCTTCTTCAACTAAATATAGGCAATTTGACTGTTAAGGAATATTCTATGATGTTTATTATTCACACAATATAATCCATTTATGTGGAATGGGATCATTTTTTAGAGTACATACAATTATCTAGGGTTTAATCCCAGATATCATGGATTCAGTGATATCTCAATATATTTACATCGATTCATGAGTGATCGATAGATCATTACTTGTGTAGATCTTCTGGGAAGGGCAGGTGCTTATAGTTGGTTCTTGTATCAGGAACCAAGGAGCTGAGAGCTCAAGAGTAGGTTGTCGATGGCAGTCACATAGATATATTCATGTCAGACACATTAAGAGGATATGTTAGAAAATAGGTACCTCGATGCATGGCTCTCATGATATCAGGTATCACTAAAAAAATCATTATTTATCATGTTATACTATAAGATATATGGAATGATATTTTATGACTCCTAATATAGCTGATCTAGAGACGATCGAGGGAATACCAAGACAGAGACATGGGAAGGAGTATGGTAAACCATATGAAAAAGGATGTGGATGTTGGTCTAGAAGTGAATTTGGATTTTGTCAAAGTATTAACATAATAACACTGTGACCCCAAGTGTTCCATTCCAGGATAAGAGAGCTAGTGGTCAGGGATAATGATAATTGTATTATATGAAGTCCTTTTACATCGAGAATCCATTGATGATATGAGGATTGATATTTTTGTTTTATACATTATCTTCAGTAATTAATGTTAATGGTTCACGTCATTCCATAATTTTCACTTATATGGATCTAGAATTAGTTATACTATTTGATTCGTTGGACTGATCCTTTTGGTTAATGAATCTGATAGGTAGCGAGTCATTCATTGTGAACCTCTATCAACAGTGTGATCTGAATCAAGGATGTATGATAATTTAAAAGGTTCGATTTTTACAAGCTTTGAGGCCATATGATTTCATCTTCTGTATGGACTTGTTATCCACAGTTCAAGATCAAATTAATTGTTTTAGGCAGTTGATCCAATGTTTCTATAGTGATGGAATGAAGATTTACATTGTTGATGGAATGGAATACATGGTGTAACTATAAGATCTCTTGTTTAATAGATTAAATCTAATTACTCAACATTTTTTTTACTTGACTCTTGGAGTTGTGGACTCTATGGCCTACTTGTTGCCTATGGTGGTGGAGGAGTATGAGGACTTATATCTTCGGAACATAGTAGGTTAACCACTAGAATGATATCTAGAATTTTTTATTAATGTTATCGCTTATATAACCCTAATATCTAAGCAATCATATAGGATATATCTCGTAGATCTTTATGTACATAGGGTAGAGTAGGAGTATTTTCATAAGAATGATGTTTTGAGACCTTGAGTTTCATCTTGGGTAGGAATATTATTGTTTTAAAATAATTTAGAATAAATATTGTGGTTATTTATGGTGTAACGAGATTCAAAAATGTAAAATTAAATAATTATTATCCAATACATAGTATCAACGACCTCTTTGATTAGTTTAGAGGTTTGTGATGGTTCTCAATTTATTCATCAGATAAGGTTATCACTATATGTGAGTATGGGATTAGTATATGTCTAATAATACATTAACATGTTCCTACAGACATTAAGAGTACTTGGTGATGTCATTATATATTATGAATGCACCATAAGTGTTTATGGGACTCATACACTATATACTTCATCACTTTTTAAACATGATCATGATAGTCTTAATCAGTAATATTTTGAATATAATGGGGAACAGATGAGACACTTAAGGATATGTCTAGAAACAGTCTGAGAGTAAAAGATTTATAAGATGCATTGGAAGTTCCTATTTTATATTTTAGTGTTACACCTTATGGTTCTTGTCATCTAAGAATAAGTTTTAGTAGTTTAAAAGACCCTAACATTTATTAATGAAAACTAATCTTAATCTAATTAAATTAATTATCATGTAAAATGGTTATAAAAAACAAATATGAACTTCCTTGGTTTTATGTTTGTGGATTTTAATATACCATTAATAATTGTTATCATTTCTATTATATCCATCAAAAAATGATCACATGATTACTATAAATATATGGCTTTATCAAATCAAAATTACTCAGAAATAGTATGTGATGGCCTCACCCAATATAATTTTTCTATAAGAAGACCATTTGTCAGATCTCAGAAATGAGGTAGCATCAATAGGATTATCTCATGACCATGCCCAAGCCGAGGTTCAACACAATAAGGTTGAATGGAATCTCCTATTCGAGAAGTGGGTGTTAATATAAATTACCACCAGAGTGATGTTATACAAGCCACCCTAAGAGTCTATCACCATCACACACCTGACCCTTAAATATTATGTCGGTTATTAAAAGGGGTTATGTAACAAGACCCTAACACTATGATTTATGTGGATTTTTTGTGTATAAATAATATATATTCATTTAATTATTGATACGTTGTAAATGGGGCTAAAATAACAAATACAATGTGTTGTTAATATTCAATTAATAAATCTATTTTGATGAATTACTGGATTTTTTAATTAATTAATATTTTATAAAAATATTATCACTAAATTACATATTTTTAAATATAAATTATCATATATTTTTTATGAATAAAATATTAATATTTATTATGATTTGAAAGTTGTTTTTTTTCAAAACCAATGGATTTTCGATAAATATATGTTTTTATTTGAAAATAAAATAATAAATTATTGAGAAAATTATTTATATAAAATGAATAACATTCTTGGATTCAGAATGACGAAATTTTATAACTGTTAATTTTTCATTATTTTCTGAGACATTCAAATTTTGGGTAAGGATTAAATACTATTTAAATAAATAAGGTCAATTCTGAAATCATAATTTCCTCATAATGATTTTAAAAAGTACTATAAATTGTCTTTTCGTCTAATATATGTTTTATCTTTAAAATTATGTTATTTTATATTTGTTTTATTAATTTTATGGTGCCTTATTTGACTCTCCAAGAACTATAAAATTGTTTATGTTTTTAAAATGATTTCTATGAGAGTGTGACTCACCATCATATAATCTATTCTAATATTTTAATAAGATAGGCCATTGGACTTATAAAGTAATTTCATCCACTACACTTTGAATAAAAACAAGGGAAAAACAATGTTTTGGTCTATGGTTTTGAATTTTTTATTATATAGATTCAGAAAAAATTGTTTGTAAAATATTAAAGAATTCCCCTCTCTTTTATTATAAAACCCACCAAATCTCCCACATAGATTCACTAAAAACATTATATTACATCCCTAATCTTCCTTCCTCTCTCAGGAATCCCCCCAAAGCTCCACATTCTCTCATGAATACCCTCTTAGATCTGTTGAAGCCACATACATCCAATTATGGGATCCTCACTTTTCTTCATTCTTTATTTATGTCCAAGTTTGATAATGTTGTTATGCATTTTTATTTTCAAATAAATATGTTGGGGTATGATGTATAACCTCCCTTATATATCACTCCTTATATATTAATTATTATGTAACGTTATCACTCTTATTAATTCATCCCATTTATACATGTTACCATACCAAAATTACATAAGGGATTTCGCTCTCTTCATTTAAAATCAAGAAATTATTTTACATTATATGCATATAAATTCTATTACATATTCTGGGACATGTATCTATATGACACCATTACATTCCATTTCATGTAAATATGATGAGATACCCCTTTCTCTCTAATCCACCATTTTTATGAATTTGTATGTCACATCGTTATGCTTCTGAAACAACACCTTGATTTTCCAAACCAATGTCATTGTGTAGTGAATACCATATCCATTTCCCTATCAAGGGTATTTACCATTATAGACCATACTTATTAATTATAGAGTTCCATGTTTGTATTAAATATTGCTTTATCATGTAATAAATCATGATGTTGAATGATTCTATGTTGTATGATCCATGAGTTACACTTATGCATGAAATGAAATGATTATAAATAGTGCACCGTGATAGCACTCCAATGAAAAGTGCAGAGAATAGTACCATGATGATTCATGTACAATGAGACTTTAATCATAATATTTCAAGTTCAATGATGGTTTACTCAATATAATTAAATTCAAATGATGGTTTAATCATGCTCCATGTGTAATGAGCCTTGGATCATGAGAATATCATGGTAAATGTTGTTGCCATATTTCCACTTTATGATAATAATGATATATCATCACATAAGGTTAATGTTTCTTTTATTTTCCATTTATATGATTATTTCCTAACATTTATTGTATTCTTCATGTTATTCATTGACTACTCCCTTAATGGGAAACATTGATCAACATTTCTTATTCATGTCCTCAGGTTATCCCATGTAATGCTATGTACGAAAGAATATTGTGGTCATGTAAAAGATGTTTCAAATAAATATGTTGTATTTTATGACTTATGCTTTCATGCAATGTTTCTAATTTCCAAAGACACTAGAAATGTCTATCTAATAGTTTTATTTTGTGAATGTTTATGTAATAAATCATGTCTAACTATGTAATAAAGAGTGGGGTTGTTATAGATGACATCATATGATAGGTTTACTTATATCTGGGATTAGGATTCGAAAACCCTTGTTAAAGCCTTAGGGATATAACTAATTATAATAAAAACACCCCTATATTTTGGTGAGTATACATTCACTGGTTCATCAAGAATATATATCCATATCATGATACAGACAAGTAGTGGTGGATATCGCATAGATGTATCTAGGGGTAAAACTCAAAAACATTACATTGAGATAGACATGAATGAGAACTGGTGCACAACAACAAGCCTTTCTGAACTCTTGGTTATGACACTCTGGGGGACATTCATTTCAAAATTTATAATCATAGAATCATCCATTTTTAATTGAATAAAAAAAATTCCCCAAAAATATATGTTGGGATGTAGACCATTGTTAACATATATTGAATCCTATAAATTCATATGTTATGGAAATAAATGTAATTTATAAGCTAACATTTAGGTTATTGGATTCCCCTTTATTTGTTACCCCTAAATTCCCATTTATTCTAGCCATTGACTAGTAATATGAGGTCATAGGCTTACAACCGATGTGATGATCCATGTTATAACTATTAAAATGAGAAGCCCAATCTGATAAGAGTGGGAATCGAAAACATTTTCATGATACTCTCATAGTTAACTAATGTTTGGAAAAGTAACATGGGTCCAGAAGACTGTTCAAACCATTAGTAAAGAACAAGATGTAATCTATAGCTTCATAAGACAAATTCCTCATACTTTTAATGTATCATATGATCCCTCAATCGATGAGCAATGGATCTACTCCAATGAAAATATTATGTCCATCCATCAATGTTCTGAAAAATATATGATTCTTCTTGATTCTTATCGTATGAAGGGTGAAGCTGATCAATGGGGGACATTGATAAAAAAAATAAGCCTAAGGAAGAGATTGAGTTGTTGGAAAAGAAATATTTATGGAAAAAATTTATAAATATTTTCAACACACAATCATACTTATGTTGGAAAGATAATTCCTTTCCCATAATCAAAAGTTGAAGAATCCATCAGATTGTATGAGGAAAACATTACATGGCTTGCACGATATTCCTCCGGATTTGTCGTTACCCATGAATTCAAGGTTTATCTCTTCTTTGGTGGTATAAAACATGGCATATGGAATGCCCTAGAGATCTATGACATATATATATCTAGCAGAAAATTTTTTGATGTTCCCTAAAAGTTTAGATGGAGATTGGTAAATATAAGTTCATTCATGGGGATAAGAAACATAAGGTGGACATTAATTTTGGATGTCCGATGGATAAATCCCAAAATGTAATGAAAATCTAACAGACCACATTCCAGTCATGAGGAATGATGCACCCCCGAAATTTCCAGAAGGGGGAACGAAATGATTTAGGAGTCGATGTGAAGGGATCATGGGAATTAACCACCTACAAAAAAATCCTGATGTTGCAATAGAGAAGAGGAATTCTCTTCGTGACCCTCAACAAGTTGAAAATTTCTTCAACTACAATGAATGAGGGAACATTGATAACAAGTAAACTATGCTAAGGGTTTTTGTAGGAAACCAAAAACTGCAAAGGCAACAGTGGAGAGCTTTTAAAATCACAATCACTAAAGTGAACTCCAACAATGATGTGGTGACAGGTAGTGTAGTTATTCATTCAAAAATATTGAACATACATTTTGAATGTGAATCAAGGAATTATTTTGTAACCCAATTTTTTTGTAGAAAAATACCAACACCATCATATATCATGGTATTAGAGTTGTTAGTGAGAATGGAAAATGGTGAAATTATTGCATCTCATGAATATAACACTTCCCATATCAAAATTTTTGGATTGAACTTCCCTTTGATCCTTTTCATACTCCCTGTAGTGGAATTAAAGGATATTCTTTTCATGGATTGTCTTTACTTATATAGAGAAAACAAAAATTTCCATGACAGTTAAATCACTCTCTATATGGTGAATCGACCCCCGATTGTGTAGAAGTCCCCGTAGAAGGATGAATCTTCTTTATCACTACCATCTAAGGGAGTAGATATTATTTCCCTATAATCATTCGTATCATGCTCAAATGATTGAGTATAAGGAAGTAACCATCCTTGATGACCTGCATATTTTGATGGAATTCGATGACGTTTTTTCCAATGAATTTCCAAGTTTTTCTCTTATAAGAGATATTGAATTCTCGATTGATCTTATACCTACTAATTTCCAATATACATGACTTCGTAACGAGTGTCTGTTGTGTAGCATGACGAATTAAAAATGATAACTTCCAGAAAAAATTGATAATTTGTCTATACACCTAAGTGATTCACAATGGGATTCCCCAATCCTCTTCATCAGTCATAAGGATGGGTCAATTCACCTTTGCATTAATTGTCATGAGATAAAAAAAATCATGATACTGAACAAGAATCATCTCAATGAATTGTACTAGGGACATTGTGAAATGAGAAGCACTATTAATGTTATATAATGTGTGAGTTCTGGAGTAAGGAAATCTCATTTTTAGATAATATCATAACAAGGAATGGGATATGTGTGGATCCCTCTAAGATATATGTAACTGAGGTATGGATGAGGCCATAATCGGTGACAGATATCCATAGATTCTTGGGATTATTTGGATAATATCACTAATTTGTGAGAAACTTCACATGATTTTCCAGCCCACTTACCAATCAAACATGGAAGGGAGTCATGTTTCCTTGGAGTGATGAATTGAAAGATAACATCAAGGAGTTGAAAAAGGCGATACTCACTGCACCCATGCTCACACTAACCACAGGTGGAGAAATTTTTGTTGTATTCAATGATTCTTCAATGACAGTCTTATGTTGTGTGTAGATTTAAAATGAGAATGTCAATCCTTATGATTCAAGGAAATTGAATGTTGATGAGAAAATCTAAACAACACATGATCTAGTGTTTCATTCAATAACATTCTTGTTAAAAAATTGGTGACATTCCCAATTTGATTAGATTTGTGACATATATATAGATCACAAAAGCCTCGAGTATATATTCACACAGAAAGAGATGATTATACTTTAAAGAAGATGGTTAGATCTGACCAATGACTTTGACTACTCAATCCATTACAACACAAGGATAGAGAACTTGGTGGAGGATGCTCTATGTATAAAGGACCCAAAAAATCTATCATGGATGTGAATTGAAAAGTATCCAATCTTCTTAGATTGGATGAAGATGGACATGGGAATCATAAATAAGAGAACATCATCAATACATTCTCAATTTATAGTTCAACCATCACTTTTGGAATGGTTATTGGTTTCTCATAAGGATGATGTGGGAATTCAGATGACGGTGGAAACTATCAAAAAAGGTAAATCCTCATAGTTGAATTTTAATGAATATGGAATTGTGATATTTGGGCCTTGACTACGTGTTCGATCAAACACCGAGTTAAATAAATAACATTAGGTCTATTCAGATAGTTTGAATTTCTCCATTCACCAAAGAAACCAAAATGTGTATCGAGATAGCTAAGAGTGATATTGGTTGGATAACATGAATAAGGACATCACTTATTATACATCAATGTTCCTGGTGTGTCTGTACGTCAATTCTGAGAGGAATAATTCTAAGGGGGGACGAAACAATTAATCATAAAAACAAAAAAATGGGATAAAATCACCATAGAAATTGTCACCGGACATCCGAAAACAAACAAAGGAAACAATTCAATCTTGTTTGTTGTGGATTGTTTTATAAATACTGCACACTTTATTACAATTTGGGAGGATTTCTCATTGGAACAATGATAAGTATAAATCAGATAAGTGGTAAGGACTCATGGAGTTCGACTATCAATTATATCTGATCGAGATCCCAGATTCTCATATATGATCTGGAAGAGTCTCCAACATGCCTTGAATACTGAGCTGGACTTTATTACGAGTTATCATTCTCAAAATAATGGGCAATCTGAGAAAAATATCCAAACACTTCAAAAAATGTTGAGATAACTCTCAATGGAATTCAAAGGATGATGGGAACAAAATCTTCATCTAGCTGAGTTCGCTTACATTTATAGTTTCCACTCAACCATCGAAATGGATCCTTATAAAACCTTTTATGGGAAGATGTGCAGAACACTAGCAGGTTGGGATGATATTGGGGAGGGAAACTCCTAGTTCTAGAAATATTCATAGAAATGGTGGAGAAGGATAAGACCATCCTGTATAATATTAATGCTTCATAGAGTTTACAAAAGATCTATGATGAAAATTGTCGATTCGGGATAGATTTTGTTGTTGGGGACATGTTATTCTTCAACAAATCACAGTGGAAGAGAAATATGAGATTTAGGAGTAAACCTCAGTCCAATGTAAATGGACCCTTTTGATATCATTGATCAGATTTCAGTGCTGGACTATTGACTAGCCCCCCCACTAAACCGATCACAACTACATGACGTATTCCATGTATCTCTCTTGAGGGAGTACATATGTGACCCATCATTTGTACTCAATCCAAATGTAGTACCACTGGATAATGAACTCCCTTATGAAGAGAATATGGTGAAGATAAAATATCATACAATAAAAGTTCTAAAAAATAAGACAATGACCCTCATCAACGTATTGTGGCAAAACCCTAGTTTTGAAGAAGCATCATTGGATCCAAAGGAAGTGATGAATAAGAGTTACCCTCATCTGTTTTAGTGTGAGTAAAGGAAATTTCAAATGTAAATTTTAATGGGGTGATTATTTTCATGACCCAAACATTTATTAATGAAAATTTATACTAACTTAATTACATGTCTTATTATGAAAAATTGATATACAATACAATTCACATCCTAGGTTTTATGTTTTTGGATTTTAATATACTGTTACGAATTACTACCTTTGCTAATATAGCCATTGAACATTGATCACATGATTATTAAAATATATGGATTTAAGAAATACAATTTACATAGACAAAGGAAGTGATGAACTCATCCAATAAAATTCCTCCATATGAAACCCATTTTTTGGAACTCTTATAGGAGGTTGAAACACTATTCTTCGCTCTTGACCAATCCCAAGTAGAGAATATTCATGATAAGATTCAATAAAATTTCCTACGGGAGATGTAAAAGATAATAGAGATTACCACTAGAGAGATCTTATCATAGCTTCCCAAAGAGTCTGTCACCATCGCACACCATAGCCTTTAGTATTTTGTGGATGTTATTAAATTTTATGTAACAAGGCCCTAGAATTATTATTACGTGCATTATTTCCATATAATGAATATACATTAATTTTATCATTGTTACTTTGTAAATGGTTTTTAATGCACAAATATTATATTTAGACAATATTTAATTAAGAAATCTATTTTGATTAAATAATGGATTTTTGAATTAAAGAATATTTTAATAAAATATTATTAGTAAATTAAAATTTATTAAACATAAATGATCACATATTTTTATGAATAAAATTGTAATTTTTATTAAGGCTTGAATGGTTTTTTTTAAAACCTGTGAATTTTTTATAGGTGTTGGTTTTTATTTTAGAAGTAAAAATTAATATATTTAGAAAATTATTAACACAAAATGAATTCAATTTTTGGATTTAGGACTTCCAAATTGTCTAATTGTGGATTTATTATAATTTTCAGACACTGTCGATTATTTAGGTAAAAATTAAATTCTGTTTTAAAATATAATGTGTTTTAAGACACCATAATGACACAGTAGTTATGTAATAAAATCCTATAAAAATGCTTTTCAGCCAATATATGTTTTATAATTAATATAATGTGATTTTAGATTTGTTTTATTAATTTTATGGTTCTTTAGTGGACTCTATAATACATATAAAATATTTTATAATTTTATAATTATTTCCATGAGAGCATGACTCACCTCCACATAAGCAAGCCTAATATATTAATATGATCGGCCATTGGCCTTATAAATAAAATTTTTTACACTCCCCATTGGAAAAAACCATTGGAAAAAACCTTGGGTTGGTTTTGGGTTTAAAAATATTTAATTATATAGATTTCACAACCTAATTTTGTGAAATATTAATGAATTCTCCTCTATTTGTCTGTATAATCCATCCTAATCTCCTCATTATCTTCCCAAAAAAACACCAGGAGTACTTCCTTACTCTACTTTCCTCACTCTATAACACTCCCAAGGTTCCCCCAAGATCAGATGATGCCCCTCCTTAATCTCTTTAAGTATCACACTTTTATGTAAAGGATCCTCACATTCCTTCCATCGTTATTTATACTCAAATTCCATAAATTTTTATGCGCTTTTATTTTAAAATAAAAAAATGTGGTATGACTTCACCGCTCCTCCATACTACCATCCATATTTTTAAAAAATGAGATACCCCTTTCTCTAACATTAATTCCTACCATGTACACCTGTTACTATACCAAAATTCCATTAGGGATTTCTCTCTCCTTGTTTTCATTCATCCTATTCATTTATATTATTCATCTACATTAAATCCCATATGTTTTGAAATTCATAAATATTAACCCATTAATATCCATTTCATGAACATATTATGATATACCCCTTTTACTCTCATCAACCATTTTTTCGAATTCTTATGTCACACTGTTTTGCTGTTGAAATTTGCACCGTGATTTTCCAAGACAAAGTCATTCTATATCAAATACCAAGACCATTAATCTATCAATGGAATTAACATTCAAGAACATTTACATATTTATTATATAGTTTCATGTAATTATTCAACATTCATTTATCCTAGAATAAATGATGATGTTGAATGATTCCATTTTGTATGATCCATGTGTCACACTTATGCATTAAAGGAAGTGTTTATAAAGGGTGTTCCCTGATATTGCTCCATTTCATAGGGTAAATAATTTTATCATGATACGCCAGGTGAATTGATGGTTTACTCAATATAATTTAAATTCTATGGGGGATAACTCATGATAATTCATTCATAATAATGGTTTACACATTCTATATGTGTAAAAAGCCCTGGATCAAGCTAATATAATGTTAAATGTTGTTTTTACATCTCTAAGTTATGATAATAATTATATAACATTCCTTTATTTTAATTTTCCCCTTATAATCTAGTGATATTCCTATTTCTTAATATTTATTGTATTCTTCATGTTATGCCTTGTTTACTCCCTCACTGGGCTTCATAGCTCACCCTTTTCATATGTATGTGCTCAGGTGATCCCATGTAATTCTATGTACGAAGGAATGTTTTTTAATGTAAATAATGTTTTAAATATTTATGTTGTATTTTATGACTTATTTTTTTAGGTAATGTTCCTATTTTAAAAACAACATGACCTCAAAATACTCATAGTTGTATTAAGTGAATGTTTGTGTAATAAATCATGTCGAAGCGTGATATGAAAAGCAGTGTTATTATAGCATTGGACCCAGTAAAGGCTGACACAATTATTTCATTGTAGCCACCCAAGAGTGTTATTGATGTGAAATGTTTCATATGGTTAGTAGGTTATAATCAATGGGTTTTACCCATTTTCACTATATTGGAAGCACCATTGAAAAAATTTACATGAAAAAAGTATCGAAAATGTAGTTTTATGTGATGCATAATGCACTAGGATTAGTTATATTATTATTTAGAGACATGAAATTATTTCCCATGATTCATGTCATTTGAGACCACATGATAAAAAATACAGGAACAACTATCCCGATTTAGCAGTAGTAGACAAAATAATAATAATGTTTAGACACTACCTGATGGGAGAGTGGTTTAACATTTACATTAACTTGATGTGTATCAAGTATATATTCACTCAAAATGAAGAAAATATGATTTAAATGTGATGGATAGAGTTCCTCTAGGAATATTAATATGGTTGTTTCAATACTCCTCGGAATGGGCTAATAGTTGGATTAGGTTTTTGAAAATATAAGCTAGTTTCAGTTGTACATTGTGGAGAATCGCAAAAATGTTCCATTAACTTCAATATCAGCTTTTTTGCCAAGGATAAGTAGGGTATTTTTAGGGCTTGTATCGAAATTCATCACTTATCAAAAAGTTATGGTTGACCACTATGTTCTAGCGAGTTCAATTTAACCCCTTGATGTTGGAGAGAGGATGTGAGATGAAATATCCATGGAATTAATAATGGGGTTACCACATATATACATGGGATATGATTTAATCCAGGTTATCATATATTTACTCTTTATGTTGCTCCAAATCATATATATATATGTTAGTAGTTTATAGTATTGTAACACCCCAGGTAAATAAAGAGTATGACATTTTCACATTTATCCATATTTGTGAATAAAATATTAATATAACTATAAAGGGGACGCTATGCTCGATGGCATACCCAACACCCAACAACGAGTTTCTTGGGAATCTTAAATTGCACTATACTTATAAAATAATATTATTATAAATGGTAGTTAACTCCAAGATGTTGTGATGGATGGAATGAATAGAACTAACTACAAAATGATTATATATGTTTTTCAAATATTTTTACTTTTTACAATAAAAGTTAGAGGATTAAAAATGCGAATTAATCCAATTTTAAGCGTAAACATTCTAATATTCATTAAAAGGTCTATTAACCGCCTTTTGATGGAGAACCTCTTTTAAATCCACTTTTTGAAAATTTTATGTGTTATATTTGACAAAATAAAATTCTTCTTTAGAATCGGGACATCCAAGTTTACTTTGTGTAAATTTTTGGTATTTTTCGGAAAAAGATCAATTTTTAATGAATAGTGAAAAATGTTGTATTTTAACTCAAAACCTCTTTTTAATCTAATTTATTTATATGATTATTGTATCTTTTGAATTATTTTTAAAGTAACATTAGAAAATATTTTTACCATTACTCCAATAGTGGTCGTTGGAATTAATTTCACTATGAAATCGGACTTAAACTAGTGTCATTCTTTTGATACATTTTGTTTAATAAAAACACACTATTTGTTTTGAAAGAAGGAATTAATTATTAAATTAATTAATGAAACATATATGTTTGGAATTTTGTAAAATAGAGATCATTTTTTATTCGGAATATCAAATATATCTTAGGATGAATTTTTTGTAATTTTCTGAAATTTCAATTTTTGATGAATAGTGAAACAACTAAGTGGTACTTATAAAAACTGATTTTCCATTTAAATGAAATTTTCCCACATTTATATTTTCAATTTATAAAATACAACATACATGTCTGTCATTAAGAAGTAAAATTTGGTTCAATGGGATTAAATTTTTTTTGGTGAATAGTAACTTATTAAGTTTTTAATCGCGATTAGAGATAATTAGTGTAGTTCAAGGTAAGAATAATGTATTATTAAATTTAAATGACCTAGAAAAGTGTCATATACTCTTTTTATGAGTAATTTCAGACCAAGAAAATCCATGGATCAACTTGGGGACCCCATGGAGCCACTTTGGTTAGAAAATGACATAAATACCTTTTTAGTTAATGTTAAAATTAAAATGTCACAAATATGAGTTGTTTAACTAAAAAAAATTTTACATGGGGTTATACAAGTAAGATTTTAGACTATAAATAGTCATTGGAAATCTAAAAATATTTCTTAAATGATACTATTTTTTAAAAAAAAATTAGACATTAAATAAATTAAATTATTTATGACATAATGATGATGCAGCGATTACCTCATTATTTAACGATTTAAATAAAATAGAAAGATAATGTGAATTATAAGACCTACACATTTCCAAAACCTATTTAATGGGTGGATTTAGAACCCTTATCACCTTATCCTCGAAACACATCAATGTGGGACCATTATAATCCGATACTCATTCTAAAGTAAAGTAACATTTCCTTACGTTCCAAGAGCGCCCCTCCTCTCCTCTTATAAAAGGCCCTCACCTCTACCTTCTTACCCACACTTCCAAAGCCTTTGACTCGACCACACCTGACCATGTTTTCTCTCCACATCCCTATATAACTCCTTGAAGCTTCACTTTGTGCAGAAGTCTTCCCAAAGAAGCCATTGAGCTCAAACCAAAGGGAGTTACCCGATTTTAAGGTAATGTCTTCACTTGAGCCCTTTGGTTTTATTTTGCTTCTCCAACCCCATAAACTATATTTATTCATTCCTTTTGTAAAAAATCCAGAATATTCAATATACTATGAATTTTATATAAGAATGATTCGAGCTACACTTACACACACCTTCTTATAATGGTTAAAAAACATATTGTTTCTGTGGTTGGCGATTTTCTGCCTCACGAAACGATGATTGTTCAATATTCTTTATACACCTTTAAAGGTGGACATTATGATGTAACTATATTTTATATATGATATATATGGTATTTATGTTTACTATATTCTTCTGTATTTTATATTTAAAACATACCTTTATTCTTTTCATGTAGTGTAAATGCGATAATTTCATATGAGGAAGTTTGGACTACCGCCCCCTCAAGTGATGTGACTCGTACATTAAATACATGGAATGTATAAAAAATGAAATTAATGAAAATATGTGACCTATATAACATATATATTATACTGGAATCATAATATATATATATATATATATCATTTATTTTTAATTCCATTAATATGAAAAAAAAATGAAAGTAGCGTTATTGCGAATGTACGGCCTACCGTCTCCATGAACAGGTCTTTTCATTTTTTATCTCCAAATGATTTGGAATAGTAAAAAATTAATATTTACTGGATATATATGATATTTTACTCATTAATACTATTCTTTAAATTATTTACTTATAACTACATGGGCAAACATTTTTCAAACAATTCATTTTTGACTCATGTACCAAACATCGGCAAAAACGTATGATATAAACTAACAACATTAAACAATTATTAAAACATTATAATATGTGATATGAACTGAATAATAATATTTAAAGGAGTTTTTTAGACAATTATAAATTTACCAATGTTTATTATTCAGGAATATAAAGAAACGAACAAGACAAGTCGGACTTGAGGTATGAGATCCTACTCCTCTCTTTCTTTTTAAGCACACTCTTTTATGCCATTCCTTTTAAAACTAATATTTCTTGTTATTTGGATGTTCTTTTATATTACTATTAATATAATTTTTCTGTTAATCTGATGAGAGACCATATTCTCTTTCATCAATCCATTTTGGATGTTTTGAGTGGCACCGTAAGGTTGCCGAATTTTCGTAAGGGAACTTACCCCTCTCTTTCTTTTTAAGTACCCTCTTTTATGTCATTATTTTTAAGATCATATTTCTTATGATTGGGATGTTCTTATATATTAATCATACTGTACTTTTATTTTTCATAATATGAGATACCCTATTTGATCTCATCAATCCATTTTTGGAAGTTCAATGTGGCGTTGTTAGGGTGCCGAGTGTTCGTAATTGATTTTTCATCTCACTTTTATTCCCATGACATTTATGCTACATTTGCCACTATTTCCTTCAAGTGGTGTATGAAATGCCCATTATTATACACATTTTTTTGTATAATTTCATTTTTGGGTATTTACATCTTCATTGTATGACTTTTCATCCATGGGGTGTACGTTTCGAAAGTTACCCAACTCGGTAAGGGGACCTATCACCCTCCGCTTTTTAAAAGACTAATTTTGTTATGTCTTTTAATTTACATATTACTATGTCGGGATATGTTATTATATATCCTTATTTATGTAATTTTTATTTCCAAGTGATAATATACCATTAAATCTCTCATCAACTAATTTTCTGAATTTTGAAGTGACGTTGTAAGGCTGTTGAATTTTTACAAGGGAACATCGTAACCCAACTTTGATTTTTTTTTGGGTTCAACATGTACTTATCGAACATGTCATCCTATGAATATGGGTGAATGACCTATTATTGTTTCACACTTAATATCAACTTATATTGGGTGTATTTTTATTTCTCACACATAATTATGTGATAGATTTATCCTTAATTTAAAGATACCATCTTTATAATGGATTCCATCTCAATTTATATTTTCATTGAGACTTCATTGTTGTTATGCACCAATTAACTCTTATATGGGGTGTATATTATCCTTTGACATATTATATCATGAATACCTTTATTCTCATGATATTATAATGTTTGGATTAAATGTTATTCGGTAAATATTTGTATTCAAGAGTCTCATTTTGTTAAAAACTCTTTAAAAACAAATATCATTTTAAATGTTTTGAATATTTACTATTCTAAATATTTATCTATAATGTCCTTGTTTTCAAAATTGTTTTCATTATTTATTTATATGGACATTAATGTTTTAAAATTGTAATTCCATTAAATGATTCACAGTGGTATGGGACACATTTATTCCAAAATATCTTCTAATTGGTTTTTGAAAATGGATTGTTTAATTCAATATCATGGAATTACTTATTGTGATTGCAAATGAAATTTTGTTATTGAAATTTTTATATTATCAATATTTTATGTGTAATGATGTTACTTGGACATTTTATGGGTGGTTGCGTCATAAACCATATGTCGGCTGGTGCAGTGAATACCAGGACGGGTGGTTACGTTATAACCTCCATTGCATTGGGTATTGAAGTCAGCAGTATGGCTATTCAATTAAGTATGTATGGATGTTGTCCGAATGGCTATTCCATTAAGTGATATGTTTGGAAGTCGACTGTATGGTAATTCCACATAAGTATGTTTATGTCCCAAGTTACCTTTATATGTTATGTGTTTTTTATATGGGTTTTATGGTAATATTTTGGTTACAAAAGGGTAAGTAATGATATTTTATTCAGTGAAGAGTTTTTAATACTTCATAAAGGTGAAGGTAATACTTTGATTAAGTATACATGATTTAATTTTTGTTTTAATAACTAACAGTTTTCATTATTTGTGTATACCATAATGAGCTTTGTATGCTCACTCTAAGTTTTTTTGAAATGTTTTTCAGAAGATGTAATGTTGAATAGGGTCAAGGATGGGATCAGGGTATTGTAATGCTATTTAAAACAAGGAACGAGACGTGTTTATTTTTAATAGTTTTTATTTTATGGAAACTTAGTAGAAGTTTATAATTTTTAATCTTTTCAGATACTATAGTTATGTCCTAATTCTCTAAAACTCTAAACCTGAGAGGATCCCAAATGTGAACTCTTCATTTTATTCAGTATTAAGTAAGGTTTAAGGTCGGGGCCTTATAGTTGGTATCTAAGGTCGGATTAGATAACTTTAGTGGTTAGGGTATTCATTAAGCATACTTGACATTACCATAATTGTTATGATTTCAGAAAGAGTCACAGTTTTTAGATAAATTGAATGAGTAAGTATATCTTCCTCATTAGTACATGATGGTTTTGTTGATATACTCACACTGACATTTCTATTTTTATTGAATGAAAGGATCTTGTAGGCAACAAAGTGACAATAGGTTTGAAGGAAACTGTGGTGGCTCTCTGATTAAGAGACTTGATGAAATGGGTATTCAATGAGGAAACTCGTGGTTGCTCTAAACCAACTATCAAGGATTGATTATCATCCTCATGAACCTTGGTATGTTCTGTAATGCATCATATACGAGATGACCAATCGATGTGGAAGTTCAGGTAATAATTATAATGGTAACCATTATGGTTTATTTGATCATTACTTTTTAGGTAATTATGGGTTACTCTATGATATGATGGAAAATGAAAGGAATGAGATAATATTGATGATAAAATTTGTTATGATTATTTTTTAATATTTTATCTCGTTGTTGGGGAATGTTTTAAGAAATATATAGTTTTGGAAAAAGGACAACACGCAGATCGTGTGACAACCCATCGCGTCGGACAAAGCTGCAGGAATAGAACCCAAAACCAAAGTACAAATGGTATTTAACGCCTAACATTGGACTACGTGAAGTCCCTGGTTAGTTTAAATGATTATTTTTAGGTAGATGATTTTATGAATTAAGAGTACGATGATTTTGGGTTATATATGGAAATTTATTAACCTATCATGGAGGATATGTGATTAGGTTAATTAATTTACAATATGAGAATTTATGAGAATCTGATGTTATTTGGAGAAAAAAGTTAATGTGTACCTTGGAAGACTATGCGATTAAATCCTTAAAATATTTGGGTATCAATCTTAGTTTTGTTTACTTTGAAGAATTTTATGGAAAATTTGTTTATCGAATGGTCTTCGTTGAACATTGGGTTTTGTTGGACAAATTTTGGAGATTAAGAATAGATTTTTTTTATAAAGGGTTATCCTATTATAGATTATCTAATCTTGTTCTAACAATTTTGGTGTTCGTAAGGTTCTAAAGACATGGTTAATATATTGTTATATTTTGTGGATTAGGTGATTCTGTAGAAGTTGATTATAGTACTCTTAATGCTAACAAGTCTTCCTAAATACTCATCTTTGGAGAAAATATGAGTTTTTGTAAGGAATCTAATAAAAGTTGAAAGTCATTATGATAAGTGATTATGTTTCCATATGAATAAATTCCTCAATAAAAATTAACTTAAAACAAAAATGTTGTCTATTAAGTTTTCCTTCTGGGAAATCGAATACCGTTTAACCCATTACATGTTAGTGATTTTCTTGTGGTTAACTTTCTCCTAGACATGTTTACTATCACTATCCAACAGAAAATGACACTTTTTTTTCTCCTCCATATCAATATTTTTATACTTGGAATCCTAGTATGGGTTAACTAGGGTGACCTTTGTTCTTATCTTTCTTTATATTAAAAATATTGTTTTACAGACACTTGTTCCGATGTGGGATTTTCAATGAAGTTTCTAAGCCTAATTTTATAATTGCGAGGACACAATTCCCAAAAGGGGGGAAGGATGTAACAACCCAGGTAAATAAAGAGTATGAAATTTTCACATTTATCCATATTTGTGAATAAAATATTAATATAACTTTAAATGGGATGCTATGCTTGATGGCGTACCTAACACGCAACAACGAGTTTCTTGGGAATCTTACGTTGCACTCTAATAATAAAATAAAATTATTTTAAAAGGTAGTTAACTCCTAACTGTTATGATAGAGGGAATGAATAGAACTAACTACAAAATAATTATATATGTTTATAAAATATTTTTATTTTTACAATAAAATTTGGAGGATTAAAAATGTGAATGAATCCAATTTTAAGCGTAAACATTGTAGTATTTTTTAAAAGGATGATTAACCGCCTTGTAACGGAGAACCTTTTTCAAATCAACTTTTTGACAATTTAATGTGTAATATTTGACAAAATAAAATTCTTCTTTAGAATTGGGACATCAAAAATTACTTTGTGTAATTTTTTGGTATTTTTCCGTAAAAGTTCAATTTTTAAGGAATAGTGAAAATTGATGTATTTTAATTCAAAACCACCTTTTAATCTAATTTATTTATATGATTATATTATCTTTTAGTTGTTTTTAAAGTGAAATTAGAATATATTTTTACCATTTAATCCAATAGTGGTCGTTGGAATTAATTTTACTTTGAAATCGGACTTAAACTAGTGTCAATATTTTGATACATTTTGTTTCATAAAAACACGCTATTTGTTATTGACAGTGGGAATTAATTATTAAATTAAATAATGCAACATATATGTTTTGAATTTTGTAAAATAGACATCATTTTTGAATTCGGAATATCAACTATAGTTTAGGGTGAATTTTTGGTAATTTTATGAAAAACATCATTTTTTGATGAATAGTGAAACCACTAAGTAGTACTTGTAAAAATTGATTTTCCGTTTAAATGAAAATTTTCCACCTTTGTGTTTTGAATTTCAAAAAATCCGACATACATGGTAGTCATTAAGATGTGAAATGTGGTTCAATGGGATTAAAATAATTTTTTGGTGAATAGTAACTTATTATGTTTTTAATCCCGATTAGAGGTAATTACTGTTGTTTAATGTAAGAATAATGTTTTAATAAAACGGAATGACCTAGACACATTTCCTACCCTCATTGTATGAGTAATGTTCGAAAAGAAAATCCATGGGTCAACTTGGAGACCCCATGGAGCAACTTTGGTTGTAAAATGACATAAATACCTTTTTATTTAATGGTAAAATTAAAATGTCACAAACATGAGTTATTTAACTAAAACAATTTATACATGGGGTTATAAAAGTCATATTTTTTACTATTAATAGTCATTGGAAATATAAAAAGATTTCCTAATTCATAGTATTTTTATTATAATTTTTATACATTATATAAATTAATTTATTTAGGACATCATGATGATGCAACGATTACCTCATTATTTAACAATTTAAATAAAATGGAAAGATAATGTAAAATCTAAGATCTACACATGTCCAAAACCTATTGGATTAGTGGATTTAGAACCCTTATCACCTTATCCTATAAACACATCAATGTGGTACCATTAAAATCCAAAACTAATTCTAATGTAAAGTAACATTTCCTTACATTCAAAAAGTGTCCCTCCTCTCCTCTTATAAAAGGCCCCCACCTCTACCTCCTTACCCACACTTCCAAAGCCTTTGGCTCTAACAAAACCTGCACATTTTGTCTCTAAACATACCTCTATATCTCCTTGAAGCCTCACATTGGGCAAAAGGCTTACCCATGAAGCCATTGAACTCAAACAAAAGAGAGTTACCCGATTTTAAGGTAATGTCTTCACTTGAGTCCTTTTGTTTTATATTGCTTCTCCAACCCCCTAAACTATTATTATTTATTTAGTTTGTAACAAAAAGAGTATATTAAATATAATTTTATGTTGTTATAAGAAGGATTTGAGGTACACTTACACACACCCTTGTCTAATGGTTAAAGAACATACTGTTTCTGTGGTTGGTGATTTTCTACCTCACCAAATGATGATGGTTCAATATTCATTAAACATCTTTAAAGGTGGACATTATGATGTCACTGTATTTTATATATTATATATATGGTATTTATGTTTACTATATGATTATCTATTTTATATTTAAAACATAACTTTATTCTTTTCATGTTGTGTAAATGCGATAATTTCATATGAGAAAGTGTGCACTACCGCCCCCTCAAGTGATGTGACTCGTACATGAAACACATGGAATGTATAAAGAATGGAATTAATGAACATATGTGACCTATATAAAATATAAACTATAATGTAATTAAAATATAATATATATATATCAATTATTTTTATTTCCATTAATATGACAGAAAAGTGAAAGTAGCGTTCATGCGTACGTACGACCTACCGTCTCCATGAATGGTGCTTTTTATTTTTTATCTCCAAATGATTTGGAATATTATAAAATGAATATGTACTATATATATATGATATTTTACTCATTAATATTATTCTGGAAATTATTTACTTATAACTACGTTGGCAATCATTTTTCAAACAAGTTCATTTTTTACTCATGTACAAAACATCGGAAAAAACGTCCGATATGAACTAACATTATTAAAAAATTAGTAATACACTATAATATGTGATATTAAATGAATAATAATACTTAAAGTAGTTACTTAGTAAATTATAAATTGACCAATGTTTATTATTCTGGAATATAAGGAAACGAACAAGACAAGTCGGACATGAGGTAAGGGATCATACTCCCCTATTTCTTTTTAAGTACACTCTTTTATGTCATTCCTCTTAAATCAAATATTTATTGTTATTGAGATGTTCTTTTATATTACTCTTACTGTAATTTTTTTTTCATATGATGAGAGACCCTATTCTCTCTCATCAATCCATTTTGGATGTTTTGAGTGGCGCTGTTAGGCTGCCAAATTTTCGTAAGGGGACCTACCCCTCTCTTTCTTTTTAAGTACCCCCTTTTATGTCATTCTTTTTAAGCTCATATTTCTTATGATTGGGATGTTATTTTATATTACTCATACTATTATTTTATTTTTCATTTTCTCAGATACCCTATTTGATCTCATCAATTCATTTTTGGATGTTCTATGTGGCATCATTAGGCTGTCGAGTTTTCGTAAGGGATTTTTCATCTCAATTTTATTCTCGTGACATTTATGCTACGTTTGCCACTATTGCATTCGATTGGTGTACGTACATCCCATTATTATAAACATTTTGTAGTATAATTTCATTTTTGGATATTTACATCTTCATTGAATGACCCTTCTTCCATGGGGTGTACGTTTTGAAAGTTACCCAACTCGGTAAGAGGACCTTTCACCCTCCTATTTTTAAAAGACATATTTTGTTATGTCTTTTAATTTACATATTATTATGTTGGGAAATGATCTTATAAATCTTTATTGATATAAAGTTTTTGTCCAAGTTATAATATACCCTTCACTCTCTCATCAACTAATTTTCTGAATTTTGATGTGACGTCGTAAGGCTGTCGAATTTTTACAAGGGAACATCTTAACCCAATTTTGATTTTTTTGGGTTCAACTTGTACTTCTTGAACATGTCATCCTATCAATATGTTTGAATGACCTCTTATTTATTCCCACTTAATATACACATATATTGGGTGTATTTTTATTTCTCACACATAATTATGTGATAGATTTGTCTTTAATTTATGGATACCATCTTTATAATGGATTCCATCTCAATTTACATTTCCATTGAGACTTCATTGTTGTTATGAACCAATTCACTCTTATATGGTGTGTATACTGTCCTTTGACAAATTATATCCTAAATCCCTTTATTCTCATGATATAATAAAGTTCGTATTTAATGTTATTCCGAAATTATTTGTATTTAAGATTCTCTCATTTTGTTAAAAACTCTTTAACAAAAAATATTGTCTTAAATGTTTTAAAGATGTATTATTCTAAATATTAATCTTTAATGTCCATGTTTTCAAAATGGTTTTCAGTATTTATTTATATGGACATTAATGTTTTAAAATTTTAATTCCATTAAAATCTTCAAAGGGGTATGTGACAATTGGATTCAAAAATATCTTCAAAATGGTTTTCGAAAATGGATTGATTAATTCAATATCTTGGAATTACTTATTGTGATTGAAAATGAAATTTTGTTATTGAAATGATTATATTTTCAATATTTTATGTTTCATTATGGTACTTGGACATTTTACATGTGGTTACGTGATAAACCATATGACAGGTGGTTCCGTGAATACCAGGACGGGTGGTTACGTTATAACCTCCAATACATTGGGTATGGAAGTCGGCCTTATGGCTATTCCATTAAGTATGAATGGAAGTTGGCCGAATGTATATTCCATTAAGTGATATGTGTGGATGTCCACCGTATGGTTATTCCACATAAGTATGTTTATGTCCCAAGTTACCTTTATATGTTATGTGTTCTTTATATGGGTTTTATGGTAATCTTTTGTTTATAAAGGGGTAAGTAATGATATTTTTTCAGTGAAGACTTTTTACTACTTCATAAAGGTGAAGGTATTACTTCAATAAAGTATACATGGTTTACTTTTTGTTTTAAAAACTAACAGCTTTCATTCTTTGTGTATCCCTTACAGAGCATTTTATGCTCACCCCAAGTTTTTTTGAAATGTTTTTCACAGAACATAATGTGGAATAGTGTCAAGGATGGGATCAAGGGAAAGTCATGCTATCTAAAATATTGAACTAGGCATGTTTCTTTTTAAGAGAGTTTATTTTATGGAAACTTAGTAGAAGTGACTACTTTGTAATATTATGATATGTAATTGTAATGTCTTAATTATCTAAATCTCTAAACCTGAAAAGATCCTCAATGTGAATTATTCATTTAATTCAATATTAAGTATGTTTTAAGGATGGGGCCTTATAATTATAGAGAATTATGAGCCTCTACTTACTTGATTTCATCCAGACCCATGGAGTTACCATTATGATTCATTCCCATAGTGGCCCTCACTTCACATCATGATATAGAGTGGATTTTAAGATGCATTTTTGAATTAGTTTCAATTGTGAAAATAATTTCACACATAAAAAGGTTTCAAAAAAAACCAGACCATTATGATCTTGCATGATAGGTTTTGGGACTTCATGTGAGACTTTGTATATAAATTTTAATATAATCTATAATAGGTTGAGATTTTCAAAAAAAATATTTGCCATCCCACAATTGGATTGGCTCCAATAAAAGAATTTTTTGGATGAACATATAGGTCACAACCTTTCTAGACTAGTCTAGGTGAGTCGACAATCATGGTATAAGAGTTGGTGAAACCAACAATAAAGGAGCTTCAAATCATCCAGGATAAGATGTGGTCTACCCTAAGATGTTAGAGAGTATGCCTCCATCATAATGCTTGTTGAGAAAATGATCTATCTTCATGAAAAAGAATGATACTCTAATGGAGGAACATGAGGGACTAATAGTGTCATGTGATGGATTAGGGAAGCAGTTCTGAGAGAATATCACTCGACTCATGAAATACATGGAAAGGGAATCGTCGATGGTTGTGAAGAGAATGTATGACTTGATGTGGGTGTTTCAAATATAGAATCCACAAATTTTTACTAGAGAGGGTGGACCTAATGGAGATGAGTTCTGGGTTGATTCTATCACGATGATACAAGATCATTTAGAGACACCTGCTGATAAGATGTTAATGTTTCCCAAATACATGTAATTGGGATTTGTGAAGTATTTTAGGGTAATTCATGTGAAAAAGTTTTAGTTTTAAGGGATTCTACTGAATGAATTTTTCGAAATTCTCCTAGATAACTTCTTCCTAGAGTTGCTAATAAAGGATAGGGTAGTGGTGTTCATGTAGAAAACTCATGGGAGCATGTCTGTGATTGGCTATGACAGATGCATTAAATAATTTTAGTGCTTCTAACAATTATTATTAGGAGATGAGATTTCTACGATGAGATCATTTCAGGAAAAATTTATGTGTCATATTATATACCATGTTACCGACATTCAATTAAATATATTTACTAAGGTTGTGGATCAGACTCTCATAGATGAGGGGAACCTGAAGGAGGCTTCTAGTGTTCGATAGGTTGTCCCTACTATAAAATCAGTACATGCGACTTCTTAATATAGTAGAGCAGTTATGAAAACATTATTATGAATAATGGGATTCCAATTACTCAGAAAACACATTTGGTTAAACAATAAATTGGTGGAGAGATCGTCCATCTATGTTTTAATCCATGTAATTATTATAGATATTGTCCCTAAATACCCATCGTGTATTGATCATATGGAAATATTGGACATCTGAAGAAATTCAGTAGGTCATAGTAATAAACATTTATTGATGGTGGAGTTAGACATATACATGGTATAGGAAGTGGATCTATTATATGGTATTAGAGTGGAAGATATAAATATACAAGACAATGTGGTTGATTAAGATTACATGATGATTTTGGGAATGAGTGCCTGTATCAGGAGAGTGGTGTTCCTCAAGGGAGTCAAAATACATCACATAGAAGAGGGGTATGAAAGTTTCACATATTATAACATACACTTGTTCATAGCAAGTCTAGTCCAACAATAGTGAGATGTATTGTTCATGTATATTCTAGATTATCTAGTGCTTAATTTGATTTTGGTACCTTCTATTTAGTTATCACTTAAAAAAAATGTTAATGGTTTGACCCTAGTGTGGTGTTTGTGAATGGGGTGATGACAATAGACACCTAGTTGTTGTTTTTTCTAGGGACTTATGTTTGTGAAAGGGATGTTTTCTTAGGATTGGGGAGTATCATTTTCTTTAGGAACTATATATTATTGATCTTCCAACGTGTGACCAAATTATGTATATGGACTCGATAGTCTCATAACGAGACATAATTGACTATTACTATTGGAGGGAAACCATTATGTATTATAAGGGTGATAAATATATTCAACATGTAGAGTGGGATATCCATGTAGTCCAAAAGGGTATAACTATTCATCAGTTGGGAGTGCCCAAATCCCATGTTTATAGTCTTTTCTTGGATGATGATGTTCTTAATAATGACATATTTCCACTATTGGTGGAATAGTTTCATGATATGATTCATGAATAATTATTAGTGTTAACTTCTAAGCGAGATGTGAAAGTCACTGTTGAGGTCATTTTAGGGGTTGATCCAATATCGATTCCACCATACATAATGGAACCAATAGATCTTCAAGAGAACAAGACTCTTGTAGACGAGTTGGAGAAAAATGGTGTTATCCATCCTAGTTTGTCACCTTGGAGATCACATGTGTTGTTTGAAATGAATTCATATAGGAGATTAATCTTATGTGTCGATTACATGATGTTTAACAAGATGAATGTAAATAACTACTATCTACCTTCCCCACATGGAATATATTTTTCAATGTTTTAGAGGATCTATTGTGTTCCCTAAGAAAGACATTATATCAGGGAATCATTAGTTGAGATTTCAGACGAATTATATACTAATAACAACTTTTCGATAAATTTTTCACCTATATGAGTTCATCGTAATGATAATTGTGTTGAAAAATGCATCATAAATGTTCATGAACATGATGAAGAAGATATTTTATCCATGAATAGATAACATTTTTGACGTATTTTTATATGAAACATTGGTGTACTCCAATAATTTTGACTATTATTCCATACATCATGTCATCTTCCTAAGTATAATGAGGGAGATAAATCTATATGCAAAGGTATTTATTTTTAAATTTTTCATTGACCAAGTAAACTTCTTGAGACACATCATCTTGTAGTATAGTGTGTCAGTGGACACAAATATGGTTCAAGAAGTTTTATATTGGGAGAAGACCGAGAACATAATTGATATACAAAAATTTCTGGGCTTAGGTTGATATTATCCAGATTCGTACAAGACTTTTCTTGTTTAGCAGCACCACATTCATGCTTCACCAATAAAGAAATAATATTCGATTTTTGAGAATATTATGATGATTCCCTCTAAGAGATGATGAATCATTTTAATTTTAGCACCAATATTGATCCTAAATGATACGGGTGAGTAGTACATGATGTGTTTTGATTCTTCAAGAATTAGACATGGAGTACTGTTGATTATAAGAGACTATGTTGTGGCATATATTTATCGTCCATTGCGGACTCATGAATGGATCTACCCTTCAAATGATCTTGATATAGCATAAATGGATTATTATTTGAGGTGAGGGATACCATATATATTGGGTGAAAAGTTTACAATGTTTATCAATCAACATAGCTTGAGATATATCATTCTAAATCGATATTTGAATCACTGATAGGAGTTACGAGTTAGGATAATGTAGTAATTTGATTCAATAATTGAAAATATATTTGGAAAATGAAATAGTGTGGCTGATTCTTTGAGTAATAATACTCAAACATATATAGTTTAGGAGTCTAGTACATAGTGTAAAATGATAATATTTTTGTTATAAATGTATGTTGTGGTTCAAGAGAGTCATGAGTTGATTACTCTTGTCTCAGTTTTAGTGTAGTCCAAGCTTTTGAGATAGATTAGGGATATATAGTATTAGGCATTATTGTTTTGGAAATTGATTAAATGAATTAAAGGTTGTTAAACACCTTTATATTGGAGCATAAATGTGGATGAGGTAATCTGTATTAGGAATGACATTGTTCTGCCTATGAGAATGTGAGAGGAGATAATGTGGTAATTTCATGCCATGAAATGGGATGTACATCTAGAGGTGAAAAAAATGTACTATGACCAATGATGATTGTTCATGAGACCAAACTTTAATTTTTACATAACATGGTTTGTGATATGATGTTACATCTGTCAGTACATGCAGGTTGAGCATGAACGACATGGATGTCTCTAAATCAATTTCAGTTTTTGAAATCTAGGTGGGATAATGTGACCATGGATTATTTTGTGGTTCATCTGAAGTCTCTTAAAAAATGATGACATCAAGGTTATTCTAGATCGAATATTGAATATTGATGATTTATTTCTTATAGAGTATAATTTCTATGTAGAGTAGTTGGAAAACTGTATATTCAGAAAATAGACTATATTCATGGGTTTCAATGTAGTATAGTTTAAGATTGTGAGTCATGCTTTACATAACGCTTCTTGTTGGTTTTATAGAAGGATAATTGAACACAGGTTATGTTATGTATGGCCTTCTACCAAGAGATTGATGGGCAGTGGGTGTGTAATGTATAGGTCATGGAGGATATTATCACAATCCATGACTAGGATCCATTATACCCAACACCTGACATGGTCAATCGAATGGAATTAAGGGCATTCCTGATCACCATCAGATGTAAACTAGTGAATGGGTATCAACATTATGATTTGGGAATGATTTCACAAATTTAGATAAATAGAAAATGTCTAAAAGACAAGACTTTCATAAATAACCATAACCAAACAAGGAATAAAAAATATTCATAATCTTGTTAATTCATCATATTGTAAAATAAAATATTCCAAGTAAAGGAAAACACAAAACATCCCAACCAAAATCTATCAAACCTGAGAACAAATCACTCATTTCATCCCCACCATCTCCATCAACATGAAAGAAAACCAAACCATCTTCACAACATACATTTCTGTTACCAGATTCATACAATCAAAATCTATAAACACCCTAATGTTTATAAATTTTGTGAAAAAATACCATTGGACGCTCCCCAAAGAATGGATTCAGGTTATAACATTAAAAATAAAAATTAACATTCATGTTTACTAAATAAAGATTCGTTAAACAATTATACATAACATTTAAAAGGAAAATATTTCAAAAGAAGAACCCTTTTCATGGAATCATGTTCATTCCTTCTAAAATAAAACAGAAGGTGCACCATGTTTCAAAGACAATTATAATGACACAATAGTGCACGGTTTCATGAGAAATTAATATAGGATCTATCTCAATGGGAAACTAGATACATCGTATTATGGTGAAACATGGTATATAAACCCTGACAACATGCGTTCTTATACATGATCGACTAAGAACGGACATCACATGGGCCTACTAGTCTCCATTTAACATTATTATTAAGTTAGTGTTTTAATTTTAAATTCACTTAGATGAAATAAAGAAATTAAACATCCAAAAAACTAGCATATTATTCATTGTAAACCCTACAATATACCCATGTTTCCCATTTTGTGATCAATTCACATTTCCAATAACAAAATAATAACCACATTAATGTGCACATAATAAATTTTATAAATTATTACGTAAACCATAATTTCCACTAAATCAAACCACTTTCCATTTTATACACAAAAAAACAATTGAAAACACATTCTTCCCCCACATGGAAATATAATTAACTCCCTTTTAAATTATCATAATATTTCCAAATAATCAATCTAATCAATTTCATGGGCCAAGACCCTTTTAAATCCAAAAACAAATTTTACATTGAAACATGATTCACTTAATTTAATAAATTAAGAATTTATTACAAAAGTGAACTATAATTAATCCAACATGAAAAAATAAATCAATTTGAAAACTACTTTTTCACATTTAAATCCCTTTAGACACCCAGTTGCACATTCCAAACAAGGAATAAAATCTCTTTCATGGTACTTTACTCTGCAACATACACAAAACATAACTACTTTTTATCAGAAAGTTCTCCATCATCCCATATGAATTTTATAAAACATCCAAAATACATTTAACACCATTAAAATAGACCATAAATCAAATATAAACAACTGGGAAATAATATTAAAATCATTCACTAATGTTAGTGCATGGTACCACCTACCTCGATTAGTGAAACATCCATAAAATGATGTGAAACTAAAATAACACCATCCCAAGACCATAGTATTGAATGTGTCAACCAAAGACAACAATATTGAACTCTAATAATCATCATATGGCTAGAAACAATTCGCCCAACCAACAGGATATGTAAAAACCCAAAGAAGAATGAATAAAACCCTAAAAAATAGAGAGAAAATAAGATGGAAACCATATACATGAAGCTTTCATGAAAATTACAAGCCCAATCACGAACCAAAATGAATCCTATAGGAGGAATGAAGAAGGGGGATGTGCTAATAGGGTTATAAATCCTATGAGGGGGGTATAAGGAGTGATTGGGTATTATTTTTATGTTGGTAGTTTAAGAAATTCAGTCTTTTTAAAGACCTGGATATGAGGAACGTTTATCCCACAGATTATTCCACAACCTATGACTTCAACTATCCACAACATAAAATATCCATGGTTAGTCACACGATATTAAAAACCATGCTCTAACTATGTGATTTGGCTCTTTCAGAAAAATAAACCATGGTGCATTGTTTCTTGGGCAATGCACACAGTTTATCCAATTACTATTCATGTTTTGTTGCACCCCTTAGAAAGATATATTTTCCATTTTTCTCATTAAACTCGAATAAAACCCAAAGTTAAAATATATACTAAAATTAAAAAAAAATATTCCTAAAAATCTATGTTGATCATACCAGAAACTTGAGAAAACGTTGTGGTTAAAAATGTTCTAGGGGGAAAGATGATAATGAAAACCATGGTGTGGAAATTCCACCCACCCCACCATAAAGATTTCTGACCCTGTTATTTCACAGTAATACTTGTAATCAAAACAAAAACCAATACACCTCCATAGATCTCAAAGGATGCTATATGAAATTCACAATATTTATCTTGTGACGACAGAATTGGCTCCCCACCATATGCCTTGTACGCCAAGAATGTTATAACACCTCAAATTAGTTGAACAACAGATATTAAATACTCAAAAAACATAATTCAAAAACAAATCGCAATAACACTAAAATCATTACCAACCAAATCATATACCTTCATACTAGAAACACACAAACAAATCCAAACCATTTCATGAAAATAATTTCCATAAAAAATTTTCAAACAAGGCTATTGGGAACACCCTTGATCTAATTTTTATTCAGTGAACATTAAAATAGATAGCTCCAATTGAGAGTTGTCTAAATCCAATATCAAATACTAAATAAGCCTATCAAAATGGGTGACCCTAATGATCTCCCCAAAACTATGAAAAATAGAAAACTGATTTTCTCTAGGGGAATCTACAGAGAGACATGATGATGTATCCCTAACTTTAGAACCATACTACATAATGTACCATTACATACCAAAACTCGAACTAATTTAAATACATTAACACATAAGGATAAACAAAAATATATTCACATACAAATAGATATAATTTTTATAGTTTAATAGAATGAGATAACTTCACCTCCTTATAAATAAGGATGATTTCTTTAAAATTAACATTGGTTGAAATGAAGAATGATTACTTAATTAACATTGGTCTGACATTATAGATCATGCTGGAACATGGTCCCTCACCACCATGTGATCCATGACTGTGCCATCATCCCATTAGGGCCTATTTTTGGATCTCGGATGTTTGAATCATATCAATAATCATTGTAAGACATTGAATATCCAAGGTTGGGACTAGTTCATTTAGTGCCAAAAGCAGTAAAGTAGTGATGATAATAGAACTAGATGAACATAATAAACATGAGAAATTACATCTCACCAACATGTTTATTTCACCAACACAATAACCTTGATGATACACATGTATCCACCGTTTTTTACGAACAATAATCATCTAGAACAATGGAGAAATCAATGAAACCCTCATTTAGAATGCATAAGTTCTGAATCTCAAAAAGAAAATCATGCTTCCATTAATGAATAATTTCTCAAAAGATTCACAATACATATCTCGCATCTTGACCAAGAATGGAAACACCAATTATCAAAACCATTACAATCAATGAATAATTACAATGTATGGGACATTAAACCATGCCCCAAATAGCACATTACTCATCCAATGGACCTGACGGATTTTGGTGACCATAATTTCTACACTAATGCATTACTTGATACCATACATATAAGAACCTGGAAAAATATCTATGGTCCTTTTGAAATTACGGATAACACTAATTGACATAGGACACATTCCAGTACCCTTTTTGGAATTCACAGTACTGTATCCAGAAAAGACCATCAACCATAATTTTGAAAAAATGACCATTAATGATTTAGAAAACTCAAGGACTCTAACTATTATTACCACATACTGTATCCACTCATCCACATTAAGAGTTTATACTTGATAATAAAAAAATGAATTTTGAACTTTTGAAACTCAAGAAGAATGTATATGGAATGATCTATGGGAGGTTATTCCAATAGATAATCACCCATGGACTCACTTAAAATATTCAATTAATGGTTGTGGAACCTATCTAATCTTGTTAAAAAGGAATCAAAAATACTAATCTATCAACTGAATCTCACAACAACAAAAACAACGAGCACACATGGACTTACTCAAAAGCCTCCCAAATGATTCTCAATTAAATCCACTAACCATGAAATCAAAGCCAACTCATCGACATGTAGTCATAATGAAAAAAAATTAATGTCAAGGGGTTGCAAAGTCAAAAATAACATAACTACAGGTTATGGTACATTAAATATTTTTTTAAAAAATATTTTATAATGAAACGGGATTTTTAGTTTATAGACATACCAATGGTATTCCTTGGAGAGCCACACACATATGTTCTTGTGTTAAATTGGGTAGCCATTCTCTAATTCAAATCTAGGAACTCATTTGTTCATTCCATAAACCATCCAAAAGTATCCATACATGTGGTCACTCATGTAACTAACAATGGTTAATAAAAACTATTCATTTTTAAAAAAACATTCAACCGACATTTCATATTCACAATCCCTATACGTATTTCAGAAATTCATAATTTTTTTTTTAAATCCCATTATCCACTAATAGAAAAACTATTTTAAAGGTCCATACATGAATAAAAAACATTTCATCCGATTCAAAATATTTTTTACATCGCAGAAACCCAAACTAAAAATATAATTTACAAAACCAACATTGAAAGTGTTCATTTTTTCCAAAAAATAAATTCTGATAAAGCACAAGTATTAATTATGAAAATATAATTATTGTTGAACTCATCATTGTGTATTAAAAAACATTTTTTTAAAAATCCACTTTCCTAAATCTTCCATGAAAAGGATCATAAAAATTCATTTTCTATATTCTTGATACTGAATTATTTCTACTTTAAAATTTAGTATTTAAAATTCCAAAACATGTTTTTTCAAAACAATATTTGGAACCCTATAAAAATGAAATTAATTCATAACATGTGACTAGTGTCCATTAGAGACACAACCATATGGTTGGTGTCCATATTCAATCAATCCACACTCATGGAGAAAATTCATGGACAATTACCCTTGCTCTACATGCCATTCTAGGACCTGTGAGATCATTAAGACCTTTATCATTATTCTATTTTCATTTTAAAAAACATAAAACAACTAGAAAGAAAAAATGACATGAAATGTAACCTAAAATACCACTAAAACTCAAGTCTCTTCATGAGGTGTGATCGCTAAGAACCATTCCCATAACTATAACATCAAGTCCCAACAATCCTAACATTGGCCTTCCAAGAATCATCACAAAGTAGCATGACCTAAAAGAGCGTTTCCTACGATGATGCCATTTTCCATGAACCATGTCACAATTCCATCAAGAACAAAACACATCCTGGTCTATGACATGGTCTGAAAAGTGTTCCCAATCCTAAAAGGATTGAAACTAGTGCCCCAGAATCAAAATTATGGTTTGGAAAAAAATTCACCCATTTAGATAAATAGAAATGACCACCAAATATAATGAAGACATACATAAATATCCATAATGACACAAGGGATAAAAATAATTCATAATTAAGGTGGTATTACATTATACCAACAAACAAAATTATATAAATATAAGACATCATAAAACATCAAAAAAACCTCCATGCAATATGAGATGCATCACCCTCAAAACACAACCAAGAACACCTACAACATATATCACAAGTAACACAATCCAACTTCACAACGTACCTTACCATTACCTGAGGAATATAAATAATTTCTACATACATCCAAAGGTATTTTCATGGTGTTGAAAAAATACTAGTAGGATACCACCCAAATAATCTGTTATATGATATAACATTAAAATTCAATATAAAAGGCATGTTTTATTAATTAAAAGATGAACTGATTTTTATAGAAAAAATACAAAAGTAAAACATTTCAGAAGGATAACCTTTTTGAATAATGACATGATTTTCTTATTAAATAATACACAAAGTGAACCATATACCAACATAAAGTATAATGACATAATAGATACAAATTTCAAGGTAAATTTTCATAAGAACCATCTCAATGGTATATAGGTTACAACATATCTCAGTGAAATATGGTATAAAAACCATGACAACCAGTAATGTCGTGAATGATACACTACGTGGAAACATCTTATGGTCATAGTGGTCTCTATTGATAATTATAGTTTCGTTATTGTTGTAATCATCCATCCTTCTAGAAAAAACCAGGACACACTACTTTTGAAGCAGTAGAATAGTTGTCCTAGTCTTCCCTCATAGTTACCTAGAATTCCATCTTTGTGATCAATTCATATTTCACATACAATAAACATCACCACATTCACATAAATAGTCGAAAAATGACAAATTCAATGGGAAACACCCATATAATATAAACCAAACTGCATGCCTTTTCACTCATAGAATAACTATTTGATAAAAAAATTCTTACACCACATAGACAATTAAATAATCCCTAAACAAATATCATTATAATGTCACATTATAAATTTAAACATTTATAATGTACCAAGTCCAATTTAATTCAACACAAAAACCAATTTCACATTGATACATGCTTCCATTCATTTATACAATTCACAAATCATTTCAATAGTGAAATACAAGGAATCCAACACAAAAAAAACTTATTTCATTTAGAAAATAGAATATTCACTTTTTAAAACATTTAAAACCCCATTTCATACATTCAACCACGGAATTAAATCCCTTTGAATAAACCTTACAATGAAACATAAAAAATTATAATAATTTTTCATATAAAAATGAACGTTAATCATATATTCATGCCAAAAAAATAAAAAATTCATTTCACACCACAAATTTATTATATAAAAAACAAATAAATTACCATTAATAAATATTTAAATAATCTAATATTGTTAGGGCATGGAATCACCAATCTCAAATGTATAAACATCTATAACATGGTGTGATACTCCAACCAAAGCATCCCAATACCATATCAAGGTCAGATAAAATAAAAGGGGAAATGAGTTAAACCACATTATAAATATCCCACTCTAAACCGGTCTCCCAACAATCTAGACATGTGAACCACTAAATAATAAAAAATTAAACCATATAAAAGAAGAAGAAAACTAGAAGGCAATAGATTAAATAATGGTTTCTTAAATAATCCTAGCCAAATCCCCCACTATAATAGAGCCCAAGGGAGGAAGGATAAAGCGTAACACATCAATAGGGTCTGACATCCTAATGGGGGGATATAATGAGTGTTTGGGGATTATTTTGACTGGATTAGTTTAGAAGAATATAACTTATTAAGGACCTATAAAGGACACATGGATTTCCATCACGTTTTGGAAAACCATGCATCAATCATGTATTTTCCATTTTTCTCAATATATTATATGGATACTCAAAGGGGAATATCTAGAAAAAAAATTACTTAAGAGATGCCTCCAAATTCGAGCACGTCACACCTAGAACTCAATAGAAAAACTGAGGTCTAAAAATTAAATAAGAAAAATTATAAAAACGAAAAACCCGAGTGTGATAATAATATATATGAGTGTGTCCTAAAGGTCTATGGGTATTAGGAGAAGCAGTTGGATATAATCTAATATTCATATATTAACTGTTACAATGAAATATAATAGATTTCACTATACAAGGATCCTTATGGAAGGTAACATAGATCACTGTAATGCATTATGGAGGTCGGTGAGTTATATTTATTGTGATTGAGTCTCATGAAGGATATATCATATATTTTTATGATAATTAGAATTTTTATTTATATTGATCATAATAGGAAGAATTCATATGATAAAAGCTATCAACGAACCTGAGTGATTTCATTGCATGATCGATTTTTTCTCTCAGTGTCACAATGTTTGGGGCAACACATGATACAAAGGCTAGATACGCTGCATCTATGTTTTGTGGACCTTTTAACATTGTAGAGTGAATCACGATGGTGTAATACTGATTCGATAATCCATATAAATACACTTGAATGCATGATTTTTTCTATATATCAAATATAGAACAGTATCTCTAGGTCATTCTAATGTGATCATTGTAGATGAATTTGAACATTATATAAATTTTTTCATTGAGGAGTTTCACATATTTATGTTGGATCACAATTATAATGTGTTTTGGGGAATTATAGTGCCAAAATATTGTGTATTATGGAAGCATAGGCATCTGCAGGGGGAACTAGGTAAGGAGAAGCAAATATGTGGGATCAATATCACAATTTTATAGAACTACTATTGATAATATTAAAATGTTTATGGTAGATAATTAATCATATAATTAATCATGGATTTTTAGTTTAGAGTAATGATTAATTAATTGATTTTTTAATTAATGTTGTTGTCAGACATAAATAATCATTGGAAATTAATTAAGGGGAATAAAGTTACAAACCAATTGATGAATTATTAATGAAATTTGAGATATTGATTGGTTATTTAATTGATTAATTTCATTGAAGCTATTTTTTAAATTTTACATTAAATAATAGAGATCATGATATCACTAACAGATTGTTGAATTTTCAATGGGATTTGTATAGATAATAAATGGTGTGAATTAATCGAAGGTATCATGGTTATTCATTTGGGTAAAATAATATAGGTAACATGGACATTAAATTTGTGAATTAAAGAATTATAATGTAACATCCCAGATTAATAAATAATATTAAATTATAATGTTTATCAATATTTGTAAATAAAATATTAATATTACTTTAAAGTGAACGTTCTACTCGATGGCAGACCCAATACACAACAACGAGTTTCTTTGAAATCGTACGTTGCACTCTAATAATAAAATAAAATAATTTAAAATGATAGTTAACGCTTAGTCATTGTATTGGCGGGAATGAATAGAAATAACTATAATATGATTATATATGATTGTTAAATTTTTTTACGCATATCAAATAAAAGATAAATGTTTAAAATAAGAAAAGAATTCAATTTTAGGGATATATACTCTAATATTCACTAAAGGTCCACTTATCGCCTTTTGATGGAGAACCTTCATTAAATATAGTTTTGGTCACTGTTATATATTCTATTGGGCCAAATAAAATTCTTATCTAGAATTGGGACACCACAATTTACTTTGTGTAAATTTATAGTATTTTTCCGATAATGTTCATTTGTTAATGAATAGTGAAAAATGATGTTATTTAATTCAAAACCTATTTTTAATTTAATTTATTTATGTGATTAGATTATCTTTTGAATTGGTTTTAAAATGAAATTAGAATATATTTTTACCATTTAATCCAATAGCGGTCATTGGATTTAATTTCACTTTGAAATTGGACTTAAACTGGTTTCAATCTATTGATATATATTGTTTCATAAAAACACGCTATTTGTTATGATAGCATGAAATAATTATTGAATTAATTAATTTAACTTTTATGTTTAGAATTTTTTAAAGTAGACATCATTTATGAATTTGGAATATCAAATATAGATTAGGGTGATGTTTTAGTATTTGTTTGAAAAACTACAATTTTTTATGAATAGTGAAACCAATAAGTGGTACTTAAAAAAACCGATTTTTCATTTAAATGAATCATTACCACATCTGTGATTTGATTTTAAAAAATCTTACATACATGGTTGTAATTAAGAAGTAAAATGTGGTTCAATGGGATTACAATAATTTTTTGGTGAATAGTAACTTTTATGTTTTTTAATCGCGATTAGAGGTTATTAGTTTGATTTAAGGTAAAAATGATATTATAATAAAATGAAAATAACTCGACACCTATTCTAACCCTATTTTATGAGTCTTGTACGATCAATTCAACCCCTGGGTCGGTTTTTGGGACACCATGGAGCAACTTGCGTATGATAATGAAATTAATGCCTTTTATTTAAAGTGAAAGTAAAAATGAAACAAACATGTATTGATTTACTAAAACAATTTTTTCATGGGGATATACAAGACATTTTTTTGAATATAAATAGTAATTGGAAGGATAAAAATATTTCCTACATCATAGTATTTTTTTATAATTTTTATACATTAAATTAATTAAATTATTTATGACATCATGATGATGCAGTGATTACCTCAATATTTAACAATTAAAATAAAATGAAAAGATAATGTGAAATATAAGACCTACACTTGTCAAAAACCTATTGGATAGGTATATTTAGAACCTTTATCACCTTATCCTCAAATTATTATAATGTGTGACCTTTTAAATCCGGAAATCATTTCAAAATAAAGTAACATTTCTTTACGTTCCAAGAGTGCCCCTCCTCTCCTCTTATAAAAGGCCCCCACCTCTACCACCATACCCACATATCTCAATCCTTTGGCTCGACCAAACCCTAACCATTGTTTCTCTCCACATCCCTATATTACTCCTAAAAGCCTCAATTTGGGAATAATTCTTCCCAAGGAAGCCTTTGAGCTCAAATCAAAAAGAGTTAACCGATTTCAAGGTAATGTCTTCACTTCTGTTCTTTTGTTTTATTTTGCTTCTCCAACCCCATGAAATCTTTTTATTTGATTCATTTATAATAAATAAAATATATTAAATATTATATGATGTTATTATAAGAGCGATTCTAGCTAAACTTAAACACACCAACATCTAATGGGTAAATAACATACTATTTCTATGGATGGTGAATTTCTGCCTCATGAAATGATGATTGTTCAATATTATTTTAACACCTTCAAAGGTAGCCATTAATTTTCCACTATATTTATATATGATATTTGATATTTTATGTTTTCCTTATACTTCTGTAGATTTCATTTATGGCATACCTTTATGGTTTCCATTATGGGTAAATGCGATATCTTTATTTTAGGAAGTGCGGACTACCGCCCCCTCAAAGTGATTTGATTCATTAATACCATATGTGGCACATAGAAAGGATATATGTAATAATATTATATATGATACCATACTCTAATTATAATACTATTATGTATCATTATGTTTTAATTCAATTAAATATGAAATAGAATTGGAAGTAGCGTTCATGCGTACGTACAGTTTACCGTCTCCATGAACGGTGAATTTCATTTATTACCTCTAAATTTTTTGTAATATTATATGTACATGTATATGCTGGATATATATGATATATATGATATCCAAATCATGAATATAATTCTGGATATAATTAACCATTTACCACATAAAGAACATGTAATTGTAAGAAGTCCATTTTTGACTTAAGTACTAAATATTGACAAAACGAACTTTATTAACATAAATGATAACATATTATTTATAACATGGAAAATAAGTTGCATAAAAGGAATAATAAATTGGAAAAATTGTTTTTATGAATGTATAAATTAAATTTAGTTTTTTATTAAGGTTATTATAGTGCGATCGAGTCGAGTTGGACGTGAGGTAAGGGATCCTACCCCTCTCTTCCTTTTTAAGTACACTCTTTTAAGATCATATTTATTATGATTGTGATTATCTATTATATTAATATTACTGTAATTTTTATGTTTATATTATGAGAGAATTTATTTTCTCTCATCAATACATTTTGGATGTTTTAAGTGGCGTCGTTATGCTACCGGATTTTCGTAAGAGATCATGCCCCTCTCTTTCTTTTTAAGTATAATCTTTTATGTCATTACCTTTAATCGCATATTTCTTATGATTGGGATGTTAATTTATATTTCACATACTGAAAATTTTGTTTTCATATGATGAGAGACCCGATTTTCTCTCATCAATCCATTTTGGATGTTTTGAGTGGCGCCGTTAGGCAGCCAAAATTTCATAAGGGATCCAACCTCTCTCATTCATTTTATGTACTCTCTTTTATGTAATTTCATTTAATCTAATATATCTTATGTTTTGGGATGTTATTTTATATTCTTAATTCTTTAACTTTTATGTTCATATTATAAGAGACCCTATATGATTTCATAAATCCATTTTTGGAAGTTTTAAGTGGCGCGGCTAGGCTTCCGAGATTTCGTAAGGGGTTTTTCATCTCATATGTATTCCCATGAAATTAATGCTATATTTTAACCCATTTCATTGGAGTGGTATATCTACATCCCATTATTCTACTCTTTATGTAATATACTTTCGATTTTGAGTATTTACTTCAATGTTGTATTTTCCTTCTTTCATGGGATGTATGTTTCGAAAGATACCCATGTCGTTAAGGGAACCTTTCACCCATCTCTTTTTTAGAGAATTATTTTTTTATGTCTTTTAAATTAAATATTTTTATGTTGGGATATGTTCTCCTATATCCTTATTGATGTAAATTTTATGTCCATGTTATGAGATCCCATTTTCACTAAAATCAACTCATTTTCTGAATTTTAAAGTGATTCCATTAGGCTGTAGAATTTTACCAAGGGTACTTCTTAACCCAATTTCGATTTCATTGGGTTCAACTTGTAGTTATTAAATATGTCATTCTATGAATATGTGTGAATTACCTCTGATTGTTTTACACTTAATATCCACTTATATTGGGTGTATTTATACTTGTCACACATAATTATGTCATCAATTTATCCTTGCACTAATGACATGATCTTTGAATGAGATTACGTCTCAATTTCACTTCCTTGAGACACATCTTGATGATATGATATTTTAATCTTTTAAAGTGTATATACAACACCGTTGACATTCCATATCTATATTATTTCTATACTCAGGTCATTTAAATGTTTTGAAAATGGTCTACTTTCAAGTTCCTTATAATTTAATGATTTGAAAGGGAAAATGACTCTTTTATTAAAACATTGTTTTAAATGGTTTTAAAGATTTATTCTTTTAAAAATTTATCATCCATGTACATGATTTAAAAATTCTTTTAAGGATTTATTTATATGGACATGAATGTTTTAAATCCCTTTAAAAAGTTTCGAAGTTGTATGGGACACTTTGGTTCTAAAATATCTTTTAAATGTATTCTTGTAATATTTTCAAAGTATAAAATATTTTTCTCTCATAGAGTTTTAATTTTTTTATTAGATGTTTTAATTTATGATAATATCATGATGGGATATCTTGTGATTGAAATATGGAAATATTATGTTTCCTTTATGAAAGTTTTAAATGATATGATTATATTATGGTTCTTGGGAGTTGTTTATGAAGACGAGTGGTTCTGTGATAAACTATGTGCTGCTGAGCCCATGACAGCTCTCCAATGCATTGGGTAACATGAAGGAGTTAAACGTTATGGTTTCTCCTAAGAAATTTAGGTAATATACTGTGATGGGTATTCAAAATGTAACCAAGAGGGTTACTCCCTACGTAAGAATGTTATGAATTGCTTAAGTTACATTTTATGTCTTATGATTTCTATGATTTATTAATGATTTGACAAGTTATGTTAATGTGCTTATGTTTTATTGGTAAAGTATGATTTCATTTATTCTTATGTATATATGTACTCATGATTCCATTCAATATTTTTATATCCCTTAATGAGTTTTTTATACTCATCCCATCTTTTTGTTAAATGTTTTGTCACAGTTCAAGGGAAGGGTACATGATATGATGATAGTGTCAAGGAAGTGTCAAGAAAGAATCCATGTTTTATTTAAAATACGTGTCCATTGATGGGAAAAATGAATAATATCTTTTATGTAACCACATTGTTTAAATGTATAATGTAATGAATGTTTTATGATCTAATTCTCTAAAACTTCCAACTTGAAAAGATCCACAATGTGTATTCATGAAATATCTCGAGATTAAGTAATGTTAAAGGCTGGGGCCTTATAGTTAGTATCAGATGTCAGTTTAGATAACTTTGGATGTTAGAGTTTTGTTTATGAAATAGTGGCATGTTGTGTATAACCGCAATGGTTAGTATATTATATGGTGTCATTGTTTTGAAATTTAGAATGAGATTGAGATAACTTGGATAAGTATATCTTGATGTTTATGTTCCTATTTATTATATAATGATTTTACTGAAATACTCACACTATCCTTTTTTGTTTTAGAAAATGGATGGATATAGCAGGCACCAAAGTAACAGTGGATTTGAAGAAAACTGTGACGGTTTTATGAAATAACAACTGAATGATATGGGAGCTATATTGAGAACTCTTGTGGTTATCCTCAACCAACTGTCTAGAGTCATGATTGACACCTGAACCTTAGAGATTTTTATAAGGCATCGTTTAAGCGAGAAACAAATCCCTACAGAAGTTCAGGTAATAATCATAAAGGTAAGTATGTTGAAAAACCTATGTGACATTGATGTGGATGGAAACACATAGGAAAATGTTTCAAAGGGATAGGAATATGCCATTGATGTGGAAATTAAGGTCGTAATGCAAGAACCATCCATGGAAAAAGGAATCATCTAGTTGACTGTAGGAAGTGGAATGAAGTTATTTCTGAAGGATCAATTGAATTTTTCAAATGTGATGTGCATGTTCATTATGCAAACACTTATCCTATAATAGAGATTCTAGAATGCGGTCACCAAGATCATACAAATATTCTTTTATCAATACCTAATGCCATTCCGATTGAGGATTAAGAAACTAACAATGACCAATCAAATGTATGGATTATTTATTAACATATGTTTTTCTATTATTGGAATATTAGGATATAATTCATAATTTTGTTTGTAGGAAAGAAGTATTTAAGAATAATTTGAGAAGGAATGGTTAATGGATCATGAAGAATGTTGAATGAGTAAGAAGTCAACATATAAGGGATTCAAGAGTTATGGTAGATTTTAAGATGGTGAAACTCGTAAATGTATTAAGTCTCTTTTGATGATGGAGTTACTTTAGAAGACTTTTTTATTGTCTATGTAACCCTATTGTTTGATATATGAAAATTCTATTCAAGTAGTATATATCCTTTCTTTTGTGGATATAGTTATAAAGAACCATTTGGGTTTATATGATCCTTAAATTTGAGGCAATTACCAGTTAATACATTTTGGGTTGCAAAATGAATGTTATTAGATAACCTTTGTTTTTAAATTATGTTATGGTTTTTTTTGAATATTTTATATCTTTTTGGGGAATGTTTTATATAGTTTTGGAAAAAGGACAACACGTAGACCGTGTGATATCCTGTCACGTTAGACAAAGCTGTGGGAATTGAACCCACAACCAAAGTGAAACTGGTATTTATCGCCTACCACTGGACTACGTGAAGTCCCTGGTTAGTTTGACTAATTCTTTTCTGTTAGATGATCTTATGAATCTACATCATGTTGATTTTGGGATATATATATATAGAAATTATTTACCCATCATAAAGGATATGTGATTAGGTTAATTACTTTTCAGAATGAGACTTTAAAAGTAACTGATGTTATTTGGAGATAAATGTTAAGGTTTATCTTGGAAGACTATGTGATTAAATCCTTCATAGGTTTGGGTTTCAATCTTATATTTGATTACTTTGAAAAATATTTATGGTAAATTTGTTTATTGAATGGTCTTTTTTAACTTTGGGTATTGTTTTAAAAATTTTGGAGATTAAGAATAGATTTCTTTAAAAAAAAGGATTATGCTTTTTATGTATTATCTGATCTTGTATTAACCTTTTTGGTTCTGGTTTTGGTTAAGGTCTAAAGACATGGGAAGTATATAGATCTTTTTGGTGGATTAGGTTATTCTTGAGAAGTTTATTATAGTACTCATAATGTGAACAAGTCTTCCAAAATAATCTTCTTTTGGAGAAAATATTAGTTTGATTAAGGAATCTAGTAAAAGTTGAAAGTCTACGTGGCAAGTAAGTATGTTTCATTATGATTTAGTTAGGATCAAAATTAAATTCCTCAATTAAGAGTAACTAAAAAGAAAAATGTTGTCTATTAACTTCTCCTACTAGGGAATTGATTTCCATTTAAGACATCACAAGTTTGTGATTTTCTTGTGGTTAACTTTCTCCTAGACATGTTTACTATCACTCTCCATCAGAACATGACCCTTTGATTATTCCTCCATATCCATATTTTCATACATGGAATCATAGTATGGGTTAACTATGCTGACCTTTTTACTTCTCTCCCATTCTTTTTATGTGATAGTTTTACTGATACTGGTTCCGATGTGGGACTTTAAATGGAGTTTCCAAGCCCAATTCTGAAATTGTGAGGACAAAATTCCCAAAAGGGGGGAAGGATGTAACATCCCAGGTAAATAAATAATATTAAATTCTAATGTTTATCAATATTTCTAAATAAAATATTAATATAACTTTAAAGGTAATGTTATGCTCGATGGCATACCAAATACAAAACAACGGGTTTCTTTGAAATCTTACGTTGCACTCTAATAATAAAATAAAAATATTTTAAATGGTAGTTTACACCTAGTCACTGTATTCATGTGAAAGAATATAAATAAACATAATATGATTATATATTTTGGTTAAATGTTTTTACACATAACCATTAAAAGATAAATGCTTAAAATAAGAATAGAATTAAATTATAGGCATATATACACTAATATTCACTAAACGTCCAATTATCACCTTTTGATGGAGAACCTTCATTAAATATAGTTTTGGTCATTATTATACATTCTATTGGACCAAAAAAAATTCTTCTTTAGAATCGGGACACCAAAATTTACTTTGTGTAAATTTTTATCATTTTTCCGATGAAGTTCATTTTTTAATGAATAGTTAAAAATGTTGTATTTTAATTCAAAACCCTCATTTTAATCTAATTTATTTTTGTGATTATATTATCATTTGAATTGGTTTTAAGGTGAAATTAAAATTTATTTTTACCATTTAATCCAATAGTGGTCATTTGAATTAATTTCACTTTGAAATTGGACATAAACATGTGTCCATCTTTTGATATATATTGTTTAATAAAAACACGCTATTTGTTCTGACAGCTAGAATTAATTATTGACTTAATTAATGTAACTTATATGTTTTGAATTTTGTAAAATAGACATAATTTTTGAATTTTGAATATCAAAATTTTCTTTGGGTAATGTTTTGGTAATTTTCTGAAAAACATCAATTTTTGATGAATAGTGAAACCACTAATTGGTACTTAAAAAAACCGATTTTTCGTTTAAATGAATATTTACCACTTCTGTGATTTGATTTTCAAAAATCCGACATACATGGTTATCATTATAAAGTAAAATGTGGTTCAATGGGATTAAAATATTTTTTATTTGTGAATAGTGACTTTTATGTTTTTTTAACCGCGGTTAGAGGTAATTATTGTGATTTAAGGTAAAAATGATATTATAATAAAATGAAATTAACTCGATACTCATCCTAACACTATTGGATGAGTCTTATCCGACCACGACAACCCATGGGTAGATTTTTGGGACCCCATTGAGCAACATGGGAAAGATAATGACGTTAATGCCTTTTATTTAATGTGAAATTAAAAATGACACAAACATGTATTGTTTTACTAAAAAGAAATTTACATTGGTTATACAAGTCATATTTTTGGCTAAAATAAGACATTGTAAAGATAAAAATATTTACTACATCATTGTATTTTTTTATAATTTTTAGACATTAAATAAATTAAATTATTTAAGACATCATGATGATGCATGGATTACCTCATTATTTAAGAATTTAAATAAAATGAAAAGATAATGTGAAATATAAGACTTAAACATGTCTAAAACCTATAAGATGGGTTTATTTCGAACCCTTATCACCTTATCCTCTACTTATATCAATTTGGAAGAAAAGAAGAATTAAGGGGGCGATGATGACCGTGTAAGACCGCTGACGATGACCTAAATCCGGCGATGGAGTTCCTCCCTCCCCCCTCCCCAACTAAGGGGGGAGTTCTTTCTCGTTCTTCGTCATGGAGGCCCCTGCCTACTTTCATCCCCTTCTCTAATCCAGAATTTTTTCCCTCTTTCCCTTGGATCTCAATTTTCCCTAAAGTTCCAGATTTGTTTCGTGGAGTGCCTCAACTTTGTATAGCGCCTTCAGAACTCAACACTTCCACAGATATTTTTAACCTGACTCTGGTGGCCCGATTTCATCAAAGTCATTCCTCAGTTGACGCTTTTGATCAGTTTGTCTTTGAAGCCTGGAACCTGAAAGATCGGGCGGTGATTGGTCTTCTCGATCGACGGCATATAATGATTCGATTTGGGTCTATGGATGATCTCATCATGGCGTGGTCTAAGGCCCCTCGACGGTGTGGAGGTATGCCTTTCATTCTTCATCGGTGGAATTTTGAATTCCATATGCAGCGGGATGATCCGAGTATAGCGATTTGGGTACGTTTCCCGGGCCTTCCTCACCCATTCCAGAACCCATCCATTCTATCTATGCTTGGGAACATGGTCGGCCGCTACCTGTGCTCAGACATCAAACCTGAAACTGTGTGGAATCCCATTTGCCCTCGAATATGTGTGGAGATTGATGTCTCCAAAACGCCGGTGGACTAGGTGTGGATTACTGATGGGCAATAATTCCGATGGTAGAAGGAGGTTATGTTTGAATCGTGGACTGATTATTGCAGCATGTGCCATCGGCTGGGTCATGGTGCCTCTGCCTGCAGAAATGGCTCTCAGAACAGGAGGTTGTGCAGGCGGGTGAGGGATTGTTTGGTTTCTCAGGAAGTTGCTATTGTGGGGAGTTTAAGGACACATGGGAAAGATTCGGTTGATGGTGGGGTGAATGAAGAAAAAACCATGCTTCCTCAACATGAGATGGTCATCTCAGTGGACATTGGGGCTATGGGAACTGGGGCTGAAATGAAGAAGCCTGGTGTGGAGCCTCCCGGAACGAAGGTCAGTGATATATTTAACAGGTTGAAGCAGGACTTGGGGAAGGTTGATCTCCTGAATGATAGTGCTGAGCCTTCATCTAATGTTAAGGATACAAGAGGTATTGCTGGAACTCCAATGATTGAGGTTCCATCCTTGATGGCAAGCCCCCGAAGGGAAGTGGGTGATAGGGCTGAAAGAGATGATTATGTTGAACAAAGTTGTGCTTTTGTAGAGTAAGATGTGGACCTGGGTGGGAAAAATGGTGCTTTGGACTCTCTCTGCTGGGAAACTGTGAGTGCACCTGCAGCAGTTGTCGTGGTCTTGGATGAGCAAGTCGCTGCTGCAGATCCTAATGCCCCAGCTCACGAGGGTATTGAGAGGCACTATCAACATATGGTGCTTGGGATTGTGAAGATGGCTGGGAATCAAGAAACCCCTGTCAAGGAAACTGCTAATGACAATTGTGCCTTGATGACAGCAGATGGGATGCAAGCACCACCTGGGAGGCAGGCGACCAATGTTGAGCTTGGAAATTGGTTTGAATGCCTGGTGGCTGCTGATTTGGTCCTGGATCAATAGAAGGATGTTTAAAGGACTCATGAGGACCAATATTCTGCTTCTTTAGGTGCTGATGTTGAGTCAAGGGGAGCTAGTGTTGGCACTTGTGATCATGATTTGGGGGCTGTGAGGACATATATTGCTGAGAAGGGCTCTGAAGCATATATGGACAATGGTTCAATGTTGGACAGCTTAGTAGGAGATTGCAATGTGAAAAAAGGCATGCATGGTGGCTGTGATTCTGTCGACAACCCCCCCTGCATTAATTTGTTGGATGTCAACAGTCAATCTCAACAGGATCAAGGTGCGAAGGGCAGGTATAGGGTGGTGCACATTTCTGGAAAATGGGGGGACTGCTCTGATAGTGAGAAAGTAAATTATGGTGGTATGGTTCAGCCCTCCTATAGTGATATGGTTCAGGGTTGCAAAAATAGAGTGTCTGTGGAGTTGAAAGTGAAGACTGACCCACCACGAAGAAGGCCGCGGAAGGACTATTCTCACTTGCCAATGCCTATGACTACGAGAGCTTCTAGTGGGAAGGTTGGATTGATTTCTTCTTAGGAGATCCTTTCTTTGGAAAAGCTCAATCTTAGAAAGAAGTATGATAAGATTCTGAAACATTATGAAAGTTTGGAGTGGGAATCGGCTACTGTGGAGGAAATATTATATCAGGGATGTGGTGATGGGTCTGACTTTTATGATATGTAATTGTTGTTCTCAACTTGTTGTGCCTGTCTGATGTACTAATCATTTTCTTTTATTTTAAATAAATGGTTGGAGGTTTGCCTCTGACTAAGCTTTCTGTTATATCAGTTTGGAACCTTTTAAATCCGAGACTCATTTCAAAATAAAGTAACATTTCTTTCCTTTCCAAGAGTGCCCCACCTATCCTCTTATAAAAGGCACCCAACTCTACCACATTACCCACACATCTAAAGCCTTTGGCTCTGCCAACCCGACCCCTTTTGTCTCTCCACATCCCTCTGTTACTCCTAGAAGCCTCACTTTTGATAGAAGTCTTCCAAACGAAGCCATTGAGGTCAAATCAAAAAGAGTTACCCAATTTTAAGGTAATGTCCTTACTTGTGTTCTTTTGTATTATTTTGCTTATAAAACCCCCTAAACTCTTTTTATTAATTTATTTTGTAACCAATCCAGTATCAAAAATATTCTAGGATGTTGTTATAAGAGGGATTCGAGATACACTTACACACATCTACATCTAATGGCTAAAGAACGTATTGTTTCTATGGATGGTGAATTTCTGCATCACGAAACAATGAATTTTCAATATTATTTTCACACCTTCAAAGGTGGCCATAAAGTTGTCACTATCTTTATATATGATATATAATATTTTATTTTTTCCTTAAGATTCGGTATTTTTATTTATGGAAAACCTTTCTGGTCTCCATTATAGGTAAATGTGATATCATCATTTTAGGAAGTGCGGACTACCGCCCCCTCAAAGTGATTTTATTTTTTAATACCATATGTGGTATGTATAAATGATATATTTAATAATATTATATATGATACCATACTGTAATTATAATACTATTATGTATCATTATGTTTTAATTCCATTAAATATGAAATAGAAATTGATGTAGCATTCATGCGTAAGTACGTCTTACCATCTCCATGAACGATGCATTTCATTTCTTAACTCTAAATGTTATGTACTATTATAAATACATGTATTTTATGGATATATATGATATATGTGATATCCAAATAATGAATATAATTCTGGATATAATGATCCTTTGACCAAATAAACAACATGTAATTGTAAGAAGTCCATTATTGACATAAGTACTAAATATCGACAAAACGAACTTTATTAACACAAATGATTACATATTATTTATAAGAATGAAATATGTATTATAAATGATATAATAAATTTGAAAAAATGATCTTAATCAGGCATAAATTAACTTTAGTTTATTATTCAGGAGATTAAAGTGTGATCGAGTCAAGTTGGACTTGAGGTAAGGGATCCTAACCCTCTCTTACTTTTTGTGTACACTCTTTTATGTCATTCCTATTAAGCTCTTCATTCTAATGATCGGGATGTTATTTTATATTACTATTACTGTAATTTAAATTTTCATATTATGAGAGAACCTATTTTCTCTCATTAATCACTTTTGGATGTTTTGGGTTGTGTCGTTAGGCTGCCGAATTTTCATAAGTGATCATACCCCTCTCTTTCTTGTTAAGTACACTCTTTTATGTCATTCCCTTTAAACTCATATTTCTTATTATTGGGATGTTATTTTATATTTATCTTACAGTAAATTTTATATTCATATTATGAGAGTCCCTATTTTCTCTCACCAAGCCATTTTGGAAGTTATGAGTGACGCCGTTAGGCTGCCAAATTTTCATAAGGGATCCAACCTCTCTCTTTCATTTTAAGTACTCTATTTTATGTAATTTCCTTTAAGCTAAAATTTATTATGTTTGTGGATGTTATTTTATATTCCCCATTATGTAAATTTTATTTTTATATTATGAGAGACCCAATATGATCTCATAAATCCATTTTTGGAAGTTTTATGTGGCGCTGTTAGGCTGCCGAGATTTCGTAAGGGGTTTTTCATCTCACTTTTATTCCCGTGAGATTTATGCTAAATTTTCCACCATTTCCTTTTAGTGGTATATGTACTGACCATTATTATACTCTATGTGTAATATAAATTCATTTTTTATTATTTAAATCAATCTTTTATTGTATTTCTTTCATGGGGTGTATGTTTTGAAAGATACCCAAGTAGGTAAGGGAACTTTTCACACACCTCTTTTTAAAAGACTTATTTTGTTATGTCTATTAATTTAAATCTTTTTATGTTGGGATATGTTATTTTTTATCTTTATTGATGTAAATTTTATGTCCAAGTAATGAGATCCCATTTTCTCTCTCTTCAACTCATTTTCTGAATTTTAATGTGACTGCGTTAGGCTGTCGAATTTTACCAAGGGAACTTCTTAACCCAATTTTAATTTCATTGGGTTCAATGTGTAGTTATTCAATATGAAATCCTATGAATATGTGTGCATGACCTCTGCTTGTTGTATATTTAATATCCACTTATATTTGGTGTATTTATACTTGTCACACGTAATTATGTCATTGATTTATCTTTTCACTAATGACATGATCATTGAATGGGATTACGTCTCGATTTCTCTTCCTTGAGACACTTCTTGATGATATGAACTTTTATTCTTTTAAAGTGTATATACAGCCCCTTTGACTTTCCATATCAATATTATGTCTATACTCAGGTCATTTAAATGTTTTTAAAATTTTCTAATTTCATGTTTCTTATAATTTAATGGTTTGAAATGGAAAAGGACTCTTTTATTAAAACATTTTTTTAAATGGATTTAACGATTTATTCTTTTAAACATTTATCATCCATGTACATGTTTTAAAAATGATTTTAAGGATTTATTTATATTAAAATTAAGGTTTTAAATCCCTTTCAAAAGTTTCTAAGTGGTATGGGACACATTGGTTCTAAAATCTCTTTTAAATGACTTCTTTTAATATTTTCAATGTATAAAGTGATTTTTCTCTCATAGAGTTTTAATTATTTTATGAGATGTTTATATTTTTGATAATATCATGATGTGATCTCTTGTGATTGAAATATGGAAGTGTTATGTTTCCTTTATGAATTAATCTTGATTTGATGAGGTTTGTTAAAGTGCTTATATTTTATGGGTAAGGTATGATTTCATTGATTCTTATGTATACATGTACTCATGTTTCCATTCCATATTTTAATATCCCTTAGTGAGTTTGTTATGCTCATCCCATGTTTTTTTGAAATTTTTTTCACAGGTCAAGGGAAAGGTACATGATATGATGACAGGGTCAAGGATGTGTCAAGAAAGAATCCATGTTTTATTTTAAATATATGTCTGTTGATTGGAAAAATGAATACTATTTTTTATGTAACCACTCTGTTTATATGTATAATGTAATGCATGTTTTATGATCTAATTATCTAAAACTATAAACCTAAAAAAATCCCCAATTTGTATTCTTGAAATATCTCATGATTATGTAATTTTTAAGGCTGGGGCCTTATAGGTAACATGGTCATTCATTTTTTGTGAAATAATAACAGTAATATGATCATTAAAATAGAGTGAATTAATTATAGGTAATAGGGTCATTATTTTGTGTGAAATAAGAACAGAAACATGGACATCCAATTGTGTGAATTAATGAATAGTAACATGGTCATTCATTTTTTGAAATAATAGTAATAACATGGTAATTTAATTGTGGCATTTAATTAATGTAATCATTTTCATTAATTTGTGTCAAATAATAATGGTAACTTGGTAATTCAATAGTTGGAATAAATGAATGGTAACATGACCATTCATTTTTTTTGAATATAATAATTGAATCATGGAAATTATGAGACATTATATTTTTTTTCGATAGTTCATATTCTGGCATGGGTCGATCAATTTTTAAGATACGAGTTTTTATAGGAACCTAGTGTTTTGTGTAGTAAAATAAAGATTAATTCATAATGTAGTACTTTTTTACATATACATTATTATTATTTCATTATTCCATTGCATAAACTATTATTTTATAGGATATTTTTTATACACCACTGGTGGTTTCCTAATGAGTTGTACATAAAACCTTCTTGGGAAACTTGATCAGTAGCTTAATTGGCCTTATTTCTGCAAGAAAGGTCATGGGAAAAGGCCTAGTGTTGGATAAATATTTAGGGATGTATCTCAAATGATTGAAAAATATATGGATCAAGAGCCTATTATGAGTCATTATTATCCTTCATTTTGTTTTAATTTTAGACCCTTGACATGTATATTGGCAGTGAATGTTTTCTAAATTTGTTGTATATTTTATTACATGAATTTTTTATCATGAGTTACTAGTATGTTTTATTGTAAAATATTTTTCTTCCTCTATTGTTCGTTATTTATGATAGTATATTACTCTTATCAATAAGGGAATAGTCACCCCATGAATGGATTTTCAGACCCTCGTTGATTGTCTATAGCTTCTGGAATATATGGATGAGCTCTTGAGATCACATAGTTACCCGCTTGGGGCACTGACATGTGGAACTAGATTCAGGACATTACAAAATAATAAAGTAACTAAATTTATAACAATTTAACAATGTCATTAAAATATATATAATGAAGAATAATAATCTTGATATCTTGTGTAATATAGAACAATAATCTTTAAGATAATTGAGATATATTAAAAATAAATTGATTTTTAAATTTATACCATATAAAATATTAAATATATTACTATGTATAAATATCAATTTCCACATTATAAAATATATTATAAATACCCTTACTCTATAGAAATATATTGATTAATTCTTTTAAAATATTCACTCAATTGTTATAAACCTAATTTCATGCTTTATTAATGATTTTTGTCGACAAAAATTATATATATCTTATTTTTTGGTGGAAAAAAAATTAATATCTTCTTTTTTTAGAAATTGATTTATAAAAATAAAATTTAAGTCATCATATTAAAAAATAAATTAATTTGATATTTTAGAATTTCCTTGAAATGTTTTATTTTCAAATTAATAGTTAAAAACAATAAATATTCAATAACTGCGATTTATTTTCCATAAATTATTCTATTTAAAAGACCAATTATATTATGAATATAATCATAAATTGAAATTTTATCATTTTTTTATAATTCACAAATTGATTATATTTGACTCATAAATATAAAAAATAATGATATAAATTAATTTTTATGCATAAAAATGCATTTTTCAAAAAATTGTATTTCATTTAATTTTATATGATTATATAATATTTATTTATTATATATATAAATAATGAATATAAATAAATATATTCTATATTTTGAATTATTATGTTCAAATTTAGGTCAATATTGCTCATTTTTTATCATTACAAGAATTTTCACCTCAGTAAGTGTAAAATGGTAAAAACTAGTCAAAAACAAGGATGTATGGTCTCAAATTAATCCCAAATCCATAAATATTTTAATAGAATGGGATAAATTCTACCATGTTCATTCAATATTATAATATTTGTAATTTGGTTCTATTTTCCCTTGTAATGAAAATTTTATTATCAAATGTAAATAAAAATCCTAAATTTAACTCTGTTGAGATCAATATATTCATAATGATTTCACAAGTGTAAATAAAGAATAATATAATTAATAAATATTTATCTGTAAATTTAATTAAATGTTTTTATCTGAGAAATTTTTTTATGATTCTTAGTGATAAACTTTTTTCCATATATTCTTTGCAATGCAGTAATATAATTTATAAAATTAATAAATAAAAATAAGTTATGTTAAAAATATTAAAACCATTAGAATTTGGATAAATTATTGAGTAACAATATTTTTTTTGATGAACGTTTCATATTAGGGATGTTTGAAAATATTATATTTTAATTAATTATTTTACAAGGTTTCATTAATATCAAATGTTTTTAATGTGTCAAAAATGTCATGAATGAATCATTATGAAAATCATATTTTAATAATATTAATTTAAAAAATTAAAAATCATAAAATAGGAAAATTTGGACAATATATGGTCTATATTTTCATCCACTGGTCATTTTTTATAAAATTTTTACATTATATGTGTTATTATAACCCTTTAATGTTGAAATAGTTGTTTCCATGTATAATGATAAAAGTTAGTAAACATGGGTTAATGAAAGAGATATTGTTTAAAATTGAACCAAGACTAATTTAAATTAAATTTTATGATAATATTTCAAAATTGGAATCTATTTATATTAACATATATTAATTATAATTATATTTAATATTTAATATATTAATTATATTTTAACAATTTTATCAATTCTAACTGTGTCATTTAACTTTATTATAAAAGGAATCCTCATTTTACATTTCATTACTCCCAGATGATCCATCTAAACTCACCAATACCTAAAAAATATTATTTTAAAAATCCATAGACATAATTTATTTGTAATTTTATTTTTAAAATACCTTTCAAAGGGTCGTTCAGAATGGATATAATGGTGTTCAATTGAATAAGATGTATTCTTTTTAACCAAAATCTGTAAATTTATTAGTTTTATATCTCCAAAAAATATATTATTTATCATAAAATTATAACATGTGAATACTAAATAATAATAATAATAATAATTATTATTATTATTCCACTATTATCCACTATCTTTTCCATCAAATGAAAATTCAGTATACCACACATGGGTACATGTAGACTACAACCTCTATTATGTGATATAATTTTTCTTCCATCTGGATCATTAATGATTTCTTATTTTTACTGTTTCATAGTTTATATATGATTCTTATGAAATAATTATTTTTAGGATTTTTTAATATAATATATACATTTTACCTTTATATCCATCGGAAAATGATAATGTCACTTGTCCGTACATGTAGACTACAAAATCTCTAAAGAAATGCTGTTTGATTTTTGATAACATTTGGCATTGATGGAAATAAAGATATATTTTAAATATATATATATAGATATATATATGTTTGAAATATATTATTTATAAATTATTTTTGAAATTTTAAATATTATTTACCCTTATATTTTTACGTCCTTTGAATCATAAAAACACTATTCTTATGTACATATGGATTAAAGTCTCTATGAATGATGTCTTTCATTTTTTATATCTATAATTTATGGATTAAAATAAATATATATATATATTATATATATATTATAATTATCTATTTATATATATTTTGTGGATTATGTATCCTATATTAGAGAATGAAGACCATAATTTGAAAAGAAAATGTTGAAAAATAAATGATTTTATGTGAAAAAATAAAAATTTTAATAAAGAGATGTAAATTAATAGGAACAACAATTATATAAGTAGATTATGTAGGAGGTTATATGTATTTAAATTATTATTTTATATAATTATATAAAATTTAATTTTCTTATAGTAGAGGTAAAGGTTATTTAATGAATGATGAACTCAAGGGCAAGGTTTCTCATATCAAATTGTATCATTTGGTAAATTTGTAATATTATAAAATAATATTATTTGTTAGGTCTTTGAAAGTATCTTTTTTATATGTTAAATTAATAATTTAAAAATATTATTGATATTTATATTTCCATTTGATGTTAAATATCAATGGGCATCACAATTCAAAAGTCAATAATCTATAACAAATTTTGAGGTAACATTTATTTCAGTGAGAGGCATTCCATATTAATGACTTGTATCCTTAATTTGGTTAATTTAATTAATATTTATTTTTTATGAATATTATAATGAAAAGTATTTGATATTATAATCAATCTATTGGATTTATTAAACAAATTTTACCACAGAGGAAATAGATTTCTCTTACAATTCAATTTTTTCTTAGGATTGTATTTTATTATGTTTCTAATGATGAAAATTAATAAACTAGATCCCAATAAAGGAATTTAAATTTTTATCACAATTTTATTCCTATAAAATAAATGGCTTATATTAAATTTACTATATGTATGAAATAATTTTATGGAATGATTTTTTTAGAAACATTATTAATCTTTTTATTTTATAAAAAATATTTTTTCTTCTATTTAATTATATTTTTAAAATGATTTCAAAAATGTTGTACTAATTTCACATGATTGTTTAAATTAATTTTATAAATTTTTATATTTTAAAAAATGATTTAATGGTAATATTTATTAGATTTTATTAATTGAGTTAATTATAAATATTCAACAAAAGTATTTATGGAATAATTATATGAACACATTTATAATGAAAAAAAATTCTCATTGTCCTAACCACTAACTTCATTGGTAATTACACTGCATTTTTATAAATTTTACATTTATTAAAATTATTTCCATAATATTTTGTTTTTTTAAGTGAAAAAATATCTATTTCATAGTGAGAATAATAGTTTATTTAGTAAATTATCTAGATAATCTTTAATGATATTTTTCATCTAGGAAAAAATCAATTGTTATTAATTATGCATTATTAGGGTCATTATCCAATTAATCAATCAAATTTCATTTTTGGATGTCATATTATTGATATCTGATAATTATTCTATAAACTCCATTTTTTTCTTTGCAGAAATAAATTCATGATGAGATTTTATTTGGGGTAATCATGTCATGAAGAAATGTTTTTGAAAGTCATTACCATTATTTAGGTTATGATATGATGAATGATTTATGACCTTATAGAATACTTATATATGAATTTAATTATTTTACTGCTGGAACCATAATTATATATCCATCCAATTCATTTGTTAATAATGGTTATATGAGTAGTTGACAAGGACATGAATGGGTAGTCAACATAGTTCAGTAACACACTATTTCTACTATAATAGTATTGGCATTGGGAATTTACATGACATATGATGATTTGGGTAGTGAGAGAAACCCCCCATGAAAGTCTCATAAGTTATCATTGAGTACAATGGAAAATATTTTATATTATTCATTATAGCAAACTACATCTATATTCCAATATTTTGATTTAATATACAATGTTTTTTGATTCCATTAAAATTCATGTCTTATAAATTGAATGAAAATATTACATGACTCCAGATTATGAAATATTTTATGTTAGGCTTGGTTTAGAAATAATATTATCATGCTCACATACTATTATACTAATTTTATGTTGATTTCATCATTGTTATATCCCTTTTTAACCTTACTAATCACCAGATCTCACTCATTCTTATGTTTCCCTTCCCCAGATAATGAGTAATTTTGAATATAATACAGGTCTATGAAGGGTTGATGTAATGAATCATATAATAAACGATATTATAATTAAATTATGAAAAATAATTTTATGTATTTCTATTTGAAAATATACTATCAATATGTAATTATTTCTTGGATATTACTTTTAGGTAATGAAAATTGGTCTACTAATATAATATAATAATGTATGAATTGTATGGGTCAATATATTTAGTATTAAAGTACAATTTAGATAATCATTGGACATTATGAATAAATAACATCAGTGGAAATTATTTGGGAAAACAATGTATAAGATAACATCCAAATAGTTTCATAAGTTATATATTTTGTGGGTTTCCAAGAAATACATACCTTTCTCGTTATTAAATGTGGACATTGTTTTTACATTGATACATGTTTAGGTAATTACATATAATATATTTACTCAATATAACTCTACAGAAATTATGTGACACTCAAAATGTAAAATTATTTCATATATTGTTAGAGACTCCTCTATGATATTATTGGGATAATTCATATTTTATTTATGAACCATTATTCAATCTTTTAGTAGATGGTAACCACGGAAGACAATGGTGGAAAATAAGGTGTGACAGATTGTAAATATTGAGTTCCAATTAAAATATTATATAAATAATGTTATATTATATATGAATATGAATATTATTACTAATAATATGGTATTTTAGATAATGGATATAATTAGAAGGATTCATCTTGAAATTGAATGTGATTTTCAATTTAATGATTGTAGTAATGATCCAATTAGAAAAATTGAACTGTAATTTTAAATTTTCTAACTAATCCTAATAATCTATTGGAAATTATTTTTAACAACAAAATTATTGTTGAGTATCCTAATGAATTAAACAATGGGAAGATATAATTTTAATTATTTTGACTATGTAATTAAAAAATAAGAAATTTGGTTCAATATTATTTTCATCTTGAATTTCAGAAGGAGAACCTAGGATAATTTCTCGTATCACACGGAAGACATTTTCTATTAATAATTGATGGTAATAAATGTACAATTTTCTGATGAATTCAATGACAAATGTTCATTAAATGTGGGATTAACATGAGTTAATGACTTAATAAATGTATTAAGTCCTATAACACAAAAATACCTGTGTTATTAAAAAAATTTAATGTGAAATTAATTAAGTGTGTTTTTATTTGTATTCAATATTAATGTTTTTGAACTCATGGCTGAACCACTTTTAGTAATATAAATGTTTTAGAACTTTTATGTCAATGTAACTTTGTTATAAATAATATAGGAATGTATAATATCTATAAATACTATTTTACTTTGTTGATTTTCAATAATATATTGAATGTTACTGATGACCTATAACATTGATTTTGAGGAATTAATATATTTTAGAAAACACATGATTGAATGAATTCTAAAACATAATATATTTCTATTTTTTGATATTAATGTTATTGGAGGAAATTAAATGATTGAAATTAATAATATAAATGGGATTGATATAGTTACTTTGAAATTAGTTAGTTATTAAATGAAACTATGCATTTGGTTATATTTGATAATGTTCATCTGATTTTGGGATTTAAATAATATACTAAAAATTATTTGATTTTCTTTTTGGAATGACTATTTGTAAATTTTGTGAAGAATATATGTTTTTATTGAGTTTTCATGGTGGTTAGTATATACTAAGAGACTATATCATAAATTTATTATTGTTTATGGTATGGGAGATTACAAGATAATTATTATTGTCTAGGGATAAATAAATAATATGATCATAAAAATATGTGATACAATATTTAATATCTTTGGGTTAATAATTATTTCAATCATATATTACACAGTATTTTTGTAAATATTATTTTATGAATTAAGATAATTATTGGGATTTATTATTGAGGTTTTAATTATTTATGTATTATATTTATCCATATTGGATAACTTATGGTAACAATTTTGGTTTTGTTAAATATTTAACAAAATATGTAATGAAAATTAATTAATTTATTGATCCTATTAACTATTTAATTTTAATTTTAGTGCTTCAAGAATTAATATTTTTTCTATTATATTCATTTCATAGAGTAATAAATGAAGTGGAAATTTATTGAAGTAAAACCTATGAATGAAATATTTTTTAATAAGTGAATATATATCATGTATGATTATTTTATTAGGTCCCCTATATTTACAATAAATGAATCCCTCGTCATTATGAAATCATTATTGATAAAATATTATTTATTTTCCTATGGTTTTAAGGATTATGTGGTCTTTTCTCTCATAAAGGTTTTTTGGTTTTGTGGTCGTTATCTTTTATTGGGACTCATTAAATATTATTCAATATTAGAACATTTATGATAATATTTTTCATCATTTTTTCAATTTAACATCCCCTAAAAATTAATCATTATATAGAAATTTGATTCTATTCAATTTTTGGAATCTATTATGATTCCCATTATAATTTTTTAAATGATGTTTTCATTACCTTTTGATCATTGGGGGTTTTCAAGAAATTTATTTTCAAATATTGAACCACTGATAATAATGATAAAATTTTTATATGCTATTTTTTAGGGGATAATGTAAAACCCCAAAATATTAGTTGAAATCAATAAAAATATTGCATCCTTTTATAATATAAGATAATGAGTTTTATGTGAACTGTGATATATTATAAAAATACAATAATTCAAATTTTTATTATTTTTATATTTCATTCAATTGGATGGTATGAATATAACATACCAAATTATAAAATATGAGTATAATGGACCAGTTAAATAAATAGTAATTTATTAATTCATAGTAAATAATTTATCTAAATTTCAGTGTAATTTTATGGTTCAATGTGACTTTTTATTAAAAAAATTATTTCAATTTATTTTTGAGATGAAATTATAATTAAACATTTCACATTTTGGAAATTGTAATTTATAAAATAAAAAAATTTATTTGTATAAGAATAACAACTTATATCAAATGAGAAATTATTTTTTAAAAAAACTTTCTAGATTTTTAGTTAATAGTTAAATTTATAAAAAATTAAACTGTTTTATATATTTTTAATAATTTTTGTAATTTTAATGAACAATTTAATTTTTTAGTTTATATTTTTTTTGTCTTGATACCTTCTATATATAAAAATAAAAAATACTCTATTTTACTGAAATATATTTATTATTTGAATATATCATAAATTTTATGATAAAAATAAAATTTCCTAGAAATCAGTTTTTCCTTGCATTCTACGATTTCATATTTAAATTAATTTAAACCATTTATATAAATTTAATGAATAGGTATTAATAAAATATTTTCAAATAGGGTGTTCATGTTTGGTAAATTGTTCCCTTTTTTGTCCTTATTAAAAGTCACCATGGAAATTTTTTGTTACAATGGTATGGGTAAAATTTTTAAAACATGGTTAAAATGATCTTATATTCTCTCAAAATCAACAAAATAGTTTCTTTAATTAAATATTTTGTCATACATTTGACCTTATTAACCCCCAATGTTAATATATGGGGTCATTAGAGACATTTTCTACTGCTAATGTAATTTATGTTATTTTATGTAATTCTAATTCAAAATGACACTATCATGACATAAAAAACAAAAAAAAAATTATTTTAGGATAAAAATATTGAATTTCCAGATAAAAAATTTTCATATAAAAATTGAATTTATTTTTTTATCATGGTAAATTATTTTTAATTTGTAGTCAAAAAATAGTCAAAAATTTTGTAATGCAATGTCAATAAAATATATATTTAATTTAACAAAAAATAAAATAAATTATTTATAAATATTAAAAGTAATAAAAAATGTTTTAATTATCATTATCCATATATTATTTGTATTAGTGTGAAAAATTTTAAAAATTTTAAGGATTGGGTAAACATTCAATCATTATATTTGTTTCTCTTTGTTCAAATTATATGAATACTGTCAATATTTTAAATTAATGATATTTTATGAAATTATAATTTAATAAACTATATAAAAATCCTAAAAATCATGAAATATGACATGGTGGATAATATATTCTTTATGTTTTTATCCCTTATACAATTATGTGATCATCGATACATTATAATTATAATTACGACCCTTTATGATTTAATTTGTTGTTAATACGGTTACGGTTAATAATCGTTAAAGAAGGGGATAATAAATAAGATAAGGTTTTAAATGAAAAATTATGATTTAAAAGTTCAATTTTATTATGATATTTCTGCCATAATATATTTTTATTAAATTTTATTTCTCTTTTAATGTTTTTTTAGAATGACATTGTTATATTTTATTATTCTTTGTAATTCCGAGCATGTCTTTTCCCTACCTTTTAAATGGGGACCCCTCCTCTGTTTACCTCATAACTCTAGGAGAAATTTATCCTGAAAAAACCTTTCAAAACAATTTTATAAATTTTATAATCTGTGATTTAGAGGTTATGGTGTTATCAAGATACAATTATGTGGGTCGTTATCTAGGGTTCTAATTAAGGCCTATCAAATAAGAGCTAATCATTTCACATTAATTATTTCAATATATTTCTTGTTATACCTCCCATAAATTTCTGTTATTAATATGAAAATGTAAATATCAATATTCTAACATACTATGTTAAATATAATAACATGAAACCAATACTATCCAATAACTTTTAAATCTAATGAAATGTGAATATATTTATTTGGTGTATGTGTGGACTACCACATCTAGGTAGCTATGAAATTCAATTTCCAACACCATCATTCATGGATAGTTATTATTATGGGTTTAATGTTTATATATTTTATTTTAAATTCAATATTATGAAATATTTTTATCACATATACCCTCATACAATGTAATCCATTGGAAAGGGGAAACATCTCTCGTGTGTATATATAGAAAAATATCTCTAATGAATGATGTGATTCATTTATTTCATAAAATAGTAAATTGATTAATATGTGGAAAAAACTAATTAGTATATAATATATATATATGATTTAATAATGATTATGTATTGGTGAATTATTTTTAACCTCTATCAAATTCCATCATAAAAAATGTGGATACAACATCCACGTATACGTATGTATTATCATCTACATGATGGTTTTATTTAATTTATTTTATTCATTATGGATGGATAATAACAAATATATATTGATTATATATGAAAATTATATCATGATTAATATTACAATTATTATGAATCCACCATCAATGTATAAACTAGAACAACAAAATTGAAATTCTCATGAAAAAATAAACACTCAACACAAAGGAAAAATGATTTAAATTAGGAATTATTGATAAACTTGTGTGATCTGGTATAAGAGGATAATTTATGATATTATATGTATACATATTAATATTTTATTATCTTAAAAAAATTAAAAAATTTAAAAAGGATGTTAAATAACATTAAATTAATGTCGAAATTGTGGTAATATTTTATCATTTAAAAGTATTGTCATATATAAACGATTCTGTTGTACACCTATTTAAATTTTAATATTTGCTTATAAAGGCATGTTTTCCTAGCTATATCATTAAATTAATTATTTTCAATATTTTTATAATTTCATAATAATTAATTATTTCAGAAGGCTTTCAATTCATAAGTTATCAATGTGGTAAGTGAGTTTTATTGGGTTTTTTCAGTTAGAAACATTATTTATTGACCACGTGAATCATTTAGTTTTTAAATAATACCCATACATTATCTTTATAATTAATCTCATGAAATTTTTTCATTGTAAATATCTTTGTAAATATTTATTTATATGGACTATGACTCAATAATTTACAATGAATAATGTGATTCATGTTACAGTCCCATTGTTTATTCATATAGTTTATGATTAAGCCCCAATGTTGAAATTTTATTATATCACACTCATATAAATCATGATTCTTTATACTATTTTTATTTATGTATATTAATGTTTTTAATTTCATTTTCCCCTTTTAATGTTATCAATATACCGATATTATTTCTTTTTGGAATCCCGAACATTTTTTATTCTTCAGGCCCACATTATATCTCATCGTGTACATGTTTTGTGAATATATTTTTAGGAATGATTTACTACTCATATAATGACTTGGGAGTTTCATATATGGATATTAGATCATAATATATTACTATCAAATATATATTAAAAATATATTCTCATGTGCCGGAAACCATTATTTTCACTGGATACTACATACAAAATATTCATATTTCCGGAATGATCATAATAATAATCCAAAATGATCTTCCCAGGTTATTCTCCTTCTAGTTATACCCTACAAAAAACATTCATCACAATATCGTAAAATAAATCATAAATATGGTGAGGTATAATTATTAATATGCGTTACCAGGATATATATAAATTATAAAAAAATAATAACATGGGAATAAGGGTATGACAACATTATCTTAACATATTGAAACAATTTCATTCATATTATAGTTTATAAAATTGATTCATACCATAAATCATGGATGCTCGTAAGTCATGAATCATAAATAAATAAAATAACATTATTTATGCGAGCTTAATATTGGTATAAGAATATGTCAAATTTATATAAAATTATCAATATTTATAAATAAAAACATGTTTACCATTTAAGTTAAGGACATGTTATTAAACCCTCACATAAAATTATATACAGTAGACAACGTAGATGAATAATTTTATTGAATCTAAAATAAGATCCAAAAATATTATTATGTATATGAAATTTTTGTCCACATATAATCTAATAGAAATTAAATATAGGTCAATTCATAATACATTGGAAATGAAAATTCGGTCAATATAAAAAATTATGTACATCAAAATTTGATCATAGATAAAATATTTTTATAATTATTTATCATTTTATACCCAATTAATTTAGTGATATGTCATTCATATCCCAAACATAAAAAAACTGAAAAGAATATATATTTTTTCCAATATACAATAAAACACTGATCAAATAATATCTCTCAAACAATAAAATAGGTTCCATAAATAATTCATCATAAATTTAGCTATGGAAAGGAAATAAGATTCATAATTACTTCAACAATTCATTCTATGAAAACTAATGGAAATCGATAGTGTTTCGTAAACATATTTTTATCATAATAAATAACCATCCATATAAATAATAAATATGGTATTAATTGACTACATCCCCAATAATGATTATGTAATATGATATGATTGAATATTATATGGAAAATTCATTCAAAATAAAACATTGATTTTTTTTTGGAAAACTTCCTTTGGACGTTCAAATTACTATTATATTATCCCAATATTACTTAAATAAAAATTATATATTTTGCATTAAAATAAAATTTGAAAACTATAATCCTTCCATTAAATCCTTGAGTATAAATGATTGTATGTAATTATATTCATGTAGTAAATGATTAAATATAACATTTCATCCATAATTTATTTTAATAATTAACCAAATTTTTCAATAAATATTTACACGAACTTTTCAGGGTAACAAATTTATTAAATTTAAATCAGTGGATAAAACGATATTTAAAAATAAATGGAAAATATTATAATATATAATGAAAAAAAATTAGATAATATTTACATAGAAGGAAAATGATTTTTGATCAATTATAGATTTAATGTCATATTAATTTAAACATATAATTTCTATTTATTGAGTTCTTAGAAAGATAAAAATGAATTGAAATCATGTCATTTTAGTAAAAAACTACTGTATATGAAAATTCATGATATTATTGAGAGGCAGAACATAATATTTCATAATCACAACTTAATTATAATTAATTATGATAAACAATTAGATTGTAACATAAGAGCCACATTTAATTAGTATCTTTTTCATATTAAGTCTCATGAATCAATTAATAAAAGATAAATATTTATATCCCATAATTTTAATGAAATAATGATTCTGAAACTTTACACTCAGGCGTTCCGGACTCAATTGATTACCACAATATTGGTTGTTACATATTTTTCCCTGCATTACCACTTCCTAAAGGTGGAAGGCACTCATCACTTATGAAGAGATTTATAATCCTTGATTAAAATTGAATGGTGGGATGTCGGGATCCCCATTGTGTATTCCTCCTTGGATTTCCTCTCCTAGTATGAGTCTCCCATATATACAAAGATGTTGTATGTGAAACTCGTTCCTAATTTCATCTCTTTCGAGATGCTAGTTTATTATGATGATTCTATCAAGACATTCCATAGGGTTATGTTAAGGAAGAAACCATAGGTTAAGAGTGTAGTAACACATGGAATTGATGGAATGTATAGATTTTGATGTTTTGGATCACATGTATTCTTATTAATTGGATTTATTATCAAGGTAATATAAACATGAGTCTTCTATATTTATAGTTGAATATCTTAAACCAGAGTCATGTGTCCGAGGTATTATCCAGCGTTACATATATAACATGGGGTATTATTTGGTTTTTACGTCAATCAGAGATGGATCAGACTAAACCAAACAAATTTGAAGGTGGATTATAGAGGTATATCTATAGAAGGAAGAACCTTAATAGATTACCATTTGATTGGATTAAAACGCCCAATTAAGATAGACTTGAGAGTGGTGGGTACCATAAAGATAATTTTTCACACCATGAATGGGGATTTGAAAACCAAATATGGTGGATCACGGGGTTAGGTTCCTAGTGATGGGGACACAATGGTTTATAAATAGATATGGGATATCCTTATTGAGGATTCCTATGTAACATTTTTTGAAGACATTGATCCAAACCCACATATTTTAGGGGTGATTTGGGGCATATAAATATCAAGATGCCCTTACAAAGAAGATCTCTCTTGGTTGAATAAATATCATTTTCTGTTGATTGTTCATGGTATGTTTTCATGGTGTTTCAAGGAGAAACAATTTGATGATTTGGGCTTTTGTAATGAGACACCAAATTTGGAAGGGGTGATCACACCATGATAAGGGCAGGGTGATGGAGTATATGGATGGGTCTTACACATTTTCAGTTTCATTAATAAATATAATGATCCAAATAGGATGTGGTGGTTTGGGATATTATTTTAATAGATGATAAAGGGTTGGATGATGTGAAAGGAATAAATGAGTTGATATTGACGTGGAAATGAAAGTGTGGTCTTGATCCTCATGGAGGTGTCATACATATCATAGTTGATTGTGAATCAAATTCTATGTAGTTACGATGGGGGTGTATGGTCTTAGGAATTGATATCCACTCAATCAATATGGGTTATGTTGTTGAAGATTACACATTGTTATCTACCAAAGTGGACCCAAAGGAGAAGTGAAATTTGGTTGGGGCATGATCATCCAATGATATTGTGGCTCAAGGGAAAGAATAAAATGAAAATGAATGTGAGATGACTCTAAAATCCAAGAGGTTCACCCCTAGGTGGAGGGAAACAGTTTTTCTTCAATTGGTCGGGATTGAACAACATGGAGCCTACATACATACCCTGTATATGAGACATGGATCAAATACAATATATTTCATTGGTTCATGGATTACGCATTGAGATTTCTTATGAAGATAGATGTTAGTGAATAATATATGATGGGTTCCCAAAATAATGATTTCAGGGGCACTACAAACCTCTAAGACCACATGAGTCTTGCATGGTGTGAGAAATAAGTGGTAGTAGTATAAAATTTTTTCACATTGAGAATGATGTGTTAGTGATGGATGGTGTGAGGCTTATGTATAGAAGAATCCCATGAAGATGGGGATTAGGTATTTCATGTATTTAGCATCCCCCAGTGAAGAAGGAAAATGGGACTGGATTGGGGTATTGAGAGTACCCGGTTCCCATCACCTCTCTAGTCATTACATCTAGTGTAGGAATGAACGATTAAGGGAAATACAGCCTGCATGAAAGATTAGAGGTGTACACTAGGATGGTTTCCCTTCACTATAGTTAGATATCATCCCATGTGAGGTGGATATCTTCCATGTGAAGGATATCTCACTCCCTTGGATTTGAGTGCACATGGAAAATACTCATGGTGGGAACCTCATGTGTATTGTATGGGGTGAGGCTAATATTTAACATCATGTGAGGAGGAAGATGGTTATTATATGTTTATCATCCTACAGCTCAGATGACGAAGAAACATGCTTCACCCACAGGACACACATAACTCGCATTCTTTGACCCGTGGTGAGGGGATGGAACTAGCAATGACATGGTTTCATGTGGAAGAGGGGTGGTCAATTTTTGGTTCAAGGTTAGCTTATTAATGTTTAGAATTTTTTTTTGTACCAATGTGGAAAATCATTTAGTAGAACAACACAATACGTAACAACACACAAGGGATCAATAAATAACTGCATACAATCATGTAACACTTAATGGAAGTGGGTCTTGAAGAGTAGGGGGCCTTTTTGAGTGGTGATTAATGATGCTTGTGTTCTTCACGGAGGTCAAGTGCTTCATGAATACATGAACACTATGAAGTAGGGTGACCATACCTTCTCGTGTAGACCTGGGTTATAAAATGAGTGATTCAAGAAATCATAATTATTTGTGTAGCCTCACGTACCTCAAACAGACATCCTCCCTCATGAAGGAAGTATGCCTTCTCAAAGGGATTCCCTACCATTGGTATGCGTAAACCCAAAAAACGGATGGTGATTTTATGAAGCTCTATTATCCTATGAAATAATTTTTTATCAGGTTCATGGTGATTAGGTGACTCAAAAATGGTGATCATGGAATGAGAATGTCCATATTAATAATTGCTTGGAGGGGGTGATTCTTCTATTAATAATAAAATCAATCTAGTGAGGCATGACCATGAACTGCGATGAAATAATTCTTTATATGAATAGGGGAAGGGCTCATAGGACTTCTGTGTGACACAATCACATTTAATGGGGGCAATCACGGGGATCATTGTTCTCTTGGAGCCGTCTGTCAACTTCCTTCAGGCCACCTATTGGGATTTTCAAACTTGTGAATCCTTCTACCTATTCCTCATGAGTTAATGAGGAAAGGGTCTATGTGAATGTTCATTGCAATCTAGACCATTTTTATGATATTTGGGCCATCCATTCTTTGATTTAATATAAAATTACTACTATCTACCTAGATTTTTTCATGGGAATGTATTTCAATAATAAAAAATTTCTTCCATCTGAACGGAAACCATTTGAAAAAATTGGGCTAGATTCTGAGGGCACATCGCTAAAAAATGGGGGGTAACAAAGATAAATTGCAATGAAAAAATGTCACACATGTTGGGTGAAGACAACCATGACGATAAAGACCTTGAATGCCACCATGGAGCTCTATTGTCTTTCCAATGAGGGGCATGTGATATGTACTTGATCTCTGTGAATGGATTGGGAATAAGCCCCATTTTTATGTAGAGATTTTCCATGCAAATGAAACCTCATGAAACATGTTTGTCATACCATTTCATTCTGACCACTTCTTATCAATCTGAGGTAGTAGGGTCCATTGTTTCCCCACGATATGTGAAGAGTCTATTATTGATCCATGATCCAATACTGTAAGATCGATCATGCTGAACAATACTTGCAAACATTCTAAAGAAAATTTAATATGTCCTAAACTGATGGCTTCCCATGAAGTCGATCAGGAGGTCCTTTTAGATTATTCCTGAAGAGAAGATCTAATAAACAACATCATATTTGGGGAATTTATTTGGATCCACACTTACCATCATCAGCTGGTGAAGATTATACATGAAGTGTGAAAGTACTATCCTCTTTTCATGAGACTTCAATTGTATATATTTGGACTAAGGGAGGACATCTTCATCCTAGAGGCAAGTTGGGATGAGCCAACATACTGGTTCAGAGGCCACTAAGTTAGTTCCTGTGGTATTCACCTACAGACATCCATGTCTAGAAGCATCATTCAAATATCACAATTGATTTACACTATAATCATCTAAACAATATTAATAGAAAACCACTTTCTCAAGAGAAATATCCACCACAACATCATTAAATCATCAAGGATATGTTAGGGAAACAAGAAAAAGGACAAACTGATGACTGGTAACAGCACCACGGTGGAATTTTTACTGAGATATGGGCATGTTTCTACTAGGTATGCATATCCTATGCTGAATTTTTAGCAGATATAAGGTGAGTACACTTGTATTAAGAAACATGGGATTTCTAATTCCATATTTACCAACCTATTGACATCATGCCCGAGATACGAAGTGGATGGTCATCAAGAACCAATACATTACATTGTCATCATGGGGGGGGGGGTAAACATCATCATCTAGGTCCTCCACCATATTTCTAGGATTCCCATTCTAAAATAGATGTATAATAAAAATCTTCCCATGGATAATTCATTGAAGGAATAAGATCAGATGCCATGTTTGGAGAATATGCTACTAAACCTGGTCTTGGAAGCCGACCATGAAAATTAGAAATAAGGGGAATGTACCATAAGAAATGTTTTGGTCATTACATAAATATTCATCTGGATAAGCCATCTTAGGAAGAGGAAACATCCATGACTCTGCCCAAATAGACCCCTAACATTCATATATGGTTCATCAAGGTAGGTGATCTTCTTCTCAACAAATCCTGGAGGAAGAGAAATTGTATTTCTGGTGGTACAACCACTACACTGAGAATGAAATTGTAGAATGGTTGGATGGGTATATATATAAGATACTCTATTGGTGGATACTTCATGTAAGAGTTGCACATACGGGTTTTATCCCTAGAATGTTGATCATGAAATTATCACTCTCGATGGTGTGTCATATCAACATAAGTGTCCATGTTCTAGAAAACAAGTACAACAAGATCTGGTATATTAGTGAGAGGAAGAAGACATTACACGTGTGTGGACCTCTCCAAATATTTTATGGTCTGGTGGTAGTGCATTTGGGGGGATAAAAATATCTTAATCACATTTCCCATCTGGTTAAAAATTTATAACATCATTTATGATTGTTGTTGGACGATTCCCATTCATGATAAACATGTTGGTGGTATTGAAAAGGATTTGGTGGGAAAATAATTCAACATCAATCAATTTACATTTCCAACATAACTGTTCACCGATGGTGGAATGGGAAATGAATAGAAGTGGTCAAATATACTAGTCGTTCAAGGAACATTACTACAGGAATTGGTGTATTTAGTACTAATCGATAAACCATCCACCACACACTGATTTGTAAGCTAGTTCATATTCGTACAGAGATGGGACAAGAAAGAGAAATTGGGTGTATATCATCATAATAACCGATGTTTGATGATGTAACTTTAGATCAAATTTTAAATTTCCCAGTCAGAGTAATGTATCACTGTGTTGGGGAAATGTGAATCAGTGATACACTTTTTATTTTATGTATTTTTTCAATTGAAACAACCTTGACCTCTAGTTAGATATTTCAAATCGATGCAAAAAAATATACACAACACACATCCATAGGAAGAAAATTATTTAAAAGTTTCACTATTGAAGAAGAATAGCTATATCCTTGGTGTGGTTTGGAAATTATCCAATAACATACAATCCAATAAGAAAAATCTCCATGAATTACAATGAGTAAGATGTACCCTTTCACCTGTGCAGCACTATGAAACAATCCCACTAGTGTGTGTGCACCCTCTTAGCAAAACCAAGTAATACTATTGTTTGGTAACAACTTGTGTTTCCTACGCTTATTTTAAATTCAACAAATGTATTCGAATTGAAATACAATTCATCAATTCCTTACCAAATAAAAGGTAAGAACCACATTGGATTTGTTATGAATAACTGAGTCTGATTTTCTTTGAATACATTTATTTCAAAACAAGGATTCCTTTTTTATTCTTGAAAATCAATTATTCCATTACAATTCTTTCAAATAGAAAGCAATAGACAAAATCGAAAGCACTACAATTCCCAAGAACAATTTTTATGCCGAATATAATATGAATTAATCGACACCACCAAAACCAATTATCAATCCAAACTGAATTGATCTCCACTTCTCTATAAAAACCCGGATCTTCCCACTCTTCTGATGTGAACAATAAAAAACCCATAATAACATACATTGTATGTTTTCCCTTTAATAGTTGGACAAAACATGTTTAGGATGGAATCCCAAAACACTTTCATACTTAGTTTAATTCAACCAAATCTTAATTTCTCCTTAAATAACAAAGAAATTATGACTTTTTCAATGCTTCTAGATTTTTCTCAAATATTCATCAATCATATTTTATTATTTTATATACACTAAATTCAAATTTAAATATTATTCCAATTCATGGGTAATACATGAGTATAAAATAGATTCTCTCATACATTTTTATTCATAACAATGGTCGAAATAATACCAAATGATTGTGTTTGAATAAATGGCGCAACTCTACTTGATATACAATCATTATTTCAAAATAAAGGCTCTCCATTCAATAATTCAATCATCAGTTTACTTCTATATTCATTTTCTATTGATCGACGTGAGAAATCACACTTCATACACCCACATATTTTGTATCATACCTAGCTTCATTACATTGAATTCATTGGGGATCTTCTTAAGCATCGTCTGAATTCACTAGGAATGTATTGTAACCATCTATCCATTTAATCTTATTTTTTTTCAACTCATCCCATGAATGAAATTTTCTAAAATACAAATGTTATGGATAATATTAACATTAATATGATCATATATAGTTATGGACATTCTAGGTATGATACATAACAATACGAATTTTCCATCGGCTACAATTTCTATCAGTAACACTTATTTATTTATTCTACCTGATTACAATACAATTGGATATGATCCATTACCAAAAAGTAGCATAAATTACTCTTTATTCGACATCATGTTTTCAATTTAACCCCATAGTACAGTGAAGTCATACAAACGCTACTACAATAAAATTTTAACCACACTACCACACTGAAATCATAACTAGCATTCATACTGAAATTGTAACCAGCTTTTACATTGAAATCGTAATAATATTTTACACAACAATCGTAAACAGCTTTGAAACTGAAATTATAACCATCTTTTACATAGAAATCATAACCGGATTTTCCCACAATTCATAACCATCATTCATATTGCAATCATAACAATATTTTACACATAAATCGTAACCTGGTTTTACATAGAATTTGTAACGAGCCTTTGAATAGAAACTATAACCATATTACATACTGAAATCATAACGACCTTTTACACAAAAATCATAACTAGATTCTTTCAATGAAATTGTATCCATCTTTTATATTGAAATTGTAACTAGGTTTTTACACAGAAATTGTAACAATCTGTTAAAATGAAATGAAAACCTGCTTTTACACATAAATCATAACTAGATTTTTCATAGAAATCTAAAAAAGCATCTATACTGAAATCGTAACCAGCTACAATGAAAGAGGAAACACTTATTTTACTTCCACCACTTTATTTTCTGATTGTTTTGAAAAACAAACTGAGTACATTTCTTTTTCAATTATCAACAACTCTTTCACTCAATGTTTCTTTTATTAATCTTCCCTCACAGGTTCTCAATACACATCATGATTTATATGAAATACTATCTAGAAAAGTATCATAAAAATTAAAATTGGTCTGATTCCATTAAAAAAACCCAAAAAAAGTTTATCCACAACACAAATTTTAGTGACTTCATTTCTTCAAAACATACCGTGAAAACAAAAGACAACACATGAATCCCTCATCACCATGATCAATAGCTTTTCCCCAATTATCTCCCGCTTTTTATTTTATTGTCAACTAAGTTTCAAGAATCACTAAACATTGTAACCTCAAGAAATAGATTACATATCAATAATTCTAATCCTACATGAGAAAACTCATTATAGGGAACAAGAATAATTAATAGCAAAACCATGCTATCCAAAAATAATGATCATGAAAACCTCTTTTTTTCATCATTATTCCTAGAAAACAGTTAAATTTCTTTTCCTACAACAACTCCAACAAATAGTTAGTATATTTTACACAATAAAAAATGATGAATTAATAGCTTACCCACAACTCTCTATTTTGTACAATACATTTATGAAACATAAATATTCTACCCCTTGATAAAACAACCCAAAGGTAAGAGGAATGTGGGGAGAGAGACACATACCATCACCTTAAAGATAAGGAGACTAGACACCAATGTTAAAACTAATTTTTTAGAATTATTCCTTCGATATAGGTGTTGTGATGATTTCGGAGACTTGTTCGGATCATAGAACATACTCCTTCTTCAATACATTTTTCTCAACATTCTCTGTATTGAAATGATATTTAATATCAATTTGTTTTAGAAAAGAATTTTGTACTGGATTCTTGGTGAGATTGATTGAACTTTGATTTTCACAACCCATGATCATGTGTAACTTTACATCAACAAGTATGTCTTCCAATTGTGTTTTTATCGAAATAATTTTAGTAGCGGCTTGAGTAGTAGCGACATACTCAGCATTAGCTATACTGATTATAACTAATTTTTGATTCTTCGAATGCAAACATAAACAATTATTTCCCAAAATGAATAAACCACCAGATGTATATATTCTATAATCAACATTTCATTCAAAATATGCAGTAGAATAACCAAACTAAATCAATATGCTCTGAGCTGTAATACCCAATTCTTAATTCTATTATGCCCCTGATGTATCTGAGAATTATTTTTCCAGCAATAAGTTGTAATTCTCATAGATCCCTCTAAAATCTTGACATAACGTAATAACATAAAAATTGTCGGGTATTGAGGTAGTATTATATAGTAGACTTCCATTCAACATCCGATTCTCGTTTTTATCAACTTCTTTTCCATATCCATCTTTAATCAACATTTCTCCCACGAAACTGCGTGAGGAAAAAAAAATTGAGTTTTCCAAGACAAACCTCTTGTGAAGTTCTTTCCATACTTTTCATGGGAATGAAAAATATATTCTTTATTTTGTTGTATTTTTAATCCAATAAATTATTTCATTTCTCCAGGAATGGAAATTTCGAATACATTCATCATTTCATCAGAAAATATTTCACAGCTTCCTTAATCATTCTTGGTAATGATAATATCATCAATATAAACAATTACAATTTGGGAATACTCTTGATTTCTCTAATGTAAAGATTTGTATCTACTGTTCAATTTTTAAAATACATCTTTAGTAAGAATGTATCCAATTTAGAATACCATGCCCATGGAACAAGTATTAGTCCATAGAAAGCCATTTTCAAACTATATACATCACCTATAACTTTTCCAATAAAAATGGAAAATGGAATTTAAATATAATCCTCTTCTTCAAGATCACCATTTAGGAATATAGATTTAACATCCATTTTAATGATCTTGTATCCTCGTTGTGCGGTAATAGAATGAAATATTCTGATTGATTCAAGTATTTCAACTGGATAAAAGGATTAATCCAAATCAATACCCTTAATCTATGAATACCCTTTGCAAAAAAATCATGATTTATTTTGTATAACTTCATATTATTCATTTACCTTTTTCTAGAAAACCCATTTTCTGCCAATGATGTTTTTAATTTCTAGCTTTGGTAGGAGTTCTAATGTATTTTTCATTGAAACATGATCCAATTATTTATTCATGGATTGATCCCATTCCGGATTCTTAGAATCTTCTTTCACATCATTCGCTCCAACCTTTGAATACAAGAAAGTGTGTGTAATGGAGTGGGTAGTTCTACTTGTTTTATCCTTCTTATGCTGATCACCAATTATATTCCTTAATTCCACATGTTTCCTCATACATGGATAAGATTTCTAATTGTCTTTATCACTTGAAATAGATGAGACTGATTCTTCTTCATGAGAAGGAATATACTTGTTTTTATCCTAAATATAATTGTTTTCTTCAACTTGCTCATCTTCATTGTTTTCCTGAACATGTTTCTCTTCCTCGGATACTCCAATGATGTTCACATTGACTAAATCAACTATTCTTATTGTTTGGTTGTTGTAGAAGTTGTATCCTCTTCTATCTATAGAGTAGTAGAGGCGGATTCCTTCCTCACCTTTTTGTTCAAACATACCATAGTTTCCACCACACTTCGTTATAATACATGGACTCCCAAAAACTCTAAAGTTCTTCAAAGATAGAGTTTTTCCAAAAAAAATCATAGGGAGTAATACATGATTCATTAATATAGAAACAAAGGCTCTATAATTAATAATATTACTCATGTATTGCCTCCAAAAGTGATGATAATTTCAATACTAAAGTAATATGGTTCTTCCCATTTCCACCAGAATTCTATTCTTTCTTTCAGTTACCCCATTTTATTGGAGAGTGTTTGTAGTAATATACTCATATAGTATTCCATGCATCTTGTGATAGTTTTATATCTCTTAACTTCTATATTCACCACCGTTATCAGTTCTTAACTTCTTTACATTAAACGCACATTCTTTCATAGCATTTCTTGTGAAACATTTAATCATTTTCAAAGCATTTGATTTGTGTATCATGTACATAAGACATGTGATCCGAATAAAATCATCAATGAAGGTAATGAAGTGAATATCTCCATTTTTTTATTCTTTTTCACATTGGACCACATATATCGGATTGGATCATCTCCATGGGCTATTTTGATCAAATATATAATTTTTCATGCACAACCTTTTTTATCATTCCTTTCTGATAAATAGTGCAACACCAATCTCTAAATATTGGAAAATTAGGAATGTCTCGAACACTTTCTCTTATAGATAACATTATCATGTTTCTTAGCCTCAAATGTCCAAGAATTTTATTCCATTACTAATTCTCTTCCATCATACTTATGTAACAATAGTATTGTGAGTCACCATCCAAAAATAAGTTTCCTTTCCTATGTTGTCCTATGGTAACAATATTTCCCTCTTCTTCACTCAATAAAAAAAATCCATTTTCCTTGAAGATAACTTTTTTACCCCCATCAACCATTTGTTGAACACTTTGCATATTGTGTTTCATCCCATCTACAAAAATTGTTTTTTTATATTTTGTCTTTTCTTTTACAATGATGGCATACCCAACACAATTTATTTTCAATGACAAATCAATTCCGAATGTCACATTATGGTCTTTAATGTCATTCACATCCATCAATATTTTTAGGTCTCCTGTCATCTGAGAATAAAAAACACTATCAAGTATCCATGGTCTTTCTGCAATCATGTTTTTTAATGCAGTATAAACAAAAAAAATTCATTTTCTCCATTCTTTTAATTCTTCACCTTTGGATTTTTAGAATTGAGAATAGTTTTTTTAACAGGTAACAAAATAAGAAATCATTTTGGAAGGTATATAGGTTAATCACATCTTTCACTAATATATTACATGGATTGGAACCTATTTATACTCTTCACATCATTCTTTATAGGTTTCTTAAAATCATACATCTAATTTTTATTTCCATGAGGAGATTTACTCATCCCCAATCTCTTACTTTCATAACCCATCGGATAATAGAATTTTTTTTATTAAACCAACACAAAATTTCTTAGTGCCCGAATCCCCCACAACACCAACAATACCCATAGAGAGATTATTTTCCACTGAAACATCCATACTGATCATAATTGTTAATGTGTCTCTCATCCACCATCTTCTCTTTCTTTTCCAATTCACCAGACCTTATATTATCATTCATATTATTTCTTTTCTTTTCTGAATTATTAGAACTAGAAGAATTGGAAAAAAATTTAGATTCAGAATGTTTCAAAACAATCCCAACCTTATTGGTCTTGGCAACATACAATACATTCCCAGCTTTCGTCATTTCACTTAGAATTTAAATCTTCTTCTCTACCATTAAAGTTATATTTTGATTATCCATGTTAATTTTCTCACCACGACAACATTCACCAACATCATTGATATTTTTTGAGAAACATAGACTTTTCATTTCATCATCAGAGTGTATTTGTTGGAGAACATCCAACTCTTCTTCATTTACATTCAACATCACCTCTAAATTCTCATTACGATTCATTTATTATTTTACAGATTTCTTCAAAAAATAAATCTTGTTAATCTACTTTTCATTTTCACCAAAAAATCATTATTGGTTTACTAACCATTCATCATCAATATTTTTGTTTTCATTTTTAATCCTTCTTATCTTTATCAAACATTATTTCAACTCTTAATTCAGATTCATTTCAAGATGGGATTCTTCTTATTCAGTACTACTTATTTTGAATTCTTCATCATTATACTATTTCAATTAATTAATTTTCATTATAATACTCAACGGTTTTTTTAGATTCAACATCACTCTCTTTTTCATCATTATATTTTGAAAAGAAAATTCTTTTTTTATTTGAATAATTTCTTTTCATTCTCTTTTTCTCCCTTTTTCATCAATGATTTCTCATTTCCATTCTTCAATATAACTATAAGATTTTCATTTCAATGAGAAAAATTAGCCTCAAAGTGACCAATAACTCCACATTCAATAAATGTCAAGGGATGTTTAACTTTGTATTTCCTTGTAACTGATTTATCATTAATATAAAACATAGATAGTTTTTCATTGATATTTTTACATACTTATTTTTCAGATTCAGAATCACCAACTCATATTCAATAACAATCTTCTTTGAATTTTCATTCTTCATATACTTGAATTAAATTTCACTATCAAACATTTTTATCTTCATAACATTCTCTCTTATCATTTCATAAGTGATAAGAGTGATATGTAAATCATTAAGATATAATGTTTAAAGATCTCAATCTTCTAAGGAATAAAATTTTTCATCGCATTTGTCAGGTAGGATTCTCAAGGTGTTTTCTAGAAGTATAGAGTCATTGATCTGTTCTCCAATACATCTGATAGTACTAACTATTTAATTCACCTTGTTAAATAATTCCACAACAAATTCATGCTCACCCATCTTAAAAATTTCATACTTCAATCTCCATATTTGTAGCTTTGTGTTCTTCAAAATTTTATTTCCTTCATATATGTGTTTCAAATTATCCCATATAACATTAGATGTGCCAACACCATTCACTCCTATGAATCAACTTTAAGAACGTGATGATAATATAGAATTATTATCCCTTCCGTCATTCTCAAAAAACATATTGTTAACATGTGTAAGTGCAGAACTATCAGCAATGGGAGGAAACCCAACTGTTGCAGCTTCAATAGCATCATAACTGATAGAAATAAGATATGGAACCAATCTATCATTACATATAAAATAGTTATTTCCATCAATGACCAGAATACCTTTTATATTCACATTGTTCACATTCTCCATCCTCAAAGAATAACGAAGGGAACATGGATCAGAAACCAATTGAAAGATCCTAGTCATAGTAATGTATCACTAAGAGAGGGAGGAGGTGAATCAGTTACAATATTTTTATTTTATGTTTCCTTGACATTGAAATAACCTATTCCTCATGTTATAGATTTAATTTTCCTAGGGAAAAAAACTCAACAGACATCCACATGAACATAAATACATGGAAGGTTCACTATTCTATAATAATAGCTATGTCCATGGTATGGTTTGTAAATGATTTAATACTATACAATCCACTAAGAAAACAATACTTTGATTACAATCAGTAGGATGTACCCCTTCACTTGTTTAGAACTATTAAACAATCCCACTAGTGTGTGTGCACCCTATTAGCACAACAGTGTAATACAATTGTTTTGTAAAAACTCATGTTACCTGTGCTTATTTTCAATTAAAAAAATGTATTCTAACTGTAATACAATTAATCAATTTTTTACCTAGAAGATTGGTAAGAACCACCTGGTCTTTGTTATAAAGCATTGAGTCTGATCTTCTCAGAATACTATTATTTCAAAACAACACTCTGATTATAATTCATTCAATATAGTGCATCCATTATGATTCGTTTAAATAGAATACAATATATCAGAATCATCACAACTTTAATTAACGAACACAATTGTAATACCGAATTGAATATGAATGAATTAGCACCACCAAAAATAATTCTCAATCTCTACCAAATTGATCTATACTTATTTCTATAAACCCAGAGCTTCTCTCTCTTCTGATGTGAATATTAAAACACCATAATAATGTAAAATTTATATTTTTCCCTTTTATATGTGGCCGAAACATGTTTATGTGGGAATCCCAAAAGAGTTTCCCACTAACTTAGATTTACCCAAATCTGAATTTCTCTAGAAAAATTAGAGAATTTATGACATTGTCAAAGCTTCTCAATTATTCATGAATCATCTACAATATTATTCTATTTTATCCATATTTCCATTCAAAATTTCAATAAAATTAAAAATGATGAGAAATACATGAGTCTGAAACAGAATCTCTCATACCGATTTCTTCAAAACAATCATTGAAACCATGGAAAATTAATGTGTTTGAAGAAATGAAATTCTCCACATGAGATATAAGGATTCTTTTAAAAGACATGCTTCGACATTGTTAATTAATTCATTAGTCTCCTTCAATTTTATTTTAACTTTACCAACCTGAGAAAACAAAAATCATCCGCCAACTTGTTCTTGTATAATGACTAACTCTATGAAATAGAATTCATTGAGGAGTTGATTTTGCATTGTCTGAATTCACTTCGATGTTATTGTAACATTCCATCCATTCCTACATCATTCATTTCGACTAATCCTAATCATGATATTTTCTAATATACAAATGGAATGTATACTATTATCTTGAATGTGATTATATATGGTTATGATCATTTTGGGTATGATAAAAAACAATCTGAATTTGATTCATTCTCAATCAGCACCATCTCTTCCATTCAAACCACATTCTATATGTTCCCCTTTTTTTCTGCTAACTGGTTACGATACATCTGGATACAATCCTGTACCAATCTGGGATATATTTTACTCTTCATTATACATCATGTTTTCAATTTGAACCCCCTACTACATTAAAGATGTAACCACACTAATTCATTTAAATTGTAACCACACTGCTACAATGTAATCTCAACCAGCTTTCACACTAAAATCGTAACCATATTTTAAAGAAAATCATAACCATCTTTTACATAGAAATTGTATCCATCTTTTACCCTGAAATCATAACCATCTTTTACATTGAAATTGTAACCATCATTTTTATAGAAATAGTAACCATATTTCATAGTGAAATCATAACCAATATTTAAACGGAAATTATAACTAGGTTTTACACAAAACATGTAACTATATTTTTCACATAAATATTAACAAGCTTTAATAATGAAATTGTTACCATATTTTACACAGATATCGTAACCAACTATTTTTGTAAATCTTAACCAGATTTCATACTAAACTCATACCCAACATTTACAAAGAAATCATTACAATCTTTTACCCTGAAATTGTATACAACATTTACAACGAAATCCTAAGAATGTTTTACACTAATTTCATAACCATATTTCATATTAAAAATGTACATAAAAACATTACAATCTTGTACATTGAAATCATAACCATCTTTTACACAGAAATCATAACATGGTTTTTCATTAAATCGTATCCAGCATTCATACTGAAATTGTATCAACTACAGTGAAGACATCACCACCTATTTTGCTTCCACCACTTTATTTTCTTATTTATTTTTAATAAATATCTGAATACATTTCATTTTTTATTGGTATCAACCCATTCAATATCACTTTCATCTATCAATATTGTATCATGAGTTCTTAATAAAACACATGGTTTATATGAAATACAAACCAGAAAAGCATTGTCACAATTAACATGGGTCTGATTCCCTACAAAAAGAACCTAAAACAATTGTCTTCACAAAACAAAGTGAATTGATTTCCTTTCTTCAAAACATACTTTGATAAAAAAGAAAACCGATTAATTCTTCATCACCTTGATCATCATCTTTTCCCCAACAATATTTATGTGATAAAATTTGAAGATGCATAATTATTTTCCTCCACCTATTGCTACCTATGGACAAGTCAAGGCCAGCATATATAGCAGGAAGGCAGCCTATGCGGGAGAAATGATGAAAAAATACCCCATCTGAGCCAATGGGGGATTGACCCCTCTTCCATGTGGTGAAGGACAGAAAATAATGATAGTATTCCATAGAGATAGATTTGATTCACATCATGGTGGTCATGGTACAATAGTATAGCCAATAGTTCCAAGTCCTACACCAACCAAATGTAGAAGAACTATAACTGCAATAGTCCTAGTGGTCCGAACCAGGAAGACTCGAGATGAGGTAAAACCATCCAAAGGGTTCGACATAATAACTAAACAATCCTATAGGATGAGATTTTTTTTCACGGATATACCAATTGTTTTCATCTAACTTATGTTTTGGATAAAATGGGATATAATTAATGAATTCCTTTTCCTTAAAAAATTTTATACAACCTAATCCATTTTGGGATGGAACTTTCTAAAATTGTTTCCTCCAAAAATGAATTTATGGCATTCTTATTAGAGGTGTAGTGATATGTGATTGATATGGGGAATCTAGTGCACTATCAAGGCACTCTACATCCAATGATGGTTCTGGTTAAAATATTACTAGATATAAAATCTACATCGCAACTGTCAACAACTAAATTAGTGGTGTGGTATCCCTTTTTAGAAGAATTGGATTGTTCATGGGGAAGATTTTAGTAGAGAGAGTTCCATGGTGGAAGGTGAGGTCACAACCACATTAGATTCCTCTTTAGGAATATTTTCGTAGGATCTTAAGCTAGTCTCTATCTTATCCCATTGAGAATTTATATCCTCTATTTTTATCTAGTTCCCTTGACTGATGTATGTTCTATACAGGATAAACATTTACAAGAGAACCATTCTCATAGGAAAGTAGGAGTGGCAATTAACATAGATAAACAAGCACAATAACTCATGTACAATGAAATTTTGGATTCCAGGTCTGGAATTTTTTTGGAGGAAAGGATGTCCTCTCCAAAACCTTCACACGACACAATTATATATGTGGGTCCATGTCTTAGTAACCTTGTGGTGACAAACTGAAGGTGAGATCATGAGAATCGTCACATGACCATTATAATATTCCTGTCTCAAAAATCCTTACACTGTTATTTTCTCGACTAGGTAAATTAAAAAAAGTCTTTTCAAAACATTTATATAGATGGAAGGTACCCTATTGTTGAGGATTTTAAAAAGACCTGGTAACCCTCTCCGGATACAGGTGTCAGTTCGTATCAGGCCAAGGTTCCAAGTAGACTATGTAATGACCTCTAGTGATCGGTCAATTCTAGATCTAGAGGTGATACACGGGGCTAATAGGTAAATTTTCTTTAGTTGGGAAAAAATGATGAATGTGAAACAGATGATATAGATACTAATATAGCTAACATGATGAATGTGGAAGAACCTACCACTATATTCTTGTCCACATTCCCAGAGTGCAATCTCATAGACCTAGAAGAGCTAGATGAGTCTGATTATTGCATGGTAGAGGACAACCTATCTACCTGATAATGATCAGAGATATTGATATTGTGTTTCATTGAAAAATACCTAGAACACAAGTGGAATATTTTTATATGATCAAATCAGCCCTGGCAATGTTACAAATGCACGGTAGGGGTGGATGCCTATGATTTTGACATGGTAATCTAGGACTACGTTGATGAGAATGTGTGGGAAGGAAGATAGAACCTCATCGTTGCCTAGATCCAGAAAATATCCAAACACATCTAGAAGAATTGTCAGAATGAATAGGAGATCCAACATCAAGATAATAATATAGATGAGTTATTTCCTTTCATCAATGATCAATCAGTAATAATCACATGAATTTCAGTCAAACTGGTGGAGACCTAAAAGTAGTTGAGGTAGGAAAGCATCTATGTGGATGAACTACAAGTTGATAATAATTATACATTTTTCAGAGATGATGATCTCTAACCTATGTAAAATTAATAATAATAGGAGATCTGGGTACAATAAAAAATCCTTGAAGCCACATGTAATAGTGTAGTGGAGTTGTGTCAATCCATTGATGGGGATAATCCATAGGGGCCTTATTTTTACATGCTCATAAGAAAATATTTATTACAGGTTTTGAACTACGTGTATGGACATATATCATTGTTTTATTGATTAATTCTCTTCAATAATATATACAATAAAAATAACAATAAATCCTTAAGCTCACATGGGTCATGTCCAGTGTGAGAAACAAGGGACTACAACAAAATATTTTATTTTTTATGAGATTTCAAGTTAGTCATCAAATACTTGAGGAATTATATTGTTGACTAAAAACCAAATGTATTCATTCTTAGAGGTTCTATGACTATAGATTATAACTCAAATAATATCCATAATGTCTTTCCCGATGTTTTCATGTGTATAAATGGGATAACACCAGGGTTGTTAGAATCAATCTAAACAACATGGGGCAAAAGGTGTGAATCACAATACTGAAATTCTAAACATGATTGTGATGGAATGATGATATAAGATAATCACTAAACATATTCAAAACATAGTATCTTTATGAATAGTGGGATATGGGAAAAAAGGGACAACCACTAATCTTATTCAAAACACATCGACAAACATGACATGTAACTATTGTCCTTTGTGGCATTGGATTGGTATGGTAGGTGAGACAAAATATCATTAGACCATCCAATTTGGGGTGGGTCCCTTCAAACACTATATAGAATGAGGATCTAAAATAGGGGAACACAGTTTATGAAATTAGAGTGGTTGAATGTTCAAAAGGATTCCAATGCGCTTGAAATTATTTCACCTTTGATTAGAGAACAATGGTATACGTGTACTAGTCTGAACAATGATCAAACCTAACTACTCCTAGAGAATCACATTAAATGTAAAATGTTAATTGATGGTGTGATAATCATGGTATTGGATTGAGTTTTTTTGGAGAGTTCCAATCAAATGAGGGTCTGAGTGTCCTTCTAGTTTTACATGTTTCAAGTGAGGACAATGCATAGTACATATTACTGTCATATAATCATGACTTCCCATAGTTCTCCATCATTTTTTCCAGACATTGTATAATTTTTCGGCCATACTTCCTTGACCTAGGCATCCAGTTTATGATCTTGGGTCTTGTACCATTATGTATGTTCCAATAGTGTTTGTAAGGAACGTTATATTGGACCCTAATTTGGATTATAAAAATAAGGATTTCACAACATTTAAATACCTAGGAACTAATTGAAAGGAAGTATAAATGATTCAGTGAGGGGAAAACCTAACATGAATGAAGGAAAATGAGACCTAATGAGAAAAATTTATCCATACAGGGATCCATGTATAAGGTCATAGATTATGGACCATAATCATGGTGAAAACTACAAAAAGGTAAATAATCCTGTGTATTGGGACAACAAACAAATTTCAAACCATAACTTTGAAATCCATAATGATGAGAATCAAGCAACATGTAGTTCAGATATTATATGTTGTTTAAATTCATGTGGTAAGGATGAGGGTTGTGACACGAAAAGTGTAAATGATGACACAAATACACTCGACAACAACTATCCATGTGTCATAAAATATCCAATAAGAATTAGAATAGTGAAACTTATAGTTTTTGAATGGATATTTCCCCATTCCATTCTAAACCATGATCATGGAGAAGTGGAATTAAATATATCTTTTTTTAGAGGCTCGACCTGGATTAGAATTCGGGGTGAGGCTACAAGAATCAAGCCATATACATGTCTTTATATGTGGCATGGTGGATGACCGGTTACAAGGCGGGTACCCTCAAAATTTAGAACACCACATTATTCTTCCATTTTTCCTTTATCATACGGTCGTAATAGTTCATCATCATGTGGGACAGGTATTCAAAACATAATGTGATTTTTCATGGATGAAAAATAAATTTAGTATAATGTTTTAGAACTTAAAAATTGATGTTTCATATCTTCATTTCATGGGATTTAAACGATAAAGACTATTAATTCCACGTGATCCATTATTATTGTTGGAAATAAGAATTGATCATCGAATTACACCTCTATATGAGAGAATCATGAACTGGTAAGGAAATAAATAGTGAAATATTCCACCACACTATCAATCCAATTTGGCCCACCCATATTCATGATGGGACAACACCAGTGTTATTGGAAACCAAAAAGAATATGAGCGGAAATTTGAATCATATTGTCCGATATTTGGTAAATAATTAGGATGGAGTAATGAAGGATGATGAATGTTGGCATTATTTGAACCCTAACATCCAAAGTTTGTGACCTGATATGGGAAAAAACATTGAGGGTAATCCTATATATATGATTGAAATTTGGTAACTACATAAAATTTTTTTTGAAAACATTTGGGGTGTTGGCCTAGTATGGTGCTAATCAATGAGGTTGAGCATCATTCCATTAAGGGGCACCTTATTATGTGAATGATGATAGATCCCCAAATAAGGTGGCACATGAAGCGTGGAAGTGGAATTGGGAAAATATACCAGTGAAATACAATGTTCTTGGTCTTGTACCACCACACATGGAAACATGTTGGTGTGGATCAACCAAAGAGAAGATCAGATATGTTCTCAAGAACTGGATTCCTAATGAATTTTGTGATGATTTTAAAGGTTGGGTGTCTCAGACCAAAGTTTATGTTTTTTATGTTATTGAGTGTCGACCGTAAATTTCTAGTTTAACATCATGTGTTTTGGATGTATCAATTCTATTTAACATCATGTGGTGCTGATGAAAATGTATTTTAGTTTATTTTCATGCAATAGGGACAAGTGAATCTTAACGAATAAAATATTGATGTGATAAATAACCTAATTTAAATGAGGATGAAAGAGATCTCGACTACACAACACATTTTCACAGGTGATCCCACCAAAAATGTGGCTGAAATGTGGAATTTATGATTCTGTGCTTAGGCCTATGGACTAGAAGTCCATGCCTCACTATATATCTCACTAGTGTAGGAGTCAAGAAACACATTGTTCATTAATTGTGAGAATTATAGCATCATCTATTGAGAAATATTTCAAGGTTATGGTATCCCAAGGTAGGTACTTGGTGTGGCTATTCTAAACCAGACATGAGTGATTCCCAAAGAAATAACACCCACCCCGCATTCTTCTAGGAGGATTACAGTCCATCAATATAATAGTTTTGAGGCAAGACAACTGGATAATGATCTAGACATTCCTATGTTTCACATAAGGATGAGAATAAATCCATACATACTTCTAGGGAATGGTATGGAAAATGGACATTTACAAAATTTGTGATATCCTATCAATTGATAGAATCATTGAAGTTATACAGATTACTGTCATGCGATCTAGGAAAATTAATTTTTTTTACTGTCATATATATCCGTCCATGAGGGGAGGTGAATGCTACTTTGGTGCTATAAGGAATCCCAATGCGAACAATGACCCGAAAGATCCACACCAATGCACTCACACTCAAAGTGGATCCTACAAAAAATGGGCCAAAGAGGATCATGATTCTATAGGTTGGCCCAATGATAAGATGTATGGGCATCACTACATATCCCATAAGGGTCGGAATCATGCAATATGTAGTTCTGAAAGATGTCATAGAAGGTTCCCTGTGTAGAAGGGGAAACATATTCTTAGTTTTAGACATCGTTATATTGAATATCTTATAATCATACATCCTAGATCCAAAAAAACATAGTTTGGACATATATGATATGGATGAGTGTTGTTAGGCTTCTTACCATCACAAAAATTGGATGTTGGGGGAATCACTTTTTGGATATAGAGCACGGACCATGGGAGGAGGCTTTCAAAGTGGGCTTGTGTAGTGCAGTTCCATGATGTAGATGGATGTGAAAAACGATCAAGAATTCCCATATCTCCAAACACATTCCTATGGTGAACATGAAAATAGTATGAAGTCATGCCCATTTTTATGGGATGATTTTTTTAACAACATGTGGGATTAAAATGCGTAGTTTAAGGGCATATTGATTGGAGAATAAAATGTTGATATTAATCCATGAATTTAATTACCCTACCGAGTCCCATAATACCATGTGACCTATGATCGATATTGGAAACAAGGGGCAGTGTGGATCCTTACAACACATTGAAGCACACATCATGGGAACACCGTTGTTAATTCAAGGGCCCAACAATAATAATCAACCAAATCAATGTGAAATAGTGCATGACAGTGTATCAATCTGGGTATTTATGTTATTCCTAGACATGAAGATGTTGAAAGTGATGTGAACCACAATGTATGATATGTTGGATACAATGGTGTTGTTGTAATGGTGGAGGATAACTGGTGACCGCTTTACACACAAAACGTACATATCATGTAACATTGAATGGAAACATTCAAACGAGAGATGGATTATTCTATGATGTTCCACAAAGGAATAACAAAAAGGTAAATCAATTCATAAGGGTCCCACGGAGATATACAATGCGTCAATCGAACATTCGGTATTATAGTTATATGATTTTTATTGATGAGGGCCCGATTTGATTTGGGTACAATCCAACCTGGCCTTACTCCAAAATTATCCAAAATCTATGTGGAGTATCTCAATAAGAAAAAACTTTTTCCAAGGATTCAAAATCCATATATGGTTCTTCAAATGGACAACCGGTTTGTGAGATATGACTCTTTAAGAAAAACTAGTCCCAAAAGGGGTTTGGGTCTTGTCCTACCTTGTCGGGCCGACACGGTTCATGTCGCCCGTCCTGGTCTTGGTCTACCTGAGTCGGACCCGGCATCGCCTGAATCAGCTTGGGTCAGCTGGGATGGGTGGGGACTTTTTGGGCTCGGCCCGCTGGGCTTTGGATGGGTCAGAATACTCTTTCTTGGTGGGGTCGTTGCATGATCAGCTCGCTGGTCCGCCGATGTTCCCATCCCACCTCAGGCAGGCAGGGCCACGGTGGGCAGGGCCTACTGGGCCTAAGACCCACTCGTCCAACATCGGCCATGTGTGAGCATCAATAATTTCAGGCCCTCAAGCTAGCACGACACCCATCTGGGTATCCCACATGGTGGGAGTCACAACCCCTTCCCTAATGATTGATAATCCTTCGGTTAAACAACAGTGTCATGTGGCACCAACTCCTTATCAGCGGGACAGGTGGGGCAGGAGTCCTCTTCACCATGGGAATCGGTCCCCTTCACTGTGGCTTCGATGTCGTGACCCCTAACTATGGCATGCGACGGTGCCCCACATTCCCCCAACGCTGAAGTTTGACGACCGACCACCCCTCCTACCATCACGGATTGACGCCACAACATGGGATGGAGCACCACACTATGTCACTGAATCCTGATGATTTTGGCTACATCCGTCGTAGGTCACCGGCATGGTTGCACTAGTGCTGCACCAGTGGAACATCCACGGGCCACCGGGAGAGCTCCAGTGGTCCATTTTCCCTTCTGAACGAGCCTACGGGCCTCTTTGGATGCCTCTATAACTGTGTTTCTCCCAGATTCAAGATTCTATACAGTTCATATTTTTCGAATGAAGAACATGAAAATGATTGAAGAGGAGTTCGTTCTAAGCATTGTTCATTTGGTATATTTTGTCCGTGTTAGAATCATATCAATATTGTACTAATTAAATCAACAATTATAAATCAAAAACCCCATTCAATCTCTTCCCACAACAACCATCCAGAATTTTTTAGGAATTGCATATCAAATCATTTTGGTTGATTTGCATTTTTTCATGATTTTCAAGAACAATGGGAAGAAACTAATTCACTTTATTTTTGAATAAAAACCCATACCTTGGAATCAGAGGAGATGTCACATTTGTGGAAGCATATTTCACGCTTGATGATTCCGCCAACGTTTGATGATCCCAGATTGATTCCTCCAATGTTTCTATCCTATATTTCGTTCCATGTCAGTGGTAGACATCGTGGTACTTCATTAGAGGTATCTCACTTCCATTTTGAAAACCCTAGCCCGAGCATCATTTAAATAGGGGTGAAATAAGATTAACACAATGAGGGTTTAAAAAGGTTCTTCAATGAATGAATCTCTTCACTCACAATGGAGTGGTTACAAAAACAAAGATTCAGTCCATTAAATGGATTGAAAACATAGAAGTCCTACCATCACCGCTCAACCGTTAGTATAAAAATAAAATAACAATTTTATGATGTTTAATTATTCTTTTAAACTTCTTATGAACGATCTTTTTCTCCTGACCTAGTGTGGTCGATGTTAAGCCTCCATTAAGTGAATCCTGACACCATGAATTCCACAGTTTCCTCATATTTCAATTCCATGCATTGGTTCAAAAGTTAGAAAACACCATCAATACATTTACGGAATGTACCTTAAAAAATTTTAAAAAACGATTCCAGGTACACCGGTCCTGAAAATCACGCACCGTTAAATTTCACAAACTCGTAATAATCACAAATATTTTTTTATAACAAATTTATATGGAAATTTCTGTATCTTTACATTCTCCCCACCATAGGGATTATTGTCCCAAAATGCGACAACAAATTTATTGAAACAATTGGGGTACTGAGTATGTATCTGAGTCTCACACTCCCATGTGGTCTCATAGGTATTTCCATGTTACCAATGAACTCGCACATAAATAATTAACTACCCACAAAGGACCCACTCCTGTTTAGAATCTATCTCCCCCAAGAACTCCTCAAATATATCCCCATCGTCGATGTCTTTCTCTCCCCAATTGATAATGTATGAAAAATCATGCACGTATATTTTCATCCACGACACATAGAATACATTATTAACCTAGTGATTCTGTGGGGGAATGAGCTAGACGGTTCTCCACCTCTCCTACTTGGCCAAAGACTTTGAAGTGTCTGATGAACCTCAGGGATAGCTTGCCACCCCATCCAATCCTCTGTAATCCTTGTCGGGGTGAGACCTGTAGAAATATATGGTCTTATTCTTCATATTCCAAGGGGCTTTGTCTCTTGACAGCATTAGAATACTATTGGCTCTATGAAGACTTCATCCATTACTGTATGATATGCACCTTCTATGTGAAGCTAGCACCAACACTAGAACCATAACTGCTTATTCCTATGGGTCTTTCCAGCAAAGAGGAGATCTACATGGTCTCCTGTACAAGACATCAAACACATCCATGTTGATGGTGGAGTGATAAATTTTGTTGTATACGTAATCCACTCAGGGAAGGGGGTCCTCCCAACTGCGTCCAAAATCGAGGACACAATCATGAAAAATTTCCTAGCGTGTCCGAATGGTCTTCTCCATCTGCCAATCAGTCTGAGGATGGAATGCAGTGATCAAATGTAATGGAGTACCAAACTCAAAATATAATCCATTCCACAAGTGGTATTTAAAACATGCATCACGATCTGAGACGATCATCTATACAACCACATGAAGTAACACAATCTCCTATCTGTAGTGGAGTCTTAATCCCTCTAATGATCCCTGGTCTCTGATGGGTAGGAAGTGGGTGGGAGTTGTGGGTTGGTCAACGATCACCCAGATGGAATCATGGCCTCTGGATATATGTTGTATCCATGTCACAAATTCCATATACATATCATCAAACATACACTCTTGTACCTCAAGTGGTTGTGCTAGGCCTACTTGTACCTAATTCTTAGCCTTCACTTGCTGAAAAATGATGCATCGGGATACAAAATCTACCACTTATTTCATCATCCCTATCAACTAGTTCTGACGCCGGAGGTCCGGTTACATTATCACCACTCTTGGATGTACTGCTAATTTGGATATATGGAAATCCCTCAAAACCTCATCATGTATCATCAATTATACAATGGTGTGTCCTGTTAAGTTAATGACATGCTCCCCACCTTCAAAAATATTATTCATGAGCATGTCCTAAGGATATCTGATCACGTCGAGTCTCGCAGTCTCATCCCACAAGTTGCACCTTCAAAATTCTATGACGTACTAGGGGAATGATAGTCATAAACAGGAGGTATGATCCTCCATCTCTATCAATGAAGGATATCTGCAACGCAACTAGCTGCTCTATCACCTAACTAATAAATTGTAGACCACACAACTTGATGAGTGTGAATTCTACTGCGTTCCCAATATTAGGACTGTAGACAATATCAAATTCATAGTAAATGAGGAACATCAGACATCGTTGTCATATCTTCTAATGTAAGGCCTACATACATCTTTTCATCCATGTGAAATTCTACCCAATTTAACTTATTTATGTTCCCATTGACCCATCTATTGTAGTTACTCAATATCCACAACAATTTGGATAATGTGATAGTAATCCACACACAACATCAAACATTGGGTCTTACCAATCCCATTCACAGCAAGTCCACCAACTAAAATCTCACCTCCCAGGGCTCTGCGGGAGGCATCCAATATAATGTTGTGGATATCAGTGTCATACTTGGGTTCAATTCAATGCGGAAGTCCCTCTCCCTACAAGGTGGTAATCCTAGAACCATATTTTGAAAGGATGTTCTGACAGTCAGCTATTACTATTGGAAACTTAAAACACAATACTTCTTCTACCATGAGGGTAGGATGGATGACCCAAGATTGATTGGATACAACCTCATATGGATGAGTTTTTTCTGTGCTGCCTGAGTTTCCTTTTCAACCGACCAAGTAAATCCTCATTCCAACATTGTGGATAAACCACATACTTTTTGCCTAAAATAGTAAATCTGATTATGAACTATAGAAGACCAGTCTATACCAAAACTAACATCCTGAGGCCTCGATGCTGCCACCAAGAGGTTCCAACTAAAACTCTTGCCTAAATTTATATATAACATCAGCAGTAATATGTTTTATTATCGACTCTCCTCCCATAGGCATCTCCAGAAACATGGGTCATGTTAATTGATTAATTAGACATTCTAGGTCTTTAACAATATTTTTGACATGAATGAATGATTAGTACTTATGTATGTTTATACGGAAAATAATTGTAGACATAGAAATTACCGTGAATCATTCCTAGATCCCATGAGTCACACTCTTTAACCATATACAACTACCCTCTTCCCCTATCCTCCATCTCTATGAGCATGGTTGGGACAACATTTTTATGGTGGTTGTAACATGTCAAAATGTATACCACATTGTGCTGATCTCCTAGGTCCTCTTCTGTGTCTGTTTCACTATATATTCATTTACCCCTATCACTTACACTTCACGGATACATTTACACACCCATGTCCTTAAGAATGATGTCAGTTTCATTCTATTACATTGATAACATTTAGTAGTTGTATCTGCTCATCCATAAAACTTTCATCCACAACGGTTATCTCTAGAACCCTAAAATAAGTAGGAATAAACTGATGAATGATGTTGGATTGGATGTCCCAAAACACATCTCAGTTGGATGTTCGAGCCCAGGAAGCACTGGTCATATGGTATTCCTCGAGTACATGGGATGGTAGGTACACCTCGAAGAATTCTCATCTATCGACACATTGTCATGTCGAAACTCTGTATGATCATGGGAACACAGACCTCTTAGCTTCGTATGGAATGAAACCCATTCTAAGAGGAAGGTTATCATGAATTTTCCCTAGAAAATTAACCACATACTAATACCAGGGTTATATAATCCATGTCATCACCTGGTTGAGCCACGTAGAAGGTGCACTACCAGGAATACCATCTGATCGAATGGTGCCCTGGCTAGATGGAAACTCAGTGACCACCTCAAGATAGTCCTTAGATGAAAATGAGTTTGGATCACCTTTGATCTTGAGGGGTATCTATTTCAAAATCTCGTTTATGGATGTTATCCTACTTGTATTCTATACTGGTACACCCTCTCCATGTTGTACCCTAAAAGTTTTTAGCATCTAGAATCACAATATGTTATACTGGTGTCTCAACCAACCGGAAAGATTGTTCCACAACCTCCATCCATTCCTCATCTTCTTGGGGAACTACCTCTCATAGAAACCTTATAGTCCTCTCTCTCTGGAACTTTTGCAATGCACTCAATCAATGTTCATGGTCAACTAGTGGGTCTAGTGGAAACTACTTCCCTACGGGTGGTGGTGCTGTTAGTACACCACCCAAATGTGTTATTATTATATAAGGGCCATGTACCTATGCCTCATAACTCAGTGGTCCGTCGTCATAATCTATCACTGGAATCCTGGCTTATTGTCTACATAGCAGCATCCCATAATGAAACAAGTTTCCCATGTTAAATAAGTAATACCTGGTGAGCTGAGTCAAAAGAGATCAATAGAATAAAAAAATCAAAACACATTCAATCATCATTTTCATATTCCATGTTGAATATCATAATTCATGGTTCTGATGTATGGATATGTCGGCTGACGCACCAACACCGGAAACCCCAAACGAAATCTCTTACTCATGAAACTTAAAACTACTACTATTTGAAAAAATAGATTCTATGTTTTCTAGTAGAAGAAACTTATTTGATACCACATTGTCACGACCCATCCCCCAGGGCCCATGTTGTGACAACTATAATACTGCCTTCCAAAGGATGGGGGTTAGAGAATAGGACCAGAAGGGCATTTCAAGATAATGGGTAGGCATTACCTCCAAAACTATACACACACACACACGCATACAAGTGAAACACAACATAAGAGTAATGTGAAACCAAAACTAGATACCAAAACTAAGTAAAATGGTAAGTACTTAATTTATGGGGACATAAAAAAATCCCAACATAAATAGAAATACAATAAAGGGAAAACAACACCTGGGGTTGTCCGCCAAGGATCCTACCCAAATGGTAGGTACAACTCAACACATTGCTCTCCATGTCCATTGATATCCTCCATCGACATCATGTCATGGCTCCCCAAGTCTTACTCAAGGTTTCCCATAGTCTGTACTAGACACAACATGGTGTGGGGGAATCCCATGTAGGGGTGAGTATAAAAATACTCATTAGGGACCCCAAGACACCTAAAGGTCTCCCTAAATAACAAAAAGGATAACCACAAATCATGATCTAAATCATAAATAACAAAGAAATAGAATTCTAAAACCAGGTATACATCATAGTGTTCTACAATAAAGATGATTGGTCTACTACAATTTAATTTTATTCTATTAGGATGTTTCCCCAAATGAACCACGAAAGACTTGGTCCAATGTCGATCCACACAGATCTTATATCCATGTTCCTCGATGGTCCACTCTAAGACTGGTCCATGTTGGGTCATGTACTATTGATCCACACTGGCTCACTAGTTTGCCTATCCACATATGGTCACTATGATGCTGACCCATATATGGTCGCTATGATGCAAATCCACAAAGGTTTGCAATGATGTTGATACACAAAGGGTTGTAATGATTATTATCCATAGAGAGTCACTATAAGGAGGATAAATAAATGTACATTATGATGCTGATCCACACAGGGTCACCAATATGTCAATCCTCATTGGGATGAATATAAAATGGTAGCCCGCCATAGGATTCTATACACCTAGTGCACTTGTGATCTGTAGTATATTATCCTCTAGAAATTGGTCATGCCTCAACTACTAAAAAGATCTGAAAAGGAGTAACCCAAAATACCTCCATGTCTTAAGGGTCCTAACGAGATAGAATGTGTGTCAATCAGAATTCTAGTCTAAGAGTTATAAGCATTTTAGTGCTGAGAAAACAGTTGAATTCGGGTACGATCCAACCCGGCAATACTTCAATTTTCTCTAAAACCCAAGTGGAGTAACTCAGAAGGACTATCTTACTCCAAGGATTATAATTCTGTAGATAGTTCATCAATCAAATGTATGGTTTGTGAGATATGAATTTTTACATAAAATTGGGCCCAATAGGGGTCTGGGTTCGACCTGACCCGACCTGGGCCGACCTAGCCTAGTTCGGGTTGACCAGTCCCGGTGGGGCTGGGACACTGTGGGCATGGACCGGCCCACTGGATGGTCCTACATACTATCTAGCATAGAAATAATCTAGGTGGCCCGCGTGGGAGGATTCGTTGCCCCTTCTTGAACGGCGGCACCATGTGGCATCGCCTCCCTGCCAGTGGGACCCGCAGTGCACAAGTACCCTTCAACGCAACCTCATAATTATTTCCACCTCACCACGCTGCATGACGGTGCGATGCCTTCGGCCAATGTGGTCATATGAGGTTCATACACCCCATATACCATCATTGATCAATGTCGTGGCATGTGACGGAACGCCGCCTGCTGCGACTGCGGCTGGCCGCTGACTTCAGCGGTCATCGGTGCCGCTCCAACGGTGCATCCACAGACCACCGTGTCAGCTTATGTGGTCTGTTTTCCTTTACAAATGTGCCTACAGGGACCCCATGATGTTTTTGTCACATAATGGCTTCTGTATTCATGTTTCATTCAAGTCCAAACTTTTCCCATGATTAACATGACAATGATCGAAGTGTCGGAGGGTTCAGCCCTAGTTTTTTTGGACCGCGCCCTCTGCATTAGCATCATATCAAGAAGGTATTAATTAAATCCTCATAAAGAAATAAAAACCCCTTTAAATCTTTTATAAAAATAACCACCTGCAATTTAATATGAATCACAGGTCAACTCATTTTCGGTGATCCTCGTTCATCATAATTTTTGAAGAATGAGGGGAAGAAACTAATTCACATGAATTTAAATAAAAAATCCTTACATCAAAGTTAATGGTGATGTTTTGGTGGTGGAAGAAGAATACATGATTGATGAAGCCACCAATGTTCTTCGATCATGGATCTATTCCTCCTACAATGATTTCCAAACATCTGTAGCTCGTCAATGGATGACATCGCGACACTTCATCAGTGGTTCATCACTTCTGTGTCAAAAACCCATGCTCGAGCATCATTTAAATATAGGGGAAATGATTATTAACTCAATGAGAGTTTTATGAGGTTAACTAATAAATTAACCATTTAACACTCAATGGTGTCATTACAAAAACAGTGAGTCAATCCATTAAATGGATTGACATCTTAGTGGTTCGTCCACCGTTGGTGAACCGTTGTTAGAAAAATAAAAAAACAATTTTATGTAATTTTATAATTCTTTAAAAAGTGAAAAAAACATTCTTTTTCTCCCAACCTGCTATGGTCAAAGTTAATCCTCCCTTAATAAAATCTTGGTGCTGTGAATTCAATGGTGTCCTTGGATTTCAATTATGAACACCGATTTAAAACATATAAAATTCCACCCCTACATTTACAGAACATACCTCAAATGAAGTTAAAAACACTATTCTGGGCACACTGGGCTTTAGAATCATGCACCGTCAATTTTTAAAGACTCATAATAATCCAAAATAATTAAGAATATATATATATATATATGGAAATTTTCAGGTATATACAGAATGTGATATATTTAGTACTTGTAATTAATTAATGGTACTTCTAAATAAACTTTTTGATGGTCAATATGTTGTATTAGACACCATTGGTGGTAGACAACTGAGATGTACAGACACCCTACTTGGGCTACCACGAAACATAGGTACCCTATATGATTTTACTTTTTTAGGTATAGGATCAAATTAAAATTCTCTCTCATTTATCTATTTGGGATTATAGGAAGGATAATCAATGATGGGATGAGAAATAATTTCAGGATCCATATGTAGATTGTCAATGTGTCTTCATTTTGGGTTTCTTTTTGTTACATGGCAATATAATGACATGGAATGTTTAATATACTTGTTTTTGGGGATTTATCCAACATAGGTTTTGGTTATGTAATGTATGGTCACTAATAGTTATTGACTATGTTAATCTTGGATATTGTTTATCTTGACTTATTCTATTTAATTTCTCTCATATAAATGGTAAAATGTCCCAATATACCTTACTAGAACCTTGCTAGTTGTAGGTTTCCTCTAACTTATGTGGAGGAGATCCAAAGTTCATGTATCATGTCACACCCACTATGAAACCATGTTGATCTTTTGGTATTCTATTATGAACTGGAGGTCATGAGTTATATTTTCATATATATATAGTTTCTAACATGGACATTTTTTATGTTTTCCTACTATGCCTGATGAAGATACATAGTTAGAGGGAAACCCCAAAATATCCCCTCATAAGAAGCCTTTTAAGTTTATATTGAATTGGGATTGGTTTTTATCATAGTTTATGCATGGTTAGTTCACACCATGTGCCCTTTATGAGAAAACAGATGGGGTAATGGGTGTTTTTAATGAATGTCACATGACATGCACATGGTTTCGTAATTTTTGATTTAACATTGTAGTTGGATCTAGAGATTTTAATGATCAATATTCACATCATTTATATGGTTTTCAGATCGTTTTAGGCATCCATAGAAGTCCATGTGAATATTGTGGTGGTTTTAAAGTGAGACAGATGGATTGTTTAACCATGTGGCCACCCAATAGTAAATATGGGGATTATTGTTTTGGGGAGTCAGTTGAACCCATAGTATTGCCATATATATTTCCGAACCATACACCCAAATTGTTGGATTTTTATAGATTTTTTATTTTTTCTGGGTAATTCCCAAATTATCCTCTCAAATTAAGAGATGTTTAAACCCTATTTTCTCTGTCATGAGACAGATGACCCTTTAGATCCCTTGAATGAGTTTCATTTTCCACATCCATTGATTGTTTACTATCCATTAGTGTTTTCTAAGGGGTGTAATGTGAGTTTACCTTATCATTCAAATTGTCTTCCATATCTCTCTCACAAATTTTTTTAAATTTGGATTTGAAAATGAGTCTTTGTTTTCATGTGGATAATGTTTTGAGTTTGGAGTAGATTTATTGATGCATATTTAAATTTCTAGGGGTCGTAGACACTTTTTATTCTCATATGGGTGTGGTCATTGTTGAAGGAGACATGTGTTCGGATGTTTCAGCTTATTTCATTATATTTGAGGCATGTGTTACTATGAATTTGATTAATTTTTAAATTCTAAAAATAAGTGCACTCTCTAAATTCAAATTTTATTAAATTAAGGTTATATTTTATATAGTTTTGGTGTTTTGAAACTATTTTGTTAGGTTTTATTCTTAGCATCATTGTTTTACATGTGTATTCCATGTTTTATTGTTTATAGTTGAATTTCTTACTATGATAATTATCTTTTAAAATGAAATTATTTTTTCAAAATGGTTTCCATGAGTTGAAATAGGTTTTATCAGGTTCATGGTTATCAATGAGTGGAAACATAGGTTTATAAGATAATTTTTTTGAATTGAGGTGTTGTCCACAAAATAATTGTAATAGGATTTTTTTACTGTGTTCTCAATGGTGATATGAAATGTCTGTGTGGTCCCCCCCCCCTTTGAAAATGACTTATTAGTTTTTTTTAATTGGGTTGGTGTAAATATTTTCCCATTCATAAATTGTTTTTGGTTTTAAAGAAGAATACTGTTGTTTTGGGTTATAATTGACATGTTTTGAATGACATTTTTGATTTCGATTGACCACGTGATAATAATTTTAAGGGTTTTTATGTGAAAATTCGGATGGGAATAATGGTAGTCTTCCATGTTTTGTTATTTTAAATAAATATAGATCTTATTTAAGGGATACATTGAAATGTTTAAAATTAATGTGTTTTTTTAATCATGTTACAAATGGGTTTGTAAATAAATTAATGAAATGTGAAATGAATTAGCATTATATGCAATAATTTGGTGTTAACGGCATATTTAGACTTTGGTTTTAAATGGTGTATGTGGATGGAACCCTTGATTTTCTATTTCTTGTATAACCCTTTCTTGGGATTATTATCACAATGTGGTGCAAGTTTCTCCCCATCTTTGGAAATCTCCATGATGTGACTGGAAATAAATTTATGAATATGGATTTACATCATTGGGTATTAACGATGAGGTTAGTTATGTTTATTCCATGTTTGGAGAATTTGATTCTTTTTTGAACTATGAATCACTTCTTTTATTGTTTATGGTATGTTGGGTACTATGTTGAAGATATATAATATTCATCTAGTTGTTTCACATGTCACTAGATTTCCACCAATTATTTTAGTTACAAGGGTTAGGTGGTGTTTTTCATCACTGTGATAATTTTTGGGGGATAATATAAGTATGATATGGATTTAGAATATTTCAGTAGATATTTATGGTGGTTATACCCTTATATAGTTATATTCATATCATATTAGTGACTTTGGGTATGAACATGAATCATTCATTTACTCAGTGAGTATGTGAATGAGGGGAGTATGATATAGTGATTAATTATATCTCTCTCCATGTTACATTGATATCGATAATTCCTTTATTATATTTCAATTTTTTATATGCCTTTTGATGTATATTTTCTGCCTACATTTTCAATTTATCCCATGTGAGTTGGGGTGTTTTCATTCAAACTGAGTACTCCAATATAATTTTAGAAATGTATTTTTAATTTGTAATGAATCTTTTGGAAATACCTTATGGTGTATTATGAATTTTTTTTATTTAAATATGGATTCAACTGATTGAATGTTTTAAAGTGAATATTTCCATTTAGATTAATCAAATGTGATTTATTTTTTAGAAATTAAATGTTTATATGTAATATTTTGAAAAGTATTAGGTAGGTGGATTTTCTATTTGGACTAATGTATTTATTTTTAGAAAATAAGGAAAAATGTTTTGAATTTGATTTATGGAGTTATTTTGTTTTCCATGTGTTGTATAAAATTAAATTTAACTTTCTATCATTATTTTAATAAATGAATTGATGATATTCCAGAAGAAATTAGTTGCATTTTTTGGTGGTTTTTGGGGATCAAATGGGATTTTTTATCACGACTAAAATAAACTAGGTTCTAGGTTCATAGTTTGACACTTATTTTTCTTCATGGATTTTGTGCGGTGAGTTGGGTGGTTATTTGAAACTGAAGGATTAATGGATTTGGTTTTGGGATAAACATATGTTGTTTGGTATGAGTAGTTTTCTTTTTGGTCTATTATGTTCATGTTTTCCTTTCATTCCTCTATATTTTTTTGTAGAAGGAATATATGTTTAGATAAACAGCTTGGATCATGGTAGTTGGTTAAGACATGTCAGCAAGATATTTATTTATTTCTATTTTTTTTCTTCAATACGGGGAAAACTGTTCCCAATGTAGTTTCTTTGATGTCCAAGAACAATATTCTAGGACCCATAAATTTGTAATTCCCTCTGGTCCCATTGAAATTTTGGTTCAGTTGTTGTGTTCGATGGTATCCTGGGGAATTTTTTTTATAATATTGTATCAGACCTTTTGGAATCTCCTTTACAAGGAACATAAGAATTTTTTGTTTCCATGTTTAATATGGGACATCCTAGAATAAAGAAGATTAGTTATATGAGAGCATATGATGTATGGGTGGAGGAGCTTAGATAAATCTTACCCATCTTGAAACAAATATTCTATTGGATTTTGGGTTTTGATTTGTGAATTAAATGATTCGTTTAGTTATTTCTTGTGGTTTTTGTTCGTGTTATCATAATATTTTTTTGAAGTATGTATATATTTATGAAACATTCTGTTGTAGTTCACATGGTTGGGTCCTTGTAAACTATTGAGTGATATTGGGGACCTCTTATTGTCATCGAGGTGGAGGGGAACATGAGCTACAGAGTTAGCTCATTTGGTCTAGAAAACTGTGTGGTTCCCATGTAGTTGAGTCTGTCCTTTTTTAAATGTGTGTTATATTTTTCACCCCTATTGTAAAACCCCAGGTAAAAAAAGAATATGACATTTTTATATTTATCCATATTTGTGAATAAAATATTAATATTACTTTAAATGAGATTCTATGCTCGATGGCGTACCCAACACGCAACAACGAGTTTCATGGGAATCTTACATTACACTCGAATAATAAAATAATATTATTTTAAATGTTAGTTAATGCCTAGCTGTTGTGATGGAAGGAATGAATATAAATAACTATAAATTGATTATATATGTTTGTGTAATATTTATACTTTTTATAATAAATGTTAGAGGATTAAAAATTTGAATGAATCCAATTTTAAACGTAAACATTCTGGTATTCTTTAAAGGGTCAATTAACCACCTTTTGATGGTGAACCTCTTTTAAATAATCTTTTTGAAAATTTTATGTGTTATATTTGACAAAATTAAAATTCTTGTTTAGAATCGGGACATCAAAATTTTCTTTGTGTAAATTTTTGGTATCTTTCTGATAAAGTTCATTTTTAAATGAATAGTGAAAAATGTTGTATTTTAATTCAAAAACACTTGTTAATTTAACGTATTTATATGATTATATTATCTTTTTAATTGGTTTTAAAGTGAAATTAGTATATATTTTTACCATTTAATCAAATATTGGTCATTAAAATTAATTTCACTTTGAAACTTGACTTAAACTAGTGTCAATCTTTGGATATATATTGATTCATAAAAACACGCTATTTGTTCTGACAACGGAAACTAATTATTAAATTAATTAATATATGTTATATGTTATGAATTTTGTAAAATAGATATCATTTTTTAATTTGGAATATCAAATATAGCTTTGGGTGAATTTTTGGTAATTTTCTGAAAAACTTCCATTTTTGATGAATACTAAAATCATTAAGTGGTATTTATAAAAACTGATTTTCCGTTTAATGGAAATTTTTCCACCTTTGTGTTTTGAATTTCAAAAATCCAACATACATGGTTGTCATTATGAAGTAAAATGTCGTTCAATGGGATTAAAATAAATTTTTTTTGAATAGTAACTTATTAAATTTTTAATCGCGATAAGAGATAATTAGTGTAGTTTAAGGTAAAAATAATGTTTTAATAATGTTAGATGAGTTTGACACATGTCATACCCTCATTGGATGTGTCATTTCCGACCAATACAAACCATGGGACATCTTGGGGACCCCATGGAGCCACTTTGGTAGGGAAATGACATAAATAACTTTTTATTTAATGTTAAAGTAAAAATGAAACAAACATGAGTTGTTTTACTATATCAATTTTTAAATTGTGATATACAAGTCAGAATTCTGACTATAAATATTAATTAGAAATATAAAAAGATTTCCTACATCATCATATTTTTTTTATAATTTTTAGAGATTAAATATATTAAATTATTTATGAAATCAGGATGATGCAGCGATTACCTCATTAATAAAGGATGTAAATAAAATGAAAAGATAATGTAATATCTATGACCTAGACATGTCCAAAACCTATTAGATGGGTATATTTCGAACCCTTATCACCTTATCCTTGGATTATATTAATGTGGGACCTTTTAAATCCGAAACGCATTTTAAAATAAAGGAACATTTCTTTACATTCCAAGGGTGCCCTTCCTCTCCTCTTATAAAGGCCCCCACCTCTACCTCCTTACCCACACTTCCGAAGCCTTTGGCTCGGCCAAACCCTGTCCATTTTTCCTCTCCACATCCATCTATAACTCTTAGAAGCCTCACGTTGGTCAGAAGTCTTCCCAAGGAAGCCTTTGAGCTCAAACCATAGAGAGTTACCCAATTTTAAGGTAATGTCTTCACTTGAGTCCTTTAGTTTTATTTTTCTTCTCCAACCCACTAAACTATTTTTATTAATTTGTTTTTTAACAACTCAAGTATCTTCAATATACTAGGATGTTTTTATAAGAATTATTCGAGATACACTTAAACAAACCTTCGTCTAATGGTTAAAGTACATACTGTTTCTATGGTTGGCGATTTTCTGCCTCACGAAACGATGATTGTTCAATATTATTTTAACACCATTCATGGTGGCCATTATGATGTCACTAAATTTATAAATGATATATAATATGTTTATTTTTTCCTTAATCTTATGTATTTTTCATTTATGGAATACCTCTATGGATTCCATTATGGGTATACGTGATATCTTCATTTTAGGAAGTGCAGACTACCGCCCCCTCAAAGTGATGTGATTGGTTAATACCATATTTGGTATGTATAAAGGATATATTTAATGATATTATATATGACACCATACTATAATTAAAATACTATTATTTATCATTATGTTTTAATTCCATTAAATATGTAATTGAAATGGAAGTAGCATTCATGCGTACGTACGGCTTACCGTCTCCATGAACGGTGCGTTTCATTTATTAATTCTAAATGTTATGTAATATAATAAATTCATGAATATACTGGATATATATGATATATATTATATCTACATCATGAATAAAATTCTGGATATCATGGATATTTTACAACATGAACAACTTGTAATTATAAAGATTTTATTTTTGACTCAAGTACCAATAATCGTTAAAATGACCGTTATTAACATAAATAATAACATAGTGTTCATGACATGTTAATAAGTGATATAAAAGGAATAATGAACATGAAAAAGGATCTTAAGGAAGTAGAAATTAAATCATGTTTATTATTCAGGATATTAAAGAACGATCAAGTCATGTCGGACCCAAGGTAAGGGATCATAATCCTCTCATTCTTTGTAAGTACACTCTTTTATGTCATTATTTTTAAAGTTCATATTTCTTATTTTTGGGATGTTCTTTAATATTAATCTTACTGTAATTTTTATGTTTATATGATTAGTTACCCTATTCTCTCTCATCAATCCATTTTGGATGTTTTGAGTGGCACCGTTATGCTGCCGAATTTTCGTAAGGGATCCTACTCCTCTCTTTGTTTTTAAGTACACCCTTTTATGTCATTCTTTGTAAGCTCATATTTATTATGATTGGTATATGTACTGCCCATTATTTTACACATTTTTTAATATGCATTAATTTATGAGTATTTACATCAATGTTGTATTGTCCTCTTTCACTGGGTGTATGTTTCGAAAGTTACCCAAGTCGGTAAGGGAACCTTTCACGCTCCTCCTTTTAAAAGAATTAATTTTTAATGTCCTTTAATTCACATACTATTATGTTGGGATATGTACTTATATATCCTTATTGATATAAATTTTATGAACAAGTGACGAGATACCCTTTTTATCTCTCATCAACTGTTTTTCTGAATTTTGAAGTGATGCCGTTAGGCTATCGAATTTTTGCAAAGGAACTTCTTAACACAATTTTGATTCTTTGTGATAAACTTGTACACCTTGAATATGTCGTTCTATAATTATGTGTGAATGTCCTCTGATTTTTTTAAACTTAATACAACTTATATTTTGTGTATTCATTTGTCACACATAATTATGTAACTGATTTATCCATAATCCAAAGATATCGTCTTTGTATGGGACTTTGTCCCAATATCCTTTCATTGAGGCATATTATGTTTTATACACAACATTATTTTATATGGTGTATAAACCCCTTTGACTATTAAGTTTAATCAAAAGGATTCTATTTAATATGAAGCGTTCACAAAATGAAAAAAATGAATGTTTTTGTCATACGTATGTGGTGACAATTACTTCTCCGTCGTAGTGACCATTATTTGAATTTTGGCTTCCTCTACAAGCCATACCCTCTTTTCAAAATAAAAATTAATACCATGTTTTACTTTTCTTTTATTTTGGTATTGAAAATGGTTTTAATAATGTTTTTATATCAATGTGTTTTATTGATATCTTGTTATTGAAAGGTAGAAATGTTATGTTTCCTTTATGCATATTTTATGTGGTAAGATTATGTTATGGTTCTTGGGCATTGTTATGAAGACGGGTGGTTCCGTGATAAACTAAGGGTCGGTGAGCCCGATATAGCTCTCCAATGCATTGGGTAATGCGATGGAGTGAAACGTTAAGGTTTCTCCAAAGAGATTTAGGGAATATACTACAGTGGGTATTCCAAAAGTAACCAAAAGGGTTACTCACTACGTAAGAATGTTATGAATGCCTCAAGTTACATTTTATGTCTTATGATTTATATGATTTATTCATGATTTGATGAGGTATGTTATAGTGCCTATGTTTTATGGGTAAAGTATGATTTCATTCTTATGTATATATGAACTCATCTTTCCTTTCCATAATTTTTATAACCCTTACTGATCTTTTTATGCTCATCACATGTTTTTTTGAAATGTTTTTCACAGGTCAAGGAAAGGTACATGATATGATGATAATGTCAAGGAAGTGTCAAGAAAGAATCCATGCTTTCTTTTTAAATATACTTCCGTTGATGGGAAAAAAATGAATACTATCTTTTATGTAACCACTTTGTGTAAATGAGGAATGTAATGCCGGTTTAACATCAGTAGTAATATGTTTTATTTTCGACTCTGCTCCCATAGGCATCTCCAGACATATGGGTCATGTTAATTGATTAATTAGACAATCTAGGTCTTTAACAATATTTTTGACATGAATGAATTATTAGTACTTATGTATGTTTATACGGAAACTAATTGTAGACATAGAAATTACCTTGAATCATTCCTAGATCCCATGAGTCACACTATTTGACCATATACAACTACCCTCTTCCCCTATCCTCCATCTCCATGAGCATGGTTGGGACAACATTTTTGTGGTGGTTGTAACATGTCAAAATGTATACCACATCGTACTTATCTCCTAGGTCCACTTCCGTGTCTGTTTCACTATATATTCATTTATCCCTATAACTTACACTTCACGGATACATTTACACACCCATGTCCTTAAGAATGATGTCAGTTTCATTCTATAACATTGATAACATTTAGTAGTTGAATCTGCTCATCCATAAAACTTTCAGCCACAATGGTTATCTTTATAACCCTAACATAAGTAGGAATAAACTGATGAATGATGTTGGCTTAGATGTCCCAAAACACATCTCAGTTGGATGTTCGAGCCCAGGAAGCACTGGTCGTATGGTATTCCTCGAGTACATGGGATTGTAGGTACACCTCGAAGAATTCTCCTCTATCGACACATTGTCATGTCGAAACTCTGTAAGATCCTGGGAACACAGACCTCTTAGCTTCATATGGAATGAAACCCATTCTAAGAGGAAGGTTATCGTGCATTTTCCATAGAAAATTCACCACATACTAATACCAGGGTTATATAATCCAGGTCATCACCTGGTTGAGCCACGTAGAAGGTGCACTACCAGGAATACCATCTGATCGAATGGTGCCCTGGCTAGATGGAAACTCACTGACCACCACAAGATAGTCCTTAGATGAAAATGAGTTTGGATCACCTTTGATCCTGAGGGTTATCTATTTCAAAATCTCGTTTATGGATGTTATCCTACTTGTATTCTATACTGGTACACCATCTCCATGTTTTACCCTAAATGTTTTTAGCATATAGAATCACAATATGTTATACTGGTGTCTCAACCAACCGGAAAGATTGTTCCACAGCCTCCATCCAATCCTCATCTTCTTGGGGAACTACCTCTCATAGAAACCTTATAGTCCTCTCTCTCTGGAAATTTTGCAATGCACTCAATCAATGTTCATGGTCAACTAGCGGGGCTAGTGGAAACTACTTCCCTACGGGTGGTGGTGATGTTAGTACACCACCCAAATGTGCTATTATTATATAAGGTCCATGTACCTATGCCTCATAACTCAGTGGTCCGTCGTCATAATCTATCACTGGAATCCTGGCTTATTGTCTACATAGCAGCATCCCATAATGAATCATGTTTCCCATGGTAAATAAGTAATACCTGGTGAGCTGAGTCAAAAGAGATCAATAGAATAAAAAAATCAAAACACATTCAATCATCATTTTCATATTCCAAGTTGAATATCATAATTCATGGTTCTGATGTATGGATATGTCGGCTACCGCACCAACACCGGAAACCCCAAACGGAATCTCTTACTCATGAAACTTAACAATACTTCTATTTGAAAAAATAGATTCTATGTTTTTCTAGTAGAACCGACTTATTTGATACTACATTGTCACGACCCATCCCCCAGGGCCCTTGTTGTGACAACCATAATACTGCCTTCCAAAGGATGGGGGTTAGAGATTAGGACGAGAAGGGCATTTCAAGATAATGGGTAGGCATTACCTCCAAAACAATACACACACACACACACATACAAGTGAAACACAACATAAGAGTAATGTGAAACCAAAACTAGATACCAAAATTAAGTAAAATGGTAAGTACTTAATTTATGGGGACATAATAAAATCCCAACATAAATAGAAATACAATAAATGGAAAACAACACCTAAGGTCGTCCGCCAAGGATCCTACCCAAATGGTAGGTACAACTCAACACATTGATCTCGATGTCCACTGTTATCCTCCATCGACATCATGTCATGGCTCCCAAAGTCTTACTCAAGGTTGCCCATAGTCTGTACTAGACACAACATGGTGTGGGGGAATCCCATGCAGGGGTGAGTATAAAAATACTCATTAGGGACCCCAAGACACCTAATGGTCTCCCTAAATAACAAAAAGGATAACCACAAATCATGATCTAAATCATAAAGAACAAAGAAATAGAATTCTAAAACCAGGTATACATCATAGAGTTCTACAATAAAGATGATTAGTCTACTACAATTTAATTTTATTCTGTTAGGATGTTTCCCCAAATGAACCACGAAAGGCTTGGTCCAATTTCGATCCACACAGATCTTATATCCATGTTCCTCGATGGTCCACTCTAAGACTGGTCCTTGTTGGGTCATGTACTATTGATCCACACTGGCTCACTAGTTTGCCTATCCACATAGGGTCACTATGATGCTGACCCATACATGGTCGCTATGATGCTAATCCACAAAGGTTTGCAATGATGTTGATACACAAAGGGTTGTAATGATTATGATCCATAGGGAGTCACTAAAAGGCGGATAAAAAATGTACTTTATTATGCTGATCCACACAGGGTCACCAATATGTCAATCCTCATTGGGTTGAAAATAAAATGGCAGCTCGCCATAGGATTCTATACACCTAGTGCACTTGTGCTCCGTAGTATATTATCCTCTAGAAATTGTTCATGCCTCAACTACTAAAAAGTTCTGAAAAGGAGTAACCCAAAATACCTCCATGTCTTAAGGGTCCTAACGAGATAGAATGTGTGTCAATCAGAATTCTAGTCTAAGAGTTATAAGCATTTTAGTGCTGAGGCAACAGTTGAATTCGGGTACGATCCAACCCGGCAATACTTCAATTTTCTCTAAAACCCAAGTGGAGTAACTCAGAAGGACTATCTTACTCCAAGGATTATAATTCTGTAGATAGTTCATCAATCAAATGTATGGTTTGTGAGATATGAATTTTTACGTAAAACTGGGCCCAATAGGGGTCTGGGTTCGACCTGACCCGACCTGGGCCGACCTAGCCTAGTTCGGGTTGACCAGTCCCAGTGGGGCTGGGACACTGTGGGCATGGACCGGCCCACTGGATGGTCCTACATACTATCTAGCATAGAAATAATGTAGGTGGACCGCGTGGGGGGAGTCGTTTCCCCTTCTTGAACGGCGGCACCATGTGGCATCGCCTCCCTGCCAGTGGGACCCACGGTGCACAAGTATCCTTCAACGCAACTTCATATTTATTTCCACCTCACCACGCTTCATGACGGTGCGATTCCTTCGGCCAATGTGGTCATCTAAGGTTCATCCACCCCATCTACCATCATTGATCAATGTTGTGGCATGTGACGGAACGCCGCCTGCTGTGACTGCGGCTGGCCGCTGACTTCAGCGGTCATCGGTGCCGCTCCAACGGTACATCCACGGACCACCGTGTCAGCTTATGTGGTCTGTTTTCCTTTACAAATGTGCCTACAGGGCCCCCGTGATGTTTTTGTAACATAATGGCTTCTGTATTCATGTTTCATTCAAGTCCAAACTTTTCCCATGATTAACATGATAATGATCGAAGTGTCGGATGGTTCAGGCCTTGTTTTTTTGGACCGTGCCCTCTGCATTAGCATCGTATCAAGAAGGTATTAATTAAATCCTCATAAAGAAATCAAAACCCCATTAAATCTTTTATAAAAATAACCACCTGCAATTTAATATGAATCACGGGTCAACTCATTTTTGGTGATCCGCGTTCATCATAATTTTTGAAGAACGAGGGGAAGAAACTAATTCACTTGAATTTAAATAAAAACTCTTTACATCAATGTTAATGATGATGTTTTGGTGGTGGAAGAAGAATACATGATTGATAAAGACACCAATGTTCTTCGATCATGGATCTATTCCTCCTACAATGATTTCCAAACATCTGTAGCTCGTCAATGGATGACATCGCGACACTTCATCAGTGGTTCCTCACTTCTGTGTCAAAAACCCATGCTCGAGCGTCATTTAATTAGAGGGGAAATGATTATTAACTCAATGAGAGTTTTATGAGGTTAACTAATAAATTAACCATTTAACACTCAATGGTGTCATTACAAAAACAATGAGTCAATCCATTAAATGGATTGACAGCTTAGTGGTTCAGCTACCGCTGGTGAACCGTTGTTAGAAAAAAAAAACAATTTTATGTTATTTTATAATTCTTTAAAAAGTGAAAAAAACATTCTTTTTCTCCCAAACTGTTGTGGTCAAAGTTAATCCTCCCTTAATTAAATCTTGGTGCTGTGAATTCAACGGTGTCCTTGGATTTCAATTATGAACACCGATTTAAAACATATAAAATTCCACCCCTACATTTACAGAACATACTTCAAATGAAGTTAAAAACACTATTCTGGGCACACGGGGCTTTAGAATCATGCACCGTCAATTTTTACAGACTCGTAATAATCCAAAATAATTAAGAATATATATATATATATATGGAAATTTTCAGGTATTTACAGAATGTGATATATTTAGTACATGTAATTAATTAATTAATGGTACTTCAAAATAAAATTTTTGATGGTAAATATGTTGTATTAGACACCATTGGTGGTAGAAAACTGATATGTACAGACACCCTTCTTGGGCTACCACGAAACATAGGTACCCTATATGATTTTACTTTTTTAGGTATAGGATCAAATTAAAATTCTCTCTCATTTATCTATTTGGGATTATAGGAAGGAGAATCAATGATGGGATGAGAAATAATTTCAGGAGCCATATGTAGATTGTCAATGTGTCTTAATTTTGGGTTTCTTTTTGTTACATGACAATATAATGACATGGAATGTTTAATATATTTGTTTATGGGGATTTATCGAACATAGGTTTTGGTTATGTAATGTATGGTCACTAATAGTTATTGACTATGATAATCTTGGATATTGTTTATCTTGACTTATTCTATTTAATTTCTCTCATATAAATGGTACAATGTCCCAACATACCTTACTAGCACCTTGCTAGTTGTAGGTTTCCTCTAACATATGTGGAGGAGATCCAAAGTTCATGTATCATGTCACCCCCACTATGACACCATGTTGATCTTTTGGTATTCTATTATGAACTAGAGGTCATGAGTTATGTTTTCATATATATATAGTTTCTAACATGGACATTTTTTATGTTTTCCTACTATTCCTGATGAAGATACATAGTTAGAGGGAAACCCCAAAATCTCCCCTCATAAGAAGCCTTTTAAGTTTATGTTGAATTGGGATTGGTTTTTATCATAGTTTATGCATGGTTAATTCACACCATGTGCCCTTTATGAGAAAACAGGTGGGGTAATGGGTGTTTTTAATGAATGTCACATGACATGCACATGGTTTTGTAATTTTTGATTTGACATTGTAGTTGGATCTAGAGATTTTAATGATCAATATTCACATCATTTATATGGTTTTCAGATCGTTTGAGGCATCCATAGAATTCCATGTGCATATTGTGGTGGTTTTAAAGTGAGACAGATGGTTTGTTTAACCATGTGGCCACCCAAGAGTAAATATGGGGCTTATGGTTTTGGGGAGTCAGTTGAACCCATAGTATTGCCATATATATTTCCGAACCATACACCCAATTTGTGGGATTTTTAAAGATTTTTTATTTTTTCTGGGTAATTCCCAAATTATCCTCTCAAATTAAGAGATCTTTAAACCCTGTTTTCTCCGTCATGAGACAGATGACCCTTTCGATCCCTTTAATGAGTTTCATTTTCCACTTCCATTAATTCTTTACTATCCATTAGTGTTTTCTAAGGGGTTTAATGTGAGTTTACCCTATCATTAAAATTGTCTTCCATATCTCTCTCACTAATTTTTTTAAATTTGGATTTGAAAATGAGTCTTTGTTTTCATGTGGATAAAGTTTAGAGTTTGGAGTAGATTTATTGATGCGTATTTAAATTTCTAGGGGTCGTAGACACTTTTTATTCTCATATGGGTGTGGTCATTGTTGAAGGAGACATGTTTTCAGATGTTTCAGCTTATTTCATTATATTTGAGGCATGTGTTACTATGAAGTTGATTAATTTTTAAATTCTAAAAATAAGTGCACTCTTTAAATTCAAATTTTATTAAATTAAGGTTATATTTTATATAGTTTTGGTGTTTTGAAACTATTTTGTTAGGTTTTATTCTTAGCATCATTGTTTTACATGTGTATTCCATGTTTTATTGTTTACAGTTGAATTTTTTACTATGATAATTATCTTTTAAAATGAAATCATTTTTTCAAAATGGTTTCCATGAGTTGAAATAGGTTTTATCGGGTTCATGGTTATCAATGAGTGGAAACATAGGTTTATAAGATAATTTTTTTGAATTGAGGTGTTGTCCACAAAATAATGATAATAGGATTTTTTTACTGTGTTCTCAATGGTGATATGAAATGTCTGTGTGGTCCCCCCCTTTGGAAATGACTTATTGGTTTTTTTAATTGGGTTGGTGTAAATGTTTTCCCATTCATAAATTTTTTTTGGTTTTAAAGAAGAATACTGTTGTTTTGGGTTATAATTGACATGTTTTGAGTGACATTTTTGATTTCGATTGACCACGTGATAATAATTTTAGGTGTTTTTATGTGAAAATTCGGATGGGAATAATGGTAGTCTTCCATGTTTTGTTATTTTAAATAAATATAGATCTTATGTAAGGGATACATTGAAATGTTTAAAATTAATGTGTTTTTTTTAATCATGTTACAAATGGGTTTGTAAATATATTAATGAAATGTGAAATGAATTAGCATTATATGCAATGATTTGGTGTTAACGGCCTATTTAGACTTTGGTTTTAAATGGTGTATGTGGATGGAACCCTTGATTTTCTATTTATTGGATAACCCTTTCTTGGGATTATGATCACAATGTGGTGCTAGTTTCTCCCCAGCTTTGGAAATCTCCATGATGTGACTGGAAATAAAGTTATGAATAGGGATTTACATCATTGGGTATTAGTGATGAGGTTAGTTATGTTTATTCCATGTTTGTATAATTTGATTCTTTTTTGAACTATGAATCACTTCTTTTATTATTTATGGTATGTTGGGTACTATGTTGAAGATATATAATATTCATCTAGTTGTTTCACATGTCACTGGTTTTCCACCAATTATTTTAGTTACAAGGGTTAGGTGGTGTTTTTCATCACTGTGATAATTTTTGGGGGATAATAAAAGTATGATATGGATTTAGAATATTTCAGTAGATATTTATGGTGGTTATACCCTTATATAGTTATATTCAAATCATATTAGTGACTTTGGGTATGAACATGAATCATTCATTTACTAAGTGAGTATGTGACTGAGGGGAGTATGATATAGTGATTAATTATATATCTCTCCATGTTACATTGATATCGATAATTCCTTTATTATATTTCAATTTTTTATATTCCTTTTGATATAAATTTCTTGCCTACATTTTCAATTTATCCCATGTGAGTTGGGGTGTTTTCATTCAAACTGATTACTCCAATATGATTTTAGAAATTTATTTTTAATTTGTAATGAATCTTTTGGTAATACCTTATGGGGTATTATGAATTTTTTGGATTTAAATATGGATTCAACTGATTGAATGTTTTAAAGTGAATATTTCCATTTAGATTAATCAAATGTGATTTATTTTTTAGAAATTAAATGTTTATATGTTATATTTTGAAAAGTATTGGGTAGGAGGATTTTCTATTTTGACTAATGTATTTATTTTTAGAAAATAAGGAAAAATGTTTTCAATTTGATTTATGGAGTTATTTGTTTTCCATGTGTTGTATAAAATTAAATTTAACTTTCTATCATTATTTTAAAAAATGAATTGATGATATTCCAGAATAAATTAGTTGCATTTTTTGGTGGGTTTTGGGGATCAAATGGGATTTTTTTATCACGATTAAAATAAACTAGGTTCTAGGTTCATAGTTTGACACTTATTTTTCATCATGGATTTTGTGCGGTGTGTTGGGTGGTTATTTGAAACTGAAGGATTAATGGATTTGGTTTTGGGATAAACATATGTTTTTTGGTATGAGTAGTTTTCTTTTTGGTCTATTATGTTCATGTTTTCCTTTCATTCCTCTATATTTTTTTTGTAGAAGGAATCTATGTTTAGATAAACGGCTTGGATCATGGTTGTTGGTTAAGACATGTCGGCAAGATATTTATTTATTTCTATTTTTTATCTTCAATTCGGGGAAAACTATTCCCAATGTAGTTTCTTTGATGTCCAAGAACAATATTCTAGGACCCATAAATTTGTAATTCCCTTTGGTCCCATTGAAATGTTGGGTTAGTTGTTGTGTTCGATGGTATCCTGGGGAATTTTTTTTATAATATTTTATCAGACCTTTTGGAATCTCCTTTACAAGGAACATAAGATTTTTTTGTTTCCATGTTTAATATGGGACATCCTAGAAGAAAAAAGATTGGTTATATGAGAGCATTGGATGTATGGGTGGAGGAGCTTAGATAAATCTTACCCATCCTGAAACAAATATTCTATTGGATTTTGGGTTTTGATTTGTGAATTAAATGATTCGTTTAGTTATTTCTTGTGGTTTTTGTTCGTGTTATCATAATATTTTTTTGAAGTATGTATATATTTATGAAACATTCTGTTGTAGTTCACATGGTTGGGTCCTTGTAAACTATTGAGTGATATTGGGGACCTCTTATTGTCATCTAGGTGGAGGGGAACATGATCTACAGAGTTAGCTCATTTGGTCTAGAAAACTGTGAGGTTCCCATGTAGTTGAGTCTGTCCTTTTTTAAATGTGTGTTATATTTTTCACCCCTATTGTAACACCCCAGGTAATTAAAGAATATGAAATTTTTATATTTATCCATATTTGTGAATAAAATATTAATATTATTTTAAATGAGACGCTATGCTCAATGGCGTACCCAACACGCAACAACGAGTTTCATGGGAATCTTACGTTACACTCTAATAATAAAATAATATTATTTTAAATGTTAGTTAATGCCTAGCTGTTGTGATGGCAGGAATGAATATAACTAACTAAAAAATGATTATATATGTTTGTGTAATATTTTTACTTTTTATAATAAATGTTAGAGGATTAAAAAAGTGAATGAATCCAATTTTAAGCGTAAACATTCTGGTATTCTTTAAAGGGTCGATTAACCACCTTTTGATGGTGAACCTCTTTTAAATAATCTTTTTAAAAATTTTATGTGTTATATTTGTCAAAATTAAAATTCTTATTTAGAATCGGGACATCAAAATTTTCTTTGTGTAAATTTTTGGTATCTTTCTGATAAAGTTCATTTTTTAATGAATAGTGAAAAATGTTGTATTTTAATTCAAAAACGCTTTTTAATTTAACTTATTTATATGATTATATTATATTTTTAATTTGTTTTAAAGTGAAATTAGTATATATTTTTACCATTTAATCAAATATTGGTCATTAAAATTAATTTCACTTTGAAATTTGACTTAAACTAGTGTCAATCTTTTGATATATATTGATTCATAAAAACACGATATTTGTTCTGAGAACGGAAATTAATTATTAAATTAATTAATATAATTTATATGTTATGAATTTTGTAAAATAGACATAATTTTTTAATTTGGAATATCAAATATATCTTTGGGTGAATTTTTGGTAATTTTCTAAAAAACATCCATTTTTGATGAATAGTAAAATCATTAAGTGGTATTTATAAAAACTGATTTTCCGTTTAAATGATATTTTTCCACCTTTTTGTTTTGAATTTAAAAAATCCAACATACATGGTTGTCATTAAGAAGTAAAATGTGGTTCAATGAGATTAAAATAAATTTTTGTTGAATAGTAACTTATTAAATTTTTAATCGCGATAAGAGATAATTATTGTAGTTTAAGGTAAAAATAATGTTTATATAATGTTAGATGAGTTGGACACATGTAATACCCTCATTGGATGTGTCATTTCCGACCAATACAAACCATGGGACATCTTGGGGACCCCATGGAGCCACTTTGGTAGGGAAATGACATAAATAACTTTTTATTTAATGTTAAAGTAAAAATGAAACAAACATGAGTTGTTTTACTATAACAATTTTTAAATTGGGATATACAAGTCAGAATTCTGACTATAAATATTCATTAGAAATATAAAATGATTTCCTACATCATGATATTTTTTTTATAATTTTTAGAGATTAAATATATTAAATTATTTATGACATCATGATGATGCAGCGATTACCTCATTAATAAAGGATTTAAATAAAATGAAAAGATAATGTAAAATCTATGACCAAGACATGTCCAAAACCTATTATATGGGTATATTTCGAACCCTTATCACCTTATCCATGGATTCTATCAATGTGGGACCTTTTAAATCCGAAACTCATTTTAAAATAAGGGAACATTTCTTTACATTCCAAGGGTGCCCTTCCTCTCCTCTTATAAAGGCCCCCACCTCTATCTCCTTACCCACACTTTAGAAGCCTTTGGCTCGGCCAAACCCTGTCCATTTTTCCTCTCCACATCCCTCTATAACTCTTAGAAGCCTCACTTTGGTCAGATGTCTTCCCAAGGAAGCCTTTGAGCTCAAACCATATGGAGTTACCCAATTTTAAGGTAATGTCTTCACTTGAGTCCTTTTGTTTTATTTTTCTTCTCCAACCCACTAAACTAATTTTATTAATTTGTTTTGTAACAACTCAAGTATCTTCAAAATACTAGGATGTTTTTATAAGAATTATTCGAGATACACTTACACAAACCTTCGTCTAATGGTTAAAGTACATACTATTTCTATGGTTGGCGATTTTCCGCCTCACGAAACGATGATTGTTTGATATTCTTTTAACACCATTCATGGTGGACATTATGATGTCACTAAATTTATAAATGATATATAATATGTTTATTTTTTCCTTAATCTTCTGTATTTTTCATTTATGGCATACCTTTATGGATTCCATTATGGGTATACATGATATCTTCATTTTAGGAAGTGCAGACTACCACCCCCTCAAAGTGATTTGATTCGTTAATACCATATGTGGTATGTATAAAGGATATATGTAATGATATTATATATGACACCATACTATAATTAAAATACTATTATTTATACATTTGTTTTAATTCCATTAAATATGAAATTGAAATGGAAGTACCATTCATGCGTACGTATGGCTTACCGTCTCCATAAACGGTGCATTTCATTTATTAATTCTAAATGTTATGTAATATTATAAATTCATGAATATACTGGATATATATGATATATATTATATCTACATCATGAATAAAATTATGGATATCATGGATATTTTACCACATGAACAACTTGTAATTATAAAGATTTTATTTTTGACTCAAGTACCAATAATCGTTAAAATGACCGTTATTAACATAAATAATAACATAGTGTTCATGACATTTTAATAAGTGATATAAAAGGAATAATGAACATGAAAATTGATCTTAATGAAGTATAAATTAAATCATGTTTATTATTCAGGATTTTAAAGAACGATCGAGTCATGTCGGACCCAGGGTAAGGGATCATAATCCTCTCTTTCTTTGTAAGTACACTCTTTTATGTCATTCTTTTTAAAGCTCATCTTTCTTATTTTTGGGATGTTATTTTATATTAATCTTACTGTAATTTTTATGTTTATATGATTAGTGACCCTATTCTCTCTCATCAATCCATTTTGGATGTTTTGAGTGGCACCGTTATGCTGCCGAATTTTTGTAAGGGATCCTACTCCTCTCTTTGTTTTTAAGTACACCCTTTTATGTCATTCTTTGTATGTTCATATTTATTATGATTGTTATGTTATTTTATATTACTCGTACTATACATTTTTTGTTCATATGATTAGAGACCTTATTTTCTCTCATCAATCCATTTTGGATGTTATAAGTGGCGTCGTTAGGCTGCTGAGTTTTCATATGGGATTTTTCATCTCACTTTTATTCCCATGAGATTTATTATACATTTTCCAAAATTTCATTTTCATGGTATATGTACTGCACATTATTTTACTCATTTTTTAATAACCATTAATTTATAAGTATTTACATCAATTTTTTATTGTCCTCTTTCACGGGGTGTATGTTTCGAAAGTTACCCAAGTCGGTAAGGGAACCTTTCACGCTCCTCTTTTTAAAAGAATTATTTTTTTATGTCCTTCAATTCACATACTATTATGTTGGGATATGTACTTATATATCCTTATTGATATAAATTTTATGACCAAGTGATGAGATACCCTTTTTATCTCTCATCAACTGTTTTTCTGAATTTTGAAGTGACGCCGTTAGGCTATCGAATTTTTTCAAAGGAACTTCTTAACACAATTTTGATTCTTTGTGATAAACTTGTACACCTTCAATATGTCGTTCTATAATTATGTGTGAATGTCCTCTGATTTTTTTACACTTAATACAAATTATATTCTATGTATTCATTTTTCACACATAATTATGTAATTGATTTATCCTTAATCCAAGGATATCGTCTTTGTATGGGACTTCGTCCCAATATCCTTTCATTGAGGCATATTTTGTTTTATACACAACATTATTTTATATGGTGTATAAACCCCTTTGACTTTTACGTTTAATCAAAAGGATTCTATTTTATATGAAGCGTTCACAAAATGAAAAAAGGGAATGTTTTTGTCATACGGATGTGGCGACAATGACTTCTCCGTCGTAGTGACCATTATTTGAATTTTGGCTTCCTCTACAAGCCATACCCTCTTTTCAAAAGAAAAATTAATACCATGTTTTACTTTTCTTTTATTTTGGTATTGAAAATGGTTTTCATAATGTTTTTATATCAATGTGTTTTGTTGATATCTTTTTATTGAAAGGTGGAAATGTTATGTTTCCTTTATGCATATTTTATGTGGTAAGATTATGTTATGGTTCTTGGGGATTGTTATGAAGACGGGTGGTTCCGTGATAAACTAAGGGTCGGTGAGCCCGATATAGCTCTCCAATGCATTGGGTAACGCAAAGGAGTGAAACGTTAAGGTTTCTCCAAAGAGATTTAGGGAATATACTATGGTGGGTATTCCAAAAGTAACCAAGAGGGTTACTCAGTACGTAAGAATGTTATGAAATGCCTCAAGTTACCTTTTATGTCTTATGATTTATATGATTTATTCATGATTTGATGAGGTATGTTATATTGCCTATGTTTTATGGGTAAAGTATGATTTCATTCTTATGTATATATGAACTCATCTTTCCTTTCCATAATTTTTATAACCCTTAATGAGCTTGTTATGCTCATCCCATGTTTTTTTGAAATGTTTTTCACAGGTCAAGGAAAGGTACATGATATGATGATAGTGTCAAGGAAGTGTCAAGAAAGAATCCATGCATTCTTTTTAAATATACTTCCGTTGATGGAAAAAAATGAATACTATCTTTTATGTAACCACTTTGTGTAAATGAGGAATGTAAAGCTGGTTTAATGATCTAATTCTCTAAAACTCTAAACCTGAAAAGATCTTCAATGTGTAATCTTGTAATAACTCAAGATTATGTAAGGTTTATGGATGGGGCCTTATATTTGGTATCAGAGTTCGGTTTAGATAACTTTAGAATTTAGGGTATTCTTTAAGAATAAGTAACATTACCATAATGGTTAAAATTTCAGAAAGATTCCTAGTTTAAGATATAGTGAATGAGTAAGTATATCTTAGTGTTTATCTTCCTCATTATTACATGATGGTTTTGTTGATATACTCACATAGACCTTTTTGGTTTTAGTAAATGGCTGGATCTAGAAGGAACCAAAGTAACAGTGGATGTGAAGGATACTGTGACAGTTTTTTGAGCGAGCAACTGAATGATATGGGAGCTACAATAATAACTCTTGTGTTTATCCTCAACCAACTATCTAGATTCATGATTTACAACATAATCCATGGTGATTTCTCTAAGGCATCATATATGAGAGAATCAAATCCCTACGGAACTATAGGTAACAATCATAAAGGTAAGTGTGTTCAAAAACCTATGTGTCAAATATGTGGAAAGAAACACCAAGGAAAATGTTTCAAAGGGACAGAAATATGCAATAGATGTGGAAATGAAGGTCATAAAACAAAAAAATTCCATGGAAAAAGGAAGCATCCAGTTGACTCGAGGAAAGGGAAAGAAGTTAATTCTGAGGGAGAAATTGAATGTTTTAAATGTGGTGTGCATGGTCATTATGCAAACACATGTCCTATGAAGAAGATTCATTAATGAGATCACCAATATCATAAAAATACTCGTTTACTGATACCCAATGCTATTCCAATTGAGGATGAAGAAACTGACAATGACCAATCAAAGGTATGGATTATTTCATAACTTTTGTTTTCCTTTTTGGAATCTTTGGATATGAATCATGATTTTGTTTGTAGGAATGAAGTATTTCAGAATAAGTTGGAAAGGAATGGTTAATGGATCATGAAGAATGGTGAGTGAGTAAGAAGTAAACATATAAGGGCTTCCTGAGTTATGGTGAAATTATTAAGAGTATTTAGTCCCTTTTGATGATGGGGTTACTTTAAAAGAATTTAAATAGTATGTGTAACCCTGATGTTTAATATATGAAAATTTTATTCAAGGAATAGTTATATGTTCTTTTGTGGACAAAGTTATAAAAAACCATTTCGGTTTATATGATCCTTACATTTGAGGTAATTATGGGTTACTATATGTTATGATGGAAGTGAAAAAAATGAGATAAAATTGAGGAAAAATTATGTTATGGTTATTTTTGATGATTTTATCTCTTTTTGGGGAATTATTTGAGATTTATATAGTTTTGGAAAAAGGAAAACACGCAGACCATGTGAAAACTCCTCATGTCGGACAGAGCTACGGGAATCGAACCCACAACCAAAGTGCAATTGGTATTTATCGCCTACCACTGGACTACGTGAAGTCCCTGGTTATTTTGACTGATTATTTTTAGTTAGATGATTTTATGAATTAAGAGTTTGTTGATTTTGGTTTATCTATTGAAAATATATTAACCTGTCATGGAGGATATGTGATTAGGTTAATTACTTTTCAATACGAGACATTAAGAGCAACTAATGTTGTTTGGAGATAAATTTTATGATTTAACTTGGAAGACTATGTGACTAAATCCTTCAAATATTTTGGTTTAAATATTATATTGGATTAAATTGAAGAATTTTATGGTAAAATTATTTATCGAATGGTCTTCGTTGAACTTTGGGTTTTTTTTGGGACAAATTTTGGAAATTAATAATAGGTTTTCTTTTTATAAAGGATTATAGTTTGCCGGATTATTTGATCTTTTAATAACCTTTTGGTTTTGGTTTTGGTTAAAGTCTAATGACATGGGAAGTATATAGTTCTCTTTTGTGGATTGGTTGATTCTCTAGAAGTTGATTATAGTACTCGTAATGTGAACAAGTCTTCCTAAATAGTCGCCTTTTGGAGAAAATATGTGTTTGGGTAAGGAATCTAATAAAAGTTGAAATTCAACAAGATAAGTGATTATGTTTCCTTATGAATAAATTCCTCAAAAAATTTAACTTAAAACAAAAATGTTGTCTATTATCTTTTCCTACTAGGGAATCGAATACCGTTTAACCCATCACAAGTTTGTGATTTTCTTATGGTTAAATTTCTCCTAAAAATGATTTCTATCACTCTCCATCAGAACATGACCCTATGTTTTCTCCTCCATGTCCATGTTTTCATACATGGATTCCTAGTATGGGTTAACTCGGGTGACCTTTTTAATTATGTTTATTTATTTTAAAGTGATTGTTTTACTGACTCTTGTTCCGATGTGGGACATTAAAGGATGTTTCCAAGCCCAATTTTAAAATTGCGAGGATGCAATTCTCAAAAGGGGGAAGGATGTAACACCCCAGGTAAATAAAGAATATTAAATTTTTATATTTATCCATATTTTTTAATAAAATGTTAATATTACTTTAAATGGGACGCTGTGCTCGATGGCGTACCCATCACGCAACAACAGGTTTCTTGGGAATTTTACGTTTCACTCTAATAATAAAATAATATTATTTTAAATGGTAGTTAACGCCATGCCAATGTGATGGCGGGAATGAATAGAACTAACTAGAAAATTATTATATATGTTTTTCAAATATAGTTACTTTTTACAATAAATGTTATAGGATTAAAAATGTGAATGAATACAATTTTAAGCGTAAACATTCTAGTATTTTTTAAAGGGTCGATTAACTGCCTTTTGATGGAGAACCTCTTTTAAATCCACTTTTTGAAAATTTTATGTGTTATATTTGAAAATATTAAAATTCTTATTTAGAATTGGGAAATCAAAATTTTCTTTGTGTAATTTTTGGGCATCTTTCCGATAAAGATCATTTTTTAATGAATAGTGAAAAATGTTGTATTTTAATTCAAAATATCTTTTTAATCTTATTTATTTATATGATTATATTATCTATTGAATTGGTTTTAAATTGAAATTAGAATATATTTTTACCATTTAATGAAATATTGGTCATTGGAATTAATTTTACTTTGTAATTTTACTTAAACTAGTGTCAATCTTTTGATATATCTTGTTTCATAAAAAACACGATATTTGTTCTGACAGCAGGAATTAATTATTAAATTAATTAATATAACTTATATGTTATGAATAATGTAAAATATACATCATTTTTGAACATGGAATATCAAATATAGATTTGGGTGAATTTTTGGTAATTTTCTGAAAAAATTCAATTTTTGATGAATAGTGAAACCACTAAGTGGTAATTATAAAAACTAATTTTCCGTTTAAATGAAATTTTTCCACCTTTGTGTTTTGAATTTCAAAAATCCGACATACATGGTTCTCATTAAGAAGTAAAATGTGGTTCAATGGGATTATAATTATTTTTTGGAGAATAGTAACTTATTAAGTTTTAAATCGCGATTAGATGTAATTAGTGTAGTTTAAGGTAAAAATAATGTTTTAATTATATTATATGAGCTTTACACATGTCATAACCTCATTGGATGCGTCATGGACGACCAATACAACCCATGGGTCAACTTGGGGACCCCATGGAGCCACTTTGGTTGGGAAATGACATAAATAACTTTTTATATGATGTTAAAGTACAAATGACACAAACATGAGTTGTTTTACTATAACAAGTTTTAAATGAGGTTATACATGTAATATTTTAGATGATAAATATTCATTAAAATCTAAAAAGACTTACTACATCATGATATTTTTTTTGTAATTTTTATACATTAAATATATTTAATTATTTATGACATCATGATGATGCAGCGATTACCTCATTAATAAAGGATTTAAATAAAATGAAATGATAATGTAAAATCTATGACCTAAACATGTCCAAAACCTATTGGATGGTTATATTTAGAACCTTCATCACCTTATCCTTGAATTATATCAATTTGGGACCTTTAAAATCCGAAACTCATTTTAAAATAAATGAACATTTCATTACATTCCAAGGGTGCCCATCCTCTCCTCTTATAAAAGGCCCCCACATCTAACCCCTTACACACACTTACAAAGCGTTTGACTCAGCCAACCCCTGCCCATTTTGCCTCTCCACATCCCACTATAACTCTTAGAATCCTTAATTTGGTCATTAGTCTTCCCAAGGAAGCCTTTGAGCTCAAACCAAAGGTAGTTACTTGATTTTAAGGTAATGTTTTCACTTGAGTCCTTTTGTTTTATTTTGCTTCTCCAACCCCCTAAACTATTTTTATTAATTTTTTTGTAACAAATATAGTATCTTTAATATACTATGATGTTGTTATAATAAGGATTCGAGCAACACTTACCCAAACCTTCGTCTAATGGTTAAAGAACATACTGTTTAGGTGGTTTTCGATTTTCCGCCTCACGAAACGATGAATGTTCAATATTCATTTAACACATTTAATGGTGGACATTATGATGTCACTACATTTATAAATGATATATAATATGTCTATGTTTTCCTTAATTTTCTGTATTTTTCATTTATGGCATACCTTTATGGCTTCTATTATGGGTATACACGATATCTTCATTTTAGGAAGTGCAGACTACCGCCCCCTCAAAGTGTTTTGATTCGTTAATACCATATGTGGTACGTATAAATTATATATTTAATGATATTATATATGATACCATACTAGAATTAACATACTATTATGTATCATTATGTTTTAATACCATTAAATATGAAATAGAAATGGAAGTAGCATTCATGCGTACGTACGGCTTACCGTCTCCATGAACGGTGCATTTCATTTCATAACTCTAAATTTTATTTAATATTATAAATGAATAAATATACTGGATATATATGATATATATTATATCTAAATCATGAAAAAAATTCTGGATATAATGGATATTTTACCACATGAACAACTTGTAATTATAAAGAGTTTATTTTTGACTCAAGTACCAATGATCATTAAAACGACCGTTATTATCTTAAATAATAACATAGTGTTCATGACATGGTAATAAGTGATATAAAAGGAATAATGAACTTTTAAAAGGTTCTTAATGAATTATATATTAACTCATGTTTATTATTCAGGAGATTAATGAACGATCGAGTCAAGTCGGACCCGAGGTAAGGGATCATACTCCTCTCTTTCTTTTCAAGTACACTATTTTATGTAATTCCTTTTAAAGCTCATATTTCTTATTATTGGGATGTTATTTTATATTAATCATACTGTAATTTTTATGTTCATATTGAAATGCCTGGATCGGTTGTGATCCATGAGAGGGGAGGGGTGAATCAGTGATAACTTTTTCTTTTTATGAATTGTTCCAATTGGATTATCAATTCAACCTCTGCAGCTGGTTAAAGCCTAGATCTACTCTTTTAGTGGTGCAGTAATAATGAGAGCACAGAACACAGAGATTTACAAGGTTCGGTACAAAGACCTACTCCTTGCCGTGTTGGTTACACCCCCCAACACGGATTCTTCACTATGCCAAAAGATGATTACACAGTAATTGGTTACCCCCCCCCCCAATTACAAGTTGGTTAAACCCCCCAACTCCATAGCATCATCTTCATCATGGCTTCACTTCACTTCTTCAAAGGTGTTGTTCAAAACTTCAAGTAGCTTCAACAGTCTTCAAAATATCTCGTTGGTCTTGCTCACAAAAACCCAATCACTTAGAATGATCAGTTCTTTTGTATTCACACACATAAGTGTGTACTCCTCAAAGTTGATATTCTTCACATGTGCACACATACACTACTCATTCTTTTAGTGCACACACTTGACTTGTCCTTCTTCTTCAATTTATAAACACACAAAGTGTGGTCTTCCTTTTGCATCCAAAGCATAAAGGTTCTCGGCCTTCTCCTCAACTTTGCACATCCACTGCCCGAGGTGGTCTTCTTCACTTGATCTCAAAGGAGGCGTGCAAGGGAATGCTTGAGCCGCGGCCTCCTCTTCTTCAACACCACCGCGCAAGTGTCTTGAGCCGCGACCTCCTCTTCTTCAACAGCCGCACAAGGGTGCAGTGGCAAGGCGCGCAAGTCCTCTGGTGTAGCTTGGCCGCGCAAGTGCAATGACACAAGGCCACAAGGGACCTCGGTGCAAGGCGTCGTGCAAGTGCTTGGAGCACAAGGCGCGCAAGAAACACTTCACCTCCTTCTTCTTGTTGCGCAAAGGAGTTGCACGCAAGGAACACCTTCAAAGCCTCGGGTGGCTTCGAGACAACAGCCGCGCAAGTGTGTTGCGCGGAGATACTTCGCGTAGCTCAGATGGCTTCGCGGGACTCTCGAGTTCTCAAAGAATCAGCAGCATTTCCAAGGGCACTGGACTTCTCATTTTATAGGCGAGGAGTATGAATAGAGTCCGCGGGATCCAAAACTTGAATGCCCAAAATCATCGGCGTTTTGAAAGCTTCAAACGCGTTAAATATCTTCCGCGTATCTCGTTCTTCTTCTCTGTTTTAATGCGGGTTTTCCATTTTTCGGTTTCCTTCACGTGCATGCGACTTAGAACGCATGCACGGCCTTCGTTTTGGCCATCCCATGCAAAACACGAACACCCCGAGGCCTCGGCAGCTTTGCTTGCCTTGGCCTTCATCGAAATTTTCCATACATTGCATGCAAATGTATTTTTAAGCATGAATGTGATCAGTAGGCTCAGACGATCACCATGATGTCTTCGGCTTGATCAACAGAGGCCGGGTACTCGAATTTTGTTGTCGGGGAGGCTCTGGTTCAGCGGAGGCTCGCGGAAGGCTTCGACTCGAGCTCGAGGTGGAAGACGAGCCACGGCCGTCGGATCGATGATTTGGACGGTCGCGATCAGGATGGGCCGCGGCGGATTAGATGGGCGGCCGAGATCTGGCGCGCGATTGATCGTGCGGCCAGGATCTCTCCCAGGTGAAAATTCCGCGTCCCACATCGAAACGGGGCGCGGTTTTCACACGGCTTATCAATATGCTGCTGCCGCTCAACTCCCAGTTGTACTTCTCCCTCCACGGTGCCGCCCCGCACCGTGTTCTCCCTGCGGGCGCGCTCTTGCGCCCACTCTCTGCTCCTGCGGGCGCGCTCCTGGCGCCCACTATGCACACTGATACTCCTGGGGGCGCGCTCCTACGCCCCTGCCGCGCTCCTTCGGGCGTGCCCCAGGCGCCCATGTGGTGTCCTATGGGTGCGCCCTGCCGCCCTGGCTCGCCCCACGGGTTCCCCCGAGCGTGGTGCCTTAGTTGCCCATGCCTTGGGGTTGAACCCCCAAGGTGCCTTGGCTGGCCATTTGTTTTGGCTAAGGCATTAAGTCTTTGTTAAAAACAAAGTTCTCCTCCATATATAAAATGCCAAATGCCACTTTTTCATCTTCTCCCAAGCCATTCTTCTTCATCAACTCTACTTCTTCATTAGAATTCCTCCCATCCTCCTTAACAAATATTCTAGTCTTAGGAGATCGAATTCTAGAAGATTCTTCATCGACCGAGCTCCTGAATCAAATAATTCTACAACATTCGGCAATGATCCAATCAGAGATCAAGTTGGAGCTTCTTCAAGTTCACATGCACTAAGTGATAGTGCATGTACTTCATTAGTGCACATCATCCACTTAGTTGTTGTGGATGAAACTCCTTTCAACTCCTCATTCATTGTGAAGACAATGCATAGTCTTCAATCAATGTTGTGACATTGTATCCAGTTGTTACAAGTTCTTTGAACTTAAAGATCAGCTTAACAATCGTCTGATTTAATGCTTCTGTAATCATCAATCTTCAAGATGTACTTCATCAGATGGCACACCATGACAAGTTATTGACAACAAATGCAATTACTTCACTTGGGCACAACAATCTCCCCCTTTGTATTTGGTTGTCAATACTCCGAAGCACACTGATAGAATGTCGTGTGCCTTGTGCCTGATGATTTCTCCCCCTTATTGGCCAACAAATGCAAAGGGATGAATGAAAGCCATACTCATAGTATAGAGCTTCTGGAACCTGCACATCTTCAACTACCAATGCTCCCCCTCAGGGGATGCACTCATCTCCTTCAATTCCCTGCATGTAAGTACAAGAATACAAAAAAAATTTAGGGAATAAGGAGGGACCTTCTTCTTCCTCAAGTGAGAGTAGAAGGCTGAACATGAAGTTTCAGCCTCAATTCAACAAATCTTTCCGTAGGCATAGCTTTGGTGAAAATGTCTGCCACCTGATCTTGAGTAGGAATGTAGTCTAGCTTGATGTCTCCACTGGCGACCCTTTCTTTGATGAAATGATATTTTATATCAATGTGCTTGGATCAGGAGTGTTGTATAGGATTCTTAGACAACCCAATTGCACTTTGATTATCACATAAGATCCTCAATGGTTTTTCAGCTTTAATCCTCAAATCTGATAGCTGCACCTGCATCCAAATCATTTGAGTACATGCATGTGTAGCGGCCACATACTCTGCTTCAGCTGTGCTTAATGTTACAGAATTTTGTTTCTTGCTGTACCAGCTAACACATCCTTCTCCCAGAAAGAAGGTTCCACCAGATGTGGATCTTCTATCAGTGCAATCACCAGCCCAATCAGCATCTGTGAATCCCAACAACTGTATGTTTGCACTGTGTTTGTATAAGAGTCCATAGTTGAGGGTTCCTTTAACATATCTCAGGATTCTTTTGGCTGCAGTTAAATGAGATTCTTTTGGGTCACTTTGGAATCTGGCACACAAAGTCACTGCATATGCTATATCTGGCCTTGAAGCCGTGAGATAAAGTAGACTGCCAATAATTCTTCTGAACTCTTTCTGATCAACATTGTTGCCCTCTTCATCCTTGCATAGCTTGGTTCCGACAGAAATGGGTGTGGAGACTTCCTTTGAACTTTCCATTCCAAACCTTTTCACTAAGTCCCTTGCGTACTTTTCTTGTGAAAGAAATATGGAGTTTTGTCTTTGTTCCACCTGAAATCCTAGAAAATATGTCATTTGACCAAGCATCGACATTTCAAAAGTTCTTTTCATCTGCTTAGCAAATTCTTCACATAGTCCTTCCTTGTTACCAGCAAAAATGATATCATCCACATAGATAATGACTATGAGGGTACCATTGGCCATTTCTCTGACATAGAGGTTACTGTCAACTGTTCCTTTGACAAATTTCATGTCTTTAAGACAACCATCCAATTTTGAGTACCAGGCTCTAGGGGCCTGCTTCAATCCATACAAGGCTTTTCTCAATCTGCACACCATACTGCCATCTTTGTCTAGCAAAAATCCCTCTGGTTGTTCAATATACACCTCTTCTTCAAGATCTCCATTCAGAAATGCAGATTTCACATCCATCTGATAGACCTTGTACTGCTTGTGTGCTGCAACTGCTAAGAACATTCTGATAGTTTCCAGTCTTGCAACTGGTGTAAAGGTTTCCTCAAAGTCGATTCCTTCCATTTGTGAATATCCTTTGCATACAAGTCTGGCCTTGTTTCTGGAAACTTCTCCCTTTTCATTGAGTTTGTTTCTAAACACCCACTTTGTCCCAATAACATTTTTATTTTTGGGCCTTGGCACAAGATCCCAGGTGGAATTCTTTTCAATTTGATTGAGTTCCTCATGCATATCTTGTATCCACTCCTCATGTACAACTGCTTCAGCCACTGTGTGAGGTTCAACGTGAGAAACCAGTGCAGTCTGATCTTCCAATCTCAATCTTCTTCTAGTTCTTACTGAGGACTGTAGGTCTCCAAGGACATTTTCTGTGTCAACATGCTTCTTCAATTTGTTGTATCTTCTTCTTCCATTTTCATTACCTTCATCTTCATCACTGGTATATTCAGAGTTGATCTCACCAGCAGTTGGTGTTGGCTCAGGTAATTCTGCATTCTTCTGTTCCAAGGCTGTGTCATTCTTTGAGTCATCATCATCCACAATGTATGGTTTGGTGTTGTTTTCAATTATTATGACATCACTGCAGTCAATCATTTTATTCAACCTCTTATTCCAGCATCTGTAGCCTTTTCCATTAGGTAGGTAACCCATAAAGATTCCTTCTTCAGCTTTTTCTTCAAACATTCCCAGATTGATGTTTTTAATCTTGATGATGCAGGGACTGCCAAAGACATTGAAATATTTAACAGTTGGTTTTCTGTTAAACCACATTTCATAGGCTGTCGTTTGTGTTTCTGGTCTCAGGAGACATCTGTTCTGTATGTGTATAGCAGTGCATACTGCTTCTCTCCAGAAAAACTTAGAGATATCATGCTCAGCTAACATAGTCCTCCCCATTTCAACTATGCTTCGATTCTTTCGTTCAGCCACTCCATTCTGTTGTGGAGTATATGGTGTACTATATTGATGTTTGATTCCATGCTTGACCAGATAGCTTTCAAAGACATCACCGGTATATTCTTTTCCGTTGTCTGATCTTACTTTCTTGATGCAGAGCTCTAGTTCCTTCTCAGCCTGCCTTCTGAAAGTCTTGAACATCGTGATTGCCTCTGACTTGTGTTTCATGAACATGACATTGGTCATCCGAGTGTAATCATCAATGAAGGTTATAAAATAGAAATCTCCTCTTGTAGACTTCTGTCTCATCAGTCCACATATGTCTGTATGGATGAGTTCAAGAGGCCTAGTAGACATGATATCAACTCCTTTGTGTGACCTATGGGTCAGTTTTCCCTTTTGACAAGTGTCACAGATTTCATCTCTTTCTCTCTTTAATTTGGGTAGATCTCGTACAACATTGTACTTCAGATGTTTACTCATACTCCTTTGACCAAGATGGCCAAGTCTTCTATGCTAGAGGTTGTTTTCATCTTTAGAGCTAAGAAAACAAGAATTGATGGGATCACCAATTTGAAATAGATTTCCAGTGGTTCTTCTTCCTTGAGTGATGATTTTTCCATCCTTTGAGCTCTTGATGATGCATGAGTCCTTCTGGAACAACACCTCATGTCCATCATCACATAATTGACTTACACTCAGTAGGTTGTGCTTTAATCCTTCAACAAACAACACATCATTGGATTTTAGATTTGTTGTTGCAATAATAGCCTTTCCAACTCCCTTGATTTTCAGAGAACGATCATTTCAAAACACCACGGTTCCTCCCTCAGGACTTTCAATGTTGCTTAGAATTTTTGTATCACCAGTCATGTGGGATGAGCATCCACTATCAAGAATCCATGACTTGGTTTTACTGCTGGCTTTTAGAGCCACTTCAGCAAAGCATGTGATTTCATCATTGGTTTCTTGAATGCCTTTCCCTTTCATGTCTTTGACTTTTTGTTTAGGAAGAGTTGTCATACATTTATCAGCTCTATGACCTTGTTGGTCACATCTTCCACAAGCTTCACTCAGGCAGTCAAATGTGTTCTGAGTTGGTGGTTTTGATGCTTTCTGCAAAACACTCTGGATTTCAGGATGTCTCCCCCTTGACTCATGCCTCATGTTTGGACGAGACATGTTATACCAGCATGCATAGGCCTTATGTCCAAACACACCACAACACCAGCAGTAGCCTCTGAACCTTGACCTTCTTTGTTGATAAGAGTCATGTTGTAATTTTCTGTCCAAGATTTGATTAGTCCTTCCTGAGGATTTCCTTTCTTCCATTGAAGATGATTTTACACAGGTTGGTTCATGCCATGTTTGTCTCAATTTTATCTTTGAACCTGCATTTTTAGAAATAACAGATGTATTTAGAGATTTACTTGGTGGTAAATTGACCTGCCTCTGAGCACCAGCATAAGATGATTCTGCCTTGACCTCAACAGCTTTGTTGAAGTCTTCTCTCATCTTTGTCAAGCTATTCTGTGCTTCAATCCACTTGGAATGTGTCAGTGATTGCTCTTATTCTTTGAGGTGAAGTTTCTCCTCAAGATCTTTTGCTATCTTGTCAAGCTCAGCTACCTTCAGTTTGTGTCTCTTGATTTCATCAATGTACATTGTTTCTTTCTTCATACATTCTTCCAACTCCTCAGTCATCCTTTTGGTTTCCTTTTGTAACAATCTCTTCTCTTTCTTGAGTTCAGTGTTCTGTTCAAGGCAAGCCACTAGTTCATCATTCAATCTGTATTCAAGCTCTGTTCGTTCACTTTCATCATCTTCACTGCTGCAGGTATCAAACCCATTTTCCACATGAGCCATAAAATTCGTTTCTTCTTCTGATTGACTAGCTAAAGTAGAGTCTGATTCTTCCTCTTTGCTTACATAGCTTCTTCTTTCACCTGGAATGAACCTTTTCTTTCTTACACCTGATTTGTTTCCTTCTCTTGGGTATCTACTCCATTTCTTCTTCTGTGACTTCTCATCTTCAACTTCTGGATCACTATATCTCTTCTTGGGGCAGTTTACAGCAAAGTATCTGATGTTATTGCAATTGAAACATCTTGATGGTGATTTCCTTTTTCCCCTGAATTTAGTTTTTCCAAACCTTTTAGAAAAAAGAGAAATAATCGTGTTGAGATCTTCATCCTTTTCTTCATTGTCAGTATCACTTGATTCTAGGACTTCGTCATCTTTTATCTTGAGTTGTCTCATGGCCTCAAAAGCCATCTCATCCTTCATCTTCTTCTTGAATACTGGTATCTTCCTCATTTCATATGCAATGAGAATGTTGTGTAGTTCATCAAGAGAGAGATCATCTCTGTCTTCTAATGCTGAGACTTTGGGGTCAAACCTGTCAGGAAAATTTCTCATTAGCTTTATAACAATAGTGGAGTCCTCCAACTTTTCTCCAAAGCCCCGAATGTTACTGACAATTTCATTGACTCTTGTGAAATAATCATCAATATTTTCTTCTTCTCCCATCTTGACATCTTCAAACTTGCTTCTCCAAATCTGTAATTTGGCTTCTTTGACTTTCATGTTGCCTTCATAACTACTTTCCAATTTGTCCCAAATTTCTTTAGCATTCTTGAGTCCCATGACTTTTGTGTATACCTTTTCTGAGAGTGACATAAGAATGGCATTTTGAGCTTTACCATCAACTTCCATATTTCTTTTCTCATCGAGTGTCATAGCAGCTTCATTAGCAAGAGGAGGGAATCCAAATAAGGCTGCATTTCTAACTTCAAGGCCGAGAGATAGAAGGTAGGGTAACATCCGATTCTTCCAGCTGTGGTAATTCTTTCCATCGAATGTAGGAACACCCCTACTATTAACAGAATTCAGATTGTCCATCTTCTCAGAATTAGATCCTTATAGAGGTAACCTCCCTTTGATACCACTTGAAATGCCTGGATCGGTTGTGATCACTGAGAGGGGAGGGGTGAATCAGTGATAACTTTTTCTTTTTATGAATTGTTCCCTTTGGATTATCAATTCAACCTCTGCAGCTGGTTAAAGCCTAGATCTACTCTTTTAGTGGTGTAGTAATAATGAGATCACAGAACACAGAGATTTACAAGGTTCGGTACAAAGACCTACTCCTTTCCGTGTTGGTTACACCCCCCAACACGGATTCTTCACTATGCCAAAAGATGATTACACAGTAATTGGTTACCCCCCCCCCAATTACAAGTTGGTTAAACCCCCCAACTCCACACCATCATCTTCATCATGGCTTCACTTCACTTCTTCAAAGGTGTTGTTCAAAACTTCAAGTAGCTTCAACAGTCTTCAAAAGATCTCGTTGGTCTTGCTCACAAAAAACCCAATCACTTAGAATGATCAGTTCTTTTGTATTCACACACATAAGTGTGTACTCCTCAAAGTTGATCTTCTTCACATGTGCACACATACACTACTCATTCTTTTAGTGCACACACTTGACTTGTCCTTCTTCTTCAATTTATAAACACACAAAGTGTGGTCTTCCTTTTGCATCCAAAGCATAAAGGTTCTCGGCCTTCTCCTCAACTTTGCACATCCACTGCCCGAGGTGGTCTTCTTCACTTGATCTCAAAGGAGGCGTGCAAGGGAATGCTTGAGCCGTGGCCTCCTCTTCTTCAACACTGCCGCGCAAGTGTCTTGAGCCGCGACCTCCTCTTCTTCAACAGCCGCACAAGGGTGCAGTGGCAAGGCGCGCAAGTCCTCTGGTGTAGCTTGGCCGCGCAAGTGCAATGACACAAGGCCACAAGGGACCTCGGTGCAAGGCGTCGTGCAAGTTCTTGGAGCACAAGGCGCGCAAGAAACACTTCACCTCCTTCTTCTTATCGCGCAAAGGAGTTGCACGCAAGGAACACCTTCAAAGCCTCGGGTGGCTTCGAGACAACAGCCGCGCAAGTGTGTTGCGCGGAGATACTTCGCGTAGCTCGGATGGCTTCGCGGGACTCTCGAGTTCTCAAAGAATCAGCAGCATTTCCAAGGGCGCTGGACTTCTCATTTTATAGGCGAGGAGTATGAATAGAGTCCTCGGGATCCAAAACTTGAATGCCCGAAATCATCGGCGTTTTGAAAGCTTCAAACGCATTAAATATCTTCCGCGTATCTCGTTCTTCTTCTCTGTTTTAATGCGGGTTTTCCATTTTTCGGTTTCCTTCACGTGCATGCGACTTAGAACGCATGCACGGCCTTCGTTTTGGCCATCCCATGCAAAACACGAACACCCCGAGGACTCGGCAGCTTTGCTTGCCTCGGCCTTCTTCGAAATTTTCCATACATTGCATGCAAATGTATTTTTAAGCATGAATGTGATCAGTAGGCTCAGACGATCACCATGATGTCTTCGGCTTGATCAACAGAGGCCGGGTACTCGAATTTTGTTGTCGGGGAGGCTCTGGTTCAGCGGAGGCTCGCGGAAGGCTTCGACTCGAGCTCGAGGTGGAAGACGAGCCACGGCCGTCGGATCGATGATTTGGACGGTCGCGATCAGGATGGGCCGCGGCGGATTAGATGGGCGGCCGAGATCTGGCGCGCGATTGATCGTGCGGCCAGGATCGCTCCCGGGTGAAAATTCCGCGTCCCACATCGAAACGGGGCGCGGTTTTCACACGGCTTATCAATATGCCGCTGCCGCTCAACTCCCAGTTGTACTTCTCCCTCCACGGTGCCGCCCCGCACCGTGTTCTCCCTGCGGGCGCGCTCTTGCGCCCACTCTCTGCTCCTGCGGGCGCGCTCCTGGCGCCCACTATGCACACTGATACTCCTGGGGGCGCGCTCCTACGCCCCTGCCGCGCTCCTTCGGGCGTGCCCCAGGCGCCCATGTGGTGTCCTATGGGTGCGCCCTGCCGCCCTGGCTCGCCCCACGGGTTCCCCCGGGCGTGGTGCCTTAGTTTCCCATGCCTTGGGGTTGAACCCCCAAGGTGCCTTGGCTGGCCATTTTTTTTGGCTAAGGCATTAAGACTTTGTTAAAAACAAAGTTCTCCTCCATATATAAAATTCCAAATGCCACTTTTTCATCTTCTCCCAAGCCATTCTTCTTTATCAACTCTACTTCTTCATTAGAATTCCTCCCATCCTCCTTAACAAATATTCTAGTCTTAGGAGATCGAATTCCAGAAGATTCTTCATCAACCGAGCTCCTGAATCAAATAATTCTACAACATTCGGCAATGATCCAATCAGAGATCAAGTTGGATCTTCTTCAAGTTCACATGCACTAAGTGATAGTGCATGGACTTCATTAGTGCACATCATCCACTTAGTTGTTGTGGATGAAACTCCTTTCAACTCCTCATGCATTGTGAAGACAATGCATGGTCTTCAATCAATGTTGTGACATTGTATCCAGTTGATACAAGTTCTTTGAACTTAAAGATCAGCTTAACAATCGTCTGATTTAATGCTTCTGTAATAATCAATCTTCAAGATGTACTTCATCAGATGGCACACCATGACAAGTTATTGACAACAAATGCAATTACTTCACTGGGGCACAACACATATGATGAGAGACCCTATTATCTCTCATCAATCCATTTTTTATGTTTTGATTGGCGCCGTTAGGCTGTCGAATTTTCGTAAGGGATCATACTCCTCTCTTACTTTTTATGTACACTATTTTATGTCATTCCTTTTAAGCTCATATTTCTTATTATTGAGATCTTCATTTATTTTAATCATACTGTAATTTTTATGTTCATATGATTAGAGACCCTATTTTCTCTCATCAATCCATTTTCGAAGTTTTAAGTGGCGCCATTAGGTAGCCGAGTTTTCGTAAGGGATTTTTTATCTCACTTTTATTTCCATGAGATTTATGATACATTTGCCACAATTTCCTTTGAGTGGTGTATGTACTGCCCATTATTTTATTCATTGTGTAATATACTTTCATTTATGATTATTTACATCAATGTTTTATTTTTCTTCTTTCAAGAGGTGTATGTTTCGAAAGTTACCCAAGTCAGTAAGGGAACCTTTCACCCTCCTCTTTTTAAAATACTTATTTTGTTATGAATTTTAATTCAAATACTATTATGTTGGGATATGCTCTTATATATCCTTATTGATGTAAATTTTATGACCAAGTTATGAGATACCCTTTTTATTTCTCATCAACTCTTTTTCTGAATATTGAAGTGATGCCATTAGGAGGTCGAATTTTTCGAAGGGAACTTCTTAACCCAATTTTGATTCTGTGGGATAAACTTGTACACCTTGAATATGTCGTTATATGATTATGTGTGAATTTCCCCTGATTTTTTTACACTTAATACCCACTTATATTTCGTGTATTCATTTGTCACACATAATTATGTAACTGATTTATCTTTAATCCAAGGATACCGTCTTTGTATGGGACTTCGTCTCAATCTCCTTTCATTGAGGAATATTTTGTTTTATACACAACTTTCTTTTATACGGTGCATAAACCCCTTTGACTTTTAAGTTTATTCAAAAGAAATCTTGTTTATACGAAGCATTTACTAAATGAAAGAAGGGAATGTTTTTGTCATATGTATGCGGCGACAACAACTTGTCGTGACCATTATATCAATTTAGGCTTCCTCTTCAATCCATACCCTATTTTCAAAAGAAAAAGTAATACCACGTTTTACTTTTCTTTTATTTTGCTATTGAAAATGGTTTTCATAATGTTTTTATATCAATGTGTTGTATTGATATCTTGTTATTGAAAGGTTGAAATGTTATGTTTCCTTTATGCTTGTTTTATGTGATAACATTATGTTATGGTAACTGGGAATTTTTATGAATACGGGTGGTTCCATAATAAACTAAGGGCGGTGATCCTGATATAACTCTCCAAAGCATTGGGTAATGCGAAGGAGTGAAACGTTAAGGTTTCTCCGAATAGATTTATGGAATATACTATGGTGGGTATTCCAAACGTAACCAAGAGGGTTACTCCCTACGTAAGAATGTTATGAATGCCTCAAGTTACCTTTTATGTATTATGATTTCTATGATTTATTCATGATTTGATGAGGTATGTTAATGTGCCTATGTTTTATGGGCAACTTATGATTTCATTCTTATGTATATATGAACTCATGTTTCCTTTCCATATTTTTTATAACCCTTACTGAGATTTTTGTGCTCATCCCATGATTTTTTGAAATGTTTTTCACATGTCAAAGAAAAGGTACATGATATGATGATAGTGTCAGGGAAGTTTCAAGAAAGAATCCATGTTTTATTTTTAAATATATTTCTGTTGATGGAAAAAATGAATACTATCTTTTAATTACTAACATTGTGTAAATGTGGAATGTAATGCAAGTTTTATGATCTAATTATCTATGACTCTAAACCTGAAAAGATCCTCAATGTGTAATCATGTAATGGGTGGTTTAACGATAAAAAAATTTCACTGTAAATTTCATTCCCAAAAATATTTCATATATTAACATTAAATCTCAAAATAACAAAATACTAATTTCTATTTGGCCTTTAAATATAATTTTTTCACTTTTGTGATTTGAATTTTTAGAATCTGATATACACGATTTCCATAATTATGTTATTTGGAGCATAATATGACCAATGTCATTTTATTAATAATAGCACACAATTATGAATTGTAATTTTAACATTATGAAGAGTTAAATAAGAAAATTAATTGTAACATTTCCTAAGATAGTATATATATATGATTCAATTAGAATTACTATATACCTATATCTGGGAATAATAAAACAAATGACATAAAATTATTATTTTTAGAGTAAATTGTGACCTTAATTATAAATAAAAGTAATCCTATTTATGAAAACATATTTGTAAAATGGTGTTCATTTTTTGATTCTAAACATCAAAACAATTTATGGTGAATTTATAGGATTTTTCAAAAATACGTTAATTTTCTGTGAATTGTAAAATAGGATGATTTACAATAAATGATAAATAATGGATTTTTGGAGCCATTAATGATGATATACTAATATAATAACAATTGGTTCGAACTCACATGAATTTATTACTATATGTTTTCATTTAATAATAACTATTTCTTGTCTTGAGGGAAAATAATAAACTAAACAATTAAATTTTATGAAAACCCTCATCTCCTCCACTACAAATAACACCCCACCTTACCTCTTCTCGTCTTTCTTCTCAAGCATTGTAACCTGACTATATTCTACTAAAATCAATACTCAATCTCCTCCCAAACGTCCAAAATTACTTAATGTCTTAAAAATACAAAATCCTCTCCCATTTAGGGGCTCTCAAGAAACGGTGATTCAAGAGGAAAAATTCCTCTTTTCATTTCTTTCATTTTTATGTTCCTTTGTTATATTTTCATTCTTAACCTCTAATCATCCAAATTGTATGAAAACACTAGTAACATAAATTTAATAGAATTTCAATATTTAAATTGTATAATTAATTATCATCTCTCATTTCCCAACCTTTTATTTGAATGAAATGAATACACCATTTGATATTTGTTAATTTAGCACAATCATTGACGACGAGTTATCAATTTCTATTTCTATATTCAGTTAGGGTCCTAAAACCATTTTTATTGTTGAACCAGACTATTATATGTGTATTTTCTTATATTTAATTATATGTAACCCTTATCCACTCATGATATAAAATAATGATACCAATAATGTTAAATTAGGGAAACATCACTAAATTAATTCAATTGTTTATCCTTAATGTTTTATATAATGATTAACATTAACTCAAAATAACAAAATGAATTTTATAACCATGTAGTGTCTTTTATGTTCAATAGAAACATATAACATCTATTCTGGAAATAAATAACCATTTTAGATGATTCTATATTCATGAAAAAATGTCAACCGATCATAAAAATCATGAAAACGAATGGAACCAAACAATAAATTTTAACCACTTAAACCCTTAGATGGACATGAATGAACATAAATAGGATATAATAAATAAATTAAATAATGTATTTATTTAATAAATTAAATTAATAAACCTGTTTTTTGTATTTAGGTCATTAATAACAAGTGGATAACACAATCAGACTTTAGGTAAGGGATCCTCCCAATTTCACTTTTATTCAAGAATGACCTCTAGGATATGAAATTTTATATGAAATCCATAATTATTAGGTATGATTTATCACCTCTCCCATATTTCAATCAAGATTTTTATGTTATGATAAAACCCTTTATCTCTCATGAATCCCTTTGAAGTACACCTCATACCATGCTGATAATCCGTAAAGAATTCTACCCCAATCTTCTTTATTCTTTCGGGTTGCATGATCTTTTATTCAACCAAAATGATTTTATCTTATTTATTTATTTGAATCATTTAAATCATTCTTAAAAATACAAAATCAATTTATCAATGCACTTCAATCATTATCTTTTTGGGTTATACATATTTTTATGTGATTCCATCCTCAATACTTCCTGATAAGAAAACCTATTTAAAAGGATCATCCCAAATTATTACCTGATTTCAAGTGCACTCTATATTTTATTTTATGAAACCATTTGATTTATAAAATTATTCCATTTTATGATAACCTTCTGTGTTCACTACAAGTTTTTATAAATTATTTTTCCCTTTCTATTTTAAAGGCTCTATAATATTTTTCTTAAAACATCTCAAAATGATTTAATGCTAAATCTTCATAAATTCTTATCTTATAAGTTTTCACTTATACAAGAAATCGCATCCCATGATACATGCCTATTTTTCCCGATAAATGTCCATGTATATTTAATTTCCTTTATTTAATGGAAACATTAATGATATGCCCATTTTTTATTCTTTATCTTCTGATTATGGTACCCTATACATTAAAAGGGTATCCCTTATGTTTATATACAATTTTTAAGTATGATTTATTATTTAGAATAAATATTAATGAAATAATAATATGGTTTATCCTAGATAGCGCTCCAATGTAATGGGTAAAGATGAGTAAAATGAGAGGTTATGTGTGACGGTCTTAGCAGTTATCCTTGTATTTTTATACTACATGAAAATGTCTTGGAGGTTAGCCTTGGCATGTTCTACGATTGGAAACGATTTTCGATGTTATCCTTCACTCGTATATATTCATGTTTTATATTTCAACCACATTTCATTGATTCCATTATTAAATGATCCCATGTTTGTATGTTCTACATTCTAAAGTTACATGCCTTTTTATATATTTATGTCATGTCTTATAACCTGTGTTCTAATGATTTAAGATTTATCCTTTACTGGGATTTTTAGCTCACCAATTTTTTATTTTCACACTCGGTTATCCTGTACAAATGTATGAGATCAATTTACGTTATCATCCCAATATGAGGAATAAATAATATTTTTTCCCCATGTTTTTAATTTCATGTACCTAGTCTTCAAAGAAACTATACATGACGATAATGGGAATGTACTAAAAGGTATAATTATTCATAAAATCATGCAATGTTAGGTGTAATAGGATAGGGTTACTATAGTTGTTATCATAGTATGGTCTAGTTATTTTTGTCGATTAGGAATAGATAGTATTTGTGAGAAACTTAAGTATGAGACTACATATAAGAAAACATCCCTAAATTTCGGTAAGTATCGGGTATGTTATTTTTCAAGAAAATACATCCATGTCTAGATACCAACATGTAGAGTTGGATATTGCATAGATGTACCTAGTTGTGATAACTCTAAAAAGACATTTCAGGCATAACCTGAGGTTTCATAGTATATGACAATGATCCCTACTGCACTCATAGTTTCAAAATGTCAAGGGATATGCTTTGTAAAATTCACAATCTTAGTACAAACAATTATTAGGGGAATAAAAAATATTATAAGAATATATGTTATGAAATTGATCGAGGATAACTTGGATTTAATCCTATGGAATCAAAATGTAGTATATACTTATCATTTACATGTTTATCCATTAGTGTTCAAACTATGCATTTTTTGTTCAATTTCATAGTATTCAATCCCTCTAATTATACGTTCTTTTCAATAGATAATGTCAAGAAAGAGAAGAACACATTCCCACAACAAATGTGATATTCAATGTGATGATTTCCATATTGATATCCCTGATATAATGGGAATGGGTGATCAATACCAAATGATAATACTTCCTCAGATGGATCAATTTATGATTAAAAACATGAATCATGCAGAACACCATCCTCCTCCAAGGAAAGAGGGGTTTGATGTAGAATATTTCATGCCAAAACTGCCTCCCTTTTTTCAGATCATAAGACCCCCACCTTGTGTAGCATTAGATTAAATCCATTGAAATGATATTATCTTTCCTCTAGTTCTAGGAAGAATAGAAAATTGTACTAGTGCTCTATCATTGTGATGGGGAAGCTGATCAGTGGTGGAAAATGATCAACAATAGAATGGTACAAGATTAAATTGATTCCATGGATTGTGATGAATTTAATACGATGTTTTCAAATAAATATATTCCTTAAACCTTCCATTTCATGATGGAAATAGAGTTCCATGGTCTCATGAATAAAGAAGATGAGGTCATCATGGTGTATTATAGAAACATTACCAGGCTTGCAAGGTATGCCTCTATCTTTAACATGGACACCTAAATCATGGTGTATGGCTTCATTAGAGGGCTAAAGTCGAGTCTAAGGATGTTATTGGTGATTCAAGAATTTGACAGTTATGAGGAGATTTTATGTTGTGCTTTCAAGGATGAAATGTATATTGGAGACTCTTAGTGGTATTGTGGGGTCAGTGACCAGATTCAGAAAATGGAAAACAAAATGGGTTGTTAAAGAAACAAATCATATGATTAAAGGATTCCCAATAACCCCTATAAAATTTCTAAGATGAAACATCATGGGAACTATCAAAATAGAACCCTGAATACACTCAATTTTGAAATAATTGGACATCCAGCAACAAACATCCTAAGGGATATGAAAAATCCCACTACTATCGAAGAGGAAAGGAAGTACCAGATCAATACTCATCCTATAGTGAAATGATAAAATGGAAAGGATTATGTGAATTATGATAAAAAATCATAATCTAATGGTTGTAATAGGAAATCATCAAAAACCTCAAATGAAACATGGAATGTCTTATGCTATCACTATTACTATGGTGGAGTCAGAAAATGATGTGGTGATAAGTATTTTAGTTATTAATTCACGAATAGTAAACATAATATTTGATTTTGGTTTTACACATTCTATCATATCATGAATGATTATTATAACTATTTATACACTACATCAAAAATTGGAGGATTTGTTATTTGTGATCAGTGAGAATGGGGAAATTAAAGAGTCCATGGTTTATAACTATACCCATGTTAATGTTTTTGAACTGAACATCCCATTAAATCTTGTTATGATTCCATTACATGAGATCAACGATATGTTGGGACTTTACTGGCTATCCGTATACAAATCCAATATCAACTATTGGGAGAGGGATATCACTCATCACATCCCAAATAATTATCCAATTCTTCAAAAATATATGTTGGATGATGAATCTCAATTAAAATTATTGTCTCATTTATGTATCCTAATTCCTTATAAAGAATCATATCTTGAACAAAATGATTGTTAAAAATGGGGAATATCATTCTCGATGACAAGTGCGTCGTGAGGGACTACACATATGCATTCCCCAAATAACTTCCTAGACATCCTTCAGATTGAGATTTTGAGTTCTCAATTGAAATTATTCAAGGATATTTTTTTATATTAAAGACACCTAATAGTATCTCCATATTTGAGCTGGAAGAGATGAGGAAGAAGTTATATGAAAATCTAGACATGGGGTTTATATGCCTGAGTGCTTCACCATGGGGTGTTCCAGTTCTCTTAGTCTACAAATAATGATGGACTAATGCACCTTTTCATTAATTATTTGGAGCTCAATAAAATCACAATAAAGAACAATTATCCACTTCCTATGATATATGACTTGTTTGATCAGCTTTGTGGGGCCAATTATTTTCCTTTGGTGGAACATCAGTCGGTATATCACCAATTAAAGGTGAGGAAGGAAGAAATTTCCAAGACGTTATTTTGAATGAGGTATGGGCAATATAAGTTCATAGTGATTCCCTTTAGACTCACTAATGCTCTAAAATTTTCATGGATTTAAAAATTAGAGACTTTACATATTACATCAAAAAATTAGGCGTACATTCATTGGCGATAATCGGATTTACTCCAAGAGAATGGAAGAACATGAAGAGAATTTCAATACATGGTAAAAGAAAATGAGTATTGAGAATCTATATGAAATTTTTAGTAAATGTAAGATCGGGATGAAGGAGAGATTGAATCTACCCATTCAGGGTAAAATTTCTTTTTTTGTTTAATATGCACATGTTTCCCTTCCATATTTTCTAATAGAGATGTTAATGACTCAATTTTAGTTATTAAGTTTTCAGAAACATCCTTTTGAACATGGACTTGGGTAGGTGCAATGATAGGAGCTTGGACAGATGTGGTGGTAGGTGCTGCAACAGATGCTAGAATTGTCAACTTTTGTTGCACCTGACCTATAGGATTAGACCTGTGAGGGTGTACTGATAGAGAAGGATATTCCTGATCCATCTCAATAACTAAAAAAAATTCATTTGGGTGACTTACTCCAACACGATTAATAAGAAGACAACTCTGAAGTAGTTCTGTATTCAACCTCCATAATCCCTTCATTTCTTCCTCTTGTTGTGCAAGCCTTTGATCTAGTGAGAGTGATTGGCCTTCTCCAGAGGAAGGATATGTAACCTGCTTCATTACCCTCCCTTTTTTGGATCCTTTTCGAAGAGGGGGAAGTGGGTTACACAAAGGATTACCTAGGTTCTGAGTAATCCATTGATTTTGTTTACACACACCTTCATCATTTGTATCAGTGCGTACATCTTCTTGAGCAGGAACCTGTTCATCTGAGTCCCCTGAGTGGGCCTCATCTTGTGGATTAGAAACAATGGCATTGATTACATTTATTGATGCATAACGCATTGCATACCTTCTATCATCATTTATGTGATATTGTCTTCTTCCATGTCTTTGATGAGACATTCCCTCTTGTTGATTCAATCCCTCAGGAATGTCCTGGCGAACTGTAATTTAGAGGGAATCTCCAGATAATTTGGCTCTTCATTCCACTTGAGGCCTCTTCCCCAATTAAGAAAAGACCGATGTTCTATGTGGAGGGGATTGATGATTTGAAAAATTCCCCAGTTCGGTGGACTGGGGCTGTTCTTGTTGTTCCTGCATAGCTCATCGAATCCTATTTGTTTATTCCATGGGTTGGTTTAAATGAGTCCCCAGTCTGGCAAGCTGGGGTGGCTCTTGACATGCTATGACTGAGAATTTCTTAAAAGTCCTCCTGATCTTGCAAACCATAGTCTGGGAATTAACTGGATGCATTATCCTGTATCCAATTTTATCAACTAGTTCAAAAGACCATTGGATGATTTCCGACACTTCTTTCACATGATGATGTGATTTCTCCATACGAGAGGCCTATTCAATATTTTGTTTGATTGATGTAGGAGTAATTCAATAACTTGATCTCTGTATGAATGATTTTGAGAGGAATGAGTTGAAGCATGTTCCTGGGCAAGCTTTCTATTACAAAAAATCCCATTGATTGTGGCCGACCATGGGAAATAACATTGCATGAGACCTTTTTCGGCGGGCTTTGCTAACTAGAGAGCACTGTGAAATGTAGTTCTCCATGAACACCCCATCCTCTGACATGAATACAAGATGGGGCATTGAAAATTAACAGACGCAATCTTCTTAGTGCGCCAAGGCATGACCTTTGAAGGGCTCTCTCCTGCTTTTCAGCCTTCGAATATCGAGTGACTGATAAAGATGCCAAATCAATATGAGGTTGTAACCCTTATTTTATCATAAGATGATTTTCGTATTCATCATAAGATAATACCTTCTTCTTCAATTGAAAAAGATTTTTCTATATGTTGAGACAAATATCATGGATTCCATCTTCCGTCAACATCTTTGAAATGTCATACTAAGAGTCAGAAAAAGGCCAAATCATGATTGGTACTTCACCTTTATCCAGTTTTTTTTCTCATGTTTAGCATTTCCCCTTTATCATTATATAAAGATTATTCTACCTGTTTTTACCAGAGTTGGTGTTTCCCTGTATCTTCATTGGATTCAACAATATTGGTAGAGAAATAATTGATCAAACAAGAAGATGCATGACATAGGGGGTGGTTCAGAGAATGACCTAAACCCTGGGCTATCTTCTGATTGAGAATGTATTTCACCTGCTAGCGATGAAGCATCAGACATGACCGGTTTCGCATTTGCAAGTGCCTCGAGAAAAGAGGGCTTTCTCAGCACTATATTGTCCACTGTAGCATTTTCTAGGAAATGTGCACCACTACTGTAGAGAGTTATTTCACAGTGAAATTCATCATCATGGAGAGGACCACCATGGTGGGTTACAACAAAAGATGAGATCTCTTGCTCCATGGTCTTCTGACCACACAGAGGGTTCTTGTGGCTCTTATCTGAAGAAGAAACATCAAGATCGACTGAATTTTCATGAAGCAAGCCTTCATGAGGAAGTGTCTGTTGAGGAATTTCAGAATTAATATTCGCACTATTGGGAAATGACTGAGTAGAATCTCGAATTCAAACAGATAACTGTCTAAGGGCTTCAAGAACTCCAGCATCGAGCAAGGCCTTGTTACAGATTGGCTCTTGATCTCCTGATAGTGTTGGGTTGGTGTTTTTCTTAGATTCCTACATACTCGCATTGGAAACCACTTGTTGATGAAAGTGGCTTCCCTGAGAAAATGTATGTGCCTGATCAGGAAAGATAGCTATGTTAGGCTAACGATCTCCACTCAAATCAGGTGTATGCACCTTACTTGGTTGTCCGTATGATATGGGGGAGTATTCCCCACAACCCTATTGGACCGTAACAGATGTGTGTGTCTATTCCGGAGTGAATTTTTGATGAGCCACTCCACTGGTAGGAATAGATTTATGTGTCATTCCCTAATATGCTGCTGAAGCTGTTACAATATCCTCGCAAGCATCCAGAATATGAGCAGGAATTTGCTTCTGCTCTTTCACCATTGATAAAATATACATGGTTTCTTCAGCTACTATAACGGGGATATACGTCAATTCTGTGCTTGGAGTAGGTGTATGTGCCTGCTCCTGTCCTCCTTTTCCTATCTGTGAATCATGACAGTACTCAAGTGTGGGGTCAGAGAGTTGAGTCTGACTCTTGATTTTCACCGAAGATTTCTAAATGAATTCTCTGTGTGATACCAAGAGATATTGATGGTAGACATGATTGACAATAGCAGGTGCATGTGCCTACTGATTGCACTTCACCAAACGTAGTTGACGAGCACCATCATATGTAGTCAGATGAGCCTGCTGACTAGCTGATGATATATAAACAGGTGTATGTTCCCGCCTATAGTACTCCATCGAAATTGCCTGGTGGTATTGGTGTGATGCTACCAGACGAGTCTGATGGACAACAAAATTAAAATGAACTGGTGGATGTGCCCGCTCATTACTTTCCACCATGTTAGTTTGGTGGACTTCTCCAGAGATGGCAGAGATGAGAACCAGCTCAATGTTTACCAAATTCTGCCTTTGGTTGTCTGTCTTGCCTGCTCAAATTTGAGGAACCTGAGTTGAACTCCTGGAGTCTGTACCCTCATCATGTTGATGGCGCACTGCAGCACGAGTCTGGCAGCGATTTTTGGTGGGATACCTTGGGAAGGAGTCATGTTTACTTGAATTTAGGCCATGAGGGACCTGCTCACTCACTTCCTCAGAATAAGGGATCGAATGGTGATTTCATTCCAGGGATAATGACCCGAAATAGTTGGATATGGTAGTCAGTATCGCCTGCTTCGTGAACACTGGTCTTCATTGTCTATATGACCGGTTTGAGTTGTTCACTTGGAGAGCATGTTGGGATGCCTCCAGAGTTGGGATGGTACCTATTGACAGTACTCATTAACCAGCGCATTTGATACCCAGCGTTGAAGACACTGAGTAGGTGATGTCATCCTCAGAGCGGATGATGATCCAGCAGGAATAGTAGCAGTGGCATTTGTAGTAGTAGTATTCACAGGTGTGAATTTGAGTGCAGCCATTATGGAAATACATAAGATCTTGGAACAGAGTTTCTGTTTGTTATAACAAATGTAATCAATATAATTTCAGCTACTACATCTTTTGGATGAGCACATATGTCAATGATTGTTTTTTTAATGACCCTATCATTGAGTATTAAATAGGGGCCTAAAAATAGGTAAAACAACATTTTAATTTGGTTAAGGATTCACGTCGGGTTCACCATTTTTTCCCTCGGAATTCAGTGATATCCTCCTTGATGGGAGGTTCAAACGTTTTGATCGGTTTTTAATGGGTTTGTTCGTAGAACAAGACACATCCAGTGATTCCAAATCAATTTGGTCCTACGTTCCAAAGGTGGGCGCTCATTAGTTTGTGGACTGAAGAGGAATAAGAATTTGCATTGTTCGAGAGGATGTGAGGTCGGACTCATCAAACCTTTTTGAGGAGAATTATTGTCTACTCTGGGACTCTCTCTATAGATTTATGTTATGTTCATGAATCGTTATTACATTACCATGTATAAAATGAGATTTCCTTCAGATCAGACAATCAATGATTAAATACGTAGGAAATTTAGAGAATCTTTTATATGTATTCGAGGTTCTTAATAGATAAAGTATCATCGGTATTTATTATAGATTCTTGGTCAATGGTATCCTTTGACATATTTATATATAAGTCTCTTGGTCATTATGATGACCGTTCTAGTTTCAAAGACACTCAGTGGGGCACTTGAAGTTTATTGTCATTCAGAAGGAAATGTATTATTTCAGAGTTGGGATTGAGCCCGCAGATGAGAAACCTACATATCATTTGTTTAGAAAAGGAATCAAAACCCACACAGTTCTCGTAAGGGAGTATGATGTTTTTTATTGATGGATCAAAGAAGGATGTCATACTTACTTTTACACTCTAAGCTCACATGATTCATGCTCAGTGTGAGAATCAAGAGGAATTAGTAAAAATCATACAATTGTTCCATGAAAGATGCAATCATAAGAAATAATGTGGGACTTATGTATGTATGACTTCCTTGATAAATGAAGATTAGGATTTACTTCAAGGAATAAATCTAGGAACAGGGTCTATATAGGAATATGTGCTTCATAGAGATTTGAATACTCTAACTTGGGGATTACAAATGAAAAGGAGGCCCAAATTTGGAGAAGATTGATAATTGGGTTTTACTCCTGAGAAGGAATCCCGGATCAATTGTAAATTGGGACTGGTTAAGTGAAATCAAGACTGGGGCTTACTCCTAAGAAGGAGGCCCAGGTTAAGAGACTTGAAAATTTAAGGGACTTGGGGATTATTCCTGAAAAGGATGCCCAAATTTTAGACTGTGAGTTATTCCGGAAAAGGAGGCCCAGGTTAGTGGACTTGGGACATAGTACTAAAAAAGATGCCCATTATTTGTGGAATTATGAAAGGGGATTACTCATGAGGAGGAGGCCCAGGATAAGGTAATTATGACTGGGACATATTCCTGAAAACGAATCCTAGGTTATGGGAATTATGACTGAGACATATTCCTGAAAAAGAATCCCATGTTAAGGGAATTATGACTGGGACTTATTCCTGAAAAGGAATCCCAGGTTAAGGGAATTATGACTGGGACTTATTCCTGAAAAGGAATCCCAGGTTTGGATTCTCTCATCTTAAAGGATGAGGTTTAATGAATGAATTATCAATCATTAGTGACATAAATATGTGTAAATCACTATGTTTTGAGGGATATTCCATAGAATTCCTTTCAGATAAGGAATTGAAATCAAGAAATAATTCCCTAAATGGTTTTGAAGAGTGTCTTGAAGACTAAATATTCAATAGGAGAGGTTTAATGGCTTAAGAGGGGAAAATGCGCAAGAAGGGCACCCAAAAAGACAGGGCCACAGAAGTCCTGGCAGGCGCGCAGGTACTGTGTGGGAACGCATGTCCTGGTCGCGCAGGTACACCTGCGCGACACATGTGTACTTGCGCGATTTTCAACCAGCAGGGTAATTCTTGAGAAACTCTTGGTTAAAGCCTTTAGAATATTTAGGAGGTTCTTCCAGATAAGTGGCGTGCAAGTTCTATTGAAGGAGTTAGGTGGCGTGTAAGTGTGGCCAATTATCTAAAGGGCCGGCCACTCAGGCGCGCATGTGTTGATGAGTTTCAACACTTGGTCTTTCCTCCTCCTATTTATATCTTCCATTCTAGGTCAGAAATTACCATAGAAGTGTTTTAGAATCGTTGAGAAGAGACTAGGGTGCCGGGAGATCAAATCTTAATTCTGGAAAAAATTCCTCCGGAAATGGGGGGCCCACAGGGTCAATTTATAGGCAGGAGAAGACCCCGAGCAGTTATCACTTAGGGTGCACAAGTAACTTGTGAGACCATTAGGCATCGCACAGGTGGACTTGCACGACAATGAACGAACTTTCGCGAACTTTGGGCAATGTTCTCTTCGTTCATCCTTTATCGATTTTTTGATGTTTCTTCAAAGGATGAATCAATTTGGCCTAAGGTATTTCTCTTTTCCAATCATTAGACTCTGTGACGAAATGGAGTTTCAACAACTACGTACTCTATACCCTCATTCAGTATTCTCATAATAGGAAAAATTTTCTGCCTTAATATAAACTCTTTAAAGGCCCTTTGGAATGCTTGGTCCGGGTAAATAGCTACAAATTCCTTGTTTACACTGTCAAAGAGGCTGAAATGTTATTGAATTAATTCATAAAGCACACATATTACCATGCAATGCAACGATAAATCTAAACCTCTTACATTATCTTAAGTGGATCACAAGAAATATGTGATTCAATATTCTGTAGTACAACATATAAACCATTCTTTGAAATGACATTCCCAATGAAGTGAACCTCTTGAATATATACCTGGATCTTTGATACCTTTCCAAAAATCTAATTCTCTCATATAAAATATTTTACCATTTTTAAGATATTTTCATGGTCATCATCTATCCTATAAAATATTAGTATGTCATCAATTAGTAAAGAAAATTTTTTCCAATAATGGATGGGGTATCTTATTCATGAATTCCCTAAAGAATAAAAGGTATTCTATCACACCAAAGTGCATCACTAAGAATTAATAGAGTCCATAGTGACATAAAAATACCATCTTTGTAATATTAGCATCGTTATAACTAAATGGGTGGTTACTAGAATGTTGATTGAACTTTGAGAACCAAATCACTCCTTCTAATTGGTCAAATAGGACATCATTACATGGAAGTGGGTATTTTTTCATTATCAGGACCAGCTTCAGGAGAAAAAAATCTAAAAAAATCCACAAACTCCCATCCTACCATTTCATGAATAACACTAGATATGTCATTGGGGACACACTGGGCCTGATGAAAACTTTCTCCTGATGTTCATATAACTACAACCATAGCTCCTAGATCATCTTCGGTACCATATAATTATTTTTATAATATGTCAGAGCATTTTTTATATTTAAGTCATATCAAAAATTCATCTCCCACCTTGGAGGTAGTCCCAAAACATCCTCAGTGAATATGTCTATACAATCCTCCATTAATAATTGAATTTATATTCCTAAAGATCATTCTTCACTATGTTCTAGACTCACAAACTGATCAGTGATTGGATTAAACATCCTTCTCATAAACCCCACACTTCCTACCATGAGATCTATATCGACCATAATGTAGAATCATGCCCATTAGTACAACGAATTTAACTCAACATCAGTTATAGTGAATCTTTTTTTAGATCATGGAAAAATAATCCATAGACAAGATTACATCATAGAGTTCCATTTTTATGACCAAAATTTCCTTCATGAAAAACTCCCCTTTAAGATATATCTCAAACTACTATAAGATAATTAATAAAAAAGAAGCATTCTTTGTAGGAACCTCAAACCAGGTTTATTTGGATAAATACTCAACTGGATGCTCATTGTCTCATACCATGATTAAATAGATGGTTCAATTACTCACACCATAATCTACTAATACTAAATCAATAATCGAATAAACACAATTCATAAATCCAATAATCATATATATTGTTGGTTCATAATCCTCAATATCCAGTAGCTATCTACGACCCTGTCTACCAACTCACTAAGCATGTATTGTCCAACCTAGTGGTTGTTGTGGAAGGATCTCATAACATCATATAGAACCTATAGTTCCTCTTCTTGCACAACTTCTTTCTTATCATATAGATCATCCACCATGGGGGGCCTCCAAACCCACTCCTAGGAGATCCATTATCATGAATCATCCACACCCATGATGGACCATCAATTATTTGAAAGAGCTCCTCTACATATCAATTTATGAAATGATGCACCATATGACCTCCCTCGTCACAAGAATTGCACCACCCAACTTAAGGTTACACTATTTTTCTATTCATACCCTGAACAAGTGACTGAGTATGATCTTGGAAGACCTCCTGCCCTGATATCCTATCAACTGACATATATTTTCTATTTCATACAACTCTTACCTATGACACCAAATGTCTACTATATCCACCTTAAATCCTTATAATAAGAATATCTAAATCACTAACACCTGCTCCAAAAAACCCATTAATATTTGGGAATACACAATCTCAACACACATTCATGGATTTCTATGTGTATTTACTACAAAAAAACTGATGTGGTCAGAAGTAGAAATCTGAAATCACGTTAAGGGACTACCATGTATGGGATATGAACCTAATTGTGTACTCATCCACTATGACCCCTCCCTAATAAAACTCCAAAATCTCTTAGATAAAAACTGATCACATGAAATAGGGGTTTTAATCCTGACCGAATAATTGTTGTAAGTCTATCCATGACTATGTTGACCCATCATGCTTATGGATATGAAGACACCCTCAACACCTAGCTACTCTGTGGAAAAGGCTATATTCCATTGAAACCACAAGATCCATTCATGTATATTTAAGAACGAAATCCTAGAACAACTAATATTTCCAATAATTTACTTCTTAAGTATCTAGATCAAAATGAAACCATAGTGGCCTCAAGAACTCGAACTCATAGGCTGTGCTAAGAATGTGTGCATCATTATCCAATCCTACTAGTATGATATGCTTCTTAACAAGTGGGGTTGATACTACATATTCACCAGGAGGTAGAATATTATATGATTGTCCATGAATTGTCTCATCATCACACATAAAATAATATTCATGATCTGAAAGAGTGACCCTAGATGGATTTCATCATTGAGGAATCCTAAAAATTAAATCAAGATGTACCACGACCAAATGTGCACATAAATATGTATATGTGTGTGTTTGTGTGTGTCTGTATGTGTGTGTTTGTGTGTAATAGGGAGCTATCTTAATAAGATTATTTGAATAATAAATCATATATGATGCATGTACCATTGATCCAAAAAACCAATGTCTCAGTATGTTGGGTTGACAAGAAGGTAGTCAAGGTCTTGCTGAATTGATACATCTGTCGATGGACCAACAATAGATTCATAGGACTGAAATCCACACTTGATACATGTTTACATAATTTACCGAAATCCGAGCCAAATCCATATATGGATTATAGTCCAAACAACTCCCCATGTAAGGAACAACTATGGTACCCATCATTCATGATCCGACCCAACAGGTTTCAAGCCACAACTACCATATGCTCATATCCATAAGCTAAGGGATGGAATAATGTCTTAAAAAGAATAACTGATATGGGATTCCATTGCGTAATGTACCAATATGTAGACACACTCACCCATATCATTAAAAAAAGTGCATATGAATTATTATAAAAATATAAAATATCTAGAATATATATAATACATACAAAACCAACATTGATGTTCAATATTATGATAATTAAAACTGAAAGTGAAGGTAAAAATACACTCTTATCCAAATATATGTACCAACTAGAAAAACAATGTGATGAGATATAAAAAATATTAATCACCATGATTTAAAAACCATATGTATTCCAATGCACTAGGTATCCCAATTTTCCCCTATTGTGACTAGTGACCAGTAAAGAGTCTATGTAATAAATGAAATATATGATAAAATCCCAAGCAGGGGTGAGTATATACATACATAGTAGTAACCTATTAAATCTTAAGGGGTAGTAATAAGAGACACAACCGGAATAGATAGACATTAGACAACTCTACCAAAAGAAAGATATTATAAAAAATAACAATACAGTTATATATATACGTATATATATTATCGAAACATAGAAACTCAAATGGGAGATAGGGGGTCTACATCTCATTGTTCGGCCCATCTAAGGAGTTCTAAAAGTTCAAATAATATATCAATGATGAATACAATATAATGTTTTTTTCAGAGAATAAACTTTGTGTAGGGAACATGCCTCTCCAATGTGTCTCATAGTCGAGGGGACATAATCTCCAAGGAGAGGACCCATTAACTATTTCTTCTTGGGGGTTTCACATATAATAAGGATGAATCACACCCTATATAATATGTGTTATGGCTTAGTAGATATATGATATGTACCCTAATTCCATAGGGGGTACCACTATGTAGATAGAAGACTAGCAACCTGATCCGTTAGAGGGTACCACTTAGTTTAAGGAGGAACCATGCTCTATGTTATAGGGATACAACTAAGTACATTGATGAACCATCCTCTAATTCCATAGGAGGGTACCTCTCAGTAGAAAGTTGACCCACACCGTAATGTCACGAGGGTACCTCTCAATAGATACACAGCTGACCTGCTCACTAATTCCATATGGGGGTTCCATTTAGTGGATAGATATAAAACAAAAAATGTAATGCCACAGGGGGGAACCATTTGGTTTAAGGGGGACCCGCAGCCTACCTAGTTTGGGGGAGGGGGTACTACTTCCTATTCCGATAGTGTGCATGGACGCTTGTGCGTCATGTGGGTACCACTATAAAGATCTTTACTAATCACTACCATCATTTATAGTCACCTAAAAATGAATAAATCCTAGATCTTCTTTCATCATATTTGAAAACATGCTTTATTTTTTAAAAGAGAAACACACATAGGATAGGTTCCTCACATGCCAATATCGATGTCCAGTTGATGTAGATACAAGAGTGTGATGTTTCATAATAATTTAAGAAGGGTACACGAAGTTTATGGGGACCCTCATGGCCTATGCTCACATTATAATTCTTAGTCATGTCCCTAATAATACACAATTGTTTTTCCTTTTAGTACTATATAATGTGTTGAGGGCCTACATGGTGCGTTCATGCGACTCGAGATCCTTTCTATTTTCTAGGTGATGTCCAACTCAAAATTTATGCGCCTATATACATAGGCACACAACATGTGCCTGACCATTCCCCTTCTGGTGTACTCTTGTAGGACACCCTGAGTCTCTAGAATAATGATCACATGTCATGTGAGGTGTAACAACCCAATTCATATCAAAAAAAATTCCCTTCTTAAATTAGTTCATTAAGTTTAATCACATAATATCACTTTATGAACCCAATAGAAAATATATAAATGATGAATGAATAAAAAAAGTTATTTCTAGAAGCTATAGAACACGTACCAATTAAATATTAACATTACCTTTAGAATAGTAATGTGGCCCTCATGAATAGTAAACCAACCAATTGAATCATAACCTCACCAATGAAACTACAAATAAATTTTATCTATCTTAGATATGGAAATTTAATTTAATTTTATATTATTATAAGTAAATAAAAATTTTAGAAATTACTAATTAAGGTGTTCTATTTTTAAAAGACATAAATATTTAATTAAAATTTTATGTTTAATTTAAAAATTTAAAATAAAATATATTTTCATAAAATATATTCATAAATTATTATTTTAATTATTATATGATATTTTTATGTGACCTCATATTATTTTTAAATGTGTTACAAAATCAGTAGTAATTTTAAAATTTCTATTGTTCAGGTAAATTATAGTTGTATATAAATTATATTTATCATATTAGGAAAATTATTTTTATAATATGTAGTTAATTTTTCAATTATATATGTCAAAAAATTATTAGGGTAAATTTTTGTGATTTTCCTCTATTTAATGAATTTTTGTGAATAGTAAAATATAGTAATTTAAGGTACATATACATTATAAGCTAAATACACTTTTCCATGAGTCATTGTTGTTGTAAGAACCCAAATCCTAAACATATTTTTGTGATTTTAATACTTTATGTGATCATTCTCCATATAATCATTATCTTGATAAAAAATAATAAATTAGTGATTAAAATAATGAAAAAATAGCCCACTCATTCACTATAAATAATACATGTCACCGCTTCTTCTCATCACACATATGAAAACTTTTTACTTGCATAAATTATTCTTAAATAACATCCTGTGACCGTCCCCAATGTCCATGATCTCTTGGAATCATAAAAATAATAAAACCACATCACTATGGAGGCTCTCAAGGAGGATAAATTCAAGAGGTAATTTCCTTTTTCCAATTATTTTATTTTATTTTGAATATAGTTTATTTACATTTTCTTTCCCCAAATCCCATAATCCAAATTTTATGAAAAATGCAGGTACAAAAATATAATTGAATATTTTTATTCTAATAGAATAATCCATAATAATCTCTCTTTACCCCTCTTATTATACAAAAATTTAAAACATTGTCTAAGATTTGTTAATTTACCACATTCAATGACGATAATATTTTTAATTTAATTTACCTTCTACAATGTCTAGCAATGAAACCATTTTTATGATGGAAACATATTATATTATATGTTTTATATCTTATTTATTTTTCTAGAATCATTTTGTACTCAAAATGTCAATTTATAACAAAAAACGAGTTCATTGTGATTGAATAGTCTCTAATATAAACCCAAACGATTATCATTAACTATTTATATGTTGTTTCATCTTCATGTAATAAAAACAAATAATATAATATTAATTTATACAATTTAAGGTAATTAATAACATAAATGTTTTGTAATTGATAATTAAACCCACATTACATGACCATCCATACATGTATACAAGTATACTGATCAAGAGTCCCACAAAAACTATCCCTCCCAAGCTTTGGAATAAAATTTCATAACCCATAAAAATGGAAATAAATGAACATAATTAAGTTATAATAAATTAAATTATATTATAATAGGTTCTAGAATAAATAATTAATGCATCTAATTTGTTTATCCATGACATTAATATCAAGGGAAGAACACCTTCAGAATTAAGGTAAATGATTCAACCAGAACCTCCATTATTCCTTCAAATAATTCTTTAAATCTCATTTCACAAATGAAATTTTCTATTATTTTAATGTAAATATAATAATTTTTTTACATATTACAAAATAATGTATCATGTACCATTACTTCTTTTTTAAAGGTATATATGTTATTGAAATGTTCCTGACTAGATTATTCATGATAAGTAGTCCCGATTTAAGGGACCATTAGTAAGATGCTTATGAACAATATTAAGTTTTAGAAAACATTCCAATATTTTTTAGTGTGGAGTAATTGTTTTATAATGAAAATAAATCCTTTTTTGGATACTACATGTTGAAATATTATTTGGATAGATCTACCTAGGAGTAAAAACTCTGACAAGGTGTTTCAAGACTGTCTCAGGGAAGATGTTTACTAGAAAACGGGCCTCACTGCACAATATCCATGTATATGATTTTGTAAATTCATAATCTCATTATCAATCATCATTAGAGGATCTGAAAATAAGAATATATGTTAGGAAATAGATCACAGATAACCGAGATTAAAACCTATGTAAAAAAACTTTATTATATACTTTTAAATTTAATGTTTATCCTTTAATGATTAAATTTTCCTTTTATTCATATTAGATAAGTATTTAAGCACCATGATTTCACTCTCTTTTTCATGTTTAATGCCTGGAAATACAAGAACATGTGCCAAAAATCATTGTGATAGGAAATATGATAATTTTCTTATTGATTTTCCCAATATGATGGGAATGGGATATCAAAACCTTATGACAGAATTTGATTAGCTATATCATGTTTTGAATAATAACATGAATCATGTGTAATGCACTCCATCTCCATGTAAAGGGAATATTTCCATCAAATCCATAATATGGAAAATTTCTATTGTGTTTAGTGGATCTTTTGATCCCCAAAATTCATAATAGTGGATTAACTCAGTTGAAAAGATATTTTATATCCTCAAATGCTCAGAAGAAGTTAAATTCATTATTGAATTTTATCATTTTTATGGGGAAGTTGATCTGTGGTTAACACTGATCATAAATACAATGTCCATGAAGGAAATTAAATCAATGTATTTTTATGAAATCAAGAAAATATTTTTCAAAAATTTTTTTCCTTGAACCCTTCATCTCAATATGTAATGAGTGTTCCCAATAAAAAGTAAATGGAAGATGAGTCTATCAGGTAATAGGAAGAAAAAATTACAAGACACGCAATATATGATTCTATATTCGACATGAACACCTAATTCAAGGTAGATCTCTTCATTAGTAGACTAATCAGATGTCTACAAAAAAATTTGCGATTCATGACTTGGAAATTTATGAAAAGATTTTCTATTATTCCTTAGAGGATGAAATAGAGATAATATACTCTCAATGATCTCATGGGCCTAGTAAGGAAAGTATAAAATGGAGTCTAATATCGGTGGTTCAGAAAATATAACCAATGATTGAAAAGATACCAAATATCCATCATGTCAAAATTGTGGGAATAAGAATCCTGGGAACTATCTAATGGGAATGATGAATTGATTCAAATTTTAAAGAAAGATACATATTACTATGAACTACCAAAGGGAGATGATGATTTCAAATAATGTGGAATAATAAAGGAAGGTTTATATCACTTCATGACCAGTAGTGTAGTATTCCAACTATAAGGAATAAGGAAATTATGCAATCCATTGTTCTATGCCAAGAGAATTGAGATGGAATCCAAAAAAATATCCAAGTTAACAATGAAGGTCTTTTTCCGTCACTACTACTAAGGTGGAGCTATACAATGATGTAGTGATAGGTATGCTATTTAATCATTCAATAATAATATGTGTTCTAAATGATTATAGTTCTATGAACTCCTTTATATTAGGATGTTTAGTATAACTATTCAAGAACCACAAATAAATATGTAAGTTAAGTTATCTATGAGATTTGTGAATGGGGAAATTATTGTGACCAAGGTTTATAACTACTACCCGGTAAATGTTTTTCAAATGGACCTCACAAAAAATATTTTCATTATCTCTTTGGTAGATTTGGAATCTATTTTGGTTATTTATTGGCTATATTTATATAAATACAATATCAAGTATTTGGAAAGGTAGATTAATATTAACATCCCATAGAATCATCAAATCCTATATATGTGTAAGGAGGAAGTTGAATCTCCATCAGAATCATTGTCTCATGCTTGGATATTGTTGCCTTATGATCAGGAATATCTTTCTGAAATGATTGAGAAAAATTATAGAACATTCATAGAGACATTACACTTCTGAGGGATTACACTGATGTATTCCCAAAGGGATGTCTGACCTTTCTCCTCATCGATAGGTTGAGTTAAAAATTGAGCTAATTCACGAAACACTACCTTTATCAAACACACATTATAAAATCGCTATTGTATTAATGGATGAGGTAAATAAGAAGTAACAATAGATTTATTAGAAGGGTTTTATATGAATGATTGATTCATGATGGGGTGAACCCGTCCTCTTTTTTATGAAGGATGGATCCACAGGCCTCTGCTATTATTATCATGAGCTCAGCAAAATCATGATAAAGAAAATATACCCATTCCATAGATAGATGACTTGTTCATTCATCTATTTGGGGTATGTTATTTATCTAATGTGTTCCTTAGGTCAGAATACCACCAATTAAAGTATAAGAATGATAAAATACTCAAATAAATGACTCAATGTCCCATGTCTTGATCCCCATTTCTATAACATCTATAAAATCCATCGCATCCAAAAATAAGCAATCGAATTCCCGGTAGTTTACTATTTTCCAATGCTATATCTACATAATCGGCTCATTTAACAAATGGAAGCCTGAATGGGGTGTGAGTATTACTCAGTAGGTTTTTACAACCATGTTTGAACAAAATAAGTTTGATAATGTATTTCTGTAATAATCTGATAAATGTGTGTATTAATTAATTCAAAAATTAATAAAATACATGAACAAAATTATTCAACACTGTGTTGGAATATCTATGATCATGCCTTACAATCATTCCAAGTAAAACCATATGAACAAGTTAAATAAATTTCTATAGTGCCACGATAGAATAGCTATATGCTTGTATTTTGACCATGCCAATCCCAAACATTTAACAAAGGTAACATATCATACTTCAACACCATACCATAATAGATATAATCATCACTTAAGACCTTGTCTACCACAACCATAATACTAATTTAAATATCCTTCTTCAGAACCATGTTAGAATAGCCCTAAGCATTTCGTACAACCATGTCATCCAAAACCACATAACCAAGGAGAAATAACATTCTCCGGCACCATTCCACTACAACAATGCCAAGCACAACCATATAACTATCGTACAAGCACACAAATCTGAATCAAACCCTTATAAGCATTATAGTATTAAAATTAAAACCTAAAACCACTACCAAATTAGGATAGGAATATCACACTCTCTATAAGAATTATATAATGGGACTAGGTTCATCTCACTCAATATCATCATTGCAACATATAAGTGTGCATGTGGCAAGGCCCATCCTGATATATTATCATTATATTATAGAACACAATCCCTTTCATACAGTATGATATCAAAATATCACATCCCAATTCTAAATTGTTAATTATTTGAATTAATTTACTTATTTCATATTAAAGTATTTTGGACGCTTTCACATGAGTGTGCAAATCTTTATATCTATAGGAGGAGGATGACACACTAGTCTGTTTCCCCACATTCCCTCTTTCCAAAGGCATGTGCCATCCGACACTTATTCAGGGAAGTCAACTCCTTGGTTGAAATGAGAAGATGGGCTGTCAGCTCCTCCTTCCATGGATTCCTCTTCAGAACTTGTCACCTTGTCCAAGTATCCCTCACACACTTAAGACATTGTTTGTGAAACCCTTCCCAGTGCCATGTCATTATGGACATCAGTTAATTACTCCTCTTTTTCCAAGACATTCCAAGGGGTCCAGTCAAGGTAGAAAATTTCGATCGGGGGAGTAATCATGTTGTAAATCACTAGCATGTCTAGACGATGGGTGCATCTAGGTTTCCTCGCCTTATGATAGGGCCTCTCGAGGGAGCGGAAGCCTGAGGCATCCCACGTTGTGTGCATGGAATTAAATTACAAAGGAATGTATCTACGGTTTTCATCAACTTATCATGATAAACATAGGATATTCCACAAGTTTAATGTCTTTAAGAGATAGATCAGATAGATTAGAACATAGATAAGAGTGGATTTGGTGAATGCAACATAGTAGGGTGTACTCATGTAGGTGCTAATGTGTTGTTTGTTAGCTGATCGCTTCTAGGACCAGAGAGGGATTTGGTGGCGTGATCTCACCGAGATGTGTCATCCTATGTAAGAATCAAGATGGATATGGATGGTTGAGGATGGATGATGAATGGGATGAATCCATCATAAGATCGGTGATAATATTTTTCGTTAGTATTGGAGAGTTTTCTTATGTAACCCCAAGGCTGGGAAAAAATTGCATATAGTTATGTATGGTACAAGGGATCAGGGTGTGCACAGAGGACAATGACCAGATGGCATTTTGGGGCTCATGTGTGGTTAGCTGCATGAGGGTTGGTCTGACGCCAGAATGGAGGACCAGAGTTGTGGGTCACAAAAAAGGGGACTAAAATGGATAACTTTTTGATTGGGTCACAACAGATTACCATTGCATGGGGATCCCAAAGGCTTTCCACTGTATTAGGTCAAAACAGATTACTACTGGATGGGGTCACAATGTCTTACCGCTTGATGGGGTCACAACAGCTTACTACTGGATGGGGTCACAACGACATATGGATGGATGGGGTCACAAAGTCTTACGACTAGAATGGGTAAAAATGGTTTACTTCTAGATGGGGTCATAACAGCTTACCCATAGATGGGGTCTCAACATCATAAAGCTTGATGGGATCACAACGTCTTAATGCTAGATGGGGTCGCAACAGCTTACCGTTGGATGGGGTCACAATGGAATACCGCTAGATGGGGTCAGAACAGATTACTCCTGGATAGGGTTGGACCTAGTGGAGGGTTCCCACATAACCTATCTGTGAGACAAGGGTAAAACCCATGTATTTTGGAATGGTTGAAATTTAACATCATGTGGGACACAAATGGGCTTACAGTTTAAAATCACGCGGGACGATAGTGAACCGACATTGGGGTAGAGACATTTTGTGTTGGGATTGAACCACGTGGAGGCTTCCTACACACCCTGTCTAATAGAAAAGGATCATAGTACACATATTTTTTGAATAAGGGGATATATTTTAACATCATGTGGGACGAAAGTGAACCGTTGTGAAGTGGTCAGGGAAAGTTGATAATGGGATTGAACCTTAGAGAGGCTTCCTACGTACCTCGGATAGGCAATAAAGATCAATGTCCATGTAGTTCATCGGTTTGGGGATTTCACTCTAGGTGGCCCATAATGGATTATATGGTCAATTATTACTCTAAGACCATGTGAGTCATGCTCAGTGTGAGAAATGAGAGGTGGAAAAGACCTAACGATTACATATAGAAATGTGCATCTGCAGAAAGTGGAGGGGGACCAATGCCTGGTTAGTGGCCCAAAGAGAAAACATGGGCATACATGTGTCTAGATGCCCAAAGAGATATATATTGGGGCATACTAAAAGCGTGATTCCTGATGGTGATAAATCCCAGAGGGATTTGGTATGGAAGAGAGGAGGTTCCCGGTGCCAATCCACCCCTCTGTTCTTTTTCACCGATGAAGAGAGATGGATCAGGGATGCTACCTCCCAAAAATGACTAGGGACTTAAACCAAGATTGTTTCCCTTCCCCATAGACAAATATCTCTCTAAAAAAGAGGATCTCATTCCATGTGGGGAATTTCTCACTCCTGTGGAGACGAGCATACATAAGGAATGTATGAGATAGGGCACCTTGGGATGATGCGTGGGGAAGAGTCAAAGATTAATTTATAGTGAATTATAAGATGGTGTTTAGTAGATTAACATCATGAAGCTCAGAGGAAGTGGGTTCACTCCACTCCCCATAAGTCATACATGACTAGTACCTCCCACCCCTAGGGGAAGGGAAGGCATCATCAATGTCCTGGATAGGGGGTGTCCTGCAGTTTTCCCATGATGGGTCCACGTTAGCGTGACTATGTGAAGAAGAAAAAGGAATTAGAATGCCTATTAGAAAAAGCATGAGGATAAATGACACAACATGAAACACCAACAAGGGAAATTGAAATCACATTGTACGAACCTGGAGGGTCATATGGGAGAACGGTTTGCGGAGCAAATCAGTTCACAAGGAATATAGTTGTGAAGCTATAGTGATCCACATATTGTATGGACATGGAAATGGGGTAAACTTCTCGATGTGTAGTGGCCTAGATTGGGCATAATATAGTGGTAAATATGGATATTGTTTCACAAAGTAGACTGGTTATTGATGAGTAAAGATCCACGAAGCAATGATTTCTTGCAAAGAGTTGCACTGCGAAGCAATGTGGTTCGCGAAGCATCGTGACCCTCCATTAAAATATGGATCACATGTTCATTGAGGGTACTTTGTCAATCATGAGTACCTTTTGAAGACCCGAGTACCCAAAGGGATATCATTCCTTCACGATGGCTCGTGGGTTCCACGATGGCATCCCTGCATGAATATAGGTTCAGTTTTGCTAATGGGAAAGGCACTTCGCAATGATCAATTAAAATGAAGAGCTCATCATTATGAGGGTAGAAAGTGCTTCCCAATTTGGGAGATGATAAAGTGAAGGTTGTAGGGACTGTCTTTTGGGTTTGAGGGGAGACAGGTATCCATCGGAAATAGGTTGCACAATGTAGGGATAACTTGGCGCAAAGCTACGTGGCACATTGTCATACCTATGAAGACTCCCTCCATGTCGCTCTGTGGTGGTATCATGGATCCTCCCCCCAATTTCTTACATGGTGGAACCATAAAAATTAGTCATATCATGGAACCTCCACCCTCTTTACTTCGTTGTTGCTGTAGAGGAGCTCTGGCTTCACGCCGACATCGGTGGTGCGAGACTCCATGAATGGCATGGTCCTATGTGGATTTGCAAATCAGCTATGTGAGGCAGCACCATTGTACTCAAATTTTGATTTACATCCATTTACTGCAAAAATATTTTTTAAGCACCAAAAAATGCCCCCCCTATGAAATAAAGACTAGAAGAAAATGAGGGCTTAAGTATAAGGGTCAATCTATGAAATATTTAGGCCAATTTCAAAAAAAAACTCGTGATGGGGTCGCAATGTGGAAAGGAAATTCGTAGGTGTGGAGTGTCATGAGTGTTACTATTTCTGGATGTGACGTGAATCTCATTGGTTCATCGCCTATAAATAAGGGAGGATGAACTCTCTTTTGTCCATTCTCACGTCTTTTTTTTCAAAAATAGTGCTCTGCGTTCAGAAATATCTAGGCACTCTGCGATTTCTCTCCACGATTCGGGAATTTATTCTTCGTGGTTCTCAGTAAGTCCTTTGACTCTATGAGTGTGCGCTTGGTGTCTTATGTTTTCTAGGTCAGGTGTAGGGCTCCATGACCTCTTGCTTGGACCATGTACCATGAACGTTCTTCATGAATGATCATTGTGTACGAACTCATCGAAGCAGCTTCAAGACCCAAAAAAGGTCCAAATTTAAAAAAAATTGAATAGCTCAATATGAAGCTTCCAAGGGTGGTACTTGTAGATTCTTCCTGGAGGGTCAAAATGGAGAACATCTTGGGAATATGCGTGTATGTATGAATCCATTTAGAGCACAACTGGAAGCTGGAGTTACTGTTAGAGATCTAGAAAAACTACCAAATATTGAAGAGTATTCCTCTGTATGGTTATGGCCTGAGGGATGACCTCATCATTCCTAAAGTGTGTAGGGATGAGAATGTTTAACGGTTCACAAGCACGTGATGCTAGAACCAGTGGATCACTGTGGATAACTACCATACGTGATAGGAAATCACACATGTCATACTATTCTAATGGCGGCCCTAGGGAATCATGGGAAGGGGTTGACTGATCATTGGGATACACGCCAGGGCGGAAACATCATAGATGATTGGGTTGGGGTGTACTATGAATTTTACACATGCGAGGAGTTTAAGGAAGAGCTGAGGAATATGGCCATGTATGAGGTGACTTGTGCCTCCCAATTCCATATCAATTAGCCAAATAAGATGACGTTGGATTTGTTGAGAAGATGGTCTTCAAGGAATAACACCTTCTATTTTCAACTTGGAGAGTCAAACATCAGCCTATGGGACCTGCATAAGATTTCATTGGTCCCATTACTGGGGAAAAAGTATGAGGAGTTCCTCCCTTTTGTGGGTTTATGGGAGGATAAAGAGTAGATTCAAACATTGGCGAGGGAATTGATTGACCTGGTGCTAGGGGACAATAAGAATTCAGTGAGGAAGATCAATTTCATGCAGTGGTTAAAGTGATTCCTGAACATCCCTAAAGATGTATAGTTTTCTATGAGGAATCAGATATTCCCAATGTGGGTTCAGTGAGGCAAGATGCACTCGTATTAGCAGCTCTTGGAGGACAACAAGTGGAAGTCACAAGGATTCAATGTTAATAACTAGAAGAAACCAGTGTTTAGATTTATTGTGTTCATCACACCACATATATGTTGCCGGATCCTGCCAGTGAATGATACGAACATGGGCGTGTGACTAAGAATGTTTATTTTGGCATCAATCTTGGAGACAGGGGGACGAGTCAAACTCGGTATCCCAATGTTTGTCAGGCTAGATATGATGTCGTGGAAAATCGGCGAGGTGAAGAATCCACAGAGGATATGCTGGTTGTTCCTATTTATATATTGGTGGGTAGCGGCTCAGGTTAGGGGTAACTACGAATATCTGAGCCCCATCTCTCAAAAAGGATCCAACATCCATCCATCTATTTGAAATGATGTAGCGAGCTTCTTGACCATGTTTAACATGAAAGTGGTGCTGAATCAGTTATGGAAGGTGGTTTATTTCAACTTCCACCCATTCTCGTATCCGAAAGGAGTGTTCACTGATGACGTCTAGGGAAAGGGAGAGCAACAGTCCTAACTCTTGGCCATTTAGGGGGAGTCATGGTGGTGTAGGTCCACCGTGAGTCTCTATGTGAGTCGTACACCCTACATTTCTTTGTAAAGAAGTTCTAGTGCATGCAGAGATGGACCAGATAGGTCTATTTGGGGGTGCTCCATGAGGATCACCAATGTGTGATGATGTAGATGTGGCTCATGTTCACATGGGAGGATGAGAATATATGGAACAATCTACCTCCGCCTGCATCCCTCTTCGGTCTAGTGAAGTAATATTCCATGAGAGAGAGGTGGCTTACCCAGGGGAGATGCTATAGTAACAGAATGTATGAAACAGTAACGGGGTGCCTCCCCAACCTCATGGATAGGTCCCAAAGGTGGAGAGGATGTACCACAGTGGTGGGGATGTAGTAGCGTTGAGACTCGCCCCGATCAAGAGGATGGAGGTGGAAGTGGATCGGAAGGTCCTAGAAGAGTAGATCCATCGAGAGGGGAGGCCACTGAGTGTATTTTGTAGGATATCCACATGAGTTTGGTGAAAGCGGTTGTGCCACATAGACATTCTAGAGAATGTTGTCCTCTCGAAAGCATCTGACATCAACGATGTGAACTAAAAATTTCTCATTCCATATAAATTGTGGAAATACCAAAACAACTAGGGCTGAACATTCCATGGATCATAGTCCTATTAGAGCCATCATTGCTGTGTACCAAGCGGAAGGGGGAGAAAAACCTAGATGAAATAGAGGACTTTTTGAACTCTCTGGGTGCTTTGTGTCTGATGACAGATTAGGTAAAAGTATTGCTGGATAGAATCGCCCATATACAATTTTCATCGGTAGAATTTAGGTATATTCCCATATGTTATAAGAATTAGATGATTACTCTTGGGGTGAGGTGGCCAATAGAGGGAGCCCTCCAGAAGAGGGTGACGTCGGCGACTCAACCCCGGAGATGGAAGTGATTGTAGAGGCCCTTGAGGAAAAATCCTGAACCACATCGACATATACTTCATCTAGGTTATCTACAACTTCTAAAATAATATTTGAATTGTGCAGGAGGGCCATGTATGAAAAACACGCTCCCTTCAAATAGTAGATGAAAAAGTGGGACCTTCATAATCTGTTCTGTTTTCCATGGCGATTGCTGATCATATTGGGCCTATGGCCACCATGGGGGTTCTTCCAAATTTTTTGGACCTCCCAATGATATATGGAGGTCTATAACATAGGGTCCCAACAACAAGAACCTAGAGAGAGTCCTCTAACTGTCTCCTTCAAAATATTTGTGACTAACATCCATTGATCATGTCAACTAATATTCGTGCACATTAGGTATGCCCATTTCTTGAAATCGAATTGGTTTCCTTAGTGCGCTTGGCTAGAGCTCCTTGAGGAAATTTTTCCAAGGGAATGATAATGGTCGTGGAAGCAGTCACCCAAACTGACAAAGATGTAGTGCTCCCAATCATAGGTCAGACCATCCACGGGACTATACCCAATTTCATTGAGTTGGAATCCAATGAAGAGGATCAGTCGAATGCAATGGGTTTGGTCCCACCTATCATACAATAGATGTGGATCTGTCTAAATATATCCTTTGGAAATTACCTATATACGAGCTTGCTGACCCTATGGATCAGGATGATACGACCTCTAATGAAAAGGATATGATAATCTTCCACCACCGTTCATGGATTATAATAAACTTCTTCATCGATGAAAACCTTAATCTGCATTGGATAGACCAAATGGGGAGGATTCAATCATGGATGCATGAACTATGCACTGGGGGAGTGGATGCCCTGCATCCTCAAATGATAATCTGAGATCTCATGGTGGAGATGATTTGGGAGTACAACAGAGGCCTTGGTTGTTCGTTGGTAATAGATAAAAGTGAATAAAATCATGAGGCTCCAGGATGCCGAAAATGATAACAAATGTCTATGGGCCCAGGAGGATGAGAAGTCCAGTTTACTAAATTTGATATCATAACATATATCATGCCTGATGGGACAACTGGTGGAGGCTGAATATAAAGTGAAGCATGACTTTAAAGAGATGGTCATCATCTAAACCAATGAAGAGCAGGCCCAGATCATGGCTGAAGAACTATGCCCCATCACAATCAAGGGGAAACGTGAGCTAAACAGGCAATAGCAGATCATGGACGCCACAAGCCAGAGGGTGGAGGAGCTTCAATTCTCTTTAGACGGAGTCAACCCATCCATGGGAGGGGTCGATCCTCAGATGTTGTAATTCATTGAAATTTTTTGACAAAAGTTCATGATTTTATTTTTTATAATTGATGTATGAACGGATGTCATTATATATATTGGTATATTGCATTCATGTTACGCTCATGGAATGTCCAGTGATCACTTCCTAATATCATATTAGTAGATCCCGATTTGTGTAACAGGGAATGACCATGTCATTATCTCATTCGAATGTGTATGTGCTGAAGAAGATTTGGGCTTCTAGGGTTTGAGAGACTAATATAGCATTCTACGAAGAATGAAGGAGGACTGATTGGAGGATGATGTCATCAGAATAGTCAATTTTCCATTTTCCATATGTGCTCTAGTGGTGAGTGGGCTATCACTAGGGGCGTTCAAATCATTACAGACATCAGGGAGGTAAAATTTTGATTCCTGATATCAAGCATTCGGATCACAGTAAATGTGGATTGACAAAAAGGATAAATGTTGACCATGTTTGAAGAAAAACAACCTTATTGAGTTAGCCTAATATGGGGATAAAAATGAGGGTTGACCACTGTCCTTGTCCAAAACGCATGGCCTAACTCAAAATGTCATCCTTTTCTTTTTCTGAATGTTAGCATGAGATTGTAGGTGAGACATTGGCCGAGAATCCATACTATTTGTGGGTTCCTTCAAAAACAAAATAGTATGGTGGTCTGAATAAGGGGAACATAGAGTGTTGGTCGGTGGAGTGATGGGTTGTTAGAATAGATTCCAACACTCTATAAATTATTACCCCCCCCCCCCCATGGAAGAAACACATTAGGTGGGAACATCAGTCTGATCAGAAATCAAACTTACTTCCATACATGACTTCTCGAGTGAAGAACAATAATTCCATATAGTTTTATACCAAACCAATGAGAAAAAATATCTGGGAATCACATAGTATCTGATGAAAATTAGAATCAATCAAAACACAGTTCATCAACACAACATGTTCAAAGAGCACAACCGGTAGGGAAAATCCGCTCAGGTGAGGAAAATATCACATCCCATAGTTATTATGGGGAATCATGATATTGTCCAGGAATATAGATTTTGTTTAAATCTATGCGTTAAGGACATAGTTACCAAGAATGGAAACACTCGGTGCAGTACATATCCCGACGTGAATGTGGAAAATAGAAGTCCACATCCACATGTGTTCCCGAATGAGTTCAGGACAATGGTCCAGAAAAGGGACATGATATGAGATTCCTGGGGCTGGACCAGAAGACGAGATGTTTGGGAATTCTTACATATCCCATTATGATAGGATTTAAGAAATAAATATCTCGGGAAGGTTTCACGATAGAGTACCATTTATGGGGACAATACGGTTCTGCGAGACTCACCCCAACACCAAAATAAGCAGCATTTGATAGATCATGTTTGTCCTTCATGATGGATGTGCGTGTATTTTTCTCTGAAAGAATAAACCTAGGACAGAGAATCCAGCCATCACCACAAGAGTCAAGCCTCATAAAAGCATTGGAAATTGGTATGGTGGGTAACTGATATTCAATATTATGACCCCTCTAGTGAGGACATCCCATTATGATGCCATTTTTCATCAGGCATCCATTATGATTTTGTCATAGTTTATGGTAATATAATAGGACCAACCACAACATATTAATGTCTGTATGTAAAGACAAATAAATTTAACATCACGTGAGCCAAGGAAGCACTGTTTAAAGTCATATGGTTTGGACATATACACCAGAATCCAGGTTTAGGGGGGGTGGATATGCACATGGCGTGATAAAGCATACCCGACGTAAATGGGGATGCGGTCCCCATCACACCACGCATGATTCCAAGAATGAATCCTCGGGCCAAATGGCCGTGATAGGATAGAAAATGTGGTGATAGACCCATGGATGAAGTCTAGGGGTGTTCCTACATATCCCATGATGATGGTAATCAAGCCATAGATAGTTATTAAAGGTGCAGTTTAATGCCATGCGGGAAAAGGGGTGGGATAAACTAGATCCTAGAAGTTATGTACGTGGTGAAGATATTGAAAACCAAAAGTAAATGAGAGAACAAGATCTACACCACACCATAGAATTCCTCAAAATTCATTACTCAAAGTGATTAACAGATTTGGTATTTAGTGGAACTTGATCTGGGCCTGAAGATGAGATTCTATGGCATTCCCACATAGCTCACAAGAATAGAAATCAATATGTACATAGTTCATAGATTTATTGTTATCACACCATGTTGAAGGGACATATAGGGAGATCAGAGATTAATGTCCTAGAACATGGACCAAAAAGAAGAAAAACTCATCAAAAAGAGTGCAAACCTCAACCCAATCCCTAATCCCACATAATCTACACTCATTGTGGGAAATGAGGGTGGAAAATTTCGTTGAAACACATGAAATGCATGACAAGGGGAATGTAGTGAGGAGCCCCAGATGATTTTTTGTCATGGCTCATCTTCCTAAGGAGCCAACGTGCACTGAGGGATAACATCAAGAGTGTTGAAATTCCACATAGAAATGATGCAGTGGAAAAGAATGTGAATCATGCAACCAATATTTAGGGATTGATGGGGGCTTGGCCTAATGATGGTGGATAAATGTTTACCTTGATTGAAACACATCATCCATATCATGTGACCAGAAATGGAAAAAATAAATGAGCATCGACCATTGACTATATTTGCAATGTGAGACATGAATCAAATTTTCGTTGGAGATCCTTGATGAAATTGGAAAACAATTTAGGAGAGTACATATTCCTTGAATCCAGGCCTTTAGGGGGGTCCTTTTTGATAAGAATGATGATGAATTAACAAATAAATGGGATCATGAATATTAAAAATGGGTGATAGCATGTCTAAGTAGAATCTAAAACTCTCAGTTCTGAACCAGAGTGCTCTGGGGTACACTAGTGAACTACTAAAGAGGTGGAAAGTACATAGTGTAGCTATTACAAACCAGACGTGAATGAGGACAAAATCCCATACCACACCACGCACCATACCCCTAGGTGGACTCAAGAAAGGTGGCCAAAGAGATGGGGAGGTTTCTAAGAAAACTGGCTGGACCCGAAGTCTAAATGTCTGGGTGGTCCTACATGTTACATGAGGATTGGAATCAAGACATATGTAGTTTTGAAAGGGTCATGTTGATTACCATCATGCCGTGGGGATGTACTGAGTAATTTGTATAATATGGTGAGTAACCTGGCGTGAATGATGGAATAACCCCACATACACCATAACATTCATAATTCCCAATAAAAATTTTGACTAGATGATCAGAATAAATAGGAGATGATCCTTTTCTGGACCTAAAGATAAATTGTCCTCGTTTTCCAAATTATTTCATGTAGATGTGAATAATTCTAGAGAGAGCTAGGACAAGGCCATGTAGTTTATCATCTTTTGTTGAGGATATAGTATATCATAGTTTGTGGTCATAGTGATCATATTGTAATTTCCATGTTTAATGTAATGTGCATGGGACAAATGAGGTTGAAAGGGAGAATAATTATTCCTACTATATTGGAGGCCACAAAATGGAAACAATGACAAATGATAACTCTTTATAGTGATCAAAACATAGTATCTATATTGTGTGACCAGAGATTTGGGAAAAACAATTGAGGGTCGATTTTTCTCCATTTTCACAACACATGACTATATCAATTGTTGTCCAGGATCCTCATAGACATTGTCCCAAAATGGTAGGGTATTCCTACGACCTAGAATCCATGTTGTTTGGTGGGTCCTATATTATGTGTATGATGATGAATAAAACAAATGATTCGACACATGGAGCATGGTGGGACGTATGTAGTTTAACGTATTTCTACAAGGTTGTTTGATGGCGGGGTGCCTCAAGGGGATGTATGCGGTGTGGAAACAGTATCCCATCCTGAATAAGGTCATTCAGTCCTTACCAAACCTTAAATCCTATGTGATAACTTAGATAGGCTTCTGAAAGGTTCGAGGGACCTAATACAAGAAGTCTCATCCAACCATTAATACAAGACGTATTATACAGGTATTACCTTAGAAATGTTCCTAAGCCCATGTGAGAAATGATCAGTGTTGTAAACAAAGAATATAATTGGAATCTCCCCAAAATATAAGGGTACAAAATTGTGGGAAGGGTATCAGGCATGGTTTAACCTGATTAGACCAACATTACAGTCCAAATAATGCCGATATATGAAAATGTAGAATGAAAAATTTAATCACTACACCATACATTTGAGACCTATTTTTGCGATGGTAACGATTGGGGATGGATGTAGAACGAGTTCAAAACACATCATCCATATCATGTAAAATAGAATGGGAATAAAAAATGAGTGTCAACCGCAAACTATATTTGTGACGTTGGATTTGAATCAATTATTCATTTGAGAACCTTTAGGATCATAACCCAATACAGCAAGAGAGCCCTTTGGTCGAGAATTAATTCCATTTAGGGGTTTTTTCGGATGTGAGAGATAGTGAAGACCCAAATATAGGGGATGCATGAATCATTGAGAATGCATGTTCGGTTTATCATAATGCATGTCAACAATGGGTGCAGATTTATCCAAAGAGATAAATGTATGGTGCGGTCGTGATGAACTTGATATGAATGAAAACAAAGGTATGCCTCACACCATGTGTTTTGACCCAAGGGGAGATCTTGAAGATTGGGTTGGGCCCATGTACGAAGTGTCTAGAAGTTCAATTTTTCCTCATGGGGATGGGAATGAAGCCACACATAGTTATGAAAGGGCCGTGCAGTTTAATGTCTTTTGGGGAGGACGTGGAGGGTAATAGAATAATGAGGTGGATCACATGATGTGATCATCAAAGCTATGCCATAAGTGGGGCCAATGAAGTATACAATACACTGTGTAAGGACCGCCAAGGTAACTACACCAATGGGGGTAGTCAAATGATATGTTTTTGGGGGACGGACTCTAATAAATAAAATTTTGAGCATTCCTATGTATCCCATGGGTTGGGAATCAATCCACAAGTAGTTCTTGACGATGTAGTTTAACATCTTGTGTGATGACATACTATTTAATGTCATGAAGGACAAGATAGTATAAGGGCATGTGGGACCAGAAATTTTAGGTTCATGTAGGACCAGAAGGTCATGTTGGACGGGGCACAGTTTAAGGTGATGTGGGACCCGCAACATAGGAAAAGTACTACTTATGTAATTAGGTGTTGGTGGGAGGAGTTATATGATTTCCATTCCTATTAACCAGGAAATAAACTTAATTTGGGAAAACCATATGAATTATGTAAGGCCCCTACCACTGGGCTCTAGTTTGGGTGGTATCCTACCAGGTATCATTGGTTTTGTCAAGGAAAACACCATGTCACCTTCGAAGAAGGAGGGGAGGTGATCTTTCTTGTTGAAACCTCTAGCTATCTTATTTTGATTCATTTCTAGATTGTGTATGGAAGAGAGCCTATTATTGTAGTGAACATCCAACTAATCCAAATGGATTTTAGATACCTTATTTGTTTGTTTTTTATCATAGATAGCTATGTGAAAATGATGGAATTTTAATATCAATGTGATAGGTAGCCTCATTTTCGTACAAAAGAGAATATTGAGTCAGTTGGGTGTATTTACAAGTCATCGTCCGATAATACCAAAGGGTGTTGGGGAGCTTGTCAGACCAACTCTTCATGTTATTACCTACCATCTTCTACAAGATGTTAGAAACCATTTTTACACCTCAATATATGAATTTTCAAGAACGTGATAGTGGGAGGTATGGATAGAAAGAATGTTGTAATTGGCGTATAATTTCTTCAAGTAGTCTACCAAGAAGATTTCGCCATTATCAGTGAGGATGGCGTGTGGGACTCAAAATAAGTAGATGATATTGGAGCTCAAAAATTCAATGATATAATAAGACTTGACCTCGTTGAGCGGAAATACATCTTTTGAAGTAGAAAATAAATTCGTATCAGTGAGGATGAACCTGCACTAGTGAGTTTTCGCTGGTGGATTTGGTCCCACAACATCGAGTCCCTATACTAAAAAGGGCCAAGAGAACATGGAAGTGTGTAGAGGCTCTGGTAGTCAATGAAAAAAATTATAATGGTTTTGGAACATATGACACTTCTTGGAAATCTTAATACTTTCATGGATCATGGGGGGCCAAATATAACTTAGTCTCTGGAGCAGTTGAGATAGTTTCATCTCAGTTTGATAATCCCTATATGAACTGTCATGAACCTCCTACATAACATTGGAAATCTCTTCTCCTTGAATACAATGATGGAGTAACCCATCAAAACCACATTTGTAGAGGATCTTCTTAAGACTGTGGCTGCTCTATAGGGTAAACATCAATTTTTTATGACATATTCACTCTCATTCGGCTCAATATACTGGGAGACTGTCGTGTTGGAGGTACTCGATAATGGGGATCCATGTGTCGGGTGTCACCCCCATAATTGTGAATGGGTGACCTAGTGGACCTGAAGTGGAGGCACCAGTGGTAAGGTGGCTTTCCTACGTGCCATCATCATCATCTTGAGTGACGGGGGTGATGAATATCCGGTGTGCCACGTAGATTATCAAGTCATCCTGTTCAGGCTCTACAACTGATGCAGCCAGGTTTGCCAGGTCATCAGCCCAACCATACTGGGATCATGGGACCTGAGTAACCTCTGGCCAGGACTCAAAACAGGCCACCTATCGGAGGGACTCTCCAACAGTGGTATGAGCTATGTATTCCAGATGACATGGACATCGTTGATCTACTTGATGACTAGTTCAGAGTCCCCTTTCACATGCATGTGGGAAACATCAATATCAAGGTCCAGCTCAAGGATAGTGATGAGAGCCAGATACTCTAACTCAATTTTTGGTCCTTCCATCTTATAACAGGAATAAATATGGCAGAATAGCTTGTGATGGCCTGATGAAGACAATTCACATGACCACTTTATTGAGTCTGGGGTCATTGAGTCTTCCTCTAGTTGAGATTCATGAAGCACCGTCAAAATGCATCTGGAAACATGAAATGGATTGATCAACTAAGATGATCAAATCATCCGAAAAATCATGTAATAGAGATTAGTTCATGGTAGCTAGATGGGAAGCAAGGAATTTCACCAATGCTTAGCCCTTAATAGTCTTCTATATGAATAAAATTATGTTGAACCCCTGAAAGAGTAATTCCCATCGAGCTAGACTACCTGTCATCATGGGATAGTTTAGGATGTAGTTCATTAGATCATATCGTGACGCAAGTAGTACCTTATTATGCTACATGTAATGTCGTAATTTCTGTACTTCAAATACCAGCATAAGGAAAATTTTTTCTATAGATAAATTATTGATCATTGTATCTAGGAGCATGTGGTTGAGATATTAGAGACTGATCTCAATTCACTCATTATTCTTTTCTGTGAGAAGGGCACCGATAGATCATTATAGGGCGATCACATAAAGGACCATTAATATTTTGAAATGATTGGCATCAAGACTAGAGGCTATAACATGTACTTATCGATTTCCTCAATGGTAGTCTTATATTCCATCTCCCATAGATAGATAGTGCCTTTATTCATGAGCGGAGAAAAGGGATTACACTTTCCAGCCATATTCGCAACAAATTGGCGTATATAGTTTAGGTGGCCTTGGAATCCTCAATGACCCCAACTGTTTCTCGGGGGATTCATCGGACGGATTCCATTAATCTTATCTAAATGAATCTCAATGGTTATATATCTTACGAATATGCTGAGGAACTTCCCATGGGTTACATCGAAGGAACACATTAATGGATTAATCATCAGATGATGAAAACCAGGGAAGATGAATACTTCCTCAAGGCCATTGAGATGGTCCTAACACTGGTGTGATTTGACCACCAGATCATCCATGTAACACTTCAACAATGTACCATGGATTGGCTTAAATATGAAACGATTGGCATGATGATTGGTGGAACCTATATTATTTAGACCAAATTCCATGACCTGGTAGCACATGAAACTGTTTGGAGAAATTACGGATATAGAAAATTCGTTCGGAAGGGCCATTTGATTTTTGATAAAACTAGAATATCAATCCATGAAGGTGATGTCCTAGAACCATGAGGTGGAATCAATCAACAGTTCTTTCATAGGAAGCGGAAAATCATCCTTCGAACAATTGAGGATCGGATCCAAGAAGTTTATACAGAATCTGATATGCCCATTATTTTTTGCTGACTGGAACGATGTTCACTAACAATATAGGGTACTAGACCTCCTTTAAGAACATGTATCTAATAATCTTATCGACATTGGCATCCGACTGGGGCACCGTGAGAAGGGTGAATCTTTATAGGAGGCTGTTTAAACCCATGATGATTTGCTAGAAGAATGAGGTGGTGTACAAAGACCTGATGCTCTCGTCCTGACATCTTGTTATGGCTTCAATAAAACACATCACGATGCTACATATGGATGACCACATACTGCTTTCGCACTTTGGTAGTCATAGATACACTGATTAATGTCCGTTTATGATCTATCTCTCTACCTATATTCACATGTACCAGTTCAACGACTAGGGCAGAGATTCCCTCCTCATAAATTGGAGGGTTATCTTCCAAATCATATTATTCTTTTATTGAGGATAGATCCAAGGTGGGGGAGATTCATTTGATTCAAAAGATATGAAAGGGTAAATGGTTCCATAGTGAGTGGTGACATACACCACATCGGGGGACATAGGTGTGGCTGAAACCATAGTAATGACAGTTGCCAACCCAATACCATATGGACTTTGGACCAAGGGGCCACATTTGATGATGTTAATGTAGTTGTGGCTTGTTAGCTTGATCCATTTTATCCCATCCCAGCGAAATAATAAATTGTGATGTATTTTCATTTCAATGGGGTAAACATCCCGATAACATATAGGAGTATGGGGTTCTAAGATTACATGGTCCTAATTGTTATAAGAATATGAGGTTACCTTCTGGCGTCTCCTAAGATTTGGAATGTTCTTTTCCATTGTTCTATAAATAATAAATAATTTTCTGAGATCTGTTGTTTAACCTCCAATCGGTGGATCTGAAAGATGTAGTCATCATCCAGGTCTATCCATGGGTCTGCAGTAGCTATAGCATGTTCAACATTACTACCATGAATCTACTTGACCTGGATCTTGTAATAGTCGACATCTAGTTAGATGGCTTCACAAGAGGAAAATGGGGACACATCACCTAGGAGTACATTGTTCGACCATTAATGGATTACTTGAGGCACTTTTGATATGATGAGTGGACCACATCATGAATGTAACGCCATGGCCAACCCTCAATGTGTTGTTCATGGTCTCATGTGAGACTTCCATAAACACGGTGTTGGTTGCCTGGCTACCAAACTGGATCTTTGGGTGGATCATCCACCCTGTGTCTTTTCCATCCTGTCATAACCATGAATTTTTATGTCATAGGGACTTAGATCATCTTTGCACAACCCCAATTATTTCATTGTCTAGGTCACGATTAGGTTGATCCGAGAACCTATGTTAACAAGACAATGACGAAATTCCACGACATCGAAGTGGTCGGTGATGTGCAGTTGGCAGATGTGCCCATGTATAAGAGAGCTTTCATCTTTTCCATAGAAATAGATAATGGCCTGAAAATATCTACGCTCGAATTAATCATCATGGAACTCTTCCGCATATTTTACCTCTGTACCGAATAAGAGGGGGATTCATAAAGCCTATGTGAGGTATTCATACATATATGCTGACATGTGAAGGGACTTGATGAAATATAGCCTTTTAGGAATTCTGAAAATATGCCTAATGACATCATACTTCCTCACCAAGCATGAAATTCTTCTTACATGAGGTCATTCTATGGAAGGAGGAATGTTGGGTTATGTCGGCTGAACCTGCGGCTGACTGGTGCTAGAAAATTCACGTTGTTCACTAGTAAATGATTTTGGAGTGACTACTGGATGTGTGATAAATAGATGAGGTCGATCCGTATTAATTTTTGGATGATCACGATGCAGATGTGGAGGCTCTACCTAATCAAGTTAAAAATAGTGGCGAAGGTAGACCTAATGATACAAGATGATATGTTTGTGCGTGCTATGATTTGGTTGGGACTACTATATGGTTTCTGGGGCATGCATATCATGTATAGATGTATAGATCGAGGAATTAAAAATACCTATATAGACATGGATCTGTTGATGCTATCTATGGCTGGAGATGTTGGGAGGATCCATTTGGCGTTCCTCCTCATCAAGAATAATTTAGGGATTTACCAGCTTCACTGTATTAAGAAAAACACACCTTTGATCACCACATGAAGTATACTCCAATACTGGTCAGATTATGAGGGTGACCATCATCTCTGGGGGCATGAAGATGCCTATAGTATGGGATTCCAATGAAATCGGTAGCGGAAATTGATTTCCATTGTGTCAATGATGTTTGATATTATGAGAAGAGGGGGACTGAGACATTGACACCGAAGTACTACATGTGGGCAATGCAGTGGCTTATGATGGTTCAGGTCGATTTAGATGTATGCAGATAATTCTAGGGCCACATGCTACTATATTTCACGCCATCTAGTCATAATATTTCTAGACCCACAGTTTGGAACCTGGTTCCACTCACCCTCGATGTCATTACTGCTGCCTAGCTTCACGGTTAGACATGCTACCTTGTCTGGGGCCGGGCCTAACCACACTATGTTGTTAACGACCTAGACGTGAAGCCAATCTTTAAACACATATAACTATTTGAGGGTATTCCCCAAAGTCATGTGATAGGGGTAGTAGATTGTACGATCAGTGAGATATGCCTGTTTCATCCTTCTAGCATTATGGAAACTGTAGAAGTACATTCTACAAGGAACTTAAGAAATAACGAGGGACCTGATCCGGGTTGAATGAGTAGGTCAGGTTTCTCCAATAAAAAAATGGGTGTTTGGGATCTTATACCTCATTAGGGGTTGGGGGTGATTTTTGAGGAGTTGGAGCCTGGTTATCTTGCCTAGGTGGTGGTAGTGCATTACGTGGGGCACCGTCCAGTTTTGGGGTGGTCGCTGGTGGGCTGAAGGCCGCACCCAAAGTGTATGGTCTCTATGAGGCTGTGGACGTGGCTCCACTGGTAGTATCTCTCTTTTACATACAAGGCCATATTTTAGGATTTCTTGGCAGGATCGAATTTGAATGCCCTTCTCGTGGGAACAACCAGAGGCAACTAATGTTCATACATACACTATTGAAATGCATCCTACAAACTCTTGGCCTTATCAGATTAATCTCAGAACCCCACCCCCCACCCCCCCCCCCCACCCTCGGGGGGGGGGGGGGGGGTTAATAAATGTAATTCGAGAGGGGGCAGTTCAGTTTATACATTCCCCATACACTTCATCATTACATTTTCCTGAGTCAACATCATATCTGGTGAATATGTGAGGCCTTTCCACTAGGTGACGAAGTCTACAAAACACTTGCCAAGACACTATTGTCACCTGAATAGGTCTGAAATACTCATCTTCTGAGTGGTATAAATGAACTAGAAAAGAATATTCTCTCAAAGTTCATCACTACTAGAGAAGGACACAATGGGTAGACGAATGTAACAGGTAAACGTGGGACATTCCAATGTATGTACGAAACACTGGAGTTTGGAGGCCTCATGCTACACTAGAGTTCCCAGAATTGGACCACACCTTGTGATTACATGATCCAGATTCTATTGTGGATATCCATTCCCAATAAAACTAGAAAATGTGGTTTTTCCAAAACTAGGGGCGCTAGCATATCATCCACCAATTATGGATAGGGTTTTCCATTAGGCGGAATCGCCACCTTCTGAGTTTCCAATGCTTGAGGAGATAAATGAGGGCTTCAATAACATCATCTGCATATAGATTCATGGCTTGATGAGGATAAATTAACACTACTGTGTTGTAAGGTTTTTCAACACTATAATCATGCATAGAATCTAGTGGAGCGGGTGGTGGGATGACCTATAGAACGACCGGGGGAACCTGAGCTAGGTCCCGAGGATTGTCATGCTGCTCATGTGGATTTGGGGATACATATTGCACTCTCTTTACAAATGATTATGCTTCTACCCTATATTTATGTACAGGATGGTCAGGGTCAACCTATGGATAATCTTTGGGGGGAAGTTGTATTGTCCCCTACAGCCTCGACCGAGGATCACAATAGTTTGTTCTCCACTCAGTGACTCATTCAGCAAAAGGGTCATCAACCTTCTTCAGTTGCACTGTGAACTATTGATGCAACACAACCTTTTCTAGATCATATATCATCTTCTGCACTATTACATATGGATCAGAGGGTTTGAAGACCCTATGATTTTCATTCTCCTTATTTGGATTCTGATTGATGACTAACTATCTAGTGACCATGAGAAGACCCGGTAGGATTCTATTCTAATGAGTAACCATTCCTAGTGGATCCATTAGGTGTGGCACTCCCCTAAGGGATAGTTTCTCATAAAGGGGGTATATCTCTATCTATGTCTCCACCTATGATAGATCAACCATGTTAACCGTGACTCTACCTCGAGGCATGTCCTCGATATCCCCACGCAAGTCTAGATGTCTCCAGATATTATAAAAATGAAGGACAATATATTTCCCCCAACCATGGACATAAAAATAGGGGTAATCCTCCTTGATAATTATGTGGAGTATAATAAAACTCTAAACGCATCATTGCTGGATGGTCTGGTGGAGACCGGGCGACTTGGGGCACTGGGTGATTGAATGTGCAACCAAGTTGACTATACAACATTCCTAACCAATGTCTTCAAAATGAATCTGATTTTTATGCTATATATTCATTGATAACATATAAAGATGTTTTTCGCCCGTCAGTTATGTAGAAAACACAAATCCTCCTCCTGGGTAAGCAACTCTGGTGCACTGAAGTTCATAGTTCTGATTGGCCATATGATCTCTGGGAAATGATCTTCCACAAGGACATCCCAAAATCTCCATGTCTCGAACTCGAGGTATAGACCTTGATTTCCCGATCCATAAACTGATGTTGGATGAGTAATTGGTAACAGAACTAAATAATACCACTGAGATGGAAGACTGGTTGGTGGAGAGTATTGAGAACAGACGACCAAGCCGCCACATCCTAGGTTGTCCAGTGACAAATTCAACGACTAATCCACCACATCCGGGTATGATAGACTAGTGATCATTGTTTTTTGTATAGGTTATACCATTTATAAAAGAGTTTCATGTTGTTTTTCATACTATGTTGATCCCCAAAATAACATTCAATGGTCTTTGCTAGAGGTGGAGAATAAACATATAGATGATGGGGAGGACTTCATGGAAAACCCCTGGAATGGGACCAAATCATCATAATCATGGATATACCTACAGAGGGTGATGGGGATATAATGAACGGAGAATTTTGGAATCAATAGGATGATAATTCATGTTCCCGCATGACCCAAGACACAGATGAGAGGGGTGATGGTTCCATTTATGAATAACATTCTGCCTCAGAGTCTGAGAAGAAATTAAGTTTCATCGTGGTCAAAAACATCTCGAGGTCCTTATTATGACATCAGTGACCCACCCTTCTACCCTGGAATTTTTTCTTTGGACAATGAATGTTTTTACCATGATGGATCTTGGGCGAAATGTTACTGGGGTGGAGAGAACATATTCCTAGGTGAATTGTAGGACGAGGATCACTCGAAAAGATGTTGAAGGGACACAAGGAGGAACTTTATGTCCGCCAGTAGACGTTTGGAGAGAATATCCGTGAGAAGAGCAATAATGGTTTGGAAATCAATAGGAGATGAACGGAATATGGGTAGGGCCTCCATTATTGTTTCCATTGGCAGTGACCATGCGAGGAAGGTCCTCGTAATGGTCGAGAAGAAGACGGGTAGGGACTCCGTCATTGGTGCCCTAGAAGCAAGATAAACCTCAGCCTATCTATTTAATGGAATGATGAGAAACTTGTTCGGTTCTATGATGACATCGTTAGGATCCCCTTGTGGACAATACACCAGACATGGATCATCCTCACTGTGACCCGTGACAAGAGGTATGACCCCATACATGAGGCCATGAGTGAAGAAGAGGCTACAATTGAGGAGGTTCTTACCTTTAATTGACAGTGGCATGGGGAGGAACTCCACACCGAGCTTGGGAGTTAGACAGTCTTGTTTTCTTATTGATCGTGGTATAGGTCGGTCCTCCGTAACAGATGTTGATATCGTGGGTTGGCCCGAGATGGATGATGCATGCGGCCGTGACCAAGAGATTCGACACAACCTACTCATGTGGTGGATGGGGTCTCGATCCAGGATAAGAATATGAGTTTCCCTACTCGGCATAAATAGGGGGTTGATGGTATGTGTCAGTGGTGGCATGATCCTCAGTAGCCATTGATGTTGATGTCCCTTGGTGAGAATCCTCTTTTTCCTGTGCCCGACGCTGCTGTCAGGTTAACCGAACAGGGGTTAGTGGTGCAGCGGGATAAGTCACCTTCGTCTCAACCAGTGGGGTCGAGCGGGGGTTCTGATGCGGCCTGGTGCGATCCCTCCATAGTATTCCTCAGGACTTGTCTGCCGCAGTGTTATCCTGGATGTCCCCTAGCTCTTCGTTATAGGGGAGGTAGTTGTCAAAATGTATTGGGGAAATTCTCCTGAAACGATTGTACATCAGAGTGGGGAGAAGAAGATCTTTGGGCGGCCCTAGGGGTGGGGGAGATATTGAGGCGTAGAATCCTCAAAATCATGTCAGGCCATATCTTGGGTTTTGATAAACCCTTTCTCCAATTATTGACGAATGAGGTCGTTAATAACCAATCTCTAAATAAATTCAGATTGGGAGATAGGGTGTGGAAACCCAACAGATGTGGATGTGTAAGAGTTAATAGGAGAGATGAGGCCTCCATAAATTTCTGCATTGACGTTTCCCCTGCAGCTGTGTAAGTGAGTGGGTGATGATTGGTTTCCGTTCTTGACTTCTCATGTCCTAGAAATCTTGGAAAATAAACCATTATTGCTCAAAGGAGGAAGGCGATGTCTATTGAACCAGATCCATTCCATGTTCCATGGTTGGTAAATAGGATCCATGCTTACAGTGTTGTAGACTGGGATGTCCAATGTTCAACTACTCCAATTTCTCATGAGTTTCATGTTAGCCACACTATTTGCATGGCGGGACCTGGTTCAATCTAACTTGATATGGTGACACTCAAGTCCAATTATGTCTTTAATGCTACTAATCTCAAAATTGAAGAGAATATATTCACATCGGGTTTATCCTTCCTATTTCTGATGCTTCCCCCGGGGCACACGCATACATTTGTTTCTAGGAGCGGAATGATGCGCTAGTCTATTTCCCTACATTCCCACTTTCTAAAGTCGAGAGGCATATGCATTTTGTTCAGGGAAGTCTTCTCCTTTGTTGAAATGGGATGTCGGGATGTCATCTCCTCCCTCTGTGGATTCTTACATAGAACTCTCCACCTAGTCTAGGTCTCCCTCACACACTTAAGATGTTGTTTGTGAAACTCTTCCCAGTACCATGTCTTCATGGATGCCAGTTAATTACACCACTTCTGTTAGAACATTCCAAGGGGTCCAGTCATGGAAGAAAACTTTGATTGTGGGATTTGTAATGTGGGACATTACTGGAGTGTATGGACACTAGAACATTGGTGTTTTTGGGTTTATTTACCTTATTATAGGGCTTCTCGAAGGTAAGGAAGCCCAAGGAATCCCACATCGAGTGTAGTAAATTATATTCCGTAGTCATGGATATGTGGTTTTCCTCATCTTCCCATGATTAAAATGAGGTATTCCGCAAGAATAACATCCAATAGAGATAGATCAGACAGATCATGACACATATAAGAGTGGATCAGATGAATTCAATCTATTGGGGTGCATTGATGCTGAGGCTAATACATGGTTAGTTAGCCAATTACTTCTAGGCGCAGGGAGGGATTGGATTGCGTGACTTCACTAGAATATTGTGTCACGAGAATGAATCATGATGGATATTGATGATTGAGGATGGATGATTAATTAAATGAAACCATAATAAGGATGATAATAATATTGGGCTTGAGTCTCGGAGAGATTTCATCCATATCCATGTGGAAAGGAATCAAAGTCCACATAGTTCAGGATGGGACATGGGATCATGGTGTGCACAAAGGACAACGAAATGATGACTTGATGAGGCTCAGAAGTGGTTAGCGGCCCAAGGGTAGGTCTGACACCATAGGGGACAACCAGATATATGGGTCCCAATAAAGGGGACAACAACATATTACCATTGGATGGGGACACAATGGATTACCATTGTATGGGGTCACAAAGGCTTTCCACTGGATGGGTTCACAATGGCTTACTGTTGGATGGGATTACAATGACTACCCGTTGGATGGGGTCACAAGGGCTTAGTGCTGGATAGGATTAAAAGGGCTTACCACTAGATGGGGTCACAATGACTTACTACTGTATTGGGTCACATCAGCTTACGACTTGATGGGTTCACAATAGCTAACCAATGGATGGGGTCACACATGCTTACCAATTTATGGGGTCACAATGGATTACCGCTCGATGGGGTCAAAACAGCTTACCGATGAATGGGGTAACAACGGCTTACTGATGGATGGGGTCACAACGACTTTCCAGTTGATAGTGTCGGACATCGAGGAGGCTTCTTACGTACTCATTCTAGGAGACAAGGATCAAACCATATTAGTTCATAATGTTTATAGTTTAACGTCATGTGGGACACATAAGGGGGTATATAGTTTAACATCACGTGGGACAAAGGTGAACAGACATAGGGGTCAGGACATGTAGTTGTTGGGAGTGTAACTCAGGGAGGCTTCCTACGTACCATGTATCGGGGACACAGATAAAAGACCATGAAGTGCAATAAGAATGGGATACATCGTAACGTCAAAAGGGATGAATGTGAACGAATGTGATGTGGTCAGAGAAAATTGATATTGGAATTTAACCCATGGGTGGATTTTGATGTACCTTTCCCATGAGAAAAGTAGCAGTGTCCATGGAGGTCTGCGATTTTGGTCTTACACTCTAGGTGGCCCAGAAAGGTTACCATTGTCAATGCTTACTCTAAGATCATGTAATTCATGCTTTGTGTGAGAAACAAGAGGTGGGAAATAACTAACAATCGAATCACGAATGGTGCATCTGCATAAAGTGGAGGGGGAATATGCATGGTTAGAATCTCCAAGAGAAAATATGGGATTACAAGTGGCTAGAGGAACATACAGATGGAAATTTGGACAAACATCAAGGTGGAGTCCTGACGGTGCCAAATCCTTGAGGGATTTGGAATGTAAGAGAGGAGGGTTTTGGTTCCCAACCCCCCCCCCCTTGATATTTGGAACCAAAGAAGAGAGATAGAGAGGGCATGCTACCATCCATATGAAATGCTAGGGACATTCACCAAGATGGTTTCCCTTCCCCACAGACAAATGACACTCCGATATATAGGATCTCATAACATGTGGTGAATATCTCACTCTCGTGGAGATGAGCGATCATGGAGAATGTCTGAGATGTGGAACCTTCTCTTGATGCATGGTGTGAGGATACAGTCTAACAGAATGTGCTCAAGATTATGGTGTTTAGAAGTTTAAAATCATGTTTCTCGGACGAGTTGGGTTCACACCGTTTCCCCTAGGACTTACATGGATAGTACCTCCCACCCCATGGGGAATGGAAGGAATCATCAATTTCGTGGCGAGGGCGTGTCGTGGAGTGATCAACTAAGGGTTCCACGTTAGCATGAATATGTGAAAAAGAAATACCAGTTAGTGTTCCTAAGATAATAATAATGAGGATAAGAAACACAATATGAAACACCCCAAGGGACTTTGAAATTGATTCGTACAATGCTGGTGGGTCGTACATGATAAGTTTTTGCGGAGAAAATAGGTTCACAAGGAAATTGATTTTTATGCTATGGTGATCCACATAGGGGAGGGACATTGTGAAGGGATATGATTTGTGATGTGGAGTGGCCTAGATTGGGAATATGATGGAGGTTTATATGGAGGGTGATTCACAGGTAAGACTATATTTAACAGAGTTACGATACTCAAACAAGGATACCTTTCCAGGAATTGCACATCAAGGAAATTTTCTTCGCGAAGATAAGTGACCTTACTTAACATGTGGATCACATGTTCATGGTGTGTATGTCACGAAGCATGAGTTCCCTAAAAATAACAAAGTCCCATTATAGATCTCCCTCATTTGAGAATGCTTGTGGGATCCATGAATGGCATCCATGCTTGAAGAGGTGTTGTGTTTAATCCAATGGGAGGATAATTTGTAATGCTCATGTACATTGAAGAGCTCTTCTGTTGTAGAGAAGGATGTGATCATGATTTGAGAGATGATAAGGGAAAAGTTTTGAGGGTCTGTTGTTTGGGATAGAGGGGATAATGGTATTTATTGGCCAGAGACGGTGCGAAGAAGTGATTGCTCTGTGCAAAGCCACATTGTTCTTTTCCGTAACCGCGGATCCTCCATCCTCATCACTCCACGGCGGCTTCGAAAATGTATCTGGGATCGCATAGGCTCCCGCAACTTCTCAATGGGTCAGATTTTTAAACATCAGTTGTATCTTGGAGAATCCCACCTCTTTACTCCTCGGTGGATGCAGAGGAACTTTGGCTTCACACGAGCGACCTTGTTGTGGGGATCTGTGAATGGCATGGTAATTAGGGGATCCACGAATCGGCTACGTTGGGCAGCCCTGTTGGACTCTGATTTCACTTTGCATCCATTTCATCCACACATAATTTTCCATCACCAATATCCATGTACAATTAAATACACAATTGATTGAAAATAATATCAATAAAAAATTAGCCACATTTTAGGATTATTATAATAGTAAATCACCCTATAAAACATGTCATTTTAAACATACTTTAAACTATTTTCCTATTCAAATATAATCATTGTTCACCCTCCCCAGGGGTAAACATAAACCAGTTAGAAATAAATTTGTAATAAAACCTCTAAAAATAATAATTCCATTTATTTATTCAATTATAATGGGTGAATTCAATGATGACTCTATATCAATATTTCATAAACTAGAAAATTATCAAACCATAGTGTTATGATTTATACCACCTACCCTTAACTGATGATACATCAATTATTCAAATGGAAAATTCCACAAGGAATGAGTATTGGATTATTTCAAAGAATTTACTAAATCATAACTAATCAAGATCAAAACTAAAAATGAATTTGGTCAAAGTATATCATCTAAATAGATTCGATAATAATTAAGAGATGGAGGAAACGTAACCAAAAAGGCTGAACATGTATTTCTCACAAATTTAGGATGTCATATTGGAAAATTTGGACCCCAAAATATATTGAATAATTACCTAGGGTAGAAAAGAGACGTTCTAAAGTGGATTAGAATGAAAAAAAACTGCAAAACTTGTTTAAAATAGAAGGTTATGCATTTATATGTTTAGTAATCATATTACAAAAATTTTAAATGTTTTTAATGGAGTAAAAAAAACCAATCACCTCAAATTTATTTTATTAATATCCAGAACAATTACATATTCTGTAATCCCTTTAAATTAATTATAAATGATCACAATTGATTTTTCATCACATTTTCCATTTAACTATCCAAGCCCCTTTTTAATCTTCTCAACATACCTAGAACTTTTGAAGAACTTAATTTTTTTATACTCGGACTCCATTAACTCAGAAAATCATATATCCTGAAACATTAGGAAATTTAATTCAACAAATATTGTCTATCTCAAAACATGAGTCAACCACCAAATCACAAATGAAAATAAATCAACATTGATATGTATATAGAAAAAGATGATATATTACGTCTTCCATGATTGGAAGACCTAAAAACAAATGCTTAGTAAAATGATCATAGATATTAGTTATGGAATGTAAAATTATAATAAATTAAGGAGTAATGAATTTTTATAACCAGTCTTGCCTTATTTCTACCAAGCCTATATTATCCATGTATATTCTCATTAAAATACATAGAAAAGTATTCAAATTAACAAGCCACATATACATTGATACATGGAATCCATTATTTAATTTTCACTGATCCTATAATTCTTAGATTATTTTCAAATACCTATTATAAGTTGGAATTCTTATTATATGAATAATGTATCACTGACCATAGTGAATATAAAACCATCACCATTGTTTTTTCCTTCATACAATTTATTTGTCTCCGGAACATTCCTTGTCCACACCTATTGTAGAACATGTTAATATCTCACCCATTTTTTTCATCTCTATCATTGACTAAACCCAAATAAATATTTCTCACAATATCTCAAATAGACCTGTGTAACCTTTTATAGAAATAAATTCAATAACATTTAACCATATTTTGTATAAAATTGATTTTTGTAATATCTTTAGAAGGATTTAGCATGATTACGATAGATTCACATTGAGTTTTTTCTTTATGGAAGTTTATATATATGTTAACTAACTATTTGCAACATAAAACATGTTCTTATGAAATAATGGATTTACATCCTACTATTACTCATATGATACCCATTTTTTGTGATATTTTATATATTATTATGGCATTGAATACTAATTTTTGATGAATATACTTAAAAGTGGAAGTATCTACAATTCACGAGTTTTATCATTGATGATCCTTTTAATTACATCATAAAATTAATGTTTACAAGGTAGTGTGTGTTTAGGAATTACTCAATTCTAAATTTTATTGATCAATATTAATTGGTAAGACTCGTAATCCATCATCCCTATTATGATCATAGTGTTGATGTGTATAGGGTAATGTGTGTTTTAAAATAACTCAATTCTATAGTACATTGATTGATGGATGCTTGGTACAAACATTCTTCAGCAAACAAGCCTAAAGCCACTCATATATTCTAGCAAGTAATATTTCATACATCTCCTTCACATTCATCAAACACTTAATGGAATATAATTAAGTATACATAAATATAGATTACCATTGGAATAGTTCTTTCTTTATAGCTAAACTTGTTCCAATATATTTGAGTCTTACCTTTATTTATACTTTTTTTCCAAAACTATGTTCACAAGTATGTCGACAGTACCTAAGGCTTTTAACATCAAAGAGTCTGAAAGCATAATTGTTATATCTTTTGAAATTATTTATATATTCATGAAAAATTATTTTCATGCCACAACTGGGTATATTGGTCTTACTTTATATATTCATCACACATTTCCCATGATTCATGTTTCACATGACTAGGGTATTTGACACCAAAAACAACGATTATTCCAAAACTGGAATAATGACTCCTTATGTCCAATGAACACATGAGATTAATGTTTTCACGATACTCCAAAGTTCAAAAGGAATCAATTAACATTTCATTATAGATGTTCTCACCACATATTGTAGGAAAAACATTTTCTTAGCAACATGGATATAACACCTGATATCAAGAAATGGTTCTTTATATAGATGGTTACTGCATATAAGTTCCCATATGTGACAAGTACATTGTATTTTATACCCATTAATTAATAGGAAAACATTACATTTATTTGATGAAAATTATTTAACATGGGGAGACAACTTGCTTCTTAAATTCAGTTCATTGCATTTAAACATCCATATATATATATATATATCATTATATGGGAAGATAATAACCTACTTTTTAATACATTTTTACGGTTGTCTTGAAGGTTCCCTTATAATAACTATTTAAATTTTTTCACATTTTCTTTCAACTTATTCCCCATAAGACATAAATATTAATATTTCATTAATTTTGTTATTGATTGGAGAACATTACTCAATAAGTAATGAATCATTTTCTCCATACTATTTAGTTTGTAATATTTAAAAAAATATACTAAATGGGAGAAAATTATTTGGGAAGTGGATCCATGAAATAATCATGATCCATCCCTCAATTTATATATATCACATGTAATCATAATATATTCATATCATCAATTTTATTTATCCATGCAATCTTCTTTGTGATGAGACAACTTGTGAAGTCATATATGTCTTGATGTTGTGTCCATAACTCATACCAGACCTTGATGATACCATTATGATAGAACCGTCATATGAGTCATTCATGAGTCTCTTGGTTGAATTTTTATACAATTACATCTTTTGGTGTCTTAATATGTATTGGTAACACTATCACCATGAATTTTAGAAGTCCAGTACTTTAGGTAAGCACATGTACTATTCATTGGAAACTCGTGCTATTTTCGACCTTATTGTGGCCCAATATTGTCCAAGTGTAATTTTGGTATTTACTTCCATTTTTTACCTATATATAATCTATAAAATTGTATTAATATCTTGGTTACTCACAGAAAGTTTCATTTTATTAATTTTAAATTTCTCCAAATATGTTCTCAAATTTTAGGAACCCTCTATTCTGGAATAAGAATACTTTTCCACTTGAGTATTCTAGAGAAAGGATACATGAACCTCTCTTCATAGCCTACGAGCTATGGTTACATCACTACATGGAGAGTTCAAGTTTGGTGTCCAACTAGCCGTTATCATTAACCCGGAGATCCTTAGTATATATAGTGGATTCTGATACCCAACAAAACATTAAATTCCATCACTCAAGAATTTTCATTTAACATCAAAACATACAAGATATGTATAATTATTTTCAAGAAACACTAGTAGATTGGACCAAACACACTCATAAGATCTCCCTGGTAGTAATATATAAGCACAACTATGGATGACGATCACACCGAACTCCTGGTTTTGCAAAAACATGATTAATGGAAGTACTGTAATGAAATAATATTTACTTTTTGGTATTTGATAATTTAATATGGTAAAATGAAATAATTTTCCATTTAAATGACGGTTCAATGCGATCATGCACACAACATAACAATAATTATATATAGAAAAAATTCCACACACAATTTCATTTATTCGTTTTTGGATTTTTTTTATTATAATAAGTGTTCACGTATAATAAATATAAATTTCAAAAAATAATAAACTAGACAGATGAGAAAATAAATAAATAATTACATGATCATGAGATGTTAACTATGATTTAATCCCTCAAGGGATTAATGAATTTACTGACCCCTAGGGGAATTCTATAAGATAATAACTTAATTGAATTATAGCACATGAAACTCCCATACATTCATCTTGTGTGGTATACACTGGCTCTCAACATGAAACACACCACCCATGCTACTCTAATCATTACAATGTATACTCACACACAGGTGAGGGAAACATGGGGTTAAATATTAAATTTTCTCTAAAAAATGATTACATGCAGGCCCTTATACAAATTAAAGATGGAGGGATGATGCGTATATCATATAAATAAAATAAATATTACATTTTATAATAAATAAATGCAATAATTAAATTAAACAAATAATAAACTAAACATGCATAGGTCGATCTCAACACATGACCAGTCAACATGATATTATATTTCAAAAGGTAAATTAAATTTTCAAAATTTCATCTCGGGGGGGGGGGGGTGAGGCATTAACATGCATTAAAATAATTTTATTTAATTATAAATACATCCCAACACACCAAAAATAATTTTTTTAAATCCTCTACAATCAATTTTATTTTGTGAATTTTAAAAAAAAATATTGTCTATTTGGACCTAAAAAAGATCCCCAAAAATTAATTTTGTACTAGTAATGGGTTGAATGGGTCTGGAATGTTAGATCCAAACTAAATTGTTCTATCCTGAGATGGGGTAGTGATTTAAAGAAATAAATAATATATATATATATATATATTCATTGTAGGAATCTAAAAAAGCATTGTGAATTTTTTTTAAAATTATAAAAATGATTTTATGATAATATTTGAATAATCTTCAATTAAATTCATTGTACATTAAATTATACATGATTCAATTTGAACGATTAAACTAGTTTTCATGGGAATCATTAACCTTTAAATTATTGAATCTTCCATGAGAAGCATCTACCTACATTCATGGGAACAATTAAAATTTTAGTTAAAGAAGCTTTCAAGGAATGATTGTATTCCCAAAGGTATATCTCAACCAGATTCCAATATATATGAATAATGTGAAAAGTAATTACATCAGGCACCAACTAAAAACATCCACATAGGTAGACATTAAAATGATGAAAAAATTAAAACAATAATTTTCATAGGTCCTTTTACACACAACACATTTATTTTTGATCTTCCATACCATGGAAATACAAACTCGTATTGACATTTTGTTCATTGTGATGGGAACATATCAAAACCCACCGTCCAAATCATTGAAAATATAATTGAAATTTCAAATAATTTGATTTAAATAATTGAATTTTAACACTGTTTCTAATTAAATAAATAATTTATTAAAAGGAAGAATGAAAGAGATTAAATTTAAAATTATGTGTTTGGATCCATGTTAAAAACACAGAATCCAGAAATCACATTTCCTAGATTTCTAAAATGATAATATGTAATTCAATTTAAGAAAAAAATTAAAATCAAACGGAAAATTAAATTATACCTATATTGACTATAGTTTTTGGTTTGATTCGTTATCCATTGTTGTGTCATGGCTATAAGATAACAATATAGACGTCCAATAGATCATCCACACATGATCCATAGTTCTAGGATCCTATATCTATGTTTCACATTTGATAGATCAATAAATAAATGATCTTTTCAACATCCCTTTGATATCATGAAGAATGTAGACTCGATCAAGAAAACCCGACAATGTTATTCCCTCAAAATATCTTTGTAAAAACATCATATTAGTGTAGAGGAGTGCTAAACTCACTAAATTCGTGAAAATTTTGCTGAATTGAATTCAAGTGGTTAAAATGTTCTTTTATAATAAGGTTACTATTTCATAAATTTCACTTTTTTCCCTTGAATGACCTTCATTTTAGAACATTTTGAACATGTATTTCATAATCATATTCTCATTACTATCAAAAATATTTAATCACTCAATTGTAACATTATAAAATTTTATTTGAGAAAATATTATCCATTAACTTGTCCTATAAGCTCTCTAAGAAATTAAATGAACCTTAAACATCCTATGTTGGTTTTAAAAATCATATTTTTCTCATATTAACATATTAAGAAAAAAACATGTGAACAATTTGATATATAAATTTAATAATAATTATTCTAATCTTTAATAATATTATTGAATTTGTTTTAATTTTTAATATTCAATTGCATACATTTACCCCACACCGCATGTGGTACCCCTTCATCATAAACCCTTATTCATTAGAATTTGTGGAACTCATGGTTAGACTTAATGTTTTACCCTCTATGTCTATATCTCAATATCATTGAGTATAATACACAGACCATGTTCTGATTTGAGCAAACAATCATTGCCCATAAGGAGAGAAGGAATTTCATATCTATGAATTCATCCGATGAACCCTATCTGTGCAATATAGTATTTTGTCTCATTATATCCCATAATTCGAGATGCAGACTTGTTTCATCATCTTTTTTTGCTAAATATATTTCACGACACTATTGGATAGACTTACCTTCTTGTATAATGAAAATTTATTTATGAATTTAATACCATCCTAGTCAACATGGGCCCACTAGATATCTCTTCCAAAAATCATTATTGAAAATTTTTCTCTTGATCATTCAACCATGGTCATTCCATGAATAATTCACCCAACACAAACTACCTCAACAAGATTTCATAATCATGGTTTTCACCTTTCAGAAAATTATGTGACCAAATGGTACACACTGATTATGATCGCATGTAGAGAGAACGATACAAAAGTCCATACAAAGTAAAAAACAATGACATGTAAAATATGTGGTGTTTCTAGAGGTAGGTCTATCATCATGATCTCACTACTAGAGATCACCAAGAGTGAATTTCATAATAATAATTCTCAATTGTTATGATTCCACAACAACTATTAGTAAGACTTCAAATCTTTCATGTCAGAATGATGTATCTACACTATAAGACATATATTAAATACTACTATCATAGTATATTTATGATCTAATTACAGCTACAAGATAATATGAACATCTAATATGACATGTAATCTAAGGAAAATATATTGTAAATAGTGGATGATGAAATATATATACTATTATGGTAAGAACAGACTCATTTATATATTAATCTATATGCATGTAATGGAAATAAAATGTCTTCTTCATGTTGGGTCTACGGATTAAACTATTACAAATTAATTTGGAGGCATGTACCAAAGAACGTATAATTTCAGACTAGTTTCGACTGGAATCTGACAACCAATACCGAACAGGCTGGAACATTTATTATTGTTGATGGATTACATACCTTGGAAGATAGAATAAACAATCATATGTTTTTATTTTGATAACTAAAAAATGGTTGTAAAGGATTGATTCCAAAGGAATCAATGTCAAAAACAAAAATAAATAAATAAATCCAATAGTAATTAGATATTCAGATGGGGTGGGTGTTTGTAAAATCTATGAAAATTTAATAATCAGGTGAAAACATCAAATGGTTGGCGGTGCCACCATGAAAACATTATTACCCTGTAACATATTCACACATGGGCATCCACTATCAAGTCATGTCCCTCGAACATCCCCTCTCTTAGCTTCCCGGATAATCCATCACAACATTCCAGGTCCCTCAATTTCTACAGCTCATAGAAACCCTCGTACTGGATCTCCTTCAATGTTCCATGCCATCCACCATAACTAAATGATACACACCAGACCAAATGTTTTTATTGACTCCCTTCCACCATGATCATGAATTAAACAAAACACACCACTGTATTACTTGTTTACCAGTAGGATAAAGGTGCCTATGAAGTACATTCCACAACCATCTGTGATGAGATTCTCTGTGTCCTAGTGCACTAGGATCTAAATATGATTACCATCACCATGGAAAACACACATCGTATTCTATTTTATCTATCCCATGAAGTACATCCACAAGTCACAATCTCCAAGATATATCCATCCTCTTTCGAATCGACACTGGCATACAAGATTTTGACCATCATCCCACACCACATTGACAGAAAATGTCTCCCCAGCGTTGCACTCTTCTGAAAAACCATGATCCACTCCATTTCCTCCCCTGGATCATGGTTGGACTCCTATCATAGAATGATCTAGTAGATGGACTCTACTATAGTCGTATGTGGTTACCCTGGTTCATCCGACCCATGAATTGTGGTTTTCATATCTAAACAAGGCAACCCATTGGTAGAACCGGACTAGACAAACCAAAAACAGGTCTCTCTAACTGAAAAATTCCATGTTAGGGTTTTTTCTAACCTGTGAAGTCCCTAGGCAGGATCTTCACGACCTATAATGGGACTCCCCGACCTTATAATTTCTGACATAGTGTATTTATAATCATAAAATGCCTTGGGTGGGTTCTACCCTACCCATAACGGGCATGTGTGTGTTTTCATCGACCCACAATGGGCTTCAATGATCATTTTGGGCCCAATAAAAATTTAATTCAATCTAAATTAATTTATAAAAACCAATTTAATTTTACTAAAAATTTAAATTATTTAAAATATTACATTATTGTTTTAGAATAATTAGTGTTTTATTATTTAAAATAACTATTATAACTTTGGGAATTAAATTAAATTATTTTATTAAATTAATTCATTGAGTTTTATATTTAATTAATTTACATAACAATGAAAGTAAAAGATTTTAATTTTATAACTCAATTAATGTATATTTAATATCTCTCAACATTAAATTTATTAAAATATAGTTTAATAATGCATTTACATTTCATACCCACTGATCTTGTGCAATTAACTGAACTCTTGTATATATGGTCAATTTTATTTTCAAATATTTTAAAACATGTGATATTTTTAATATTTATTTTCTTTCATAATATTTTCATTTTAAATTTTTAATTAAATATTTATAAATGGAATGCTCATCCAATTTATTTGTTGTATTTGTTCTCTAGATACACAATACCTTATCATTGAGAATTCCTGTACATTTTATGATGATGTTGTAATATGAGGACCCCAAAATGTCAAGGTGATATCAAGATGATATGTGGACACTTCCAAGATGAGGTGCTACCATAAATAAGACACAGACACATGAAACCATAGATGAGCTACAACATGGGTCATGACATGACTCATGTATAAATTCCCTTGGTTATTTTTGATCTATTATGTTTTAATGAAAAAACAATATTATATTCTTATGGAAATTCAGGTAATAATTTTCTTTATTCACCATTAATGATTTTATGTATGAAAATATTTAATTCAATATCACAAAAAATAATTGATAGAAAAAATTTATTTAGAAAGGATCAATGTTTTTTATTAATGTTTAGTTGATAACACAACAACTTAGTAAGCATATATTAATAGAAATGGATTTCATTCGTCTAAAAATATAAAACCCTCTAAAAAATATTAAGTTCTAAACAACTTAAATTATTTCAATTTGATCAAAAAGGGGAGTATTGGGTCTCGTCAGCCAAATATTAGGTTTCCGCTTACTACCAGGCAGTTTTTTTGTGAGTGATGGGTTGACATAACTATTTATGGATAAAAATAAGTAATAGAAAATAACTCACAGTATCAATAGAGGAAGTCATTGTGTAAATAATATTTATGAATATAAAACCAAATAAATCACTCAATAGATATAGGAGTCATGAGTTAATGGGGTTTTATAGACAACATTCAACCTTGAAATCTCTAGGTACATTTGTAGATATATCATAGACACTACGATAGTAGGTTTGATGATCATTTACAGTATAGTACTCAATCAATGAAGTATTTGGATTCTTACATATATGGATTATTGATTTCAATAATGTATTGGGAGGTATTTGATAATTTAATAAATCAATAATTTATAATTAGTTATCATGATAATAGTATTAATATTATAGTTGTTATTTATGAAGAAAATGGGAAGTAAAATCACATGTGTGCTTCAATATCTATTGGTAAAAGAAACTGTCCAAAATTTCATGATTTTCAAACATGTAGAACATATGCTTTTATATACACTATTATATCATAAATTCAAGGTTCTAGTTTCCATAATAGCTGTTAAGGCACTTCAGGAAGCAATTGTGTCAAAAAAATTCTGAGAGACTAATGTATAATTAATATGATGTTCATGTCATTATATATTCATCAATGTTTAAATTGAGTTATGAATACTAACTCTAGATAGTCTCTCCGATCTGATGGTGTTCTCTTCTTTGCGGATTGTTTTGTTATCCCAATTCATATTTTTGTGATTGGATATAATGTATGAATTAGACATTTAGTTTACCTCTTATTACACCGACTATTGGATAATGTAAGAACATATAAAACCTTTTGGATTCATCCAGCCTCTTCTGGTTCATGATTAGAAAACATATGAGGTGTTTATGGACATTTTTATTGGAATTCTATGGAATTTATAATCATATTATTGTATATTTTTTTGATTAATGGAATTAAAAAATATTCTAATTTCATTTAAATTAGGCACCACTAAAGATCAACTATGTAGGTTGTATGTTCTAGAGGTTATCGTGTTATATATAGGTACCTCTGCTATTATCTCAGATATAGAACATATGTTTACCTCTCAATTTTTGAATAGTATCCTTGAGGTGATGGGAACTGAGTTCTGTTTGAGTACATATTTTCATCCACTAATGGATGGTAAAACAAATAGTTCTATTCAAATTCTATAGGATATTCATCGAGCTTGCATCTTGGATTTTCATGGATCATGGAATTTCCATATGGGACTGGATGAGTTTTCTTATAACAATAGTTATGAGTCATATATTATAATGGTTAACTTTGAGGGTTTATATGGACACCAATGTAGATCAATGGTTCTTTGGAAAGATGAGGGCATGACTTCCACTATGGGACTGAGCCTCATTCTGGAAACATCAAAGAGGAACATGGATATGTATTGGTGTTTTGTTACATCTCAGAGTTGAAGGATGACATATATAGATGTTCAATTTCATCCATTGGAGCTTTACATTGTTGAATGTGTTTTAATAAATGTTCTACTCGATTTGATCACATTCAACATGGAAATCATGGGAATGTGGTGCTGAGATATGTTGGACTATTTGAGGGAATTGAGCATCTTGGGATTTTTTCATATCAGTTGTCATTTCCAGATCATTTGATTGGTATATTTGATTTATTCCATATATGTCATCTTAAGAAATATCATCATTATACAACTATCATTCTTAGTTTGTAAGAGATTGATTTGAAGATGGATTCTTTAGTTCTGGAGCATCCAATGGAGATCATGGATTCATAGGTGTGTTCTTGTGTAGAATTTACACTCTATTGGTATCAGTGTTATGGAAACATATATCAATTTCTATTTGAGACATCATAGTGTAAACCTTTAATTAGGGAGTTTTGGCCTCACCTCTGTTTGGAGAACCCTTATTCAACATCAATTCATGGGTATATAATCTGGTATGTCATGTATATTGTAATATCCTAGATTATATAGGTTTGAACATTTTTTATGAGTGTTTTCTTCAGGTTCTATATTGAATAAGAATAAAATATTAGTTTTATCCATAGGTATGTGTTTGGTACTACCTATAGGATATATTAATTATGTAAATGTCTGGAATACGATGTAAGTCCTTTATTTGGAACATACAATAAAATGATTTAGGGAACACGAATATTGCATTCCATATATTATTTTATATATGTTAAATTTCTTTTATACCATAATACCCACATTTATTCCATAAAAACATCATTCAGGGTAAATTTTATAAAAGGTGATTTCTTACCGTACATGGATTATGGGGAGTTTACATCTTAAAAGAGTCCTCTACAACGTAAAAACATCATGCCTAATATTTTTTCGACATTTTATACCTAAACAATAATTTTTTCATTGTGAAACCTACTACCTATAACCCTAGCGGTTTTCTATGTTATTTTTTTTGTCTATTACTTTTTTAGATCACATCATTTGCCGCTCAATATCTATGGGGGTTTAATCACTTCTATTTTTTACATTACATTTATGTTTCTTTATATCCATTGGTGCGGGTAGCTGAATTGTGTTTCATTTTTTGGACTCATCAAACATGTGGTGAACAGTTTTTATTCTTTCTAGATCTGATTTTAACCTTTCTTTCAAAGTAAAACTCTCACATTGGATGTTCTGTGGACTTCATATATAAGATAAGGTATGTGTGATCTAGCTTCACTACTTACACAATTTTTATATGGAATTTAATTTTAATAAGTGGTAATTGATTCTCAAGACTCCATTTACTGTTATTCATTCATTTTGGTTTTGGTGGATCTCGTTGGAGGTGTATCAGGAACGAGTTGAGGTAGTTGGTTATATCATTATCCATTATTGTTTAATTTTTATTTTTATTGTATTATAAATTTATTTATAAATAAATTATCATGATTATTTTGTATGCATAAATGGATATGAGATAAAACAATTTTCTTGGATTTGGGTAATAGAAAATGGTTTCTATAAATGTATCGTGAAATATTTTTTCAAAGAAATTTTTATAGATGAAATGGTTTTTTTAAAATTATAGTGAAAATCCTAGTTTAAATATGATTTAACAAAACTAAACTAATAGAAATACTTAGGTATTCAGTTGGAAGATATACCAAAAGGTAATCATCCTTTTTTATTTTAGGGGGGTTCGCTGATGGAGTGTTCTTGTTCTCCATAGTCCTATTGTTCTCAAGATAAGAAATTGAAATTCAAGAAGTTTTACTCATATGTTTTTCATATTCATCATAGTCTTATGTTATTTGGACTCAAGTGATCCCTATTCATTTTTTATTGTATGAGTAGTCTACTAGACTAACCTATTTTGATCATTTTCCCATTTACCATTTGGTTTTTTCTTTTTATTGATATGGATTTTATATACATTCTTTGACTATTATAAATTTTTATTGAAGTTATTCTTTTAAAATCTATTTCCAATATAGTTTTAGAATTATGGAAAAAGAGAAATAATTACAATGATTTTGATAAAAACATATTTTTCATCTTTAATACCATGTTTTTATCTAAAATTGGCATATTTGTATTTTTATAGAGACATGTTATGGAACACTTAGATTGTATTTTTTATCTCACACCCTTCACACCCCTTCAAAAATGTGTTTAACTAGTTATTTTGTTTGGTAGGAAATGGAACACCACCACTATAAAGTGGATAGGTTTATATCAGTTGGATTTGGGTATCTAGTGGTAGGATTATGGGATGTTTTCTATATTATCTTATGGAGTATTCAATTTAATTTTTATATTTACTTCTTTGTTGGACATATAATTTTGGTTTATGTTTTCTACATTGATTTATATAACTTATACTAAATTATTTCAGTTCTGGTATATATTTCATTAGGTTTTCCTTCAATTGTGTATTTCTTATAGGTGTATATGTTATTTTTCATCTTGTTCAGGTTGGGAAAAATCATACGATCTGGTTGTAGTGGATTCCTAGGTGCTAGTCTCTTTCATGTGGTGATCGAGAATTTCAATTGGGAAATGTGGAAGATTAGGATGGTTGCCAGTATTTGAAGGTATTTCTGGTCAGTTCATTACAATATGTATGTATGTATGTATATATGCATATATGTATTCGTATATGGGTGTATGTATGAATGCATGTATGTATGTATGTATATATGTATGCATGTATGTATTTTTGGTTATATTCATGTATGTATGCATTTATATATGTATGAATGGATTTATGTATGGATACATGTAGGTGTGCATGGACGGAGGCATGATTGTATGCATGGATACATTAATAAACATTTACATATTCATGGATGAGTTCATGAATGTATGCATGTATGTATTCATGTTTGTGTGTATATATGTATGTGTGTGTATGTATGTGTCTATCTTTGTGTTTGTGTCAGTGTATGTATGTATGTTTGTGTGTGTGTGTCTCTGTATGTCTGTATGTCTATATTTATGTGTGTGTGTGTGGGTCTTTATGTATGATTCACATATGTATGTATGTTTGATTGTTTTTTATGTATATATTTATGTATGTATGTAGTGTGTGTGTGTGTCTTTGTATGTATATATGTTCCTATGCATGCATACATGGATGCATGTATGTATGTTTATTTGAATGAATGCATGACCTCTTGAATGTTTTATTTATTTTTTATTGTGGTTTAGTTTTTAGAAGTGTTTTCAAAAAGGTTTATTGGTTTTTAGGGTTAAAATTTTTAAATATATTCATTTTCGAATTCAACTATGATTTAACACTCTATATATACCTTCAAGAATATGTTGAATTTTTTTCCAGGAAATAGGTAAAGGCTATGGCACCATATACCTGGGTAGTTATTTTTGATTTCCATCATCTAGTTTTTTGGAATGGAGACATGGTCCCACAACTATTGTACCGTTTGGATTCCTTTTGGTATTTTGTATTTGCTGGGATGTGTGTATTAGTTGATTGGTCTTGGTCACATTTATCTTGGGTTTTTTGTTATGAAATGATATACCATGTATATGTGGACCCTATTCCATGTTTTCATTTTACGATTCATTTGGTTTATGGAATATATTTTTCATATACTATTTTCCCTGTATTTTTGTATGTTGCTGACTCTAATGAGGTTATCATGGCCATTCCATTTCATTGACGAGTCATGTTGGGTTACAATGGGTGAAATTACTCCCATGAGATGGTTATTCCTTTTGATATTCACCAACCCATGGAAATTGATAATGTGATTCCAGAATTGAGGAAGGTTGGTTTGGTAACATGATGGGTTGACCCAGCATGATTAGTTGCAAAATGGTATTAGGGTTGGTTTTTTTTTATTTGGGAGTCAATGGTCCGCTAGGGATATGGCCATATAGACTACATAGGTATTAGTAAGAGAGTACTTGGTCATCTATTCTTCATGTTGATCCTAGAGTTACAATGGGTATCATGGATTTTTTGTTATATTTTGATCTTGTTTATGGGTTTTTTGATGATATTATGATGTACTTTCTTGTAAAAATTTACTCTCAGGGTGATCCTACTGGTAGTTTTTTGGATTTCATCATGAAATAGGGAGGTCTATAGGAGGCGTGAAATGTGTGTGCATGGTTAGTAGTAATATTGGACATCCCTTGTGGCTTTTCTTACCAGCTCCATAAGCTCATGCATGGTTGAAGTTCAGTTTTTTTAATTGTGTGGCCAAACCGTGAACAGTTAGAAATACATGATTTTTTATTATTTTTCAATGTTTTCATTTGTAGATGATTTGATTATAATACTTATTGTAGATACCCATTATGAGGTTTTATTTTTTCATTTTTTTTGTGTTTTTTTGGTGGAATCATTCTTGAAAAAGCTTGTGTTTTTTTCATATATACAATGTCTCCCAGATGAACCATGAAAATGTGTGGAGAAGGTATTGGGGAGAGTACCGTACCTGTGACCCCTACTCTTGATATAGAATTGATGGAGTTTTTTATTTGTAAAATTCAACCATTAGGTCATGTGGGTGGTTGATAGATGTCACGAATGGTGTACCATTCTTATGAGTTTATGAGGAAAATTCATCAGTGTTTCATGGAGATAAGGGTTTCGATGAGCCTGATGAGTGGTTGGACCATATGTAGTGAATATTTGAGTTTATTAATACCCCATATAAAACTATAGTGGGATTCACCACATACAAACAAAAGGGATTGGGAAAAATGTGGTTTGAGTTGATGATGCCTTTGAGGAACCATAATGATCTCACCTAGACCATGTTCAAGACGGCTTTAGAACATCATTTTTACCCAATTTCCATTTGGCAGTGAAGTCATGTCAATTTTTAATGCTTGATAAAAGGGATCAATCTATGATATAGTATTCATCGTGATTCACTGAGTCAGTTCATGTCCCTCTAGATTTACTTAAGAATTAAAACATCAAGGCATGGTGTTTCAAGAATGGATTTAGTAGAGAGATCAATCCATTATTATTTCTATCTATTTACTAATTTACTCAGCGGTGGTTGATATCTCATCTATGTCATATGAAAATATGGCTACATTGATAGGTCCTTATGGTGTTCCTTTAGTGGGGGAGCCAAATTTAATCCTGAGGAAATAATCAGATGTAGGATGAATCTCAGCAAGGCAGTGGAAAGAGATTCCATAAATCATTAGGGTGAGCTCCTATAGATTCTATGACAAATATGTAATTTGAATGATACAAGAGAAGAAATAGTAGACATGCTAGGATTAGTTACTCAGAGACTCTAATGGTGTGCCAATAGTGTAGGAATCTAGTTCATCTTCATAAATTCTGTTAGATGTATTCATGAGGGAGTGTCATACTGTCTACCATTTCAAAGGGATTTTATGTGTAGTAAGATGATTCCAAGGGTGGTCAATATTTCCATAAATACAAAGGGGTATTCCCACTATGGGATGAATATATAGTGAAAAATTGATCTTGGGAATCTCCATGTTGAAAAGGTTTTTCTGGATGACTCATATTTTATGTTGTCCACTGTTAAAGGTATAGTTTTTATTGCTTCATCTTTGGAATTTTTTTGACCACGTGGAAACCTCATTATTTTATTTCTATGAAATTTCATGATTTATTTAGTATGTGAGGTTATTTTATTTAGTATGTTTTTTGTATTTTATAACATTACTCTATAGGAATATGGAGTTGGGTTTTAAGTTCCATAGAGGTCATGTTCTAGAAGATATAATGGAAGTTGTGCGACACTTTGTTATTTTGAGACTGGATGTTTTAGACCTTATTTTAGGATCATATTGGTTGATTGGATTCATGGAAATTACTAAAAATTATAAACATTAGGAATGGTTTCACTCTCCTGATGGGATGATGCATGTATTTTTGGGTGAGTAGGATTTATATTTATTAAATGAGAGACCATTTTATTTAGAGTTTGGGTTGATCTCGTGTCATTTTTCAAGGTTGTTTCGTAGGGCTGGCAAGTAGGGTTTGGTGATTGTACATTCAATGGTCTTTGATAGTTTCTCTGATGTGTTTATAGTTAATTTTTGGAACTTAATCTTACTAACTGTTGGAATTTACTGTCGATATTCTCCCTAGATGAACATTATCTCTTTATTGTCTCACCATATAGATCCAACCATGATGAAGTGTTGAATGTTCATCTAGTGTATCTGGAGGGAAATGGTTTCCTCAATAGTATCATGTAATTATGGGATTCACTAGTTCAGTTTTCATAGAATTCATATGGTAGCCTATGAATTCACATAACCAATTTTATACTTAACTAGGTGAAAGTGGATATTAAATACTCATTTACAATAATTTTTTATATATTTGATGATAACAAGGGGTCTCATTGGTTTTAAAAGATTCATTTTTGATATGGGTACCAACAGTTTAGGGTTTTAGTGTAGGATGTTGAATCAAAAGATTTTTTAAGCTGAAAATAGAGTCTATTTAATTTTTTTGTCAGTACACACTTGGATGATTGGAGAGGTTTTTTGGAATGTATTCTTTCATTTAATGCTAACTATTTTATTGAAGGTGGCATTGTTTTCTTGTGTTTAGAAAATATTTTGACCAAAATATTAAATATTGTAGTAAGGAGTTTGGAATTGTAATTTCCATTCAGGAATAATGGTGGATTTAACTATTTATCACAAATTATGTTTTAGGTTCATCTCATCGAAATATGGAAAATGAAAGAGTCACATGAACGAATTGGTTCTTTACGAAAGCTTTTGTTTTGTATTGAAGAGACTTATGATCCTAATACGACATCAAAAATGGTATTATATACTTGAGGGAAATGGTGTTCACAAGGTAGTGTACATGTGAGATACTATCATATGGGGTCCTTGACTTCAATAAAATTTAATCTACCATCATTCATGACATAGAACTTTTTTCCATTTAATATATGGTGTCTCTATCACGCCAAATAGTTGTGAGTATATGAAATTTGAAATGTGAATCTTATTTCCACGATGTTCCTTAAGACTAAAAAGACTAAATGATTCATATGGTCTGGTTATGACAAATATAGTTGTTGTGAAAAATAATATAGTGTGAGAATCAAAAAAAAAATTGCATGCCAGAAGAGTTGATTAGTGAATGTGAAATGTTGATATTTTATCAAATTTTAATTATCTAGATTGTTTGATAAATTATACAAATTGAATAAATTCAAGAATATGACTCATGTAGAGTTTCAATATTGTTAGATACAAATACATCAATTCCAATCTACTGAAGCGACCTTCAAGTCGATATATTGAGTAAAATGTCACCCAAGGCAATGAGCAAGAAGGTGTCGATGGGTGTGTTCTAAGGGAAATAGCGTGTTGTCCCTAAAAACATGTAGATGATGTGTCTCTTGAATAGATTGAATATGTAGAATGTTTTATATTAAAAAACAAGTTAATAATAGTGGATTTGGGTATGACTGGCACACTTTCAGCATATGCTCCTGGGAGTAGCCCATAGTAGTGAACCATGTAAAATTATTGGTTTGTCTCATTGCATATTATTGTCTTTTTACATCACATTATGATCTACTAGGTAAAACAGGTCCCTACCATTGTGGGAAAATAATTCCTCCCTCTAAGAATAAAATTATGACACCCTGAATCACTAATCCCTTCTCAGGTTGATCCGAGGTCCTTTATGTGGTATTAGAGACTTTAGGATGCCAATGTTAAATTTTTCCTTCTTTACTATCATAGAGAATCTAGTAAATATTAGGGGAGTCTCCATATTTGATTGAATAATCTTCCAGATTTGGAAGAATGGTATGATATATCATCTAATATGTCTTGTAATTGAAGTACTCATTGCTACTTCACAAGGGATTTAGGTCACTGATGCATCCTGACATTATATAACTGAAATAGATAGAATAATGCTTGATGAAGTTTCGAAATCACAAAATTCACTTATTTATGCAATATCACATCAAAAAAATCTGATGGTGGTAATTATCACGTTATCCAAGACTATTTTGGAAAAACTAGACAGTATATATAAAGCTAACAATAAATTGAAGGATGAAAAACACCATGTTTTATACAATAGGTTTGATAATCTGAAGATGCATCCTGATTAAAATTAAGATCCATTTTTAATCAAATCATTGATGTTCGTGGATCAATATGAAGATGTGGTGATGAAATAAATGATATTATAATTTTGAATAAAATCATTTGAAGTATTTTACCACTATACAATCCCAATGTGTCCGACTTTGAGGAAAGGGTTCTTTATAAAAGTTACGCTGATTATCTACTGAGTTGTTTAGTGGAATATGAAATCAGTTACAAACTAGAGGATGAAATATTTCAACTAATCAAGGAGATTAATTTCAAATCCATGGAAAAACATGATATTTCTAGATATAATTTAGATAATGACAATGAGGAACATGGAATTCAATCTGTCATTAATAATAAATTGAAGAGAGGAAAATAAATATTTTTTGGAATGATACCTCTGGACTATTTTCATTGTTCTAGAGTTCGGAACATTGCATATCAGTGTTCAAGGACGTTCTAATATTATGAAATTGAAGCCGACAACCTATTGGATCCTTATAAATGGTTCCCCAATAATTGAGACTTCTTGTCTAGAATGAAATTATAGAGTATGTTGTTGTCTAAAATGAAGAATATGATGATAATGAATTTTTTAGGATGAATAACCAGTGATTAAATATACAAAACATGAATCCATGATGGATAAAATTAAAAATTCTATACCATCAAAAAATAACGTAACAGATGATTAGTTGACTATTAATGTTGATATCCGGAAGGAACATAAGGATTCCCTTGGTAAACATTAAATTCCATGCATGGATAAAAACAATCAATAATGATCAATGACCCAAACGCATGCGAAAAAATTGAATTTTTCACGATGGTGAAATATCAAAGTCTGAAAATAACATGGTTCAAAATAAAGGGATGCTGAATGATGGAAATGTCATAACATCACCTAAATTCATAACAAGTAATTCCTCAAATAAAATTGAATGAATAAATAAAAACTATAAAAAATTATAAATCAATGATCATCATTCAAACTAATTTTTCAATTGAAGGTGTCATTAGGAGGAATAGATGTGAGAAGTCATTTCCTCTTATGAAATATCAATTTTTTTGGCAATCTTGGATATGCCATGACATACTATAATAATGAAATTATCTATATTAATGGGGAAAATCAATGAATTCAATAAAGGAGAAGGTTTCATATTATACTTATTATAGAAGAAATAGTTTATATGGAAATAGTTTTTATTGTTCAATCATTGTCTATATAATGTTCATTGAAGGTAGAGTAATTCGAGGAACAATATATACAGAAAAAAGTCACAATTCAATACTTTCCAAATGGATGATGATTCTTTTAAAAATAGATCTTATCCTATGAAAGTAGAGTATGGGTTTCATAAACATGTGAACATGGAAAATATATTTGAAAAGTCATCTATACCATTAAATAAATATAATATTTCATGTAATGAAAAAATTAAAATAGAGAAATCCATTCTCACAGGAGACACTCTCAAATCTACAAAGAGCATTAACAACTGGATTATTAATAGAAGATTGTCATAACATATGATGTGAAAGGTGTAACAATTAAATAATTTTATAAAATAGGATTAAAAAATAGTAAGGTACAACAATGATGGTGAGTTGATGATAAAACGTAACACCCCAAGCTTTTATGGTTCACTTCTCTTTGAATAATATGATAGCGTGTGTTGTACGCAACATCGAGTTCTAACACACCACAACCAATCAAACTAGTCGTTATGAATAGTAATAACTACGTTTTGAAATTTTAAAAATTTTATCTCTCAAAATGTACTTCATTTTTGGATTCGGAATATTGAATTTAACCTAGGGTGAAATTTTGGAACTTTTCGGATAACATTTATATTTTGATGAATAGTGAAAATTACTAAATTTAAATTAAAACCCACTTTTTTAATCGAAATATTTTATATTGATAGATTATGAAATTTATTGGTTTTAAATTATATTTAGAATATATTTTTACCATTTAATACAATTTTGGTAATTTTACATATTTTTTCAATTAAAGCAGACATAAACAAGTGTCAATCTTTTGATAGTTATTATCTCTTAAAAACACGCTTTTTGTTTTAACAACGGAAATTAATTTTAAATTAATTATTGTCACTTCTGTGTATTGAATTTGGAAAAATGGATTCCATATTTTTAATCAGGATGTTCATATTGTGTAAATAGGTAACTTTTATTTTTAGATATTTTGAATAATTACTTTAGTAAATATTTTATTTACCATGGTTAAAAGGTAAATATGGTAGATAAGGGGTAAAATATAATATTATAATAATACTAAATTACCCTAAAATGTGTCCTAATATTATTGGTGGATACATGTCCGACAATGGGAATCTTTGGGTAGATTTGGAGACCCCATGGAGCGACTTGTAGGAGATAGAGACACTTTATTTTAATTAATTTAAAATAAGTTCAAAAATGACATAAGCATATATTGTTTAGAAAAACCATTTTTAAACAGGGTTATATATGTTGGAATTTCGACTATAAATATTCATTAGAAATCTAAAAGGATTTAATACATAATTATATTTTATTTATAATTTTTATACATTATATAATTTAATTTATTTATAACACAATGGTGATTCAGTAATTACCATAATTGTGAAAACTTAAAATAAGTGATATTATAAATACCCAAATAAATATAATTTGAGACTTTTAATGAATTATAGTAATTATATATACTAATATGACATATTAGGATTGATTTAATTTAGTTTTTTAGAGGTAATAATTCTGTTATGATATTTAAAAAAATCAACTATTGAATAGTGCAAAAATTGACATAAAAGATTTTTTAAAACAAATATTATATTATTAATTGATATTAAATTCCTAAAAATATAAGGATCGGACAAGAGACTTATATTATTATAGGTTTATCATTAAGGGGAAAATTAGGGGTCTCATGTATATATATATAATTTTTATTAACTATATAATATAAAAATACAAAGATACATTGTAAAAGTGAAACTAAATAACATAGAGTTAATACTTAAAGATAAGGTTAATATAGTAACCCAAACCTGTCTAAATTCTATTGTTTGATTTATTTTCGACCCATCCCGACCTTAACCTTTAAATAATAATCTTTTAGCAATTAGAAACCGAATATGAATTTATTATAAATTAATATTTATAGCTTTTCCAAAGGTGCCCCTCACCAATCTTATAAAAGTGCATTCCTCCTTCTCATTACTTCACACCTTCAAAGCCTTTTGGATCGGACAAACTCTACCATAATAATATCCCAACTTCCCTTAATACATCCTAGAGGCCTTATATTGTTCAGAAAGCCATCCTATTGAGCTCTTTTGATCAAATCAAAAGGACAAACCCGAAGAAGAGGTAATGTTTTCACCACCCTTTTTCAAATTTATTTCTTCTTCAACATATTCTTTCTTTGTTATTACCAATATAAAATAATAATTCCAGTATCTTATATATATTGTGATGTTATTATAAATATGGTACATCCATATTCTGTATTCTATCCACCCTTTGAATAACATGTCACCATACGTGCGTACCTACGACTTACCGTCTCCACATCGTGGTGTAATTGTTATTCAATATATTATTATTTGGATGGGTATAATAATGAGGTGTAATTCATGTAAATAATAAATATAACATGACAATGATTCTATATATATAATATACCATCAAATTATATATTATTTTAATATCAAAAGAATGATATTGTCGCTCGTGCGTACGTATGGACTACCATCTCCATGAACGCGATGAGATTCTTTCTCTATCATATCCATTCAAGTATAATCATCATTTTATGATTTAAAAATAATGTTTAAGGACTTGATATAATTATGGATATGAATAAGATAAAAACTATCCATGAAAAACATGGCTTACGTAACAAAACATATAAAACAAAACGAGTATGTTAACACCCGAAACGACGACAATACTAAGATATTATTAACAAAGCAATGTTAAAAGATCATATATTATATCATATGATTGTATATGATTCTTGAATTATTTAATAACAATTATTTTCACCATTATAAGGGATGTTAACCTAGCCCCAAACAAGTAAACTTACAAGGTAAGGGTTTATTTCTCAATCACTTCATTATCCGAGGTTGTTTATACCTAATAATCTACTACGACTTCTTTATCACCCACATCCATGTTTCTTAAAAATGTATTTCAATACAATTTTACTATTTATTATAATATGAGTTAATGTCATTTATAACCTTGTTGAATTTTATAAGTTGTTTATAAAGGAACCTTTCCATCGTTTTCCAAACAAGGTACTTTTTAACCATTTCAACAGAATTAATGTAAGAATGTTTTTTTATCTTTATACGGTAGGTGCAGCTATATTATGCCATTATAAAATCTTAAAAGCTTCCCATACAAGCTTATAAGAATATTTTCAATGAAAATGTTTTATTTTATAACAATATGACTCTTAAATGATTTCAAAATAAAAAGATATATTTCTCTAAAAAGAGTTTTGATTTCATCTATGTCAACATCCATTGATGGATTTTACGCTTATTTGAAGTTGATTTATTATGATACAAAACTTCTATATTGTATTGAATGTTATGTGATATGTTTGACTATGGATGTGTTATTTTTATTCCATTCATAGTATATGGATGAAGTATTTACATTTAGTATGATAGTTTTAATACAAATGATTATGTTATGTTTAAACCTTTTCATATGGGAATTCATTGGACAGAATATCTGATGGATGGAGCCCGCTATAGCTCATAGATGCATAGGTAGGTCTCATGAGACAAACTAGTGTCTTGGCATAAGGACTTGACAAAATATTATTTGTTGTCTTGGCACGAGGCCTTGGCTATGTGGTTATGATAGTCTAGAATTATGCATTCCATCATTATGAAAGTGGTTGTTGATATTTCATCTAATTATTCGATTAGAAGAAAATCCATGTGAATAATTAAATGGAATTATTTCATTTTATTTATTCCATTCTATGTTGATGTTGATGTTTAAAAGGATTTTGTTTTAGTTATACATTTCCTTAAATGTTATTTCTTATTTATGAAAGGTTTAGCTATTTTGTTATCCTTACTGGGAATTTGAGCTCACCCCTTTTCTATGTTTTATTTTTCCTAGGGTATAAAGAAGTAAATTATGAATGACCTGCAGGGATAGTATGAGGGGATAAGAGTGTGTTCTATGGAAACTATGTTGTTGTAGTTTTCATTTTTATGATGTAAAACTTTATGAATACATCTATTTTTTTCAAGGATACTAAACCAATCGTTCTTTCGAGATATGATCTTTCTTGTGATCATGCCAATGTTATGTAATAATGCACCGACTCTGGGTAAATAGGGTCGGGGAATTACATTTGGAATCAGAGGAAGATTATTACAAACCTTGGAAGCTAGATTTATATAAACACTTATGAGAGCACATAGACCTAAGTTATACTTTGAGGATTTGTATAGAATAACATTCTCGAATTTTGGTATTGTAGAGATTTTGTGAGTTTTCTGAGAAATACATCCCAGTTTATATATGAGCAGGTAGAGGCGGCTCTGCAACAGATGTACCTATGGGTAAAACCCGAAAACACCACTTTGAGCTGGACTCGAATGGGAACTGGTGCACAACAATGGGCCTTGATGCACTCTTGGTTACAACACTCTCAAGGGATATGCATAGGATTACTCTCAATTTCATTAAAAGTCATTATGAATGGTTTATGAGTATATACATCCTAAATGAATTTTTTTTGATTATTGATTATATCCATAAATAGTTAAATTTATGTTAAGTGTTTTATAAGTATGGAATTATGTATTTGGAGTCAAAAACTGATCTAGTTTATGCCATTGTATAGAAATGGTGACTATTGGAAGAAATGGAAACTATATCAATGCACACACTCCATGTAGGGATTTCCCTCCTGCTCAAGATAATTATAGTGGAGCTAGGGATGCAACTGGTGCCGATCAGCTAATCAACATACTAGGACAACTCACTCAGGTTATGAATAATAACCTTACCCATATGGAGCACCCTGATCCGTAGTGTGGAGGATAAATGGGAGTACAAATCCCTTAGTAGCTGAGCAATGGATAAATTCCCTAGAGAAAATATTTTAGGCTTTAGGGAGTAGTGAAAGGGAAAAAGATATCATGGTAGTTTATCGCCTCACTGGAGAAACTGATCAATGGTGGTCATTGATTCAAAACTCGAAGGAAGTGGATAAAGTATCAAATATAGAATGGAGGGAGTTCAAATAACTGTTTTTAGAAAAATATGTTCCTTGTGACCATCGAGCAGATATGGAAAGGCAATTTCTGAGTCTGAGACAAAAGGAGGATTAGAATGTAACAATGTATGAAGCTAACTTTACAAGGATACCATGGTGTGCTCGAGATTATATATGTAACCCAGGAAGTAAGATTGATTGTTTATTTTATGGGTTAAAACAATTTCTTCATCGAGCATTAGTCTCACAATCCTTTTCATCGTACGAAGACATTGTCTATTGTGCTATCAAGACTGAAAAGGAATTCTCTAAGTCTTATGACTTTAAAGCAATGCAAGAGAAGAATAGTTCTGATGATAAATCTGGGAATGGATATAAGAGGAAGAAGGTAAAGGTTGAATATCCATCTTGTGGTAAATGTGGGAAGAATCACTCTGGTACTTGCTTGAAGGGAACGAGAGTCTGTTACAAGTTTGGATAAAAAGGCCACCAAGCTCGTGATTGCAAAGGGAACAAGGATGCTACCAATGTTCAGTAATACAATTGTAGGGAGATGGGACATTATGCAAATGAATGTCTTAAGCGTCAGGGGAACTTACCTACGAAAATGCCAAGGGATCAAGGCCAAGATTATTTTATCTCTACTGCTGTGGTAGAAGCTCCGAAAGATGTGGTGGCAGGTAATTTAATAGTTTCCTCAAGTTTAGTAAATGCATTATTTGATTCCGGATCATCACATTGTTTCATGTATTCCTAGATTTCTAAGAAAATTATATATTTCCAATTTGATTTAACAAGGGAGTTGTCTGTTAAAACTCCTAAGGGAAGTATCATTGCAACAAAGTTTTGTGAATCAGTCCCCATTAGAGCACATAAATGATGATTATCTGCTGATCTCATCATCATACAAATGACTGAGTTTGATATAATCCTCAGTATGGACTGGCTTTCAGACTATTATGGGAAGAAATATTATAATAATAACGGGTTTACGATTCTTGATGATGATGATAAGTAACACCTTATCTTTAGAGAAGAATCGTCACCACATAATTCTTATCTAGATCCACCCCCAGTAGCTCAACTAAATTCAATTATTGGAGAGGAAGAGAATGAAATGACTATGGGTGAGGAAATGAATGTTTAAATAGAGTATTTGCCTGTTGTGAATGAATATTTATATGTATTTGCAGAAGATTTACCTGGACATCATCTAGAATGAGAATTTGAGTTTTCCATTGATTTAATTGCTGGATCAAGGCCTATATCGAAGACCCCTTATATAATGTCCAATGTGGAATTAGTCGATCTAAAGAAACAACTAGATGAATTTAGTAATAAGTGATATATTCTGCCAAGTGTTTCTCCATGGGGAGCCCAAGTTTTTTTTGTTAAAAAGAAAGATGGATCTATGAGGTTATGTATCAACTACATGGAGATCAATGCTATAACAATAATGAACAAGTATCCCCTACTTCGCTTTGATGATTTATTTGAAAAAAATACATGGAGCACAATACTTTTCAAAGATTGACCTTCGATTTGGATACCATCAGTTGTGTGTGAATAAGCAAGACATTCATAAGACAACATTTCAAACTAGGTATGAGCATTATGAGTTTACAGTAATGCCTTTTGGATTGACTAATGCACCCTCTGTATTCATGGATCTGATGTATAGAGTTTTCATGGAATATCTCGATGAATTTTTTGTGGCATTTATTGATGATATCTTGGTATACTCTAAAAGCTACGAAGATCATGAAAATCACTTGTGCATAATCCTGAAGACTCTGAGAAGACATAAATTATATGGGAAGTTTAGAAAGTGTGAAATATGGCTTCATGAGATTTCGTTTCATGGCCATATTGCCTCTAAAGATGGAATCTATGTTGATCCCTCTATGACCAATGCAATTCATGAATGGCCATAACCTACGAGAATAACTGAGGTACACAATTTTATTGGTTTGGCATGTTATTATCGATGTTTTTTCCAGAATTTTTCCCGATTGGCTAACCCATTAACGAATATCACACATAAAGGGGATAAATTTGTTTGGAAAAAAGAGTGTGAGAAATGTTTTGAAGAACGGAAGAGAATATTAGTCAATGCTCCCTTATTTACTCTACCATCTGGGAATGATGGGTTCGTTATTTATAGTGATGCATCGAAGAAAGAACTTGGTTGTGTCCTTATGCAGAATGATAGGGTTATTGCCTATGCATCACGACAATTGAAAATTAATAGACAAAACTATATTACTCATGATCTCGAGTTAGTAGCTGTGATCATTGCTTTGAAGATATGGAGGCACTACCTCTATAGTGAAAAATGTGAGATTTATACTGATCACAAGAGTTTGAAGTATATTTTCTCACAAAAAGAACTAAACATGAGGCAAATGAGATGGCTTGAATTACTCAAGGATTATGATTGTACGATACACTACCACCCGGGGAAATAAAACAAGGTGGAATATGCTTTGATCAAAAAATTCCATGGAGTTTTGAATGTGATGACAATTGAAAGGGATCCAATTTTCATTGATCTAGTGAAGATGGACATGGGAATAACCAGTGAAGGTGAAACATCAATACTTTTTCAAATGGTTGCCAAACCATATTTACTAGAAAAGAATTAAGAGTTCTCAGACTGATGAAAATGAATTTCAAATGAAGATTAAAGATGTGAATGATGGGAGATTGAGAGACTTTGTGTATAAAGATGGAATTTTGAAATTCGGGAAAATGCTTTGTGTTCCCGATATACCTGATCTAAAAAGGGAATTGCTGGATGATTCTCGGATTTCAAATTTCTCTATACCCCCTGGGAGCACCAAAATTTATAGATATTTGAAGGAACATTTATGGTTGGACAACATGAAGAGGGATATTGACGATTTTGTGTCAAGATGTATGGTTTTTCAACAAGTGAATGCTGGAAGGAAACATCCTGGTGGAGTATTGTAACCTCTTCGCATACTTGAGTGGAAATGGGACAATATTACAATGGACATTGTCATTAGACTACCCAAGACTCCTAGAAGGAATGATGCAATATGGGTTATTGTTGATCGTTTTAGCAAGTCTACACAATTTCATTCTATAAGAGAAGATCTACCACTGGAACGTCTAGAAAGACTATATATTAATGAATTTGTGAGACTTCATGGAGCACCCCTATCGATTCTTTCTGATCATGATCCCCATTTTACTTTATGATTCTATAAAAGTCTTCAGAATTCCTTGGATACTGAACATCATTTGAGCACTGCCTACCACCCTCAGACAGATGGACAATCAGAATGGACTATTCAAACCTTAGAAGAAATGTTGAGATCCTTCTCACATGACTTTCAGGGTATGTGGGATCAATATTTACCATTAGTAGAATTTTCCTATAACAATAGCTTCAATTCAAGTATTCAGATGGCACCATATGAAGCATTATACGAAAAGAGATGTCGCACACCAACCTGTTGGGATGGCGTTGGTGAAAGAAAACTTGTAGGTCCAGAACTAGTGGAGGAAACGATGGAAAAGGTGAAGGTAATCCAAAATCACATCAAAGCCGCTCAAAGTAGGTAGAAGAGCTATGCCGATAATCGACGTTAGGATTTGGAATTTCAAGTCGGTGATCTTGTTTTCCTGAATGTATCTCCATGGAAAGGAGTCATACGTTTTCGTAAGAAAGGTAAATTGAGTCCTAGGTACATCGGACCATTCAAAATTATAGAACGAATTGGGGTTGTAGATTACCGATTGGCAATGCTGCCAAGTCTCTCCAAAGTTGTCGATGTGTTCCACGTATCTCTGTTGAGGAAATACATGCCTGGCCCAACGCATGTACTCACCAATGAGGAATGATAACTGAAACCCGATCAGTCTTATTGCGAAGAGCCTGTCAGGATTCTTGATACGAGAGAACAAGTACTGAGAAACCGGACGACGCGTCTGGTAAACCTTTTGTGGATAAACCATAAGATGGAAGAGGGATAGTGGGAACCTGAGGATCTTATGATGAAGAACCACCCGAGTATTTTAATGCGACAGTATTCTAGAAATTTTGAGGACGAAATTATTTGAAGTAGGGGAGAATTTAACACCCCAATATTCTACGGCACGCTTCTCTTTGAATAATGTCATAGCATGTGTTGTACGCAATATCGAGTTCTAGCACACCCCAACCAATCAAACTAGCCGTTAGGAATAGTAATACCAACTTTTTAATATTTTATAAATGTCATCTCTCAAAATGGACAACATTTTTGGATTCATAATATCAAATTTATCCTTGGGTGAAATTTTGGTGATTTTCGGATAACATATATAATTTTATGAATAGTGAAAATTACTAAATTTTAATTAAAAACAACTTTTTTAATCAAAATAATTTATATTCATAAATTTTGAATTTAGTAGTTTTAAAGTAAATTTAGAATATATTTTTACCATTTAATACTATGTTGGTCATTGTACATAATTTTACAATTAAACTGTACATAAACAAGTGCCATTCTTTTGATATTTATTATCTCTTAAAAACACGCTTTTTGTTTTAACAACGTGAAATATTTTTACATTAATTTCTTCCACTTCTGTGTTTTGAATATGGAAAAAGGTAATCCATATTTCTAATCCGGATGTTCATATTGTGTAAATAGTTTACTTTTATTTTTGTACATTTTGAATAATTACTTCGGTAATTATTTTATTTAACATTGTTAAAAGATAAACCCGGTAAATAAGGGTTAAAAAATAATATTATAATAAAAATAAATTATCCTAAAATGTGTCCTAATCTTATTGGTGAATATATGTCCGACCATGGGAATCTTTGAGAAGATTTTGGGACCCCATGGAGCCACTTCTAGGTGATAGGGACACTTTATTTTAATTAAGTGAAAATAAGTACAAAAATGAAAAAAGCATGTTTCTTGTAGAAAAATAATTTTTACATAGGGTTATATATGTTGGATTTTCAAATATAAATATTCATTAGAAAGATAAATAGATTTAATACATAATTATATTTTATTTATAATTTTTAGACATTAAATATGTTTTTATATGTATGACACAATGATGATGAAGTAATTACAATAATAGTGAAAAATTAAAATAATTGAAATTATAAATACCGAAATAAATATTATTTGATACTCTTAATGAATTAAACTAATTTTATAGGATAATATGATATATTATTATTGATTTAATTTGCATTTTTTTGAAATAATCATTATTTTATAATTTTGACAAAAATCAAATATTTAATAGTTTCAAAATAGACATAAAAGAGTTTTTAAAACATATATTATATTATTAATTGATATTAAATTCATAAAAATTTAATTTCTGGACAATAGACATATTTCATGATACTTGTATCATTATTGGACCCCTTGGGGGTTTCTTGGATGTATATAGTATGTTTATTAACCATATAATATAAAAATACATAGAGACATTGTAAAAGTGAAACTAATTAACTCAGAGTTAATACTTAATGATAAGGTTAATATAGTATCCCAAACCTGTCTAAATTCTATTGGTTGATTGGTTATAGACACATCACCACCATAAACATTAAATAATAAACTTTGGGGCCATTAAAAACCGAATATGAATTTATTATAAATTAATATTTCTAGCTTTTCCAAAGGTGCCCCTCACCACTCTTATAAAAGGGTACTCCTCCTTCTCATTACTTCACACCTTCAAAGCCTTTTGGATCGACCAACATCTACCAAAATACACTTTCAACATCCCTAAATACAACCTAGAGGCATTAGTTTGATAGGAAAGGCAACCTATGGAGCCCTTTTGATCAAATCAAAAGGATGAACTCGAAGAAGAGGTAATGTTTTCACCACCCTTTTTCAAATTCATTTCTTTTTCAACTTCTTATTTCATGGTTATTACTATTCTAAAATAATAACTCCAGTATATTATATATACTGTGATGTTATTATAAATATGGTACATCCATATTCAGTATTTTATCCACCCTTTTAATAACATGTCACCATACGTGCGTACGTACGGCTTACTGTCTCCACGTCGTGGTGTAATTGTTATTCAATATATTATTATTTGGAAGGGTATAATAATGATCTGTAATTCATGTAAATAATAAATATAACATGATAATGATTATATATATATAATATACCATCCAATTATATATTATTTTAATACCAAAAGAATGATATTGTCGCTCATGCGTACGTATGGACTACCGTGACCATGAACGTGACGAGATTCATTCTCCCTCGTATCCATTCAAGTATAATTATCATTTGATGATTTAAAAACAATGTTTGAGGACATGATATCATTCCAGATATGAATGAAATACTACCTATCCATGACAAACATGGCTTATGTAACAAAACATAAAAAATAAAACGAGTAAGTTAACCCCCAAACGACGATAATAATAAGATATTATTAACAAAGCAATGTTAAACGGTCATATATGATATCATATGAATGTATATGATTATTGTATAATTTAATAACAATTATTTAACCATTATACAGGAGTTTAACCTACCCCCAACCAAGGAAATGTACAAGGTAAGGGTTTATTTCAGAATCTCTTCATTATCCGAGGTTGTTTATACGTAATAATCTACTGGAACTTCTTTATCACCCACATCAATGTTTCTTAAAAATGTATTTCAAAATTTTTTTAAAATTTACTAGAATATGAGTTAAATTCATTTATATCCTTGTTGACTTTTATAAGTGGTTTATAATTGAATATTTCTGTCTTTTTCCAAACAAGGTATTTTTTATCCTTTTCGACAGAATTAAGGTAAGAATGATTTTCTAAGTTATACGGCAGGTGCATCTATTTTCCGCCATTATAAAATCATCAAAGCTTCCCTTACAAGCTAATAAGAATATTTTTCAAATAAAATTTTTTATTTTATAAATATATGACTATTCAATGATTTCAAAACAAGAAGATATATTTCGCTTAAAAGAGATTTGTTTTCATCTATGTCAACATCCTTTGATCGATTTTACGCTTATTTGAAGTTTATTTATTATGATACAAAACTTATATATTATATTGAAGGTTTTCTGATATGTTTGACTATGGATGTGTTATTTTTATACCATTCATTGTTTATGGATGTTGTATTTACATTTCGTTTGCTAGTTTTAATACAAATGTTAATGTTATTTTTAAACCTTTTCATATGGGAATGCATTGGACTTAATATGTGACGGTTGGAGCCCGCTATAGCTCCTCGATGCATCAGTAGGTCTCATGAAAAAAACTAGTGTCTTGGCACAATTCCTTTAAAAAAATCTTATTTGTAGTCTTGGCACGAGGCCTTTGTTATGTGGTTATGATAGTCTGGCATTATGCATTCCATCATTATAAATTTGGTTATTGATCTCTCATCTGATTATTCGATTAGTAGAATATCCATGTGAATAAGTAAATGACATTATTTCATTTTATTTTTTCCATACTATCTTTATTTTCAAGTTTAAAAGGCTTTTGTGTTAGTTATACATTGCCTTAAATATTTATTCTTATTTTTGAAAGTTTTCGCTATATTGTTATCCTTACTGGGCATTTGAGCTCACCCCATTTGTATGTTTTATTTTTCAAAGGGTATGAAGAAGTAAATTATGAATGACCTTCTAGGATAGTATGAAAGGATAAGAGTGTGGCCTATAGAGACTATGTTGTTGTAGTTTTTTTTATGATGTAAAACATTATGAATACATATAGTCCTTCTAAGGCTACAAAACCAATCAGTCTTTTGAGATTTTATCTTTCTTTTCATCATGAAAATGTTATGTAATAATGAACCGACTCTCAGTAACTGGGTTCGGGGCGTTACTTAAAAGGTATTTGAAGAATAATACAATATAATGGTGAGATAAAGAAAACAGATGATCTCTAGGTGGATTGTCTATTTCAGATTATTATAATTTTTTGTCAACTCATTTATATAGGACTCATAATTATATTAAATTAAAATCAGTGCAATATCAAAGTAATGATAGGGAATTTTCCCATGAAATGATGCAGAACATATGGAATATTATATCTGGAAGATAGTAAAGAGAACATGTTATATCTGATTATTGAAGAAGAAAATAAGTTATGGCACCATAGGGTAGATCAATTGAATCAAAATGAAATGAAATATGATATATATGATAATGATAGTCCTGTATATCCCCAATATTAAGAATGAATGGGAAAAGTCATGTGATGCATCCATATAAGGAAATTTGGTCTGCATTTCATATCAGCTAAAGTAGATAAGTCCATAAACTATTCTAGATCTCATCTACACAGATTTATCTGGTCAGATAAATGTGGAAGGAACATATGGAAATACATAATTATTCTCATTTGTTTTTATAGTATAATGGATTGTGTGATGGTTATACATAGGAAACAACAAGTTGTTGACTGCATGAACAGTTCTTATTGAACAACTGAAAATAATATAGGTTTTATAGTCAATGTTATATGATCAGACAATAAGGGGAATATATTTCCATTGAGATTGGAAATTACCTTGATAAACATAGAACAATAAATAAGCTTTCTAATATAATAAATCCACATGAAAATTGAGTTGTTGATCACTAAAATCGATATGTAAACAATATGCCCAAAACTATGCTGATTGAGAGTCGTGTCCCTCACAATTACTGGAATGGTGCTGTTAAAGTAGCAGTGTACACTAAAAATAGAACAACTATGTTTATGGGAGAAACCAAGAGTCCATTTGAGTTGTGTAATGGAAAAAACCCCTATTTGAAGTATTTTCATGTTCTAAAAAGTAAATTTTTCATCCAAAACAAATAATTATATCATAGAATTTGTGGTATTTCTAGTGAAGAGAGAATATTCCCTGGATATTAACTAAATAAAAAATACTACATGTGTTTCAATAATCATTTTGGATGAATTTTGGAAAGAATTTGTGTAATGATAATTTATTATAAAACCACAAATTTTTTGAGGAATCAATATCATTATATAGAATAAATTGGTGACGAATGAATAAATGGAATATTTTTAAATATTGTTGTAGTAGAAAATTTGGGAAAAAATATGGTGTCACAATACAGTGATGATTCCGAAGCAGAATCAGAAGTGGAATCCATGGTTGAAGAAAATTCTTCTGATCTTCATAATAGAAATCAAAGAGCATAAATTGATCCATGCAACAACATTTGGGATTGAACAACACCCACATAGATAAAGAGAATGTGGAATAATGCACATTCTAGCTTTATATTAATTGGGGAATCAACTTAATTTGAAAAATATTTAAAGGATGAATCATGGGTTTATTCAATGAATGAGAAGTTATATTAGATTGTTATGAACATGAAATATGATCTGGTTCAGTGACTAAAATATTTCAATATGATTGAAATGAAGTGGATTTTTAAGACTAAAATTTATGATCATGGTAATTTGGTTAGAAATTAGGAATGATTGGTGTGTAAATTATAATCACATATTTAAGGAGTTAATGTTGAACAAACATTAGATTTATTGTATATAGTAGAGTTAATTGGACTTTTTCAGTCCATGGTAATTCAAAGGGGACAAAACAAGTTTCAAATAGATGTAAAAATAGATTTCATATCTAGTGTTCTTTATGAAGATGTCTACATAGAACAACAAGTGGGGTTTTTACTTGGTAATGAGGAAATGAATGTTTTTATATTAAATAATTAACTCCATGGTTTGAAGGATGCACCATTAACATGGTATTATAGACTATATTTTTATCTAAAGAAGATGAAATTTAAAAGAGGAGTAGTGGATCATAATATCTATGTGAATATGTATCAAAAGAACTAGATCACGGTATAGGTGTATTTACATGATATTATATTTGGTGGAAGCATACAAGGATCAGTGGATGAGTTTTCAAATCACATGAAATCAGAATTTGAAATTTCTAGGATTGATGAACTTACAAACATCTTGGGGATCCTTGTGGTTTAGAAGAAATAGTTCAATTTTATTTCTTAAGAAGATTGTGAATGATTGTTGTTAAAAGAAATTATATATTAATGAATGTAAACCAAAGTATACCCTAATTAGTTTTGGAACTAAAATTAGAAACCACAAGGATGGTTCTTATTTAGATCCCATAAGGTGGAGGAGAATCATTGGAATCTTATTATAGTTAACTGCAACACGACCTGATATTGTCTTTTCAACATTCTTAGGGAACCTATTTAAATGAAATCTGGAGGTATAATGTATGGCTACAATTAATATAATCATGAGGTACATTCAAGAAACTGAAAATTATGTGGTCTACTTTACAATAGTATGATATAATGAACTATCAACATTTTATGATACTGATTTGGCTAGAGATGTGGTATATAAAAAGTCTACAAGTGGTTGATATTCCATATTAGAAATAAATTTGTGGGATGGTTGAGTAAGAAAAAATAAATAACTTCTCCCTGTATTGTTTAAGTGGAGTATATCTCCGTTACAAAGGCATGCTCACAACTATTGTGGATGAAGTAGCGAATGACTGATATTGGTGATGAGGTGAGACAACCAGTGGTAATTCAATATGATAATTATAGAATTATCATTCTTATAAAGAATCATATTTTCATTCTTGTAGCAATCATGTAGATATTATATATAACTTCGTCAAGGAATGAGTTGAACATGTTGTGAATTAAATAGATCATATTGGAACTGATGAAAAAAGTGTATAACATTCTTACGAATCCATTAGAATCAATTATATTTGGGAAACATCGGTTGATCCTCGTTGTTCATCCATATCCTAGTTAATAAAGAGGTTACGATTATTTACCTCAACCCACTTGTATTCGCTCTTTTAATATATTTGTGGATGTGATGTTGGTTTACGAACGATATACGTTCCAAGGGGAGTCGTTATTGAACTTTAGAAGTAATAATATAGGTAATTTGGGTTTATTGAAAAATAAAGAGAATAAAGATATTCACGGTTCCAAAAGGGGGAGAATAAGAATCTAGTGTTATGAGGAAACAATTCATGTTACACAATGCATATATTACATGGTCATAGTTTAGATTAAACATCATTGAATATTCCAAAAAATGAGTAAAAAATTCATTTAATGATTATTGTTTTTACACCAGTATTTTCTCATGTAGACATATTGTTTTGGTTGATTTTTTCCTCATGTTTCATGTTTTGATAGTGGTTGATGCTTTACTAGATTTATTTACAAAATACCAAAGAAATCATATGGGGATATTGTTGGATCCGAAGCATTTTATAGCTCAAAATTAAATCTATTTTTTTTAATCTACACTTGGATGGTCATGGAAATTTTGGGGAATTTATTATTACAGTTTATTTTAACAAAAATATTTCGGTCGGAATTGTATTACAATGATTTTCATTTATTTCCAATAATTAGAGAATGATGAGAGGTGTTTTTTTGTAAATGACGTTACATGCAATAATTAATGTGAATATTAAGGTTGTGACCATTTTATTTCAAGATCCTCTCGTCAAAATATGTCATTTGAAGGATCAGAATTAATGAATTGGTTTTTTTGCGAATGGGATGGTTCTATGTGGAAGAGACATACACTGCCAATGAGATAGAAAAAATGGTTTTCTGTGTTTGGGGGAAATGTTTCATGTAAGTTAGTAGGAAATAATTGAACATTAATTATTGGAAATTATGGTATATAAATATGCAACTATCACAATTCATGAATTAGAACATTTTCCAATAATGATCTACTGTCTCTACTATAGGAAAGATTTTCATCGATAAGACAAACACACAGTAAATCTTACAAACATGATTTTACTTGATTCAAAAAGGCCAATTAATCTTACAGTGTGGTGGTGTGACCGATTTTGGTTGTAAAATATTATACTTTAAGGACAATCCAAAAACATATACGCAAGAATAGGTGTCACGTTCTAGTTTTGTGTTTAGCTTTTATCATATTAATATTATTCATTCTATCTGATTAGTGACCTAAAGTGAATCAATTGGGGACTAAAGTGCATGATGAGTGTCATGCTAGTTAGAGAGACTTAAATGAAGACAAATATAATAAATATACCTTTATGTTAATAAAATGAGTAAGACTTTACACAAGGTAGTGAGAAAGGGGGAGTCGAATGATATGTTTCGAGGGATGAATTTTGTTATCCCTAAAATCTTATGAAGTCAATATTCTGAGAATGTAGTGACTATGTATGAGCATAAAAAACCAAAACTATTTAAAATTAGAGGATTTATGTATGGCTTACACACTATCAGCATACAATTCTTCTACTATCCCTTCGTGGTGAACCAATTAAATTTTTTGTGTTGTCTCTTTTCATGTGAGACTTTTTTATGGAACATTCCCATTAAAATGTTTTAACAGGTATCTACCAAATTTCGAACAAGATATGTTATACTAACATTTAAAATATAACACCTTTGTTAACCCCTCCCCTCTTAGGGTGTTTTGGGGTCTCTCATAGAATGTTATAAATACATCCTTTCGTAACTGGTGTGGAAATATTGTGTTTTTTATTATGCCATTTTTGATCGAAAATGATCTCAGTGTATTTATAAAATTGAAGAATAAGATATTTCACCATTTAATGATATCTTATTTGGTATCTTTTTAGACTACATATTGGTGCACTCAATGATGAAGGAGGAGAATACTGACTATCTAGAGTTTTTTTGTGTGACACACCTACGTTAAGGCGTTGTTTGACTATTTTTTGTTTGGTGATGTGGAGGAGTAGTTTATGTCTTCATTAAGTTCCAAATCATAAGATGGTAATTTTATATTGATTACCTTCTATTAATTGTTATGTTTCATGGTTAGAGTGGAATTGAGTTTCTTCTATTTTTGAGGATCCTTTTTAATTCATTTTTAAATGTGCATGGTCTGTTAGCATATGTTGTACACAATTAAATTCAAACCATATGTCCCCCAGTAGAAACTATGTGGGTGAATGGTGTGTATATGTTGTGGTGAATGACTTTTCCATGGTTTTGGTAACCCAATCAACAATCTTGTAGTTGGATATATAGATATTATAAAAAATTATTTCATGTCTAATAACTGGATTTTCAAACCATGTAGGGAACCCAAAGAGGTCGTGCGAGGCATGTGATGGTTCTTAAATATAGTGTATAGTTTTTTAACTAAGTAGAATATCAGGAGTATCCTTATGTCATAAGGTATTTGGTAGGTAGTGGAAGCAGCAAGGTTGGTAAATGGTCTTCATAAAAATGCTGGAAAACTATGAACACTATATTGGTGTTTATAATTATGGGTAAACCCCAAATTTCTGTTGTGGAATACGTGTTCTTTAATGCCTCATCTCCCCTATAAGTCTCTTCTGATACATGGGATCCCTTGGATGTGTTAAACATTTCTCCTCCTTGAGTTTTTCCTTTCCAATAGAGTTTTCAAAATATTTGAGGTGTGTTCATCTTTATTTTACTTCATTTATCTCCCATACTTCTCTCTTGGTTTTGGATTCTGTAACGAACCATGGTCATCATGTGGCTTGAATTTAGGGTTCCGAGTGGTTCTAATGATAGGTATTTTAGTATATAGGGATTTTAGAAAGTGTTTCTTTTTCATTGGGTGTTTTTTCCATTGAATGTGACAATTTTTTTGGGTGTTTTTGATTGGGTATCACTTTTTAGAGGTAGTTATAATTGCCTAAATTATTTCAATTTGGATTTCTAAGAAATATTGTTCTGAATAAATTGTAATTTTATGATAGTGTTGTTATAGGGGATATGATTTTGAGGTTTTGAAATCATTTACTTTAGTTTTATACTTGTAATAATTAGTTTTACATGTGATTTCCATGTTTTAATTTTTATAATGTAATTTTTTATTATTCAATGGTTCTTGTGAAATGACTTATGGGTTTCATAAGAGGTTTTAAAGAGGAAAATGGAAATTAAAACTATTTTGGTCTGAATGGAGTAATATCAAAAGATTTTATAATTTAATTTTTTTTGATGGTGAGTTTTCGACATTATATTGTTTTATAAATTTGGTTTTTAATGTATATTAAAAGGCTATTTGAAATGTGTATGTTGTTTCCCCATTTGTGAAATTCCATTGTGGGTTATTTTAAATGTTTTAATGGAAAATGGTTGTTTTTTTGTACTTATTTGGATTTCACAGTGAAATTACTTTGATTAAGGTTATCGTGGAATCTTTTGAAAAAAATGGGTGATTTTACTATACCTTCAAAAATGTTTTAGGTGGTGATTTAGGAACTTTTTATTTGGATAACGGCTTTGGAACAGTATTAGATTTTAAAAGAATATATCCACAGTATAGGGGTATCTTTGATATACTTTAAATGTTTGCATTATTGACATCCTTTACCAAATTATGTTGGAATTTATTTTATGAAATATAAATGGTCATATATTTCATATATATTTTTTGATGTGGAATGAATGTTTGGAACATTTGTTTAGAAATGTAGTTTTCTGAAGACACCACTTGATTTCCACTTACTTGTATTCCCCTTGGGTGGGTTTTTGATAGTTATTTTATTTTTATCCACTTTTGAGGGAATATTATTATTATTATTTGTGTTCAAGTAATGGATATGGGTATTTGTTTCACTGGGTGTTAGAGGTGAGGGTATTATTGTTTATTACAGATGGATAGAATTGTTTTTGGTTCACTACAAATCACTTCTATATTATTCATGTGATGTTGGCTGCTAAATAGAAGATCTATCTTGTTCATCTAGTTAGTTCAGCCACATCTAGTTACCCACCAATCATTCTAGGGACAAGGGGTGAGGGTTTTTAATCCGTGTGATACTGTTGTGGGGTAATAAGATGTCTATTATAGACTTATCATATTTCAGTATCACATTCAGGTGGTTATAACCTATACAGTTATATACTTGTAACGTTAGTGACATTTGGCTTGGACCATGACACATTTAAGTTCTAAATGAGTTATTGGTTGATGTTATTTTTGTCAACTTTGTATTTATATTTTACTGCCCCAACCCTAATCCCAGACCTATTTCATTATTATATTATATTCTCAGGATTTCAAGGGATCAGATCGCTATGGACCAATCAGTTTATCATGCTTGGAAAACCAGACTACATGCTTGATACCCATAATACACATAAAAAAAATTATACAATATAAAATGAATTAAATTACATACTTGAAATCTTCTAAATTTTTTTATTCTATATAACCTAGTTAAAAGAAAAATAAGAAAGGGGTGTGCTCAGATTTTCAATAAGGCTAAATATTATAGTAGGTGCAGCCATAAACATAAACACTAGGCATGGTCAGAAACTAAAAACACGTGACTTTAAAATATACATGATAATGATATGACAAAAATGAAAGGGGTATAAATATTTCCATAATAAAACATTACAATGGATATTCTACTAGTCCAATAATCAAATGGAAAATCAATTAGTAGTTTCATAATGAAGGAATGAACAATGTCAAACATCATAACCACTCTACAAAGGCTTCATGCCAAGACCACTCATTAATATGTGGAAACACAAAATAGTTTGTCTCATGAGAAATACCATTTCATATAGTACCTATATTAAGCCCCACACATCAAAAAATAATTCTAATTAATTAGACATATGAAAAGGGTGATACATATAAAACAAAAACATTCATATTGAAATGTTGGCCTAGGAAATGTGAATACTTTATCTACTACCCTTGAATGGTATCAAATTAGAATATCTATAATCGCACTGATCATCATAAATTCAATGAAATATGGTATATGATTTCTTAATATATAAATCTAAATGAACGAAAGATTTAACAAAGGATATTTACATAGGTAAAGATACTTATAAATAAGACCGTTGAATATTTCGTGTGGATAAATTCATTAAACATTCAAAATTGACACAGACCACATGAAAATGTCATATAATAATCACTTATAATATCATGAGGATAATTAGGCTCATGATATGTTATATAAAAAGTTATTTCATGAACAAAATACAATGAATAATTGTTGATTACGTCATATATCTCATAGAAGTAAATGTAAGATGAGAGAAGTCCATTTTTTTACTTTGAAAAGAAGTATTATTTTGTAAAATCATTTGTATTTTTCATAAAACCATATTGTAGACATGTATATCCCATAAAATAAAATTTATGTACACTAAAATTAAATTTTAAGAATAAATAATATCCTCTAGAAGTGAAATCATGAATTTTTTTATTAATCATAAGAAATAAAACATTTTTCGTGGTTTATAGAAAATACTAAAAAAATATTAAAGAATAAAGGTATGATCATTTTTCATAAAACCAGAAATTAACCAAAATATTTTTACATTATAAAATATGTGATTTTAAAAAAATAATTTTTGATTCGAAAAGATTCTAGAATGCACTTGAAAATGGATATGAATTTGAGAGGTTCCCTTGAATCGGCCTTGTTTATCATGAAAAATTTAGAAGGGAACCATTTTAATACATATAATCCACATAAAGTAAAGATTAAATTATATAAATATATGAATTTTGAACAAACAAAATAGTATATAATATGTACACAAAAACAAAGATGCATTAAATTTGGTTATGGATAGTGAAGCAACAACCCGAACGAGAAATGATGGTTCAGATAGAATCCCTAACCATTTTTTAATAAATCAAATCAGATGGCCCAAAACTGATAATAATAAAATGATACATTTAATACCATTAAAATAATTAGTACCGTGATATTATACATCAATTAGATGTATAAATTCACCAAAAAAATGAAATAGTGTATAATGAAGAGTATCTCACAAAAAATAGAAGTGAGATGTGTAAACCCTGACCTTATGACCAAACGTATTTTTAAATTGATATGATACTCCTAGATAATAAAAATAAATCCAATATTTATTTAATTAATAACCTTATATTCAATTATTTTATTTATTGTAGTTTTATTAAGTACATTTATGTCCTTATTGATAAGTTATATGATTGATTTTTGTCATTTGGGGGTGTTCATTTCTTTTATTTCATGATCAGTTATCTTGATTATATGTAATGGAAATCATGTGGAATGGATATAATTAACATTAAATGATTTTATATATTACTAATGAACATATATAATTGTAAATGGTTATATATATCATTTTTTACATGGAATGAGGATTAATAATTAGATAAGTCAATAAGTAGTAATCCTTTAGATTTTTACAGTGGTTATTGATCATAACGAACTCATTTTGTTATATCATTTGGTATTATGTAAATATGATACCTAAAAGACATAAAACTGAATATATAATAAATATTAAATCTATATCAGAAAATAAAATTTTATACTGAACAGATATTAAGATGAATTTGAAGGATGAAACATCATCTCCCATGAAGGTTGTAAATTGGCACCTCTCAGACGATGATTTCGTTTATAAAATAAAAGTGGCAGAGTAAGGATATTGATAATGTTTATTGCATTAAAATGATATAATTCATGTACATGTATTATTAAATTGTTTTTATGATCAATTGGATATGGTAGGATACCAGTGAATAAGAAAAGAACGTAAATCGAAATGAAATTAAATGAAAAAGGAAGATGATTGGCATTTTGAAATAACCTCCATCAGAACCTCCGTACAGGAATTATTTTTGTTCTTTTGGAACGAATAAGGGAGCATGGATGTGGGGGGACTAGGGAGGATTATTTGGGAAAAAATTATATTTTTCAGGGATTATAAGACTAATGAGAATAGGGAGTGAGTTGTAGTTTTTATAGTGGAGGAGAGTGGTGGTTTTTGGTTATACTATTCAGTATTTTATTATTTTAATCAAGGAAAGAAAAAGTGTTGTTTCTTGTTACCAAAAATTGTAATAAGTACATTTTAGTTCTAACCAAGTGTTCTTTCATTATCAATAAATCAAGGGATAGTGTATTTAGCTTAAAATCAATTTACACCGTAAATTCCCGTATTATACTATTCTCTAAAAATCCAAGTATTTCTAAAAAATTCAAAATATCTAGTCTAATCATCATTCAACGTATAGAATTCAAAAAATTAACTCTTATTTATAAATATAATTTTCTAAATATTTGAAATTTAATATTTAAACAAAATCGTTATTTACTTGAAAATTATTGATTTTAATTTTAAATATTATATTATAACACTATAAACAATTAACAAAGGTCTCATAAAATAATCCTAAAATCATAGGAAAAAAATTTATCTATTAAGAAATTCATTTTATGAAAATAAATATCATTTTTAATAATTTTTTTCTTTTATAATTATAATTAAATATATATTACACACAAAAATACCAATACTTAATTATTAATTTCTAAAATATCCACTCTCATATATAAGGTTCATAAATTTTATTTATACTTTAATGGGTGAGGTTACTATTCATAATGGTCATATTAATATTCATAAGGGTAACATTACAATTCATAAGTCTACATTAATTTCCATATGGGTCAGGATACTATTCACCAAAAATTAATTTGATCTTATTAGACTCTAAAAAACATACTTATCGAAATAGTCTATGACAATGTTTTCAAAAATAAAAACAAAAAATTGTAAAAATTATGTATAATGGCTAGGTTATAAAAATAACAAAGTGTTTTTTCAAAGAGGCTCATTGTAGTGTGCATGTAAGTTGTCTAATGAATTGATATTATTTATGAAGAAATATACCATAAAATCATGGGGTGTCATATTAATAGTGAATATATTCGTAACATTATTTTGTACTCATAAATATAAATATAGTAGTTAATATATATTATTTTCTTAATATATTTAATTAAATAATATAATGATTAAAATTAATCATACACATATATTCATGTTAAAATATTCTTTTACAGAAATTTATACTATATAATATTATTTGTTTTTTTGGAACTTTAATTAATTAATTTCATAGCTAAAATTTATAATTATTTATAAGTATTATTAATGATTAAAACACATAATTTCTAAAAATTATTTTTCATAGAATAATATACTTAAAATTATAAAAAAACTATTGTGGAGTTTCATTATTCCCCCTTAAATATAATTACATTTTCATAATTTGAAATTGAACTTGGAAAGTTATTGGTTGATACTTGAAAATACCCTTATTGGAAAACCACATTAGAAATAGGGTTACTAAAATATCCTCCTTGAAAGTGGTTTAGTGAAATGATGTGGTCACCATAAATGTTTTCTTTTGAATAGGGTGACATTGGTTGGAAGTAAAAACCTAGACATTGAAGAAAATTAAAATTATGATGTTTTGATGGAAATTGATAGGGAACATGTTTAGATGAATGATGATTACTAACAAACTATATAAACCTATATTTAAAAAAATCATTGATATTCCAAAGGATTATGATAATAGGAAATTTTTTTAATACTCTTTCTATTATTTTGAGGAATAATTCCACTCTATATGAGTATATATATATATATGTTTCTATTTATAAACACAATCTTATACTTTGATTTCACGATGAACTATCTATACTTCAATCTTAGAACTAGTTGCATCATGTGGTGGAGTAAAAAATTAAACCCTAAAACCTAGTGAAACGATCAACTTAAACCATTCATAAATGATTAAATATTGTAATATATAATTATTCTACACATTTTAAATAAGGTATTTGAATTTCTACGATGAACTTATCATTATCCTTTAATCAATAAGAAGCCGCTCAAATTTTTCTCTTTCCAATAATGTGAATAACATTATCATGAATCCTCTTGAGATTTGGTAATAACTCTAATTACTATATATACACATTTGAAACATTAATTCTTAAATATTCCATAATTATGACACAAGTTATTGTCCTTGAGTCAAAAAGTGTTGTAAAATCCATTTATGATAACATAGACCACCTGTCGACAAGTCGATAATCAGTTCCAAGGTATTTTGTACTTTTCCAAATACATCATTTCTTCATCATTATATCAACATAACAAATATATTAATGGGTTTTTCCTAAATCATGTGTTTTCCAAAATGTTTAATTTTTTACTGAAAAAATATTCTTTGTACTGTTCAACATATGTTCTATTATTCTTATGGAAAAATTACTGCATTACAATCCTCATTATTTCCATAATTCTTACAACCACTAAATTTGTGATAAAATAATCAAATTACCTCATTTATGAATAGAGATATTAATTAATCCTCATTATATGTGTTATTATAATTTAATGATCATTATCTAATAGAATAATTTGGGGTATATTTCATTGTTTCATGGGGAATGTATTTACTTAGTGCCACATATCCTCATAGTTTAAGTATTTTATATTGGAAAACTTTTTCGTACCTTTGAAATTTTGAACGTGGTGTCCTTTTTCTTCACACAGATATCAAACTCCCATCCCATTCAAAATATTTCTACGATGATTGTTTCTAAAATTATCACATGTATTAAAACCAATCATTACCTGATTTCCATTATCTATTTCATCATCTTCTAACATTTTCTTCTCTTGCTTCCCCTAAAATCCATAGAAAGTCGATAATTTTTTAATTTTCTTGTTAACACATGATAACATTTCATCATATAATGTGGATACTTTGGAAACTATTTCCAATTGATATTTTTTATTGATACCATTAAGGATATTTCCATTCTTAATCTTTTCTTCAAATGCATTGGAGAAGTTCTCAATCATTTTTGTAGCCTCTATTTCTGAATATTTCCATATAAAATATTAGCTATTTTTTTTTGAACGTTCTATAACTCTATATATTGTATCTGACATAACATAAATTTTTGATTTTTAATTCCTAGAACCATTCAGATTTTTTACATTTGAAGGTTAAATCGTTTATAATGGAATGTAAGATAAATGTAAATTATCCTAATCATATCCCCATGGATTGTAATACAAGTTGCATAGTAAGGAACATTGTCATATACCAAGTTACCCCAAGTCAAGCCTAAAACACATTTTCTGTGTTTTTACTCCTAGGGACATATTTTCCACAACCACATCCACATGTAGTATCCATATAGGGATGTATTTTCTTGATTATTTACGTAATAGATTCCGTACAAAAATTCTAGGCTTTTCTTGTTTGTTTATCCTCGAAATATATCATAGGGTTTAATTACATAATCTATATTTTCTAAATCTAGTTTCCATGTTTTATACTAAAATACCTCTGATACGAAATGTGATTCCCCAATCCCAGAATCTAAGAGCTGGTGAATTATGATATTACATTAGCATGATTACTTGAAATCATATCCAAAAGTACATATCTTTTTATACGTCATGAAAAACAAGATTACATACATTATACCCATAATACACAGGGGAAACAAAATAATACATGAAAACATATAAAATGAAATAAATTTCACCAATTGAAAATTTATAAAATGTTTTTTTCATCATAAACATGGGAAATGAAACATATGAAAGTGTGGCATATATTCTATACAAGGGTAAATAATACCGTTTAAGTAATAAAAAAACACTATACATGGTGAGAAACCAAAAACAGTAGACTTTATAAAATATACTTCATCATGATATTTAATAACTGAAAAAAGAATATACAGTGCCAAAATTAATCATTATCATGGATATTCTACTAGTGGAATAATTATATACTCCATCAATTACT